>CM060981.1:229006817-230317234 GCA_030765065.1 Deroplatys truncata
AAGTGATAGACAAAGACGTACCATATAAAAATGTAGATCTCTTTAAAACACACAATTTACTATAAATAAGTTTCTTGTGGCATAAACCGTTTCTGAGATTTTCGTTATTAAATTTTCGAACTCTTCAATACTTGTCATTCTTTTAGTCTCATAGATTTTTAGTTGTTTCTCGCGATTGCACGGAAACATCATGGAAGTTTAAGTTCGGCATGTGGCGTCCAGTTCTTAAACATTTGACTTCGCTGTCCCCTTTGTATCTATAACGAAATATGTAATGGAGCTATTTCTGCAAATGTTTGTTTGAATTCAATGTAGTAGATAGAAAAATGAGCTTTAAGAATAGCTTGTGTACAGACTAATAAAAACAGAGTGCAGAAAAAGTCTAGTGAATGTATCACATAAGATATTTTAATTCAGGGGGCCTCACAACATGCATTTTCGGTGAAATATCGCTGTCGAATTTTTGGGTAGAATGGAATACCTTCTCTACTTATTAGATACATGGTAGAGAAAGTAACGACAATGCATTCAAGGGCTGAAATCACATATAACTATACTACATCATGAGTAGGTATGGGGATATCATTATTACAGAGCCATGGAATAGTTTAAAAAGACGGGACGAAGTCGAGTTTCTAATTCAGAGTTGTTTTGCATATCTCACACATGTACTGCACACTATTTTTTGCCCAATTCTGTTTTACTGAATTGTTAATAAAAGAACTATTTCTAATGAACTTGCCAATCGTCAACTAAAATGTCCGGTAGCGCATTCCTGCCAATGTAACGGCTATAACTAATACAGTGATTTAATCAGATACTGTAATTTAGGCTTCCCGAGGTCGCGGGAACCCGGCGGAAGGCCATGGATTTTTTCGGGCGTAAAAGTTCTGAGAAGAGCTTCCTCCGGAAGGGAGGTAAAGCCGGTAATACCTTGTCGTAGATTAATGAGCAGGTAAATAACTTCAAGCCTGAAAAAGAAGCCTCTGATCAAAATTTCCGATCTTTCACGCCCGTATAGAATGGGACGCTGAGAACCACAGTAGTTAAAGAGGGTCCACAAATAAAAACAGTTTCAACTAGTTTCGGAAGTCTAAATCTCGATAATATTATGTGTTTTATTATATTATAATAATCTTATAATTTAGGCAACTTTCATAGTTTATGCCCTGACTCTAATCGAGTGGTTTAAAAAGAATACTATTATGGACGATAATAGAGGTTCCCTATTTCAAGAAAAATTTAATGTCGGTAACGTGGATTATGACTACGCAAATATTGAAGAGACATAGAGAATCGGTGTGCGTTATTGATTCCTGAAAAATCTAGAATGAGTCACGAAATGCTGATTCACCTATAGCTATAGGTGATACAACAAAGGTCGACATCAGCCTACAGAAATCTATTGCGGTCCCAGGTGGAAGGAATGAAGTAAAGCAACCACATGAGGCCACAGGACGCAGATACACCTGCCACAGAGACGCGTGGAAGTACATAATAGTTCCAGCCTCGAAGACCCGTCTCACTGCTGGAGCTACCTAGAGAGGGCGATGAACGACCCGTCGACCAAGCAGCCCTCTGGAGTCCACGGGGGCTACCGTTAACTTTGAACATGCATCCGCTCAATCTGTTTAGCACTTCCGTACTCCGCGAAACCTAGACGCACAAATAAACAAATAAATAAATAAAATTTGAATATACTACCCCAGCACCCTGAATACATGCACCAGGACATACACTAGTGATCAAAATTATCCGGACACCTGGCTGAAAATGACGTACAAGTTCGTGGCCCCCTCCATCGGTAATGCTGGGAGTCAATATGGTGTTGGTCCTCCCTTAGCCTTGATGACAGCATTCACTCTCGCAGGCATACTTTCAATCAGGTGCTGGGAGGTTTCTTGGGGAATGGCAGCCCATTCTTCATGGAGTGCGGAACTGAGGAGAGGTATCGATGTAGGTCGGTGAGGCCTGGCACGAAGTCGGCGTTCCAAAACATCCCAAAGGTGTTCTGTAGGATTCAAGTCAGGACTCTGTGCAGGTCAGTCCATTACAGGGATGTTATTGCCGTGTAACCACTCCCACAGCCCGTGCAGTATGGATAAGTGCTTGATCGTGTTGAAAGATGCAATCGCCATCCCCGAATTGCTCTTCAACAGTGAGAAGCAAGAAGGTGCTTAAAATATCAATGTAGCTCTGCGCTGTGATCGTGCCACGCAAAACAACAAGGGGTGCGAGCCCCGTCCAGGAAATACACGACCACACCATAGCACCACCACCTCCGAATTTTACTGTTGGCACTACACACACTGGCAAATGACGTTCACCGGGCATTCACCATACCCACACCCTGCCATCGAATCGCCACATTGTGTACCGTGATTCGTCACTCCATTCTGCTGTTTCACGATGTCTAATGACTACTGAGGTCGCGGATAATGAGTACCAGGCAGTAGATGACAGCATAATGTACTTAAGATGAAAAACGTATGTTTGTGGGATGTCCGGATAATTTGATCAAATATGGTACATTCAAACTTTACGTACATTTATTCTCACAACACATTTACATTTTATATTACATCAAGTTTTTTTCAGACAAAATAACTAAAAAATAATAAATAAAAATAAAAGAAGGATAGAGAATAGAAATTACTAAATTAGAGTAAAACATAGTTATAAGTCTATATTCTATATTCATTTACACTTGCTGAAAGCCAGTAAACTTACCAACTGGTGGTCAGCTACTATCTACTTCTGTTTAACTATATTCATTGGAAACCAGCGAAAATGTGCTGGTAGCCAGCACAAAACCTTCTAATAAGCTACTAATCATTTTAATAAGTTTAGTTATACAGGGTGGATCACCTAACACTTGCACCGCAAATATTACGGAAATTGAAAGTGCAGTTTTCACAGCATTGATTGGTAGTCAGGGTTCGTACATTTAGCCTATAAACAGATTTTAATAATACCGAGAAAGTGTATTTTTGACCAAACATACAATTTTTTAAATGGAACAATGTCTTGTTACATTCACAGAGTAAAGGTAGGGTAAATTAGAATGTCAGTGGCGTTTGTTGCAAGATTCTAGTACAAGTGGTTTACGAGAAATCTTATTTTGAAACCTTTACGCACCGACACTTGTACAACCTGTGGTGGCACAAACTAAAGAAAAACAAAAGGGAATTACAATACTTCTGTGGATTCATACAAGTAAAGAGAACATAGCCCTTCAAAGGTTTTGTTCAAAATGACCACCGGGAGCTTCAATACACGCTTCCAGTCTCCTAAGGAAAGACTGCTGCACACGTTCTAGCATTTCAGCGTAAATTTCAGAGCAGGCAGAAGTAATACGTCTGGTGTAGTTGGTACATGTTTGTAGACAGTGTCTTTCAGCCTTCCCCACAGAAAAAAGTCTAAGGGGGTCAGATTCGGTGAACGGGCTGGGCAACGTACAGGTCCTCTTCGTCCAATCCAATGATTTGGAAACAATCCATTAAGACAAGTTACTTATGCACTATGGACTGGAAAGCCATCATGTTGGTACCAAAGGTTACTCCTGGTCTGCAAACGAACGTCTTCTAGCATCTGTGGCAGATGGTCTGTCAGGAGACTGCGATACTTGTGCGAGTTCATTGTTCCTTCTACTTATGAGCAAAGGGCCTATGAGCTGATGGTTCACTATCCCACACCACACATTTAAGCTCCATGGACGCTGACGTTCCACCTGACGAAGCCAACGGGGATTGTCAACAGACCAATAGTGTATGTTTCTGCGGTTTACCTGGCTATGATTAGTAAATGTTGCTTTATCGATAAACATGGAGTATCATGTCTTAATGCCCATGTACGAAAGTTAATACGATTCTCAAAATCGTTTCCAAGCAGCTCTTGATGGAGAGAGATGCGATAGAGATGGAGAATGCGCAGTACACTTGCCTGACTTGTGCCAATTCCACGTGCGATTGTGCGGGGAGTAATTTGCGGATCTACTGCAACGGCAGCCAAAACATTCATTTCTGCCTCTTCTCCAGTCACTTGTTTGTTTCTGTTACGTTTTCTAGGGTTACAGTACCACTCTTACGTAATTAGTTAAAGAGGTTGATAAATAATTGCCGAGATGGTTGACGTCTATTGGGATACGTTTCCGCATACACCGTACAAGAACGAACTGCATTCTTCCTACACTCTCCATACTCCATGAGCATGTCGGCTTTTTCTGCATTAGAAAACCCCGTCTTCCACTCACGACTTACTGCTTGAACTGTTACAAACTAACTAACCACAAAGTTGCAATGCAATCAATGAACAGAAAACACAATGCAAACAAACATAACAACATCGTACCTAGCAATAAGCAGGTTTGAATGCGACAAACAATTGTCGGGGTGGAAACTTTTCAAAATACGATTTCTCGTAAATCACTTTCACTAGAATCCTGCAGCAGAGACCATTGACATTCTAATTTGCCCTACCTTTATTCTGTTGATGTAACTAGGCACTGTTCCACTGTATGTTTGCTCGAAAAATACACTTTCTCAGTATTATTAAAATCTGTTCATAGGCTAAGTGAACCAACCCCTGACTACCAATCAATGCTGTGAAAACTGCACTTTCCATTTCTGAAATATTTGCTGTGCAAGATTTAGGTGATTTGCCCTGTATTTCTATTTTATCTAAAATTTTGCTTAATTAAAACTTATAAAGTTATATTATCTATTTATAACATTTCATTGTTTTCATAATAATTATTTGATTTATAGTACTTTAATGTTTTGTTTAATATTTTTATAATTCTTATTTACGCGTTTGTGTTTGTTTTATTCATATGCTTTATATCATTTTGTTTAATCTCTATATTAATTTCTTATTGTCTTCCTTTTTGTTTATTTTATATATCAGTTTTAAGTTTTATCCTTATATACTACAACTTTACCTCTTTTGACCAAACACTTAACCTTGTTTCTGCCATCACTACATATCCACTCTTTTTACCCCACAAGATTTTACTACACTCACATCCTCCATTTTATTCTAATCCCATCTTCCCCTCCTATTAATAAAATAATAACACATTTACGGCTCCATACATCTAACATCATCATAACTCCACTCACTATCTTTCCCAAACCACATTAACCGCTCCTCCAATGGCATACCTGATAGCTGCTCCTCCAATAATGGTAAACCTGCGCTCCAACACCAGCGTCGTCTTCCCTACTTATCTAGAAGCTGTACCATTTCGGCTCCTCCAACTCCGAAAGGTTACCATGGATTAATCTACCAGACCACTATATGCCGAGATAGGCGGCATCTCCATCTGTACCCTCGCCACGTGATAGCAACTGCCGCCCTTCTACGGATACGGTAGCCGAGTGACGTAACAGGCTGCTCTAGCGGCGAAAACTGCAAGTTGCGTTCAGGTCGACTCCCGGTGTGGCGAATGGCGACAGGAACAGAAAGAAAGGAAACGTGCGTCGAGTTGACAGGTCGCAACTAGAGAGACGAACGTGTAGGGTACGAATGAGTCAGCACTTCAAAATTCCTTTTCGGCTCTAAATTCGCTATTTACAATTTTTTCGGTGAGTATTCATCTAAATTCCCTTTTGGTAATAATTGTTCAGAAATTCTAGCTAGAGTGACGCATTTTTAGAGAGATACTTTGGGGGTTTCAAAACACACAAGTAATTTCCTTTCCCATGGTGTATTGTCTAACTTTTGCAATTCCTTAAAGTAATGGAAGGAAGAGAAGTTAAAGGTTACGTAAACTTTTAATGTAATGAAATGATGTTATTTTGGAAAACTTTTAAGCCTTATCTCATGCTACAATTTTAAAGATTACCTTGTTAAAATTTTCAAAGTTTAAATTAACGTTAAAATGATTGAAGATTATTCAAGTTGTATAATTATTGTTAAATGGAGTGAACATATAAATCAGACATAGTGAATGGACACACACATCTTTGGGACGTTTGTTACGTCGAAGCCCAACCATTTTTAGACTTTATACTGAACATCGTCAGAACAATGTATTGACGTATGGTTTATTTAATCCAGAGACAATTTAGGAAGTAAACAAAAACTATATCACGTTAAAAGAAACATATGTACTTTGATAATTGAAAGTAAACTATCGCATCTTGAAAAATGTTTTATTTGAATTTCTTGGCTTTCCCTTACATGTGCTCATCTTTCCTACGTAGGTTCTATCCACAGACTTCAAAATTTGTAGGTCGTATGGGAAGTAGTTACTGCCAGTGTAAAGCACACATGGAAGATGAGAAGGAAAGGTAATGAAGCCGAAATGATGCAAAGGTAACCACCACAGCATTCCCCTGCCGACCCAGGGAAGCTCTAAAACCCATGGGTTAGTGCGGACAGTCCCCTGGCATCGAACCCGGTTCTCCTAAATGCGAGTCGCACACTTATGGAAACGTCACCTAACTCGAACATCTTTAATCACAGTTAATAAGTTTTCAGCAATGTTTGAAATAACATGTTATTTTGGTCGAAGTATGCCGCTCATTGTATTGTTTGTTGTTGATTATTAAAAGTATGTAAATTAGGGCTTGCAGTGTATTTTAGTTCCCTTCCTAGTGTATACTGTATGTTGTTACAGCCACCACATTTATGTTGATACACAGATATGGGTTTCCTTGGGAACATATTCACGTGTTGGAATTCTAAATCTCCATCAGTGTAAATACCATCGGAAAGACGTAGAATACACGCGATCGCGCAAAAAGAATTTTACAGGCTTATTTGGTTCACAAAAAAGGGGATGAACTTTCAGTCGTTTAGCTCTTCACACACACACACCTTTTCTTTATTCTGACGCAAGGCTGTTTCTCACTTATCGTTTAACGTAATCCACGCTATGTTTCCATTCGCTCTCGGCACTACTCAAGACGTTGGGGGGGGGGGCTCTGCAACTGTCGGGCTCTCTTGAGCTGCCTCACTTTTTATTTGATTTGTCGCTGAGTTAACAAAGAGAGCTCCCAGATGTTCTTTTACGTTTCAAGAAAATGTAGTGTAAATTGCCTGTCTGCAGGCAAAACCCCTTTATTAGCTTTCTTTGTGTATTCGTGACAAATCCTAACGTTTCTCTTTTATTAAATGCATTAATTTCAACAAGAATTTTTCGTGAGTTTATGCTTTGAAGCGTACATCTTATTTGAAGATTATTTCTTTTTAATTGCAAGAAATGTAGCTAAACCATTTACAGATTTAATCATCATCTCCAACGCCCTCATAATGCCGTCTTCTCCTTCGCCATTTGCTTTCACAACTCCGACAGCTTTTATATGATTATACCGCTTCGTTCTTAATTTGGTAGTTTTATACTTATTAGTGGGTATACAAACTATTCTCACTAAATCTTATTACTTTCTCTACTAGGTATAGTAAGTAGGGGAAGTATTGCATTCCACCCAAAAATTCGATACCGAGATTTCACCGGAAATATATGTTTTGAGACCCCTTGAATCCAAAAAAAGCATTTCTGGAAACATGTTCATGTGCGTGTGTGTGTGCGTGTAAACAGCATAACTCAGAAACGAACAGTCTGATAAACACCAAACTTGGTATTTAGATTCAGTATTCTCCAGTGATGCGACACAAAGGTTTTCAAGAAAATCCCCCTACCCCAGATTACCCTTTACATGGAACATTTTTCGAAAATTTTAATTTTCTCAAAAATGGCTCTAACGATTTTAATTAAAATATAATATATTAAGATATTTTCATGACAAATAAAATGTATATCTTGAATTTTCTGGGAATGTCTCCAAAAGTATTCTTCATTGTGCACGACTTTTGCATAACTGGTAAACCATGAGAGATAGACGAAATGTTACTCACACAAAATTAGATCGCGTTAAAATACACAATTTATATCATATACAATTTGGTTGTTGAGTGAACCATTTTCGAGATATTGCTTGTTATTCCCTTAAATTTTTGCAATACTTATTCTCTCAAATGGGAATTCGTTATTCAGTTTTTTTGTCTTAGATATGCAAAGAGTATTAATCTGTGGCAAAGAGAATGGTGCTGCACATAGCAAGCAGCTATTAAGAGATATGTCTGTGCTAGAAGGCTACTGGATTTCCATATTGCCCTTGCAAATACAAAACAAGTGGAACATAGTAGACCTTAAGCGATAGTAAAATATTTTTAGAACTTGTCGCTATGTGTAAAATGTAATTCTCTTTGCATGTCAAAAGATTGTTTCTGCAAACGTTTATCTCAATTAATGTGAAATAGATGGACAATAAGAGTTTGTAAAAATAGTTTGTACAAGAGTAGAGAAAGTCATGTGAGTTTGGCATATCAGATTTTTTTTAAATATACTTCACTTTAATCCAAAGAAACCTTTGCAGAAATAGCTACATTACATATTTCATTATATACACAAAGGAAACAGCGATAGTCCAATGTTTAAGAACTGAACGCTATACGCTGGCCTTATAATTCCATACAATTATAATTTGCATGCAATCGCGAGAAACAACTGCAAATCAGTGGGACTTTAAGGATTCACAAGTGTTGCACAATTAGAACATTTAATATCTCAGAAACGCCTTATGCCACAAAATAACGTATTTTAAATAAATTATGTGTTTCAAAGAGATCTGCATATTTTGTGTAGAAGTTTTCGTCTATCGCTTAACGTTTACCAGTTATACAAGACTATACAAAGTTCCTTCCGAATAAAGAGGACTTCAGAGGTTATTCCCAGAAAATTCAAGATATACGGTTTATTTGTCTACCTTTAATATATATCAGTTTAATCAAAATCGTTACAATCATGTTTTAGAAAATGAAATTTTTCGAAAAATGTTCTTTGTAAAAGGTAGTTAGAGGTGGGGGATTTTCTTGAAAATCTTCGTGCCGCGTTCTTGGTAGATACTGAACGCATATACCAAGTTTGGTATTTATTTTCGTTTTTGAGTTATACTGTTCACATACATACACCTATACACATATACGGTCATGTTTCCGAAAATAATTTGTTTGAACATAGGAGTCCTCAAAACATGTATTTCCGGTGAAATCTTGGTATCGAAATTTTGGGTGGAATACAATTTTACTCTGCCTAATATGTACGTGATAGTGAAATTAATACGATACCAAGATTTCGGCCCCCTCTGTTCTGAGGCCCCCTGAATCCAACAAAGTATTTTTAGAAAAAGGCTCTTGTGTATGTATGTCCGTGTGTATGTTCAAAAACGAAAAGGGTTTTCAAAAACCAAACTTGGTATTTAATTTTAGCATCTTCTAAGTGTGAGACACGAAGATTTTCAATTTCATTAATTTTACTTCTCAAAACTGCTCTTTATAATTTTAAATAACATATCATATATTTAAGATATTTTCATGAATCACAAAATGTATGTATTTAATTTTCTGGAAATAACTTGTGAAGTCCTCTTCATCCTGAAGGACTCTTCTATAATTAGTAAAAGCCAAAGGAGATAAACAAAATCTTACTACACTTAACAATTTTATCTTAGCACTCACATAACTTTCTCTACTCTTGTAAAACTATTTTTACAAACGCTTATTATTCATATGCTTTATGTTAATCGAGATATCGAAATGTTAATCTTATTGCTAATTTTCTTGTAGATGCAAGGGGAATTGGTAGGCTTTAAGCGATAGTCAAATATTTTAAGAGCTGTTTGCTATGTGGAGTATTCCATTCTCTTTGCTTGTCCAGGATATAAAAAAACCGAATATGGAATTCTCATTTGAAAAAACAGTATAAGCATTGGAAAATTCAAACAAATAAGGAGTATCTTGGAAATTGTTCACTCGACAAAAAAAAATGTATATGACATAAGTTGTCTGTTTTAATGAGATCTACACTTTTTCTGTAGTAAAATCTTGTCTATCTCTTACGATTTACCAGTTATGCAAAAGTCATTCAGAATGATGAGGACTTTTGGGGATATGCCCAGAAATTCCAAAATATACATTTCATTTTCAATGAAAACATCTTAAACATATGATGTATTAATCAAAATTGTTAGAGCCAGTTTTTGAGAAAATCAAAATTTTCGAAAAAAGTTCCATGTAAAGGATAGTCTGGGGCGGGTATATTTCTTGAAAATATCTGTGTCGCATCCTTGGAAGATACTAATCTCAGATGTCAAGTTTTGTATTTATCTGACTTTTAGTTTTTGATTATGCTGTTCATAGTCGGAGAGACACTCGCAATTGCTTCCAAAAATGCTTAATTTGGATGTATGGCACCCCAAAACATGTATTTCCGGTGTAGTCTCTGTGTCACATTTTTAGGTGGAATGCAGTGCTTACTCTACTTACTATACGTAGTAGCAAAACTAAAAATGTTGTTCTTGTTAAAGCACACTATTTGTTAAATTTTGGAGGCATTAAAGCGAATATTCTTGTTGTTGGTTTGAATTTCGATATACTTATATTTTCCCAAATGGAGCCACTATTTGTGGAGCAAAAAATGTCAAAGCTATCACATAGGAAAGATCTCCTTACTCACTATATCCTTATACAGAGCGGTCCCTCAGCGCTCTGGCCGGGAATTCAAGGCCACGGGCTCTTCCACTTATCGGACATGTGGCAGCGGGCTTCATTCAGCTGTTATTGCTTCTTGTGTATAGACCTGAGACGCGTGTGTATTTGTGTGCGATTGAATTATCGGATTATTACAACCCAGAAGTGGTACTCAAATTTTCGCTTGAACAAAGACTTTTTATGTATGACACGTATGTGAAAACCGACTCATATAGAGGGGTGTGTAGGCAATTTCACGATAAATTTGCTGGTGTTCCAGTTCCGAGTAGAGAAACAGTTAGATATCTAGTGAATAAAGTGAAGAGAACGGGATCATTTAATGTTGTAGGTTGTAAAAAGAAACGAAGGGTTCTAACGGAAGAAAAACTTGATGAAATTGACGAAGCATTTGAACGGTCTCTGAATAAATCTTTAAGACGTGTAGCACAACAAGTCAGTGTTTCAAAACCCTCAGTACATAGGTCTACGAAACCGTTGAAATTAAAACCAAACAGAGTGACTATTGTCCATCAATCAAGTTCTGTAACTGGATGTTACAAAATATTGCTGACGGTACTGTTGATCCACATCTAATAATGGATCTAATGAGGAATGGTTTCTTTTGACTGGCCATGTTGCTTCACAAGAAAATAGGTATTGGTGTACTGAAATCCACATTCAATTCACGAGGTTCCCTTACATGATGAAAAAAATTGGTGTATGGTGTGCTGTAACAGTTGAACGGATAATGGGCCCCATATTTTACAAACGATACCGTAAATTCCGATAGATACCGCAGAAATAATCTCGCGCCATTTTTAGCAATGTTTACAGATAATGAGAGGGAATAAGGCTATTTTCAACAAGATTCTGCCACAGCTCATACTGCGAAGGCTTCCTTGGAAGACATCAAGAATGTTTTTTTATGACAGAATAATCTCTAAAGGGTTATGGCCGGCTCGAACGCCGGATCTTAATGTGTGCGACTTTTAACTGTAGGGAACTCTCAAAAATAGGGTCTATAGGAATAATCCTCGCACCATAGACGATCTTAAAAACAATATAATAACAGAAATTAGAGAATACGCAACAAGAATGATAATTTTATCAGAAGGTGCCAAGAATGTTTATCTGCCGAAGAACACCGCTTTCAACACCGACTGTGAAAAAGGTTAGTACTGATAAAATAAAAAGTAATTATGTCTGTTAAATAGGTAATCAATATATCGTAATAATCATCATTAAATTAGTAATAATAGGTATCAGTATCAATAATGAGAATAATAAACAGATACACTGAATACAGAGCGCGGAACACGCATCGCGACTACCGGCCAGTTAGAGGGGGACCGCCCTGTACCTATAAGGAAATGTGGATTAAGAAGAAATAGAACAAGCTTTTGTAAGAAGAGTTTTAGAAGAATGAGTAGAGAAACTGATATGAATGAAACACATTAGATTTTCTCAAGTGTTAAGTCGCTATTCGTTGCTTCTCGTGTTGTTGCAAGGGACTTTGAATTTTAAAACCATCACATTGAAATCGTTCTTTTTATATATATCTGACTATCGCTTTAGTGTACTGTATATTCTTCCTATACTTATATATGCATAATATAAAGTTAAGTTTTAGTGTATATATACACTAATACAATGCTTGCTTGTACAGGAGAAAATGGGAAAAAAGAAACTTATATGCACAACAACTGACAACAATAGAAATGGGGGAATCATAGACAGAAAGAATCAACAAAAGTCAGAGTTCCTGGAAAGAAATTAGAACGAAAATGGAGGATATTGAAAAGCAAGTTATTATAAGTAATTTCAAGGAAAAAAGGTGATTAATAGATTAAAAATGGAATGAGGAAAATAAAGATACATCGAAGCATACAAGAACCAGTATGTGGTATGCATGGGCGAGGACAGGTGTATAGAATTTAAGTGGTCTAATAGGGAGAACAAGTGGGAGAGATGTGCTATATGCAATAGATTGCATGATAATTGGGATTATATTGTAACGTATAGGTCAAGTTAAGGTATTTTCCTAAAAATTTGGTTCATGTGAAGATTATTTCTTGCATTCTCATGGTGCAACACAGGATGCATGAGCTGGACATTCAGTGCCAGTCATATCCTTGTGATATTATGTGGGTGATGCCAACTCATAGAATAGAGGTTATCTCTCCATATATGGCCATGTCCTGTGTGGAGGCGGATAGCAGAATATAAAAGGCCTCCCATCAATCAATGGGGTGGCAGTCTTGATCGGAACAACCCATGTGCGGACGGAGGCGCTGCCGAGATCAACACTCACCTTTGGGGTATGGCATCCAACGTAAAATGTGCTCAATGGCACTAGCTAATTAGAAACAGGTCTTTCTAAAATACTTAATCTTAAAGAAGCCTTGCTTACTCACTTTCATTGTCTCTACTCATTTGTTATATTAAATCTATGTTTTTGTTAATTGTGTCTTACTATTTAGAGTTGCTCACAATCCTTAATCGTGCTACGCTCCCAAATGCACGTCCTCAACCCTCTTCAAATTAAGGACGTGACAATATTCTGAAATGGGATATACAGACAAAGAAAGAGAGAATTTAATAGTAGAGAAATGGGAAAATTTATCAATAGACCTAAAATTTAGGAAGATTTTAATACAAGATCAAATGAATATATGGAGAAAGCAGGAAAACATTTAGTAAAAATAAGGTTACATTGGTTAAAAGAAATGTGAAGTAGATTGGGGAAACTATGGAAAAGGGGTAACAAGCGATAAAAGTAAATAGCGGATACATTATGCTTACCCATTATACAGGGTTATTCAAAAAGAAGGAACAGACTTTAAATATTTATTTCTAGTGAACGACAATAGATGGCGACACATGCAATGCAGTACTGAATAGAGAAAAGCTCGAAATTTTATGTTATGTGTTCAAAATGAGCACTATTTGTTATGCGAGGACGACCAGTGCTTTTCCGTTTGCATACGCAACCATCTTCTACGAATTTATTGTATCAATTGTAAATTTTTTATGACGAGGCGGCTCGTTGTTGAACTTACAACGAAATGCGTGCTATAATGAAACAATGGATTCATTCTTTGTCTAATGCAGCACACAAAACGCCTTTTCCTGTGGCGTCGCCATTTTCTCCTAAACAAACACAGCGGCACTGAATGGAACTAATAGGTGGGGCTTAAAACTTTGAAATTTCCTCTATTCAATGACGTGTCGTGTGTGTCACTATCCATTGTCGTTCATTAAAAATGAATATTTAGAATCTTTTCCTTCTTTTTGAATAACCCTGTGTATGCAACCCGCAGTTTATAATCTAATGTGAAAACATCGACCCTTTTAGAGAACAAACTGTTATTGTAGCTCTGTTCTTCTATTCGGCACTATACATAACTAGCATTAATGATTAAAGGCCTGAATGAGAACCAAGGAACTGCAAACAGCCTTAAAAAGGTCGGTTCTTCATGGATATAATGCTTGCAAGGAAGTAGAGGAGTGTTCTCAGCGATTTAGCTGAGTGGGTTAGCTGCCGGAATATGGTTTAGCACAGGTTAGCTTCTGAGGTTCAATCTAATACAGGCATCAAGTGTTTGGATTCTTTCTTTCTTTATTTATTTCTTTCTTTCTCCTTGTGTTTATTTTCTGCATTTTAGTATACTAATTTATTTATTTTTGTTATTTGCTCTCCTGTGAGCCAAAGACATAACAATTACAAGCAGATAATTGTGCATCATGTTTACCGTAATAATCTGTATCGTATCTGTGTTGTAAATCGTGTTACGTAGTTAGCTTTCGTTCTGTTGGGCGCATATCGACGATATTAAATATAACAGTTTTTGTTACACATTTAAACTTTATGTTTCATTGCTTCTTTTGACAAAGGAGTTGTAAATTTGCTAAGTTCACGAGTAAACAGAATAATAAATTGTTAAAGAGCGTGGACTTCATCAAGAAAGTAAATGTTCAAAAATGACGACCACCTTCATCAATGCACATTTGTGTGCGTTGCCGGAGAGACCTTCTTGCATGCTGTAACATGCGCGGTGTAATCCGCCTGCATTCTTCATGTATGAGTGTGCCCGTATATGATTTGGGCTTTGCGGTGGAAAACATGATTATTCTATTTTGTACACACTTATAATGTTATCAGAAATGTTATCTTTATCATAATATCAAATTTTAGGCCCAAAGAGATAAAATAAAGGCTAATAAAAAGTCATAACTTAACCTGAAGGATTTGAACCCGAACTGAAATGACACAGTGTTAAAGTAACCCTGATAATACCATTCGGCTAATGTTACCTTGCGAGCTTAGATTCCTATACGAATTAGTAATCGCAGAAGTAGACCCCACCTCGAATCTTTACACGCTTTTTGCAGCGTTATACAGTGTTTTGAGATCGGTTTGGTAGTTTTAATTCAAACAAATAAACTGCATCAGTCATTACAATTAGTGTATGAACTGAAATATGCCTAGTTTGTGACAGAAGAAATATTATCTACTTAATACTTAGGATTTTTTGACAAGGCTGTACAACATTGACTAACAGCTTAAATCCAATTGGTCGCACTGCGTAGATCTGCAATTTTGTTTTCAAATGGTTTTGTCAACCGATTCATGTGATAGGCTGTTTCTTCAGGAGCGTTTTCAAAGTGGTGCATGAATGTACGCTAAAGAATAAAAGTTTGTAAAATCAGCTAACAGTGCTTTTGCAGCTCCCAGTGTCAGGGTAGGATGTTTTTGGAATCGACATATATGGCGATTGCATTCTGTCCCGTAAAACACTTATGCACTGAGTTATCTGTCCTACCTCTATAAAGTGTTATGCAAATCAGCCATTAGAAGGCATTCAAGAAAGGCGTAAGTCAAATATGTCGCTTAGCACGTTGCATAATTCAAAAATAAATAGGCACATCTGACTCACCTGGTATATCTGAGAGAGAGAGAGAGAAACAATAGCATAACAAAAAAACAAAATGTTGGTATCCAAACTTGGTATTTAAATTCAAAGATTTCCAAGAAAAGCCAAGCCGCTCTTTACACGGAACGTTTTTCGAAATGTTTTCATTTTCCGAAAAATATCTCGAACGACTTTAATTAAATATATATATATGTATTAAAGGTATCTATTTGCATTAGAAATAAAATATATATCTTGAATTTTATGCAAATAGTTGTTAAGTCATTATTTGGAAATAATTTTTTGTAACCTTGCACAACCGGTAAACGTTAAGCGATAGACGAAAACGTACTCCACAAGAAATATAGGTCTCTTTAAAACAGACAACTTACTTCCAATAAATTTTTTGTGGCATCAGCATTTCGAAATATCCGTTATTAATGCTTCGAGTTGTTCAATACTTAGCCAGTCTTTTAAACTCCTGTCAATTTTCATGGAAAGAAATGGAATTTTAGGCCAGCGTATAGCGCCCAGTTCTAAAACATTTGACTATCGCTATTCCCTTTGTATGTATAATAAAATATGTAATGCAGCTATTTCTGGAAAGTTTTATCGCGATTAAAATGAAGTAGATAGGAAAATAAACATTCATGTGAATAGAATCAGACGACTGAAAAATTCAATACCATAACCGGGATTTGAACCACGGATCTCCAGGTTTCCGTCCGGTTGCTCTAACCACTGAGCTACCATGGAAACATGCCGGCCCGACATTAAATTCTCCAACTGATTCACATTTTTCCCTGTGAATAACAAGGAGATCTCAAATTGTATCCATATGGCATACCCCAATGGCGACTTACAATGTTGTATTTTAAGTCGTCTGATTCTACCTGTCCAACACGCGGCTTGTGTGGATGAACAGTTAATTCCATTGATATGAATAGTTTGCATGCCGAGTAATAAATGATAGAGGGTAGAAAAACACTCGTGAATATAGCACATGTGATTCGTTTTATTTTATTTTCATTTGTTTATGTAATGTTTTAGGTGTACATGTAGGAAATTAGCATCATCATCATCAGATTTCATATGCTTAGACTGCTTATTCACAATCCAGAAGTACGTAGCCTTTACAGAATGTATTCATACATGTTTGCGGTTGTTAATAATATATAAGGCCTTACTCAAAAGTAGGAAGATAGAGTGCAAATGGCAGCAAGCCCTTTTGTAAGTTATTCCATCAGGTGGACAACAAAGCCAACCTCTGGCTTCAAACAAATCCTTTCAGGCACTACCACAAAAGCTGTATCCATGGGGCGTAACTCTACACTGACACTAGAAATCCGCTTTAACAACTATGCAAATACCACTCTCTCTATGCCATACCTGCATGGAGTGTTCTAAATGATGAATTCATTTATATGGTAATGGTGTTCGCTGAAAGAAGGACAGGCCGACACTGTAATCATCTGGTTCACTTTAGCTTTCCCAGATGGCCAACCAAATTGGCAATCACTGGAAAGGCTGATGGAGTGCTGGACTAGAGGCAACTAGCAAATGTATCCCTTTAGCTTTGCTTATTTCATTTTCATAGTGTGAAACCATTCTCCCAAAGGGTGTTGCTCAGTAGAAGGATGTTTAAAAGCATCTGATATGTTACATTAATTTGTCTTTTTCTATTCACTTTTCTACAAAATCTTACTAAAAGCTCATTCTTCTATCTCTTTCATGTTAATCCAGATTAACATTTTCAGAAATGTTGTAGATATAAGTGGAAAACAGTAGGCTTGTGTGATGCTTACATCCTTTAAAAGTGGAGCGCTATATCAAAGCTTTGAAAACTGTTTGCATGACCACCAGAAAATATATGATTTTACTTTTTCCATTTGCAGAAACTATCTTATTGCTAATTTTCTTGTAGGTGCAAGTGGAATATGGTAGGTTTTAAGCGATAGTCAAATATTTAAGAGCTGGTTGCTATATGGAACATTACATTCTCTTTGCGTGTCCAGGACATAAACAAGAATAACGAATTCCTATTGGGGAAAAAGTATTGTAAAATTCAAACAAATCACAAGAAATATCTCGGAAATGGTTCACTCCAGAAACAAAAAAAAGTATATGGCATAAATTGTGTGTTTTAAAGGGCTCTACATTTTTTTTGTGTAGAAAAATGCCTATCTCCTACGGTTTACAAATTATGGAAAAGTCATCCAGAAAGAAAACGACTTCTGAGGACATTCTCAGAAAATTCAAGATATACGTTTTATTTGAAAATACCTTAAACATATGATATTTTAATCAAAATCGTTAGAGTCGTTTTTGAGAAAATCAAAATGTTCCAAAAATGTTTCACGTAAAGTGTAGTCTGGGGTGGCAGGGTTTTCTTGAAAATCTTACGTCGCATTTATGAAACACCGTGAACCTAAATAACAACTTTGGTGTTTTTGTGACTTTTCGTATTGAGTTACTTTGTTCACACACAAACCTTTTCTAAAAGTACTTTTTTGTATTCAGGGACCTCAAAACATGTATTTCCGGTGAAATCTAATTATCGAAGTTTTGGGTGGAATGCTATACTTCCTCTACTTATTATAAGTACTAGAGAAAGTAAAAACTAATAGAGTTATCACTTGAAAGGGTTTAAGTACATGAAATATCAAGCCCAAAACAAACAATACCTCGGAGATAGTTAACGCCACATTTAGTTTCTGTTTATTTTACGTCGCTTTAACTGCCTGGTCATATCTCGACTGATCTGTAAGGAGACACCTCGCGGATCGGTAGTTAGTCTCCTGTACCATACCATCCTACTTCGTCATGCTTCCACAGAGGCCTTAGTGCACATCAACTGTGCAAATGTCATCACGGTGCCGTCCAGCCTGTCTGCTTTCATTACCTGTGGATGTATAGTACAGCATTCGCTATTATCGTCTATTTTTACTCTCTCTACTACGTATAGTAAGTAGGGGAAGTATTGTATTCCACCCAAAAATTCGATACCGAGATTTCACCGGAAATATATGTTTTGAGACCCCCTGAATCCAAAAAAATCATTTTTGGAAACATGTCCGTGTGTGTGTGTCTGTGTCTGTGAACAGTATAACTCAGAAACGAACAGTCGGATAAACACCAAACTTGGTATTTAGGTTCAGTATCTTCCAGAGATGCGACACGAAGGTTTTCAAGAAAATCTCCCCACCCCAGATTACTCTTTACATGGAACATTTTTTGAAAATTTTAATTTTCTCAAAAATAGATCTAAAGATTTTGATTAAAATATCATATGTTTAACATATTTTTATGACAAATAAAATGTATATCTTGAATTTTCTGGGAAGGTCTCCAAAAGTATTCTTCATTGTGAACGACTTCTGCATAACTGGTAAACCATAAAAGATAGACAAACATTTACTACAGCAAAATGTAGATCGCATTAAAATACACAATTTATGTAATATACATTTTTGTTGTTGAGTGAAGCATTTTGGAGATATTGCCTGTTATTCCCTTAAATTTTTCAATACTTATTTTCTCAAATGGGAATTCGTTATTCATTTTTTTGGCTTGGATATGCAAAGAGTATTAACCTGTGGCAAAGAGAATGGTGCTGCACCTAGCAACCAGCTATTAAGATATATGTCTATGCTTAAAGGCTACTGTATTTCTATATTACCCTTGCAAATACAAAACAAGGGGAACATAGTACGCCTTAAGCGATAGTCAAATATTTTTAGAACTGGTCGCTATGTTTAAAACGTAATTCTCTTTGCATGTCAAAGATCGTTGCTGCAAATGTTTATCTCGATTAATATGAAATAGATGGAGAATAAAAGTTTGTAAAAATAGTTTGTACAAGAGTAGAGAAAGTCATGTGAGTGTAACACATCAGATTTTTTAATTTTACTATTGTCTTATGTTTAGTGCATTTGGGTCGTGGTATTAAGTATCCAATCTGGTATTTGCCTTGGGAAGCCATAAGGTTGTATTTGACGTAAACTATACACTTTACCGATATCTACATGTTTTGTGTAGTAAGGCTATGTCTATTTCTTATAGTTTACGAACTATACAAAACTTATTTAGAACGAAGAGGACTATCCACAGAAAGTTTTAAGTTATACATGTTTTTCTCATACAAATGTCTTAAGCATGTTTTTTAATCAAAATTGTTTTAGTCATTTTTTAGGAAATAAAAAAAGCTCAAAAGCTTCCGTGTAGAATGTAGTTGTAGTGGGCTACTTTATTAAAAATCTTCGTTCACATCCTCGGAAGACGCTGAATTAAAACTCTGAGTTTGGAATTTAACCAACTTTTCGTTTTTCAGTTGAGCTGTTTATAGATACCCACACACACCACCCACACACCACACACATACACCCCACACACACACCACACACATACACCCCACACACACACACCACACACACTCACCCCACACACACCACACACATACACCCCACACACACCACACACATACACCCCACACACACCACACACACTCACTCACACCACACACACTCACCACACACACCACCCACACACCACACACATACACCCAACACACACCACACACCCACACCACACACACCACACACACTCACCCCACACACACACCACACACACTCACCACACACACACACTCACCACACACCACACACCCACACCACACACACCACACACACTCACCACACACACACCACACACACACCACCCACACCACACACATACACACCACACACACTCACCCCACACACACCACACACCCACACCACACACATACACACACACCACACACACTGACCACACATACTCACCCCACACACGCAGCACACACACTCACCACACACCACACGCCACACACATACACCCCACACACACTCACCACACGCCACACGCCACACACCCACACACATACACCCCGCACACACACACCACACGCCCACACCACACACACCACACGCCACACACATACACAACACACACGCACCACACACACTCACTCACCACACACCCACACACATACACCACACACACACCACACACACATACACACACACCACACACACTCACCCCACACACCCAGCACACACACTCACCACACACCACACGCCACACACCCACACACACATACACACACCACACACACACACCACACACATACACACACCACACACACACACACACCACACACATACACACACCACATACACATACACACACCACACACACTCACCACACACACTCACCCCACACACTCAGCACACACACTCACCACACACCACACGCCACACACCCACACACATACACCCCACACACACTCACCACACACCACACACACACCACATACATCATACACACACCACACACACCACATACATCACACACACCACATACATCACACACACACCACATACATCACACACACACCACATACACCACACACATACACACACCACATACATCACACACACACCACATACATCATACACACACCACATACACCACACACATACACACACCCACACATACACACTCCACACGCACACACACCCACATACCCACACACATACACACACCCACATACCCACACACATACACACACCACACCACACACACATACACACACCACACACACACACCACATACATCATACACACACCACATACACCACACACACACACCACATACACCACACACATACACACACCACACCACACACACCACATACACCACACACACACACCACACCACATACATCATACACACACCACATACACCACACACACCACATACACCACACACACACCACACCACATACATCATACACACACCACACCACATACATCATACACACACCACATACACCACACACACCACATACACCACACACACACACCACACCACATACATCATACACACACCACATACACCACACACACCACATACACCACACACACACACCACACCACATACATCATACACACACCACATACACCACACACACCACACCACATACATCATACACACACCACATACACCACACACACACACCACATACCCACACACATACACACACCACACCACACACACATACACACACCACACACACACACACACCACATACATCATACACACACCACATACACCACACACATACACACACCACATATATCACACACACCACATACATCACACACACACTACATACATCATACACACACCACATACACCACACACATACACACACCACATATATCACACACACCACATACATCACACACACACTACATACATCATACACACACCACATACACCACACACATACACACACCACATACACCACACACATACACCACACACATACACACACCACATACACCACACACCACATACACCACACACACATACACACGCCGCACACCACACATACGCACAGACCCACACACATACACACACATAGTCGTCCTCCGTGGGCTAGTGGCACCGTGCTAACTTCTGGTTCCCAAGGTCGCGGGTTCAAACCCGGCGGAGGGCGTAAAAATCCTTAGCACGGCTTCCTTCGTAAGGGAAATAAAGCCGGTGGTTCCATGTCGTAGATTTACGGCACGTAAAAGAACCTCAAGCCTGATAAAGAGGCCTCTGAGCAAAATTACCGGTGTTTCACGCCCAATATAGAATGGGACCCTAAGAACCATAGTAGTTAAAGAGCATCCATAAATAAAACTCGATTTAATTTTTTCACACATACACACACACCACACACACATACACACACACCACACACACATACACACACCACACACACATTCACACACACACCAGACACACACCACATACACCCCCACACACACTACTGATCGTTTTCTGTGAGCTCTTTTTGGATTCAGAGAGCTCTAAAATGTGTTACCAATGATGAAGTTTCGGTATCGAATTTTTGGGTGGAATGCAACAGCTGCTTCCTCTACATACTATGGGCAAAATGTCAGAAAAAGTAAAAGTTTTTAACACACGTATGCCAAAAAATTCTGCGACATCCTTCCATTCATAAATAGTATTGAGGGCGGTCTTTGGAAGCTAAATTTAATGCAAGTTACAATGAGGTGTCAGAAAATGAAGATTCCTCAACTGCAGTAGGTTATTTTCTGCATGGATTATAGTTTTATTATATTTTTCCTCAATATCTATTGAAAATGTCCCTGGCTTAGAACAAGTTATAAGTCTGATTGTTATGAACATCGCATCTATTTCATCATGTTTCTCATCTTTGCTTGCATAGGTATATAAGGTGAACCATTTAAGTCGAGACTTTATAATATCTCCAAAACTAAGCGTTGTAGAAAGAAATGTCTTTGATAAAAGTTGCTTGATATTATGGGGAAAATAAATGCCATTAGTCGTGTTTTATTTGTAGGACGTTGTGATGGTCATTTTAGGGTCAATTTAAATTGTGGACCCTAAAATGACCATCATAACGTCCTCCAAACCAACAACGACTAATGGTATTTACTTTCCCCCATAATATCAAGCAACTTTTATCAAAGACAGTTCTTTGTACAACGCTTAGTTTTGGAGATATTGTACAGTCTCAACTTGAATGGTTCACCCTGTATAGATGTAACAAAATCGTAAACAACCTTACAGACGTGCTAACTACAAATAACAACGCTCCAATCCCATTTTACTACTTTTTGTATGAGGTTTTGTTTTAAGTTTCTAGGTCTGAAAGCTGGAATAATAAGTTAGCATTTATAAACAGGTTACTATGGCATAATGTTAGTATTTATGCGACGTCTTTTTTAATTTGTCCGGACTCACGGGCCATATTTCTGACCTTTTTACGAATTAATATATGACCAGGGAACCGAGAGACACCTCACACCTCGACCCAACGCGGATCTTTTGTAATTTATACAAAATAAAATGTTTTGTGACGTTAATTTCTTCCAAGATGTTTCCTGTTATTGGATTAAATTTTAAATTACTTCCTACTTTTCTCAAAAGAAAAATCACTATTTTTTCCCTCATTATCATGCAAGGAGAACGCAATATCAAAGGCATCACATAGCGACCAGACCAGCTACTAAAAGATTTGACCATAGCTTAAGCCTACTGTATTTCCCTTATTCCCCTGTATCTATAAGGGAATGTGCAATAAGATGATTGCTGTAAATATTTGTCTCAATTAACATGAAGTAGATAGAAGAAAAAACTTTTGTAAAAATAGTTTGTTGAAGAATGGGTAGAGGAAATCGTGTGGGTGTAAGAGATCAAATTTTTAACAATTAAACGCACCCATATTCACTCCCACATTCATACTTCCCGACTCTTTTGGGAATAAGGAATGATTCTGTTTAAAAAAATGTGATGTGTTACTCTCGCATGACTCTCTCTACACTTGTACAAACTTTTTTTTAAAAACGCTTATTATCCATCTACTTCATGTTAATCGAGATAAACATTTGCAGAAACCACCTTAATGCTATTTTACTTGTAGGTCCAAGGGAATATGGTAGTCTTTAAGCGATAGTTAAATATTTTAAGAGCTGGTTGCTATATGGAGCATTCCATTCCCATTTGAGAAAAACTATAAGTGTTCGAAAATTCAAACAAATAGCAAGGAATATCTGGAAAATGGTTCACTCAACAAAAAATGTATATGACATAAATTGTGTGTTTTAACGAGATCTGTATTTTTTATGTAGCAAAGTTTGTCTATCTCTTGCGGCAAGGGTGGCGAAAATGCCTTTCTCTCTCGAGTCATCAAATATGCAACACGCACTACACCACTCAGCCGCACATGGAAAACAAATGAATAGACGGCTAGAAAAGGAGTTGCGCCTGCGAGACACACTGCCTCGCGAGTCGCGTTTTCGCCACCACAGTCTTACAGTTTACCGGTTATGCAAAATTCATTCAGAATGAAGAGGACGTTTGGGAACATTCCTACAAAATTCATCATATACACTTTATTTGCCACAAAAGTATCACAGTCATTTTTGAGAAAATTCAAATTTTCAAAAAATGTTCTATGTAAAGGGTAGTCTGGGATGAGCGCAGTTTCTTGAAAATTTTCGTGTCGCATCTTTGAAAGATACTAAACCTAAATACCAAGTTTGGTATTTATCCGACTTTTCGTTTTGAATTATGTTGTTCACAGGCACACACTGGAATCTTTTTCTGAAAATGTATTTCCGGTGAATTCTCAATATAGAATTTTTGGGTGGAATGCAATACTTCCGGGCTTTCTATATGTAGTAGAAAAAGTAAAAATTACCCGCCATAGGTGAGAATTGAACCAGAAACCTTTGTGTGGAGAGAATCCACAGTACTGGCTGCTTCGTTGCAAAGGCAAGTAAATATTTTATTGAAGCATATAGATGAGGCACGGAAAGTTCGCTGAGTTGGTGCCTATGAAAAGCCGGAACGTGCAAAGGTGAAAACAAGAGTCACAAGCCGCTGGGCGATGCATGTGACCCCTCTCTCAATTTTCTGATTAAATTCCAACAAGAGGGATGGAGGAGCAGGCTATAAACGTATGTGATATGTAAATCTCGCCCTAGTGGGTGGTAAAGGTAGTGTAATGTACTGTGGCACATACGAAATCTAAATGATAATATATACACATACGACTCTCGAGGCATGCGCGCTCGACACCAATCTGCGGGAAGTGTTCAATTGCATGGAAGGGCGATAAACATTGCTGGTCCAGCAGGAGGACATTCAGACCGGTGCGCCACCACTGTGTTTGTTTGATGGATGCTCTAACACACCGAAAATGCGGCTCAGATTTAAGGGAAATGTATATCAACCGCAGCACGGGGCTAACGCCTGACAAGGAAGGGGATGCAAGTTTGATGCATGATTGCGATATCTATATATTATACGAGAGAGGGATCAAAACATTCATACAAGGTTTATACTTCCTATAGACAATAAGGAAAAAAGGTGACATGACGCACGTTTGAAAACATGATTATAAAAAAAACAGATAAAATGAAAAACAGGGCTTAAACTGGAGATAGGTGTTATAAATATACTTCTTCTGACAATAAATGAAGAGACAGCCATGCACTCATTTTAATACTTATAATTTGGAGTTATATAAGAAGTGTGATTGACAATATCATCCATGGAAGGTGATACGACAAGAATCTGATGGGATGGATTCATATAACTTTCTGTACCCTCTATTGTTTATTAGTAGGCGCTCAACTATATTTACTAAAGCTTAGAAAACGATCCATTTGTGTCTGCCTGTCTGTAAAAAGCCCAACTCAAAAGTAAAAAGTAGGTTAAGTACCAAATTTAGTATTTAACTTCGTCCTCCAAGGTTACAACGTGAAGATTTTCAAGAAAATCCTGTAATCCTAACTACGCCTTACATGGGAAAAGTTTACTTATTACTTTCTCTCCAACGTATAGTAAGTATATTCAAAAAAATCGACAACGATATTTCACCGGAAATGCATGTTTTGAGGCCCCGAATCCAAAAAAAGAACTTTTACAAAAACTGATGTGTCTGTGACAGCATAACTTACTATTTAGGTCCCGTACCTTTCAAAAATGCGACACGTAGATTTTCAAGAAAATCCTCCCACCCCAGACTACCCTATACATGGAAGATTTTTCGAAAAAATTGATTTTTTCAAAAATGGCTTCAACGATTTTAATTAAAACGTCATATATTTTAAGATATTTTATGAAAAATAAAATGTATATCTTGAATTTTCTGGGAATGTCCCCAAAAGTACTCTTCTTTCTGAATGGCTTTTGCCTAACTGGTGAACCGTAAGAGATAGACAACATTTTTCTACACCAAAAATTTAGAGTTCATTAAAACACACAATTTATGTCATATACATTTTTTATGGAGTGACCATTTCCAAGATATCCCTTGTATTTGTTTGAATTTTCCAATGCTTATACTTTTCTCATGTGAATTAGTTATTCCTTATTTATGTCCAGGACATGCAAAGAGAATTGAATGGTCCACAGAGCAACCAGATCTTAAAAGATTTGACTACCGATTAAATCCTACCATATTCCCCTTGCATGTACAAGAAAATTAGCAATTAGTTTCTGCAAATGTTTATTCTGATTAACATGAAGTAGATGGAGAATAAGTGTTTGTAAGAATAGTTTGTACAAGAGTAGGAAAGGCATGTGAGTGTAACATATCAGGGTTTTTTCCCCTGAAAATTGGCTCTAAGGATTTTAGGTAAATTACCATGTGTTTGATATATGCATGGCAACTATAATGTATATTTTAACTTTTCTGTGATTAGCCTGTCAAGTTCTCTTCATTTTGAATTAATTTTATACTATTTATTGCATCTATACTAGGGCCACAGATCGCATATATGCGTAGCTCGCTAGCACCGCACTAACCTCCGTATGTTCTACTAGCGCACTAGCGGTGAAGAGGTGCTTAAGTTTAGCAGCTGTTCTACTGTGTCGGTTGCTGCCTTCTGTTCGAATTGTAAAGAAGTTCGTTTATTGTGCATCTCAAAACTGAAAGTTTCCTTAAGACAACTGTGTTGTGTGTGAATTGCAATAGAGTTTTCCTATTATACCACTGAAATACTTACCAAAACGCTCGCGCATGAACTAAGAATTTTTATGTAGAATGCAGGCTGTGGACATTTTGAGGCAAAATTTCTTGGTTTTCCAGTTCCGGGTTTATATAGGTTAAATTTAGTTAGGACAATGGGGTCGCTAAACCTAAGAAGCGAAAAAGACAATACGTTCTAACAGAGGAAAACAAGCAGTATCTCGAAAATGGTTCACTCAACAAACAAAATGTATATGACATAAATTGTGTATTTTAACGCGATCTACATTTTTGTGTAGTAAAATTTTGTCTATCTCTTATGGTTTATCAGTTATGCAAAAGTCGTTCACAATGAAGAATACTTTTGGAGACATTCCCAGAAATTTCAAGATATACATTGCCATAAGCTGTCTTAAACATATGATACTTTAATCAAAATCGTTAGAAACCTTTTTGAGGAACTAAAGATTTAAAGATTTTCCAAAAAATGTATCATGTAAAGGGTAATCTGGGGTGGGAGGATTTTCTTGAAACCTTCGTGTCGCATCTCTGGAAGATACTGAACCTAAATACCAAGTTTGGTGTTTATCAGACTGCTGTTTCTGAGTTATTCTGTTCACAGACACACACAGACATGTTTCCAAAAATACTCTTTTTGGATTCAGGGGTCTCAAAACATACATTTCCGGTGAAATCTCGGTATCGAATTTTTGAGTGGAATACAATACTTCCCCTACTTACTATACGTAGTAGAGAAAGTAAAAATTGATGAAATTGGTGCATCGTTCGAACGCTATCCAAAGAAGTGGCATAGACGTGTTGCACAGTAAGTGACTGTTTCAAAAACCTGTATTCATAGAGCTGCTAACATTTTAACATTGATACCCTACAGAGTGACTATAGTTCACCTCGTGGCAACGAAGAATGTCAGAAATGTCCATGCATATGAACACCACTTTCAACAAAGATTAGTACTCATCATAGTGCATATTACTGCAGCATGGGTTGCTTTTCTTCCCTCGAGATGACACTTCTATTTTCTCACGCCTTTCCAGTCATACAATGCTGTGCCTGGGTTTTCTGAACGCGCTTCTCCCGCTGGTGAATTCTTTTGCATGATTGGCTGTGGAGAGTCAGCTGAATTGTGGGTTGAAGGCAGCTTGGGCTGGGCGAAAGAGGCTGGCAGAGTTACCTTGGAGTGTGGGAAGTAGCTGGGCTATAGAACTTCAGAGAGAAGTTTCCTTTGTCTACCACGTGCGAACGCTGGGAGTTTTGATCTAAAACGAGTTTAGAAATTTCATCCCCCGGTGTCGGGTGTTTCCCGTGTTAACCTCGTGGAAGGGAAATGCACTCGTGTGGTTGAGTGTAGCAATCTCCGGCACGAGGCTGTTGTGACGGATTAAATTAAATTTGGTATATTTAAACTAATCATTACTACGCCATTCTCGTTAAACAAACCCTTCACGGACCTTTAGCTTACCGCGGTAAGAATTTGACCGGTGTAATCATCAAACAGCGGTGTACCAATGTTCATTGCAGCTTAGGTAACCGTGGTTACCTGGCAGGCGCTCGCCTTGGTTGAGCGCACCGTTCATTGCAAGTAAATTACTGAACGCACCCGGATGTATATCATGTCATCTGTTTTTCACTTGTTCTATTTTTTGCTGAAGCGTATTGATGTAGTTCAGCGTGGAATGGCGGAAAACATCAGCATACCAATTTTTTAAGAAAAGATAAAGTATAGAGATAGAAGCAATAACTTTAAGATAGACACGTACAACACAACTGATTAGAAAAATATACTGAACTTTATAGAGTTTGTTTTTTCCTTTCTTTCTTTCTTTCTTTCCACACTGACTACATTCTAGCTACCTTAGTCGATATTGACTTACTGAAAAAAATAAGAAATAAACATACTCCAAAACAAGATTTGAACCCAAAACCCCATGAATAGGAAGCGCATACGCTACCTCGACACCACAATGATTACCTCAGATTATAGACTTCGGAACTGATCTATTTAGGTTACCAGATTCCTATATTGCCATTATAGTACATAATATTCTTTAAAATATATTAATTGCACTAAATCCATTCATTACTACTCTTATTTCTGCCTTGTGCTTGGAACTATGCATCAACTGATATAACTATGTTATGTAACGCTGTGATTCTCTGGATTTTCGTTACATCTCGCGTCAGGATATTAAAGGCACCTGTCGCAGGAAAAAAAAAAGTGTCTTAAGCATTACACATGACAAAGTACATTAAACTAACTTTATGAGGATGTAATTCATTGTCGAAAATGGAGTCTATCTACTTGTTGGGAATTCTAACCTATATCGTTCCGCCATTTTAACATTTCAGCACACGAGTTGGAAATAATCGGTGAAAACTGGCCGTTCATGGCCGGTCAGATTTAACCGGGTAAAACCCTCGACAAACTTTTACCGGCGTCGATGCATCACAAATGACCGATCACCGCGATAAAATCCACATTTTACAACGGTAAAATCTTGATCGAAAATGGTGCACACGGCCATCAGCCTACTTCTCTACTCGGATATTTAGAAATTTTTTTCGTCGTATTGACGCACATTGTGTAATATCTCCAAAACTAAGCGTTGAAGAAACAAATGTCTTTAATAAAGGTTGCTTGATGTTATTGGGGAAAGTAAATGCCCTTAGTCGTGTTTTGTTTGCTGGACGTTATGATCGTGACTTTAGCGTCGATTTAATTTTTTAATTGGGAATCTATAATATCCATTACAACATACGTCACATAAAACCGACTAATGACATTTACTTTCCCCTATAATATAAAGCAACTTTTATTCAAGACATTTCTTTCTACAACGCTTAGTTTTGGAGATATTGTGAAATCTCAACTTAATTGATCCAACCTGTGTATATTTAATTTTATAGAGTATAAAATTTTAAATTTATTTATCATTTGTTACATTTAAAGCGTCATAATTATATTTATGGAGGTGAGCTTGACTAGGTTCAGTGGATTTGGTATGGGATTTTCCAATGTTTGTTCGAGTTTTCTGTTCCTTGGTGAATGGATCTGATGTAATGTGCTATTCAGAGGCACTGGTGGTATTATAGCGCCTGATATAGCTAAGTAAATCGTTACCCGTATGTCATTCTGTTGGAAATATTGTCAGGAATTAACCACATACGGGAGGTCTTTGTCAAGAGTATGTAATGTGAGGTTTTGGTGATTATCGTATTCACATTACTTTCCTCCAATAGGTCAATCTTTACATTTTGTCGTTGGGTCATTCTGGCAGTAATACTGGATGGAGGGAGGGAGGGATAAGGTATCTTTATTGGTTTCAAATCATTGAAATTATTACACAAGTATTTAGTGCATGGGTCATTGACCGTACATGCATATTTAAGATACAAGTAGGGTGACAAAGTAAACAACAGAACAAGAAAACAAAACAAAAAAGGAACAAGAAAAAGGAAAATAGAGATAAATTACCTTTGTCTAACTGAACAAATTTGACCTAGCTTCGCCCACTTTAGCCAAAAAGTTGCCCATGTTTCGCCAGTTCCTCTGGTCAACCAGAGGTTCCCAACATGCCAATCTCTTTCTTGAGGGACTTAAAAATTTTTCTTTGAGTTTAATTGTTCGCTGGTTCTCCCACTGTGCATATTCTACCAAAATATGTACACAGTCCTCATCCAAATCGCAGAATGGGCAGATTCTCCTGCCAGAATCGTCAGTCATTTTCTGTGCCCTCCAGCCCCCAGTCTAAACCATGCCACTACTGATATTTTACATTACCTGGAGCATTGCTTGGGTGGTACATGTTATGATGTGTTTTGGAAGGTAGCTAAGTCACGCTCCTTTCTAATAGGGCACGCCGGCTCTGTAAGCAATTTGATTTTAAAGTGGAAAGCAAGCAAAATGCACAGTTGCTTGTACTGTAAACGTTAAGCACAGGACTAAATGTTTACAAATTTTGCTATACGAATTTAGGTGTAGTTACCTTTCTTCTTGCCATGGTGCCCCTACTGGTTTCGTAGGTGCCTTGTGGTGTATTTTGGGTTATCTGTGCTAAGATATTACGATGGTGATACGGTGGTATTTCATTTTTGTTTCTGGAGTGCCGATTTACATTTATAGTTAAAACCTTATTAGGGAAGCAGATGACGGTTTAATTTGTACTTCTAAATTTATATGAGCAAATAATTTAACTTTATTGCTGTAAATGGCTAAAGCGCCAGTTGGAAATTATCACTACCTCTATTTAAAGAATTTACGATATTTTCCGACTCGTATTCTAATCCAGTAATAACTAAATATTTCTATATTATTAGGAAGTTAGAATTTATTTACTGGTTTCTGACACGAAACGGCCAATTATAACATACTCATATGGCATCTCAGTTAACCAGGATTTGTTTTGCTGTGGTTTTTACTCACAAATTGCTTAGGTTAAGCAATTTCCAAAAACCGTGATAGTACCTAACTTTTTTGCACATAACATATGGTTTTCCTTTAATGGCAAATAATTAGGTTTTGACTTAAGTAAATAAAAGTTAATAAAAGTTGCATTTAGTGCAATTTAGTCATATAGTATATACATACAAATACAAACGTAATAACCGAGCGGAGTGGCTCTGGCAGTTACGTCAATGGCCCGTATTCGGGATGTCCCGAGATCGATCCCCAGCGACTATCCACTCTGGGCTATGGGTTTTTCGTGGTTCCCCGAATGGTGGGGTGGTTCATCTTTTACCACGACTCTCCTTTCTCTCATTTTCTGTACCCATCATCTTCCCTGTTATCTATTTCAGGGTTGTAGGATCAGGCGAAGGTGTCTGGCAGGTTGCGTATGGACGGTGGCTTGCGCTTTGTAAAGGTTTCTTCCCTGGGGCACCGCTTAGTTAGGTGTCTCCTCAGCGTAGGGCTCCGCAACGGGGAACCCTGGAGGTTAGTGGCTTATGGACAGGGACCGCGCGGCGTCGGATGCGTTCTATCTGGAAACGTTAGGGACCCCGTACATGCTTGCGATCGTCGGCATCTGGTCTCTCTTCGAGTCTATCCATCATCCCTCCCTCCCAAGGGTTAAGTTGGAAGCACAACTGGGGTTTCGGGGGCCCCTCCGGGATACGTAGTTACCAGGTTTGGTTTTTGTTTATGAGCTTTTAAATTTAGATCTTGCTATTGTCATGTGGTTGCATAATATTTCAGTGAGTTAACCTTTATAAAACCTATAACCTTTTAATTATTTCACCAACTGTAATAGCGTTTCACTTAGTTAACTTACAGTAAATTTTTGAAGTTTTTGTTAGCATGCTTAAGAAGAATTAATTACCTTGCTTGTCATTTATGCACATAAAACCGGATATTGCTGGTATTATAGTACGCCTATATGAATAACCCGTAGTATTTCGATTTTTGTATGGTGATGTTAAGGTCCAATTTGATATTGTGACCCTTTTACTTAGTTAACAATCATCTTTTTTATATAAAGAGTTCCTGTACTTAACATTTGGAGTTAACCAGTTCAGAGTTGCAATAGTGTTTGAACTATGTTGGTATTTAAGTGTATTCCTTTTTACTTTGTCTACTTCGTGTAGTAATTAGGGGAAGTATTGCATTCCACCCAAAAACTCGATGCCGAGATTGCACTGGAAGTGTATGTTTTGAGGCACCCTGAAAAAAAAGAAGCATTTTAGAAAAGATCCGTGTCTGTCTGTGAACCGCATAACTCAAAAGCGAAAAGTAGGATAATTACCAAACTTGGTATTTTGGTTCAGCATCTTTCAAAGATGCGACAAGAACATTTTGAAGAAAATCCCCCACCCAGACTATCCTTTACATGGAATATTTTTCTAAAGTTTTAATTTCCTCAAAAGATACTGTAACAATTTTGATTAAAATATAATACGTTTAAGATATATTCAGTACAAACAAAATCTATATCTTGAACTTTCCGGGAATGTCCTTAAAAGACCTCTTCATAGTGATGGGTCTTGTATAACTGGTAAAACGTAAGAGATAGACAAAGGTTTCCTATACAGAAAATGTAGATCTCGTTAAAACACGCAATTTATGGCACACACTTTTTTTTGGTCCACTGAACCATTTCAGAGATACTTTGAACTTTGCCAAAACTCATACTTTTCTCACATGTGAATTCGTTACTCGTTATACTGAACCTAAATACCAGTTTGGTGTTTATCCGACTGTTCGTTTCTGAGTTATGCTGTTCACAGACACACCGACACACACACGGACATGTTTCAGAAAATACTATGCATTGAGTGCATCTCAAAACATGTATTTCCTGTGAAATCTCGGTATCGAATTTTTGGGTGGAATGCAATACTTCCCCTACTTAATATACGTAGTAGAGAAAGTAAAAATTCTATTTGAAAAAATGTATAAGTATTGAAAAATTCAAATAACAAGGAATGTCTCGGAAGTGGTTCACTATACAAAAAATGCATGACATAAATTTTGTGTTTTAATGAGATCTACATTATTTGTGTATTAAAACTTTGTCTATCTCTTGCGGTTTACCAGTTATGCGAAGATCATTCAGAATGAGGAGGACTTTTGGTGACATTTCCAGAATAATCAAGCTATACATTTCATTTGACATGAAAATATCTTAAACATTAATTAATTATTTTAATAAAAATTGTTACAGCCAGTTTTGATAAAATAAAAAGTTTAGAAAAGTGTTCCACACAAAGGGTAGTCTGGAGTAGGGGATTTTATTGAAAATTTTCATGTCGCATCTATGGAAGATACTAAACTCAAATACCAAATTGGGTATTTATCAAACTTTTCGTTTTCGAGTTATGCTGTTCCCAGACTGACTGACAGACACACACAAACGGATATGTTTCCAAAAATGCTTTACTTGAATTCAGAGCTCGTAAAAACATGTATTCTTCTCCTATTTACTATACGTAGTAGAGAAAGTAAAAAATTTTACATTACAAATAAAATGTGCATCTTCAATTTTCTAGCAACAGCCTGTGTAGTCGTCTAAATGGAAGTAATTTTGCATAGTCTTGTATAACCGGTAACTGTTAAGCAATACTGCACAAAAGCTGTAGATCTCTTTACGACACAATTTACTCCAAGTACCTTTATTTGTGGAATAAGCCATTTCCGAGGTATCCGTTACTAATGGTTCGAATTGTTCAACATTTTACATTATTTTAAAGTCCTGTTGACAACCGGTTGTTTCTCGCGATTGCATGGAATCGGTTTGAAATTTTAAGGCCAGCATATAGTGTTCAATTCTTAAACATTTCATTCTCGCTGTTCTTTTTGTAACTATAACGAAACCTGTAATGAAGCTACTTCTGCAAAGATTTATCTCAATTGTAATGAAGCAGATAGTAAAATAAACTTTCGTAAGAATGTACTAATAAACGATAGAGGGTAGATAAAGTCATGTGAATGTAACACATCAGATACTTTTATTACGAATTAAATGCAAAGAGTGGGCATTCCATACAAACATTAACTCTAAACACATCGATTCCCAATTTTCCTTTTTAGATTACTGGATAAGCATAAGTTTTCAGGGCTTGGCATAGGATGTTGTTCCCAGGGCTTCATACTTAGAGGCAAGCTGGTTTAGAGGAAGTAATATGTAGGCGTAAAATAAAGAAAGGAATTTGGAATTTGAATAAGGACTTCTGTTCAAACACAAGTTCTACTCGTGTATCATGGCCCAAGTGCATTTTGTTTGTTTTCACTGATTTTATGTCGCAAAATCTTAGGTAATTTTACAGGAAATGTTATATCCCCCTATACAGGAAATTCAGCAGGCTGCAGATGGATCACGTTATCTAGTTCACTTTACAACCCCTTTTCGGACCATTGGTCTTTAGGGAAGGAACCAGCGTTTTCTTGCTCAGAAGTTTTAACCTCTCAATTTGAGTTGATTCGGTGAGTAATTCATTTCCTTGCCCTTCTTTTCCGTAATGGTGAGGCATCTATCTCCCTTCTTTCCCAACTCCTTCCTATCCCCTGCTCTCACACATGGATGAGATTTCTGTATTTTTGGGGCAGCAACACTGGCCTAAGTAGCCTTACACCCCTGTTTCCTTGCTCAAAGTTCTACGTCAGTCATTTCTTTGGCCACGATTACAATTTATATCGGATTAAAGTTTACCATATTACTAAGTGGCTAAAACTGGAATTACACCTGTTATCTGAGGCAGACTCACTCGAATTTAATATCCTACAGGCATGTTGTCGTGGCTAGAACAACAGGACAAAGAGCCGAAGATCCGTAGTTCAAATCCTGGCTATGTCATTGAGTTTTTCAGATGTGTGAAAGAACAATTAAATATCAATATTCTTCTTGTCGAGTTTCTCAGTTGTTGCATTATGATGACAAATTTAACAAGAAGAAACTTTTATTTTGTCTACCATGTACATACTAAGTAGGTAGAGAAAGTATTGTATTCCTCCTAAAAATCGATTCCAAGATTACACAGAAAATACATGTTTTGAGCCCTCTTGAATAAAAAGGCACGTGTGTGTATATGTCAACAGCATAACTCGAAAGCAAAAAATCTGGTGAATAAAAATTTTTGTGTTCAAATTCAGTCAGCGACACGAAAATTGTCAAGAAAATCACCCAACTCGCAACTACCATTTACATTTAACATATTTCGAAATTTATTTTCTAAAAAACGCCTATTAATCATTTTACTAAAATACCATATGCTAATGATATTTATATAACAAGTAAAATGTATATCTTGAATTTTCTGTAAAAAAAAACCTGTAAAGTGTTCTTCTTTCAAAAGGAATTTTGTATAACCTTGTATAATTGGTAAACGTTAAACGATAGACGAAAACGTAGTACACAAAAAATATAGGTATGTTTAAGACACACCATTTACTTTAAATAACTTTCTTTGTGGCATAAGTCATTCCCGAGATATCTGTTATTAACGGTTCTAATTGTTCAATATTTTGTCATTCTTCTTAAGTCCTGTCGAGTTTTAGTGGTGTATTTATTGGTCTTAGCATTTTACATGTTCAAACTTGTACATCGCACGGGTCAGATATATCCTACGTGCTTATATAATACACTGTAGTTCATATTTTTCAGACTGTATTTATCACACAGCTTTAAAGTTAATGATATTTACAAGAAATGAAAAGAAAAGAAAAAAGCTAAAACAAAAAGCACATAATCCAAACAGAAGAATAAGAGAAAATATTTGTTCACAAGCGCACGCTATTGTTTACAAAACAAACAAATACCCCCCTAAGCCAATAACCCTCCCCTTCCCAACCTTGACACTCTTCATTACACTTCGATCTGAGCTGCATAACCTTTTGTAAAAATGTACCAATTGCTTTCTCCTCCTCCTTTCCAGCGTGCAAGGTCCAGGAACTAGTATGTCGACAATAAAGAAATTGACACATGCTTTAACAAGGGCCACATCCATGTTGAAAGTGACTAACAGCAAACTCGGAGGAAAATCGCGTGGCTGGTAATACCGCCGGTGTAAGGAGGCCAAAAAGAAAGCAGGAAATGCACTTAAAGTATTTAGAAATGGGAAAAGGGAGGGAGAATGTAGGGACCTCATTGAAAAACGCAAGAATTACTAAGAGATAATTAAACAAAAGAAGGCGGATTGGCAAGCTGAAAGGACGATTTTTAGTTCTTTCTCGTGATTGCGTGGACACAGTATCAAACTTTTAAGGCCAGCGTATAGCGTTCAGTTGTTAAACATTTGACAAGTGCTTCCATTTGTATCTATAACGAAACGTGTTATGAAAATATTTCTGCAAAATTTCAACCCGATTAATACTAAGCAGATAGAAAAAAATCTGATATGTTACACTCACATGAATTTCTCTACTCTTGTACATACTATTTTTACAAATTCTTATTCTCCATCTATTTCATATTAATCGCTATAAACGTTTGCAGAAACGATCTTTTGACATGCATAGATAATTACATTTTGCACATAGCGACCAGTTCTAAAAATATTTGACTCGCTTAAGGCCTACTATGTTCCCCTTGTTTTGTATTTGCAAGGGCAATTTAGAAATACAGTAGCCTTTAAGCATAGACATATCTCTTAATAGCTGGTTGCTAGGTGCAGCACCATTCTTTGCCACAGATTAATACTCTTTGCATAACCAAGACAAAAAATGAATAACGAATTCCCATTTGAGAATATAAGTATTGAAAAATTTAAGGGAAAAACAAGCAATATCTCGAAAATGGTTCACTCAACAAAAAAAATGTATATGACATAAATTGTGGATTTTAATGCGATCTATATTCTTTTATACTAAAATTTTGTCTATCTCTTATGGTTTACCAGTTATTCAAAAGTCGTTCACAATGAAGAATAGTTTTGGCAACATTCCCAGAAAATTCGAGATATACATTTCATTTGTCATGAAACTATCTTAAGCATATAACATTTTAATCAAAATCGTTAGAGGCATTTTTGAGAAAATTAAAATTTTCGAAAAATGTTCCATGTAAAGAGTAATCTGGTGTGGGGGATTTTCTTGAAAACTTTCGTGTCGCATTTCTGGAAGATACTCAACCCAAATACCAAGTTTGGTGTTTATCCGACTGTTCGTTTCTGAGTTATGCTGTTCACAGACACACACACGGACATGTTTCCAAAAATGCTTTTTCTGGATTCAGGGGTTCTCAAAACATATATTTACGGTGAAATCTCGGTATCGAATTTTTGGGTGGAATACAATACTTCCCCCACTTACTGTACGTAGTAGAGAAAGTAATAAGCTTTCGTAAGAATAGTTTGTGTAAGTATTCATAAATAATATAGGGTAAAGAAAATCGTGTGAATGTAACGCATGCGATTTTTCGTTGAGTAAAAGTCTTTTGACGGAGTGTCCGTCAATAAATTCACCTGTTAAACGGTTAACGTAAGAATAGTCGTTGGTTGTCTACAGCACTTGTTCGTATCACAGGGTACTTCCGACGTACTGTTTGCTATATCTGCGAGAGAAGCAGCTTGTAATATCCTAAGTGTGAAGCAACATTTTGCTAGGGGTTCGGGTGAAGCAACAATTGCCACAAATGAGCTGCTGTTGCTGCGGAGAGCGCCCTCACGAAGGTCCGTTGTTCACTGCATCTCCCTTCCGTGTGAGTTGTGGGATGAACATCCGGCACTCTCCCATAACTGCCAGGCATATAAACAAGAGCACGCTGGGCAGGAAATTAGAGTTCGATATTGAATAGGTTATCATGGGCTGTGATAAAAGCACAATGTAGGCCAAAGCAAGAGTTTAGGAGTAATACCACTGCAATACACATAGCTCAGAGTAAATATTTTATAGAGGGAGCCTATAGGTAAAGGGTTTAAAAAGGTTGAGGTTGAAATAAAGACTGGTTTATTCAAAACGGACTAATGTAATAAATATTTTGCATATAGCACCTACCCTCTAAAACATCTTTGTCTAATAAGCTTATGGTGTAAATATTCTTTCATGCACTCTAGAAGAAAACTGTAGTGTTTTGGGCGTATACAGCTTGAAGTCCGAATAACAAACAGAAATGTTTTCACAAATTCGTCTAACATCTCAATAGAGTCTGAAGGTAAAGTTACATATCACGGAGGAGCCCCTGGAAACGGGACAGAGCACGTCACGCAGGTCAGTCAGCCTTTATGCTTCCATCGTGACCCCTAGAAGGGAATAATGAGGGGAGAGACCCGAAGGGTGACCAGATCCGGATGCTGATGGGGTCCCCAACGTTTCCAGATAGAACGCATCCGACGCCGCACTGTCCCTGCCCACAAGCCACCAACCTCTAGAGTCCCCGGAAACAGAGCTTCACGCAATACCGCAGCGACGCCAGGGAAGAAATCTTTACAGAGCGCAAGCCACAGCCCAGCTGCAACCCGCCAAACACCGTCGCCTACTAGCATGAAAAGGTGACAAGGAAGATGATGGGTACAGGAAATGAGAGTAAGGAGAGTCGTGGTAGAAGCTGAACTACCCCAGCAATCGTTTGGTGACCCGGGGAAACCACAAGAACCCCATGAACCAGAGCGGGCTGTCGCCGGAGATCGATTTCGGGACCTCTCAAATAAGGACCTGCGCCATCCCGCTCGGTGGTCTGAATTAAGTACGTGGCCCTGAAAAAATGAGTCATTCCCAGAAACCATGTAACGGGCTTCGTTTACCTCCGTTACCGCTGTGTTCACAACGCACAGGAACTGTAGAATGGTCTCTGCCCTGTGAGCGCAATGCTCACCTTTTAATGGTGTTTCTCGGCGGCGAACTTATAAGCTACTGAAAACAGAGCACGTGGAAACGTTTCGTTGGCCGAGAGGTTAAGAAGGCATTGCTTGCGCTATTAAGCTCCTCGGACTAAATCCTGCATTGGTTATTGTTATTTTTATATTGTCAATTTTATGATGGTTGTGTAGAACATAATACATTAATATAAGCTTAGCATTTTAAGCTATAGGCATATGTATGCACACAAAGACAATTCTACTAAAACACTCGTTTTAAATAACTAAAGAATTAAAGTATATAAACTATTATCTTCTAAAGCTGAAACACATAAGAAATAAATAAAATTAATATCATGAACCCTGAGTACCATAACTGCCCTCATCTTCGGGTTAAAGATAAAATTAAATTCCTGCAGTAACGTGGACAGAAGCTGCAAATCCCAGGCTTGTTGAATTTGTGACCAGAAGCCATACTTTGTCCTTCGCGCATCTGCAGGAAAATTCAAGAATAGCTTCATTTTTAATAGGATTCAAATCTGGCGAACAGGGAGGCCTCTGGTATACTGCGTCTCTGAGAACTAATTTGAAACCTTTCGACATATCTGTACAGGATAATTATCTTGTACGAATTCAACAATTCCATCAGGATATCTCCTCACTGAGGGAATCAAAATAATCTCAAGTATTACCGTGTATTGCGCACGTGTATTATCAAGCTACCCAAGACATCTAGACCGTCCCTTGATATTCAACAACACACATATATAGGAGCATAATAAGATTGTGAAGCTACATATTTTGCATTGTAGTAATTATTCTTTTGTGAACTTTACGATATACCGTGTATGAAATGCAGTATATCGAAAATAAGTAGTAATTATGTGTTGATTAAACATTATTAACAGAAGGAAAAAAAGTATTTGCTACATGCGAGTAAAGAACCTGTGGTCTTAACTACAAAGCTACCCTACGCTTTGCCACAGCGCTACAGAGAAGACATGTGGAAGGTAGTACGTTTAATAATACCGTATAACTTGTTGCAGCGACTACACAACTGTATTGCGTATGTTGTAAACAAGGCGCTGTGCCGTGTAGGACTTGGCGTTTACGACATGACTCATCTTTTGTCCACTGTGTACATACAAGCAGCATAGAGTTACTATTTTTCGGGAAGGCCACAGAAGTTAGGTTACCGCCAATGTATAATACTAAGGGGAATGAACGATCGGCGAAAAGTTGAAAAAAATGAAACAATTGCCATTATAGGCTTTTAACGTATCATCAAGTCCGATGGTGCCGTGTCCGGATTCGATCCCAGGCCTGCATGTGATATTTGTGGTGGACAAAGTGGCGTCTGAGCGGGTTTTATCCCGGTTCTCCGGTTTTCCCCGCCATTCATTCCACCATTTGCTCCATCATCACACTTTATTTCTTCCATTTCGCCTTCATTTCATATATCTTCCCTCACTCATTCCTGGCTACGGGCCGACCCCCCGTTACGGGTTCTTCATTATGATTCAATGCCCGACTACTCTTCTACTACAGGCCTCTGACGCTAAGCACGGGGTGTATTCCCTTACAGGCGGCTAAGCCGACTAAGTAAGTATTAAATCCAGCTTCGAGTTGTAAATATTTTTGATATCGGGATGAAGGACATGCGTGACGGTTTAAATAACCTTGAGCGTGGGAGTTATCACATTTGAGAGATTTTTAATATTTCTAACTTTTTTTTTAAATTTCTTGGTGTTCTTGCAAGATTTTGTGCACATGTATTAATCAATTTCTAAATTATATGTTTTAAGTAATAATTTACATACTATTTTATTAAAAATACATAATAGAGCAGTTTTCCAGTGCGTTTTTCTTGGTTGTAATATTTGTCATTTTTCAGCATTTGAAATGCTCTTTACGATGCAATTTTTAAGTAATTAAACCTTGCTACGTAGTTATTGGTGTGAGACAAGTGTGTAAAGCCTCCAAGCTTACGAAAATCTGGTAAGTATACATTTTTAGCAAAATCCGAAACTCACAATTGAAGGAAATTTTTTTTGTTAACGAAATTCATTTAAAAGTGCATTTCTTAGTAAATTTTTTTATAACTCAATAAGGAATGGGATGTTTAAAATTTAGGATCCTGTCGTCATAAAGAGAATTTTTTGTAAACTAGCTTCAATTTCTGTTTTAAATGTATAATTCAGGAATTACTTAACATGTATGTACCAAACTTTGCAACCGCACTTCTTTATACCGACATATGATGCGATAAAAACTTCAAAAATCTCTGTAGAGTGCTTTGTAAAAATCGGTCCCCTTAATTATCATGGGATCAAACTTAAAAATACCTTAAATTTTCCTCTGGATCCTTTCGATTCTCCTGTCTCCTTTAGTAGATAACACATTATGTACCCTTGGTTACAAACATGGAACATCATTTTCAGCCTATGGCTGTAACATGCTGAACCTTTTAGGGCATAAGTTGGATTTGTTACATAACGTGGAACATATGGGTTATGATGCAAACTAGGGTTCAAAATATTTCGCACAAAATGTGCTAACAGTTTATTATAAACCTTTATATTTTTAAAAAAGCCCATAGAACCCAAGAAAGCTTCCAATAATTTAAACATTTTAGAAATATCAAGGTTAATAGGTTTCATATACAGTCATCGTGTATTCTCCTCTTTTCACCATATGTTACGACATTTAATTTGCTTTACAGAATTATAAGTATTTAATGTCCTGTCATTGCAAAAGCAATATAAATACAAATTAAGAATAATGAATGCTTCTCCCGCGAGTATACATTTTGAAATCCAAGGGTAGAAAGTTAAATTTTGAATGTGTATCAAAAATATGTGATTAAATTTAGAAATAGTCTAATCATTACCCTTAGCAACCTTAAGCCAAAATCTTGCCGAAGTTCAAAAGAGCTAAAAGCCCTGGCAGCTCGCTCGCTCAGGTCCCTCGTTGGTAACTGTCTTCTCATCCCGCCCGGGAGCTCTATGTTCCACTCACGCTGTGATGAGTGACGTGGAAAAACAAGCCAATAGTAGCGCTGGACGACCATAATGACGTTATACCAACTGCTACGTCAGAAATGACATCTTTCGAGAACATTCATTGTTTTGATGAGCTGGCGACATGTCCACAAAAAGCGAAAGGGGTAGAAACGGCACATGACGAATGTGGAAAATCGAAAAATCTCTCCTCCGTCAAATAATTTCTCACATATTTTTTAAGTCGTTTCGGAATACTTGCTTTCGTCAGCAAGAGGATATTCGATTTTGTACTTTAATTAAAGTTATCTTATATATTCACTTGAATTACTTTATTAGTTTGGTGATCTGTTTAATTCATTTATTTATTATTAGGCCCGATACCTCAAAATAGGGCTATATGACAAGACTAACTGAAATGTAGTTTCATCTGCATTTATTTCACTATTATGTTGGCAATGACATTTTGTCATATAATTTGTATCTCTAAGCGTGACATTGGCAAGTACTTTCCAAATTTCCGACAGTAGTTGACGTGTACCTCACCAATTTCGACTCCACAGAAGCGTATTTGCCTCAGATATTCACCGAGAATGAAATCCAAAGTCAGGATTCGTGATGCTCGGCAAGGCTTGAGAATGACAAACTTTATGTTCTCCTTCCACAAGCCGTAACAAGAAGTGCGCATGTGCGTGAGCTGGTGAAGTGAGAAGTCTTATAGTTAAAATATCTTCTTAATATTCAACTGATTAGCCTCCTCTTTGTAGGTCCTGCACCCCCAAGGACTTACAAGCCAATACTTTGGGTCAGTTGACTGTCGAGGAGCAAGCAAACTCTCGATCATAGCATATCCAGGATGGGTGATCATCTCAATTCCTGATATGGTGGTGAAGAAGAAAGAAATCGAATGTAGGGATGAAATGAAAATTCGGGAATCAAATTACCCAACCCAGCATTCACCTAGCGACCTAATAAAACCACGAAAAAACCTTGGTCAGATTGGTCCGCCCCGAGACCTCCCGAATGCGGGCCACAGACGTTACCGCCTGAGCTATCCCGCTGAGTTTAGATTTCAAAGTTAAGTTCGTAATTATTAGTAACGTTGGAGTGGATGTTGCATATCAGTCTGGTGCTATAATTATGTGGAAAGAAAGGTATTGAATATATGCATGTACTACGTAGTTGACTTAATGGTTACAGTTTTTATATATGCATAAATCTAACTTGCAGAAAACTATCATATATAATATTTAAATTTCCTGAATTAAAAGTATGAAAAGTAAACAGTGCGTAATTACAAAAAGTGTAACTTTTAATGAGTCTTCTAGCATTAGTTTTGTGTTTGTGCATGTCAATTTTCCAGCCTGGCCGAACGTAGTTAATATATACTGGCGTAGAAAGCCGGAATTAAAAAAGAAAAGCCATCTTATCTTTGGGTTTTTAAAACCTAATACAGAAAGATCGAAGTTAACGTTTCATTATATGCGTAGACAAATATTTAATAGTTAACGGTGCTATAATATAGAAATTGTAGTGATACCCCACCACAGATAAGTAATAATTTCACTACGCGACAACAAATAGCTTTTGACGAATGCTATATTGCAACAAGTAATGTAATACACATTAAATGTAAATAATTCATTAGTACGTAACACAAGTTCAACCGCGCGCCACAGCAGTGCTAATGTACAAATAGCTTAAGCTCAATAAACCAGATGGTGACACCGTGCTTTATGCTGGCAACCGTTAGACAGCGATCACAGGTATAAATAGTCCGAACTACTGTGGCTCACCGGCCTTGACGCCCACCTGCAAGCAGCATGATCTTTCTCGTCGTAGAAGGTTCTGCGCCACCTGCTGCAGGATGGATCACTACACGGGCCAAGCTTGCTGCCCGCTTTACCCGAGACGGGCAGTTCCAACACAGACGCAACGAGACGCATCACCGCAACCACCGCGCTCTCGCCGGGAGCGTAACAACGCAGACGTCACCAACACGCACACAGCTTCTACACTGACAGCCATAGAGGCCTCAATCACCGAGCTCCTAGCAGCCTCAGCAACCGTACAGGCAGAGATTGCCAAACTCAACCAAAAGCTGGAAGCGCTTCGGCAAGCCGCCAACAGGCGATTTGCTGGCATTGAAGCAAAGCAGCGCACATCAAACAGGAACTACGCCAGCGCCACTGGCAGTCTCAACAGACTCAGGACGTCAATTGAGGAGCTATCTCACTACGACGACCCTGATCTGCTGCCGTCAATACAGCGAAAGCTCTACCGAATAGAAAGCTACCTGGAAGAAAATGACAATGACACAACCGACGACCGGGCCGAGCGGTTGACGGCCATTGAGGCCTCAATCGCCGGTATCCGCGAAGAACAACTACGGACCACTGCAGACATCGCCACCAGCCTACGCCAGCTACAGGACAGTCACCACAAGCTGGAGGAGGGATACCAACTCATTCGCAACTTCATGGAGCAACACGTCCTACATCAACCCGCTCAACAAAACAGACGCCGCAACAGATAGACACCGCATCTCCGCCGACACTGCTCAACATCATCAACATCCACCGCCCGGAGGCAACAGGCCCGGGCACGGAACCAAATTACACTGCTATGACACCACTGTTCCTAGGTTACTGTTCAGGGCCTCGGCCATGACTCTTACCTATTACCCACTGAGGAGATTATCCAATTTTGGAATTCTCCGATTTCAAGGTATCACCCACGAACCGCAGGATCGCTACGGCGGAACCAGCCAACACAACACCAATTATGCCCCAATAAACAGCGCCACCACAGCATAAGACCCTTCTTTTCCTCTTCCTCTTTCCTCTCTACGACCTATATATATCTCTGTTTTTCCTTAAACCTTTACTCCTGTTTTCCCAAAAAAAAAAAAAACCAGTGTGTCAGTCAGAATTGGCTCTTTGCTTCATACGGTCACTAGCACAAGTGTATCTTCGCATCCGGTGGCGGCGATAAAGACTCATCTTTTGAGAGCCCCCATCGTTCAAGGAAGTGCCAACGGTGCCACAATCAGAAGATAGTGCCTTCTCCTTGTATCAGACCTCTGTAGTAACGACACGCAAACATGCACGACACAAGGTCTACAACAGAAATAATTAACATTCTTTAAACCTTATATTAGATTAGCTTTATTGGAATTATGTTATGCGTTTACCGTAGCATTGCTAAGATAATATAATGCATGTGTTTTAGGCAGGTAGAATAAGATCAACAAACAATGAAAATGACATATATTACAGAGCAAACTGTGAAGTGTGTATCTTAAGAAAAACTTTGTTTATGATGATTATATTTGTGCTAAGAAAAACAGTTTTTTTCAGATTTATAGTCCTGATTGAGCGTGCTATAAAAGACGACGCTACACTAGCTTACAATCTTCTTCCTTTGTAAAATATAGAAGTTTAAAGGCTTATTGAGAAAATCATAACCGAATGCAAGAAACGCATGTTTTAATATTACTTTTTAAAACCCCATCACAGGAAAGCTTTTCCGCGTCGCTAAATTTTTAATGTTTAGTGGCTAAATATATTGTAATAAGTAAGTTATTTTCCCAGTCAGCATGTGAGCTTTTTGACGCACTTGCGTGTTTACGTTGGAATTATTCGGAGTTCGTGCGATACGATTCCGTTCATCATTTTGTTCCTTAATTATTCTACCCCCTTGCGTTGTTCTCATCAAGGCCAAATATTGCATGAGAAAGTTTATATAACTTTTAATTGCTCTTGGATGATAAATTTGCTTTTGGATTTATATTTCAAGCTAAAGCAGGCTGGTGTACAGGGCACGAAAAGTACAAACCTACGAGGACCTTCAAGAACATCCCCTACCCCAAACTGCGTTTTAAATGGAAAAATTTTGGTTTTCATTTTCTCAGAAAATTTTTTTTATCAAAATACTATATGTTAAAGATAATTGCATGACAAATGAAATCTATATCGTAAAATTTTCAGGGAACAGCCTGTGAAACCCTCTTCATTGCGCATGATTTTTGTATAATTGTTAATTCGCAAGAGATACAGAACCTAACTACACAAAAAATATGGATCTCCTTAAGTATATAGTTTAGTCAATCTTTTTTGTAGCTTTAACCATTTCCGAGACATTCTTTGTAATTGATTTGAATTTTCGAATACTTATACTTTTTCAAGTGGCAGGTCTTTATTATTTTCTACTTTCTCTAGTATATATAGTAAGTAGGGGAAGTATTGCATTGCATCCAAAATTTCGTAACCGAGATTTCATTGGAAATACATGTTTTGAGGTGGCCTGTATCCAAAAAAAGCATTTTTGGAAAAGGGTCCGTATGTGTCTGTGAACAGCATAACTCAAAAATGAAAATGTTTAGGTTCAGTATCTTTCAAAGATACGACACGAAGATTTCCAAGGAAGTCCCTCCACCCCAGACTACCGTTTATATGGCACAGTTTTCGAAACGATTTGATTACAACATCATGGCTAACGATTTTGATTACCACATGTTTCAGATATCTTTATGGCAAATGAAATGTATATCTTGAATTTTCTGGAAATGTTCCCGAAAGTCTTCTTCACTCTGAATGACTTTTGCTTAACTGATGAACCTTAAGAGAGAGACGAAATTTTACTACAAAAAATGTAGTTTTCGTTAAAACACATAATTTATGTCGTATACATTTTTTTGGTCCAGTAACCATTTCCGAGATATCCTTGTTATTTGTTTAAATGTTGCACTACTTATACTTTTTCGCGAATGGGAATTCGTTACTAGTTTTTTATATCCTCGATATGCAAAGAGAATGGAATGCTCCATATAACAACCATCTGTTAAAATATTTGACTATCGCTTAAAGCCTATCATATTCCCCATGTACTTACAAGAAAATTAGCAATAGTAGAATAAGTTATGCGAGTATTACAACAAATCAGATCTTTTTCTCGTCTTTCAAGGAGCATGGAACTTTAAGGTCATGACATAGCGATCCGCTTTTTAAAAAAGTTACTATTGCTTTTGCCTATTGCTTCCTGCAACGAAAGTGTAAATGTATAATGAAAGTTTCTCCTGATTAACGAGAAGTAGGAGACAAAACAATCTGATAAGTGGCACTCATATATCTCTCTATACTCTTATACAAACTATTTTACAAACGCTTATTCTCCACATACTTCATGTTAATCGAGATAAAATTTGCAGAAACTACCTTATTGCTAATTTTCTTACCCAACATATGACCGTGATATTGTCTTTTATACAATAAATGGTTGGTTGGTTTTGTTAGGTATGATTGGTTAAATTATTTTTTCTTCCACGTGCACTTAATGGGTTTTGGAAGGTTTGTACCAACTTCGGGTTCACATAATCTGCTAAGGGATGTCGTTGATAACGCCAGTCAGATTGTCTGAAAAAAATCTCTGCTACAAACTACTCTTAAAATATATTTTTTTCGGTCTACTTTTCGCTTTTAAAGGTAAACTTTTGTTGTATGCATAAGGAAGATACAATGGGCTAAAGCAACAATCAAATTAAAAGATAAAACTGGTTGTCATGTGATGGCTTTAAAATACCATGCTGTTTCATTACTATCAGAAAAAAACAACTTGTCATTTAAAAAATATTCTGTGTAGCAAGATTTTGTCTATCTCTTACGGTTTGCCAATTATACAAAGTCATTCAGAATGAAGAGGCTATTCCCAGAAAATTTAAGATATACGTTTTGTTTGCATGATAATATCTTAAACATATGGTATTTTAATCAAAATCATTAGAGCCTGCATCTCGCGTGCAAAGAACGTAAGAAATAACTTAATGAAAAGCAGTTCTGTACCGCCGCAATACATCAACCTGTTTACGAAATCGGAAACGCATGCAGTCCAAGGTTCAATTCCACACCTGCCCTTTTGGACAAGGGGCTTGTTGAACTAATAATGACGCCATTCATTTAAACCGACTGGCGCTAAAGGCCGAATAAATCTGAAGACAGGTTAGATGGTAATATAATAATAATAATAATAATAATAATAATAGTAATAATAATAAAACGGATCAGAATTACCAATTTAGAGCGATATTTCAGTGACGTTAATAGTTCTCTATACTTTTCTAGAATTAATAGTACACTGATAGCGATTGAACTCATTTCCTGCCTTGGGGGCTTTTTCAAAATGGCTATAAGCACCGTTCTAAAAATAGAAAATTATTTTACAATTATGACTCACATTACAAAGACATTCCGTTCCCGGGAAGTAACAAATCATTTTATATGATGCAGGATTATCGGAGAAATAGAAACATTCTGAAGAAGCCACCAGAATATATGTAGAAAGGCCTTTAAGTGTCTATATTAAAAAGCAAGAGAGTTTCAGCATGACAACCTAAAGTAAAGGTTAACTTAATTCTGTAGAAAGTAAAAAGGTTAATATTTTGTGAAGGATGCCGTCAGATTTCCCCAGTCGAGCTCTAATGGAAAAATAAGACAAACAGGGAGTTCACTTCAGAGCAAAATTAAATCTATTCCAGGCGACTTTGCCTTTCTTATCAGTAGAAATCAATTTAGCTGACTCCTCCCTTTCCTTTCAATCAATCTTAGAATAAATGGAGATAAGTGATATAACACCTAGCTTAACTTTAGTTTGGTGAAGTCTCGGATTGTGGCTGTAACGTTAGTAGTTCAAGGCTAAGTATACGATACAAACTGAAGTTTTAAATTAACTTTTACAGAATAAATGAGCCTGAACGGCAAGATCTAATTCAATCATTTTAATTAATTTAATTTTTTGCGCAACTATATCTAATACGTGTTTAATTCTCATATAAAATAGCAAAATATCAACATATATAGTCATTGACTTGGATAATAATTCTTGAATTAAAGAGTAAACATCTCTAAACTAAATAAATTAATATTTGATTAGCGAAAAATATGGATTATATTGCTGTAAATATGTTTTTAAAGCATCTGTGAATATTAATAATAGTCCGTACGTTGTTTCGAACTTGAAAAACTTAATGGCACATCTTAGGTTATAACCACGAATTTTCGGATTGCAGAACTGATACACTATTTTCCCACTGCGAAACAATGAACGGAGGGGCCCCGCACCCGGGACAGATCGCCGCAAATAGAGCGCAACTGCCCTTTTTGCTTCTACCGTGACTTCTGAGAGGTAGGGATTAAGAGAGAGAACCGAAGGACCATCAGATCCAGATGTAAACGAGCGCAAGCATAGACGGAGTCCCTAATGTTTCCAGATCGAACGCCTCCTACATTGCCCGGGCCCATCCACAAGCCTCGTAAACCCGGCCGTTCCCCCTTACGAGGCCCTCTTGGAGGTGGGACCTAACTGGGCAGTCCCACAAAGACGCCAGAGAAGAAACCGCCACAACGCGCAATTCCACCGCCCAGCCGCAACCCGCTGAACACCGTCGCCTGATCCTACAACCCTGAAACAGATGATAATGAATATGATAGGTACAGGATATGAGGGGCAGGAAAGTCTTGGTAGAGGAGGAGCCACCTCAACATTCACCTGCTACCCGGGGAAATCACTAAAACCCCGAGTCAGAGTGGGTTCGAACCCAGTACCTCCCGAATTACGAACAATTAAGAGGCGAGGGCATTTTCTTGCAAATCTGTCTCATATTTCGAAGATGCTGAACATAAGTATGAAGTTTGTTTTTGAGTTATGCTGTTTACACACACATTCTCTCTCTCTCTCTCTCACCTCTTTATCTAAAAAGAATCCAAAAATGCATTTTTTTATTCAGGGGGATCAAAATATGTACTTCCGATGAAATCTTGGTATCAAATTTTTGGGTGAAATGCAATATTACCTCTATCTAGTACTACTTAAAGAAAGTAAATCTATATGTTATTTAATATTCTGCTTTTAATTTAATCTTCTCAAGGACGGCGCCTCCATATAATGTTTTATTTGTCCCCTTTTAGCAAAATGAAAGAGGACAGATTATATTAAGGATTTATCACAACGCTGAAGAGTACGAGATGAAGTTAATGAAAAAAGGCAGATTATTCTAATTGGAAGGCATCTAGGAATTCAAGATGAGATACTGCAGAAAGTGGGCTATTTTAGATACTTAGGATGTATCATAAGCAGGAACATTAGTACTGTAAAGAAGTTGGAGAGTATCAATGGTCGATAGACATTGGGTTCTTTATATTTCACTGCGGGTGAAAGCTCTGGAGTCGAGCAGGATGCCATTGGATTTTTCCGAGGTGATTAGTTGTGGACCTGTGAGGGTCCTGTGCGAGGCAAGCGGCGAGTCAAATCTATACGTAGCCGAATACTTGCGGAATGCATTTCTGTCTTCTTTATCTAATCGTTTCATTATTTTGTGTTTTGTGTTTCATTTCAAATCAAGCCACCAGTTATTGTGCACAAGCGGGGGGTGAAATCCTTGTAAGGGTCATCATCTTCGTGGTGTTTTCTCGAAAGACGTGCTTGTAGTTTCAAGTATGTTTAAGAATTAAATTCTTAATTGAATTGTAAGGATTAAATTTATATTCAGGGGTAGACCTATTCTTCATCCTTACTCTTAGGTGCAAAGAGCGCCAAAGAAAATCTCACTGCACCTCGCGTCTATGTCACATCATTTATTGTTGTACTGGCCTTGCAAAGCCACGGCCATTTCTTTGGTTGCTTTAGGCCACGGTACAAGTGTGTGCCACTCCTTCTGCTAAGTAGTTGCACCAATAACCACAACAAAGGTTACAAAACGGCGTTGAAACGACATATGTTTACGCTCTCGATCGTATTAGCTAAAAGAGAAAGAGGTAGAGTGAGTGCATTCACTTTGCCATACAGACCTCTTATCGTGATTGGTAGCCCATAACTTATCGACTAATGCAGGACACGCCTTTGAAAGGATTAAAAGCTAAGGGGAAAGCTTGACGAGCGCCCTGGTTAGCGAAATGTAGAATGTGCAGTGTGAGAAGGCTTTCAAATTAAAGCTTGACTGGTATTCTTTAAATAAATAGTAATACTTTGTAACAAAAAAATAAACAGAACTGTATTCCCACAGTGGTATCAATGCTGCTGCTGCATAGAAGCAAACATAACTAAATAATAAATAAATAAAGCAGAATGTTTTCCCTCTAATTCAAACTACAATTGTTTAATATACGTACCTTTACTAACACACTGCTGAATCATAGGAATCAACAGGATTATAGACGAAAATATGACCCAATTTTATTGTCATATGTATGTCGTATTCGGTAAACCATATACATATACATGTACACATTTATCTCTAGTTTCTAAACATGATCAGTCAATTACAACAAAAGAGCAATTTGCATTTAGTAAACGAATATCATCATCAGCGGATGTTTTACGGGGAGTGCCCACTTTCTGACGAAAATGTATACCGTCTTCCCCACTTTTCTGGAATATTTTTATCCAGAATTACTATAAAAACACTTTCATGCACTGCTGTTGCAATTGCTATAACAGTGCGACCAGCCTCCCATATACCCACGATACGTTCACGAGTAATTTCGCTAGTATACGGCATGACTGATTCTAAGACAATAAACATGTTTTGGTTTCAATAACACCACGAAAAGCAAAGGCATTAATCTCCCCTCTTTCCCCCCTTATTGCTGTTATTATCAAGCCACCACGCTCGGTGATAGGTAACGTGAAGGACACGCCTCAAAAGACCCCAGAAAAGATACAAAATCCGCCGAAGATTTTCTTTGGTGCTGTTTTTAAGTGTGCCGAATGCTTATTGAAGTAAGAATGAGCACACATTTTTATAAAATCAAATCCTTAAATTCAAATAAAGCAATATTAAAAATCTTAATTTGAAAATAACTAATTTATTTTCAGTTTTCGATCCAACTCTACAGATTTTCAGTATTGCAAGTGAAAACACCGGTTGTTGCTAAGCACACTTCATTTATCACTTAAGTGCTCAGCGTATCAAAAACTTTACACTTGTGACACTTCTGACACACACTCAGCACAGAACACAACTGATCAGTTGAATTGAATCACAACTGAACTGCTGAGTCAGAATTCACGACTGAATGAACTGCCACTGTCCAAACTCTTCGACTTCTTAGTAGCTTCTTAACTAAACGAACTCGCTTACTGGGCAAAGCATCCCCTTATATACACCCCGCATACAAAACGGAATGTTCTAGAAGGAGAAACTATTGGAAACGGCCGAGAGAAATCTTCTTCAGTAGTAAAATCTGTGGAAAAGCGGCACGTGATGGGTTCGTTGCGCACCTATTGTTCTGAAAAGGCCGATCGGGAGCCCCACCCAGAGGTCGGGCCGAGATGCATTTACTGGCAACCCGAAGGTAGCTTCGCGCGCGCGGTCACAGTGTTGTAAGGCAATTTATTTCAGGATTGATTTTAGGTTACAAATACCTTTTCTTAAACTGTTTATACTTTGCTAAGGTTTGGCACACTGATGTGTGGAAGTTTCCTGTCAGAAAGTGGATTTGTTGTACAGTTTTCCCTATGGCCTCTGTGATTACTTACTCTCTCTACCACGTACATAGTGGGCAGAGAAGGTATTGTATTCCACCAAAAAATGATACTGAAATTTACTGGAAATATGTTTTGAGGGCCATTTAATCCAAAAGAAGCATTTTTAGAAAAAGAAAAGTTAGATAAATACCAAACTTGGTATTTGGTTCAGTGCCTTCCAAAAATTCGACATGAAGATTTTCAAGTAAATCCCCCACCCCAAATTACTCTTTACATTGAACATTTATCAAATATTTTTATTTTCTGAAAAAATGGCTCTAACGATTTAGATTAAAATACCATATAATAAGATGTTTAGATCACAAATAAGATCATATCTTGTACTTTCTGGGAATAGCCTGTGAAGTCCTCTTCATTCGGCTGAACAGGTAAACGTTAAGCGGTAGATGAAAACACAGCTACTACACAAAAAATGCAGGTCTCCTAAAACACACACAATTCATTTCAAATAACGTTTTGTGTCATCAGCTATATCCGAGATATTCGTTATTAATGGTTCGATTGTTCAATACTTTTTCATTCTGTTTAAGTCCCATTTATTCTCAGTTCTTTCTCGCGATTGCATAGAAGAGTATGAAATGTTAAGGCCAAAATTTAGTGCCCAGTTCTTAAACATTTTTCTTGAAGTTCCATTTGTACAGTGATCTGGCCTTTCCTTTGGAACATATTATTACCCATAGGCAATAGTGTTGTCTCGTAATCGCTTGTCGTTAGATTTCTAGTAAACTTTGGGTTTCTTTCATTAGATTACACACAAACACACACACACACACACACACTTACACTCTCAGTATTATTTAGAATCACTGGGAAGGAAAGGGAATAATCTTGGCTAGAGAAGCTCAGAGCCCCCAACTGGGAATCGAACCCAGGACTTGTATCCTAACTAAATGTGTAATGGAACCGTTTCTTCAAAGTTTTATCTAGATTATAATGCAGTAGATAGAAAAATAAACTTTTGTAAGAATAATGTGTATACTCACTAATAAATGATAGAGAGTAGAGAAAGTCATGTGAATGCAACACATCAGAACTTTTTTTACTTTCTCTACCATGTGCCTAGTAGGTAGAGAAGGTATTAAAAAAAATTCTATTCCAAGATTTCACCTAAAAATATGTTTTGAGGCACCCTGAATAAACAAAAGTATTTTCAGAAGTAGTTTCGCACTCGCGCGTGTGCGCTTGTGAACAGCATAAATCAAAAACGAAAATTAGCATAAATGCCAAACTTGGTTTTAGGTTCAGTATTTTCCGAAGATGCAGCTCTAAGATTTTCAAGAAAATCCCTCGCCCTAAACTACGCTTTACATATATGGAATAAATTTCGGAATATTTTTCTAATAAATGCCTCTAATTATTTTCATTAAAATACCATTAATTAAAATATTTCATCACAAATGAAATGTAGGATGTCTTGAAATTCTAGGACTAGCCTGTGTAGTCCTGTTTTTCCGGAAGAAATTTCGTATAATCTTGTGGAATTTGGAATCGTTAGGCGATAGATGAAAACGTATTTACAAAAAACGAAGTGCTGTCGATTTTCAGTTCTTTCTCGCGATGTCATAACAAGATTAAGGAGTTTTAGTGCCAGCGTGTAGCGTAAAGCAGTTGACTATTCCTATTCCTTCTGTATCTATAATGAAATATACAATGCAGTTGTTTACGGAAAGGTTTATCTGTATTAAAATAAAGCAGATAGGAAAATAAATTTTCGTAGAAATAATTTGTATACCCCTAATAAGTGAGGGAAAATCATGTGAATATAACACATTAGGTGTTTTTAAAATATGTTTTTACGTGTACCATCACAGGGCTGTGGATGAGCAAGGATTTAGTAAAGTCTTTATGATATAGCGACAGTATAATAAACACTGGAAAATTCACTATTCAAAAGCATAGAGCATATGAACTGCACACACAAAATCAGAAGAAGATCGTCGAAGCTGACCAGGAAGAGAAAAATAAATTAGCTGTACATTGAATGAAAAGAAACTGCTGGCTCAGAGAAGCAGTGAAAAGACCAGTGAATGGAAAAAGAATTTGGCGTAGAAGATAGCAGATGGTAGACAAATTTGAGATAAATGGTTCGTGTTTGGAGACGGAGAGAGATGAAGAAAGGAGGTAAGAGTACTAGGCTGGGTAGCAGTGAAAGATATTCGCTTGGGCAGAAAACCATATTGATTGATTTATTAGCTGATAGTCAATAAACGGGCACTTTTGTGGTTTACACTCTTTCTTTTTCCCTCATATTCTGTTTCTTTGTATGTTTAGAGTTGTTTTCTCATACTTCCGTAGACGTCACTTTGATGGACAATTCGTTTTCAGAAAAAGAGAGGTGATTTTCAGATATTACTTTCTGCTTATAAACTGAATTACTTAAAACAAATCCCTCAGAGTACAAAGATTACTTACTACACAACCTCACTCTTAAGGTAATGCATTTGTGAAATTTGGAAAATCAACAATATGTAAATATGCTGTTGAAATGTATATCAGTTACTAAAATAAAATAGCAGTAATACTTTTGTCATATTCCAAAAGTCTAGGCTATTTAAACACAAACTTTTTATTGTATAACTCTTTGTTCCAATAAAAGCGCTCCACAAGACGCATATATATATTTTACGTATTGAAGTAGTTGCTTTCCCACTTATGGGAGCCAAACTTGAATGGGGTTTAATTGTTGTTGCGGTTGCACCACGCTTAGGCACTAATTTGATGCATGTGTTTTAGACCACGCACGTAATGGATGCCAATTTGCGGGAGATTCTTTCTAGGAGTGTTCGCCCCACGTATGGTACAAAGCTTCCGGTGGCCTTCGCCCCACGTTTACTTTTCCGGTGGCCTTTGCCCCACGTTTAAAAATCAACTTTCTATTTTAATGTTTATTTAAATATTATATACGTATGTATACCTCGGCTGCGTCATTCGTAATTTGTAAAGCACGTATCTCTTAGCAGGGTTGGTAGGCTAAAGAACAAGGCTTACACAAATTATAATTGTATTGTACTTTTTATTAATCCTTCACACGATTAAATAACACTTCACTGATGTATACTACTGTAGAGCTGTGAGAGTATTGTTAATTGTACTTTTTAACACGAAAACTTTATATTATTCTCACCGCAATGAAGTTTCATGCCTCACACCGAACCTATACCGTACCGAACTGCTCGGGTACACAACTTTGTAGCGTCTCCGGCATGAATTTGCACATTTCCTCTATTTCAGGTCTCTGGTTGGCCTGGCCTACCCCAATAGAGTACTTTTATTTAACTTAAGGTGTTTGTAGTTTTTATTGGCTGTTTATAAATTGTTTTAAATATTACATTATTATTGTTCCTGGAATTATTAGTAGGCTTTATTAAATTTTATAATTTATTGTCTCAAGGTTACCTCATTGTTAGCCACTTTCGGCTTTTACTTTGTAATTCTGTTTGCTACGGAAAGTAGCTTGCTTCTATTCTCACTGCTCCTACATTCTTAAACTACGTAATACATTCACATAGCATTATTATACATGTACATAATAATATAAACATAATACAATTGCTGCAACATACACTTTATATATTATTACATACACATATTGTTTTTACGCGGGCTGTTATTAAATGCTGTATTATATAATTAGACTGATATAATTTAAGTGTTAAAAGTACTGCCTCAATATTCACATAAAAAGCTGAAGTATTATATCTAACAAGTTTACATGGACATTTATTATATTAGAGCTTTTGTATTAACCCTTCATTATTGTAGAAACATTAATCTTTTTTGTACTCTCAAAAATTTTTAATTTCCAAACGTTAATAATTCATTGCTAAAAAAATGGAGCAGTATTTTATATGCATACTAGGTGAGTCATTCGCCCTTACTTTTGCATTTTTATGTAATGTGCAATTTATACTCCAACATGGAATCATTGGCTCCTATGGTGGAATCTACCCAAAGTGTGTAACACGGATGTCTTTGATTGTATATTCAACGAAATTACTAATAATATAGCCGGTGCCTATAGCATCGTCTTTGAATCCGCTCGTGATTAGACAGTAATTAACGTTTGCACAAGTTAATATGTATACAGGGACAAGCAAATACTACATATGATCTATGTTAAATTGACCATACATCTCTCATGTTTCTAGATATCTCAGTAGGAATGAGATTGTGGTGCTTTGTAAATAATTCATCTGCAGGTGGCTCGAATCATTTGCGTATACTAATTTATTTAGTGTGTTGTAATATTCATAAATAATCTTGGTTTAAACTGGTATTATTTTTAACGTTGTTACTAAAATTTTAATTTACAATTTCTTTTACATATAATATGTTATTGTTAGTGTTTCTTCTTTGGTAAACTGCATCTCGGTATCTATTTAAACGTGACATAGGTACATTTGATGTAGATGAAATCAGAATCATACACATTTGATCTAAAACAATACTTAAATGACATATCACAGTTTAGCACGGAAGTTTTAATAGTTTCACGATATTGGTTCTTTGATCCAGTGCATAGAAATTAGAAATTATTTTGTTATATCTCGTGTTGGGTTTAATGAGAATACAAACATATAAATAAAAATAAAACTTAATAACCTGTGTTACGGTGATTAGCGCTTAGCATACAGTCAGAATTTCACTCAGCTACTGGAACGTTGGGTTGAGAGCATGTTCTGGGTTTAACCTTAAGAGGTTGCTCGCGACACTGTGTATATTATAGTCTTTTAAGACAGCATTAATCCTTTGTTGCATGTTTTAACATTATTATTGAAATGGTATAATATTATTATGTTATTTGAGATAACGGGACATAGTTTACGCCAAAATTCAAACAAACCGTTATTTAATAATCTGTACGCCTTCTGTACAGCGTCCATTGTGGACATAAGCGTAACCCTAAATTTGTCGTAGCCTATCCCTTCTCTAAATACAAAATTCCGCCATTTTCTTTTTAGTTGATTATGAAGGTCCATTTTATCACAGGCGTATACTGAATTGCATCGCTATGTATACTGCAATGCAAAAGTTTGCAAAATTGGCTGGAAACCCGGAATAGTCTACCAGTAAACAAATCGTATGTTTTTGAATTGTACTTTAGTGCGGAGTACTTTCTGTCACTTAAAACCTTTCCTCTGGATTTTGAGCTTTCATCTACCTAAAAACGTCAAGTAATAGCCGTTTTTTTTAAAATTGTTTTACCCTAGTTTTACCCAGTTTTATAATTACTGTGCTTTTACTGCTTTCGTTAAGGCTTATTATCGCATTTATACAACACACAGATACATACACAAACATACATGCCCATGGCGGGACTCAAACCCGCGACCCTCAACTGGCGGAGCGCCGGAGCTATACACTTCAGCGACCACGGCTACAAGGTCCGGCCTGTTGGTAAGATAAGAAAATGGACAATTGTAGCTTGAAGGGTAGCCTATCTTCCAAAAACGGAAGGGGCGGCTGACTCTCTCCTGTGTGTGTGTGTGTGTGTGTGTGTGTGTGTGTCTGTGTGTGTGTCTGTGTGTGTGTAGTGTTTAATGCACATTTAAGGGCGGTATAAGAAATTTTAATCAATTTAGTAAATAATTGCATTCTATGGAGGATTTTGAGTATGGAAATATTCTAAAAAGTATTTGAAAAAAACAAGGTTTAAAGATGGGCGTGCCTATTGATAAGCGTGCGCTTGTCCATTTATAGGCTCATTTAATTTGTGTTGTAAATGTGCCAAGTGGAATAAGCAATGCGGTTTCCTAAAGTTCAGAATTCATTGTATTGATTATAATTTTTTTTTGTTTTTCTTTGTTTCTTTTTTGTCAAATCTGACAGATGCTTTGCCTTAATATGGATGTTATAATCCACTAAATCAAAATATGAGTCACATTATTTTCAGACATAGGCTGATAAAGTTACCTGCCGTTGTAAAAGGGGAAAATAAGACTTAATTCATAAATAACCTATCGCAGTTGGCTTCATTCCTATCAAATTTGATTCGGGTGCACAATGTGCATGATAGCAATTCTTATAAATTGGAAAATGAGCCTATAGTTATCACTAAAGACATTTCACGACCTAAGCTAGCTTTGAGCACAGTGAGGACAAATATAAATCTCTTATTTTGACAGTTCTCTTGTTTAATATCTGCGTTGAACTTTGAACAAAATGTATTTAAAACCGCGGTTTTCCAACAGCTATTGGTATGGTAATCCTGTGAACAAAATTACGGTTAACGTCGCCTTCTATTCAAGGCCGGAGCTGATGATATGTCTTCAGGAACGAACATAGGTGCATAAACTTTCTAGAACTCTTCACAGCCTGATAGACAATGTAACTGGATTATCCGACTCAGAGGGCGAAGATAGAAGGAAAGTTTGTTAAAAAGGATTATAGTATCAATCAACTTCTAAAGGGCAAGCAGTTTGCAGATAGTGTCTGGTGTGATGCGATATCGTCTTTTGTAATCCAGAATGTCAGATTTTTCTACAGGAGATAGCTTTACAAACTAGTGCATGAAATCCACTGATAACGTTTTCCTATTTTCAGCATTTATAAACTCCAGAAAAATTATATTGTACGGTTTACTTTATTAAACTATAAGGCAATTATAGGCTTGCACTCAAAAGTTTAGTTTTTGCAGGCACACTAGAAACTTACTTTTCAGAATTAAAAATCTGGTGTTGCATACTCATGACTTTCTCTACCCTCTTATTATTCTTAAAAAAGTTTATTAGTTTCTCTACCACGTATATAGTAGGTAGAGAAGGTACTGCATTTACCAAAAAATTCCATGCTGAGATTTCACCAAAACATGTTTTGAGGCTCCCTGAATCCAAAAAAAGCATTTTCAGAAAAATAATCGTGTGTATGTATGTGTGTCTGTGAACAGCATATTCAAAAACGTGAATTTGGATGAGTACTAAACTCGGCATTTAAGTTCAGTATCTTACAAAAATGCGACACGAAAATTTTCAAAAAAATCTGCCCCCTTTTACAAGCACAATTTTTCAAAATTTTTTATTTTCTAAAAATTGCTCAAACCATTTTGATTACAATAGCATATATTAAAGACATTTACATGATAAATAAAATGAATATCTTGAATTTTCTGGGAATTCCTTCATTCGGAAGGAATTTTGTATAATCTTGTATAACTAGTAAACGTTAAGCGATAGATAAAAACGTAGTACACAAAAAAGTAGATCTCTTTGAAACACACAGTTTATTTCAAATGAGCTTTTTGTGGCATAAACTATTTCTGATATATCCGTTATTCATGGTTCGAATTGTTATTAGTTGGTCATTCTCTTCAAGTCCTTTCAACATTCAGTTTCCCACGATGTCATTGAAACAGTATGGAATTTTAAGGCCAGCATATAGTGTTCAGTTCTTAAAGATTTAACTGTCGCTGTTCTCTTTGTACGAGGGGCACTGTTTATATTTTGAGCCTTGGCAACCCGGATGTTGTAGATGCCATCTGACGTTTCCAATGGAAAGTTTGACATTTTTTACCATAATAGAGCGTCATTTGTTTTGTTTACAGTGACTTGAAAATTGTGTGTCAACAAAAACATGGAATTAACTCGTGAAAATGTTCGTGCAATGATTTATTACGACTTTCGACGTGGATTATCAAGACAAGAGTGCATCGATCAACTAACTTCTACAGTTGGTGACGAAGCTCGTTCCTTTGCCACTGGGAACCGCTGGTATAACGAATTTAATCGTTGCCGCCGTTTGCTCAATGATGAAGTTCCTGAAGGTCGTCCAAAATCAGTTGTTGTATCAGAAAACATTGATGCTGTGCAAACACTAATAATAAAAGATCGTCATGCGACATATTGTGAGATTGAGGCAGCCCTAGGCATTAGTTCCACCAGCATATATAAAATATTACATGATTATTTAGCCTTGAAAAAGGTTTGCTCTCGTTGGATCCCAGATCATTTGACGCAATCTCAAAAAGATGCTCGTGTCGATTGGTGTACAAAAATGCTCAAGAAATACAATGGCGGTGCCTCAAAAGACGTATATAAGATTGTAACAGGTGTCGAATCATGGATTTATGCGTATGAGTCGGAACGTAAACAGCAGTTGACTGTATGGGTGTTTCAAGATGAAGCAAATCCAACAAAAGTTGTTCTCACTCGTAGCTCTTCGAAGCAAATGGTCGCCTGCTTTTTCAGCAAAACTGACCATGTGGCAACAGTGCCTTTAGAGGAACTTAAAACGGTCAATGCCGAATGGTACACAACCACTTGTTTGCCGGAAGTCTTCGGTGAAGTGAGGAAAACCAACAACAACCGTAGGATCTTTCTTCATCAAGACAATGCGAGCGCAGACACATCTCGTCTAACGACAGAGTATTTGAAGGCTCAAAAAATCGAAATGATGGGTCATCCGCCATACAGTCTTGATTTGGCACCCAATGAGTTCTTTTTGTTCCCAAACATCAAGAATAAATTGCGTGGACAACGAATTTAGTCGGCAGAAGAAGCCGTTGATGCCTTCAAAATCCATGTTTTGGAGGTGTCTCAAGAAGACTGGAATAAATGCTTTGACAAATGGTTCAAACGGATGCAAAAGTGTATTGATCATAAAGGAGAATGTTTTCAAAAACAATAAAGCAGTTTTCAATCAGAAATTACTTCGTTTTAATTATTAAGCTCAAAATATAAATAGTGCTGCTCGTATCTATAACGAAATTTGTAATATATTATGTATCTTCATCTTTGATTATCTTCAAAACAGGAATTTCTTCAACCATAGTCGGGCGAAGATACTTAAGAAAGTAGTGTGGTTAGGTAGTTATCAGGGGCAAACACAATATGTTGAATGCATGTGACAGCCATGACACGTTTCTGATGCTGTCACAGCACTACAAAAATCATTAACTGATTATACCGTGTTATTGTGCATGTTTCTTCTTTCTTCTGCTTGTTTGTTTGTTTTAAACATCTTTGCATTCAAATTTAGGATACAACAGAAGCAGATATTTCAATTATTAGCAGGTCAAAGGATATCTTGATCAATAATACATTTTCCAGTCTTTCTTCTATGTTGGTTATTTAAATAGCGATAGGTTTAACACTTTACATAGTTTTCTATTATATTATATGTTCCCCCCTTATATAACTGTACGTTATCATAGACGTTTCTGCTGCATCTAGTATCAGATAATGCACTTTACCAAGTATTTTTCCTCCCAAGACGTTTTCAGATATTACTTTTGTTTAGGTTGTGAATAAAGCTATTCTCTAGGGAAAAAACAGCAGTATGCTGAAAGAAGCAGAACTCGTATCAATTTTCCAAATTATGTTTTGTTTAATTCTGTGTAAATGTAAAAGCTGTAACCTTGATTTTCGTGTGTACCAATATCGCGGGAAAGACAATTCACAACTGGCTTGCATGCTGGTGTCTCTATCACGAAGGCGATAATAGTTATTTACGTAACTGTATATGAAGGTGAGCTTTTCAGGATGAGTTACGTGTTTAAGGCCGAAGCGAACCGGTGGCTAGAATATCTAAATGAGTCCTAAAAATAAAAAAAAACATTTCCCTGCAGTTGCGTCAATATTTTGTTTCATACTATGTCGAAACACTTTATATATTAGTTAAATATTGCATTGCATAATATACCGGACATTTACGCAGTCATTTGTTTCATTTGCTCATTGAAGGGCCAATGTTATAATTTGGTAAAAACATGTTATAATGTTATATGTTACAATGTTATTATATGTGGGTGTTTGAGTACGGAAATTAACTAAACGGAAAAGCTTAATTTGATGTGCTGGTTTGGAGACAGAAAAACATGAAATTCCAGATAGTATGAAACAAAATTATAGTTTTCGCAAATACAGTTACAACGAGGGGGGAGGTGTGGTCGCAAGCATGTGACGATTTGTCGCGAACCGGGCGACATATTATTTTGCTTTTAAACTTTAATGCAGTAAATAATTACCTATTCTACCTAATATTTCCTTCAGATTCTGAATCCTGAAAGTGTTAGCACAGTGCAGTCTACTTGTACCTCACATTTTCAAGTAAGTTAAAAAAAAACACGCTCTGAAATAGACTACCACTGATTGGCTAGGAAGTACGTTTTTGCTATCGTGCACCCCTCGTTTGTATCGCACTCTGTTCTCTTTCAAGAACTTAAAAGCAAATTTAACTCCACACTTGAAATTTTAGGGTTCCTTAATTGTTTGTGATTTTTGGATGCGCTACAACAATGATTATGATAATAATAACAAAATAAAGAAAATGCATTACAATATTACAGTACCACATAATTGGGGTTCCGTTGTTGCATCATGCATTAAAAGGGGTTCCGCGTTGAAAAAGTTTAGAGAAATACTGTTCTGTAGGATTCTTTATAGTGTAGTATTGAGCAGTAGGAATTTATAAAATATAAACAGACAGTGCTCCTCAGAAAGAGGTCAGTCTTCAGACAAATTCTTAACTTGTAGCAGCAACTGCGGTTAAAACATTACACCTTTCTAAATTCTAATTCAAATTTATTTGAATTTATTCTTCTGGCAAACACAAAAACTAGGGAAGGGACTTCGATACCTCGATACTCTGGATACTCGGTAGTTCACATTTTTAAGTTCTGCAATATTAAAAAGTTGTTGCGTTTAACTCTATGCTAGATAAGGAATGAAAGGTCTCGACATTTCACGTTATTGCCTCGCACGTGTCCCCAAAGAGTTGCTGGACTATGGTTCTCGATAGACCTTGGCTGCGTTTTCTGCAAGTGAATCAATGCCACAGTCCATAGACTCCTGTAGCTAAATGAAAACGTGCAAAACAATGGGGGAAGGAATAGAAGTACCCGTATAACATGCAGCGTTAATGAGTTGTGAATGAAGCTGATTTAGCTGACGCACTAAATTACGTTTCTGCAATAGCCTGGCTTGGTGACTCACTCTCAGCCATTACGCTTACCTATTCTGCGAATCCAGCAGAAAGAAATCAGAACTTAAGACGTGAGATAATACAGCGCATGGGTATATTTGTTCTTTCCTTCCATCTATTAGTTAGTTTTTACGTATGTCAAACTCGGATCACGAGCGTAGATTACAGGTATACTGTACCACTAATTTCCATTATATGTACAGATTTCGGCGCACAATGTAGTTACATAGGAAGGAAAGTAAAGAAAATATTATTATTATTATTATTATTATTATTATTATTAGGCTTAACTTAACAATAGAGGATACATAACCTTCACATGATAAACATAAAAAATCTGATGTGTTACACTCTCATGACTTTCTCTACTCTTGTACAAACTATTTTTACAGACGCTTATTCTCCACATGCTTCATGTTAATCGAGATGTTAATCTTATTGCTAATTTTCTTGTAGGTGCAAGGGGAATATGGTAGTATTTAATGGATAGTCAAATCTTTTAAGCCCTGGTTGCTATGTGGCGCATTCCATTCTCTTTGCATGTTCAGAACATAAAAAAAATGAATAACGAATTCCCATTTGAGTAAAAGTATAAGTATTGGAAAATTTGAGGGAATAACAAGCAATATCTAGAAAATGGTTCACTCAACGAAAAAAAACGTGTATGACATAAATTGTGTATTTTAACGCGATCTACATTTTTTGTGCAGTAAAATTTTGTCTATCTCTTATGGTTTACAAGTCATGCAAAAGTCGTTCACAATGAAGAATACTTTTGGAGACATTCCCAGAAAATTCGAGATATACATTTCATTTGTAATGGAAATATTTTAAATATATGATATTTTAATCAAAATCGTTAGAGCCATTTTTGAGAAAATTAAAGTTTTCGAAAAATGTTCCATGTAAAGGGTAATCTGGGGTGGGGGATTTTCTTGAAAACCTTCGTGACGCATCTCTGGAAGATACTGAACCTAAATACCATGTTTGGTGTTTATCCGACTGTTCGTTTCTGAGTTATGCTGTCACAGACACACAGACACAAATGCTTCTTTTTGGGATTCAGGGGCCTCAAAACATATATTTCCGGTGAAATCTCGGTATCGAATTTTTGGATGGAATACAATACTTTCCCTAATTACTATACGTAGTAGAGAAAGTAAAAATGCTGCCAATTGGAGAATGTCAAACAGGAACATTTCGAAATTGGCATACAATGCAAAATTGGTTACATGAGTTTATACGAGTATACAGAAAACTACAAGAACATAATTCAGTGAAAAAGCTATCGCCTCTACAGTTTTTTTTTATAAAATGGGTATCGGGTATGGAGTATCGATACTCAACAATCAGGATGGTTTCGAGTATCTGGTATCGAGAAATAACCCATCACTAATAAAAACAGAATTCCAAATTATTTAATTTGAAAGTAACACATTAGTTTTTACTTGGAAACTCATGATATAAAATAAATGTGCAATTTTACATAAAAGATGATGCTTCGTTTCTTATTCCTCTTGTTGGATGCTTGCTACTTTGGGCTTTACAATACCCATAAGGTCCTAAGTAATGTGAATAGTGCATAATGTTGAAAAAACTACAATTTAAACAGTATCACAGCAAATATGTTCAACATTTATTATAGAAAAGCTTTGCATTCGTTAACAATTCCATTCAAATTTAACCCAGCTTACTTTACATTTAGACATTTTTACAATTCCAAATAATACGATTGAAAATACAATGATTATAAAATGCTCTTACACCTTTTTACAACATTTAGTTTCCTTTACAAAGTCGTGAATCATGCTTGAAATAGCAAACTAATACAAATACAATCTACGAAAAAGTGAATATATAAATATTTCTTCCGCAATAATAATTTTGAAATACCAAGAGTAGAAGTTAAATTTTGAAACTTACGGAAGAAATGTGAATAATTTAGGAAAGGCCGAGACGTTACTCTTGATGAATTATGCCAATATCTTACCGTCACGAACAGAGCACAAAGCTCTGAAAGGCTATCCGCTCGATCCTTGTGCATAGACTGCAGACCCAACCTGCCCGGGAGTTGCTGATCTTGGCCATAAGCTCGATGGCACTGCAATCAGTAGCGTGAGACAAACCAGCCAATCGTAGCTCTGGACGACCCTGATGTCGTGCTACCATAAGCTACGTCATCAATGACATCATTCTCGAACATTCGTGCTGTTACTTAGCTAATCACAATGAATGACGCCATCTTTCGAGAAGAATTGTGCCGTTCGTGGACTGGTTACATGTGCCACGACGAGGGAAGAGGGGATAGCCTAAATTGAACCTTGGCCTTTTCCATTCCTGGCCCTCACTCACCCTATTCCTTGCCCTAGTTTTGCAATCTTTGACTTATGGGAGTTTCCTTGCATCATATCTCACTACAGTTTCACATCAACTTCTCAATGTTCATCACCTTATTTTACCCAAAAGTGGAAAACCCTAACACTTTCTTACATAAACATTGTAATATAAAACGGGCAAATGTTTCAGGTGAGAGAAAAAGATTTCATTTTAACTTTATGCTCGAAATACTTTGTTGCTATTTGTTTCACTTGTAATCCTCAAAACCTAACCGCAGTATTCAATTTTACCAATATTTTGGCGAGAGCAACTACATGATCTACTGGCATTAAAACATGCCTCTGAGAAAATCTGTAGGTTAGAACCACTTTCTCCCAGCTGTTCAAAAGTCGCATGTGTGTGTCCTCGCTTTTGCCTAAGTGTTTTACTTTTTACCTTAAAATAATTTTTGTCTCTAAGCATGTTTTCAGCCTAATTGTGATGCTGAAATATTTAATCTGGTATTTAAAACTACGAAATCACCCAATCAATTTGACAAATGCATGTCAGTAATACCGGAATTCCCTGTTTATGAGCCACTGTGTCTTTTTATTTTTTGGCGCAGTTGATTAATTTTAGTAACCTCCAGGTAACCGACATTATTGATGTTTTTCCCCGTGGCTAGTTTTTCAGTTTCTCGGAGGGATACCTTGTCATTCGGCCGCTTTTAATTTGAGCGCTGCCGTTTCTGAGATCGACAAAATTGTCTGCTCGAGTGGGTGTCGACCACAGTACCTTTTTTGTTTCCGCTATGGTTGGTGTAGCTTTTATTTGAATTTAACTCTAAAATATTTGATCAACCGAGCGGGATGTCTCCGGTGGTGACATCTGTAACCCGCATTCCGGAGGTCTCAGGTCAAAACTCCGAAGCCGACCAATCTGACCGAAGATTTTTTCGCTGGTTTCCTCGGTCACTAGGCGAATTCTAGGTTGGTCAATTTGCGAACTTTTATATCATCCCTATCATCACAACATTTCATTTCCTTCTTCTTCACCGCCATACCGGACATTGGGCTGATCATCCATCCCGGATTTGCTATGAACCAGAGTTTGCTTCCTCTTTGAACCAAGGCATTGGCTTGTAAGACCTACAAAGAGGATGTTAATTAGTTCAAGATATGCTTCTTTCTTGGTCAACTCTGATCTCAATGCTTGTTGATATCTTAATGGTTTTGAGTGTGTTTAATTTCTTTCACGGAGCCATAATGCGGCTTTGATCGACTTTTAAATCAACTGCTACTTATTTCGCAAGGTGGATTCTGGTTATTGCTTATACTTCCTGATTCATAGTTAAATAGGGCAGATCCAGAACTTCAGTGAACTTTGAGATAAAGCCAATTATAATTAGTAATGCTGAATTTATTTCACATCAACATCTTGAATTCCTTATGAAGTTTAGTTCGTAAATTTATTAGATTTTAATCATGTTGGTTCGCAAACGAGTGGATTTTTTCGATGCCCCTTCTTGTTCATGTGCGCCTTTCTCTACGTTAACCCAAATTTTGGGTTTTGTTGTTTTATAGTTATTGCTCGGAGTATGTACTATTTATTTGCTTTTAGCTGGTTAATTAATGATTGGACATGCTGAATGTGTACTTATAAAGTTTATTTTCTTCTTTCGAGCCATTGTTGGTTTGTTCCGGCTCCCATTATTGTAACTGCTGTGTGTATGTCTTCTGTGGATGTCCCTATTCTTTTTTTTATCCTTTCGATCAACTTCTCCAAGGCACTCTATTGGTAACCATTCTACAACTTGTTCATACTATTGTCTCCTATACTCTTCTATTTTCTCTATAAGGCTAAATATTTTCAATTACTTACGGATATCTACACTACGTTTTCTGTCTATTAAAGTGCACCATGGTACAAACCGCGAATGTCATTTCTGCAGCTTCGATTCTTTTACTAGGTTGTCTAATAAGTAATGTTGGTTTTTAAGTTTCATGTTTTATAACCTAGAATTGGTTTTCTTTGGTTCGCCAATGATATTTACAGGATGCCATGGCTAGTATTGCGCACATTGTGAAAATGTGTCAGCCGTCAGTTGTTACCACACAATCACAAAATTGAAGTTAAAAAGTTTGAGATTATAGTCCTTCTAAAGCACTACTGGAAACATGATTATAAAGCTGGTGCCGCAGCTCGAAAAATATGTGAAGTGGAAGGCGAAGGTGTCGTTTCAACACTGAAGAAGAAAACACTAAAATATTTACCACGTTCTGAAAGACCAAATTATGGGATATTGAGTATACACGCAGATTTTTGGAAGAAAATCCGCAAAAAATACTCCTATGCTGTCAGAAGAATTCGGTCCATCAAAGGATACCATACATCGCCAGATTAAGAAACTTGGAAAATGAAACAGAAGCTGTAGTTCTGTACCTCCTGAATTAATACTTCAATAGGCTCAACTTAGAGTTGATATCTGTCGTTAGCTTATCGGCAATCCCATTGATGATAAGTTTATTAGGAGAATTGTCGCATGTGATGAAAAATGGGTCTATTACCGCAACCCTGACACCTCGAGACAGTGACTCACTCCCCGTCAATCTGCCAAAGTCATCGTTAAAAAAATCAGTTCGGTACCAAACTAATGTTGTGTGTCTGGTGGAATATTGAAGGAGTGTTTCACAGAGAGTTTGTTCCAAATGGGCGTGCATCAATGAGATATTTATTCTCAACAACTGAAACGAGTGAAATTTTGAGACGGTGATACCTAGCATTAGTTAACCGAAGTAGAGTTCTCTTGCAGCAGGATGATATAACACCCCACACTGCACGAACAACCATGACAAAAATTCAGGAATTGAAAGCATTGAAGCTGTGGAAGTGGATGTCGCCGAAATCTTCGCATCAAAAACCAGAAACTCGTACGGTCGCGGGATAATAAGCCTCGCTGAAAGATAGGCAAAATCGACATTACTTATGAGACATCATCTATAATTGATTGCTTATTCGGAGTCTATATTTCTGAGCCATGCAATATTCCAGGTAGTGCTAATACTTAGTAAAACTTTAAGTGTATTTTCTTTCTTACTTTCTTGACTAGTGTTGTTTTCAGAGTGGCACATAAATATTGGGATATTCTGTAATTTATATCCTCTTTATTTTAACACAAAAACCACATAATTGAAGTAATTTACTATTTCTAGTGTTCATTCATTTCGCACCACTTTTACAAAGTTTATATTAAGACATTTGTTAAATGGGACACCTATCAGTTCAATAAATTGTTGCTCTGGTATTCGGATCCCCTGTTTCTGTTCAGTAGCAGAAAGGTATGGGTGTTGTAATCAGCGTGTGGGGAGGGGGTGTTCTGTCATCATGTACACTTCTTCCTGACATTTCATGCGCGGAATAAGCTTACACGGAATGCAAATTCCTTGTAATAAGGAATACAAATTAACAACCGAGGAATTAATTCACAATATATTATGATATGTTTTCGGTCCCTAGGCATGTAATCTTCGTGTCACGTGTACCTCTGTCATAAGGAGATCATCTTTCATGAACACAATGCATTGCTCGACACTGTGAAACAAAGGACTCTATGCTTTCCTCAGATGCGGAATTAATGGCGTATATATGGCTTTGCACAGGACATCACCTTATTCCTAACCAACTACGTGTGCAGCTTGTCCTTTATTATGCTGAGGCTTTGTATGTGTCCAGTGTCTTGAGTATAATGTATGCTGTCCTTTGAAATAAACGCCTATTGAATAATTTTAGAGTAAATATTATTAGAGAAGGCTTACAATTTACAAGGGATTTCTTCTTTTACTCCACTAAGCACTCGCATTGTTCCTTCCATCCTCTCATAGGTTTCACTAGATTCCTTTTACTCTTTGCTTTACAATTATATGCTGTTTAGGTATTTTAGTCGGCTCCATTCTTTCTAGATGTTCCATTTTTACATTCTCTTCTACGTATAGTAAGTAGGGAAAGTATTTCATTCCATCCCAAAATTCGATACCAAGATTTCACAAGAAATACATGTTTTGAGGTGCCCTGAGTCCAAATAAAGCATTTTTGTAAACATGTCCGTATGTATCTGTGTTTGTGAACAGCATAACACAAAAACGAAAAGTCGGATAAATACCAAACTTGGTACTTGAGTTCAGTATCTTCTAAAGATGCAATACTAGGATTTTCATGAAAATTTCCCCATCCAGACTACCGTTTACGTGGAACATTTTTAGAAAAATTTAATTTTCTGAAAAACAGTCTAGCGATTTTCATTAAAATATTTTATGTTTATGATATTTCCATGGCAAATGAAATGTGTCTTGAATTTTCTAGGAATTCTCCAAAAATCCTCCTCGTTGTGAATGACTTTCACATAACTGGTAAACCGAAAGAGATAGGCAAAAATTTACTGAACAAAAAAATGTATATTTCACTAAACACACAATTTGTGATATTTTCTTTTGTCGAGTGACCCATTTCCGAGATATTTTCCAATTCTTATACTTTTTTTCTCAAACAGGAATTCGTTATTCGTTTTTTTTATGTCCTGAACATGCAAAGCATAGCAACCAGCTCTTAAAAGATTTGACTATCGCTTAAAGCCTACCACATTCCCCTTGCACCTACAAGAAAATTAACAAATGTTTATCTCGATTAATATAAGCAGATGGGAATAAGCGTTTGTAAAAATAGTTTGTACAAGAGTAAAGAAATTCATATGATTACAACACATCAGATTTTTCTTGATGTTCTTGATTTGATCATTTACTGAGTGTATGTTTAATTTTGTTCTTATGTAATAAATACTTATCTGCAAAAACTTAATCGTCACTCCGAGAACCTCGCAACTGATGTTAGCAATGTTCTCATCTTGAGAAGACTTCTTCAGAATAAAGAACTCCATTCAGGTGATTTCTACCTCAAAAGGGAAAACGAATAGTTTTATACGAAACATTTACCTCTATCTACAGTTGGGTTCGTCGACCAGAAGGACTTGGTAGCAGTGAATGGAAAGAAGCACTTAAACATCTAACATATGCTAAGTTAGAGCCGTGCCAGGTAGATCCCAGGACAACAACCGTTGACGCCGTTGCGACAGCGAGATTGAAACCCTTGCATGTCCTTGGAGTTTATATACATGGCGAAATACTCAGAAATAGCAAGTATCATAAATTGCATTGCTTTTATTTCTGAGGTTTTCGGAGAAAATATATATCAAGTCTATGAAGCGGTACATGGTGTGGTGGAAAACGGGTCTCATAGGAGAATAAATGTGATAGTCATAAAGCTCGCCTCATCCTCTGGTACTATAATAAAATAAAATCTGCAATACGCCTCCCTGGTGCCAATAAAATAGTCCAAAATGTAATAATTATGGTTGAAATTTGAATCAAACATATATTCAACTACTGCTACTGGAAGCCGACTATTCCCAATTTCTAGTAAATATTAGTAAATTAAACAAGATAAACGTAACAAAATATTCTCTACAAAATTAAACAACATTCTAACTATTTGATTCCAGAGGTAAGGTACTGGTAAGCAGTACCCAAACTACATTTATTATACGAGTTTATTTTCAAGTAATGATACACTTTCCTCACCTTTCTTTATATACTTTAAGTAAATTACAATACTTAATCATTTTATCAAACTTAACATTCACTTTGGATTAAACTTATATTTCCTTATTCTTTTTATCGTACACTTCACTTAGCACTCACATAATTTCTTTATAAGTTTTCACTTCATTTAACACAGTAATCACTATATTTATCGCTGTGCTATGAATTCAATGCCTCTTTTCTGTTTAGAAAATAATATTTCACTTCACTTACCAATATCTCCACTTACCACCATCTTTCACTCTGCTTACCCTCGCCGCCATCTTCTTCTCGCACAAATCCTATTACCTCCATTCTCCAACTCCCACTCCAGGCTTCCACTCCTGTCTACTTTTAGCTGCTCTTTTTAATCATCCTCCTCCTCGCCCAATGTTCTCCTTGCCCATTATCCTTCGTTCTGCTATAGACTCTATCACCTCCTCCATTCTCCTCTTCACTTTTGTTTCTCCTTCCCCAATGCTCCTCAATTTTCAAACATTTCCTCCTTTTCTCTCCCATTTTCTGTCTGGAATTGTCCGGAACCGTTTCCTTCCATTAGTTTAAATTATTTCCTCTCTCCTCAGTACGTCGTCCTCCGTGGACTAGTGGTACCGTGCTAGCCTCTAGTTCCCAAGGTCGCGGGTTCAAACCCGGCGGAGGGCGATGGATTTTTTCGGGCGTAAAAATCGTTAGCACGGCTTCCTTCGGAAGGGAAGTAAAGCCGGTGGTCCCGTGTCGTAGATTTACGGCACGTAAAAGAACCTCAAGCCTGATAAAGAGGCCTCTGAGCAAAATTACAGGTGTTTCACGCCCAATATAGAATGGGACGCTAAGAACCATAGTAGTTAAAGAGCGTCCATAAATAAAACTCAATTTCATTTCATTTTCTCCTCAGTACAGTCACTTATAGTATCTCTAGTACTATAATGATCCTACTATGAGGTGGGAAATAAACGAAGATCAACCAGTAGGAGTGCAAAAGGAGAAAAGCAACATCTATGAACCAGCCAGATCATACTATTGGGAAAAAGATCAACTAGTCTCAATCCAAGTTTTGGACTCGTGATGGGAGCTTGTGCCGGTTTTCTTTCCCTCTGGGCGTTCGATATATCGAAAGCAAAAGGGAAAATTTCGGCAGCTATGATTCCGATTTTCCGTGATTCCTCTTTCGTTTTGTTCGCTTCGGATGTTTAGAGAGAGAGGGAGCTAATTTGTTGGATTGGTGCGACGGGGCAGCGAAGCTGTTTTAGTTTAACCGTGTGTAATTTTGGTATCGCAGGTACAGGTATGTGTTTAATTAATTATAAGGATGAGCTGATCCAATATGGTGGCTCGAAAATTTTAAAATGCCTCAATTTAGGTCCCATTCATACCGGGAATCCTTAATGATACTGGCTGAACACAATAAGGTTCAACTTATGTGGGTGCCAGGACACCCAGGTATACCAGGGCATGAGCAAGCAGATGAAGCAGTCAAGATTGGCAGCGAAATCCCATTTTTGGGTCCGGAGCCTGTAGTGGGGGTGTTCTACAGACCAGTGAAACAGGCTATTAAGTGCTGGGCTGAAGCAGAACACAAGAACTACTGGAACTCCATTGAGGGTTGCAGACATTCCAAGTTGTTTATTACAGACCTGGATAACAGCCGGACAAAGTACCTGCGCGGTCTTAGTAGAAGAAAGCTTGCATGGGCAACAGGATTCATTACAGGACAATGTGCCCTAAAGTTTAATCTATACAGAATGGGATTGTTTAACAACCTTATCTGTAGTAGATGCCTAGAAGCAGATGAGACTGTTGCTCATCTGCTATGTGATTGTCCTGCTCTTGCGAATCAAAGAGCAAGTATTTTTGGCAATCACTTTCCAAAGATAGATGAACTATCGAGAGCCTCAGTTAGTAGTCTGGTTAAGTTCATAACGAGCAACAGACTACTTAACTGATGAAAGGGGGGATGAACAATAGATCTTTAAGGTCGCAGTGCTTGGGCATAAAACCCACGCTTTTTAAACTAGAACTAGAAAATAGGCCTCATTTTAATTCCAGACTTCTTTAAATGCACGGAAAACAAGCCTACAACACATATCACCGGATTCGCAAACACTACTAACGCACAATTTTATTTACTAAACCACACACCTACAAGTCACTAAAACCCAATATTCAGAAAAACAAGTTTATTTACACACACTAGCCTAGGCCTAACCTCGAGTGAATCAGAAAATCAGAGGACCCCGGCTATTTATTGCGGTTCGCTACAACCTAACAGCCTACGCTCGCCTTGTACTCGTTTTAACGCTCAAATATACCCTATGTTCCACTAAAACCGCAATTACTCACCTTTCAGATATGAAGTGGAGTAGGTATACAACATTCCAAAACCCTTGAAGAATTGATCCGCACGATTTTGGTGGTCTAATAGGCTCTCTTACGCATGAATTCTGCTAAATATCTACTGTAATGCTTTTTTTACTTCCATATACGAACTTTCAATCTAACCTCTCTCCAAGCTCTTTCAGTATTCTGCGTACGTGCTTTAGAATCAGGACCAACAGAGTTAACCGAATTATGCACTTTAAAGCACACTAATTATTAACAAAGTCTCTGAACTACGCTGTTACAAAAAAAAACATTGATTTAAAAACATACATTTTCTCTTCTTTTGTTTTCTAATACTGACTTATTTCTGGCAACGAAATGAATTATAATTCAAATTACCATTAACCACGGCACCGCAAATATCATAGATACATTGCCTACTTGACACACGTGAGAAACTAAGAATTCTCTTAAATCTTCCTCAAACAAACGAATAAATTCAATTTCTCCAACCCTACATCCTCAACACATCCACAATACACGTGCCCTCACGTCCTAGGATGTACTTGCTACTGCCATTGCATATCCACTCCAGATTTAACCAAAAGAATTACAAACTTCAAAATAAAGGAATATCGTTAATTCTAAAGATACTATCGCCCTCTACTAACACAATACCAACTTCGAAACAAAATCATCACCGTCCGTGGGTTTTTTAAGAAGTGTGGAACTAAAATGCGGTCTAAATTGAAACTTTTTAAAATTATAATCCGCCACATAAAATCAACTCATCCTTATAATAACCCGTGTTTGTTTGTGGAGGTTGAAACTGTCCAAATTTTATTTGGTTCTTGTTGGAAATTCCTTTAGATTTTACAAAATTTTTCAACATAGAGTTCTCCCTTTTAGCTTTCAGTCATAATTTTTTTATTAGTACTCTTATAATATGCAAGTTGAGTTACAATTTGCTGCATATGCAAAATGTGTTGTGTTTGGAAATTGTGACAATGGGCGTAGAATTTAGTTGTAATTTGTTATCCTGAGGGAAGGCCAAGTCACATACTGTTTATTCCTCTCACTGTTGACCTGAAGCTGCCTTTAGCTGAATTTCAGGTAAATTATTTCGTGGGAAATACTTCACGGTTAGGAGTTCGAGAAATTACCTTGAACCTCAAGTAAGTTCAGTGATCTGGTATTTTTACTTTCGCTACTACGTATAGTAAGTAGGGGAAGTCTTGCATTCCACCCAAAAATCACTGGAAATACATATTTCGAGGCCCCAAATTAAAAAAGAGCATTTTTGGAAAAAGTTGCGGTGCGCGCGCGCGCGCGTGTTTGTGTGTGTGTGTGTGTGTGTGTGTGTGTGTGTGTGTGTGTGTGTGTGGACGAGAGAGAGAGAGAGAGAGTCAGTGTGAACGGCATAAATCAAAAACGAAATGTCGGATAAATACCGAACTTGGTATTTCGATTCTATTAAAGAATGCGACAAGATTTTCAAGAAAATTTCTACCTCAAACTACCCTTTACATAGAGCAATTTCAGAATTTTTTCTGTTTTCTGAAAAGCGATTAAAATACCATATATTTAAGATATTTTCATGGCAAATGAAATGCACATCTTGAATTTTCTGGGAATGTCCCCAAAAGTCCTCTTAATTCTGAATGACTTTTGGATAACTGGTAAACCGTAAGTAATAGATAAAAAAAATTCCAAAATATTCCTTATTATTTGTTTGAATTTTTCAACACTTATCCTTTTTTTCAAATGGGAATTCCTTATTCGTTCTTTTTTGCTCCTTCTTGACATGAAAAGAGAATGCAATGCTGCACATAGTGACCAACTCTTAAATGATTTGACTGTCGCTCAAAGCCTACCATATTTCCGTTGCACCTACAAGAAAATTAACAATAATTTTCTGCAAATGTTTAGCTCGATTAACAGGAAGATGGAGAATAAGAGTTTGTAAAAACAGTTTGTACAAGAGTAGAGAGTCAGGTGAGGGCAACTCATCGAATTTTTTATTCATTATTGTAATTTCTTGCCACGCTTCACAGCATAATTCTGTTTTTGTGTATTTTGCTAAATTTTCTGTATATCAGATTGTTGATTGGTCAGTTTTTCCCAATCCTGGTTTAATTGAATGTATTTAGGGCACCTTGAGTTTTATACGGCGTTAATGACTCTGGTTGTGCTGGACTGAGCGCTGAGCACAAGCTTGAGGACCTATTCTGAGTTTGTTTGTGAAATTCTGTAAAAAAGTTCATTTAAAAATCCTTTTCTCAAAAAAGTTACTTATGGTGATTAAATGTTCACTTCTCGTTTAAAAAAATAATTTGTATCACTTCGATATATGAACACTTAAACAATTTTATGTGTATTTCTAGGGGTTCTGTTCTAATTTTATATTTGTTATTCATAAATTAATTTAGGTCAGAAAACATACAACAATTTCATATTTTTATATGCTACTTATACATATTTGAATCTATTTTAGTAGAAATTACTTATCTATCTGTATTTGTTACCTTAATACTTTGACCATGTACAGCAGCCTTCAGCTGAAGGAAGCAGGATTTTTAAATAAATTCCTTCTGTCATACGCACCTACACTATCTAATTTTGTACAGCCTTTTGTCCTGAGAAAGTTCTGCAGCTTGTATGCTACTTTTTAAACACCAATAGATTTATAAAATATTAATCCTGTTTCTCTCCTTGCTTATTTTTTAAAAATTTTATGAATCATTCCGTATATCAGTCAGAGTTTAGGTACCTTTACATTTGTCTCCATTTCTGTTTTTGTTTGATACTAAACTTGCATCATAAGTAACTGACTCTTGGTACGCTATAAAATTTGGTTTTATCCACAAGTTTTGATCTTGCATATTCATTTCTCAAAAATGAAAGGCTCACTGGAACTAATGAATTATGTTGTAAAAAGTTAGTGAAATCCTAAAGTAAATTCTAAGAACAAATAATAGCTATTTGAATGCCCTGTCAGTGCTACACGTTGTGCTTCTCAGCCAACCGTCGACAAAACATGGAAATAGGTTTAGATAACGGTATTCCGAATTTTTAATTATCTGAAACTTAAATCTCCCTTAACTAAATATTTTTATTTTCCCGCTGTACATCTACTTCATAAAAAGACAGATCTTAAAACACGAGTATATAAAAGCACAGACAGAAAGTAAAAGCGTACCTGTAACATGAAATATAGAAATACACCCAGTCTTGCATCATGCTTCACCTAAGAAAGAGAATTACATAGAATTGCGAATCACTTTGTAGCATGTGTTTCTTCAGATTACTTTATTTGTGTTCTATTTTGTAGAAAGATCTACTCTTCATATCGGTGTCAATGTATCCACCATTTCGGTCTGGGTAGCTCAGTGTTCGGTGCTGGCCTTTTGCTCCCTCGGCCAGCAAATCGGCTGGTTCAATTCCGGCCCAGACCGATGGCTTTTAAGTGTGCAAAAGCATCATCACAGTCTGCACTATTAATATATTAAGTAACCCTTCTTATAATTAGAAACGTACAATAATAGTCAGCAACATCAACAAACTGTCAATATAAGGCACTGCTTGTAGCCCAAATGGTAGTTATATGTAAAGGGTTTTGCAACAGAAACTAGCAATACTCGATAATAATGATGGTTATTACGAGGGCTGATCAATAAAGACTGAGATTGATTTTTACTTTCTCTACTACGTATAGTAAGTAGGGGAAGTATTGCATTCCACCCAAAAATTCGATACCGAGATTTCAGCGGAAATACATGTTTTGAGACCTCCTGAATCCAAAAAAAGCATTTTTGGAAACATGTCCGTGTGTGTGTCTGTGTGTGTGTGTGTGTCTGTGTGTCTGTGAACAGCATAACTCAAAAACAAACAGTCGGATAAACACCAAACTTGGTATTTAGGTTCAGTATCTTCCAGGGATGCGACACGAAGGTTTTCAAGAAAATCCCCCCACCCCAGACTACCCTTTACATGGAACATTTTTCGAAAATTTTAATTTTCTCAAAAATGGCTCTAACGATTTTGATGAAAATATCATATGTTTAAGATAATGTCATGAGAAATGAAATGTATATCTCGAATTTTCTGGGAATGTCTCCAAAAGTATTCTTCACTGTGAACGACTTTTGCATAACTGGTAAACCGTAAGAGATAGACAGAATTTTACTACACAAAAAATGTAGATCGCGTTAAAATACACAACTTATGTCATATACATTTCTTTTGTTGAGTGAACCGTTTTCGAGATATTGCTTGTTATTTCCTTAAATATTTCAATACTTATACTTTTTCTCAAATTCGTTATTCATTTTTTTTATGTCCTGGACATGCAAAGAGAATGAAATGCGCCACATAGCAACCAGCGTTAAAATATTTGACTATCGCTTATAACCTACCATATTCCCCTTGCATCTACAAGAAAATTACCAATAAGATTGACATCTCGATATCTTGATTAACATGAAGCATATGGAGAATAGGCGTTTGTAAAAATAGATTGTACAAGAGTAGAGAAAGTCATGTGAGTGTAACACATCAGATTTTTTTACTTTCTCTACGTATAGTAAGTAGGGGAAGTATTGTATTCCACCCAAAAATTCGATACCGAGATTTCACCGGAAATACATGTTTTGAGACCCCCTGAATCCAAAAAAAGCATTTTTTGAATTTTTGGAAACATGTCCATGTGTGTGTGTACGTGTGTCTGTGAACAGCATAACTCAGAAAGGAACAGTCGGATAAACACCAAACTTGGTATTTAGGTTCAGTATCTTCCAGAGATGCGACACGAAGGTTTTCAAGAAAATTCCCCCACACCACATTACCCTTTATATGGAACATTTTTCGAAAATGTTAATTTTCTCAAAAATGGCTCTAACGATTTTGATTAAAATATCATATGTTTAAGATATTTTCATGACAAATGAAATGTATGTCTCGAATTTTTTACTTTCTCTACTACGTATAGTAAGTAGGGGAAGTATTGTATTCCACCCAAAATTTCGATACCGAGATTTCACCGGAAATACATGTTTTGAGACTCACTGAATCCAAAAAAAGCATTTTTGGAAACATGTCCGTGTGTGTCTGTCTGTGTGTCTGTGTGTCTGTGAACAGCATAACTCAAAAACGAAGAGTCGGATAAACACCAAACTTGGTATTAAGGTTTAGTATCTTTCAGAGATGCGACACGAAGGTTTTCAAGAAAATCCCCCCACCCCAGACTACCCTTTACATGGAACATTTTTCGAAAATTTTAATTTTCTCAAAAACGGCTGTAACGATTTTGATTAAAATATCATATGTTTAAGATATTGTCATGACAAATAAAATGTATATCTCGAATTTTCTGGGAATGCCTCCAAAAGTATTCTTCATTATGAACGACTTTTTCATAACTGGTAAACCATAAGAGATAGACAAACGTTTACTACACGAAAAATGTAGATCGCGTTAAAATACACAATTTATGTCATATACATTTCTTTTGTTGAGTGAACCGTTTGCGAGATATTGCTTGTTATTCCCTTAAATTTTCCAATACTTATACTTTTTCTCAAATTCGTTATTCATTTTTTTTATGTCCTGGACATGCAAAGAGATTGGAATGCGCCACATAGCAACCAGCGTTAAAATATTTGACTATCGCGTAAAACCTACCATATTCCCCTTGCATCTACAAGAAAATTATAAATAAGATTGACATCTCGATATCTCCATTAACATGAAGCATATGGAGAATAAGCGTTTGTAAAAATAGTTTGTACAAGAGTAGAGAAAGTCATGTGAGTGTAACACATCAGATTTTTTCCTGTAGCTTTCTTGAGAGTTTCCTGTCTCTACCATGAATATTTGAAAAGAGCGGGGTTTCATGTATAATGTCCATAGGCGGCAGCACTCTCGTATCGGTAGGTTGGTAGTAATGCTGAATATTGTTGACCCTACTTGAATTTCGCATACCACTCGACACGAGAGGAGCAATAAGATTTTGTTTTCGTTTAAATCATACAGCCTCTGAAACTTTGGAAAAGCTGAAGCAAGCATACGGTGAAGATGCACTATCTCGTGCAACAGTGTTTAGGTGGTTCAAGGACTTCAAAGAAGGGCGAGTCCTCTGTGCTAAGCAAGGTGGGCCTGGTGCTTCGGCTTCTGCTATGACTGAAGTCAACATCAACACAGCAGCTGTGATTGTTGTTCTTCCTCACACTACTGCTACAGCAGCGTACTACACGCCAGTATTGGCTACACTGAGGGAGCACATTGCAAAGAAACATCCAGAACTTCATCAGAATGGGTGGCGAATTCATCACAACAACGCATGACCTCACGTCGCAAACCAAGTCCAGGAATTCAACATCACCTGCGTACTGCATCCGACTTATAACCCCAATCTTGCCCCCTGTGATTTCTTTTTATTCCCATCACTAAAGGCAAAGCTCCGGGGCATTCGATTTGAGAGCACTGAAGCGTGCTGAGGAAAAGTGAGGCGATTCTCAAAGACCTGACAAAGAATGGCCTGCACCATGTGTTCGAGGGCTGGCAGAGACCTATAAAAAGTGCATTCAATTAGGAGGGGACTACTTTGAAAAATAGCATGTCAACATTGAAATGGAGTAATAAATACTGTGATAAAAACCTTTATTGATCAGCCCTCGTAATATACATATAATTTGTATTTTCTATCCAAAGCACAATTTAATAGAAATATTAAACTACTGTTGGCATTACCAGACATTCCTTTATAGTTTGTTATGCAAAGGCTACTGGTTCCATGATTGGACATAACGGACCTTATTTAAGTGATTTCTTCATGTTACCGTAAACTCTTACTACTCCCAATACATTTCCTGAAAAATATAATTGTAAATATTAGATGATGAGCTCTTGAGAAGAAAATAATCTAATGTGTTGCACTCACATGGCTTTCTCTAATCTTGAACAAACTATTTTGCAAACGCCTGTTGTGCATTTACTTCAATATTATTGCTAACTTCTTGTAGGTGCAAGTGGAATATGTCAGGCTTTAAGCGATAGTCATATCTTTTAAGAGCTGGTTGCTCTATGGAGGATTCCGTTCTCTTTGCATGTGCAGGACATAAAAACACGAATAACCCATATCCATTTGAGAAAAAGTATAAGTATTGGAAAGTTCAAACAAATAACAAGGAATATCTCAGAAATTTTTCACTCAAAAAAAATGTATATGATATAAATTGTGTGTTTTAGCGAGATCTAATTTTTTTGTGTTCAAAAGCTTTATCTGTCTCTTAGGGTTTACTAGTTATGCGATTCAGAATGAGGAGAACTTTTGGAAACCTTCCCATAAAATAAAGATATACATTTCACTTGACATAAAAATATCTAGAACATATATTTTAATCAAAATCGTTAGTCATTTTTGACAAAATAAAAATGTTCGAAAAATGTTTCGTGTAAAGTGTAGTATGCGGTGGGGTATTTTCTTGAAAATCTTTGTGTCGCATCCTTAGAAGATACAAAATGCAAATACCAAGTTTGGTATTTATCCGAGTTTCAGTTTTTGAGTTATGCTGTTCACATACACACCGACAGACACACACGAGTATGTTTTGAGGCAATGTTTTATATCATAACATGATGTGAATGCCAGAGTGATTGTAGTGTAAATTAATATTATTGTATGTACATGATTTTAGATGTTTGTTAGCCATAAGTATTGTTAGGAAATAAGTTTGCACGGTCTAACTGAAACTGACAATTGAAGTGGGTAACAATAAATCGAGGGGATGAGTTGTTTATCACTAAGATGAGATAAAGAAATGACGTCAGGGTAGCGTGCCTTTTTTATAAATGGAGGGAATATCTTCCCTAGAGCATATTTGTTAGAAGTAGTGATTTGCTGACCAAAACAGGGCTAAAGTGGGCGCAATTTGGTAACCAATAGCAGCTATATTATAATGTTTAGGCAATTCGAGGTGAAGGACTATATATTCTCGAGCCATAAGCAAGTTTCGCATATTTCTGAAGAATCTCTCACGAGGTGCACGAGGCAGAGTTAGTTACAAAAATGTAAAGTACGCGAAGTAATTGGTGTGTGGCTACTATAACGACTGTAGTTACATTCAGAAATATCACAATTTCAGTCAGGCGTGTATGAAGATTAAATATGTCAATCATTAATTAAGTGTGACGGCAATAAAAGTCTAGCTTCAATTTTTTTATCAGTGTTATCTTTTAGTAACAACTCCTTTCCGTTTACACCCCCTGCTTAGAGACATTGCTCGACTGAGTTATAATAGCTAGCCGGAGGACAAAGAACCCAAATTAAAAAAATAATTAAACAATAAGCGCCCAACAAATAAGATAACACAAGCCATTGAGAACTGCAACAGTTTTCAAAAATGCTTTATTTGGATTCAGTGTAAATCAAAACATGTATTACTATATGTAGTAGAGAAGGTAAAAATCTGATGTGTTGCATTCATATGACTTTCTCCATTTACTCTGCAAACCGTTCTTACAAAAACTTGTGCTTCTATCTACTTCTTGTTAATCAAGGTAAAGTTTTATTGCACATTTACATATGTTGCTGTACGTGTAAGTCTATAGTAGGCTTAAAACGATACTCAGATTATAAAAGGCAGGTTGCGTGTGATGGATTCGAATGTCCATTCTCTTTACATGACCATGGTAAAAATCGTATAACTTCTTACTATTTGACAAAACTGAGTACTTTAAAATTCAAACCAATAACAAAGAGGATCTCGGCAACGGTGAAGGCCACAAAAATTTTATTTGAAATAAATTGGGTGATTTAAAAGTATCTACACTTTTTGTTCAGGTACATTTTGTTTATTTCTTACGGTTTACCAACTAAACAAGAGTCATTCAGCATGAAGAAACTTCTCAGATATTTGAAAAAACTTCAATATAGACCGTTTGTCTTGCAAATATCTGAAACACTTGATATTTTAATCAAAATTCCTACAGCTATTTTTGAAAAAAATTAATAGTAAAAGTTTCCAAGTCATATCATAAAAACAACTAAAAGTTTGTATGCTGGAACAACCATAAAATTAAAAATGAAAATAACCTACTGCCAATATCGAGATAAATCAAGGAGTGAGACTAGCATGTCTTTTATCACCAGTTTCTTTAATTTATATATTGACAATGTAGTAAGAAAATGGCAATACATTTTATTAGATAACCTATTGCAGATGACCAGACAGTGATAGCAACGGACGAGGACAGCTTACAAAGGGCCATTTTTCAATTAGAAAAAAAATCTGATTTGTTACACTCAAATGACTTTCTCTACTCTTGTACATACTATTTTTACAAACTCTTATTCTCCATCTATATCACATTAATTGAGATAAACATTTGTAGAATCGATTTTATTGCTAATTTTCTTGTAGGTGCAAGGGGAATATGGTAGGCTTTAAGCGATAGTCAAATCTTTTAAGAGCTGGTTGTTATGTCGAGCATTCCATTCTCTTTGTATGTCCAGGAATTACAAAAAGAAAAGAAAGAAAAAGAAAACGAATACCAAATTCCCATTTCAGAAAAAGTATCAAGTATTGGAAAATTCAAACAAATAAAAAGGAATATGTCGGAAATTGTTCACTGCACACAAAAAATTCATATGACATAAATTGTGTGCTTTATGGTAAACGGTTTACCAGTTATGCAGAATTCATTCAGAATGAAGACGACTTTTGGGGACATTCCCAGAAAATTCTAGATATGCCTTTCATTTGGCATGAAAGTGTCTTAAAATATATTTTGATCAAAATTGTTAGTGCCATTTCCAGGAGAAATAAAAGCTTCGAAAAATGTTCCATGTAAAGTGTAGTCTGGAATGGGGAGATTTTCTTGAAAATCTTCGTGTCGAATCTTTTAAAGATACTGAACCTAAATACCAAGTTGGGTATTTATGCGGCTCTTCGTTTTTGAGTTACGCTGTTCACAGACACACAAACATACACGCGGGCCTTTTTTTAAAAAATGTTTTTTTTGCAATTAGGGGCTTCAAAACATGTATTTCCGGTGAAATCTCAATATCGAATTTTTAAATGAAATGCATATTTCTACTTACTATGCGTATTAGAGAAAGCAATAAAAGTAAGTAAAAATACTTTGTATACCCACTAATAAACGATAGATGGTAGAAAAGGTAATATGAATGTATCACATCAGAATTCTTTTTTTCTAATTAACTGCTTTGCTGGAAACACATCTGCCTCACTTGTACCTTAATTTTAGTCTTATCCGAGGCACTTCCGCTCGTTTATAATCACACCTTGCTTTATACACACACATCAGTACTTTCTTCGTATATAATCATATCTTGATCTGTGATTTGGTTTTCGGTATCCTTGCTTGTATTATAAATATCATTTTGACTGCTTTTACGTTCTCATTTCTCTTAAGCCCATTTCTCTTTTTTTGTGTTCTTAACATGCAAAGAGAATTACATTTTACACATAGCGACCAGTTCTAAAAATATTTGACTATAGCTTAAGGCATACTATGTTCCCCTTGTTTTGCATTTGCAAGGGCAATATAGAAATACAGTAGCCTTTAAGCATAGACATATCTCTTAATAGCTAGTTGTTATGTGCAGCAGCATTCTCTTTGCCACAGATGAATAACGAATTCCCATTTGAGAAAAAGTATAATTACTAGAAAACTTAAGGGAATAACAAGCAATATCTCGAAAATGGTTTACTCAAAAAAAGGATATAACATAAATTGTGTTTATTTAAAGGTGAGTCGGAATTGTTACACTAACATCACTTAAGTTTACTCACTTAACATGTTTCGGGAAACCGTTGTTCCCATCCTCAGAAGGTTAATTCGACTGGCCCGTGTTGTTGGTGTTTCCGTTTTTTGGACTGGATCCTGTGGTGGCATCTTGTGGTGGAGAAATGTACTTCCAGAGAGGATTTGGTGGCGGCAAATCAAAATTCATTAGATGTGTGTTGTGTTTTAGAATGGTGATCTTCTCCCATGCATCTAATTCGGCAGCAAATTTGGCTGGTTTGACTAATGTAATATTGGGTTTGATGTTGTGATTAGTGATCCAAAACGGCTAACAACTATCCCCAATTAAAACTAAATTAATGGCGTTCCATGGAAAGAATCCAATAAGAGCCAAAATAGTAGTGAATAATCTTTTAATAGAACAAGTAATTGATTGTCGTCTTAGACAATGACAGGACCTAAGACGTTAAATTTGTTCCAACATACTTGTTGTGCAATTAGAAGAACATAAGCATAGAAAACCCGCAGAGAAACCCTTCTGAAGTTTTAGCTATCTGTTTTTTATACGGCACGGAATTTTGGACTTTCACTAAAAGTTTACTAAGAAGCAGCAGAAGTGAAATGGATGTACTCTTCTAGATAAGCAAAAGAATGAAGATATCCGCAAAGAACTAAAAACTAGTGAGGTTAGTCTCTAAAATAGAAGAATATAGAAATAAATGGTTTGAACATATCAGTAGAATGATTGCACAAAGGCTGCGTCATATGATTCTGAATTATAATCCACAAGGATATAGAAGTCGTTATGAATATTTTTTTCCTCTTTAGACACAGAGAAAGTGTAGTTGTATTCTTTCGATCAAATGTTAAATTCCGAATAAAAACGACCATATTTTCTTCTTTTAAATTTTGTGTGTAGTTTTACGAGGGACATCCAGAAAGTAAACAACGATTTTACATAACTAAATAACAAAAGATGTCAACAAAATGCTTTATTTACAAAGATACAGTACCTTACTGTATTTCTTAATGTAACCGCCATTGCTGTCAAGACATTTATTGTAACGTGATACCAGTTTTTCAATGCCGATGTTATACTCCTCTACCGCCAAGGACTGTCACTGCCTCTTTGAGATCTTCATCGGTTGGAAGCTCTTTTTCACCAAAAAGACCTTTAGTTTCGGAAACAAGTGAATATCCTGAATTCTTTCATCAACGTTTGGTTTCAACTCATCCGTAATGAGTGATGGCCCATACATCGGTCTTCATCGAGCACACTGGTTCTTCCTCGGTTAAACATTATGCACATTTGCTCACTGAAGACTCGTTCATTGCATTATCATCATACACTTGCATTATTTGCCTATAAATTTCTATTGGCCGAATATTTTATGCATTCAAAAAATGATTCACACTACGCACTTCACATTTGGCGAGATTTTTAATTGCCATCGTCATTTGCATATGTTGTAGAACAGTCAGACGTGACCTCATAGCAACGAAACTTGACTCACCCGGAGGTGGAGTAAGAAGTTAACTAGCGTGCATGGAATTGTGGTTGTGGGGGACAGTCAACGAGCGTGATGTGCAATTGTTCTTTACTTTCTAGATCTACCTTGTATGTGCATAACGACTTTCACTGCATGAACAAACTTTAGAGCTGGTCCCATAGCCCAGTCGGTAGAGCACCTGCCTGTTAAACGAGGGGTCCTGGGTTCGATGCAATTTTTTTTTCTAGCCAAGATTATTCCCTGTCCTCCTCAGGATCTGGAAGTACGAATGAGTGTGTGAATGTGTGTATGATCTAATGATAAAAAACCAAAAGTGCAAGAAACCCAACGACAAGAGTTACACGAGTTAACACCATTGCCAATAGGCAAACAGTTCCAAAGGAAAGGCCGCCGATAAGACCCATGTAGTTAAAGGCTAGATATAAATGGAACTATAAGAAGTTTCAGATTTTTACTTTCTCCACCACTAGGAAGCGAAGCTATTGTGTTCCACCCAAAAATTCGATACCGAGATATTAATGGAAATGTTTTGAGGTTATCTGAATCCAAAAAAAAGTTTTTCAAAATATCCGTGTGTATCAATGAACATCATAACTCAAAAGCCAAAGGTAGGATAAATATCAAACTTTGTATTTGAGTTCAGTATCTTCCAAGGATGCGACACGAGGATTTTAAAGAAAATCCCCCCGCCGCAAACTACCCTTTACATATAAGATTTTACGAAATAGTTCCATCTTCAGTTTTCTGGGATTCGACTGTAAAGTCCACCTTATTCTGAAGAAATTTTGAATAATCTTGTGTAAAGATTAGATGAAAATGTATTACACAAAAAGTAAGCCTCTTTAAAACACACAACTTATTTCAAATAACTTTTTGTGGTATTAGCCATTTCCAAGATATCCGTTATTAATAGTTCGAATTTTTCAATACATTGTCATTCTTTACAAGTCCTGTCAACATTCAGTTGTTTCTCGCGATGTCATGGAAAGAGAATGGAGTTTTAAGACAGTTAACGTGCAGTTTTAAAACATTTGATACTGCCATTCCCTTTGTATCTATAACGAAATGTGTAATGTAGCTATTTCTGAAAAAATTTATATAGGGATTAAAATGAAGTAGATATAAAAATAAGCTTTATACAGAATTATTAATAAACGATATAGAGTAGAGATAGTCGTGTGGATGCAACGCATCAGATGATTAATTTCGTTAACGAAAATAACACTAAGGGACATCCCACTGCTTGGTTTTTCTCAATACGATTTCCTCTGAAAGCCAACAGCAGCGTTGCAGTGTATCTCTACTTGCCTTCTGTTATTAGCTGCTCAATATGGATTACCTCATTAGTTTTCAATCTGCAGTAACAATCAGGTATATGTCAAATCAGAGAAAATGCAGATGAACCTAGAAAAGTATCTGAATCGAGCACTACCCCGCTGACATGGAAATCCTGTCACAATCTTAATTAGCTCTAACAATTAGCATTATAACTAATTCGTGCAAACTCTACCAGTGTAACTAAGGCAAGCTATGTATTAACACCTTTGACAAATACGACAGCATAGCCCACAGGCAAGTAACCAAATGTTATTTGCAACATGTAGGTATGTGTTTGCTGTGTAAGTTTACACTTCTGCACAGATGACAAGGCAGTTCCTGTTTTCAGAGTTAACGCAGCCGCAGCTTGCGCACATGTTTCAAAACTTCATGATTTACAGGCCTTTCCAGAGTGACGACTATCAATCACTGGAAAGATCTGAAGTGTTATATTCACTTAAATTTCTCTGCTCACTTCTGCTATCTACTTCTTGCTAATCCAGATATAAATTTTCTATACACATTGAAGTGGAATGTTTGTTGTTAGTTGGAAGATCCTTCATGTTTATATGCACCACGTATGGAAGCCAATTTGTCGCGGTCACTTCGTGTTATCTTTTGCTGGGCGCCTGTTATTGTATTACTACTTTGAATGTTGGGTTCATTGTCCTCCGGCTAGCTATTATTTCTCGGTCAAGCAAATCTCTTGAACAGGGTGTATAAACGGAAAGGAGTTTTTACTAAAAGATAACACTGATAAAAGAATTTGTTTTTACACTTTTATTACCGTCACAATTAATTAAGTTCACATATTGACTCGTGATACACGCCAGACTGAAACTGTTATATTTTATAATATCACTATAATCACTAATTTACTGCACATTATTAATTCGCGTGTTTCACATTTATAACAAACTTTAAGACGCGAGAGATTCTGTAGAATTGCGACGTGTAACTCGCGAACGATTCTGATGAACTAAGCGACGTTTAACTTCTGAATGATTCTATTGGACTCAGCGACGTGTAACGCGTGGATGATTTTGTTGAACTGGTCGATACTTGCCTCTGGCTTTAGCATTTTATACTCCCACACCCCGATATGCCTAAAGATTATAACCGAGCTGCTATTGGTTAATAAAACGCGCCAACATTAGCGTCTATTTTTATATCCAATCAAAATTACGAAAACATATGCTCTAGGGAACAAATTCCCTCCATTTATAAGAAAAGCGCGCCAATCTGACGTCATTTGTTTGTCTCTTCTAATTAATATTCAACTCACCCCCACGCTCATTGTTATCCACTCTTATTGTCAGTTTCAGTGAGACCGTGTAAACTTATTTCCTAACAATGCTTATAATTAACAAACATCTCAAATCAATGTCATACAATAATGCTTATTTACACTACAATCACTCTGGCATTTACATTATTGTGATACAAATTCCTGCCACAACATTTACACATACGAGATGTAATAAAAAAAATAAGGGTAATTTTTTAATTTCGTGAGCTATATACATCTGATGTTCAACATTTTTCTTTTATCTTTTTGGTACGTATGTTCCTGATTTTAAATATTTAGTTTATTGTTGACAACCGAAAAAGTTATATGTGTTTTCGCGTGCTCGACGAAGTTTTACTTTCGATAAAGATGGATCAAAGAATTTACACTAAATTTTGCTTGAAAAACGGAATAAAGCACAGCACCGCATTCAAAATGTTGACTTTGCTTTTGGCAAATCCGCTATGAGTAAGACAAGAGTTTACGAGTTGTATAAACGTTTTAAAGAGGGTCGAAAAGACGTTGAAGAGGACGACCGCTGATGGCAATGTGGAAGAAGTAAAGAAAATGGTTCTGGAAAATCTCCGAATCACCATCAGAGTGGTTGCTGATGTCGTTACATCCTTTGGTTCATGCCAAACAATTTTTTGGATGTTTTGGGCATGAGACTGTAGCAGCAAACTTTGTTCCAAAATTGTTGAATTTCGATCAAAAACGATGTCGCGTAGACATCGCTCAAGAATTGCTGAATGAAGTCTAAAACGATCCAGAACATCTAAAAAAGGTTATCACAGGTGACAAAACTTAAAATCGAAAATTCGGGCGAACACCAAAATTGGTATTTAAGCTCAGTAGCTTCCAAATGTGCAACACGAAGATCTTCAAGAAAATCCCTTCACCTCAAACAACCCTTTACATGGAACATTTTTCGAAACTTTTTATTTTCTAAAAAATTGCTCTAAGGATTTTGATTAAAGTATCATATATTAAAGAAGTTTACATGACAAACAAAGTGTATGTCTTGAATTTTTTGGGAATAGTCTGTGTAGACCTCGTCATTCGGAAGGAATTTTGTGTAATGTTGTTTAACTGGCAAACATTAAGCGATAGACAAAAACGTAGAGCTCTTTAAAACATGCAATTTATTTCATATAACTTTTTTGTGAGATGAGCCATTTTCGAGACATCGGTTATTAATGGATCGAATTTTTCAATACGTATCCGCTCTTTTAAAGTACTGTAGATACTCAATTCTTTCTCGCGATGTCATACAGAGACTGAAATTTTAAGGCAAACGTATGGCGTCCAATTCTAAAAACATTTAACTGTTCCTGTTCCTTTTGTCTATAACGAAAAGTGTAATGCAGGTATTTCCAGAAAGTTTTAGCTCGATTAAAAAGGAAAATACGAATCATTTGGTACCCAGTAATAAACGATACACAGTAGGGAAAAACATGTGAATATAACACATCAGATTTAAAAAAATAAATTAATAATAAAGTTTACTCAAAATATGCTATAATTGAGAAAATAGACTATCCTATCTGCCTTAATAAACAAGCTTATTGGATAAAGTACCTGAATGAACTTTACATTTATCTAGATCCTGTAAAAATTTCAGTCTGATAGTGGGTCATCAATTAGCAGAGTTAATATTGGTCATTTACCTCCGCTTAATAACAGGATCCAACACAAGGAAGAAGCATATCATAAGCTAAAGCAATTGTTTTTAATGATTAGTCAAACCACCGAGGGCAGAGAGCTTTTCTCAATGCAACTGATGTTGCCTCACCGGTTTATACGTGCGCAGTAAGGATGCCCAGATCCGTTTATAGCTCTGGATTGATGCTGTTAACTTTAACCTATTTACGGCACATAGCACAAGTACTGTCTACGTAGTTCTTCAAATATTGCAGGTTGGATCAAGTTACCAATTCAAAACTACTCTAGGTTAAATACAAGTTTCATTTAGCTAAAATATATAAAGTTATAATTCTACTTCAATAGGTTCACCGTTCATACTAATTGTGTGCTGGGCCCTTGTATATGTTTCTTTCCTAACTGAAAACATGCACATTAACACCGAATGAAACAGTGGTAGACTCAATATATAATAAGCAGGGTTGGAATTTTTAGGTGCAAATTTCAGATGAAAAAAAAGGGAAAATGTGCTCAAATAAGGTGAAAAAGGGGCAATAAGGTGCTGGTTTATTTAAGGGGGTGCACAACTGAAATTGTTATTTTCTAAACTATCCAGTCTTCTTTAGATATAATTGTTTTGTGAATTTCAATCCAAAATCTTAATTAGTTTTCAAGTAATTAATTTTCAAAGTATAAAATTATGGGTATATGCAAAATGCAACACATGATGCATTTTTAAAAAAAAAATCTTATATTATAATATAATTTTTGCTACCAGTCTTATTTTAAGAGAAAAAGGTTTTGCAGTTTTGTATTTGCATTTTTTCGTTTTTTTTGTATACATTGTTATTTTCAAAACTTAATAGCGCAAAGGCTATTCATTACACAGAAAAATTATATGACAGTTTTATTTATTTGGATTTTTGAAATAAGCATAAATAATGTCAATATGAATGAATGAAAACTACATCGTGTGGAACGTTTTGAATATGCAGAAATGCTGAAAATAAGAAACGCTTTAAAATAAAGTTTTAAAAATATAAACAGCTAGCAACCAAATGCGCAAAGGTATTTAAAACGTCTCGTAACGATCCTGAAGTGTTCGCTGGGTCAAAAATAAAAGTGGATTCTAAACCTACAAGCAATGGAAAATTTTTGGGAACATATATATTTTTTTTTAGATTTTTTGAGATTTTGGGTTAGCTTCAGTTGTGCATTCCCTTAACTAATTCAACGATTTCTCTTTCATCTGTTCTAATTTATTGAACTAAAAACAAGTACCCAAATTATCATTTATCAAAAGAAGGAAAATCATGAAGCTGTTGTACTTCAAGACATTAAGCATCTCCACATTTTTAAAAGTAAGTCTGTTTCTATTAGAAGATAGAATCTCTTTGTAGATGCTAAAGCTTCTTTCAACATCCACAGAAACCAGTGGGGCAAACCTTGTGTTCACTCGGAATGGCAACTCTAAAGATGTGGCGAATTCCTCAATGTCTGGATTCTTCTGAAGACTAGATTCAAGTTTGTCTTCGGCAAAGCCATCTAACTGGTCCCTCAGGGAAGTAAAAATATCCCATTGCTTTTCCTTTTCCAGACCTTGTTTTTCCAATAGTTTAATAGCTGCAGGCAGATACCTGTAACTATAGACACAATATAGTTCTGTCTGCAAATTATATATTTTCTCAGGTAACAGAAGTTGCTTTGCCTTGGAAATTGCACCTGCGTCGGATGGATCCAAAGAAAGCACAAACTCTTTAATTTTGTCAAAATTCTCACACACCAGAGCAGCACACTCAATCCAAGACCCCCAGCGAGTAATGACCGGGAAATTTGGAAGGGGCAGGCCAGTAATTTCCCTGTAGTAAACAACACGGCTCGGAGCTTTCAGTAGAATCTTCTTCAGGGCAGAGATGAATTTATTTGCAATCGTATTCTTTTCTTATGGATTCACAAACCCTGTGAAGGGTATGAGCCAAGCATGTCACATGCTTCAATTAGGAAATAAAGGTTTCAATTGGTTAACAGCTGAAACCATATATGGAGCCTGGTCCGTAACTACAAGAAGTTTTTCAAACTGGATATCTGTAGGCCAGAGCTTTTGGCAGAAGTCCATAATGTATTGGATTACTATACTGGCATTGGCTTTCTGCAGCTCGTACATTTTTAACAACATGGGCTTACCTTTCTCCTCTGCTAAGGGAAAAACTAAAATGTTCAAAACATATCGTTCCATTGAATCTATGGTTGCATCCACAATGATTTCCACATCGCAATCAGACACTTTCTCCCTGATTCTTTCTATGGTTTCTTGGTAAACAGGCTCCATGTAGTTATTTCTTAAAGAACTCTCATTGGACATTGACATCTTTGTGCATTTTTCAAGAAATCCCTTGAAGGCTGGATGGTTTACCTTATTGAGTGGAATTCCTGCTTGTGTAAGAGCGGCACACAAATCAATGTTTAATTCCTTCAAATTTTGTCTTTTTGAAGAACTCTGTTGAAACGCATTTCGTAATACAGGTTGCCGTGGTTTGTTTGCTTGAAGAGTCTTGTTCATTTGATGCTTAGAGCTGGAAATGTATTGTTTGATGCGATCTCGCTGGTGTTTTTCATCTAACAAAATGTCTGAATCACAGATAGTACATCGCATAACATTACCATCAGTGTCTATGGAATCTTGTTTCAATTCCTCAGCCAGAACAATAAATCGAGCACTGGACACCTTTGGCGTGGTAAAATCTAGTACTAGTACACTCGTTTGGTAATGTAACATAGAGCTAACACTAGTTCACTTGCTAACACAAAGCGACTGTCACACAACTCACTCTTCCGCCCATTCGCTGTCCAGATTCTCTTATAACACCGCGATTATCACCAGAATGTTCTCATTCATGCTGGAACTTCAGTCTCAGATTTCTAGTAGTTTCGAGCAGAACCCAGTCTTAATAATTCTCGGAACTGCGCGGGTGAGGTTACTGCCGTCTCTGCGTGCCCAACCTTCGCCTCCACGCAAAACAGATGACGTCTTTCAAAGTAACAAACTCACATTCACGAACAGCAGGCTACTCATTCTGGTGGGATAGAATCGCTCATTGTCAATTGCATTATTGTGGGCTACTTTATAGAGGTAAAGCGAGAGAAAGAGGTTTTCGTCGAACACACAACTATTTTCCATTGTTGTGGGTGTGCTTTCAATTCCCGCGCGGAGTTTACTGAAAGAGTTAGGCTTACTATTCGCACGTACATAGCAAGCTGAGGAGACGTTAATTGATAGTTGGAGAATAAATTGGAATGAAACTTAAAAGAAAAAAGGGGGAAAAGGGGGAGTATGGGTATGGTTGGGGAAAAATGGCATAAAGGTGCTAAAAAGGGTAAAGATAACAAAAAATGGAAAAAGGTGCGAGTAAATATGCCTCTTTCGCAACGAAACAAAATTTCACACTGTGATATCTTTCCGCACAGCTTTAACTTACACTAAGAAAAAGTTGTGCACCTAAAAATGCTAACCCTGGTAATGACAATCGTATTTTGCGGTCACAGGCATGAAGTAAATGTGAAACTTAAAGGACGAGCTGGGAATGTCTCAGCTGCTGATATTTATCATAGCACAAAGATATTCTCTAGATATTCTTGGTGATATTCTCTAGAGACTGCGACAGTTTTTCGATCTGTAAACACTTTTTGAAAGACATTGTAGTATTGTTATGACTGTTGTATTATTTCACAGAAGAGTTCATCTGATGACGAGAGCCGTTGTACACTCGCTTTCATTTATGCCGTCACCGCAGCTTCGGAAGACATTTTACCTATTTTTTCAGCGGGCGCATATGTAGCAGGGAGAGATGTGTCTGGAGCGCTCTGCTTTTGTTGTTCGACAAAGCAGTGATGTGTGTTAACTGTAACTCACATGACGTATGCAAATATTTTGAAGGTGCATCGCGGAAGAATTGTGGGAAGTCAATCTGCCATTTCAAGACATTGCTACGGTAACTCCATGCAGCATTAGCATAGACAGATTATTAAAATAATGTCTAGTAAAAGTGTGCTCTTTGAGAGTAAAGATTATAATTTACTTCAGTTTTAATTGTCACGTTGTCAGTAATTGTCACATAAAATATTAATTCATGGAGATTTTTTCAGTTTAGCCTCCTTTAACGTGGAATGAAATTGTGCTCAAATTAGCCCGGATCCACAGAGCTTAAAATCACCCAACAATCGTCTTTTCAGGATTAGGAAAGACCCCGGAAAAACATTATCAGGGTAACATTATCCTAGTCGAGATTCGAGCTCGGGACCTCTAGAATGTGAGGCAGACACAGCACTCCAGCACTAAAGAGGATGGAAAATTTGTGCAAAACAGTGCTTTTTATTAAGTTGTATATTTAGATTCTACAGATAACTCCAATAATATCTAGTAAATGTGTCCTCTTTGAGAGTAAAAAGTACATAGATCGTGTTTTAGTTTAGTTTTTGTAAAGCTATTGCTCAGTTACATATCCATATGCGAATAATCTAGAACTGTGCACACAAAACACGATGTGACTACATGCGCAAAAAGATAAACAGATACACACACCTGGTCCTTGCTACACATACTCCAACTGTGAAGGCCAGTAGACTGCCGCCTGAAGCTGCGGTGACGGCATAAATGGAATCGAGTATACCTATGCTTTCACTCCTTGGCCAGAAAATGTATTAATGACCAGGCTAAGGACCCGGGACAATTTAGCAACCAATGTATGTGCAATCTTACTATGGAGTTCTGTAAACATACCAGGTGAGTCAGCTGCCCCTATTTACTTCTGAATTTATGCAACGTGCTAAGCGACATATTTGACTTACGCCTTTCTTGAATGCCTTCTAATGGATTCATGCACACCTTTGAAAACACCCCTTAATGAATAACCTATCACACGCAGCGATTGACAAAACCATTTGAAAACAAAATGGCAGATCTATGCAGTGCGACCAATTTGATTTAAGCCGTCAGTCAACGTTGTACGCCCTTGTCAAAAACTGCTAAGCATTAGGTAGATAATTTCACTTATGTCACAAACTATGACGTATTTCAGATCACACATTAATTTTAATTCCTGATGTAGTTTATTTGTTTGAATTAAAACTTTCAAACCGAGCTCAAAACACTGTATGACGCTGCAAAAAGCATGTAAAGATTCGAGGTGGGGTCTAGTTTTGCAATTACTATTCGTACAGGAACCCCAGCTGACAAGGTAGCATTGGCCTAATGGTATTATCATGATTGCTTTAACACTGTGCCACTTTAATTCGGATTCAATTTCCTTCGGGTTAAGTTCAAACTCTTTATTACCATTTGTTTTATCTTTTTTGGTCTATAATTTGATGTTATGATATAAATAGTACTTTTTATAATATTACAAGTGTGTACAAAATAGAATAATCGCCATTTTTTCCACTGCAAAGAAGAAGAACCGCAAAGCCCAAATCATCTATGGAAACTCATACTGCAGAATGCAGGCAGATTACACCGCTCATGTTACAGCATGCAATAAGGTCTCTCCGGCAACATACGCAAATAGGCATTGATAAAGGGGGTCGTCATTTTTAACTTTTACTTCGTTGATGAAATCCACGCTCTTTAACAATGTATTATCCTGTTTACCCGTGAACTTAGTACATTTACAACTCCTTTGTCAATAGAAGGAGTGAAACATAAGGTTTAAACATGAAATAAACGCTCTTAGATTTAATATTGTCGATATGCGCCCAAAAGAATGAAGGTTTACAACACCAGATACGGTACATATTATTAGGATAAGCATGATACACAAATATCTTATTGTAATTCTTGTGTCTTTGGCTCACAGGAGAGCCAATAGCAAAAATAAATAAATTAGTACACTAAAATACAGAAAACAAACACAAGGAGAGAAAAAAAAGGACCAAAACAATTTGTTGTTTGTATTACATTCGAACCTCCGAAGCTAACCTTTGCTTCACCACATTCCGAAAGTTAACCCACTCCGTCAGAACTCACGTACTCTATCTCGCTCTTCGGGAAAACATTGCTCTATCTCCTTGCAAGCATTATATCCCGAAACGCCGTCTTTTTTAAGCCTTTCGCAGCTCTTTGGTTTTCATTCAGGCCTTTAATCATCAATGCTAGTTGCATATAGTACCGAATAGAAGGGCAGAGCTACAATAACAGCTTGTTTACTAAAAGGATCAATGTTTTCGAATTAGAAAATATAAACAGCGGGTTGCATGGATACGAATGCCTATGGGCAGCTGCTTCACCTGGTATACTGCTGATGTAAAGAAAGACTTCAATGCGCTGTCTTATTTGCTACTGTAAACAGTATAGTCTAGTGTTGGCGGAAAATTAACTAGGACACATATATCGTAATGAGAGACAAATGTGTTGTATCTCTAGTCAGGAAGCGGATTGTACACGGCGTCACAGGTAAACAACACCCCAATGCTCCACCTCAGTCTACTCAACTCTACTCGATGCACAATAGACTTCTCTCTACTCTTAAGTTGTTCCAGATCCTAAGCCTATTTATGACTGAGGTAAGGTAATGGAGTGGGAGACCTCGCTCACTTCTTCCCAAGTCGGATCCACCCCAGGAGGAACGGATAAAGTCAAGGAACTGCAGGTTGCTATAGGTAGTCACAGAGACACGCAGAGGCTCCTAACTATTCCAAGCTTGAAGACCCAATATCATTGGGCTGCTCAGAAGAAACTTTCCTCTGGTGAAATCAGGGAGAACTCAACCCACCTTAGGCGGCTCTAAAAAGACTACTATTTGGCAGGGTCGAGAAGAACTTTCCATCTATCCGACAGCGACTGACATGTGCAGTCTCGTCGTCCTCCGTAGCTTAGTGGCACCTTGGTAGCCTCTAGTTCCCGAGGTCGCGGATTCAAATTTGATGATAGATTTTTTTTTTCGGGCGTAAAAATCCTTAGCACTGCTTCCTTCGGGAATGAAGTAAAGCCGATGGTTCCGGGCCGTAGATTTACGGCACGTAAAAGAACCTCCAGCGTGATAAAGAGGCCTTTGAGCAAAATTTCCGGTCTTTCACGCCCAACATAGAATGGGACGCTAAGAACCATAGTAATTAGAGAGCGTCCATAAATAAAACTCAATTTTACTTTACAGCCTCGAGCTCACCAGAAACAGGAAAACATAAATTAAACGAAAGAGAATGAGGGGACAGGAAATTCGTAGTAGAAAGCATCCACTCCGAATTCGCCTACCAACCCGGGGAAACCTAGAAAAAACTCATGATCTGAGTGAGCGGTTCGACGGGACTCGAACCGGGACTTCTGACTGCAACCTCTTACGTTAATGCTGAGCCATCTCACTCGGAACAATATAATTACATTATCTATCAACAAGCCTCTAGAGTTTTCGTGAGATGTCAAATTAAGCTAAGTGACCATAACATGTGGGTTTCGACGACGAAGCCAATTTATATATTGGACTCCATCGTTATATAGGACTTCTGTTATCCGAACAGACTTAAATACATCAAATAGATACAACGTACTTCCATTACCTTGATGAAGAATGGCTCTGTTACAAGCACAGTATTGCCAGCCTCCCCCCGAATCCTCTTTCACTCTGTCAGGTTCATTTCAGATTGATTGCAATGTGCTAACTATACGAGTTGTTTAGGTGATGCAATTAGTTGGCATTATCTTATGACCTGCTTACTTTTACATGTTATAAACTGCATCTCTATAAAAGTGTTCGTGCATGCATTTCGTTCATTACATTCATTATAATATTACGAAAAGAGGTGTGAAAATTACTAGACTCAAGTACATATTTACTCTAAGTAAAAGTGTGTTCGAGTTTGAAAATAATTTACAAATGTCTACACAATATGAGAATGCCTCTCAGCTATTTTTCATTGTGAATATTTCTTTCCTCCAATGACACTATAGTTTTCTTGTTGAAACATATATTAATAAATGTACTTAAAAGCGAATATTTTGATGTTGCTGGTCACGACAGAGATAAACTTTATGTAGGCCAAGTCTCTTGAAAGTGAAAATGTGTTTTTATCTTTGTGCTAGTGACATAATGCTCTCATATAATAATAAGAAAGGAGAAATGAAACCACAAAAATTCTTCTTATTGTGCTCTGATAACTAGGATGACCGAAAATTATGCAATGTTGTGTTTATAATTCTTTATGATTTATGAATCAGTTATTGTCTGCTTTAAACTTTACATACAATATTGTTACATATAATGGAGAAGTGTAATGTATCCACTTTTTAATTTTTTGCTTTGTTACACTTTTTCCGTATTTTCTCCGATTTGCTTCACATTTCTTTTAACCATTTTAATCTTATTGTTCCTAAATATTTCCTGCTTTCTTAATATATTCATTTTATCTTGTATTAAAAATACTTTTAGCTCTATTTGTAATTTTTTTCCATTTCTCTGGTATTAAATTCTCCTTCGTTTTTTCGCATCATTGCATTCCAGAATACAATGATAATTGTCATGTAATCCATTACATTTAGTACATCTCTCCCTCCTCCTCCCTGTTAAGGCACTGTCCTCGCCATGCATACTGCATTCTGGTCTCTTTGTTGCATACTTGTATGTATCTTCATTTTATCCCATTCCGTTTTAAAATATTTATATCTAGTAATAGCCATTTTTTCTTGAAAATACTTATAATTTCTTGCTTTTTCAATATCCTCCACTCTTGTTCTAATTTCTTTCCAGAAACCATTACTGTTGTTATTTCTTTCAATACATATTTCTCCCATTCCTATTTCTTCCAATGTTGTCTGTATCCTTTGCAGCCAAGTTTCTTGCAAACGAGTATTGCTTTAGTATATCATTTTTCTCTAGAAACTTTATTCTGAACCAGTATTTGAATGCCCTTTCCACCATTTTGCCTTTTGCTCCGTCCTCCCTAGTTCTTCTTGTGCAACTCCATTCAGTGAACTTCTTGGCAGTCCGAGATTGTTTTGCAAAAATTCCTATGAATAGTATCTACATTTTCTCATCCTTTCTCCGGCCCCCATATCTCTACTGCGTATAACATAATTCTGTATGATCTACATAGGCAAATAAAACTATCATGCTAACATTTTTTATACAAATACGACTACCAGGTGATACTAGACGTTGTGTTCTGTCAAATAACATAACATTCATAAGAATCTATCACTTAATGTAAAGCACTATTCTCTAATGGAATGAGTGTAGATTTAATTCCACAAATATGCCAACATGCCAATCTCTTTCTTGAGGGAATTAAGAATTTTTCTTTGAGTTTAATTGTTCGCTGGTTCTCCCACTGTGCGCATTCCGCCAAAATATGTACCCAGTCCTCTTCCAAATCACGGAATGGGCAGATTCTCCTGCTAGAATCGTCAGTAATTTTCTGTGCCCTCCAGCCCCCCAGTCTAAACCAAGCCATTCTGATCTTTCCTTTCTTCCTAAGTTAAGTACATATGCCTCTTTACCCCAATTCAATTTTATTTCATTTGCTAGATTTAGAGAAGGTTTAGTTTTACAATCCGACTGTATTTCCTGTTGGTTGATGTCTCTTAGTCTTCTTTTGATACCTTTCCATATGTTTTTGCCATTTGTTTCACCTCTTTGCCATACTGACCCCATGCCTATTCTCGTCAAATTCCTTTCCAAATCAGCTGCCCAAAACTTAGGAGACCGGTTTTCTCGCTGGTATTTATAACATATGGATCATAGTGTGGAGTTATCCCCTTGCATCAGCCTCAGCCAGTACTTCACTGTGTATAGGGTATAGTGTCTGCATAACATCCCATCTCCCTCAATACCCCCGAATTTGATTTGCCTTGTGAAACTCCAAGAACTCTTTTCCAAAATGCTACCTGTGTTTTATTTATATGCTCTGCTGTTTTCTATCCCCAGATTTCACTTCCGTATAACAAAATCGGCCTTACCATAGAGTTATACATCTTTTCTAATGTATCTACAGGTACATCCGGTATCCGCGAGAGGGTACGTAATAATTCGTTTAACTGCCCTCGTGCTTTATAATTACTTACTGATAGATGGGTAGTATGAGGTGATGCTAACTACAATTGTAGATTTGCATAGAAATGTATTGTCTTAAACCTACGTGCAGTGTTGTACTCCAGTCATTGGAAGCCCTTCTCCCAGGGGTCAGGTTGGAAGCACAAAGTACCCCTAAGCCCTACTCCTACTTCTAAACCTTTGTTTCAATACATGGCTTGAAAGGTTTGTTACCGTATACGAAGCAGATCAGGGGATGATTCTGAAACAAATAAAAGCGAATAAATGCTAGATAAGCTTTAAAATAATTTTAATTCAATGCGACAACCATGATTGATCTTCCCTATTCCCATGAGAACTTCATGGTTGAAAATCACAAATTTTACTGAATTGGACTTGTCTGTTGCAGGTATGAGCAGTCCATCAGCTGCCGCCGCAGCTTCTGCCGCCTCCCACACGTTACGCCACCATCAGCATGGTCCTGGACCGAGACCGACTGCACGAGATGACATTGACTTTGGAGATTTTGCCATCTCTAGTTTTCCGCCACCTTCCTCACCTGAGCCTACCACATTCTCTACGTCACCACCGCCGCCGCCGCCGCCGATTCCCGAGTACCCTGTGCGGCAGCACCGGGAGGCTGAACTGGACTGTGATCTCCTTCCTGTTACTCAGGAGTCCTCTGTGGTCTCCCATCGATCTCATGATGCCGGCGGAAGGTAAGGAGAACGCATTCTAATACAGGATGTTTAAAAATCTTAAGCGTATATTATTATATCAAGTGTCTGTCATTCACATGAATTTCTCTACTTCCTCTTCCTCATGTTAGTCGAGATAAACACGCTATGTAATGCCTTAGAAATTCAATATTCTTTACATAATTACGAGAAAAAATAACAGTGATTTTCTACTTGAGAAAAACACTTTATAAGCTTAAACCAATAACAAAGAATATCTCCGAAACGGTTAATGCCATGAAAAAGTTTTTGGCATAAATTTTATAGTTTAATCTACATTTTTATGTTATAAGGTTTTGTCCATCTCTTATGGTTTACCAATTATACGTAAGTGATTCAGAATAAAAAGGACTTCACAGGCTTCTCCCAAAAATTCAAGATATTTTAAACATCGAAGAAAGATCTTACACATGCTATTTTAATCAAAATCGTTAGACATTCTTAAGAAAATATAAACTAATGTAAACTTTCCCACGTACAGGTAGTTTGGTTTGAAGGGATACTCTCGAAAATCTTCGTGTCGCATCTTTTAAATATACGAAAGTTAAATACCAAGTTTGGTATATATCGGAGTCTTCGTTTTTGAATTATTCTATTCACAGACACACACGCACACACAAACATACATACGCACACAAATCCCTTTCCAATTTTGTTTTATTGGGGCCTCAAAACATGCGTTTCCGTTGAAATCTCGGTATCGAATGTTTGGATGGAATACACTAGGTACTTCCTCTACTTATTGAAATGCGCAGAGAAAGTAAAAAGGCATCCTGTGTCTGGTTGTCTTATGGATGCTCCAAATGGCGTGATTCATTATTCCTTACGCACTGCATGCGGTCAACAATGTGTGTAAGCATGTCAGCACACTCATCTGGAGTTATGTCACATGTTACAGACCCAATGTTTGCCTTCAGGTGGGACGTCGTAACGAAAGGAAACACTGTTCCTTTAAACATGCATCGCTTCCACAGATCCAGGCTCATGAAGGGATAGAGAGAGGCAGATCCCGCGGAGACTACCCTATTGGGAAAGAGTTCCTGGAGGAACGATAGATGACCAAGGCCGATGTAGTGTGGTCTCATCTTGCTGGAAGACGTAATGTTCAAATTCAAACGCTGAACCCAGTATCTTTAAATCGGCATGGAAGCGGTCAAGGACCTGCCACATAAGAGTACCGTTGACATTGATTTACAAAGTATGTCGAAACATTCAGTTCTCCTCTGAAGCACAAATTAATAGAAACATAGAGAGTAAATTATACAATATTGTTAACTCAGTACCCAAATCGGAAATTTTTGGAGTATACTGTCGCATACACATGGTAAAATTGTATTTTTAATTTAGAATAGCTTCAACTCGCTAAAGAACCATTTATACTTATAAACCAGATACTGCTCTTTGATATATTACTTTCCCTCTTGTATTTTGAGCGCTTGTTTCTCCAAACTCTTGCATTTTATACGAGGTGCATCCACAAAGTGGGTTTCCCTTTTTTTTAAAAAAGGAAACATACTTACTTGAAAAACTTTATTGGCAACAGGCGCAGCAGTGTTCGAGCTGCTTTTTGACATAGTCACCACAAGAATTGACACACCTGTGAAATCGTGGGATAAACTTTTGTACTCCTGTATCATAGAAGTCTGCCGCCTGTGAAAGTCATCTTCAGCTCTTCGTCGTTGCTAAACGCTGCCTGAAGGACAGAAATCGCTGACAAGAAAACATGAAAATCGCTGGGAGCAAGATTAGGACTGTATGGTGGATGATCAAACAGCTAACAGCCGAATTCCTGCAGAACAGTTGCTGTGCGCCGAGGCACATGTGGACGAGCATTATCATGGAGCAGCACAATATCTGCAATAAGCATTCCACGCCTCTTATTTTGAATGGCACGTCGCAATTACCGCAGTGTTTCACAGGAACGGTCAGCGTTCACTGTTTCACCTCTGAGCAGGAAGTCAATGAGCAGAATCCCTTCCTGTCCCAGAGCACAGTGTACATCACTTTCTGTATCGACACAGTCTGTTTGACCCGAGATCCACTGGAACGCCAATGCATTGACTGCTGCTTGGTTTCCAGGGTAAAGTGCGAAATCCATGTCTCGTTGCCTGTGACGATCCTGTCGAGAAGCTCGTCGCCGTTATCATGATACCACTGCAGAAATGTCAGTGCTGCTCCTAAGCGTCTGGTTTTGTGCTTGGGTCTCAGGATCTTCGGCACCCACCTGGCACACAATTTCCTAAACAGCAGGTTCTTAGTGACAATTTCATGCAAGAAGGATTGCGATTTTTGCCGAAAATGGCTGCTGAGCTCCGTAATCATGAAACGACGGTTTTCCACGATGCGCCGCCGCACCAGCTCAATAAGATTATCACTGATGGTGGGGGGGGGAGATTGTCGCCCACTGGGCTCTTCATTATGGACTCTTTGACGCACTTCGGAAAACTGACTACTACCATTATATGCTCATGATGAACGACCCGTAGACCTGATGGAGCTGACGATGAATTTCGATCAGGCTATGGAACTTTATCAGTGACTGAACCTCGCAGACAGTGGGCGAACGAATAACAGCCGCTATTTCGGACCACTGTTGCCGCGCTACTGGCACCAGGTAGGACCTCTCCGTAAGATTGATACGTCATAGATCCGTTACGCATGCTAAATTTTCATGGCGAAATGCGTTTACTTTAAAGAAAGTAAAATCGGTAAACTTACTTTCTGGATGCGCCTCGTATTTCTCGACGATGTCGTTATACTTTGGCATTTTATTTATTCCGCATTCACATTTGACAAACTATTAAAATTAAATCTATATTATGACTACATTTCATAGTCTGTTATTAGATTAGAAGGTATTATTCCTGAAATAGCATAATGGCAGTAAGCTTAATGTAAGTCTATTTGAAAATACTGCCAGTGTTAAGTCTTCAATAAGCACTTTATCAGGGTTTATAAAGTAAGAATTATGTATATGTAGAAATTTCTTTCAAAGGACGCAGATATGGCATAGCAATGCTGTGTAAAATACCCATAATTAACACTATATTAGTATAAAAGGTGGAACAGAAAGAATATTTTATAGTCTGAATGTGTTAATTATATACACTGCCGCTTGTGAAAATTGCAACACCAAGAAAGAAACGCATAAATTCAATGAATTTAATACCACAGGTTAGGTACATGACAAGTAACAAATGATAAACTTTTCAAATCTATACATGACCATTGAGCCTTAATATTCAGTATTTGGTGTGGCCTCAATGCGCTGCAATTAGTGCTACTATACGCCGTGACATTCAATAAAAAGGGTTCTGAATAAGTTAATGATAGATTTCCCTCCACGCAGTTTGTATTCGAGCCCACAAATCCATGACACTGGTTACTGGAGGATCCTGACGCACCAGGTGCCGATCAACTATATCCCAGACATGTTCGATGGGTGACATGTCAGGCGAACGTGCAGGCCAAGGAACCAATTAAACCCGTCGCTCTTCGAAAAAGGCTTGTGCATTCCTCGCAATATGTGACCGGGCATTGTCCTGTTGAAATGTGGACTGTGGAGATGCCTGAAGCAGGAGGAATACCTTACGCCCTACAACCACCGTTAGGTACCGGTTGCAGTTCAAAGTGTCCTCAATTCTTAGGAGGCGAGATCGGTTGTTGTAACTAATGGCGCCCCAAACCATCACACCTGGTGTTTGTCCGCTTTGCCGCTCAACAATGCAGCCCTCCAAGTTGCGATAACCACGGTACCACCGGACACTTAAGCGCCCATCACTGTAGGACACGTTGAAGTGGGACTCGTCCGAAAAGACTACATTTTGTCACTCAACACACCAGTGACGGTATCCACGTGCCCATTGCAGTCGGAGGAGCTTGTGGTTTATGGACATTGGAAGCCAACGTAATGGAATGCATGCACCAGTCCAACCTATAGCAGACGGCGACAAACCGTTGATGCAGACAAGTTCACACCTGTTGCAGTGCTTTAGCGTCGAGCATACACTATGGATGAAGCTATACGTTCCGTTATGGCCATGCGGACAAGATGGTGGTCATCCTGTGTTGTGGTCATGTTCCGTGGACCAGTAGCCGCTCTTCGCTGCGTACGACCTTCATCTATCCACTGCTTCCACACAGGCATCAGCAGCATGCCCAGTACGAGCCGAAATGTCACGGTATGACAAAGCCCTTCCCGGAGACCGATCATTCTGCCCCGTTCGAACTCGCTCACATGCCGATATGGCTCCCTTTGACGTCGACGAGGTATACTGGCAAATACTTAATTGTTTCCCCCTTGTTTGACAGCTCTGCACTGATTATACTGGGCGCAACACTGACCTTATCGGACCTACACGAGAGGGCTCGCTCGGCGTACGTGTACACCATCTCTCTGCAAACCTAGTCACTTATTGCTTGCACACTCTTCTACACTTCCACCAAGTTTGGAGTTATTCGGGAAATTCTTTCTTGGTGTTGCAATTTTCATAAACGGTAGTGTATATATATAGCACTGAAAGGGGTAATCTCTCTTTAAGGAAAGGAAATAATAAAGAAAACAAAGGCAAACCCGTCTTAGTTACATGGCTTACTCAACCATTGTTATTTCTAAATAGCTCCATAAACTTTTCTCTTTTCATTTTTCATTTACATATGTTAATCGAGATAATCCTTTACGGGTACGGTTTCAGCACACATTTCGCAGAAGGTACAAGGGGGTAGAGGAAATCAAATCTAGAAAACTATTCGCTATATGCTGGTCCAGAATTTCCATACTCCTTCCATGACATTGCAAGAAAAAACTGAGTAGCGACAGTACTTTAAAAGAGTAAAATGTTGAAACAGTCAAATCAACAATAGTGTACGTCTCGGATATATCAGTCACACAAAAAGTTAGTAGGAATAAATTCTGTATTTTAAAGTGATCTACGTTTATTGTGCAGTGCGTTTTTGTGTATCTCTTCTGGTTTACCGGGTATAAAGATTATACAAAATTATTTTCGAATGAAGGGGACTTCACAGGCATGCAAGTATCTTAAACATCTGGAATTTTAATCAAAATTGTTAGGGCTGTTTTTGGAAAAATCGAAAATTTCGAGAAATCTCCCAAGTATATTTATGAACAGTTCGTGGTGGGACGATTTTCTTGAAAAGCTTCGCGTTTCGTCTTTGGAAAACGCTGAATCGAAATGTTAAGTTTCGTGTTTATCGGAACGTTTCCCTTCCGCGTTATGTTCTTCACAAGCACACACACACACGAAATTATTAGTTAACTGTTCAAGAATATAAATTTCTTAGGACTGCAAAAGTGTAGGACTGGATAATACCTACTGCATAGTCTAATTTGCGCTATATCAGATTTTGGTTTCTTTGGATTCTCTGTAAGAGCTCATCATATGTTTAAAGTTGGCATAGATGTAGATAAAGGCGTTCCTTGAGCTTCATGGAATTCAAAACGTGTATTTTGGGTTAAACATTGATATATAATTTTGGGGTGGAATGAATACCTCCTCTACATACTGAAAGTATAGTAAAAATGTAACAATTAAAAAAAGAGAGATACTTTCCGAAACCACCTTTGTAAAGGGAAAGGCAAAACCACAAAATACGACTGGCTGCAGACAGATCCATAAAATACAAAAAATTCTGTATGAAGTCCTCTTCATTCGGAAGGAACTTTATATAATCTCGTTAATCTGGTAAGCCAGATAAGTGGCAAAAATGACTTTCTCTCTCGTGTTATCAAATATGCAACACGCACTACACCACTCAGAAGCAGCATAGACGGCTTGAAAAGGAGTTGCGCCTGCGAGTCACACTGCCTCGTGAGTCGCATTTTTGCCACCACTGTGGTAAGCCATTGAACACAGACGAAAACTTCCTAGACAAGAATGTAGAACTCTTTAAAACATATAATTTATTTCCAATAACATTTACTATGGCATATTCCATTTCCGAGATGTTACAATAATAATAATAATAATAATAATCATTAATAATAATAATAATAATAATAATAATTGTAGTAATTTACCAGAGGTAAATAATACGTTCACTGCACGACAAGAAATAGCTTTTGACGCACGGTATAATGCAGCAAATAATGATAATATACACTAACAGATAAATAATTCATTAATTAGTAACGTAAGTTCAACCGCGCGCCACAGCAAAGCTAATGCACAAATGGTTTAAGCTCAATAAATTAGATGCCGCCGGTACGTTGTGTTGGCGACCGTTAAGGAGCGATCGCAGGTATAAATAGGCCGATCCAGGCGACAGTCATTCAATCAGAGCTGGCTCCTCGCCCCGTAGGTTAATAGCACAAGCCGCCGGGCGCGAATATACATGAAACAATAAAGACTCATCTTTGGAGACCAAGCCTTTCAAACCACTCTATCCTATTCCTGCTCTCGCATCGACAAGCGGAACCTGGTCGGGCCTAGTATATCACCAACACCGTTTCGGACCGGTGTGACGAATCCTATTCGACCACTCGGAGCCCCCGCTCACTCAGAGAACACTCGAGAAGAGCACACGGTGCCATAACCGCCTAGGTTTGGGTCGAGCGATTCATACGATTCTTCACGATTCATGAATCGTCCTCTTGCTACCTGTCCGCTAGTCTCACCTAGTGCACGATTCGTTCATGAGCTGCACCCTTGCATGCTGGTCTAACCTACTGCTGGCCTGCACTAGTGCACGATTCCTTCATGAATCGTTTCCTTGCCTGCTGCCTATTCTCACTCACGATTCGTATATAAATCGTCCCCGTTTGTAATTTGCAGCCAATGTACGCAAGCAAGACTTCGTTGTTACAATGGGGCTATGATCTTTTTTCTTTGGCACAAAAAAAGACAATGTATGTACGGAGATTGTCCCAGAAGCATCCGATCTAATGAAGAAAACACAAAAATGTTTGGGGGAAAACATCTTTATTTCTCAACACTTATAGCTCGATACACTTTTTGCAGCGATGTTCAGTAGCTTCGATACCCTGTTTATAGTGATAACCGTCGAGTTCTGCAAAATAGCCATCAACTGCAAACTCTACTTCTCAATTGTTGGTAAATATTTTACCACCAAGCCAATTCTTCAACTTTGGAAACAGAAAATAGTCAGTGGGGGGTAAGTCTGGCCAATAAGGTGCATGAGGAAGCAATTCGAACATTAACTCATTGATTTTGGCCATGGCAATAACGGATGTGTGAACTGGTGCGTTGTCTTGATGAAACAAAACCTTCTTTTTCGCTAAAAGCGGTCGTGTTTGCTTGATTTCATCATTCAAACGCGGCAATAAGCTTGCATACTGCTCGCCATGGATTGCTTTTCCTTTTTGAAGATAATAAATGAAAATTATCCCACGCCCATATCAAAAAAACTGACGCCATGACCTTGCCTACAGATGGAACTATCTTCGCCTTCTATGGAGCCCATTCTCCCCTTTCAACCTACTGTTTTGTCTGTTCCTTTGTCTCAAGTGTGAAGTAATGTACCCATGTTTCATCCATGGTTATGAATCGACACAAAAGCTCGGCTTTATTGTAGCGAAACATCGCCAAACATTCGACTGAAACATCTTCACGACGCTGCTTTTGTTCCATTGTGAGTAAACACGGCACCCATCTTGCCACTCGTAGCTAACGCACTTTCAGTCGACGGTCATTCAATACCATTATGTGGATTTTCTTCACAATTACTGGCGTGGTCACCTCATTTGATCGACCAGTGCTATGTTCGTCTTGGATCTCGTACGGCCTCGCTTAAACTCTGCCACCCAATATTTTACTGTTTTAAACAAAGGAGCAGACTCCCCCAGAGTATAATATATCTCAGCTTTAATACTAGTTGGACTAACACCTTTCAAATGAAAGTATTGTATCACATAACGGTGGCCAGTTTTATCCATGTTTACAAATTGGCTGTGAGATTTCACCATTAATGGTTGCCAACAATTATTATTAAACAACATAGCATCGTCAAACTTCAAACTTAAGCTTTATACGGGTGGTACTTTCTACCATAGTTATTTGTTTAAAACAAAAATACATCAGGTCGAGTAATTCTGGGACTTCCCTCGTAAAAACACTTTCCGCGTTATTTTCAGTAATGCACTTGGTGTTTCCTGAATTTGTCAATAAAATCATCCTGTGTGATTCCACTTAATTTGCGATTGCATAAGACATTATGCAAAGTAATTATGAAAACATTTATTATTATTACTATTATTCTTATATTCTTCTTGATTTAGATGATTAGGCATTCCACCTGTCTTCTCATTATTTACTGCATTTCCAACCTTTTCTGGGGTGTTCGATTTCTCTTTTTCCTTTTTCCCTATTTATTAATTAATAGCGGTATTCTTTGTTCAGTCATGTAGTTCATATGCTGTTTCCAATTAAGTTCAATTTCTTCAATTTTATCATATAATCTATAAACATTCAGTTCTTCTCTAATTCTATCGTTTCATTTCTTTTTAGCTCTAATCCAGTGCATCCTTAAATTCTTCGTAAAAAATCTCATTTCCGCTGTCTGAATTTCACTTTTGTCCAATTTTAATTATTATTATTATTATTATTATTATTATTATTATTAACCACTACCGCAGTTTCGCACGCCAATAAGCTCTAGAACTTTTATAAATACGTGAACATGTATGCGTGTGGAGAATAATAATTTGTTATATAAATTTTACATCAGCATATACGATATATTTTTAATGGATTAGAATTGGCTTAATTATATCGATTCATGTTCCTATACTTTAAATGCAGATTGTAGTGTATAAATTAATGCTTTTAAATTATATCATTTTAAACATTTAATATTTTTATAATCAAAATGTTATTCATACCAAGAACTCTAAAATTCCCTTTTTTCCCTCCATTTTGCATATATGTTGGTACTGTGCATTACAATACCTGCTACACTGTAATACTGCAATACTGTGTATCAGATCTCTCAATAAAACACTGAAAATTGCTTCTATTGTTAATACCACGTGCTGTACCCTCCGTTCATCCATTGACAATGCTTACGATTAATTTTACTGCGATTTACAGCTATTGATGCAATTTGTTTTTAAGAATTAATCTTTCTCGGCTGAATTCGGTAATCCTAGGTTATGACATCAGCATCTCAAAGAATCGTGTTGGTCTACCAATTTCTATTATAAATTCTAACGATTCTTTCAAACTGTGCAATTGACTCTCTACTACGAATCGACAGTACTCGCAAATTTCTTTTTCTTTTCCTTTTCTTTTGTTTGTTTTTTCTTTTTGTTTTGCAGTGCTGTTCTGTTCTGTTTACGTAGGCCATGATATAGCATCACAATGATTGGTAATTTCCCTGCTCATCATCGTACTCACTCGGCAGCATTCGTCCGGGCTCGGCTTGCCAGCCAAATCTAAGGGCAGGTAGTAAACAAAGCGGAAGTGAGAATGAACTGAGAATGTTCTGATCACGATTCTTTTTGAACGACGACTCATACACGATTCTTACGATTCATTTTGACGATTCCAGCTAAGACTGGCACGATCCATATGATTCTTTCCTTGTAGTCGTCCATATGAATGATTCGTTCATGAATCGCCCCATGTCTGTAACCGGCCAATGGGGCTTTTCCTTGTATCAGACCTCCATAGTAACGACACGCAACCTTGGACGACACAAGGTCCTCAATAACAATAAAATAATAATAGCCTGTTTTCTACAAGGACGGGCAAGGGCCTCCTGCTAGAGTGTAGCTCTCGGTCGCGATGAGTTATTCTGCGCTATGGTGATATGTACACCGTCGTGCATAAAACGTAGCCCATTGCCCAAGATCACTATAATGGTTTTTTTTCCTTCTGTAAGGTTTCCATCTTCAGGTACCAACTTTGGCTCCACCCAGCTGGTAACAATTCTCTATGTGACTGTCCTGAAAAACAATTCAGGAGATTAAGGACTAACCAATGAACTATATATGTGGAATGAAGGGAGGCTCGGATACCACATCTATGAAATAATTCAGCTACAGAGCGGATTGGTTCAGGCGGTAACGTCTGTGGCCAGCTCTCGGGAGGTCGTGGGTTCGGTTCTGTGGCCGACTTTCCTCACCCATGGGTTTTATCAGGGTTTCTCCGGGTCACCAGGCGAATGCAGGGAAGGATTAATACATTCCGAATTTCTTGTCCCACTATTTCATCTCCATTCTCATTTCACTTCACCTTTCATCTGCTTGGTCTTTTTCAGGGTTGCAAGTGTCGGCGGGAGGTTCAGCGTATACATGGCAGGGGAAAAGTATACTCTAAGGAAACCTTCGTCCTCCGGACTGCAAGCCATCTCCGAGTTCCCAGACCCTCCAGAGGATGTGTAAATCCAAGGGGGAGGGGGACCGGCTACATAGACAGCACCCGGGTAGTTCAGATCTGTATGTGGTAGGGACCCTGCTCTCTACCTGTCGTGCCTCCTGGTCAGTTCGCCCTCTGTCTCCTCTCGCTTCATTCCTCCCTCCCGGTGGCGTCCCGTAAGGGGCATAAGTACAAAAGATCTGCGTAGGTCGAGGTACTAAGTCCCCCTTCGCTTCTAATCCTATCCTATTCTAAGACTTTTGCTACGACTGGTACACAAGGAAAAGTTAAACGCTTTACAATATAATTCATCCTTCTAGAGGAAGAGTGAAGAATTATTTGCATGTGTCGTTAAACTGAACGACAGCAGCAAAATTACGTATGAGAGCTTTCATCAGCAACATGGAGACGAAGGTTAAGTTATTGCTGCTACTAAACGGCATTAAGGAAAAGTAGTGTTGCATGAAAATATAAAGTTTAACTTGTACTGTTACCCTTCGGCAGTTCGGCCATACTTCAGAGGAGGTAAAGTACTCTGCCATTACAGTGGCTAGAAGTGCAGCTGGTAGCGAATGGCCATGCTGGTAGCGAGTGGGGCTGGATTTTGTCGGTTCCACCATAAACAGTTTCGTTCCATTATGGGCCATATTTTATGCACGTCAGTGTACGTCTATTGTAAAATGCATTCGTTGCGAACTGTCTGTTTCACATTAATGCAATGACTATTCTTGATCTCTATACACTATACAGTACACACTACATTCTACACATTTTTTGTGTTGTTCTGGTTGACTACACAGCACACAGTTCACTACACCCACTTTGAGCTGTCCTGTTTGGTGTGGTTCTACTGATGTGTTGGTTGTAAATTGACTCTGTATCCACTTTGGAGTCGACTTCCGATTGATCGCTACGTTGCTCTGCCATTTGGATCATTGTTGACCTGTATGCATGTACTGTGAAGAAGCCTGCCCATCTCCGTCTTGGTCTGCCTCTGTGGTGCATTCCTGTCCCACATAGTGGCTTTTCACTTCCATTTTCGTTCCGTCTGGTGGCCCTATGTGTCACGTTTGTTACGATGACCTTTGGGAGAGCGACTCGCTGTTATTGGGTATACTTTGTCAATTTCTTTAGGTACTTTCGTTGTTTAGTCGTTTCTCGCGAGTAGTATGGAATTCCTAAAACACCATATAGCGATCTGATTTTTAAACATCTGACTGTCTAATACGTCTGCACATTATAGCTCCAAAGAAATGTATAATAAAACTATTTCTATAAATTTTACTTAATATGAATTAATTAGAAAAACAAGCTTCTTAAGAAACGTTTGTAGAAGCCATATTTAAAACTCTGACATGACACATTCACATGGCTTTCTCAACCTTCTATTACTTAGTAGTGCTTATACAAACTCACTATTATTATTACTAAAGTTTGTTTTTCTATCTACTTCATTTTAATTCAAATAAACCTTTAGGGATATAGCTACATTACACATTTCGTTATAGGTACAAAGGGAACACGATAGTCAAATATTTAACAACTGGACGGTAAACGTTGCCTTAAAATTCCATACTGTTCACATCACATCGCAAGAAACACTGAATTTTCAAAGGACTTTAAAGAATGACCAAGTAATAAAAAATTTCAACCATTAATGACATATCTCGGAAACGGCTTATGCCAAAAATATATTTGAAATATACTGTGTATTTTACAGAGATATGCATTTCTTCTGTAGTACGTTTTCCTCTATCGCTTAAGGGAAGACGGATGTAAAATTGTCCAACGAATTGCAAAAATAGTATTGTTTAAATAAATTGTACATATTATTGTACAAAGTATATTACAATATTTTGTTTTTCTGAAGTACTAAGCGGTGTTTAAAATATAAATACAATTCCATAGCACAGATGTGATGTGATTCTTAATTAATTTAGCTGCTCTAGCAAGGTTTTAGCTACTTCTACACCAAAAACTGTTGCAGTTCTGAATATCTTGTGTTATCTTGTTTGTTGGGCGCTTATTGTTTGATTATTTTTTTAATTTTGGGTTCTTTGTCCTCCAGCTAGTTATTATAACTCAGTCGAGCACGTGTCTCTAAGCAGGGCGTGTGAACATAAAAGGAGCTGTCACTGAAAGATAACACTGATAAACAAATCTGAATCTGGACATTTATTACCGTCACACTTAATTACTAATTGGCATGTTTAATCTTTATACACGCCTGACTGAAACTGTGATATCTCTGAATGTAACTACAGTCGTTTTAGTTGCCGCGCACCAATTACTTGGCGTACTTTACATGTTTTGTAACTAACTCCGACGTGCACCTTGTGAGAGATTCTTCCGAACTGTGCGACACTTGCTTATGGCTCGAGAATATATACTCCTTCACCTCGAATTGCCTAAACATTATAATATAGCTGCTATTTGTTACCAAATCGCGCCCACTTTAGCGTCTGTTTTGGTCCGCCAATCACTACTACTAACATATATACTCTAGGGAAGATATTCCGTCCATTTCTAAAGAAGGCACGCTACCCTGACGTCATTTGTTTGTCTCTTCTTAATGATAAACAACTCACCCCCTCGGTTTATTATTACCCACTTCTATTGTCAGTTACAGTGAGGCCATGTAAACTTATTTCCTAACAATACTTATGGCTAACAAACATCTAAAATCCTGTACATACAATAATATTAATTTACCCTACAATCACTCTGGCATTCACAGCATGTTATGATATAAAATATTGCCTTAAAACTTGCATCTCTGTTAAAATTCTCCAGACCCGTACATTTCTCCAAGGCCAAGGCTATACATTTTTAATGTTTTAATTCAATATTAGTTAAAAAAAAGTCTTTATAATAATATGCTTAGAAAATTTGCAAAACAGATCTCACACTGGGTGTTTCTACCTACCCTGTCATTATGCAGGCATGCCCTATCGCCGATTATTATTTAACCTGTGCGCAGAGGTATTCCCAGAAAATTCAAGATATATAGTTTATTTATTGTGTATATCATTAATACATCTATGGCACTTTAATAAAAATTGTTAGTCATTTTTTATAAAATCAAAAATTTCAACAAGTCTTTCATGTAAAGGGTAGCTTGTAAACATGTCGCATTTTAGAAGGTACCGAAGGTAAATACCAAGTTTGGTTTTTATCCGACTTTTCGGTTTTAAGATATGCTGTTCATAGACAAGGATGTTTTACTAAAAATGCCTTTTATTATTCAGGGAGTATCAAAACATGTATCTATTTCCGGGAAATATCGGTATTGAATGTTTTAGTAGAATACAATACCTTTTCTGCCTATTATGTACAGTGGAGTGCAAAAAAAAGTGCCGATGCTTTTGGTTACTTTTAGTGTTTTCCATTCTGAATGTTGGCAGAATCTCCTATCATTTGTGCTCCTTGTCCGCCTTAGTTGAGCCATTGGTTTTAGCTTAAGCCCGATACGCTAGCGTTACCTTATGAAGAAAGGTCAGTCTAGCTGGGACATGAAAGAGGTGGAGAATCAGTATGTCACTTGAATGGTTGAAATGATATGCTTCCCACAGACTATCCAACTAACCCCTGAATTAGTCCGGCTCTTATTGGTTCGGCATTCAAGTATTAACCTCTGTAACAGAGTGAGGGATGGAAGGCGTGGCAAAGGCGCTTTGGTTATTCAGTGCTAACTTAAACCGCGGTTCCACATATCGGCCACCCATTGTTTTTACACTTGATTCTACATGGTACAGAAAATAATAAACCATTTTAGGTAGAGAAAGTCATGTGAATGTAACACATCATATTTTTAAATTTTTTGTGCAGTTAAGTCCTTACAAAAAATGTAAGTCGCCATTGGGGTATAACATCTCAATACAATTTGAGATCTCCTTGTGGTTTACCGGGAAAAATGCGACTCAGCTGGAGAATTTAATGGCGTGCCGGCATGTTGCATGGTAGCTCAGTGGTTAGAGCAACCGGACGGAGATCGCGCGATCCGTGGTTCAAATCCCGGCTATGGCATTGAATTTTCCAGTCATCTGATTCTACCTTTCCAACCCTGTCCAACATACGGCTTGTGTGAAAGAACAATTACTTCCATGTATAAGCTGAATTAAATTCTTAACTTCCTATTCAGATAATTATTTTTACGTAATCAATGAGACAGCACAAGAAACACGCCTGCATCTATACAGTTACAGTTACAAATGCATCTAGAATAATTGCAGAGGGAAGATACAGAAATATTGTGCACCAACATGGTCATTATGATAGAAACTACAGGAATAGCGAGTGAATGGTTGTAACGTTTTCATAATTTTCCTTCACACTGGATATGTATGCTAAATCTGGAGAGTTGGAAAATACTCAGAAATAACTAATGCATTACATTCACATGACTTACTCTATCCATTCTTCGACAACCATTCTACTCCATGTTAATCGAGATAAACACTTGCATAACCAGTTTTATTGCATATTTCCGTGTAGGTGCAAGGGAAAGTGGAGAATGCAGCAGGCTTTAGGGGAGATTAAATACCGTATACTGCCAATATTAAATTAGCTTATTTAAATTCCCGTTAATGTAGAAACTACAAAAGGTATCACTTAGAAGTTTTACACGATATTGTTTGAAAAGTAAGTTAAGTAAACTGAACCACATTTAAGGAGGAATTCCTGCCAGAAAAATTGGTATGATTTTTCAAAGTAGTTTTGATTCTAGATGTCACTTTTTATTCAAAATAGTTTATTGTGACCAAAATAATGCAGAATAATAGTTCACTATGTTTTAGTCTCACTGTTGCTATGTTGTCAACAAGTGTTTAAAATTTCATCCCTCTATCGCTTACAGTCCCAGAGAAAACGGAGCATATATTATAAAAATCTAGTTTTGAGAAAACAATATTTAAAGAGAAAAATGTTAACAACTTTTAGTTACAACCTACATAGAAATTAAAATCGTTTAAAATAATTAAAATTGGCTAACAAAATAAATCAAATATCAAATTGAGCGGTACATTTCAAGTACTCATATGACGATAAGAACAAAACAATGCAACTCTTTTACCAAAATCACCATTTAAACTCCCCTTAAAAGAAATAGTCAAATCTTTTAAGAGCGGATCCCTATGTGACAGCTTGGAAATTCCATTCTCTTTGCATGACACAAGACATATTTTATCTACTTTCTACGTCGTAAAAACAAATAGGGATATTGAAGTTGAAAATATCTAAGGATTCGATAATTCAAACCTATAGCAAAAGAATCTCTAGAAAATACTTAACGCTACAAAAACTTTTACTAAATATAAGTTACGTATTTTAAGAGAGATAAAAATTTTATGTAGTAGATTTTTGTCTGTCTGTTACAGTTTACAAGTTATTAAATTTTCATTCAGGATGAAGACGATTTCATAGGCTATCAAGAAACTTCAAAATGTATATTTGTTATTCCAATATCTTAAACATAGAGTATTTTAATCAAAATTGTTAAAGCCATTTTTGGGAAAATCAAAAATAACGAAAAAAGATTTTTTTGAGGTAGTAGGATTTTCCTGAGAATTTTCGTTTCGCATCTTTGGAAGATACTGAACTCAAATATTAAGTCTGGTATTTAATCGAATTTTTGAGTTTATTGTTCACAAAGACCTGGCCACAGCCCCTCCCCCGCACACACGGAACTTTTTCCCAAAAACGCTTTTTCTGTTTATTATTTAAGGGACCTCAAAACGTGCATTTCGGGTGAAATCTCTGTATCGAATTTTTGGGTGGAATGCAATACTTCCTCTGTTTGCTATAGTTAAGCAATAGAGAAAGTAAAAATACAGTGCCAAACCTCGGATATTCGGTTTTCCTTGCCATGGCAATATTCCCGTACGCATAACCCTCTTATACATGATAGATGAATCAGATGACTGGGAAACACAAAAAAGTCCATTTCAACGCACGACCACAAATGTAAAAAAAAATGCTGTAACGTGCACAGAAATGGTGTAATAAGAGCAACAGAGCTTGGACCGAAAATCAGAATACACGAGGGAGACATAAAAGATGAAAAATAAACTGGGAGGGCAGAATTTAAAACCAAATTCTTTTAATTCTTTAAGCATGTATGTTCTATGCATAAATATACTGCTTCTTACATCAAGTTGATTTGCAGCATAGTAATGATTGATTAAAGTTACACATCTAGCAGGTGGCCCAAACAAACCGTCCTTTGCAGTTTTATGTTTCCCGCATAGATAAGTGCAAAATAAGTTGCCACATCAGTGATGTTGATGTGTTTACGTGGTAGTTTAGTACTCATAAACGTCACGTGGTCGCCTGCTCACAGTTCGAGCCAGGTCAGTCAGACTTTTTGCAGCTGAGGCTTGAAGACTGTTTTGAACATTTTCAGATCCTCTTTTTTTACGTACAGAGATAGTATTAAGAAATTATGGTTAATTCCAGGTAGAACATGGACCTGAGAACATTAATTTGTTCCCCAAGGCTGATATGGATTTGCGCATTTATTACGAATAAGACACTAAAAGAAAATAATTTAATTGTAACGCACATTTAAAGGTGCAGAAATATAAAAAAACATAATTTTGTTTAATCCTGTTAACCTTGCGACAACAGTGCCATATAGCTGTACTAATTGTAGATTAACTGTCATGGAACTAAATGACTTAACACGTGTGCTCAGGTTTGCGTCAATCGTCAATACTGAATTCTTGTTAATGGACGAATTGGTTATTAAATAACCGATAACATCCCACCCCCTCGCACACATTCATATAGGTATTCTCACATTCAAACACCAGATCCTGGGCATAGCGTGAAATGTTTTTGTTTAAAGACCCTTTCTGGCACAGCCGGGAATCGAATCCGGAACACCTCATATAACATGCAGTTTCTCTACCAAATGAGGTAGAGTTAAGGTGTTGATTTTCAAGCATTTTTCTTTCTTTAGCGGTCTCCTCTCTGTTGGCATTGCGTCCCCTTTACAGTTCTGCTTAGGCAAACCTTTAGGCATCCGCGCTATCCGGTATAAACTAACTTCAACTATGGACGGCCTGTGTGGGCCACTTGCTATGTAACATTGCTACATTGCATACATAAAACTAAAGTATAATTAATAAGATTATATAGTTCTTAAAAATTACAATCATCAGCTGACACTTAAATAAGACTCCTTTACCTTGTAAAGAAACACGGCTTACATCTTAGAGCTGGTAAAAATTTACAGTTCAGGTTCATAAGGGCATTCATTAATTAAATATTTTAAACTAATATTTGCATTTATTCCCACATAGGACTTTAACTGTTTCGGAAATGCATTAAAATAAATTGTATCGTTTACATTGGGATTATTTTCAGTCACTTATACCTTCAGTTGCAAAAATAATGTCTAATAATATATAATACCAAAACGCATTGCATAATATTACATTAATCATAGTACAGGTGATTCAAATAAAATGAACACCTTTGAAGACTTATCTCCCCTCGAAAGTAATATCACAAAATTTGATGTGTTACATTCACAAGACATTCTCTACACTCTTTTTATTAGTGGGTATTCAAAGCATTCTTACTAAAGCTTATGTTTCTATCTACTACATTTTAATCCAAATAAACTTTGCAGAAATAGCTACATTACACGTTTCATTACAGACAAAAAGTAAACAGCGATAGTCAAATGTTTAAAACTGGAAGCTATATGCTGGCCTTAAAATTCCATTTGCTTCTATTCAATCATGAGAAACAACCGAATTTTGAAAGAACTTTTAAGAGAATGACCAATAAATTAACAATTCGAACCATTAATAACGGATATCTCATAAACTGCTTATGCCACAAAAAAGTTTATTTTAAATAAATTGTGTCATTTTTGTGCAGTATGTTTTCGTCTATCGCTTAACGTTTACTAGCTATACAAGATTATACAAATTCACTTCCGAATGAAGAGGACTTCATAGGTTATTCCCTTAAAAGTAAAGGTACCTGTATATTTTATTTGTAATATAACTATCGTTCATATGTTGTATTTTAATAAAAATCGTTGAAGCTATTTTTTAGAAAATCAAAACTTTCGAAAAATGTTTAGTGTAAAGTTTTTGGGGTGGTGGAATTTTCTTGAAAATCTTTGTGTCGCATCCTTGGAAGACACTAAACTCAAACCCCAAATTTGGTATTTATCCGACTTTTCGTTTTTGAGTTATACTGTTCACATATAGACGCACATGTGGACGTTTTCAAAAATGCTTTATTTGTATTCAGGAGCCTGAAAATATGTATTTCTGGCGAAACATTGGTATCTTTAATATATTGTATTTTAATCAAAGTAATTTGAGCCATTTTTTAGAAAATCAAAAATTTCCAAAAATATTCCATGTAAAGGGTAGTTTTGGGTGGGGAGATTTTCATAAAAATCTTCGTGTCGCATATTTGGAGGGTGAAACCCTAAATACTAAGTTTGGTGTTTATTCGAGTTTTCGTTTTTGAGTTATAGAGTTCACAGCAACACACACAGACACACACATACACACGGACCTTTTCCTAACAATGCCTTTTTTTTACTCAGGCGGCCTCATAACATGCATTTGCGTTGAAATCTCGGTATGGAATTTTTTGATACTTTCTCTACCTCTAATGAGTCAAAGAACGTTTGTGTTCGAAAAGAGTATTGATTTTCAATCAATTAATTTGCCTGCCACGAGAAAACCACGCTGCAGAATTGTGAAATTCATATTCATCTACGAATGCAAAACTAAACTGAAAACTAATTATTAATAGACAGTAATAGTCATAAGGCAATAATGGATGGGGTACCAACATCAATACCATTACTCCGCACCTCTGTGGTGTGAGGATAGCTTTTCTGCCAGACATTCAAGACGTCCCAAGTTCAAATCCTGGTTAGAATGAGTTACCCGGATAAGTTTTTTTTCCGGGTTTCTTATCCTGAGAAGAAGAATGTTAGGTAATTCTAACCGCTATGGATCTCGGCCTCATTAGAGCATATTTTCAAAGATTTTATTGATTTATAGTCCGACATGACCTACGCGATAAAGGATCTTAAGCTTAAAACAGAAAAATGTAAAATCTCACAAAGCCAGTGAGATAATAAAACTATATTTCAATATGTTATTTCTTTTCAGAGGGAAATTATAGGTCTTCAAAGGTGTTCAGTTTTAAATGCCTGGTCCCTATAATACATGCAACCTTCAGCACTGAAGATCGCCGATGTACATAACCACCAGGCAGCTTGTCTTTCTTTAAGCAACGAGCTAGCGCATGGCAATGGAAAAATCATGGTTAACTTAGGCGAATTTAAAGCTAGTGATGGTAATCTTTCTCCAGACAATTTGTGGACTGTTGCTCAATATGTCTCGTCTTCTATCCATTGGAAAGGATTGTGGGGCAAAAACCGATAAGTTCGCTGCCATATAAACTTGTGAATGCATCCATCATCAGCCGTAAGTGAGCGCAATTGGTCTACCCATGGGCGAATCCGCACAAAAACCAGGAGCAGATTTCTTCCAGCAACTATCGAAAATGCTGGATTCGGTACAATGGATTCTTCGATACAAGAATGACCATGCAGATTCATCAAAAACAGTTGAGAATGAACAACCGCAATTACCGCCTGATGTTGGGGTTCATTGTTCTTGGGAAATGTTGCTCCTCTTAATAAAACACGCACAATTCTGGCATAAGACATTCTTTGTTTTTGAGAAATCTATTGTGAAAGACCATTTAATTTTTTCTTTCTTTTGCAAGAATGAGCAGTTATTTTTCATCAAAATCATGAAACAAGTAAATGTTATGCAGAATATTATAATAATCGTAATAATTTCATTTTGATTTTTGTTATATTAATATTGCTATTTGTTTATTTAATTTAGTAAAACTAGCAATTTATGTGTATTTCTCTGGAATGTATGTTTGTTAAAGCTATGTACAAACATTCATGTTGCCAATTCAAATAAGTTTACCAATTATGCCACGTAATATACTCTACACATAATTCACCGATATGACGTTATACCAAAAATACAGCTCTGTTTTAATGATACCGCAACCATACTCTTAACCTTCTGTCAACCCTTTAAAATCCATTTCTCTGTGTCGTATTATAATTGCGAACTTCTGAAGTTTTAATCCTATATTTAATAACAAAGGTCGACTTGAATTCTGTGGATTGGAAAGTAAGTGGTGTTCTTTACTAATTTCGCACCACTGAATATGAAAATGATATCAGATGATATCACCCTTGCACATCTAGCTGTCCTCCCAACCTACTGCAGGCTATTTACTACAAGCAACTGCGAAATCCATGTTTTGTAGCGTAATTTCCAAATGTGGTAACAATGCTTGTGCCTAAGATGGGAAAGCAAGGGGGAAAATGCTCTTGAACCCTGAAATTCACGATTTAGTGAGTGCGAGGACTAAAAGAAGATGATTATGGGAGTTGTTGCCAGTGGCTTTATTTCATTGAAGTGGAGTTTAGAATGTCAGGAAGACTGTATGTGAATAGCCCTATTACATTTTTTTACATGTATTGAACATTGTGACAAGTACAAGACGCCGACAAATATTGAAATTTGTTCGGAAAACATATGTTGCATACTTTGGCACAAGCTTGACGCACATTGTGTGTCATACATGCGTGGAGTAATTAAGGAAGTGGAGTGAAGGTAAAAAGAAGTGTTTGAATTTCACTATTCCTATGCTATGGCATGAACAGAAGAACCATGTGGATGAGTTTTACTTCTGTATGACAAAAGTAGTGGGATTCAACAAAAGAAACATGAACAAAATCGCGTAAAAATGGAAAATATGTAAAAAAGGTAATTGAATTGGTCGTCATCAATCAACAGCAAACTTCATGGAACTCCCTTCATGGAACAACCTTTTCTGCATTCCCGAACTCTCAAAGAGGAGATCAGGTTATCATCCAGAACTCCAAACTAACGCACTGTTATCTTCCCACCAAGGTCCAACATCCAAACTGTACCAGCTATAATATTCCTCTAACCATTCAGCACATCCTTATAGATTGTCAACAGTACAGCACGGAGTTCTTCGGGAGGTATGATGCTGGGAAGATGCTGTATTTGCTAAACTAAACGTAGTTAGGTATTGGCTGCGAATAATTAAAGGTGATCAAACAACTCTGTTAGCAATATGTTATCGTCATCAAATGAACAACATAGAGCATCCAAAATGGTGGGCGGCGGGGTTGCAACGCGAATTATCAAAAATTGGCTTAAATGATATCTGGCAAAGGGGTAATGAAAATACACACAGTGCCGTGAGAAAGGTCAAAAGACGACTATGCGATATAAATAGGCAGAAAATAGAATCTGAATGTAGACAAAGATCAACATTGGAGCTACAAAATGAAATAAAAACTAGGTGGGGTAAGGAAACATATATTTTGGAATTGAGTATAAAACAGAGGAGGGGAATAGCATGGCTTAGGTTGGGAGGGTGGAAAGCTCGCAAGATTGTTGATGACGATGGCAGGAGGATTTGCCCATTATGCGAGGAACAAGAAGACTGGACGCATATTTTGGCAGCATGCGTGCAGACGGAGGGTATTAGGAAAAAACTATTATCGGAAGTATTTTTGGCTTCCAACAGACGGAGGACAGCATGCTGGGACATGATTCTAAACAGCCAAAACTGGCCAAGCTTGGGCACATACTTAATGGATGTACGTGTACTAAGAGATAAGGTGTTTATTTAATTTTTCTTTAAACATATGTGGTGCTTGAGTACTTGTGCGCGACTGTGTGTGTGTGTGTGTGTGTGTGTGTGTGTGTGTGTGTGTGTGTGTGTGATTCAGAGTGTTTTTTCAATTTTATATGTATGTATATAGTGCGGTGATTATAAAAAAAATAATTGTTTTCTGGTTGATACTGCACGTCACGTATACAGACCAGGTATGTTTCTAGAGAGCATGTACGGTCTTATGACCCATGTGACTGTGTTATGCAATTAATTACTAAATACTTAATAAATACCACCACTACTACTAGATATAGACACAAGCCGGCATTTCCAATATTCCCAATGCAGTTAACAGACCCAATATGTTCAAGAAGACGCTACGGTTTCTAATGGGTACAAAACTCTCTGACTTACTGTAAATAGTTATCTAACTCCATGTGTGGAATTGTAAATTAATGCATATAATTGTGTATTATATATGTATGTTATAATGCGTTTTATAATAACAGGTCGTGATAAGACCATGTGGTCAAAACGAGCTTGAATAAACCTTAAATAAATAAATAAAAATCGTATGCATGAACCTAGATTCAGCTATTAGACCTGTCTCTCATGGTCCAGGGCTCCCGATCCTCTCTCCTCCGTCGTCAATAGATACACTTGAATTCCCTAAGCTGGAGGTAAGTAGTAAAAGTAATGAATCTTGACTATTCCGAGGGTGTTGTTGATAGTAACCCAAAACCTCTTACTTAAACAGAATTTTATAATTTGATGAGAGAGTTTTAACTCTAACAATATGCAGCATAACGTTTGGGATCACATCTCAGTGAAAAAATTTACTTTCACGTGGTACATCACATTCAATATACAGAAATCGAGATAAAGACTTTAGGAAATTTTTGTTGAAGACGGTTTAATGGTGTTCCGCAGAGGCATCACCGGACTGTTGACAAAAATGGGAGTTCAACAGTATGACAGCAAGCAATGGAGGCTATTTATAGATTCTTCGAAGCGAAGTTTGAAAGCCGTATATATTGGAAATGAGCTAACATCGATTCCAATTTCGTATTCACTACACTTACGAGAGATACACACCACCATGAAAGTACTCCTTCAAAAATGAAGTATGAAGAAATTTTAAACGTACCACACCAGTGGCCTGTATGTGGTAAGTTTAATGTGATCATTAGGGCTCGGATTCTTAGCTAAATACACATTTTGTTTTCAAGGTAATATAAACTTGAAACTGAGTTTAATGTTCTGGATATTCACACTGGAGCATATATTTTAGATTTTATTTAACATAGAAATTCACATTTTATGAATTTTATGTAAATAAATCTTTTGGGTATTCACATAAATCCCATAAGTAGCCGTTTTTAAGAATAATTTCAACAAGTCGCCATCCGAACTCTGAATGTTATATTAGGTAGGCCAGATGTCACAATGTGTTATTGAGAAGTGCAAGAATTGATATGTCAGCTATAGCATCCCTCCAGGTGATAGAAAATACAAACATTCTGCTTGCTCATGCAGGAAGGCAATCGATGCAATAACCCACATGTGACCTTCATGACCCGGTAGATAGAAGCGGCAAATTCCCATACCCCTGTGTGCGTGACTTAGCATCTCTTATTGCTTCACCTTTCTGTTGTATTTTGTTGTTGGGAAATCATATATCGACAAAGTTTACAGTGCATTGAACATACCTAAATTGAAAAGTAATACAAGTTACCATTTGCCACAATATTCTGTAGAGTATTCTCAGTTTTGATGGTAAACTACTGTATTGTCAGCCTCGCGGGAAAGCTATAAAGGCAGACCAACGATCGCAAGTAACACAGCATTTAGGTGGTTACAAATATATGGCAGGTACTTCACGTCCTACAATAAAAAATTATTAGTGATCCAGTACCAAGTAGTTTAGCAGAACCTTCGAAATTTTCAACGTATTGTGAGAATTTGTACAGAGCATTAGTTTCAGTGAACATACCCCTTTCAAAGTGAACAATTTAAGAGACTCGATTTAAAAAAAAATCCTTATGAAATATTCAAATATTGACACACATGATGAATCAACTTTGCGAAAGAATTAACTTCCCGAGTGTTACAGTTTCCCGAGGAAACGGTGACATATATATATGTGTGTGTAGAATGTGTGCTAATGAAAAGATATAGGTGAGGATAGATGGAACGTCAGAAATGTTTTTGTCAGGGTGTTGAAGAACGATTCTGAAATTTCTAAAGGATATTTTCTACTGAGTTTTCAAGAAATACGTGCTGAAAACCACGTGACTGTTTCTAGACTATTTAATGAAGCAATGCAGACATTGTGGCCATATGGTTACGATATGACAGTGTTTTATTTTTAATGATGTTCCGCCATACATAAAAGAGGCAGCATTTCTTATTCTAAAATAATTATGTCACATGTGTTGTGCTGCACTGAATAGAATATGTAAGGAAATTAGAACCACGTTTCCTGACGTTGATAAATTGATTTCTAATGGGAAAAACGACTGATTAATAAGTTTAGGACAACGGGATCGCTAAACCTGAAACCTAAGAAACGAAAATGAGATGTTTTACGGAGGAAAAATTCACCAAATTGGTGTACCAATTTATGGGAAACCCTAAAAAAGTTTATAGTAACAATCCCCCACACTTAGACGTATTTAAGCACAAAAGCGCAAATTGTTAACATTACTCAACAAGAACTTATGCATGTAAATGAAAGCTTTATTCAAAAATGCCAGGAAATGTCTTCACGCAGATGGATACCACTTCCAACGCCATTTACAACAAGTTTAGTACTCATTATAGTGCATGTTACTATCATCGTGAGTAAGTAATGCGGGAGTTACGGAACAAAAACCCCCAGCATAATAGACAGTGTGCGGAGCACGCATACGCGCTATCCGTGGCCTTACTATAAAACGACCGCACTGTATTTTTGAGTTGGATATAGGTTAGGGGTAAAATAATGAGCTCTAAAAGCATTTGAGATGAGTTTGAGGTCCACCGAGAAGCTTCAGGGGTGATTCCATGGGGCTTTACTTAGGTGATCGAGCAGCAATGTAACAGGGCCTCCACGTCCTACCCAAGGTCTGGAGAAAATGTTAAGGCGAACGTTAATGCGGAAGTGGGCTGGCGCTCCATCGTCCTGCAGCCACACTTCCTGTCGTATTTCTAAAGGCAGCAATGGAGGCAGAGTATTTTGCAGGAATCCAGATACTTGTCTCCGTTCAGGCGTTGTGTTAGAAGAACTGGTCTCAATAGGCGGTCGCCAATAATCCCTGCCAAAACATTGATGCTGAACCACTGCTGATGAAACGCTTCAATCTCCCGTGAGGATTTTCTGTAGCCCACAGATGACGATTATGCAGGTTAATGATGCCATCTCTACCAAAGATCACTTCATCGGTGAAGAGGACTGCAGACAGCACCTGTTGCACAAACCAGCGACAGAATCCTTACCGTGAAGGAAAATCCCTGCACACGTTGGAGGTGATAGAGGTGTAGCGGTTGTCATATAGGATATAGATACCCGTCCTTTGGCTTACATATTTTGGCGAACCAATTGCCTGGAGCTTGTGCCAGGATTGTTCTCAATATCATGGAGAACTTGTTCCTCCACATCTCCAGTATGCACATTCCTCAGCCGCCCTGAACGTCTGTCTGTTTGAAAGGACCTAGGCTTATACAACCGCCGAAAAAATGCTCCAAATGTTGCGTGATGTGCATACTGCTGTAGGTCCGGATACGTGGCTCAGTACATTCGTGCTGCATCTGGACCGTTTCCACCTGTTTGGTCATACACGAACACCATCTCGGCTTGTTCTTGGAATGAATCCCGGACCATTGTGCTTCTATGTTGCTTAAATCACACTATCTGCAACACAAAACTTCCACACTACAAGATATGAGAGAATAACGTTACTGCCATTTACGTGGAAACAATACATTTGCGGATACATGGTGATATGAACTTTTGTGTTCCATTTCCAGTCAGAAATCACCTCCTGAAGTTTGTCGGCGTACTTAAAACTCACCCTGTATGTGTGAGTTGGTAAATAAAGAATAATGGTGTAATAAGAAGGTTTAAAATGTTTAAAATGACACTGAAAGTAATAGTAAAGTGCATTTGAGGTGGTTTGTGTTTTTAAAAATACGAGTTGGGAATAAAAGTATGAGCTCTAAAATTGTTTTGTTTAAATTAAAGAAGATGTGAGTATACTGTTTTAAGGAAAATAAACTATTACGGATGAAAAGATAAACTTATTATATGCTATTTTCCTAACTTAACCTTTAAGTCAATGGCATATAAACCAAATACTGCGCTAGGGCAACAACGTCATTTAGCATGTCCTATGATCTTAATTTTCCAGTAATTTCTAGCTTCTCTTCCTTCTCGTGCTGCTAATCATCACCAGCATCACTATCATTAACATCAAAGGAGAGATTAATGGAAACCTCTAGCTAGGTACAGCATTAATTATAAACAGATTATCGGGAATAATGTTTCTGATAGGACAGTGATGTGATGCTCCAAATGCATACAAGGTAAAGAATAATTCCTATATAATTAACTGTCAGTATAATTACTACAGAACATTACAATTATTATGATGCAATGTTCAGTCGTTAGTGAGGTACGATAATTGGATTTGCCTTCTGCCTCCAGAGTATGGTTTTAAGATGCAAAATGTAGCTATAATTTCCACCATCTAAATCTGTAGGTTAGAACACAGTATTGGGATTGTTATTTAATAAATAATTGGGTAGTAAGGAGGTAACTTTAACCAACCTTAAGTTGGTTCCCTTAAGTCAAGGGAAAGTGTTATAAAAATTGGGCAGAAAATGGTGAAAAAATAGACTTTTTAAATTATTATTAAGTTTGATTTTTAGGAACGTTTTAATGCAAATATTGTTTATGTCTGAATGAAAATGAGGGACTTAAGTAAGAATTTGAAAAAAATTGGTTTTATATTTGAGTTTTTAAACATTTCTTACATTTTTCCAAAATGTCTTGAAGTGTTTTTACAAATTTTGGCGCCCATATTTAATCATATTTTAAATTTTAAGTAAAAATGTGCATTTTTATGAAAAATATATAAGCAGAATTTCAGGCCAGTTAATATGAGCATTTTCCATTGCATTTTACTCCTAATATTTTAGACATTTTTCTGCAATTAAAATGCTCCTTATGATGTAACTTTTAAATTTTCAGAGCAAAACTTTGGAAATAGTTTCCCAATTCTAGCTAACTAAAACTTGTTGCATAGTAATTTGTGTGAGGTAAATTTGTTAAGTCATCAAGCTCACTCAAGTTTAATAAGTATATATTTTGTTGCAAAAGTCGAAACTCACAATTGAATAAAAGTTGGTCTTATAAACAATTAATTTGAAAGTATATTCTTAAAAACCTATTTTGTAGCTCCATGAGGAACATAAATTAGAAGTGTTGGTTAAAAATGAAGAAAATTCTGTTGGAAAGAGCGTTTTTAGAAAGTATTTTAAATTTGTGTTTTAAAAGTCAATAATCTAGGAATTACATACCTGCTTTGCAACCGCAGGAGATAAGATGTAAAATTTCTAAAAGCTCAGTAGCTATTTTAGATTTTTAAAATCTAGGTAGTTTCCTACGTTTTGCAAACATAGTATAGACAACTTGTGATAAAACAGGGAAAAGCAACTGCCTGCAAATAATGTGTATACAGCACGATTCCAAACCATGGAGACAAATTTCAGTGGGTTTTCGTGGCAGGGAAAAGGATAAAATAGTTCCTGTCCGGAAATATACAGCCACACTATAAAATATGCAGAAACGTTGTAATTAGACTGTGGGAGTACAGGATTAATAATTAGTGCTGCAAGGCATTAAAATGCATACATAGGGTATGAAACTCATTCTGGCGTTACAGGAGACATTAAAGGTGCTGCCGTTTACAAGAATTCTCATAACCACATGTTGCATACTGGATTGACATAGCCGCTGTAGTGGGTGCAGTACTTGTTCCCGAAGGCTGGCGAGGCTGAAGCGCTCCTCAAACATCAGTAGATTAGCCACCGATTCAGCAAAAAGACTCGTTTCGGACGACTTCACAGTCGTAGAGCCAGACGGGATATCTAACGGGTTCTCCTTGACCAACCCATATGCTGTGGAGAATTACATTAATAGGAGTGCATGACCAAACGGTGTGACAGAAGCGAACAGCAGCTGCGTCATACACAAGTAGCATGATCAGTTACACCTTCAGTGGCACGTAATCTAGCTAGAAAGGGATTTGTTTTCAAAAAATCCGGGTACATCTGATCATTGAGGCGTCTGGAAGGATTGGTTGATTGGCAATACATCGCCTCATTTATGGAGATGGAAGGAAAGTAAAACACGTGTCGATGATGTTTTAAAGAAAAGGCCAAAATGTTATGTTTAGAGAATAGTCTGGAAACAATAATTCTTGCACACATCGGCGAAAGGGATGGTAGCGGTTGCTATTGCAGGATAAGTAACACCGTGCTTTGGTTTACACCATGCCAACAAACCCTTTGTCTAGTATTCCTACCGGAGTCCTGAAATATCTTTTATGTATCATGTACGAGCATGACGTGCTCACCAGACGTGGCCAACCGTGCCATTAAAAGGACCTATTTCACAAAAATTACCGAAACAGAACTGCAAAAGACTTAAGACAGGAAACTCTCAGTTGGCTAACTGACCTGATACGGTTACTCTTGGGTGCCTGGAGATAAAGGGATTTTATGCAATGAAAAAGCTGAAACCAAGGAAAGGATCTGCTGAAACTTTTTGCTAAGCCTGGATCAGTATTTGGGGTTCCTTTAAATTCTGTTCGAATAGCCATTGATGATTAGATTAATTATCACCACCAACTGCAATGGGTTCAAACAAAAGGACGCAAGCACAGAAAGCCAATACTAAATAAAGTAACCTCCTTACTCATTGACATGTACTTAATCCCAAATAAACCTGACCACCGAGCTCTTGGCGGGACACTGTAGTTACGGAAAAACCTACATGAAATAGGAATCATCAAAGAAGAACCAGTTGTAGGTTATATAATAAAGAGGATGAAACGGTCTTCAAATGCGAAGTGCTGTGAGGAAAGCATATGAACTACTGTGGTTGATAAACCCAGATGATCTTCCCAAGAAAAATTTAGCTAATAAGCTACTGTTTCTTACTAAAGGAAAAGGGGATAAAGATTGGAAATAATACAATAAACCTTATAGATTTCAATATCAAGGACAATCGTAACCTGACTCTATCTTTACGTAAGTCAAGTATGGCCTCTCGACCGCTTTTGTCTATCCTCGAATGATGAGCTGAATTTATTTCTAGCTTATATATCTTAAAATGTCCCCGTTCTATGTTGGTTTTAGCATTTTGAACCCTTAAAGAAGCCACCAGAATTTAGAAATAGCCATAAAATATTTATATAACAAGGTGCTATATTCCTAATTATTACTTATCAGTATGTGACTATCTTTTGGATGGTAAATATTCCTGTAAATGTGAAGGAATGCAATTTAAACCAGCGTTTTGCTGATCTTGTACGTTTCTAGTGAGAGAGATCATTGCTATAAAAAGGGGGTAACAGTCAGTGGTATGTGTGCTTCGTAGTGTAGATGTACCATGCTAGCCTCTATATCTCAAGCTCGCGGGTTCAAACCTGGCGGAAGGCACTTGATTTTTTGGGTGTAAAAATCCATAGCATAGCTTCCTTCGGAAGGGAAGTAAGGCCGGTGACCTTGTGTCATAGATTTACGCATGTAAAAGAAACTCAACCCTAGAAAAGAGGCCTCGGAGCAAAATTTCAGGTCTTTCACGCGCAATATGGAATAGGACGCTAAGGACCACAATAATTAAAGAGCGTCCATAAACACGCAACACGTAACTTTTAGTTACCGGTATCGCATGCAAGCTTTTTTTAAGCAGTTTATGTACTCAGTTAGAAAATGTCAAATGCTAAATAATAGGTAAATTAATGATCTCTTGGCCAAATACTATAAAGTTATATTAGAAAGCGATGCTTTTTGTCCCGGAAGATACGTTTAAGCACTGAATATAGGTTCCATTTGCTGTAAGTGGCTAAGGATAGACAGACAGACAGACAGACGGACAGATACTTTATTTGTACATTTTTCTACATAATTCTTTTTACAGCGTTCCACTAATAAAGTAACTTAACATATGTACAAATTTCCTTACCAGCTATGCTGCTCTTTTTGCCTGGCACCCTGGCCTTCTGGCTCCTGTAAGCATTCCTTACTACCTTTTATCCCTATTGCCCATCTTCTCCTTCCTCCGTTTGCCTTTCTACCTTTCTTATCTCTCTTACTTTTCTAATCCATTTCTCTTTTACTTTCTTTAAGAACTCCCTCGTATTCTTAATTTGCTTTTCTTCTTTCTCGTTAGCATTCTAATTGGTACTATTTTCCTATCCATTTTTCCCCCCATACTTCTTGTCTCCATTCTGCTAATTCTTACATATTTATAAATCTTTTTGATCTCTTTTATAAAGTTTTTGCTTACCCCTTTCTTGCTTAATTTATACGCTAATGCTTCCCTATTTATTGTATCAGATGCTTTTTCAAAATCTGCAAAAAACATGTATATCCTTCCTCTTTTTCTGCTCAAGTATTTATCTATTATAGTCTTTATTATAAATATATTGTCTATTGTTTGTTTACCTTTCCTAAACCCAGGTAAGCGGCTAAGGAAGTACATTCATCTTCACAAATGTGCCTTCGCAAGTATTTTATTGCGTAGCCGTACAAGGGGAGAGCTCATGAAAGGGCTTGTTTACCGGTAAAATCACTAGGTTAATGAAGCTACGCCTTTCCTGTAGCCCAAGCCACTAACCATTACATTTACTTGTATACCTTGTAGGTTCGAAATTGAAGCCGCTAGTTCCTAGCATCACAAGTCCACTTTTTGGCACTATATGAATTGTATATGTCACTGCGTTCGTCTCGATGAGCTTTAACCAGTGATACACAATTTTCTAATACTATTCCATGTTGTAAGACGGTTGAGTAACAAAATTGCCCAAGTCCAGAACCTGTATGAGTATGGATGTTAGATAGCAGTACACGACTAGAGCCTTGAGATTCATAGCACAAGAATGTGATGCGCTAAGCATGGAAGCTGCCACACGGCGGGAATCTATCTGTCTTATTGTTAAACTGCAGCTGGTAAGATGCCTTAATATGGCATGCGAGGTAGTAAAGATCCTTACCAGTATATTAACTGACAGTCAGTGATTCAGATAGTGATGTCCCGGTGGTACGAAAGAAACCATGACCAAATGAATGGAAGAAAAATTATACTGAAGAATAAGATTACTTGTGGCAAAGAAATACTCTAAAAGCGAGAAGTCACTTCTCATAGCAAAGAAACAAAAAGAATAGAGGGTGACCACTTACAAAATAATAACATATAGATAAAATATCATAATTGCAAGCAAAATAACCAGTGGATTAGCAAGTGAAACATGTCTTATGAAAGAGAAAGAAAAGTTTGTTTAGATAAAGAAGCATATGATTCTGAAAACCAACTCAAAGTTCAGCTTGAAAAGCGTCCTTATTGTGAAGTATTATATTTGTTCGTAGTTGGAAGATGCTTCATGTTTATCTGCCCCACGTATGGGAGCCAATTTGTCGCAGTAACTTCGTGTTATCTTATTGCTGAGCGCCTGTTATTGTTTTACTACTTTGAATGTTGGGTTCTTTGTCCTCCGGCTAGCTATTATTACTACTCAGTCGAGCATATCTCTTAAACAGGGTGTGTAAACGAAATGATTTGTTACTGAAAGATAACACTTATAAAAGAATTTGTTTTTACACTTTTATTACCGTCACAATTAATTAATTTCACCTATTGACTCTTGATACACGCCAGACTGAAACTGTTATATTATCTGATGTTACTATAATCACTTATTTGCTGCACATTATTAATTCGCGTATTTCACATTTATAACTAACTTTACGACGCGAGAGATTCTGTAGAATTGCGCGACGTATAACCTTTGTATGATTCTGTTGGACTGCACGACGTATTACCTTGTGAATTATTCTGTCAAACTGCGCGTTACCCGTCTCTGGCACGGAATTTATACTCTCTCACCCCAATATGCCTAAACATTATAACAGAGCTGCTATTGGTTAATAAAACGCGGCAACATTAGCGTCTATTTTTATATCCAATCGAAATTATGAACACATATGCTCTAGGGAAAATATTCCCTCCATTTCTACAGAAAAGCGCGCTAATCTGACATCATTTGCTTGTCTCTTATAATTGATAAACAACTCACCCCCTCGCTCATTGTTACCCGCTCCTATTGTCAGTTTCAGTGAGGCCGTGTAAACTTATTTCCTAACAATGCTTATAATTAACAAACATCTCAAATCATTGTCATACAATAATGTTAATTTACACTACAATCATTCTGGCATTTACATTGTTGTGATATAAAATACTGCCACATATGCCCCATTAGAAACATAATTATAAATATTTACAACTTGTTTGGAAATTTTATAATTGGGTTTTTAGTCTCCTGAATCTTGTAACACACGGTATTTACCACTTGCACTTAACACTGCACACGCATTTAACACACGACACATATTTGGCTTTTTCTCGCCACTATTCACTGGCTCTGGCCTAATGTGTTTATATACATACATCTGATATTACAATTTTTTATAGCAAATACTGTACCCTGAACTATTTAGGTCACTGTTACAAAATGCTTATACTTTCTTAGATTATTGACATAGAAATTTATACACTCAAGATTTTTAACCTGGTTCATCTTGTAACTATTGAACACATTTACCAAAATATTCATCCTCTACACAAATATATTTACATCTCTTAATTCTAGACATAATTTCACATTATCTGTGTGCTACATAAGTGTTTTGTTTTAATTATCTTTACTCTTTATTTGTTGTTTTCTACTTTATATTCACAATACTCTTTGAATTATATCTACATACTTTTACTTTAATATGACATTAAATTTTCATTATTACATGCTTCATTGAAATGTGGGTACAGTTGAATAAGAAAATGTTCTTCTTCCCCTTTAAACATTTATTTTTTTCCAGAATTTATTTCTCCTTTCTCATGACATATATACATAGATAACCCTCTTACAATCCAATACTTTGTTCTGCAGTTCAGCTTTACTTATCCTGAATTTGCTTGCTTTTTTTTTAGCGATCATTGCTTTTCCCTTTCCTGGATCAAATTGTCTATGGCTAAGCATTACTCGCAGCTGTATCGTAACCTTCCAAAATCTGTCCATGAATAACCTCTTAAAGGATTCATATGAAATTTCACCCCCTGATACCATTTGAAACCAATCTAAAGTTTTCTGGTCCAAACATCTTTTGACAACTATCATTTTCAATGCTTCCGGTATCTTTTTAATTTGAAAATATTCTGACAAGTCTGCAATTAACTGTACTGGATTGGAGTTTTCATTAAATTTTGAAAGTGGAAAATCACTTAAGATACGATTATAGTTTTGAATGTCCCTTACTCCCATATTTAAATTCTCTAACGTTACTTGTGCACTCTGAGTTTCAGCATGAGCTATGGATGAAGCCGCTGCATCACTCACATTATTAGTCATACCTGAGGTACTACGTCTATCATTATTCTGTACATCAGATACATTAACATCACATATATTGACCCTTGAATTCAATTCTAACCTATTTACAGTACCTTGCGGACTTTCTATTGTCTGTTCCAATTTTTTATTATTCTCATTTTGAACAGATTGGTGCTTGTTAATTTCACAAGTTAGTTTTTGATTATTTATTGACAAAACTTTAACTTCTTCGGTCAATTTATTTCTTTGTGTTTCCGACTCCTTCTGTATTTCAGATATCTCCCCTCTGAAATTAACTTGCACCTGAATTAAATCTGCATTCATCTCTCTTAGCTCACTTGAAATGCTATTCATTCGGCTACCTAACTCTGTACATTTTACGTCAACATGCTCAAACTTAGTATTAACCTCACTTTTTTGGTTAGATATTTCCCTGCTCATGTCTGACATTTTCTTTGAAACTTTCCCTATCTCATTTGCTATCATTTCCTGATTTTCATTTCTTATTCTTGCCATACTGCTATCTAGCTCCATAAATTTCTTTTCAATTTCTTCCTTGTTTTGTTCTAAGCTCTTACCAATATCTTTCCTTAATTCCCTATGACTCTTTTCCATATCTTCCCTGTTTTGATCTATTTTCTTTTCTAATTTCTCATTATTCTTTATTTGGTCTGTAATATTCTTATTTAATGTTTCACCAATATTTCTCAGCATTTCCATTATCATACCAGCATCAAAATTAACATTTCCTGCTATTCTATTCTCACTTTCTTCACTAATATTTCCTCCCTCAAATCCTACATTGTTTGAGCTATTTTCTGTAACCTGTATTGAATTACAGCTAACTGTTACATTATCCCCTTCCATAATTGTTTCTTCAGTATTCTTAGTAGACATTGTTTTCTTAATCCTACCACTTCTCAAGAACATTTAAATTCTCACTATTTGTTTTAGGATACAAAAAAAAATTACAAATTTCTAACCTTTATGATGCTATCTGTTGATGTTGCTTTGATGTTCAGCTTCCTGCCCCTCTCTCCTAGATGTATATGTCGCCTCTGCGTCGTACTACGATGGATCTGCGTCGTCTCGCTGTTTTGGTGTCGTAGTTGAATTCCCCTGTTGCCTTCTATTCTCGTAATTACGATGTCCACTCATCCGCGTCGTAGGTCGTTCTTGTGGTTGTTTCTGGAATCTGCGTCTTGTAGTTAATTTCACTGCTCCATTCGCTCCACGTCCTGGTTCCTTCGTCCCTTCCTGGTTATTTTGCTCCTTCCTGGTTAATTCGCCCCTTCCTGATTATTTCGCCCCAAGTTCTGGGTGCCAATTTGAAGTATGATATTTGTTGGAGTTGGAAGATGCTTCATGTTTATCTGTCCCACGTATGGGAGCCAATTTGTCGCAGTAACTTCGTGTTATCTTATTGCTGAGCGCCTGTTATTGTTTTACTACTTTGAATGTTGGGTTCTTTGTCCTCCGGCTAGCTATTATTACTACTCAGTCGAGCATATCTCTTAAACAGGGTGTGTAAACGAAAGGATTTGTTACTGAAAGATAACACTTATAAAAGAATTTGTTTTTACACTTTTATTACCGTCACAATTAATTAATTTCACCTATTGACTCTTGATACACGCCAGACTGAAACTGTTATATTATCTGATGTTACTATAATCACTTATTTGCTGCACATTATTAATTCGCGTATTTCACATTTATAACTAACTTTACGACGCGAGAGATTCTGTAGAATTGCGCGACGTATAACCTTTGTATGATTCTGTTGGACTGCACGACGTATTACCTTGTGAATTATTCTGTCAAACTGCGCGTTACCCGTCTCTGGCACGGAATTTATACTCTCTCACCCCAATATGCCTAAACATTATAACAGAGCTGCTATTGGTTAATAAAACGCGGCAACATTAGCGTCTATTTTTATATCCAATCAAAATTATGAACACATATGCTCTAGGGAAAATATTCCCTCCATTTCTACAGAAAAGCGCGCTAATCTGACATCATTTGCTTGTCTCTTATAATTGATAAACAACTCACCCCCTCGCTCATTGTTACCCGCTCCTATTGTCAGTTTCAGTGAGGCCGTGTAAACTTATTTCCTAACAATGCTTATAATTAACAAACATCTCAAATCATTGTCATACAATAGTTAATTTACACTACAATCATTCTGGCATTTACATTGTTGTGATATAAAACACTGCCATAATTGACAAAATTATAGAGATAAATGTGGGCAGGATCACAATGGTAATGTTGAAGAATTGGACAGAGAGAGATCTGCGACTCAAATTGCGAAGTCATTTAAACTATGAACCAGATAGACTGTATAGAACTCATGTTTACATCTATTGTTTAAAGTAAGGAAAGGTTAGTATAAATATTTTATTTGGATAAATAAAATATAACTGAAAAATATTATATTATGGCCTCCAGCATTTTCATGTTATTTACTTATTTGTTTTACCCAAAGCCCCGAAAATCCGTTACTTCATTCTTGGATCTCAAAAATATACAAATGAGTTTCATAACAACACATGTCCTTCATATTATATAATTTGTTACACAGAATATATGCATAATTTAAAAGTCTTATCAAAAGTATTTCATCCAAAATAATTCAAAGATCCTGTAGAAGAGAAATTAGGATGAGTGCTCAATTTGAAAATATGTGACCAAATATAAGAAAGTACGCGCTAAAGTCGCAGAAGGTGTTTCGTGAATGCCTACAATTACAACACACTCCAGTAAAATGCTTAGTTATTGTTAGGTTCTTAATCTTGTGTATGTAATTACCGTAGAGTTCATCCTCAAGTGTCAGCACCAGTGTTTCAGTGATCTGAAATACTGCCAGGATGTAGATTCCTCGCACGAACAGCTTATAGGACATTCTCTGCAACGAGATGTTTTCCTCACCTTTACGTTATTCCACTTCTATTGATTTCGAATATGGGATAAGGCATTGTAAGACGAGTTGTGTGCAACTTTCTAAGCATTCCCGAGCATTTAATAATAACGCCGAAAATGCTACCTTTAGAATAATATATATTTACCTTTTTTCAGAGAGATAGAATTGAATTGATGAACATTTAATATTTCTAACTTGACAAACGATTTCCATATTTAGAAACAAAAGGACATTCTACTGGATTAAAACAGTTATTCATTTGATTTCGACAGATAATTAACTCATTAAATGTGTGTTTTTTTTACATTTAGGGAGTACTTGGCACTAGTATAGAAAATTGCTTTCTTATTACATCTACTGAAATTATTTAAAACTGTAAATTAGTGCTTTCGATACTTGGGTATCTTAGGCGAATTACACTTCATAGGAATTGCAAAAAAAAAAAATATGTTGCTGGTCGAAGATATTGGACTTTGCTCCACGAGTTTGTGTATATTTTGTCGCACTCCATGTGTATTTTCCGGTATAATATGTATGCAGGTGGAATGTAAAATTAAAAGAGACCTCATATGGACATCGCTGGTATAGCCCTACTTTTTCTCTTGATGATTCCCAAGGACAGTTAATAAGCAAGAGGATGAACAGTAAGCTGATATAGCTATTTGCCACCTCTATCCTCTTCCGTGAGTCATTGTAACTAAATACAGTTTTACACTATTCGCCACACAACGCAAGAGTTTCCACCTTTTTTTCCCTCGTTGGTGAGGCTACTTTTATGGCCACTGCTTTTCACCCTCTGAAGAAGATAATGGCAAATAACCTTGGATACTGCTCCTTAACTTTCTGACACTAAAATCTGCTTCAACCTTCACTTTCAACAAGTAAAAATCGATTTTTCCATTTAGGATTAAAATAATACTGCTGGTTAAGACGCCAGTATCTTCACGGCAGTGGTTTTTTCATCCATGTCCATGCCCTACTCGCATATAACCTTTCAAATACAAAAATGCAGGTACGCAGCATCGATATGACCATCCCTTCCCACCCATAGAAAAACATATGATTTCGGCTGTCGTTTCACAGTGCAAAGTAAGTATGCCGATGTTTGCGAGCTGTCCAATACTGACGTAAGCTATTCGGCAACACATTATAACATTAACACATATTCTACCTTTAATTTAATCTCATTTCACTCTACTACATTTAACATAGCCATCCCTTGCAGTGCCTGATCTACGTCCCGGTCATCCTCCGCTGTATTAATCTTCCTCTTTCTGTTTGTTGAATGCCGTTCCTTACAATATATATGGATGATCAATGGATCTGTATGGATTGTTTGCAGCCCTGGAGGAACCATGTGGTACCATGATGGGCGAGCGGTAGATGCTTCACCAATCCCTGGTCTGGGGCATCGTTACCTTCAAGATCCTCGATCGGGACATCTTCGAATCGCTAGTGTGAGGCTCGAAGACGAAGGAGTGTGGCACTGTGAGGATCTCGACCCCAACACCGGTCGCATTGTAGCCATGGGTCAGCCAGTTCGACTCCTTGTCCTTGGTAAGTTTAATAATTAATCACATTCATTGTAAGCTGTGTTTTGTTCCGTCTTCATCGCATGCTCTGCAGCACATTTAAGTAGGTATTTAGACAATGAAGGTCACTCACCTATTGAAAAAGATATTTAAGGGACCAAGTTATCCTGAATTGAAGACTATCTTAAAAACACAGTTTTCTACAATATCTACTCATATTTTCAAGCCAATTTTATGGATTATACCAGACAGTGTAATTATTTACCTTCTCCAAAACTTCATAGTCAGTGAGGCATCTATTTCAAGATCCAAAGTAAAAAATCAGTCAAGAAAGCGCAAATCTAGACCGAATGCAACCAATTGAGAGACAGGCCCCTGTACAGAATGTGTACGGCTGTCACAAATAATATGTTAAATTCATACTTTCATATTGTTCCGAATTACAGATTGGATGCTTCATGTATCATTTGATTCAAACAGCTAAAATGCCCAATGCAAGTAAAGATTCCAAAATGATAACGGACTTGCCTAATATAATTACAGCCAAAACATAATTATTCTAAAATTCTCGAGATTCAAAGCACCAAACAGCTGAGTGTCCGCTTTCTTTTTATGACTTTTGTAGCATTGGACATTTCGGAATTAAGTCTTTATACAAGTTAGAAATATGCAGCGCCTGTTAAGGTTTTTAGATTCATAAGAAAGAATTAAACCTATATTTGTAACCTTTTCCTTGAGAACAAATAACATCAAAATATAATTATCTACCACCACCGAAGACACTGGATATTTGACCTAAAGTTTCATCTGCGGCATTGCAGGTTTAAAACCACTGGTTTGAAACATCGATCTTCGAATCCACTGCAGTAATTTTGGAGTGATAATCTCTGCTCACTGACGTAGACCTTGGGCTAAAAATGTTCTGTCTGCTTTCAGGTCCACGCCAGCGTTCATAATTGATGAGTTTATATGCATGACAAAAATGTGGTTTACAGAAATAGAAGTCTTAAAACTTAGAAGCTCTCCTGTTCGTTGAATTCAAGTTGAAAAATAAAAGCAGGAACCAAGAAGAGAAATCTGCCTTAAGTAAAAGTTGTCCAGTATTAACGTTAACTGTATTTAAGCAATCATGTGACTAAAATTACGCCTACGTTTAGGGCCATCATAGATTTTCACGCTTTTTGAACGATTTTTTAGTATGAGAGAATAAACCATGGAGTAAAGCAGAACAAGAAGCAAAGGACTAAGTAAAAAATAATGAAACAAGCACGCATGTTAACGAAATGAAAAGAAAATTGATATTATTATAGATAGTATGTTTAATTATTATCGTCCTCATTCTTCATATTTGTGTTGGTCTCCTGAAGTATATCAGATGCTGATTTGGTGGTAGCTCCAAGATTTATACTCGAACTTGCTCGTGCTTTCTTATTCTGAACTGAAGTCTATTATGTATACAGTTGGTCAATTTAAAACTCGCCCACTTTGAGGATATAAAAAGGCCATTTAATTTGAAAAACTAGCAATTTCTTCATACGTATCTTTCACTCATTAACGTACACTGGATCAATATAAAGCTGGCCGCGTTTGAGAGACGAAGTTCGAATCGGTTACTTGTTGAGCGCTCCGGACTGCCAGGCTTTGTTCATACGACTACATATATTCTTGTAGTAGTTATAATGGGGAATACAATTATAATCACAAAAGTCTTCCAAGAGAAAGTCTTCGTATACGAGATTTCAAACAGACTGACGTTTCAGAGTGCTTCAACTTCGAATGTTTGTAACCAAAACACACTTCTCAAGTGGAGTTTGGCTAAAGCTTGTTACAATGCCAAGCTTATTGCAGCACTCTTAGTTCACTGGTAGAGTTAGGTTATTGTTCCTGCAAGTTGCAACCTCCGTGCAGCTCTAAACATTTTATCCGTTTCATTTAAAATATATGACTAAAAATATTACAGGATTTCTTCATTTTTAGTTATGTGGCGTTTATTTAATTTTATAGGCTCAAATTTCATCATGATTGTTAATTATATGTGTAAATAAAATTAATTTAAGAAATACTGTTTATTTATATGACAGTGAAAGAGCTGTAAAAATAAAACATAGCAATCCACAATGGAGAATCAAACTCGAGCTGCTTGCCAAGAAGTTAAGTAGCTCAACAACTGCTTCATGCCAAGCAGTGTCGAGAATATCCGTACAGTATCTTGTAGATGGCATTATAGAGTTAGCCAAAGCAGTGCACAGAAGCTGACAGTTGCGAACCGCGTACTCACTCGAAGGATGTTTGAAAAATTTAAATGCTCAAGAATTTTAGTTTGACTAACTATACTTTTCCTTGAATTCCGTTCTGGCGAATGGAACTTTGTCACCGTTGTCGCTCCGTACTGTACTTATCAGAAACATAAGGAAATATGCAATGGTGAAACTACGTGTCGTCTTTGCTGAATTTGCTTTAGAAGGACTGTCAGTTACTGGCATTTTCACAGCAAGGAGGGTGTTGGTTTTATAATAGATTTCTTTAAGAAAAGAGAAAGGAGAAATTAACACCATCTGTCGGTATCAAGTTATCCCATAGTATATGGAATGTTTGGATATTCCTACCGTAATAAATTACCTAACAGTAGTGCACTACTGTGTATTTCCTTCTCAAACCACCATGAATAAAGTCACTGGGCTGTGACTGCGAACAGCAAAGAGCGCAAGGCAAAGTTAGGTCCACAGTATAACGTTTATAAACAATCGAACGACGTTAATTGAGATGTGCTATTCAAACAATCCAATGTTGCTAAATCAGACATGCTGTAAAAGCAGCAGAATGACACTAAAATAACAAACATTTTCCTCAATTTACAGAATATGGTTAACTTTCAAGTAGGACAATCATCCGAAAAAGGGCCATTAATGTTTTGCCAATTATAGTTTTTGTTTACTATATTGTCTGTTTGTTGGAATGCAGAATATTATGTATGTGTCCTCAACAACCAATATTCATATACGCTCTTAACATGCTTTAACTATTGAGTTCTGATTTACTGAAGACGAACAGGTGTGCCTGCTTTTGGGTATTAGCGCCGTAGTATGAATTAGTATAGTATTATAGTTTAAGGATGAAATAGCTATACAAAATTATTATCTGCCTTCGGATGTGGTCTTCGTATGTCGCCCGCATGTATTAAAATGGAGAGGATATATTACAGCCCAAAACTCAACAAAATATGGCATAATCGGTTATAGACACCCGCACACGCGTGCGCAGTCAAAACAACCATTGAATTTGCTACATCATAACCTCTTAGGATATACCTCCTGGAATAAAGAAAATAATCTACACTTTGGTAACTCATTGTTCTTTCACACACCGTGTGTAGGACAAGTTTGAAAAAGTAGAATCAGGCTGAAAAACTGAACGCCATAGCAGCTATTTGATCTTTCGATTTCCTTCTAGTTGCCCTAACCCACTGAGCTGCTATGGCAACATCCGGCACGATATTAAATTCTCCAAATGACTCCCATCTTCCGGTCAACCACTAGGAGATCTCAAATTAATTTTCAAACGGCATACTCCAATGTATATTTACAATGTTGTAAGTGATTTAGGTCCCGAGCTTCACAGTTTAAACATTATTATGTAAGTCAGTTGTTGAACCATATCCCGACTTTGACATTGATTTTTTTAGTGTCATTCTACCTTTACAATCTGCACTTTGTTTCTATAACCAATTGGCATATGAGGGTCTCAGTAATCCAGCAATAGGAAGCAGGTTGCCCAGGTTTACCTAGCCGCTTAATGCAGCTTTACCATTGCAATATAGAAGATTAAAGAGTTTTCGCAAGCTTTGCGCTTCTGTATCAATGGGCTAGGTTTAACTTGCTGCGCTGCCATTGATCAGGGCTACGGCGAACCACATGAGTGGTCATCTGTCAAAAGTGGCCCAATGTCACTTAACTTGGCCGGCTGCTTGCGTGGTCAAGTTAAACAGTGATGCTGGCAAGAGAGGACTGAGGGAACTGTCGTCCTCCGTGGTGTAGTGGTTACCATGCTAGCATTTATTTCCCGCGAGCGGGTTCAAACCCGATGGAGGGCGATGGATTTTTTCGGGCGTAAAAATCCTTAACATGGCTTCCTTCGGAAAGGAAATAAAGCCGGTGGTCCCGTGTCGTAGATTTACGGCAAGTAAAAGAAACTCAAGCCTGGTAAAGAGGCCTCTAGCAAAATTACTGGTCTTTCACGCTAAATATAGAATGTGACGCGAAGGACCACAGCAGTAAAAAAGCGTCCATAAATAAAACTCAATTTAATTTGACCTTGGGAACTAGAGGCTAGCAAGGTAACCACTTAAAGTTTTTTGAGTCGGAAAATGTAAATTCACATCACATATGTGCGCTAGGTGTTATGGCAGTAGCGCTTTCGAGAGATGTTTCTCTCATCTTCAGCTGAGAATCCGACTGACGGATCTCCCTCTCCCCTCTCCCCATGAAGCTTTTCATTAAATGTTATTTCTGCCCTCTGTTGGGAAACCTTGAAACTTAAAGCTGTTGCTGCCCTCTGTGTTGTCTGTTGGTCACTCATCATGGTTCTTTCTTCTCTCTTGTGATGTAATTGGTCTGCATTCTGTTGAAAAATCTTGAAAACACTTGAGCTTGAGTTTGCTGCCCTCTGTGGAGAACCTTGGGAACTTCTATTTTTTCTTTTGTTGTTTAAATGGATCAACTGCATTAAGTGGTCTGTCGGTGGTATCTCAAAATTCAAAACCTTCTCAATGTTGAAATGAATGAAGATCTTTTCCCATATTTCCAAATGTGATGGTATCTGAATAGATTTGAGTAGTTTTATCTCTTGTCCAATCTCATGGTTGCTATTCCAAAAATGATTAGCTACTGCTGATCTATCTGTTTGTTTCAATTTTATATTTCTTTGATGTTCACTTAATCTGATTTTTAGATTTCTTTTAGTTCTTCCTATGTAAAAGCCTTGACAGTCTTGACATGATATCTGGTAAATTCCAGATTTTTTTAATTTGTCTGTTGTATTACTTAAAGGTGTATTTAACATATTTTTCAAACTGAAAACATTCTGAGGTGCTAATTGAATTTGATATTTTCTGAATAGCTTTTCAAACTTTTTGAACATGACTGGATGATATGTGAACCTCTTATATATCACATCCTTTTTATTTGGGTTTTGTAAAGTGCTACTGCTATGTAACTTTTGTTTCTTTTTGTATTTAGTAAGTAAGTTATTAATAAGTTGAGGTTTAAAACCATTTTCAGTGGCTACATTTTTTATATAATTTAATTCTATAATGTACTCTTCTTTGTCTAAAGGTACCCTCATCAATCTATAAATCAAACTTCTGAACACAGCATGTTGGTGTGACACAGGGTTGTAGAAATTATTTTTAATGTAATTATCCACATGCGTTGGTTTCCTATAAATGCCAAATTTAAGACAGTTTTCTTTTCTTTTTACAAGTATATCCAGGAATGGTAGAGAATTATTGCTTTCAATTTCCATGTTAAATTTAATGTGTATGTCTTGTTCATTTAAAATATCCAATGATGAATTCATGCAATTTTGAGGTACCACTGCGAAAATATCATCTACATATCTATACCATATTTTAAAAATATGTGGATGTGGAGAGGTGACAGTTTTCTCCAAAGAGCTCATATAGAGGTCAGCCAGTAAAGGAGATAAAGGATTACCCATTGCTAAGCCATGTGTCTGCTTGTAAAAGTTCTTATTGAAGGAAAAATAATTCTGATTGATACAACTAGTTGTAAGTGCAATCATCTCTTGGATGTAGTTATCCTGTAAATTCAGTGATTCCATCCAATTTCTTAACAAATCTGGTATATTATCTGTAGGTACATTAGTAAAAAGTGATGTTATGTCAAAGGATACCAACATATCTTCTTTATTAATGGTATAATTCTGGATATAATTAATTAATTCTGTTGAATTTTTAATACTTAATGATGGAAACTTTTCCAAAGAAGTATATTCCTTTGTTAGCCATTTTGCTAAATTGTAGATGGGTGAGCCTATATTGTTAATTATAGGTCTCATACTGTTATCTGTTTTATGAGTTTTTGGCAAACAATATATTTTTGACAAGATAGGGTTATTAGATTTAAGCTGTCTCTTTTTCTCAATTGAGAATATAGTTGCATTGGCTATCACTTGGTTCACCTGTTTTATGCATAAATTCAGAGGATTTTTATTAATTAATTCATAGTCATCTTTTTTTAAAAATTCATTAACTCTGTTGCACTTACAACTAGTTGTATCAATCAGAATTATTTTTCCTTCAATAAGAACTTTTACAAGTAGACACATGGCTTAGCAATGGGTAATCCTTTATCTCCTGTACTTGCTGACCTCTATATGAGCTCTTTGGAGAAAACTGTCACCTCTTCACATCCACATATTTTTAAAATATGGTATAGATATGTAGATGATATTTTCGCAGTGGTACCTCAAAATTGCATGAATTCATCATTGGATATTTTAAATGAACAGGACATACACATTAAATTTACCATGGAAATTGAAAGTAATAATTCTCTACCATTCCTGGATATACTTGTAAAAAGAAAAGAAAACTGTCTTAAATTTGGCATTTATAGGAAACCAACGCATGTGGATAATTACATTAAAAATAATTTCTACAACCCTGTGTCACACCAACATGCTGTGTTCAGAAGTTTGATTTATAGATTGATGAGGGTACCTTTAGACAAAGAAGAGTACATTATAGAATTAAATTATATAAAAAATGTAGCCACTGAAAATGGTTTTAAACCTCAACTTATTAATAACTTACTTACTAAATACAAAAAGAAACAAAAGTTACATAGCAGTAGCACTTTACAAAACCCAAATAAAGAGGATGTGATATATAAGAGGTTCACATATCATCCAGTCATGTTCAAAAAGTTTGAAAAGCTATTCAGAAAATACCAAATTCAATTAGCACCTCAGAATGTTTTCAGTTTGAAAAATATGTTAAATACACCTTGAAGTAATACAACTGACAAATTAAAAAAATCAGGAATTTGCCAGATATCATGTCAAGACTGTCAAGGCTTATACATAGGAAGAACTAAAAGAAATCTAAAAATCAGATTAAGTGAACATAAAGAAATATAAAATTGAAACAAACAGATAGATCAGCAGTAGCTAATCATTTTTGGAATAGCAACCATGAGATTGGACAAGAGATAAAACTACTCAAATCTATTCAGATACCATCACATTTGGAAATATGGGAAAAGATCTTCATTCATTTCAACATTGAGAAGGTTTTGAATTTTGAGATACCACCGACAGACCACTTAATGCAGTTGATCCATTTAAACAACAAAAGAAAAAATAGAAGTTCCCAAGGTTCTCCACAGAGGGCAGCAAACTCAAGATCAAGTGTTTTCAAGATTTTTCAACAGAATGCAGACCAATTACATCACAAGAGAGAAGAAAGAAGCATGATGAGTGACCAACAGACAACACAGAGGGCAGCAACAGCTTTAAGTTCCAAGGTTTCCCAACAGAGGGCAGAAATAACATTTAATGAAAAGCTTCATGGGGAGAGGGGAGAGGGAGATCCGTCAGTCGGATTCTCAGCTGAAGATGAGAGAAACATCTCTCGAAAGCGCTACTGCCATAACACCTAGCGCACATATGTGATATGAATTTACATTTTCCGACTCAAAAAACTTTAAATGTTACATAACATCACTATAAATAATACTTCTGGATTATCATAAAATGTATTAGGCCTTCAAGCCAGAGAAGTGGGTACATCCGACTACTTGAGATTCTCCAACATGGAACAACAGGTACGATTTTCATTCTTTAACGTTTACTTAGAAGAAAAAAAAGTTAACCTAAAAACTTACGTAAAATTGCAATGTAAAAGAAGAAGCTTGCTTGCTAGTATCAGGTTTATTAAACTGTGTCCTATATATATGGTAGTACCTTGCTTTGTTAAGAAATATATTAAAAATACCGGTAATGGCCGACATCAAAGAGTGGCAGAAAGAACCATTCTGAAAACTGAAATTATGAAACACTATAGTAATGTAAACGGTATTCAATTAAGACTTTATGAATTGCATTTATTCTTAACTAAAACCTTGGGTCAACAAGTATGGAAAGATTTTGAAGATAGATGTTATTCCCACTTACAGTATTACATGCATAACAAAAACTATATATTAAAGAAGAAATATCAATATTTGAAAGAAACAAAGTTATCATATGTAAATAATAATAAAGCTAAGAATGTTAATAAATTGAGATCTGTTGTTAATCAGTCAGATCAAACTATGACTTTAGAAGAACTGCATGTATTAGAAAAAGGATTTAAAACATGTATGGCTTTCTCTAATAATATCCAAGATTATATAGCTGATACAGAGATAGCCACTCAGGGCTTAACTTCAGCCTTAGCTAGCAGTCTCAAACTACAAAGCACAGAAATTATAAGAGAGATGGACTTCACTATAAATAAGAATTTCCATAAAAAAACCATAAAGAAACTTAATGAAAAACCAGTAGTATATCTGAAGGCAGATAAAGGACACCAAATAGTAATTTTAAATAGTGACGATTACCATAACAGAGTTAATGAATTTTTAAAAAAAGATGACTATGAATTAATTAATAAAAATCCTCTGAATTTATACATAAAACAGGTGAACCAAGTGATAGCCAATGCAACTATATTCTCAATTGAGAAGAAGAGACAGCTTAAATCTAATAACCCTATCTTATCAAAAATACATTGTTTGCCAAAAACTCATAAAACAGATAACAGTATGAGACTTATAATTAACAATATAGGCTCACCCAGCTACAATTTAGCAAAATGGCTAACAAAGGAATATACTTCTTTGGAAAAGTTTCCATCATTAAGTATTAAAAATTCAACAGAATTAATTAATTATATCCAGAATTATACCATTAATAAAGAAGATATGTTGGTATCCTTTGACGTAACATCACTTTTTACTAATGTACCTACAGATAATATACCAGATTTGTTAAGAAATTGGATGGAATCAATGAATTTACAGGATAACTACATCCAAGAGATGATTGCACTTACAACTAGTTGTATCAATCAGAATTATTTTTCCTTCAATAAGAACTTTTACAAGCAGACACATGGCTTAGCAATGGGTAATCCTTTATCTCCTTTACTGGCTGACCTCTATATGAGCTCTTTGGAGAAAATTGTCACCTCTTCACATCCACATATTTTTAAAATATGGTATAGATATGTAGATGATATTTTCGCAGTGGTACCTCAAAATTGCATGAATTCATCATTGGATATTTTAAATGAACAAGACATACACATTAAATTTAACATGGAAATTGAAGTAATAATTCTCTACCATTCCTGGATATACTTGTAAAAAGAAAAGAAAACTGTCCTAAATTTGGCATTTATAGGAAACCAACGCATGTGGATAATTACATTAAAAATAATTTCTACAACCCTGTGTCACACCAACATGCTGTGTTCAGAAGTTTGATTTATAGATTGATGAGGGTACCTTTAGACAAAGAAGAGTACATTATAGAATTAAATTATATAAAAAATGTAGCCACTGAAAATGGTTTTAAACCTCAACTTATTAATAACTTACTTACTAAATACAAAAAGAAACAAAAGTTACATAGCAGTAGCACTTTACAAAACCCAAATAAAGAGGATGTGATATATAAGAGGTTCACATATCATCCAGTCATGTTCAAAAAGTTTGAAAAGCTATTCAGAAAATACCAAATTCAATTAGCACCTCAGAATGTTTTCAGTTTGAAAAATATGTTAAATACACCTTGAAGTAATACAACTGACAAATTAAAAAAATCAGGAATTTGCCAGATATCATGTCAAGACTGTCAAGGCTTATACATAGGAAGAACTAAAAGAAATCTAAAAATCAGATTAAGTGAACATCAAAGAAATATAAAATTGAAACAAACAGATAGATCAGCAGTAGCTAATCATTTTTGGAATAGCAACCATGAGATTGGACAAGAGATAAAACTACTCAAATCTGTTCAGATACCATCACATTTGGAAATATGGGAAAAGATCTTCATTCATTTCAACATTGAGAAGGTTTTGAATTTTGAGATACCACCGACAGACCACTTAATGCAGTTGATCCATTTAAACAACAAAAGAAAAAATAGAAGTTCCCAAGGTTCTCCACAGAGGGCAGCAAACTCAAGATCAAGTGTTTTCAAGATTTTTCAACAGAATGCAGACCAATTACATCACAAGAGAGAAGAAAGAAGCATGATGAGTGACCAACAGACAACACAGAGGGCAGCAACAGCTTTAAGTTCCAAGGTTTCCCAACAGAGGGCAGAAATAACATTTAATGAAAAGCTTCATGGGGAGAGGGGAGAGGGAGATCCGTCATTCGGATTCTCAGCTGAAGATGAGAGAAACATCTCTCGAAAACGCTACTGCCATAACACCTAGCGCACATATGTGATGTGAATTTACATTTTCCGACTCAAAAAACTTTAAATGTTACATAACATCACTATAAATAATACTTCAGGTTTATCATAAAATGTAACCACTACACAACGAATGACTAGTAGTATTAGCGTAGTAGTGGTGGTGGTGGTGGTGGTGGTGGTGGTGGTGGTGGTGGTGGTGGTGGTGGTGGTGGTGGTGGTGGTGGTGGTGGTGGTGGTGGTGGTGGTGGTGGTGGTGGTGGTGGTGGTGGTGGTGGTGGTGGTGGTGGTGGTGGTGGTGGTGGTGGTGGTGGTGGTGGTGGTGGTGGTGGTGGTGGTGGTGGTGGTGGTGGTGGTGGTGGTGGTGGTGGTGGTGGTGGTGGTGGTGGTGGTGGTGGTGGTGGTGGTGGTGGTGGTGGTGGTGGTGGTGGTGGTGGTGGTGGTGGTGGTGGTGGTGGTGGTGGTGGTGGTGGTGGTGGTGGTGGTGGTGGTGGTGGTGGTGGTGGTGGTGGTGGTGGTGGTGGTGGTGGTGGTGGTGGTGGTGGTGGTGGTGGTGGTGGTGGTGGTGGTGGTGGTGGTGGTGGTGGTGGTGGTGGTGGTGGTGGTGGGGGTGGTGGGGGTGGTGGTGGGGGTGGGGGTGGTGGTGGGGGTGGGGGTGGGGGTGGGGGTGGGGGTGGGGGTGGGGGTGGGGTGGGGGTGGGGGTGGGGGTGGGGGTGGGGGTGGTGGTGGTGGTGGTGGTGGTGGTACTTCTTACTTCTAGTACTATGAGGGATGTCAGGGATGTCAGATTCAATGCCTACCGGTTACGACAAATTTAGGAAAGTATCACGTAACAGCTGGAACAAATCCACCCCATTTTGAACCAGGTAATTGCACAGAAAACTGTGACTCACCAAAATAGGCGTTGACCACAGAGTGTGATCGTATCGCATGCTAATGTCACCAACAGGCGACCTTGACGCCCTAGCGGGACACTAACAGTGCTGTATGGTAAATAGTAGTATTGTCTATATAGATGCGTATTCTCTAACGCATTGAACGAGGTACATTTCCTGTTTATTATCTGCACACCACTGCGCTACATTGAAGCAACTAAATGCGTCTTTATGGGTTCATGATATGCAACTTGTATATGACGAAACAGAAGATTGTGCTTCAGTAGCCGCACGGATTTACACGGATAGGTATTGGAGTATATGACATCCGCATTGAACTACTTTCGGGACTATAGGGAACATGGTATAGGGAACGTGGTGTAGGTATAGATTAGCCAACGGAGGAGAACACCTCGCGTACTGCGACCTACATAGATCTGTTGTGGTTATCGCTCCCCAGGAGGAAGGGATGAAGTGAAAGAACCACAGGAGGCTACAAGCCGCAGAAAGAGAGGCCACAGAGACACACGGAAGTTACTAACAGTTGCAAGCTTGATTGCTGGAAATGCATAGAGAGGGCGATGAACGACACGTCGACTGAGTAACCCTCTAGTGTCCATAGGAAGTACTCTTTTCTTTGAGCAATCATATTCGCCACCTGTCCGGCATCGCTATACCCACAAAACCTAGAAGCGTACCTGAAAGTTGGGAAGAAAACGGAATGAAAGCGAAATTCTGGAAAGGAAGTCGTGGTACATGAGAAACAACCCCAGCATTCGCCTACCAACCAGGGAAAAAACACCTCAAGGTCAGAGTGGACGGGAATCGAATCCGAATGCGTATAAAGCAGACTGTGATACAAGAGGTGCCAGTCTTACCCTGGAGTAACCTTTCTTTTTCACTCATTGCATGTCTCGTTTATACATTGAAGCGGAGGTGAATAGTAGTGTGTAAATCCCTAGAAATGATAGGTATGGCCCGGTAATTCGAATCCGTGGATCACTGGTTTCCTCTTTAAATTCGATTATCTAGAAATTAACTATAATTAATAAAATTCGTGTGGTGTTATACGAGAGCTGTACAGAATGTAACCGCCGTTCATGCATGGTACAAGAAGTAGTGGGGGTAGAAGAGTGCGTAGTGGCTCATACGCTTCTGGCTGTGCAAGGTGCTGCATCGTACTGTCATGTGTTTGCTAGTTATAAGCTAATACGAGCGTCGAAATAATAAATCCCGCCAAGTGTGAAGTATGAAAAGTCTAAGAAGAGCAATCCAAAACAAGCGACATGGTCTTCTGACATATGGTGTTGTGTTTCTGCATGACAACGCTCTTCCTCACACAGCAAACAATACAAATGAACTTTTGGCCAGGTTCAAATGGGAAGTTTTTGACCTCCCCCGTACAGCCCTAACTTGGTCCCATGTTCCCGTACATGGAAAAAGTGGTTTGCACGTCAGAGAGTGGCAAAGACGAAGAGTTTCAAAACGCCATGACAGGTTTGGTTAGTTCACAGGCGGCAGAAGTTTATGCAGAGGGTATTTCAAAGACCGAAAAGATATGATAAGCGTTTGGATCTATTTGGAGACTGTGCAGAAAGATGGGAAAAAGCTCTAGTTTGCAGATGTAAAAAATAAAACTTTTGAATGTGTATCGGTTACATGTTTATTTCAAAACGGAGGTTACTTTGTGGACAACCCTCGTACATTTGCACCCGCTAAGCTGAAATGGTTTTCTATTTCTTGAGATCAATAGTTGATAGCCCTTTGAAGTAATAAACGGACAATAAATAATTAATTAAGGGGGTTCTCGGCAGTATCTAGCAGAGCTATGATATGTGGTGTGTCATACGTTGGTGTAAATCCAATAAGTTCGCCCACTTTAAAATAAAGAGACTTCTTTTCAAATTTAATTCAATATATTATTTAAACAATGAAATTGAAAATTGTTTACAACTCATCCTTATACAAAATCTTCTGCAATAGGAGTGGAATTATTATTACTGTATATTCAGTGTAATTTGAACAATTTAAATTAATGCTCAGTGCATTATGCTCCTATATAGTTACGATTGCGACCACGAATCTTAGCACATAGATTTCATATCTTTCCCCTACGAGGTTTTAGCGAATATAATACACACATACTATATAATAAGTATATTCCCCACATCCTCTCATCATGGAATTTTAGCGCACAGGTTTTGAACGCTTCCGGCCTTCGGGGTTTAGATCTGTAATTAAAATTATTTGCTTACGGCCTGGTACCAAAACAAACTATTTACAAGTTCATGGAGTAATAGTCTAAAAGGATATCGATGATTTATAAAAGAATAAATATTTTTTAACAATCCATGAAATGAACAAATATGCACTCGTAATTAATCAATTAAACACGCATACAATGAAAGAAGGCTAATAAATACACAAATGAACATCATATAGATAAATAAGTATAACATAATCAGTAAATAGGCCACGGATGTTGTGCCGTTTCTAACCTCTCCCCTGCCGGTGGATATGTCGCCAGCTCATCAACACAAGGAAAGATGTCGTCATTTCTGATGTAGCAGCTGGTAGAAGTCTTTATGCTCATCCAGCGCTGGAAGTGGCTGGTTTTTCCACGTCACTCCTCACAGCGCCTTCGTAGACGTGAGTGAAACATAAAGCTCCCGGGCGGGACGAGAAGACAGTTACCAACGAGGGATCTGAGCAAGCTAGCTGCCAGGGCTTTTAGCTGTGTTGGACCTCGGTAAGAGTTTGACTTAAGGTTGCCAAAGCTAATGTTTCAGCAATTTCTAAATTTAAACACATCGTATTTGTAAGCATTTAAAAATTTAACTTTCTACTCTTGGCTTTCAAAATTTATACTCGCGGGAGAAGCATTAATTATTTGTAATTTGTATTTAATTTGCTTTTTAAATGAAGGAAATTAAATATGTCAATACTCTAAAGCAAATTAAATGTCGTAACATATGGTGAAAAGAGAAGAATATGCGTTGATTGTACTTGAAAGCCATTAATCTTGACTTTTCTTTAATGTTTAAATATATTGCAAGCTTCGTTTGAATTATGTTGGATTATTAAATATATATGTGTGTGTGTTCTCTATAATAAACCGTTATCATATTTTGTATGAACATTTTGAACCATAGCTCCTAACATAGCCTACACGATCCACGTTATGTAATAAATCCAACTTATGCCCTAACTGGGTCAGCACGTTACAATGTAATAAGTAATTTCAAATGTTCTTTCTTTAAATTTCAATACCTTAATGGTCACAATCCTTTAAATTTCGAAAACATCTCCCAGAATAACTGACATGCTTCAACAAGTAAACTTATTTTCATTACAGATTAATAATTACATTAAATGATAAATAAGGTATGCACAGTGCTGGGGGAAAAGACTGAGCGATATAAAACTTCTAAGTGTATGCTATGGAGTCACGGAAATACATAAGATAACAGAGCTTAGTTAATACGTGCAATGTATTTCACTACAAACCAGACTCGTGTAAAACTTCAGGTAGGATACAATCTATTACATTATTACATAAAATAACCATCGGGAAAATACTCCAAAGAATGATTCTTCGCAAAGATGTACAGGTATATACTCAAATACGAATAGAAACCTTTGGATTTAAACCATTGCTTATATGACTTGCAAAGAGAGAACACCACTTTAATCCCTAAAAGAGACAGCGTTAGAGAAACAAATCTAATTAAACTAAGACAATCAGAAGGAAGAACAAATGTCTAATATTTTGTGCGGGCCCAGCTAATTTTTATCACCACACTCAAACTTCGGGACTTGCAACTCGCAGGTTCCTGAAATAATTGGTATTCTCCTCTAGTGATATGACATACCAGAGCCGTATAGTATTAGTGAACCTGGGACATCGAGAAACTGGAATATCCGGAAATTTCTCTTGAAATTGTGTACACGCATGCTTATGCCTTTACAAATCGAACTGAATACAGAAATTGACGCAGTGTAACAAAAAATGTGATGTGATACACTCACACGACTTTCTCTACTCTTTTATAGACTATTTTTACAAACGGTTATTCTTTATATGCTTCATGTTAATCGAGATATCCAGATGTTAATCTTATTGCTAATTTTCTTGTAGATGCAAGGGGAATTGTTAGGCTTTAAGCGATAGTCAAATATTTTAAGAGCTGGTTGCTATGTGGAGTATTCCATTCTCTTTGCATTACCAGGGAAAAAAAATGAATAACGAATTCCCATTTGAGAAAAATTATAAGTATTGGAAAATTTAAGGGAATAACAAGCACTATCTCGAAAGTGGTTCTCTCAAGAACAAAAAATGTATATGACATAAATTGTGTATTTTAATGCAATCTACAGTTTTTGTGTGGTAAAATGTTGTCTATCTCTTATGGTTTACCAGTTATGCAAAAGTCCTTCACAATGAAGAATACTTTTGGAGACATTTCCAGAAAATTCAAGATATACATTTTATTTTTCATAAAAATATCATAATCATATCATATTTTAATCAAAATCGTTAGAGCCATTTTTGAGAAAATTAAAATTTTCGAAAAATTTTCCATGTAAAGGGTAATTTGGGGTGGGGGATTTTCTTGAAAACCTTCGTGTCGCATCTCTGGAAGATACTGAACCTAAATACCAAGTTTGGTGTTTATCCGACTGTTCGTTTCTGAGTTATGCTGTTCATACACAGACACACACGCAGACATGTTTCCAAAATACTTTTTTGAATTCAGGAGGCCTCAAAACATGCATTTCCGTGAAATCTCGGTATGCAATACTTCCTCTACTTACTCTATGTAGTAGAGAAAGTAAGGAGCTGAATGAGCGCCTCATATTGAGCGAGGCATTCAGCTCCGCTAATGCTCTTCGGAAAAGTGCTGAGGTCATTATAATGAAAGCAAACTAAGCATATATGCGGGTTGTGGCCCGGCTATAATCGAACGCATGATAGAAGAAACCACATGGAAGTAGATGTGGATCCAGAATTGCTTTAGGGAGGGACAACACATTTTGAAACATACCTTACCAGTGAGGAAAATTCAGTCTGTAGTTCTAGATTTTCAAACTCGTATAAGTGATCCACGGAACATCCTTTGCATGCACACATAAATTAAAGTTTAATAAAACTTGTAGAACGTCTTATTAATTAAACACGCTATTTAAACATAACGTTTAAGTAGTTAGACTCCTCCATTTTACTGTAAAGTTTGCTGGCAATTATTTCAGAGCTTAACTCTTATTCAAAAGTTATTTACTAGTAAATGTAACGCATACTTGATTCTGGGTTACCTATTTCTTTTTCTTCCCGAGATACTGGAACATGTTTGGAGATACACTCCACCGTTAAGATAAATTCACTCACTTACACTGAACAAAGTTCATCTGGTATAAGTAAATAGAATAGAAATAAAAGTGTTGGTTTTGATTTTACCAATGAAAAACACAACCATAACCTTAAATACATCAAACATCATACTTTTTCTATAATTTAAACCCTCTCAGCAGGTTCGCCTAAGTATAGAACTCCAACTCATATGTCAGAGTTTAGTGATACATAGTTTAGCGACTATAATACCAAAAGCATAATACCTCTAAATCCGTAATTCAAAAACAGAAATATCCCGATTTCTTAAATTGTCTAAATACAGTCTAGAAATCTCCAAGCATGGAACCTGAATTGTACTTTACTGCTTATGGTAAGTAGTGGAAGCATTAAATTCCACCCAAAAATTCGAAACCCAGATTTCACCGGAAATACATATTTTTTGGCCCCTGGATTCAAGAAAGAACTTTTACAACACACACACACACACACATACACACACACACACACAACAACGCATGCTTATGGTGAGTATGTCTGTCTGTAAGCAGCATAATTCAAAAACGAAAAGTCGGATAGATACCAAACTTGGTGTTTTAGTTCAAAATCTTTCAAGGATGCCACATGAAGATTTTCAAGAAAATCCTCTCGCTACCTTTACAGGAATATTTTCGAAAGTTAAACATTCTCAAAAATGGCTCTAAACTTTTTGATTAAAATATCATATGTTAAGATATTTTTACGACAAATGAAATGTGGATCTTGCGTCAGTCGCCGCGCCTCTTATTTCGAAGACTGCGCCGTTGATTGCAGTCGCGGGTTCGATGCCCGCACGGGTTGGAGTCCAACGCGCTGTAGTGGTCGATACAGGAGAAGTAATGGTAAAATTCACTGTACCTGCTTTATGTTCTCCATACGACATGGCTTCATCTTGTTGTCCTGGCTGGTTGATTTAATTGTACAGTAATTCTCGCTGTTGCCCGGGCTAGTTGAACTCAGCGGAGATGTCTGCATGGACTTTGCCTATCAGGATTGCTAATAAGCTCGTCGATCTCGGTAGTGGTAAAGGAGCTCAGAGGTGAGTTCACTACTCATCATAATGTTTGGGTAACTGCAATTTATTGTCACTTCTCACTTTAAAAACACTGGATAATGTTCCTGTTCACTTATCACTATATAGAACTCGAGAATCAACGATACATTATTAATTAATATCTGATTGGTCACTTCCGCACAAAAGAACACCATTTGCGCGCCAAATTTCTCATACGGAGTAGCGTGGATTCCTCGTCTGTATCTACACGTCAACTCCTTGTATTTTGGGGTAAATCTGACTATTTAAAGACCACGATCCCCCACTTAAAATTTTAGGATCTGATTTCTCATTGGAGGAATTTTCGGGTTCTCTCAGCGTGGCTAAATATTATTTAATTTATATATATTTTTACTGGCTAGTTTGTATATATCATGTGACTTTTTCCCGGGATTCCCTCGGTAATTTTCCGTTTTGTGTTATATTTTCCCCACTCCATACTTCAGGAGCGGAGACAATCAAGTCATAAAACCTTACCCTAGACTAACACAAATGATCCCGGTTTCCTCTGCACATGTGAATAACATATTTTCTACAAACGGCGGAGTTTAGGACAATCTAAACTAGTGACACAGCAACATTATATATATGACAAATAATACATTATGCAAAAATGGCTATTAACATGGTGTTCACATTATACACACATATCATTTATATATCAAGTTCAACACTAAATAAATTAACACATTATAAAATTAATTCGGGCACATTCTGTCTCAAACTTGAATTTTCTGGGAATGTCCTCTTCATTCTGACGTACTGTCGCATAACTGGTAAACCATAAGAGATAGACAAACATTTAGTACACAAAAATGTAGATCTCGTTAAAACACACAATTTATGTCGTATACACTATTTTTGTCTATTGACCCTTTTCCGAGATATTCCTTTTATTTTTTTGTAATTTTCCAATACATATGCTTTTCTCAAATGGGAATTCATATATCCTGGACATGCAAAGACAATAGAATGCTCCACATAGTAACCAGCTCTTAAAAAGGTTTGACAATCGCTTAAACCCCACCATATTCCCCTTGCACCTACAAGAAAATTATCAATAAAATTAACATTAAGTAGATCTTAGAATAAGTGTTTGTAAAACTAGGTTTTACAAGAGTATGAAAAGTCATGTGAATGCAACACATATTTTTCTCCTACCATGCATTCGATTTATAGCCGGGCCACAGTTCTCGGATATGCGTAGCTCTCTCGGTATGTCGTCCTTCGTGGTGTAGGGATTGCCATGGTAGCCTCCAGTTCCCAAGGTCGCGGGTTCAAACCCGACGAAGGGCGATGGATTTGCTTCGGAAGGGAAGCAAAACCGGTGGTCCCGTGTCGTAGATTTACGGCAAAAGAACTTCAAGCCCGATAAAGAGGCCTCTGAATAAAATTACCAGTCTTTCACGCCCAATATGGAATGGGACGCTAAGGACCACAGCTGTTGAAGAGCGTCCATAAATAAAACTCGATTTAATTTGACCTCGGTATGTTGCACTAGTGATTAGCGGTGAATGACCAGATCAAGGCTACGTTTATCAGATGTGTTACACTGTGAGAGTTGGTTTGAGCTGTAAAGACTAGTTTGTTCATTGTGCATCTTAAAATGAAAGTTAATTCAAGACATCCGTGTTGAGTGTGAAATACATTAGATTAATCTTATTATTCCACTGAAATACCTACCGAAAATTCCACGCACCAACAAAGAATGTTTATGTACGATACATAGTAAAACCCGAATCTGGTAGACAGATGTGTAGGCATTTTCAAGAGACATTTCCTGGTATTGCATTTCCAGGTAGAAAAACTTTTAGATATATGGTTAACAATTTTAGGACAATGGGAACGCTAAACCTAAGGAGCGAAAAAGAAAATATGTTACAATGTAGGAAAAAAAATGATGAAATTGGTACATCATTCGAACGTTCTCCAAAGAAGTGTCATTGTTAAAAGTTGCACAGCAAGTGGATGTTTCTAAACCTGTGTTTATAGAGCTGCTAAAATTTTAAATTGAAACCCTACTGAGTGACTAGTTGATTTACAACCTCGTGACGACGACGAATGGCAGGAATCGCAAAGCCGATGAACACCGCTTTGAACCCAATTTATAGCACGGTTAGCAGTCATTATAGTGTATGTTATCACTTATGAGTACGTAATGCGGGAGTTTTAAAACGGACAGCCTCGCCATACGCGCGATCCGCGGCCTGGCAATATAACAAACACACCGTATTAACACTATGGATAATCCTGTTCAAAATTTATTTTTATTATTTTCAGATACGTATCCTCCAGTATATTGATTAGGTTGATGCTATCGTATTCAGTGACGGGGCCAAAACACTATTCACGCTTACTCTCTTCATATTGATTATTATTCTGGACATTAATCAGGGAAGAAACGCCGAGATAGACCTCCCTACTGCGCGAGTAGATTATACATCCATGGCAGGAGTTGCAGGCTGTTTACGTCACGCATAAGATATCCGTTATTTTCTGCACTGACGTGGGTCAAAGAGAAATCGAAGCTGAGGAGGTCTAAATTCGGAACACTTATTGCGAGCATCACAGGCTGGGTGGATGTAGGAACCCACTTGTACATTGCAATTATTCTAATTATGATATATTTATGTGCATTAGCTGCTCGTGAGTATGTGTTTTAGGTGTTTCCAAAAGTTTAGTCAGACAGCCCTGAAAACTGAAATATCATCCGCTGTACAATAATTATGTTTATGAACAAATCGTTATCTCTACTGCCGCATCTAATAATAATAATAATAGTAATAATAATAATAATAATAATAATGTTTCATATATAGCGACAATAATAATGTTAAGCCACACGCCAAGAGGCTATTCCCTCGACTTGCCTTCACTCCCCAACTAGGAAGATGGAATTGCCGCGCCGGACAAAAAACACACAAATACAACAATTATCTTAACAATATTATACACAGCATTAATGTGTCCGACGCAACAATACACACACCTACGCCTCAATAATAAGAACAATAATACATAACTAGTCTGACGAAAGAAAGGTTTTTTTTGTGGATATTTGTTGCTGTGCACACAATTAAGTAGAACGTGTTAAGGTAAGAATGAACTAATCTGTAAATTGTAGTTGAGATTACTGATGGTACGGAGAAACTGGGAGAAGTTTCCCAGTTTGTGAACGTTGCCTATTTCTGCTACAGGACTCTAACTTATACCATAGCGTGCTACCAAGTAGTGGCATTGACATAAAATTGTAGTGATAGTATGGAAAGAGAGTCCGGGAAACACTTCGTGCGCTAATGCACTGCTTCAAGTGTAAACGACGATTATACAGGGTGTCCCAATTGAATCCCCTATTTTCATCTCAGTATTTCTCCAAATATATTTCATATATCCAAATAAACTAAACTTTACTAATACGTCTGGCTCATCAAGTCTGTACACAAAAATCAAGAAAGTCATAACACTCACACATGTGACCCACCAGTCACACGAAGGATCTCCAGCCGATGTTCGAGTTCCATCCATGTGCGTTGAAGCATATCTGGTATGATGGCTGCAATGGCGTTCTCAATGCGCTCACATAGTTGGCGGATGTTTGCTGCCTTTGTCGCATACACCTTGTCCTTGACATACCCCACATAAAAAAGTCCGGGTTTGTCGGGCGATCTCGGTAGCCCTGAAATTGGTCCGCCTCTCCCAATCCACCTACTAGGAAACTCATTATCCAGTCTTTCCCTCACCGCTCTGAGCCAGTGCGGAGGTGACCCATCTTGTTGATAAAGATATGCGGATGCCAATCTGAATTTGTGGGAACACAAATTGCCTCAAAATATTCAGATACGTAAGGCCCGTTACATTATCTTCAGAGAGAAGAACGGCCCTATGACTGTACCATCTTGAAGGAGTCCACAACACACATTAACTATAGGGCTGTTACTCTCGTACTCATTACTACACGAGGAGGTTCAGGACCCCAGATTCGTACATTATGTCCATTGACATGACGTGAAACCTAATATGACCCTTTACTGAAAGTGGGATGGTTGTCAATGTGCTACAACGTAGCTCTGCAAACTCCACTCTTTTTGGTTTATCGGTGGGCTTCAGTGTCTGCAGTATTTGCAATTTGTACGCACACAACCTCAGATCCTTCCGCACAACTCTACGAACAGTTGATTTGGGTATAGTCAGTTCCTGCGAGGCTCTTCGAATGGACTTGTGTGGACTTCTTTGCAATGTTTCGGCAATGCGTTTCACATTGTCTTCTAAAACAGGTAGTCGGCCACTGTCGTGCTTTTTAGCACGGTACAGGAAATTCTTCCTTGCCCTAATGTTCTTCACATTGAGAGGATCTCCCTGGTATTCCTGATCGAAACGTTGTTGCACTGCCACAATCGAGCCAAGTTTCACGTACCACAAAACGACCTGAGCTTTTTCTGCGACGGTCGCCATTTTACTGTGCAAAAATGTGTAATAAAACTTTTACCTGGCACGTACTGGAATACACTTGCAAAAACACAAAATACATATACATTAATTTATTGCTCTGAACGAAACCTAGGTATTCTGTTGGGACACCTGTATATTTGGCCCCATAAGGTAATTATGTCACCAGTTACGCTTGCACAGAAGCTCCTTAAAAATGTGTGCGAGTCAGTATGTGCTGGGGACCCTGTTGTCATAACTTGTTGAGAAAATAACGCGGTTGATCTAAACGCCGTAGATTTTAAATTACAGCATATACGTAATGTTTACTGGAATTCAAAAAAAAAAAAAAAGAAATCCCCAAGGTGTGAAAAGTTAAAGCATATGCGTGCTTTTGTGCTCTTATACAGTAGCCGCCACTGTTTATGTGCTTTCTCTTTAAATTTCGGAATAAAAATATTTGGCTTCTTTAGTAGTATGTGGCCATTGTTCGAGGCTAAAGCAATTTTTACTACAGCAGATTTGTGGGCCTTCCTTTTGTTCCAATACTGCGCTCAATAGCCGCAGCAGCAGGACTTCTTTTGAATACCAAGCACCGTAAATGCATAGCCTGAGGTTTTGTTTCTTTTGACTTTCTTTTCCACGTACCTAGTGAGGAAGTATGTACTCCATTCAAAGATTCGACGTCGAGATTTCATCGAACATATAATAGCCCCCTGAATTTAGCGTAACTAAAAAAAGCTGATGTGTTACATTCACACGATATTCTCTACTATTATCGTTAATTTTATATAGCTTCGAAAAACTATTCTTACGATAGTTTGTTCTTCTATCTCCTTAATATTAGTAAATGAGAGAAACTTTTGCACAAATAATTTCATTGGATATTTATTTGAAGATGCAAGGGAGATAGAGAAAACTGAATCCATGGTCAGATGTTTAACAGCTAGTCGGCATATGCTGGCCTAGAAATTTCATACTCTTACAATGGCATCGCGAGAAAGGTCTGATCAGCGAAGAAAGCTTTAAAAAATTCATAGAATTGAGAAAACTTAAACAAATGACAAATATTTCCAAAATGGCTCCATAAAACATTTATTTGAAATAAATTGTGTATCTCTTGTGGTTTACCCGTTATGAAGAATATACAAAATTTCCTCAGAATGAAGAAAACACTTCACAGGTTTTTCCCAGAAAATTCAAGCCATACATTTTATCTGTCTTGCAAATATCTTAAACATGAGGTATTTTAATCAAAATTGTTAGATAATTTTGAGAAAAACGAAACTTTGAAAAACTTCACATGTGAAAGGTGGTGGTGTGAGGGTACTTTATTTAAAATTCTGTGTCCCATCTTAAGCTGAAGCTAAATATTAAGGTTTATATATGCAAGGTTTAAGTTAAGTCTCTCAGTCTCCATTTAAATTGAGACTGTACAGCATCTCCAAAACTAAGTGTTGTAGAAAGAAATGTCGTGAATAAAAGTTGCTTGATATTATGGGGGAAAGTAAATGCTATTAGTTGTTTTATTTGGAGGACGTTGTGATAGTCACTTTAGGGTCAATTTAATTTGACCCTGATTGTGGGTTCCATTAAAAAAAATTATGAACAGAGCGATTGGCTCAGGCAGTAAGTCTGTGGCCCGCATTCAGGACGTCACGGCTTCAAATCCCGTGGACTGGGGTTTGCAGAGCGAGTTAGCTCCGGTAGCATGTAAGGCTCGCATTCCGGAGGTCGTGGGTTCGATTCTCCTCGACCGCCTATTCTGACCTTGGGTTTTTCGTGGTTTTCCCTGGTTGGAAGGCAAATACTGGGATAATTTCTCGTCTACAACGATTTTCTTTGTATCATATCCCTTTCATTCCGTTTGCTTCTCATCTTTTCAAGTGTGCTTCTAAGTTTTGTGGCTTATGGCGGTGCCGGACAGATGATGCAGATGCTTGCGGAAAGCAAAGATGCTCTAAAGCTGCTTGATCGACAGGCGTACATCGCCTTTTCTAGGCAGCTCCAGTAGTAGAACGGGGGTCTTCGAGCCTGGAACTGAAAAGGCCTTCCGCTTGTCCTTGTGGTCCGTCTATCTGCTATTGTAGCCTCCTGTGGTTCCTTTACCTCATTCCTTCCTCCTGGGGGGTGGGAGCCACAATAGATCTATGTAGGTCGCAGTGCGCGAGGTGTTCCTCTCCGCTGTATAACCTAACCTAACGCTGATTTTTTCGTGGTTTTCCTGTCATAGAGAAAAATACCGGATTGGATATTTAATACCACCACTCAAAGTTCCACTTTAACTCTAAAAATAGTAAAAAATTAAATAATAGATGGTAATAGCGAATGCTCTGACATCTATCCACAGATAATGAAAGCAGGTAAGACTGGAGGGTACCCTAAAGTCATCTGCCCGGCATGTGTAGAAGCAGAGATACAGTTGCTCTACATTAAGGTCCTGTGAACAGTGCTGAAGCTACCGTCTCTCCATCACAGAAGCAGAGGTGCAGTTGCTATGTACTAAACCTCTGCGGACATGTAACGAATTAAGATGGTATGCTACAGCGATGAGACTTAGAAGGCTGTTTGCTACACACCAATCCACAGGTATCTTCTGATAGACTCGCTAACACGTAGTTAAAGTGATTGAAATAAATAACGATAAAACGATATATATATATATAGCTTTCAATTCTCGTGAAAGGTGAATATTAATAATTATCTTATTTTTCTCCTAAAGGATAAAAATAGGCATATGCTCTAAAATCCGAGGTCTCTATTTAACATAAAACTAGTCTATAAAAATCAAATGCCCTGTGTGATGGCGATATAAGAATACGAGACGTATTTTTAAAGTAAGTACCGTTTTAATATTTTGCCGCTGCAACGCTGAAGTCGCAGTTCTGAGCATTCACGGTCACTTTCTCATTCATTAGGAAGTCAGACGCAGCTATAAGCGACCGTCACATTGTGTTTTACTGTTGTTAGAGCATTTCTAAATGTTCAAAACAGTTGAACGACCCGACGATTGTCAAGTCATGGTTCGTTTCTGTAATGCGAGAAATTTTACGCCAGCAAACATTCATCGCCAATTCTGTGAGTTTTATGGGGAAACAATGAGTGGCAATGCCTGGGTGACACACAGCTAAAGAAACTCCTTACAGTCCGGATATGGCACCAAGCTTCTTTTATCTGTTTCTTCATCTGAAGAAATTCTTTGGTGGAAAACATTTCAATGACAATGGCGTTATGAAACAAGTAGTGCAGACTTGGCTATCATCACAGGCGGCATCATTCTTTGACGAAGGCACACAAAAGCTGGTTTTCGTTACAAGTGCTTGAATAACGGCGGTGAATATGTGGAGAAGTAGTGTAAGATAATGAATGATAATAAAGTATTTGGGAAATATAGCTGCGTTATTTTTTTAAAAGTTATCGGAACTTAAAATCCATGCCTCGTATATTTGCACACCTGTTTTATATTTATTTTAAGGGAATGGTGCATTAAAATCTGAAGCATAATACGGCTTGAAAGCCATGAAGTGTTGCAACCTGTGATGTGTTTGACGTCTCAGAATAACACTACCTTCATGGTGTTGGTAATCCCATAAAGCACGCCTGGAGCGTAAATTTTAGACGGAAAAAAAAACAAGGATGCATAATGTGTCAGATTAATTTCCCATGAAATGATTCAATATACATGACAGGCAATTTGAGGGAGTTATTAACGCATTCTTACTGTAGTAATTCATAGTACTTAGTATTCATAAATGCACATGTGATATTACTCATCAGTTTAAAATACGATTAATTTCGCAATAATGAGGCTTGGAGCACTCGGTGCGCGTGGAGTTGTAATGTGAAAATGGGAAATGGCTGGTCAACAGAAGTGATTAATTGCAAGCTCATCATTCTGGTGTTCTACTGAGTACAATAGTGAAATTAGTGTTTTGCAATAATGCACCAAGCAATATGCACGAAACATTCAAATCATAATTCCCACACTAACATATAAATATTTCGTATTTCAGCTTCAAGCAGGACTTATTTCTAAACCACGCTGCGTTTGCTATTTCGTGTTTATTATGTGCGCGCTTGCACGTCAGTGTATTACCGGGCGACATAACAGGAAATGCAGAATTTACGTCAAATTATAAAAGCAGGACCAGAAGTAAAAAAACAACAGCTAATAAACTTCTAAATCATAAGGTTTCAGGTGCCTATGAAACCGTGATTTATTACGTAAATAATGATTTAAGGTTTTATATGAACAAGCTGTACTTAATACTTCAAGTATCGCATTTTCCTCTATACTCCAGAAATAACAAAAACAATAATTAAAGGAAAAATATGTTGGGACTACACTCACATGACATTCTCTACTCTTGTACAAACTATTTTCACAAACGCTTATTCTCCATTTATTTCATGTTAATCGAGATAATCATTTACAGAAACTATCTTACTGCTAATTTTCTTGTAGGTACAAGTAGAATATGGTAGGCTTTATGCGATAGTCAAATCTTTTAAGAGCTGGTTGCTATGTGGAGCATTCCATTCTCTTTGCATGTCCAGGACATAAAAAACGAATAACGAATTCCCATTTCAGAAAAAGTATAAGGTTGGAAAATTCAAACAAATCACAAGGAATGTCTCGGAAGTAGTTCACTCGAGAAAAAACTGCATATAACATAAACTGTGTGTTTTAACGAGATCTATATTTTTTGTGTAGTAAAAGTTTGTCTATGTCTTACGGTTCACCACCTATGCAAAATACATTCAGAATGAAGACTTATTTTGGGGACACTCCCAGTAAATTCAAAATATACATTTAATTTGCCAAGAAAGTATCATAAAGATATATTAATTTTTTTGGAAAATAAGAATTTTCAAAGAATGTTCATGTAAACAGTATTCTGACGTAGCAGGATTTTCTTGAAAATCTTCGTGTCGCATCTTTGTAAGATACTGAACCTAAACAACAAGTTTAATATTTATCCGACTTTTCGTTTTTGAGTTATGCTACACACAGACACAGAGGCGGATCTTTTTCTAAAAATTGTTTTTTCGGATTTAGGGGCCTCAAAACATGTATTTCCGGCGAAATCTCGATAGAGAATTTTTGGGTGGAATGCAATACTTCCGCTACTTACTATGCGTAGTAGAGAAAGTCAAAAGGAATCTGATTTGATGCATTCACATGAATTTGTCTACCTGCTATCATGTAGTTTTACATAGCTTCTACAATTATTCCGAGGAAAGTTTATTTTTCTATCTCTCGTACTTCGCGTTAATCGATATAATCCTTTGCAGAAATAGCTTCATTGTAGAATGACAGGGGAAACCGAATCGATATTCAAGATGTTTAACCAGACCGCGTAGGAGTGATGTGTTACACTCACATAACTTTCTCTTATCTTGTACAAACTATTTTTACAAACGCTTATTCTCCATATGCTTCATGCTAATCGAGATGTTAATCTTATTGCTAATTTTCTTGTAGATGCAAGGGGAATTGCTAGGCTTTAAGCAATAGTTAAATATTTTAAGCGCTGGTTTCTATGTGGAGTATTCCATTCTCTTTGCATTACCAGGACAAAAAAATGAATAACGAATTCTCATTTGAGAAGTATTGGAAAATTTAAGGGAATAACAAGCAATATCTCGAAAATGGTTCACTCAACAAAAAGAAGTATATGACATAAATTGTGTATTTTAACGCGATCTACATTTTTTGTGTAGTAAAATTTTGTCTATCTCTTATGGTTTACCAGTTATACAAAAGACGTTCACAATGAAGAATACTTTTGGAGGCATTCCCAGAAAATTCGAGATATACATTTTATTTGTCATGAAAGTATCTTAAATATATCGTATTTAATCTAAGTCGTTAGAGCCATTTTTTGGGAAAATTAAAATTTTCGAAAAATGTTCCATGTAATGGGTAATCTGGGGTGTCGGTGAAATCTCGCTATCGAATTTTTGTGTGAAATACAATACTTCTCCTATTTAGTATACGTAGTAGAGAAAGTAAATATATGTGAGTGTTGCATTCAGAATTTCTCTACACATTATCGATGTTTTTATATAAATTCTGGACTAGTTAGGAAAGGGACACCTACCACAACGACCCTCAAGGACTCTATTGTGTATACACCTCGGAAGGAACGGATGAGGTGAGGGAACAGCAGGAGACACACAGGTTACAGAGCGCAGCCGACGCAAGTTGACGGAGATGCGCAGTGTTCCCTAACAGTTCAAGGCTTGACCACCTGGCCACGGGAGGGCCGCTCAGAGATGTTCTTCCAGTGAAACCGGGGAAACATTTTCAAAACGCAAGCCTCTGTGTCATCTACCCGACACCGACCGAACCGAAAGGGAAATGAAATTAGTGGAAATGGGAAGTGTGGAAACCCTACACCACTCCAACATAAGCCTATGTCAACTAGGAAAAATCCATGTTCACAGTGGGCGGTCATTAACAATCGAAACCGGGACCTTCCGAGTGCGAGCCGCGGAGCCATTCCGCTCGGTTTATATAATTCTTACGAAAGCTTATTATTCGATGGATTTCATGTAAATCGAGATATACGGTTGCAAAAATGGCTTCTTTACACATTTCTTTGTAGGTTCAAGGGGGATATAGAAGACAGATGATCATATTTCGAAAAGTATGTATTTTAGAGCCCATGTTTACTCGATATTTTTGTCTTGTTTTGGCCGATACTGCCACCGCTCAAAATATGGAATACTTCTTTTTAACACCTGGAGGGGACATCTTGCACACCGGATCTACATGACTACACACCCAGGAGAAACAATGAAGAAAGATGGAACCATAGGAGATTACAGGCCGCAGAAACAGTCCACGGTGACGCGCGTAAAAGTCCCTAACATTTCTTGGCTCGAAGACACGACCCAAACCAACCCTAGGTCCCATGCAACCAGGGAGCCTTCTGCAGACCACAGGAATACCCTTTCCTGGGAGCAAGTATTTTCGTCATCTGTCAGACACATCACACACTTCGAAAACAGAATGCACATCTGAAACATGAGGTTAGGGTGGGTGGTCAACGAGAAGTGAACCCAGAACCGCCTGAATGCGAGTTTCACACTTCACCGCTGGGGCACCTCGCGCGGTAAAAATATTTCTTAGAATGTTAAACCGTCAAAAGTTGCTCTAGCAGCACAAGTAGATCTTCCAGAAGTATTTACGTTGTAATCTCTAGATTTGTAAATATAATCCTAGGTATATTTTTGTAAACATGATATTCTATTAACAGCAGGAGTACTTCATTCAAGTCATTCGCGATTATAAGTCAATTGTAATAGAATGGAGCCTGCTACTGAACTAAAGTTTAGCAATATTTTACTTTATGTTAAAACCTACATCTATAAAACGGGGCGCCGGAGTAGCGTAATGGTTTCGTTTCCGGCTTTGGTACTAACCGTCCGGGATTCGACTCCCGGCTCTGGGATGGCGATTTTAAGTCGACCCTATCCAGACCTTCACTCTGATTAGTCATGTGAAGTATTCCCAAGAACTAATGTGGTTCGGAGTTCACCGTAAAAGATGTAGGTTCTCTCATTCCTCCGCCGTCCTTATCATCACCCTACCATCGGAGGCAACGGTTTCCGTCCGCTGGGTGCCTACACCTTTGAAAGGATCCAGTCATTGTTTGGTGGAATGAGGTATTCCCCAAAGGTCATAGGCTATATGGGGAGCGTTAGAAACGAAGACGACATCTTTAAAACCTATTACCATTTGACCACATCAGTATAGTATAACATAGAGCAACGAAACTATCTTTGACGAATTCAGCCAACGTTCTTGAACATCGCCCAAAAAACACTAAAGGCAATGAGGTCTCTGCTTTACTCTCGCTAAGAAGACAGCATGTTGTCTCCATTTTTCTTACCATCAATACAATTGTCGGCAAGACGTGTTCCTAATATTAGTTACAAGGAATTGTTTAAAAGCGCAAAAGATGCTGTTGAATTCAGCACTACTTAACTGGCCAAGCTTGGGCACATACTTAATGGAAGTACGTGTACTAAGAGATAAGGTGTTTATGTAATTTTTCTTTAAACATATGTGGTGCTTGAGTACTTGTGCGCGACTGTGTGTGTGTGTGTGTGTTTGAGTGTGTGATTCAGAGTGTTTTTTCAGTTTTATATGTATGTATATAGTGCGGTGATTATAAAAAAAAAATAATTGTTTTCTGGTTGATACTGCAAGTCACGTATACAGACCAGGTATTTTTCTAGAGAGCATGTACGGTCTTATGACCCATGTGACTGTGTTATGCAATTAATGTAATACTAAATACTTAATAAATACCACCACTACTACTACTACTACTTATTTTCAATATTATGATGAAATAATCACTGCATGCATTCTATGTAAAGGGTCTTTCAACAAGAGTGTCCTATGTTTAACATGTGATTGCTGCCGTTGTTATTGAGTTACAACAGTCATTGTTTTCATGTGGTTACAGTTGTTATTGACAAATATCCAAGGAAGGTTACAGCATTCAGCAACGCGTAGAAATTGTGAAAAGTTATTATCAAAATGGATCATCTGTTCGCCAAACCTTCCGTGTATGGCGTGAAGTTTACAGTGTGCATAATCGTCCCTGCGAGAGAACGATTCGGCGTTTGATCGATAAATTTGAAACAAGTGGTTCTGTCAGCGATCAAAGAACGCCTGTACGTAATCGACGTAAGCGCTCCAACGAAAACATAGGTGCCGTTCGTGAGAATGTACACGAGAACGGAAACAAATCAATTGCTCGTCAAGCGCAAGAATTGGGGATTTTGCCGACCACAACTTGGTGAATTCTGCATCTGGACTTGAAGTTTCCGCTTACAAAATGGTGTAAACTCAATAACTACAGCCTAACGACCATAGGTTGCGCCGTGTATTCCTCAATAACTACAGCCTAACGACCATAGGTTGCGCCGTGTATTCGCTGACAGGGCTATGGAGCAATTGGAAGCTGACCTGCATTTTTGTCGAAAAATCATCTTCAGCGACAAAGCCCACTTTTGGATGGGTGGTTGCCGCTATTGGAGCAATCACAATCCAATGCACATTCATGAGCGACCACTTCATCCCCAAAAGGTTAGTGTGTGGTGTGGTGTGGTGTGGTGTGGTGTGGATTTTGGCATGGTGGAATCATTGGTCCATATTTTTCCAAGATGAAGATGAACAAGCTCTGTCAATGGAGAAACATACCGGACTCTTATAAGGGATTATTTTGGCCTCAATTGGATGGTATGGATCTCAGAAACATCTGGTTCCAGTAAGATGGTGCCACATGTCATACTGCTCTCGAAACAATCGATCTTTTGAAGGAAAAGTTCAGAGGTTTCATCATTTCCCGTGGTGGTGATGTTAATTGGCCCCGAGGTCATGTGAATTAACGCCGTTAGATCACTTCTTGTGGGGTTATGTTAAATCTCGAGTTTGTCAACAAGCCAGAAACAGTAAATCAGCTTATGAATATCATCACGCGTGTTATTCGTGAAGTTGGGCCTAATTTGCGTTCTTCTGTCATTGAAAATTGGGTCAACCGTATACGTGTAACCCAACGAAGTCGCGGCGGTCACTTAACTGATGTTCTCTTCCACACGTAATGGCATTAATTATGTTCCAAAATAAAAAATGAAATAAACCTCTAATATTTATAGAACGTGTTTTATTTAAGTTCAAAAATAGGACACACTTGTTAAAAGACCCTATACAATAACAATAAAGGACAGGAAATGTATCATGAATGGATACAATTATAGATGCTTATAGAGCCACGTAGAGGATATATTTTGATTTCAAGTTTATGCTAATTCTTGGAGAATAATAATAATAATAACAATAATAATAATCATCATCATCATCTTTCAAGGTTTAGGTCTTTTGGCTTGTTCCGGTCTCATTTAAACTGTTCCGTCCAACTTCATTTAAATCTGTCAATGTTTCTTTGGCCCTTTTGGTGTATATCTTAAAACCAACTTCGTATAGCTGTTATCGTCCATCCTTTACACACGTTGTTTCCAATTGTTTTGGTTTTCTTTCATTTTTTCTAGTAATTTGAAAATTCTTAGTTATTTTGTATGTCTTCACTTCTCCTTCTGTCTTTTAATGTATATCCTGTTACATATCTTAAAAGCTGCATCTCTGCTGCTTCTATCTTTCTTTCCATTTGTTTGGTCATTGTCCAATATTCGGATCCATGCGTTAACACTGGAACTGTCATCACTTTGTAAAATTTTATTTTTATCCTTTTCTTGGTATTTTTTAAACTTCGTTTGATGGTGCCGCATATTTGGTTGAGTTTATTAATTTTGTTTATTATATCATCATGCTTTAAGTATGAAACGTTACAGCCTAGATAATTGAAACAGTTTATTTGTTCTAATATTGTCTCTTGTATTACTATTCTTGCTCTTAATGTTTCCGGTCCTCTGAAAGCCAATGCTTTACTTTTGTGTGGTGGTAGTACTTTCTCTACTGCGTATAATAAGTAGGGGAAGTATTGTATTCCACCCAAAAATTTGATACCCAGATTTCACCGGAAATACATGTTTTGAGACTCCCTGAATCCAAAAAAAGCATTTTTGGAAACATGTCCGTGTGTGTGTGTCTGTGTGTGTGTCTGTGAACAGCATAACTCAGAAACGAACAGTCGGATAAACACCAAACTTGGTATTTAGGTTCAGTATCTACCAGAGATGCGACATGAAGGTTTTCAAGAAAATCCCCCCACCCCAGACTACCCTTTACAAGGAAACATTTTTCGAAAATTTTAACTTCTCAAAAATGGCTCTAACAATTTTGAATAAATATCATATGCTTAAGATATTGTCATGAGAAATGTAATGTATATCTCGAATTTTCTGGGAATGCCTCCAAAAGCATTGTTCATTGTGAACGACTTTTGCATAACTGGTAAACCGTAAGAGATAGACAAAATTCTACTACACAAAAATGTAGATCGCTTTAAAATACACAATTTATGTCATATACATTTCTTTTGTTGAGTGAACCGTTTTCGAGATATTGCTTGTTATTCCCTTAAATTTTCCAATACTTATACTTTTTCTGATATGGGAATTCGTTATTCATTTTTATTTGTCCTGGTAATGCAAAGAGAATGGAATGTTCCACATAGCAACCAGATCTTAAAATATTTGACTATCGCTTAAAGCCTACCATATTCCCCTTGCATCTACATGAATATTACCAATAAGATTTACATCTCGATATCTCGATTAACATGAAGCATATGGAGAATAAGCGTTTGTAAAAATAGTTTGTACAAGAGTAGAGAAAGTCATGTGAGTGTAACGCATCAGATTTTTTTTATTTTGTAGCGTTGGCTTATTTTGTTTAATTGATATAGAGGTTTTTGTTTATTTAATTCTAAGCCACATATTAAGACCAGATCGTCTGCAAATAACATTACATCTAAAATGACATTATTCATCTTAAAATGTGCATTTAAGCTTCTCTGCCATTCTCTGAAAATGTCATCTATGTATAATACAGAGAAATCATGATACAAGTTTTATATGGGTCGCACTGTACAAGCATAAAAGGACGAACATAGAAAAATGAAGTTGACGCCGTTTTAGGAACTGATAACAGAAGAGTTCCCTCTTGGGTTTTATATCCGAAACGAAGTGATGTACTTTATTGAGGTGTTGTGTGCGCAAGCTACCAAATTTGACAGGGGCGCAGAATCATCCTTTATCCAGCTTCACGCTGTATAAAGCGAAGTTTACCCTTTCTCCCTTAGGGCTTTGAAGAAGCAGCCCCCGTCTCCAGCACACTTCCCAATTTGTTGACTTAGCCCCTTCTCGAACTTGCTACATCCCCTTCCTATTTGCCCAAATTCCCCAACCCAAACAGAAACCCTAGCACATGCTCGTTATTCGTCCTGCCTATCCATGCATAAATGGTATTTCTCTGCTTGAAGGGCACGTACCGCTTTTGAATGTTCTTGGACAGTTTTGTTTCAAACTCGGAAACTATGCTGAAGTGATATACTCCCCTGCGGTATCAGTAGCTTCCACAGTATTTAATTTTGTTTTAATTCCTTTCCAAAATTAATGAAACGAGTTTCCTAGGGCTCGCCAGATGCGACTACTCCTACAGAAATTCCCTAAAATCGAGGCAAAAAAATCTGATGTGTTACACTCACATGACTTTCTCTTCTCCTGTACAAGCTATGTTTGCAAACTCTTATTCTCCATCTATTTCATATTAATCGAGATAAGCATTTGCAGAAACGATCTTTTGACATGCAAAGAGAATTACATTTTACACATAGCGACCAGTTCTAAAAATATTTGACTATCGCTTAAGGCCTATTATGTTTCCCTTGTTTTGTATTTGCAAGGGCAATATAGAAATACAGTAGCCTTTAAGCATAGACATATCTCTTAATAGCTGGTTGCTATTGCAGCACCATTCTCTTTGCCACAGATTAATTTGAGAAAAAGTATAAGTATTGGAAAATTTAAGGGAATAACAAGCAATATCTCGAAAATGGTTCACTCCACAACAAAAAAATGTATATGATATAAATTGTGTATTTTAATGCGATCTACATTTTTGTGTAGTAAAATTTTGTCTGTCTCTTATGGTTTACCAGTTATGCAAAAGTATTTCACAATGAAGAATACTTTTGCAGACATTCCCAGAAAATTCAACATATACATTTTATTTGCCATAAAAATGTATTCAACATATGACACTTTAATCAAAATCGTTAGAGACGTTTTTGAGAAAATTAAAATTTTCGAAAAATGTTCCAAGTAAAGGGTAATCTGGGGTGGCGGTATTTTCTTGAAAACCCTCGTGTCGCAAATCCGGAAGATACTGAACCTAAATACCAAGCTTGGTGTTTATCCGACTGTTCGTTTCTGAGTTATGCTGTTCACAGACACACACGGACATGTTTCCAAAAATGCTTCTTTTTTGGATTCAGGAGGTCTCAAAACATACATTTCCGGAGAAAGTTCGGTATCGAATTGTTGGGTGGAATGCAATACATCCCCTACTTACTATACGTAGTAGAGAAAGTAATTAATGCAAACCCATGAAAAAGCAGTACATCACTTGTTATGTTGTGTATAGCATATGGAACTTCTCCTTGGTTAAGGAAGCAACGCGCTCTGTTTATTACTATTTTAAATGTATTTGCTATACTTGACCTGTGTCGCATCGGTATTAATATTGCTACCACTTTGAGAAGACTCGCGGTCACGGGTTTAATTTGAGGATGGCAGGAATTAGTAAGTTAGTTCAGGGGATGATTTCCTGGTAGAGCTGAGGTTCTTTTCCGGCTAAACTGAACTATTGTTTATTTTTAAAATATTCCTTTCTAGTCGACCAGTCACCTTTATTTATCGAAGACACTTTCATTTACTTTAAGGTCAGTGGCCATCTCTCCTCTTAACTTTACCCTCGGTTGTCTATGTTACGACAGTTTTCGCCAGACTTAAAGAAAAAATCTGATGTGTTACACTCACATGACTTTCTCTACTCTTGCACAAACTATTTTTACAAACGCTTATTCTCCATATGCTTCATGTTAATCGAGATATCGAGATGTTAATCTTATTGCTAATTTTCTTGTAGATGCAAGGGGAATTGGTAAGCTTTATGCAAAAGTAAAATATTTTAAGAGCTGGTTGCTATGTGTCATATTCCATTCTCTTTGCATTACCAGGACAAAAAAACGAATAACGAATTCCCTTTTGAGAAAAAGTATAGGTATTGGAAAATTTAAGGGAATAACAAGCAATATCTCGAAAATGGTTCACTCAACTACAAAAATGTATATGACATAAATTGTGTATTTTAACGCGATCTACATTTTTGTGTAGCAAACGTTTGTCTATCTCTTATAGTTTACCAGTTATGCAAAAGTCGTTCACAATGAAGAATACTTTTGGAGACATTCCCAGAAAATTCGAGATATACATTTAATTTGTCATGAAAATATATTAAACATATGATACTTTAATCAAAATAGTTAGAGCCATTTTTTAGAAAATTAAAGTTTTCGAAAAATGTTCCATGTAAATGGTAAGCTGGCGTGGTGGGGGGTTTCTGAGAACCTTCGTGTCGCATCTCTGGAAGATACTGAATACTAAATACCAAGTTTCGTGTTTATCCGACGTTCGTTTCTGAGTTATGCTGTTCACAGACACACATACGGACATGTTTTCAAAAATACTTTTTTTGGATTCAGGAGGCCTCAAAACATGTATTTCCGGTGAAATCTCGGTATCGAATTTTTGAGTGGAATGCAATACTTCCGCTACTTACTATACGTAGCAGAGAAAGTAATAACTTAATCATTTGCTTTCAAGTTCTTTACCGTCCGTCGCTCTTGCTAGTTTCGGAAGAAAGCCCACCACCTGAGTTTCCACACTTTTCCCCACTTCTCAAAATCTCTCCCACTTTTCTTATATTTCGTTCCATTTTAGGTTCAAAATGTATCATGTGACATTTATGCGATCTTTCATTCGCTATCACCTTATTTCTGACTTTTCTTATTGGTCTCCCCACTTCGGCAACTTCCACGTTTAATTCTGACAACGTATTTTAAATCAAGAATCTTTTCATGAGCCTTCTTAGATCGAAAATAGAATACGTACACTCTCTGACCGTACTAAGTTTATGATCTTTTGTCCGTGTCACTTCCGAACTGAGATACAAAGGCTAGCCCTGTAGGCTTCACGGCACCATGTAACCATAGGCCATTTCCCACAGAGCAGATAAGTGTCTACCTGGCCTTTCGCTAGAAAATAGTGTGCTTTTGTTTTCGGCACAGTTATTACTGGTAAGAATTTACACAGCATTTAATTATTATTTGACTTGATTTAGTTTTGGCACATTTAATGGCACTTTTAACTCATTACTGTTTATACCAAATCCTGCTTCACAAGTTTATCTCAGTTATGAATTATTTGACATTAAGTTTTATTACATTTTTATTAATATTATTTTCTTCATTAATCCTTATATTTAATGTTTATATTGTATTATATTATTTATTTATTTATTTTTTGCCTCGGTCTCAATCGACTTCACCTACAGAGGTGAAGTGACACTGGATCTTAGAGGGCCTCATTATCGTAAGCCTCTATCTTACTTATCGGTATAAAACCTCTTTTGTATCCGATAAAATTGTCTGAAAAGCATATTTTATGCCTGTTTATTACGAATAAGAGATTTTTATGCACACGATGGAAGAACGTATCCTGCATTTTCAAACCGTTTGTAAGTATTCGATTTTTATCCAACAAGAAAGGTTTTTCTTAATGAAATGCAGCCTTGTAGATTGCATTGAAACTATAATCATCAAAATATTTTTATTTGAAGTCTTGGCTTTGTAGTATAACTGGATCTTCAGCAGCTACCTGGATATAGCATTCCCACGAATAAACAATATAATATTTTGATTATTACCTCCCTCTGTTCTATTTCTTATTATTAGAAGAACTGTAGAAAGAGGAGCTGGAACAGGATGAACAGTTTATCCCCCACTTTCAGTCAGAATTGCTCATGCAGGGCAAGCAGTTGATTTAACCATCCTGAATTTGACTACCTTTGTCTTCATATTGCACTCGGTTATTTACCGAAATGCTTCAACATCCTTAAACAGCACGAAGATTCGCGCATGCGTTCCTGGGAATGCTTTTTACCATTATTCGCATAAATGAGTCCTAAAAAATAACTTTATAAACAAACTTTCGTTGCAAGTGTAATATGTAAACTGCAATTCGTTACAATGTCACTAGAAGGAATATTGCCTTTATCGAGATTGATCTATAGTTTTGGGGATCAATAGAAATGTTCACTTTAGCTGTAATCCAAAAGTCAAAGATGAAGAATCGCATTCTATTGGGAAAATATTACAGTGTAATTATATGAATTCATGATATATTGTCTACTTTACATTTTCATGCAATTTATACAATGTTTACAATACAATGGAGTTGCTTATTATTTCTCTTCCGCTTATATTTAACATTCACTTGTATATATAATGGGGAAGTATCCTATAATTTTCCACTATTTACTCTTTTCCCTTGTTACTCTTGTCCGTATCTTCTCCAATTTGCTTCACGTTTCTTTTAACCACTTTAACGTAATTTTTTCTAAATATTTTCCTGCGTTCTACATATATTCATTTGGTCTTGCATAAAAAAGCTTCCTAACGTTTAGCTCTATTGGTAGATTTTTCCATTTGCCTAGTAGTAAATTCTCTCTTCTTTTATTCGTTTCATTGCATTCCAGAATATAATGCTAATTGTCATGTAATCCATTACATTTAGTACATCTCTCCCCCCTTCTTCTCCCTTTTAGACCACTTAAATTCATTACACCTGTTCTCGCCCATGCATACCTCATTCTGCCCTCTGTGCGGCATACTACGACGTATCCTTCTTTTCCCACATTCCGTTTTAAAATATTTATAAACTATTAATGACCTTCCTTTCCTTGAAGCTGCTTATTTCTTGCTTTTCAATATCCTCCACTCTTGTCCTAATTTCTCTCCAGAAACCCTTACTTTTGTTGTATCTTTCTGCCCATGTTTCTCCCATTCCTATTTCTTCCAATGCTGTCTGTATTTTGTGCATGCAAGTTTCTTTTTTTCCCATTTTCTCGTGTACAACCAAGCATTGCTTTAGTATATCATTTTCCTCTAGTAGGTTTATTCTAAACCAGTATTCGATTGCCCATCCTACAATTTTACCTTTACCTCCCACCCTCACTAGTTCTGCTTGTGCTACTCCATTCGATGAACTTCTTGGTAATCCCAGGCTTATTTTGCAAAAATTCCTATGCATAGCATCTTATTTCCCATCCTTTTTCCAGCCTCCATATCTCTGCTGCGTATAACATCCTTGCTTCCACCACTGCGCTATATAACCGTTCTAGTCACGAAATTTGCATTTCTGGTATTTTGTTCTCACATACTCTGATTACCTATATTGCTTGTTTACCCTTTGCTAGTACTTTTTTCTTCTATTCTCCCCAATCCCCTGTGCTTTGAGCCTTACTCCTAGATAGTCAATTGTCCTCACTACCTCCAGCTCCGTTCCTTCCCAATACCAATTTTTGGTCTTACTTAGTTTATATCCTTTCTTAAAGATCTAGAGTTTGATTTATTTTTGTTTATTCTCAACCGCCAATGTTTACACTATTTGCCAATTGCTTCAATAGTGTTACCTAACCCCACAACTGAGATGGAACTTGCCGCTAGATCATCTGCAAACAATAATCCTGGTATATCCTTATTATTAATAACTGGTGAATGCTTATTGGATGTATTATCTCTTCTATAATATCATCTATAAATAGGTTAACTAACACTGGTCTAAGTTTGCACCCTTGTCTGAGCCCTTAATTATTCGCGTTCTCTTAAGTAATTCTTCCCTTGGCTGTTTTCACACTGCACTCATTATTTGCATATAAATGTTTTATATTCTTTATAAATGATTCGCTCACTCCTTTCTTAGTTTTTGCCATACTGCAGGCCCTGTAAAAATATAATATAACTCTATCAGTTCAAAGGCATATCTTTCGTAGCGATCGAATATTTTAATGCCTAAATAATATTAATTGTATTTTTATTATAATTAAATTCAATAACAGCCCACCTTGAAAAAAATGTATATAATTATTGTTTAAATTGTATGTAAGTCATTGCACATACTTATTTTTTATTGTAAACGTATTTATTAATGTTATGTAAATGTTTATATACTCTAATAGTACAAAAACTGAGAATAATATATTTTAGGTTGTTAATAATGAGGTAATAGTGTAATTTCCGTGACAATAATGTATCTGGAAACTTAAGAAAAATACTGGTCATGAAAAGATTGGTAGTGACGTAAGTTTCGCTTACAGTTTGGAATTAGTCAATCAACAGTAAAGAAAGATTTTAGTTTGAATACTTAAATTCTATTGGACTAGAATTAGCCAATAAGAGACTGGCATTACCCAAGCTTCAGGGTTTTTTACCGTTGAATTTAGTCAGTCGCGGGCATGATGTTGTAGAGTACGGATGGTAAAAATTGTGTTCTCTGCTAGAATGTATAAAGTGCTCACAGTTTTTTTTAAAGTGTTGTGTATTTTTTATAAATGTGCAACTATAAAGAGCAATAAAAAGAAGTGAATTTAAAAAGTAAATTCTGTGACGTATTTTAATTTTTGTCTTATCACAACCTGAAAAGAACTTATGTTTCTATAGTGCGACTGAAGCAGCCGAGGCAAGTTTAAATAATATTACGTAAAACAAGCATCATCTTTACTATAAAGTTTGGCGTCCCAAGCATCAAACAACATCAAAGTGTATCTTAAAAACGTTGGGTTAAATACTTCTTCAAAGTGACGCACATACGCGGGGATTCTCACATCTCACACAAATACAATACTTTCTCAAAGTGGCGTCCCTCAAAGTGGATCTAAATAATTACATAACAACACACATATTTTTCAAATATACGTAATAATATTTACGTAACCTATAAACTATCGCAAATTGACGCCTCAACGAGGAACCATCAACATTACCACCGCAAATGCTGACGTGTAACACAGCTTTATAAACAGTATTAAGTTTTCTGCTTAACTATTAGACCACTGACAACGCCCCCTATGACACGCAATAGCAAGTTAGCTATTTTCAAAAGGACACTGGGGATACATCCGAGACGTTTGCTAAAGTCCACAGCGGAGGAAAGCTTGCGAAACGCATTAGTCAGAATGAATAGTTCTCGACCGGAAATCTTCCATTAAAACAGTGTTTAGCGCTCTTGGGTGTGCGTGTAGAGCGACCCCTTACATTGTCCTTCAGTTCTCCCCCACAGAGAGAAGTGCGACGTTAGGTTTGATCTCTAAGTCACATCATCTTTGAGCTCAAGTCACCAAAACCCTAAGAAGCTCGTTTCGAGGGATTCAGCTTGTGGGTTCCCGGAGTATAAGTAGGACCAGCAGGTTGAATTTGGCCCGCGTATTCCCTTTGGATCTTTGTAAAAGCTACCTGCACGATGGGTGATAAAGCTGTGGTGTCTGCTTCAGTTTTTAATTAACAGCGTATATCTCACATCCTGCAAGCTGTTCTTCGGTATATGACAATGCAGGTACATAACAGTTACCTGTTTGTCATAGCTGAAAATTAAGTTCTTATATGTAGCTTCTGTTGATGGTAGAAATTACATAGTTATTAAGGAACCCGGAAAGGAAAATATGCAATATCAACTCTGAATCCTGTATTATGGAATAAAAATATTACTAAATAAACCAGCCATAAAATTTACAAATACAAATTTATAGAAACACTTCTTAATTGTACGGTACAGAAACTGACAGCTAAAAATTTTTAAAAATAAGCTTGTGAGAATATAAATGTATTACTGCAGCATTTAAGCGGAGTCTGACATAAACAAGAAAAAGAGAAAAGCTGATTACATAATGGAAAAATGACATTCTGGATAAGACTGAGTGAAAACACCAATGAGGATAATGACTAAAGAGAGGAAGATGACCCCATTCAGTAGAATAAATTTATGTGACTCCATATATCTGATCATCAAGAGACCTACCTACCTACATACATACATACATACATACATACATACATACATACATACATACATACATACATACATATGGTCGTCCGTCATGGTGTATTGGTTACCATCCTAGCCTCTAGTTCCCGAGGTCGCAGGTTCGAACCCTTAGCATGGCTTCCTTTGGAAGGGAAGTAAAACTGGTGGTTCCGTATTGTAGATTTACGGCACGTAAAAGAACTTCAAGTCTGATAAAGAGGCCTCTAAGCAAAATTACCGGTCTTACACGCCCAATATAGAACGGGACGCTAAGAACCACAGCAGTTAAACAGTGTCCATAAAAATAAATAAATAAATATATACATACATAACATACATACATACATACATACATAAAAGGTTTCCTAAATTTTCTATGTAAGGTATAGTTAGTTTGTGGTGGGGGGATGTGATTGTATATCATGATTTAATATTTTTGGAAGATAACTGACTTAAATACCAAGTTTGAAACGTATCAGACCTTTGGTTTTCGCGTTAAGCTGTTTTCAAATACACACATACGGACCATTTTATAAAAATACTCTTTTTTTGTATTCAGAGGGACTCGAAACACATATTTCCACTAAAATCTCGACATTGAATTTTTGGGCGGAGTACTTCCTCTTTCTATAGGTAGGTGGCAGAGAAAGGGGGAAAAACAATTTCCCATGCTAAATCCTAATGTCCAGAGATTTGTTTTCCATCCTGTATATGGATTGCAACCATATAGCCTTTCATCCCTGAATAGCAACTGTTTCAAATCTTCATTGGCATTAGTACAGGCTCGAGCATGGAACAAAGCCTTAACCGATGTCGATCGTGGATCTTCTTGGTTGGCAGGCACAGGCACGCGGCATTATCTACAACACACATTCAGATAATTTATGTGTGCAATCTTGTTCTATCGCAGATTACGTGGTAGTAGGCAATTAAACGTACGAGAGAGCCTTGCCATGAGCTAGTTAATTTCATTCAGTGGTCGGAAAGGGAGAACCAGAGGTAATAGCGAAAATCCCTAAAGACATTATAACGCACTCCAGCTTCGCATTGGAAAGATAGAGCTGTTAACTCTCGTAAGCAATATTCACTGTTACATCACTGAGGTATAGGAAACTATTCTTGCATCCCATATCTGTTTAACAAAATCAATGTAACTACCCTGAGGATATTTCAGCAAATGTGTGAATCGCTAAAATGAGCCTTCATTCCTAGATAAGTTAAACGCATACATTTCCGTGCACGATTTTCAAGGTTTATGAAATGTCAAAGTTTAAAAGACATTAAAAGCAAAGAACCCTATAAAGTACTTACTTTCTTGTGATCATAAAAAAATATCGCAATGCGTTGCATATTGAACTTAACTGAAAAAATCTGATGTGTTAGACTTGCATAACTTTCTCTACTCTTCTATAAACTATTTTCACAAACGCTTATTCTCCATCTACTTCATGTTAATCCAGATAAACATTTTCAGAAACTATCTTAGTGCTAATTTTCTTGTAGATGCAAGGGGAATTGGTAGGCTTTAAGCGATAGTCAAATATTTTAAGAGCTGGTTGCTATGTGGAGTATTGCATTCTCTTTGCATGTCCAGGACATAAGAAAATGAATAACGAATTTCCATTTGGGAAAAAGTATTCAGTATTGGAGGATTCAAACAAATAACAAGGAATATCTCGGAAAGAGTTCATTTGAAAAAAAGTTATATATGACATAAATTGTCTTTTAACGAGATCTACATTTTATGTGCAGTAAACATGTTGTCTATCTCTTACGGTTTACCAGTTATGTGAAAGCCATTCAGAATGAAGAGGACTTTTGGGAGACATTCACAGAAAATTCAAGATATACATTTCATTTGCCATAAAAATATCTTAAACACAGGATATTTTAATCAAAATCGTTAGGGCCGTTTTTGAATAAAAATTTTCGAAAAAGTTCAATGTAAAGGGTAGTCTGGGGATTCTATAAATTCTTTGTGTCACATGCTTAGAAGATACTAAACTCAAATAGTAAGTTTGGTATTTATCCGACCTTTCGTTTTTGAGTTATGCTGTTCATAGACTGACAGAGATACGGACATGTTTCCAAAAATGCTTTATTTGGATTCATGGGCCTCAAAACATGTACTTCTGGTGAAATCTCGGTGTCGAATTTTTGGATAGAATACAATATTCTTCTGTGCTTACTATACGTAGTAGAGATAGTAAGAATGTGGAACTCGTAATACATTACTTTCGGTGTTTTTAATTCTGTTTTTAATATTTCATTGGATTATATTAGGTGAATCTAACAATGAAGTCTTATCGCGACCATAGAGGTTTATAACATATAGTAACATTAAATTGCAATACAGAGACCAGACGTGTAATAAGTAAATGGATACAAATTGGCTGTATACAAGTTATAGGTTAATAAGTTTGTATGTAGAGATAATGTAGTGTGTTTGTAACCATATTAGAATTATTGAGAGCGTTGGGTTGATTGATAATTCTCCATTTGGTGTAAAAATAACAGTCCAGCAAAATATTTCACATAATAAATGGTATCTTGCAGCTGCTGCAGAGCTATGGTGGATCGTGAATAGAGCAAGGATTTTAATGCAAGTGCATATTTTTCTCTTCTATAAACTTTAAATAATTATTAAACTTGCAACAATTTAAACGTATTTTATGTTGCATATGCATATTTTGCTTGTTTTGTTAACGTGGATAATTATTATGATATATAATTAATATATCCACTAGTCTGCATTTTGAACCTTTTTGTCAGATGATTTCTTAAAGGTAGGTGCTCTTGAATCACGTTTTTATGCTGATTCCAGAAATAACTTCCGTTTTTTTCTATCACGTCAGCTTTTTACATAAAATAAGAAGCATTATTTTGACAATTTTACTAATGAGCGCAGAAAATTATTCAAATACCATTCCACCAAAAGGTAAGTTTTTATTCAAGAAACATTTTAAGAATACTCTCAAGAACTCCCCTAATTTATTTCATCACTACAACTTAACAAAACAAGAAGCCAAAGTGTTTCATTTAATTTTTTTCAAACGTTCTCTTCTTTGACTTCCTTGCAGATCCTTGAAGATGACTGTCCCTCCTCAACATCCAACAGTAGTCGGCACCATAGTTTCATTCCATCTCCCCTGGTACCTACTCTCCATTTCCTTAATATCTTGGTGAAAACGTTCACTCTGCTCTTCACTATAATGTCCTAGATTTTTTGGAAAGTAGTCGATATGTGAATGCAGAAAATGCACCTTTACACTCATGTTACAACCCATATTCTTGAAATTTTCCAACATTGTTTCGACAATGACCTTGTAATTAGGATCTTTGTTATTGCCTAAGAAGTTTTCAGTAACTCTTCGGAAGGCGGTCCATGTTTCTATTTCTCTCTCATTCATTGTCTTCTCAAAATCTTCATCTTTCATCAATTTCTTTATTTGAGGACCAACAAAAATTCCAGCCTTTAATTTGTGTTGTATAATGAAGGGAAATTTCTTGGAAAGGTACTGTGGTAGAGCCCTTACAAACCTATATATCTATATTTCTGAAGTTAAATTGTGAAAAAACTGTACGTGATAGAAAACACTAAAAGCAGTTCTGAAATCAGCATTAAAAGTGACTCAGAATCACTTATTAGTTTTCAGTCATCCAATATCACGCTGACTAGTGTGATATTTCTGCAATTTGTGGATTATACTGCATATTCGCTTGGTTCGGATTTGTCTACTTTCTCTTCATATATGATTTAAAAATACATATTTCTGAAGAATATGTGACATCGAGTCTGCCTTGGTAGCTCACATGCAACGCAATCAATAGCTCACTTCATTATGGTAAATCCCCGCCTTATCCTGTCGTAGCAATTCCCTTACAATATGAAGGTGATCTTTACGGATTTCTAGGAATCGAGTTCAAGTGTAGTATTAATACCTAAAGTGCCCTTTGTTGCTTTTGTATTTACTTATTCTCTATTTGTTTTATGCTGGGTAAATTTGACTGTGGAAGGGATTCCCAGATAGGCCATAAGGATAGGGTCAAAATTAACTTTCTTGTAAGGTAATTGACCCATAACTTATAAATATTCCTATATTTTAAGAAGCACTAAATATAATATTAATAATAATGTAATTTACATTGATGCCTTTGCTATATAGTATGCATTCATAAGTCAATGTCACACTTCCGAAGTTTGTTGTGAAATAAGTACTTAACATATCAGTGTGAATGATACACCAAATAAAAGGCAATCCTTCAGAGTTTGTTTGGTATACCTTACAAGTGTTCAAGTGTACGCCTCCGGTTACGCGGAAGACATCCAGGCGATAGTCTAATTCCGTCCACACCCGCACCAGTATATCACGGTCGATCGTTGCTATCGCTGCTGTAATGCAATCTCGTAGGTCCTTCAAGTCAACTGGAAATGGTGGAATGAACACCCTATCATTCACATATCCCCAGAGAAAGAAATCACATGGTGTTAAGTCCGGGGATCGGGGCGGCCACCGAAATATTGCGACGTCATTGTCAGCATTTCGTTCAATCCAACGTCGCGGATAGTTCTGGTCCAGGTACGCGCGCACGAGTCGATGGAAGTGGGATGGGGCACCGTGCTGTTGAAAAACAAAGTCACCTCTGTGTATTAGTTGCAGCATAAGGTATTGGTCTAACATGTCCAGATTAGTGATGCCAGTCACTGTGGATTCGGCGAAGAAAAAGGGTCGTAAACTTTGTCCTGTGACAGGGCGCAGAACACCTTGATCTTTTGCTCGACTGTCACATGCGGGTGTTGCTTTCCCCAAATGTGAACGTTGAGAACGTGTTCCCCGACAAGTGAAACATTGCTTCGTCGCTGAAGACGAGTCTGTCACCAAAATTATCATCATCTGTCATTGCAGCCTGCATATCGATGGAAAATTGTGTGCAAACCTCCTTGTCACCATCTGTGAGCGCCTGCAAGAGTTCCAGTTCAGTTGCTTGCAAAGAATCAGACACACAGTCAACTGAGACGTTCCGAGCTTCAGACGTGCACGATTTGCACTTGCTGCGCTCAAACAACTCGCGAACACCTGAAACAGTGGTGTCTGACGGTCTCGGTCTTCCGGGTCGTTTGGGTGGACACAGACAACCAGTGCGCTCAAACGTTTCATACCATCTCTTGATGGCCCTGCGATCTGGCGCATCCTTGCGAAAACGAGTGCGAAATCGCCGCACAACAGTCACAGTAACCTCTGTTTTCGCAAATTGTATCACGCAAAACGCTTGCTCGTTACTTTCGAACGCCATTTTGTACACTACTGCCGTCTAGCGTCCAACCTCAGCATGCGCGCTTCACGTGACACAAACATGGAGAGTTTCCATAGGTACATTATTCGGACTCGCACGTCTCATACATCACGCACAAGATGTTTTCCAAATGTGACACTGACTTATGAATAACCCTGTATGTATGTATGTATGTATGTATGTATGTATGTATGTATGTATGTATGTATGTATGTGCTTGTGCGTTCGTGCGTGGTGTGTGTGTGTGTGTGTGTGTGTGTTACTACACAATAAGTGCTCCCAATTGCCCATCATTCACTAGTAGCATACACATTAATTAACTGCCCATAATCAAAACTCGGAATCACCTTAAAATCCTATATATTTCTAACAAACTTAACAATCGCCTTGCACAACCAAAGAGCAAAGCAACATAAACCAGAACAACGAGACACATAATACTCGATGAAATATTAAATAATTTAAGGACAAACACCGAAAAGTAAAACGGTGAGATGGACCAAAAGTGCAGGTACTGGCCCTTAGAACGACTACATGTGTTAGAAATAACTCACCAAGGTTATTTAGTGAGCCGCACAAAAGTGAAGGTCCAGGGAACGAAGTCCCAGAGCTAGGCAGCTACATTCTGTAGCTAACCTCGGTGTAAGACAAAGACGCCACCTGTCAACCCAAACAAAAGAAAACCAGGCAGTGTTCATATCCACACACAGCCTCCACCTGGAGGAAGCGCGAAAGATACAACGTACAAAATTGACACACAAGTAATATCAAATTTACTTTAAACGTTATTGTTTAGTATCTCTAAGATTTGTAAAACTGTAATCTAATTTACACAAAACATTTTAACATACCCAACCGTTAATAGTTTTAGAAATGAAATTCATGAAGGATTGCAATCGTTCTCCAGTTGAAATTTAGATCGTTCTATCTCAATTACATAATATTGTTTTACATTTCCATTTTATGTCAATGCAATGTCTTAAGGTTTTTCATATGTGCATATTATGGAACTTATCGGTCCATAAATACGTACATATTTGATTGCGTGCACGAGTTACCTCCGGGCTACAGACCGGCGTTTGCGAGCGCATCTCGACTCGCCTACCTGGCCGGTTGGGTTCGGCTAATAACTGTTCTCTTCAGAATAATAGTCACTAACGAGCTCATTATGTCCCACATTCTCGCGTTTAGTTAAGCACTGTTCCAGAATATTCCTTTGGGTCGGTTCTAGTAACCTCTCTTTCTAGAATGTTCAGCTTTGTATGGGATCATATTATAAATGGTTGTTGAAGACACTGTAGCGGGAGATATGCTCTTACGTGATTACCACGTGCTATCTCATGTAAATGTCTCGGATCTTCGAAGTTCCTTGAAGAGCTGAGGAGAAATTCTTATCTTAGTTAGCTAATTTGATCTTTCTCAGGATTTTATGTAGGTGAAGGTAAATAATAAACCCCCTTAACCTTAAACAGCTTAATTTATTTACATTGTAATGCCCATTGAGACAGCTAGCAACTATCCGTTGCTTAACAAAATGATACAAAAGTTATATATGTGTCCCCGCTGCTGTTAATTCTTTACGTGGACCTTTCTAACTGCGTCACACGATATTTTTCCACCCACATACATGCAAAAAATCTTCCGCCTGAGCCACATGTTACATCTTTGAAGTAAAATCAGGGGGGCCCTCCTGCCCTTTTTATACCTTCCTACTGTGACACTAGAATTCGCGCCTCTATATCTAACAACTATTCTCACTGGTTATTTACTTAGCGTGTTATGAAAATAAAGTGATCCAAGTTTTGGAAGTCGCGCTTCCCTTTGAGTTTTCTGATAAAATCCACTATCTCCGTCTCACTTTACAACTCTCGCTTCTCTTTCTGTTTTTCCAACTCCCTTGTCTTCCAGGAATTGGGCCACTGTCTCTGTCGTACTTTAATCTAGGATCTCTCTCTCTCTCTCTCTATTCTGAGGCTTTGCCTAAAACCTTGTGCATTTGTGTGTGTGTGCCTGCGGACTTTACCCCTGTTGCTCGCTCGCGTGGTAGTTACTAATTACACTATTCCTTACACGCTTACTTTCACATTAATTACATTCAGAGGCACAAGCTATTTTAGGGTAAAGCTTATTCTCAACATTATTTTACATTATTAGTTATTCCTATTATTTCAATACCCCATTCTATTGTGTATATGTCCCTTTACAATACCATGAAACTGTAACTGCAATACATGTGTGAGGATAGATAATAGGGATTTTAAAGTCCAGTTCATTATAGTAGATGCGATGGTAAAGGGACCATATCTATTATACTGTGTTAACCTATCTGAGAAGATATAGTGATGCATTTTAGGTGAAAGTCTTCATGCAGCCTTTATACCATATGATATACGTAACATCTTCCGACACATACTGTTGCTCGTTTTTTCCATTTGAAGATTGGACATGTGATGAATGCTCTGAAAGTAAATATGTAGGACAGAAGATTGAATAACATTCAACATTTTAAGAGCTGTAGTAGAGGCAAAATTATAACTGTTTCCATAGAATTATACTCGAGCTTTTAATCGTGTTTACTACTGCAGAGGCTTATTAGCATCATGTGTATGTCCGTTTGGCTGTGCATCGCTCCCTCTGTCCATTCGCATGAAATAACTCACGAATTTCTGGACTTACGGATTGAAATTTTAATACTTTGAAGAAAACTAGGCGTACACTCGTATGTGAAATTTCTAAGATCCACAGTTTCAGTTCATTTGAAACTTTAAAACAGTAATGAGGTTTTAATATATAATACAGGGTGGACTACTTAAGTTGACACTGCACAATATCTCCAAAACTAAGCGTTGTAGAAAGAAATGTCTTGAATAAAAGTTGTTTTATATCGTGTGGGAAAGTAAATGTCATTAGTCGTGTCGTATTTGAAGGACGTTGTGATGATCATTTTAAGGTCAATTCCCATTTAAAAAATTAAATTCGCCATTCAACTGTCTTCTTGGAATTCATTCAAGGCAGAGCTTGCCTCTGTGTTAGTGCGAAACATTCTTCGTTTGCAGGCCACGTATTGCGGTGATTTTGAGGGAAGTTTTGAGAAAGGTTTAATACCTCAAACTATTCGCACGCATTTACATAAAATCACTTAGTTGCGGAGAAGAAAATGATCCGTTTTTTTCATAGGAGAACATGGATTGCTTCATGGTAGCTCTATTTCACCAGGATTGACAATATTGCTGTTGATTTCGTGACAAGCTATCAGTAGCAAACAAATGCATACTCTCTGTGCTGGATGATTTGTGTTATTCACATTTTCCAGTTTTAGTAGTGCCATGCTTTTATTTAAGAATGTGAGAAGGTCTTGGACATCTTTGGGTCAAACTTCTGGGTATGCCACTGGAACATTTTCTAATAGGAAGACGGCAAAAGCCACTGATTTTCTTCGTCTAACCTACTGCTTGTGGAACTATTAATGTTATACAACACAGATAAATATATCAAACTTATCTGGACTCCATCTCACGTCGGCATCCAGGGGGACGAGGAAGCTGACGTTGCAGCTAAAGAGGCCACCAAGCATCCTCCAAAGAACTGTAGAACATATACTGTGACTTCCTCAGATACATCCACAAGAAGATCACTCAGATATGGAAGAAGCATTGGAATCATCTACAAGAAAACTCCCTTCGCTCTCCTAAATATCTGGGTGATTTCCCATCCTCGCAAGGACCAAGTGCTCTCAGACGATTACGCATAGGGTACACAGTCATCACTCACTCCTATCTTGTAGGTATCAATGATCCTCCTCCACATATTGTTCCTTTTATAATTCAGAATTTTCATCGCCATATGAGTGCAAGACGGGATTGTAAAGTTCCGGACATGTGACCCATCCAGTGTTTAACGAAATTACACTTTATTAAGCAAACTAAGATGTACACCAAATTATGTCTGACTAATGTACATTTACAAATTAATTTATTATATGATGGTTTGTATGCAGTCGAGACATGACCAGCAAGTTCAGGAAACTTAAAATAAATGTTAAGAACATTAATATATGAACCCTAAAGAGGGATTCAGCATTTAAGTTTTAAATGAAGTAATACATCGTTAATTCAGGTCTATAGTAAAAATGATTTCATAACCCATGATGAGGAACAAAAATAGTTTTTGTTGCTAGTTGTGGAAGAACACAAATTTTCAAAGTGCCAAGGAGTGTAAATTGTAATATTACGATGGTTAAGGTTTTAGTTTTAAAAACATGTGATAAATATAACTTTATAAAGTTAGAGATATTTAGTACAAATGTATTTAAATAAATCCATGAAATTACCCTTAGAGTTCTTTTGAGTCCTTTCCAGAAGGCTTATGTAAGCTGGGGTTATGATTATGATGTTTAGAGGAATAATGACGTCATGTTCGACACGTGGGCGGATTATGCATTTGATGCTGACATACGATACGTCAGTACTAGCTAGATACTAGTCAGCATTCCCCTCGGGTGTTTAAACTTTGACGACTAGCACTCGGTCGATCACTTGCCAGCAGAAATCTATGGCAGTCAGCTTCTTAAACTTATTTTGTGCTAACTTACAATTCCGCCGAAGGCTTAGTCACGACGAAGATGGAACGCTGGAGTTTTTCCACCTATCAGGTAAAATCCCAAGGTGTCTAATTGCCTCCCTCTTACATGAAGTTTAGGTTAGGTATTAGAAAGAGTAAAGTCTCTCTTGAAAGTAGAATTACAAGTTTAATAATAGTGTCGCCCTTTCACCACTGTTCCAGCTACCGCAACATATAACCCTATATGTCATCTCTATGCTACGTCTTACGGCGGTACCCTGGGTGCTATGCGCCGATTTTGCGGCACGGGATTGAAGGAATGGTCCCGGGTTCTATGCTAGCTTAGGGACTTGCATGGATCTTGGATGTAGGGTTGGTGGTTAATACGACTGGTTCATTTTCCTGCCCGTTTATTTCCCGTCACCGTTTTAAAATTTGGCTCCTGATATTACCTCGCCACACACAGAGGCGCGCATTTGTCTACTGCTGTGCTTCCTACCATCACCCTATACACTGGCACTCACCTGGTTTTCGGCACAACATCCAAGAAAATACCACGAACAAGAAGAAGTAGTGTTTACTCAACTCTCCTGTTCCTTTATTTCAAATTTCCTATCCCCTTATTTCACATCACATAATTTCCACCTTCTTTCTTATTAGATGCCAGGGGCATTGAGAACATGGACTCTTTTTCTACGCATCAGTTTTTCAGGCGACCTAACGGTACACTAACAACAATTGGGGGAAAAACCTACCCCGTTTCCGGTCTTCTGTTGGCACGGTCTTTTCAACCCATATTCACATTTATAGTAACACTCGCTTCCTCGTCTTATTTAATAGTACTACTACTGTTATTAATTTTTATTTTCTCTATGGTTATAATTTTATATTTAGCTACTCAGTACGTACTGCTTCTGTCCACGACCGCGTCACCTCTGACAAAGGCACTGGTTTGGGCAAAGTGACCTTTAAGTCACAATATATACCTATACTAGTTTATATTTAGCGCCTTTTAATGTAATATAATCAGTTGTCAAACATATGTATGAATAACTTCTGATTTCCTAGTTTCCCAAAAAACTTTATTCCTAATAATTAGAAAGATTAAAAAACAATCTGATGTATTACACTCACACGACTTTCTCTACTCTTTTACAAACTATTTTTACAAACGCTTATTCTCCATATGCTTCATGTTAATCGTGATATCGAAATGTTAATCTTATTGCTAATTTTCTTGTAGATGCAAGGGGTATGGTAGGTTTTAAGCGATAGTCAAATCTTTTAAGCTCTGGTTGCTATGTGGCGCATTCCATTCTCTTTGCATGTCCAGGATACAAAAAAAATGAATAACGAAATTGAGAAAAAGTATAAGTATTGGAAAATTTAAGGGAATAACAAGCAATATCTCGAAAATGCTTTACTCAACGAAAACACGTATATGAGATAAATTACGTATTTTAAGGCGATCTACATTTTTGTGTAGTAAAAGTTTGTCTATCTCTTATGGTTTACCAGTTATGCAAAAGTCGTTCACAATGAAGAATACTTTTGGAGACATTCCCAGAAAATTCGAGACATACATTTCATTTGATATGAAAATATCTTAAACATATGATACTTCAATCAAAATCGTTAGAGCCATTTTTGAGAAAATTAAAATGCTCGAAACATTTTCCATGTAAGTGGTAATCTGGGGTGGGGGAATTTTCTTGAAAACCTTTGTGTCGCATCTCTGGAAGATACTGAACCTAAATACCAAGTTTGGTGTTTATCCGACTTTTCGTTTCTGAGTTATGCTGTTCACAGACACACAGACAGACACACACGGGCATGTTTCCAAAAATGCTTATTTAGGATTCAGGGGGCCTCAAAACATATGTTTCCGGTGAAATCTCCGTATCAAATTTTTGGATGGAATACAATACTTCCCCTACTTACTATACGTAGTAGAGAGAGTAAAAATTAAGTGTCCTGAGTGACCTCTAAATTAACTCCTTTTATGATTATTTTATGTGGCAAATTACAAGTAAAGTGATATAATTTTAAGGGGTAAGACCTTTGAATTTAACTTCGATTTTGGTTGGCAATCTATCTTATAGCCGGTCGTAACTAGAGCCTACGTGTGCTATTTGCCCGCTTATGAAAGCTCTTTCATAAAGCAACCGCCGAAGGATTCATCCTCTATGCAAAGCACATATCGCTGGTCACGTGCATTTGCATTTTCAGCTCTTACACAATAATGGTTGCCTCTTAAGCCGCATTACAGAGTGTGATGATATAACCAAGAGAGATGGTTTAGGCGGAATTGTTGTGACCCGATTTGGGACATCCCGTGTTATATCCACGGGACCACACACTCAAATCCATGTGTTTTCGGGGGTTTCTCGGGTCGTGAGGCAAATGCTGGAGTGGTTTTTTTCCAGTTCTCGAATTTCCTGTCCCTGTATTTCGTTCCATTCATCATTACATTCATGCTTCATTCCGTTGGTATCTTTCAGGATCGTAATTGTCGCGGTGGTGTTTCGATACAGCGTGGCAGCAGAAAAGGATGCTTTCGGTGAACTCTTTGTTCCTCGGCTTTTGGCTGCCTGCCGGGGTATCCGAACCCCTTTGAGAGGCGGGCATTGGACTCCTTTGTAAGGCGGGGTCCCCGGTCTGTCTGCCTCTCTGTCTGTCTACCTGCCAGGGTGTCTACCTCTGGAAACTTAGGGATCCTGCACAGCTGTACCTTCTCTCCTGGACCCGGCTGCCCAGCGTCTTCTCTCGCCTCATCTTTCCTCCCGAAGAGACCCCTTCGAATCATTGTCGAGTCCCTTCCGCTTAGAAAGATAAGATAAGATAACATAAGATGACTATATATATATATATTTAATGTAGCTACAACGTTTATGTTATGACGGATAATTCATATATACTTATTCGAACTGACTTCAATTCCTTACTCTTATTGTATTAGGAAAAATCTTATATTCGCATGACTTTCTGTATCCACTTACGTGTATTATTTATTATCTCCTATACACTATTCTTGTAAAAGCTTAGTCTTCTATGTACTTCATGTTAATCGAGATAAAGGTTTGCAGAAATTGTTTCATTACACATGTTGTAACTAGAAGAAGGGCGGAGAAAATCCAATCAATAGTCACATATTTAAAAGCTGGCGGCTATATGCTGAACTTGATATTCCGTGTTCTTTCCATGACAGAGCGAGAAACAACTGAAAACCGACAGTACTTTAAAAAGTGACAAATTATCGAAAAAGTCAAATAAACAATAATGCATATCTCGAAAATGATTGTTGTCACAAAAAACGTATTTGAATTTTTTTTTAAAGAGGTCTGCATTTATTTATCTATCCCATAAGGTTTACCACTTACACAAGATTATACAAAACTCCTTCCTAATGAAGAGGACTTCACAAGCTATTACCAAAACATTCAAGATATACATTTTATTTGTCATGCAAATACCTTAAGCTTATGGTATGTTAATCAAAATCGCTAGGACCATTTTTGAGAAAATAAAAAATTTGGAAAAATGTTAAATGTAAAGGGTACTTTAGCGGTGGGGTATTTTCTTGAAAATCTTCGTGTTGCATGCTTGGATGACACTGAAACTAAATAAGTTTTGCATTTATCAAACATTTCTAATAATGCTTGTTTAGATTTAAGGGGCCTCAATACATGTATTTTCGGTGAAATTTTGATAACACTTTTTGGGTGGAATACAAATTTTACTTTACCTACCAGAGAAAATAAAAGTTATTATAAGATCGTAATAATGAAACATTAGGAATGCGTTTTCACTGTATCATCCCATTTGTTCTAAAGGAGCATATTGAAAGAGCTAATTTTTTACCAGATCTTGCACACTTTGTTGTAGTATGAAATGCTGTTTTCCAGAACCGCCGGTGGATTACCACAATTCCTGGGGCACACAATTAAGTTTTAATTTACTGTCTTCATGCTCGAATAGACAGGAATCTAATTTGGGCTTTAAAGACAATATGGGATCATCGAGGCCAGCTTCATGGGAGTTTCTGGCTACCGTTGTGTATCTCGTTCAATTTAGGCTTACCATGGGACTGATTCTTGATTAAAGGATTCCCATTGTGATCATAGCCTGCTAAGTTAGATCGATTCAGGTTTAAGAGCTTCCTTTGATTGATGAGTATGTGCAGAATTTTGCTTACCTGGATACCTCTTTAATGCATGATCATTTACTTCAAAGTACTGCACTCACATTTTTATTACATGAGCTGATGGTACCGATCATTGCAATGTCTAGGGGTACCATGCTAGCTTCTGGTTCCCGAGGTCGCGGGTTCAAACCCGGCGGAGGGCGATGGATTTTTTCGTGTGTAAAAATTCCTTCGGAAGAGAAGCAGCCGGTGGATTTACAGGATCGTAAATCCTAGATTTATTGGTAGGCCTCTGAACAAAATGTCTGGTGTTTTACGCCCAATATAGGATGGGACGCTAAGAACCACAGCAGTTAAAGAGCGTCCATAAATAACATTCAATTTCAGTTTTTAATCACTGCGAATTGTAATGACTTGAAATAACCGTTGTACAACAATGACTATCATTATTATTGTAATATGCCATATAAACAAACGTCCGTTGTTCACCCGTCCAAATATCCGTTATAAACAAATGCTATGGGATGGAGAATAGATTATTCTATGTAACAATTAAAATACCCGACAACAGCCGAAAAAGACACGAATCTGAAAATCGCCCTCTTTATTGGTGGTTTTCCATTCTGTGACTATATCACTTAATGGAGGTTACACCAAGCTCCAGTCACAGAGTCATTTCTTTTCAACATAAATAAAGCTAACGCAACGTTTACACAGTGACAGTACCGCTGTGGTGGTAGGTGTTGATTGACATTGAATACTGGTTCTTAGGCACACAAGGTCCCAATTTTCGAGCCTTGGTGATGATGACTTCAGGATTGGAATAGCCGTTTATTTAGCTGACGCGCAGAGCAATAGCGACCCCCGGAATTCCTGTATCTGCATGTAGATTGCCTTTTTGGGTAAACCTGGAAGCTGCTGTCCATAATCTTAAATAAGGTTTGCAGCCGTTGAATTCTGTACACGTGTGTGTACTTAAGAGAGATCCCCATATTGAGCAACCGTACCACTATATTGGTCTGATGAGGGAAGTATATATATGAGCTTTTTACATCGTAATGCCAGTGTCTTTTTTTTCCAGAGATTAGATGCTTCATTCGTGTAATTCTGTATCTGATAGTTTTGTATTAATTGGGAGATACGATTATTCAATATAAGTGTGACATCAAAGTAGCTGCAGTAATCTTCTTTATTTACCCTCCCCGTTCTTAGGGCTTACACCCCTCAGAACTTACAAGCGGGTGCTTAGGGTCAGACGCCAGTCGGGGAGCACAGATTATGGATAACAGAATAGCCAGAATGAGTGATCAGTCCGAAGAGCGAGGAAGGAGATGAAATGAAACGACGGTGAGTTATATGAAAGGGATGGTGATAGTGGAGCATTTGGTGGAATGAATGGAGGCGGTAACCGGAAAACCCGGAGAAAACCCTCCCAGACGCCGCTTCGTCCACCACAAATACCACACGGGTTCCCTGGATTTGAACCAGGGCCATTTTAGTGAGAGGCGAGCGGTCTAAACACTCGGCCACGGCGCCGCCTAGCTCCAGTGATCAAAGGAATTAATTATCACATGAAGTTAAAACAACTAGCACTAAGACCCTCGACAAGAGCAAGTTAGGAAAACCTTTTATTGTCATATTTATTCTGCATACAGAATTATGTCAGAAAGTTATATTGAACGCAGAGAAGCAAAACGAAGGCAAATAAAGACAGACGAGAACCGCACATATGAAACAAATATTCCGATTTTAATGAGTTTCTTATTTGCACATAAGAAATAAGTAAAGTCCTAAGTAGAAAGCCACTGTCATGGAACAAGGATAGAATCAGCACACCTGCAGTCAGTTACTCTGGTTTAGTATATTCTAAGGGAAATTACAACAGTTATATTATAGAAACATTGATAACAATTCGAAGGTCACATTTTTTGTGAAAATGCATTCCTTAGAGATTCGAGTACCCATGCAAATATTTTCTGCTTCCTCAGTTTATATGAAGCAAATAAATGAATGTCGACGTCAATTATTTATCTGTAGTACAATTATTTAGGAGATTTCTATATAGATAATATAAATCCAGTTTATATTCAATAATTTGTTGGCTGAAAACGTTATGTAATGACCAAATGCAACACGTCTTAGTTTTCTCTAAACAATATTTTCCTACTCGATAATGTTAAGCCTACAATGTTTTCCACAGTCAGTGAAATTTATCCGCAAAAGTTCAGGACTAAATCACGGAAAATTTTACATTGCGAAACTTGTATTATTCATGGCTTCGGTTGACCGTGATATAAACGAAAAATTTGTTGCATTCACATGACCTTCTCTACTCACTTTTCTACATACTATTCATCTATCTACTTTTTGTTTATTAATACAAACCTCCATTACGGATTTACACATTTTGTTGTAGGTATAAGAAACATACAGTAGCCTAAAGCGAAAGTCAGATTTAGAAAAAAGCGGGTAGTTGTATAACGGCTTTAAATCCAATGCTCTTTGGGTGACTAAAAAAAAAAAAGAATAGCAACTAAGCACTTGAAGAAGGTATAACTATTTGAAAATTCAAACCATTAAAAAAAGAATAGTTCTGAAATGGTTAACGTCACAAAAACGTTTATTTGTTGTAAATTGTCTTGCTTTAACTATTTGTGTAGTAACATTCTATCTATCTCTTACGGTTTACGAGTTATATAGAGGTTATTGAGAATGCAAACTTGTCAGAAAATGTAAGATAAACATAACATTTTTTTGTATTCCCAATGTTTGGGTATTTTAATAAAAATTGTGAGACGTTTTGAGAAAACCAAAAATAACGAAAACTTTAAAGGATAGTTGTGGTTAGTGTGCTTTTCTTGAAAATATTCCGTCGCTTTCTTGTGGGATGCTGAATTTAAATACGTAGTTTGATAGTTATAACTGGCGCAACAGTTCTAGACACGTGAAAATCTTGATGACAGCTAGGAAGCGAGTTACCTACCAGATCAGGAGGTGACCGGTCGTCTGCTCTGCATGCTGCAGGAGTGCGTGGGACAGTCATTGTCAAATATCCGTACACCGTTATGCACTGCATTGCGCTGATAAACTTAGTTATATGCCATATATTAAAACCTACGCTTAGTATAAAAACACTGTCAATCATTGCCTCCAATTGTTCCACACCTAACAACCCTTCCTCTTCTGCGGAATCACTCACATTATTGCCGTCATCACTGCTGTCACTACTTTCTGCACCATTATCTTGGATGAGAATTCTTTCTATTTGATTTTCTGCAATTCCGTATTCTTCAAAATAATGATTCTTAATTTATTAAACATGTCGACATACATTTTCCCATTCTGGCCTTCCAATTTCAGCAAATTGCTGGCGTTATAACTGCTCCACATATTTTAATTTAAAAGTGATATTTCTGCATGCCACCCATTTTTTATATCAGCCCAGATTAATTCGATTGGGTTTAGTTCTGGGCGATACGATGGCAGTCTAAAGTACATTATGGCGATGTTGTATTACTATCTGGTCAAGTATGTATGACTTCTGAAGCTGTTTGTTGGCTTTAATTAAGTTATATAGCTTTGTTTTACTCATGCTTTCATCTAAAACTTTATTATGTCTAAGTAATCAAGCGCTCATTTCTTCTTTCAAGGAAGTTGAGGTAGGTGGTTTGTGAATTTGAGTGTTGACGCATTGTGAAGCATTGCCGATAACCAGAACAAACCCAGCAGGCATATTAGGTATCAACATGGCGTTTATTCACTTCATGTAATTTTCTGTATTCATTTCTTGATGAAAATCTCCTGTGGTTTGTTGCAACTTGTAAAAGAAGGGCATTTGGAACGAAGCTGATCTTTCCAACAGCATGAACGATAATAAGTATGTGCCCTTTAGCAACAGGAACCTGCAACCTAATTCGCTATCGTCACTCCAACTTTTAGATGCTGTATGACTGCTGTGTATGTATGACTCATCTTCATACACTATAGCATTTTTCTGAAATTTGTAGCACCACCTTGAAAATTGATGCTGATATAAGTACACACTGATATAAGTACATATAAAATTATAGTCATTTGGAAAGGTAGAATCAAACTGAAAAATTCAATGCCATAGCCGGGATTTGAACCACGGATCTTAGGCTTTCCGTTACGTTGCTCTAACCGACTAAGCTAACATGGCAACATTTACTTTTTATTTTTATTTTTTTATTTTATTTATTTATTTTACTTTTCTGTTAGAACTCTTCTATTTGATTTCGGTTTCTTCCACTTGAACCCTAAATCTTTAATAATTTTTCTGAGATTTGTAGCACCACCTTGAAAGTTTCTGCTGTCTTTCAGCTTGATGAGCAATCTGCTTATTGTTAGCACAGTGTTTTCTTCCACATAGGAATTGTGAATCGTGCGCTGAGTGACGCATTCGAAATCCTCTATTTCTGTAATACGTTTAGGAACCTTATGTTTCTTCCCAGGTGTGTCAAATGGCATTCTTTAATCCATATGTTTTCTTCTTATCTTTGAGAACTCTGGAAACGGAACTCGGTGAAACACCAGTAACTTTGACTACTCTTTCTTTCACCCTCATAAGGCTTTTGTGGAACTCAGATGAACATATAATTTCTTCCTTCATCTCTGCTTCTTGCTTCATGAAGTCGATGGCATTTGCAATTATTTCCCTATTTTGACTATGTAACACCTTACCACTTAGCTTTGAAAACATAGGAGCCGTGGTTATAAATATAACAAATATAAAATAAGTACTATTTAGATACTGCTGCTCTCTTTAAAATTACAACCAGATGCAGACACTTTCTATGCAGACTGTATGTGTTACGCACTGTGAGTAAGCAAAGGTATTATATCGCTTTCGTTGATAAAGCTAAACATAAACCATTCCTGGGCTCGGCAGCTGGGTTGGCAATCAAGGTCACGATTCCAGAAGTTTTGCGCGAGTAATATCTTAGATATTTGACAGGGGGATTAACAGGTGGGACATGCACCTACCTGCCCCATTGAAACCTTAGGTTTATTATACCGTTTTCTCCCTCTTTTTGCAATTATTACTTACCTGAACTCTAATAAGTCTCAGAAGCCCATTGATTAGACTTTTATTAGATACTAACTCATTTGAATCAACAGTTCCAAATAGATTGTATCTATTCCAGTGCATCATACTGGAATATTAAGTGGGAGGCCGTTTCCCCCTCTATCCACACATTCTACATCTTGGTCTCCCGAGAGCCCCTTGTCTACAGGTGTTTTTTTTAAAACTCCCATGACCAGTCATCAAACGCACCACGAACCTCGTATGTTTGCTACTTAATTTAAGGACTGCAATACTCCTAAGACATGATTGTTGCACCATTAACTTTCCATGTCTTTGTTTCAGAATATTTCCAGTATTCTATATGCTGCCTCTGAATCCAGTGTAATAGATTTGTCCTTACCGTTAATTTGGAATACCCAAGACCGGTTCTGCTGCTATAAACAGGGCCTGCGCTCCCATTTTAGCCAGCCTATCTGCATTTTCATTTCCAATTACCCCAGTGTGGCCAGGGAGCCGTGCTAGAGTAAGTCTGTTGCATTTCCTTAGCCTTTTTAGGGCTTCCCGACATTCCCTAATGATATTTGATCTCGTGAAGGTTACTGTTAATGCCCGCAGTACCACCTGGTTGTCTGAGTATATCCAGTTTGGTATTCACGACTTTCATTTTTAGTTATGCTGTTCACAGCCACGCTCCCTCCCCAAAACATACATACACATTTTTTCTAAAAATAACTTGTTTTATTCGGCCTCAAAACTAGCTATTCCGGGAATTACAGTACTGCATTTTTGGTGGAATGGAATGCAATACTTCCTCTACTTATCATAGTTAAGTAGTTGAGAAAATAAAAATAGTTCCTCAGAAGTATTAACTGTCTATGTAAGAAATTTAACCTACTGGGTAGTTAGTCCGCCACTGTTAGCTGTATTTTGTATTTTCCTTCAGCGGTGTTGCTTTACTTGATAAGATTCTGACAAGAAAATGGAAGGTAGAGGGGGGATTATGTATTATACGTGAACTAGAGTAGGCGGAAATTGCCTCTCTCATCCTTCCCTTCCTCTCTATCTCTTCCCCTCACTATTCGACCCTTTAGCGAATAAAAACGGTCGCTCGGAACAACGGATGTTTCGCACGTTTTAAAACATCGAGAAGAAGTAGGTGCTAGCAGAAGAGCAGTTGTTGCAATGCGTGCTTTCAACGCACCAGGTAAGACCCCAAAGTTCAGCAGAGTTTGTAGATCGATCTCCCATGTTAATTAAATGTCAGAATGTGACGGCTTCACCTGCACGATATTACGGTGTAAAATCTTGAGCCAGCACTATGGGAGAAATTAACAAAACAGCAATATAAATCATTACGTGTATCTAATGTTCTTTGGAGAAAATACTTCCAGAATTGCTGTTTAGCATCAAATTATCTGTTCGTATTAACACGTAATTGCACATAACTTAAAACACAATATTGCGAATAAATTGCCACTCCGCAATATGCAGTTGTTTTTGACGATTTTATTCATGCCCCACGTTAAGGAGCCAATTTGAAGTAATATTTAGCCTATTTGCGGTGGAATGTGGCTATTCTACGGTACAGGATTTGCAGGAATGGTCCCGGGTTCGGTACTAGCTCAGGATTCTTGCATGGATCTTGGATCTCGGGTTAGTGGTGAATACGACTGTTTTATTTTCTGCTCGTTTATTTACCGTCATCGTTTTTATTTTTAACATTTTATTCCTGCTAATACTTCGACATGCACGCGCATTTCCTATTTGTTACGCTTCATATCATCGCGCCTATCCGCCGACACTTTTCTGACAAACATCTCCCAGGAACTACCACTGCCAAGTGTGTATTCTAAAATCTCCTGTTTCTCTATTTAAAACGTTCTATATCTCCCCATTCAACTATCACCTGATTTCTAGTTTCTTTCGTTGGAGGCCTAAGGCTATCCGTCTTTTGGCGAAAATTGACCCTTTCCTACACCTCGGCGTTCCAACAACCTAACGGGACACTTAACAATGAAGGGAAAAAGCACCCGTTTCCGGTCGCTGATGGCACTGTCTCCAACTCAACTCTTCAACAAATTTACAGTCACACTCGCTTTCCAGTTTTATTTAACACTATTTTTACTGTTATTGATATTTATTCTCCCTATGATTGTAATTTTATGTAACTACTAAAAACGTACTGCTTCAAATAGTAATAATTTTGAACAGTGTTACGGCCTAAGGGGCTTGCATCTCTTTCATGAATATTCTGTACCATCATTCGTATTCTAGATCAAGCTGTTGAAGAATTCCTTAGCAGTATACCTACCACGACGCCGTGTACGTCCTCTTAAACGATGATTCCTTAAACACACGATATGTACAGTTACTCAAAGTAAACGTCTTCACTTTAAAAAATTCTAGCAGCCAAATTAATGGAGGGAAATCTGATTCTTTTGGACATAACGATCAAACGGTAATACATTTTACGTGCTTTAGCAGTTTTTCAGATCGTCTATTTTATCAGTCCTATAATGTTTTGAAGAATATGCCAAAATTGCAACTTTTTTGTACGTGGAATTTTCTAAATTCTTTCATGCATTGGGTAGAACATTGTTTGTGCATGCATCCACACACTTTCACCGACATGGGACTCAAACTGGTAGAGAAATAATTTCGTGAACTCGTAAAAGTCAGTCGAAAATGAGGAATTAAGACAAAAACGGTGAAAATTCTCAACTTTAGTATTTTATTTCTCCGTCAAATAAAATCCCATTTTCACCGAAAACCAAGTAATACACAACAAATTACTCTACTCATTTATGTAAGAAAATTTTTAAAACACCACGTACAAAAAAACTGCAATTTTGGTATATTTTTTAAAATTTAATAAAATTGATAAAATGAACGATCTGATAATCCCCCAAAACACGTAAACTGTATTATCATTTGATCTTTATTCAAAAAATTGGATTTAAAGTGTAGAAGAATACTTTGAGTAAGTAATCAGTATAGATGCACAAAATAAACTACGTAATCTAATATAACACATTGAACAGAACAAAATAATACTGTATTTATTTTCTAATGCGGCACTGAATCTAATGCACACCCAAAATTTTAAACTTAAAATAATAAAAAAGAGTTGTTTGGCGAATGTAAGTAGGATAAGCTAATTTTGTACAAAAGTGGATTTGTGCAAAATTTTTAGAACATTCCTGGTATTTAAAAGTAGCTATTATTATGCTACACGTGCAATGTTAAAAATTTAACAAAAGATTCAACACAAAATGCCAATTTTTCTTGCCACCATAAGCTAACGTTACTCTTTGCTACGTTAAACTCTACTCCTGCGTTTCGTTACTATTTTTTCGGCATAAAGAATCTCTTTACGCTTTAAAGTGCGTATTAAAACATTCCCTTGTTTGCTCTACATTTTCTGACTACCTACTGATTCAATATTCGCATTCGAGTCATTATTGTAATAATAGGCCAACCATAAAAGTAACGAAGTCGAGAATGACAAGAATGCATTGTGACGTAAGATAGGTATGATGATTATGAAAGCAGTTACGGGCGTACTACGGAACTATTTTGCACTCAATCTAACGTGCCTTGGAATCTAATGCCCACCACAACTGTAAATATCTACTGCATTTGTACAAAAAGGTGGGTATTATATTCGCGAAAATGCCATATAGTAGCATTTTAGGCTTGTCGCATAGTCCTTTTTTGGCTGATAAACATATGGTGATATGGCTACCAGCGCTGTGATCATTATATCAGTGGAAAATAAAGACTTTATTCTGTTTGACTACAACAAATACAGCTATCCATAAACTTAAACGAAGCAATTGCTGAGAAATCGACACATATTTTGCAAATATTTTGACAACTAGCGAAGTCATTTCAGAATCTTAATTTTTTTCTAACATTGTACAGGCTTAGTAGTTTCGATTGGTATGATACTCTTAATCCGCACTTTCAAGATGAATACATAAATTCAGGTACAGCTTAACGATCAAAAAAGAATTTTTTTTCACTAAAACTTTCTCATGTTTGCTTATACGTGTAATATAAGTAGCATGGAAATCAAATACTGCACGTCCATTCAGGGTTTCTCCCTATTTTAACATTACTGATCGATATGTATTATCTATTTGTTTAAGTAGCAGCTCATGTATTTGGTTTGGAAACTGCCGAGTCCAACAAGATAACTGAAACAAAAAGCGCTCTTAGTAAAGAATATTGTGACAAATAAAAACGTCGGTTAATTCGTAACAAACTTTATTTATTGTACGTTACTACACTTGCTTTGCAGTCCTGATTTATTAATCACTCGTAACTCACTCAGTTTTATTTTATATCATATTTTATAGTCCCCCTATTGCTAGAGAGAGAGACATCAATGCAGTGTTCCAGAATTTACAAGAATGCAGATGGCGAACGTTCTCGAAGAATAGCCAGTCAAAGCTTCTTCCAATGCTTGGCCGACTCTATCATACGGGTTTGCTTTCTCGAACCTCGGATGTATGTTTATTATTCTCTATAACCAGTCCTCGTTATATGTGCACGTGCTGTTGCCAAGTACCCAAGAAATACCGGGTATTAGTTTTGTAATTGTTTCATTGATATAACTTGTTAACTGTTGTATTTCTTTGAACATAAGTTTTATAAGTTTTACTACCAAACACGTGCACGTTCCCTCCGACATGCATACGTCCACACTCTGCGGAGGGTAGGTAATGATCCTATAGCTTCTCTCAATCTTAAAAGACAGTGTGAAAGTAAATGGGATATCTCCGTCTCTATCCAACGCATACATGTTGCCATTAGCTTCGTCTCTTTCTACTCTCGCGCTGTCGCAGATTGCTAATAAGTAATAACTTGCTATAAATATTCGCTTGTTATACATTTCAGCTTTGAACACATAATTCTATGCAGAACGTTTTCTATATCAAATTATATCATTTTTAGAGCCTTCATAAATTTTTCTGGGCACAAATGCCTAACGAAAACTGAGTTTTTCAGCAAAAGTCCGACAGTTGCTGTTTCTATGCGTATCACGCAGTACCTAATAAAGTAAAGGGTAGAATGCAACATTATATTTTCTAGCTAGAATAAACTAGTGTACTGATACCCACCCAATTTGAGTTCTCTATCTTTAATAAGAAGGTCATAATTTTTTAGTTTTAATATTTTCAGAAAATTCTGAATTCCACCTATGCTGCAGAAAAGTCAGCCAGCAAGAAAGTTTTTTATTATTGGGTTTACAACTAACACCAATCGAAAGCAAATTTGAGGAGGGTTGGAGACAGTCGCGACGTAGAAGTCAGTAAATATTAACGTCAATTGTAAAGGAAGTGGGTAGATTTATAGTGTGAAGTGTTGTGTCAGTTAAATAAATAACTCTTACGCATAAATTTATGGTTATGGAGGAAGAGACGAAATGTAGGTAAACTAAGTAGAGTAATAATGAATGTGTTAGCTTATTATTAAAGTAAAATGAGTGTTAGTAAGGTAGCAAAAGAAGCCGCTAAGGCTATCCGGATACTCGGAAATAGTAGTGCGTAGGATAGAAAGGGAAAGAATGAAATGATCTCTAAAGAACACAAAAAAGAATGCAAAAACGGATGGGGAAAACAAAAGCAAGCTAGGTTAACGCATATAATGGAATAGCGCAAAGCGAAATGTGACGCATCGTTCATTCTTTGCTGTTTGAAATCATTCCTCCTACATTGAATGTAATTTTGCCAAGGGTAAATAGTGATGATAACCTACCACATTATAGTTTATATTATTTGATATCCCCGCATTTCTTTGATAATATATATTTTTATGCCTATAAAATTGTATTCCGAAGTGCCAAGAATACAAAATGAAACATAAAGTTTGGTGAAAATTAAACTTTTTAAAATTGCCTTAAATAGCAGTACAGATATTCCATTGTTGACGTATCATTAATGACATGATTGGTAGATCGAACGCAGATGGACGCCATATTTGTGAGCGTACATATAGTACATATGGGAACAGTGCGACCCATTTAACTTGTACTGTCTTTTAAGCGGGAGACGCTATTTAGTTAAAGAACATTTTCTTCAACTCAACCAGGCATTGAACCCGGGACATCTGCGAGATGACAGAATGATGAGCATTCTACTATTTATCTTGTTCCTGTGCATTTTCAGCAATATTGTGTTGCACTGAAGAAACGCAAACAATAAACTATTTGGAGTTTAGACGTTATGACGCAGAGCATAATTACAAGCGCGCACATATACACACACATAGGTACGATAATGAGAGGGAAAATACAGGCAATAGTCTATATGATGGGAAGGAAGCTTAGAAATTGGAAAACCTCCTGTCAGCTTAAAAACGGATCCAGCAAGCTGCACCTTGGCGATTCCTATAAGCTTTTCATTGTTCCTGTGAAACAGAGAGGCAATTTTAACGATATATTACAGCAGTGCAAAGCAGGGTTATTTAATCTAAGTAAAGGGATCTTGCAATGTGTAAAATTACTAATTAGGAATTATCGCAGAATTGAAGCCGAGCTACATTTTAATATGAAGGTATTAAAGGTTTCGGCCTGAATTCTGGGTAAAAGTGAAGATGCAAAATATAGCTGATATGGCGAAGAAATGATCATTATCAGAGTATAGTGAGCAGGATAAGGTGGTTCAAACATACATATATTTGTCAACCTGGATACGCAATTACTGATCATCGTAGCCCACGACGGAAATTACAACGACCTCATCTTACGAGACTTTCAGGCATGCTAAAGAAGTCCTACGGGTGAAAATTCTGCCGTGGTAATCGCCTAAAGTAAAACACTGCGTTTAACGAAAAGGTCAATGAAGTGAAACTTGAAGACTCGTATTTTTATTGAAGAACAGATAAAACACAATGAAAGGCTACTTATAGTACTAAAAGATTATACAATTAAATATTTTTACCATTTTCTCACCACTTAAGAGAATAGTTTAGGTCCGATTAGTTCAAAATAAACTTTAACAGTCGTTATAAAAACCTTATAAATATACTATTCTAATAGTGATATTTAGACAGGCGAGATTTGCACTAGAGTTTAAAAACTTCCACTAATTAAGAAAACAATTCTTGCATTGTGTGCGTTTGGAATCATTGTTCCTCATATCTCCTACAGGACAATGATAAAAACACATCTAAACATTAAAATTCCATTTTGGAAAAAATCAGAAAATTCTTGCAAGAATCCACTACTTACAAACTGAATCATTTGTAGATATCACTAGTCTATGGAACATCAGTAAATGTTTTTTAGGATTAAAGAAAATAATATTTTCGATATCCTTACTTTCCTGTAAAAGCTCATTCACATCGATAAAATGCCATAATGAAAATGATTGACATTCTGGACACTGGGTAGTCGTAAGGCAGTTTCTGACTGTTGTTTGAGTGTCGAGTTTGATTTCAAGTTTCTCAACAACTGTTTTAACATAATGAAATGAAACATTTACATTGAATACACCAATCTTTTCCAAACATAATCCATGTAAATTACGCATGTGTGCTAGAAATTAATGCTACACCCATATCGTAAACAAAATTAAAATTTTCAAAATTATCAGTTACGGGAGTATTTCGGTGAATCTTAGTGAATTTTTGTATGTTGTACTTGAACTAATTGACAATTTACAACTTAATTTACTTCTTACATCTGAAAACCTCTAACCCCAAACATTCTATATTATGAACGAAGATTTCATGCTAAATTTTACAAGAATAATTCTAATAAATTATAATTAGCAATTTAAAGAAACGTTTTAGATACAACAAGTACTCATAGACTGCGAAATAGCCAATAGCAATTTCAACAGTGAGGCGGCGCCGTGGCCGAGTGGTTAGACCGCTCGCCTCCCACCGAGGCGGACCGGGTTCAATCCCAGGTTCCTGCCTGTGGGATTTGTGGTGGACGAAGCGGCGTCTGGGCGGGTTTTCTCCGGGTTCTCCGGAGAACCCGCCATTCATTCCACCAACTGCTCCATCATCACCTTTCCTTTCATCCATTTCACAAACATTTCGCTTCATCCACTTCCTTCATCCCATACCAGGCATCGGGCTGATCACCCATCCTTGATGTTCTGTCTGATCCATGAGTGTCTGCTCCTCGACGGGCCTCTGACTCCAGGCACCCGCCTGTAAGTCCTGGGGGGCGTAAGTCCTGCGTAAGAGGAGGGTAAACAGATAATGAATGAATTTCAACAGTGAAACTCAATGGGTTGTAGAGAAAATTAAATTACGATAAACTGCAATTAAAGATAAATGTGGACATTAATAGCAGTGACTCAACATATTTAAATGTCCAAACTAAACCCCCTTATGAATAGAAAACCGCAACATGACATGTACTTTTTGAAAGCTGAGACTTTCTCCGTCAGACCTAAAATTACTTAATTTTTGTCTTTCGTGTGTCTCTTGCCCTATAGAAACATAAGATGTGCGAGATTCATGTTTTTGGGCTTAAAGATCTCACGTTAACGTGCCTACATACTTAAACTTTTAATTTCACTGCTATGTACGTAGTAGTTACAGAAGGTATTGCATTCCCGCAAAAGTTCTATATCAAGATTTTAGTGGAAATGCATGTTTTGATGCTCCTGAATCCAAAAACAGCATGCATAGAAAAAGGTCCGTGTGTACACGTCTGTGTGTCCGTGAACGACATAACTCAAGATCGAAAAGTTAAGCGATAGACGAGAACGTACCACACAAAAAATTAAGATCTCTTCGAAGTACAATTAATTTCAAATAACGTTTTTGTGAAATGAGCCATTTGCAAGATATTCTTGTTAATGGTTTGCACTGTGACATTCTATAAAGTTCTGCGATATTCAGCTGTTTCTCGCGATTGCATGGAAACAACATAAAATTTTAAGGTAGTATATAGCATACAATTCTTAAACATTTCACTGTGGTTTTTCCCTTTGTATCTATAACGAATCTTGTAGTATAACTATTTCTATAAATATTTATCCTGATTAAGATGAAGTACATTAAAAGCTAAGTATCGTAAGAATAATTAAAAGGTATAGAAAGTCATCTGAATGTAACATCAGATTTTTTATTTAATTTTTCCCCTTTTTTACCTCTTTATAAGCATTTTCGAGTTAATATGAGTTAACCAATGTACCAGCAAATATGAACTTTAAGCTGATGACACAAACGCAGTTCTGAATATTTATGGTTAAAAAAATGGTTACATAATTGTCGAAAATGTTTAACACTGATGAATTTCCTTTTTACCGCTTATCTATGACGAGCTGAATCGTCGGGCTCAGTATTGCTGAGAAACACCAGCAGCGTCTATATTACGTAGAGTGGAAATGGATTAGGGAAGTGTAGCAGGATTCCTCTACATATGAAAACATCTGAAAGCGTGGCTTTCTTACTTTCTCTACGACGTACCTAGTACATAGAGGAGGTATTGCACTCCATCCAAAATTTCGATACTGAAATTTCACCGGAAATAGATGTTTGATGCACGTAAAATCAAAAAAAGAATGGCTCTTTAGAAAAGGTTCACATGTGATGTCTCTCCCTGTGTGTGCCTGTGAACAGCATAATTAAAAAAAATGAACATCGTATAAACACCGAACTAGGTATTTAGGTTCAGTACCTTCCTGTACATTCCACCTTCAAGAAAATCCTCCCTCCCCAAGCTACACTTAACATAAAACATTTTTCAAAATTTTGATTTCCTAAAAAAATTATTGTTACGATTTTGATTAAAATATCATGTATTAAAGATATTTTCATGGTAAATAAAATGTATATCTTGAATTTTTCTGGGAATGGTCTATGAATCCTTCTTCATCAGAAAGAAATTTTGTATAATCTTGTATAACAGGTAAACGTTAGGCGATAGACGAAAACGTATTGCACAAACATGCAGATTTCTATAAAACACACAATCTATTTCAAATAAGCTTTTTGTGGCATAAGCCATTTCCGACATATCCGTTATTAATGGTTCGATTTGTTCAATACTATTGTCATTCTTTTTAACTCTTGTTGGTTTCCAGTCTTCCTCATGGTTGTGTGGATAGAGCATTAAATTTTAAGGCCAACGTACAGTACCTAGTTTTTAAACATTTGACTATCGTTGTTCCCTTTAAATCTATAATGAAATGTGTAATGTAGCTATTTCTGTAAAACTTCTTCTGCATTAAAATGAAGTAGACAGAGAAATAAACTTTCATAAGAGTAATTGTTGTACCCACTAATATATACTACCTACTTTTTGTACCTCGACTTTTTTAATATACATTGACACGCGTGGTTTGATAGTAAAGCACATTTTGTGGCAAAAAATAGGTTAATGAGGCCTAGGATACCCATAGATTTAACTTCATAGGTTGAATAAAAAGCAAATCTGCTGCTTATATCCAGCATCCTTTATGGGTATAAGGGTATATTCTTACAAATTGGTTTAACTCCAAACTAATCTTTGCATAAAAATGTTCGTTTTTTTTTATTTTCTCAAAATATTCAAGGATTTTAATGAATTTGATTAAAATATATATTTATGATATTGATATGTTGAATATATTGCGTATCTGGAGTTTTGATTGAAGACCCTATTCTTCATTCTCGGTAAATCCTATATAAGTAGGCACATAAGAGATAGCGAAGGCTTACTACAGAAAAAACCTCATGTGTTACACTCAAATGACTTTCTCTGCTCTTGTAAAAACTATTTTTTTACAAACTCTTATACTCCATCTATTTCATATTAATCCAGATAAACATTTGCAGAAACGATGCTTTGACATGCAAAGGGAATTACATTTTACACATAGCGACCAGTTCTAAAAATATTTGACTATCGCTTAAGGCCTACTATGTTCCCCTTGTTTTGTATTTGCAACGGCAATATAAAAATACAGTAGCCTTTAAGCATGGACATATCTCTTAATAGCCGGTTGCTATGCGCAGCACCATTCTATTTGCCACAGATTAATACTCTTTGCATATCCAAGACAAAAAAAATGAATAACGAATTCCCAATTGAGAAAATAAGTATTGAAAAATTTAAGGGAATAACAAACAATATCTCGAAAATGGTTCACTCAACAAAAAACATGTATATGACATAAATTGTGTACTTTAACGCGAACTACATTTTTGTGTAGTAAAATTTTGTCTATCTCTTATGGTTTACCAGTTATGCAAAAGTCGTTCAGAATGAAGAATACTTTTGGAGACATTCCCAGAAAATTCTAGATATACATTTTATTTGTCATGAAAATATCTTAAAATTGTGATATTTTAATCAAAATCGTTAGACATTTTTGAGAAAATTAAAATTTTCAAAAAGTGTTCCACGTAAAGGGTAATCTGGGGTGGGGGATTTTCTTGCAAACCTTCGTGTCGCATCTCTGGAAGATACTGAACCTAAATACCAAGTTTGGTGTTTATTCGACTGTTCGTTTCTGAGTTATGCTGTTCACAGACACACACCTACACGGAAATGTTTCCAGAAATGCTTTTTTACTTTCTCTACTACGTACAGTAAGTAGTAGTAGTGGTGGTATTTATTAAGTATTTAGTATTACATTAATTGCATAACACAGTCGCATGGGTCATAAGACCGTACATGCTCTCTAGATAAATACCTGGTCTGTATACGTGACTTGCAGTATCAACCAGAAAACAACTATTTTTTTACAATCACCGCACTATATACATACATATAAAATTGAGAAAAAAAACACTGAATCGCACACACACACACAGTCGCGCACAAGTACTCAAGCACCACATATGTTTAAAGAAAAATTACATAAACACCTTATCTCTTAGTACACGTACTTCCATTAAGTATGTGCCCAAGCTTGGCAGTTTTGGCTGTTTAGAATCATGTCCCAGCATACTGTCCTCCGTCTGTTGGAAGCCAAAAATACTTCCGGTAATAGTTTTTTCCTAATACCCTCCGTCTGCACGCATGCTGCCAAAATATGCGTCCAGTCTTCTTGTTCCCCGCATAATGGGCAAATCCTCCTGCCATCGTCATCAACAATCTTGCGAGCTTTCCAACCTCCCAACCAAAGCCATGCTATTCCAGTCCTCTGTTTTATACTCAATTCCAAAATATATGTTTCCTTACCCCACCTAGTTTTTATTTCATTTTGTAGCTCCAATGTTGATCTTTGTCTACATTCAGATTCTATTTTCTGCCTGTTTATATCGCATAGTCGTCTTTGACTTTTCTCACGGCACTGTGTGTATTTTCATTACACCTTAGCCAGATATCATTTAAACGAATTTTTGATAATTCGCGTTGCAACCACGCCGCCCACCATTTTGGATGCCCTATGTTGTTTATTTGATGACGATAACATATTGCTCTCAGAGTTGTTTGATCGCCTTTAATTATTCGCAGCCAGTACCTAACTACGTTTAGTTTAGCAAATACAGCATCTTCCCAGCATCCTACCTCCCGAAGAACTCCGTAGTTTGAAGTACCCCTCCCCAACCCTAGAATGCGCTTCCAGAAATTGCATTGTATTTTATTTACATTATCCACCCTCTCCCATCCCCACACTTCACTGCCGTATAGTAATGAGGACCTAACCATTGCTTCATACATGGTCTGTAATGTTTTTACTGGCATATCTGGTACCCGTGTCAATATCCTTAATACTTCAGAAAGTTGTCCAATCCCTTTGTGTTTTATAAACTCCATGTTCTTGTTCCATTTTCCGCCCATATCAAACCTTACTCCTAAGTAATCGAAGTGTTTAACATTTTGAATTTCTTCCTCCCCATAGGTCCACTTTTCATGTTGGCCGTACACATATCCATTTTTAAAGGTGACTGTTTTAGTTTTAAGAATATTTACCTCCATACCCCATTGCCTACAGTATTGTCGAAGAGCGTTTAAACCAGACTGCAAACATTTTATCGTTTTAGAAAGAACTACAATGTCATCCGCGTACAAAAGAATTGGTATTTTTTGGTCTGCGATTGTCGGTGCATCTATGTCTTCCTCCGTCATCACGCTAACAACACCATCAATAAACAAATTAAAAAGTAACGGAGATAGTATACAACCCTGTTTAACCCCCCTCTGCGCTATGTTACATTCTGATGTATTGTGCTGATCGGTCTTGATAACAAACTTAACTTCTTTATACATTGCCCTAAGTGCTCTAATCATTTTCCCCGAAAGTCCTTTACGTGTTAATTTCTCCCAGAGAGCACTGCGTTCTACAGTATCAAATGCCATTTTAAAATCTACAAATACAGTATATACCTTACCACCTTTATTTCTCAAATTGTCATCAATTATTGTTTTCAGAACAAAGACATTGTCAATAGTCGAGAAACCTTCCCTAAATCCTGCCTGAAATTTAGAAATCCTATGATGTGTCTTGGCCCAACACTTAATTCTTTCATATAAGATTCTACTGTAAATTTTTCCAAATATAGAGAGCAGCGAGATACCCCTGTAATTTGGGGAAGTATTGCATTCCACCCAAAAATTCGATACCGAGATTTCACCGCAAATACATGTTTTGAGACCTCCTGAATCCAAAGAAAGCATTTTTGGAAACATGTCCGTGTGTGTGTCTGTGTGTGTGTGTGTGTGTGTGTGTGTGTGTGTCTGTGTGTCTGTGTGTCTGTGAACAGCATAACTCAAAAACGAACAGTCGGATAAACACCAAACTTGGTATTTAGGTTCAGTATCTTCCAGAGATGCGACACGAAGGTTTTCAAGAAAATTCCCCCACCCCAGACTACCCTTTACATGGAACATTTTTCGAAAATTTTAATTTTCTCAAAAATGGCTCTAACGATTTTGATGAAAATATCATATGTTTAAGATAATGTCATGAGAAATGAAATGTATATCTCGAATTTTCTGGGAATGTCTCCAAAAGTATTCTTCATTATGAACGACTTTTGCATAACTGGTAAACCATAAGAGATAGACAAAATTTTTCTACACAAAAAATGTGGATCACGTTAAAATACACAACTTATGTCATATACATATCTTTTGTTGAGTGAACCATTTTCGAGATATTGCTTGTTATTTCCTTAAATTTTCCAATACTTATACTTTTTCTCAAATTCGTTATTCATTTTGTTTTGTCCTGGACATGCAAAGAGAATGGAATGCGCCACATAGCAACCAGCGTTAAAATATTTGACTATCGCTTAAAAGCTACCATATTCCCCTTGCATCTACAAGAAAATTAGCAATAAGATTGACATCTCGATATCTCGATTAACATGAAGCATATGGAGAATAGGCGTTTGTAAAAATAGTTTGTACAAGAGAAGAGAAAGTCATGTGAGTGTAACACATCAGATTTTTTTGGATTCAGGGCGTCTCAAAACATGTATTTCCGGTGAAATCTCGGTATCAAATTTTTGGGTGGAATACAATACTTCCCCTACTTACTGTACGTAGTAGAGAAAGTAAAAATATCTGATACGAAACATTCACATTACTTTCTCTACCCTCTATCATTTATTAGTGGGTATGCAAACGCCTGATTCTACCTTTGCAACACTATCCAACACACGGCTTTTCTGGACGAACAATTAATTCTATTTTTACTAAAGCTTATTTTGCTATCTACTACATTTTAATCCAAAAGCCTATGCAGATATAGCTGCATTACACGTTTCGTTATAGTTACAAAGGGAACAGCGATGGTCAAATGTTTAAGGACTGGTCGCTATATGCTGGACTTAAAATCCCATGCTGTTTCAAGCAATCGCGAGAAACAACTGAATGCTGAAAGGAAATTGAAACCTTTAATAACGGATATTTCGGAAATAGTCTATGCCACAAAAACCTATTTTAAATAAATTATGTGTTTTAAAGAGATCTACATATTTGGTGTAGAACGTCTTCGCCTGTTGCATAACGTTTAGCAGTTGTAAAAGATTATACAAAATTTCTTCCAACTGAAGTGGACTACACAGGTCATTTCCAAAAAAATTCAAGATATACATTAATTTGTCCTGTAAACATCTTTAATATTTTGTATTTTAATCAAAATCGTTAGAGCTATTTTAAAAAACTTCAAAAAATTTCCATGTAAAGGGTAGCTTCAGGTAGGAAGATTTTGTTGCAAATCTTCATGTCGCATCTTTGTAAGATATTAAATCTAAATCTCAAATTTGGTATTTATCCGACTTATCGTTTTTGATTTGTGCTGTTCAAGAACGCACGCACGCGGATCTTTATCTAAATTTTTTTTTATTCAGGGGGCCTCAAAACATGTATTTCTGGTGAAATCTAAGTATTGAATTTTTGGGTGGAATGTAGTACCTCCTCTACTTGCTATGCGTCGTATAAAAAGTAAAAATATGTATAACGAAATAAATACGGAACTTGTGTCAAAGAACCTTTTTGCTAGCATTTGTCTTTTCCCTATGTTTGACATTTCCCTAATTGAAGCCTAATGAGTGCGCGGAAAATCCCTTTACACTGTTATGAACAGCTCACGTCCTATAGAAATATCCGCGTGGGTTCCTCCATGTTCGTAACATGAAGCTATTTTGTCTCCATGTCCGATTGTGTATTCGCAACATCACATTAGGGATGTTATACCGCACGAACTGTGGCTTTTCTGCTGTTGTGTGTAGAAGTATCTGTTTTATCACACATTTTCACAATACTCCACAGTACATTGTCAGGTGTCGTCCTCCGTGGTCTAGGTGTACCATATTAGCCTCCAGCTTCCGATGTCGCGGGTTCAAACTTGGTGGATTTTTCGGGCGTAAAAATCCATAGCATGGCTTCCTTCGGAAGGGAAGTAAAGCCGGTGATCCCGTGTCGTAGATTTACGGCACGTAAAAGAGTCTCAAGCCTGACAAAGAGGCCTCTGAGCAAATGTCCGGTTTTTCAGGCCCAATATAGAACAGGGCGCTAAGGATCATAGTAGGTAAAGAGCGTCCAAAAATAAAAAACTTCTTGTAGGCCAAGGCAATTGACTAGGGATTGCTCTGTTCCACGTTCAATCCACAACACATGTATTTGTCAGAAGCTCGCGTATTTGGTCTTCAACTGCGGTTAGCATCAAGAACCCTTTCCGTGGCAAAAGTCTTCTTCTCTCATCCCAGTAACATTGAACGTGAGATGGTGTGTTGCCAAAATGCACCATAAAGTCATTCTGAATATCCTGCATTGTTTTTTCCGACGATTCGGCGTTCTTGGTACAACACAGAAGCCACCAAACCCTTTTCTACATTAAAAGCATTCGTATCTGCCATATCTCCTTAGCAGTCATGTTGAGCGGGAATTTTGTCTATTGTTACCACTATCGCTGTAAGTTTGACGGTTCGATGTCGTATTAGTAATGCGTATTATCCTTCTTTCTTTGCATCATAAAACCCGATTAAATCAGTGTAAAGGGACTTTCCAATCATCCCTTTGTTTTGTCAGTATATGAACGAACTTTTAAGAGAACGTATCCTACCTTCGTGAGTAAAATGTCAACAACCCACCTCCGTCCACTAGCATATACTGTCAAAAACCTAACTTGGTCCCATAGTATTCATTGTCAACAACCCAGCTCGATTCCGTTGCATGTACTGTCAACAATCCCACTCGGCCCCATAGCATTCATGTGTAGCATTTTGCCACTACTTTGTTGTGTTACTCGTTGAGGGTGAAGTCTTCAGAACTCGAGATCGCCGATATCAGTCAGGAAGCACTTATGGACGTCGCAACTCAGGGTCAACTATCGGCGAGTCGGTCTGAAATTCCCTACTCTTATTGTCAGGGTAGGATTGCGGGAGGGTGACACTACGATATTGTTCTTGAAGAAAACGTTTTCACTTTCTCACTAAAACGCGTATTCCTGACAGAAAACCTGCAAGATTATTGTTCTTGTTCTACCCCGTACGGTTCTTTTATAAGAATATTTTCACCCTTTGGTCCACTAACGTTTTGCTCTGGATAATTATTTATTATTTATTATTCCCGCGAACTTGAATTCATTACCTGCGGCGTGTTAAGTTATTTATTATCTTGGATAAAATAACTTCAATGACAATCTAACACTCTATATATTTATTCCACACGAATTACTCTATGATTGCATTGTGCGGCACTTCGTAAACTTTGGAACTTTTATTATTTTCTTTCCTCTTCTTCTTCTTCTTCTTCTTCTTCTTCTTTTTTGACTCGACGTCTTGTGTGTTTCCTTATCGGAGAATCATGGCAGACAGCCCCAAAACCACGCTCGCATTCCCATATCTCAACGACTGCTCTCCTCCAAATTTTATACATGTCACTGCGTATTCCTATTTTTCTATTGGTTCTCGCCTTATTCTCTGCGTTTATTGGTTCCCTGGTTGAAAGTTTAAACCTTAACTGTAGGAAATGTCCATTGCCTCATAGCATATGTTTGCTTGAAAACTTGTCTCGCACCCACGAATTACAAAAGAAGGTTTCGAATTTTATGGCCCCACTCTCGCAAAACATAATGGACAGTCTAAAACGAAGCCACTCTTATTCTTGCCTAAATCTTGCAGTTTTTCTTATGAAATTATGCCTTTATTTATTATATATTATTATAGAAACTTAAAACATATTTACAGCTTATGAAGGGCTTTCGATTGATATAATTTTTATCCTATGGCTTTAAAATTATGGAAATTTATCAACTTGAATATTATTTAATTTTTAATAATTCCTAAAAATAATTATTATAGAGTTCCTTTTTTATTCGTTTTTAATCGGCGGAAACATTGCTACACATGTCAACTCAGTTCGGTCCCATAACATTCATAGTCAACAACTCAATTCAGTTCCGTAGCATATAGAGCGGAAACCATAATAATTTCCGAGTATAGTGAAGTGTTAAGTGGTGTGACATCCTTGTTAAAAAAATCGATAACAGTATTGAGAACTAGTAGTTAGTTGTGACCGCAATATTGCTGGTAGCTCTTCACAAACGAACAAACGTTATTGCAGTGTATTTGGTATTTTGGCGTTTTTTCAAGATCTTTCATTTGATTAGAATCATAATTTTTACTTTCTCTACTATGTATACTAAGTAGTGAAAGTGTTGTATTCCCCCCAAGAAATCGATACCGAGATTTCACCGGAAATACATGTTTTGAGACCCCCTGAGCATTTTTGGAAACATGTCCGTGTGTGTGTCTGTGAGCAACATAACTCAGAAACGAACTGTCGGATAAACACCAAACTTGGTATTTAGGTTCAGTATCTTCCAGAGATGCGACAAGAAGGTTTTCAAGAAAATCTCCCACCCCAGATTACCCTTTACTTGGAACATTTTTTGAAAATTTTAATTTTCTCAAAAATGTCTCTAACGATATTGATTAAAATATCACATGGTTAATATATTTTCATGACAAATGAAATGTATATCTCGAATTTTATGGAAATGTCTACAAAAGTATTCTTCATTGTGAACGACTTTTGCATAACTGGTAAACCATAAGAGATAGACAAAATTTTACTACGCAACAAATGTATATTGCGTTAAAATACACAATTTATGTCATATACATTTCTTTTGTTGAGTGAACCGTTTTCGAGAAATTGCTTGTTATTCCCTTAAATTTTCCAATACTTATACTTCTCAAATTCCTCATTCATTTTATTTTATGTCCTGCACATGCAAAGAGAATGGAATGCGCCACATAGCAACCAGCGTTAAAATATTTGACTATCGCTTAAAACTTACTATATTCCCCTTGCATCCACATGAAAATTACCAATAAGATTGACATCTCGATTAACATGAAGCATATGGAGAATAAGCGTTTGTAAAAATAGTTTGTACAAGAGTAGAGAAAGTCATGTGAGTGTAAAACATCAGATTTTTACTTTCTCTACTACGTACAGTAAGTAGGGGAAGTATTGTATTCCACTCAAAAATTCGATACCGAGATTTCACCGGAAATACATGTTTTGAGACATCCTGAATCCAAAAAAAGCATTTTTGGAAACATGTCCGTGTGTATGTGTCTGTCTGTGAACAGCATAACTCAGGATCGAACAGTCGGATAAACACCAAACTTGGTATTTAGGTTCCGTATCTTCCAGGGATGCGACACGAAGGTTTTCAAGAAAATCCCCCCACCCCAGATTACCCTTTACGTGGAAGACTTTTCGAAAAGTTTAATTTTCTCAAAAATGGCTCTAACGATTTTGATTAAAATATCATATGTTTAAGATATTTTCATGACAAATGAAATGTATATCTTGAATTTTCTGGGAATGTCTCCAAAAGTATTCTCCATTGTGAACGACTTTTGCATAACTGGTAAACCATAAGAGATAGGCAAAATTTTACCACACAACAAATGTAGATCGCGTTAAAATACACAACTTATGTCATATACATTTTTTTTGTTGAGTGAACCTTTTTCGAGATATTGCTTGTTATTCCCTTAAATTTTCCAATACTTATACTTTTTCTCAATTTCGTTATTCATTTTTTTATGTCCTGGATATGTAAAGAGAATGGAATGCGCCACATGACAACCAGCGGTTAATAGATTTGACTATCGCTTAAAACCTACCATATTCTCCTTGCATCTGCAAGAAAGTTAGCAATAAGATCAACATATCGATATCTCGATTAACATGAAGCATATGGAGAATAAGCGTTTGTAAAAATAGTTTGTACAAGAGTAGAGAAAGTGATGTGAGTGTAACACATCAGATTTTTTAATAATATACCCACTTTTCAACTATTTTTGTGGAGTTGACTAAATTGTTATATGCATTTAGTAGAGGAAATCTTGTTTATGTAACATCTGACTTTGCGGTAAAAATCGGTTTTGAAACTATAACATCGTTTTGCAGACACTATAGATCTACTGAAAGTTACAAGTCTTTTAAAATGGGAAGGGAAATTATTCATTATGAACTATATTGGGATGAATTTCCTTCAGGACCGAGTTAGGTTGTTTACATTTTGAAAAACTGGACCGAGTTAGGTTAGGTACATTTGGAAGCCGGGACCTAGTTCAGATTCGAAAGTAAAACATGGACCGCAGATGAGTTGCACCAGTTTAAAAATAAGTAATTTTACTTTGTTTACTTTTTATCTCCTTGGGTATCTGATGCACATCGTGATTTCATCGAAAATACATGTTTTGAGGTCCCTTGAATAAACACTATTGTGTTAATTGTTCGTGTCTGTGTGTGCGCGCGGAGAAAAAATAAAAAACCAAGTTTTGGACGAATATCAAACTTGTATTAAACTTTACCAGCTACAGCGATGCACGAAAATTATTAAAATACAAATTCAAGATCTTAATAAAGTTAAACCATATGATAAATAATCATAACCAAAAATAGATCTTAACCACATTCAACAAAAAATACATATTAATAAAAAAATACTAATGAATTAATACTCTTTATTCCTCAAATAATGCCCTTAAATTGATTAATTCTTTTTTTATTTGTAATACATAAGCTATAAAGGTTGTTGCTATTACTACACATAAAATTACAACTCCAATTATTCAAGAAAATCCCCACATTGCAAAGTACCTTTTGCATGTAGAATGTTTCGTTACTTTCAATTTCTTAAAAATTCCTAATCTAGTTTGATTAAAATATGATATGCTTAATATATTTACGAATAATAAAATATCGTCTTGAACTTTCAGCAAACAGCCTGTGCAGTCCTCTCCATTGTAAATGAACTTTGTATAATTTTTGCAGCTGGTAAACCACAAGAAATGGATAAAGCTTTCTACGTAGGTATTGTTAAAATATACCGTAGCGGATGGCTCATGCTGCTACGTCTGTCGGCCGTATTTGGGAGGTCGTAGATTCGATTCCAGCGGCCACCTTCCTGACTCGTGGGCTTTCTCGGGGTTTCCAGGGTCGCTTGGCGAATGCTGGGAAGGCTCATTGACTCCCCCGAATTTCTGTTCTCTCATTCTCCCTCTTTCACTTACAGTTGGCTCCGGGCTGTGCTTTGGACGACTGCGGACAGATGGCGCAGATGGCTTGCGTATTGCAACCTATTCTCGGCCTTAATGGAGGCCGCTCGAGTCTTCGTTGCTGGGTCGAACTTTCCCCGATCTCCGCTGGAGGGGAGCCTGTGAGTCACCCTCTGGTGTCTTAAGAGGGCTGCTTTAGCGCTCTCCGTTTGGGTGCTCAAACTTGTAACAGTTAGGGACCTCTGCCTGTCTCTGTCGCCTGCGTCGACCGGTCTGTAGTCCATACGTTATCTACAGTTCCTTCATCTCATCTGTTCCTCCCTGGGGTGTATACACAAAAGATATCTGTGTCGGTCGAGGTGCTAGGTGTCCCCTCCGTAGTGTTAACCTACTCCTTATTGTTAAAGTATTGAATTTGTATTAAACAATTGTATGCTAATGACCATATGTGACATACGTATTGCTATTCCTGTGAGCTTTACAATACTGTGTATTTTGGTTACCATTCGTTTGCTTCTCGTTGTACCTGCAGAGAGTTTGGAACTTCAAAGCAAGCATACAGGAACCCACTTTTCAAATACTTGACTAAGCTACAGTATTCCTCGTGTACCTACAACCAAGTGTGCAATTAAACCATTTCTGTAGTAGCAGATATAAAACCGAGCGGGATGGCTCAGGCGGTAACGTCTTAGGGCGACCCATGAGTTTTTTCGGTTTTTTTCCCGGGTCTTCAGGCGAATGTTGAAGTGGTTTCTTTCCTCTCCGAATTTCCGGTCCCTCCATTCATCATTTCATTCATCCTTCATCCCGTTGTCTCTTTCAGTGTCAGTGACGGCGTTTTGGTGCAGTGTGTCAGGGGGAAAGGGTTCTCTGTGTGGGTGGTCTGAAAAGTTTCCGACCTCAACATGAAGATGGAAGCACTCGTAAATAAAAGTTAGTGAATTTCGTTGTTCATCTGTTGATAGTTACTCACCAAAGTTTCAGCCATTTTGGACGCTCAGTTGTTATGTAACAGTCGTTTGAGTGAGGTGATGTGAGTGTTTTTATGAAAATGGACAAAATCGAGTGTCGAGCTGTCATTAAATATTTGTTTTTGAAAGGCAATACGCCTACGCAAATGAAAGATGAGTTGGATTCTGTGTATGGGGACTCTGTACCTTCATTTACCACAGTGAAAGTTTGGACAGCTGAGTTTGAACGTGTCCGTAAGAGCTTGGGGGACAAACGTTTGAGACGTCCAAAAATTGCAACTACCGACGAAAACATCGCCAAAGTTCACCAAATGGTGCTAGACGACCGCCGAATTAAAGTGAGAGAGATAGCAGAGGCTATGAACATGTCAAAAGAACGTGTTTGTCGCATATTAAATCAACATTTAGACATGAGAAAGCTGTCCGCGCGTTGGGTGCAGCGTTTGCTCACGTTTGACCAAAAACGTGTTCACATGAACATTTCTAACGCTCTGTTGGCGCAGTTTAGGCGCATTAAATCCGAGTTTTGGCGCCGATTAATTACTGTAGATGAAACTTGGATACACTATTATACGCCCAAAACAAAAATACAGTCCAAACATTGGACTGCAAAGAGGGAACCGGCTCCAGAAAAAGCAAAAACTGCTTTTTCGGCTGGGAAGTGATGGCGACTGTTTTTGGGATAATCATGGAGTTATTTTAATCCATTATCTTCAAAAAGGAAAAAACCCTGCAGGAGCATACTACTCATCATTGCTTGAGAAGCTGAAGGCAGAACTTGCGGAAAAGGGCCAGATTTGCAGAAAAAGAAAATCCTGTTTCACCAAGCCAACGCACCGTCTCACAACTCAGCGGTTGCAATGGCGAAAATCCACGAATTACGGTTTGAACAGCTTGACCATCCGCCTTACTCACCATATCTAGCCCCAGGGGACTCATTTTTGTTCTCTCATCTAAAAATTGCGCTCGGAGAACTGAGATTTTCGTCAAATGAAGATGCAATTACCTTCCTGAACAATTATTTTATATAAATATAGATGTTAATTAATACGAATGATGTAATTAAATTTTTCTTGTTAAGATCTTACATATTTAAAAGATTCTATATTTAATTAAGTTCTTATTATACTCTGAACAAGAATTTTACTTAATTCTATGTTTATATTTAATTAATTCATAAAAAAATGTGATAGCATTATGGTTTGTTTGTTAGCCCCACGTTTGGGAGCCAATTTGAGGTGGTTTAGTGCTTACGTAATATGTTTTTACGTAAATTATTAGAACTTGAAGATCTTATATTGTTTGGTTACATAATTTTAACTGCCCCACGTATGGGCGTCAATTTGAAGTGGTAAATTTATAATGTTATTTGTGTATGTGTGTTTACTTCATGTGGTGAAGCCATTTTGTGACGTGATTCTTTGTTAGGTTTGTAGCTCCATCTGGTGTTAGCAATTTGCGGCAGTATTAGTTTTTGTTTGAAAGAATGCTACTTTTATTTTATTTAATTTTTGTTTAACTGTCCTCCGGCTAGCTATGATCTTTTGGTCAAGCACTTCTCTTTATACAGGTTGTGTAAACGGAAGGGAGTCTCTTTTCCAAAGATAACACTGATGAAAGAATTTGTTTTACACTTTTATTGTCGAACACATTTACTATCACATTTACACATTGATCTTGACACTCGCCAAACTGAAACTGTTATAATAACTTCATTACTGATCACTCTTAATTCGCGTACTTCAACTTTTTGTATAATTAACTTTACAACACTTTAGATTTTTCATAGTTCTGCTACGCGTAACTTGTGAATCGATAGCCGACGTGTAATATTTCTGCTGGACTGAAGGCGACGTGTATCATACAAAATATTTTCGACGAACTGACGGACTGAAGGCGACGTGTAGTGTACAAAGATTTTTGATGAACTGACTGACTGAAGGACTTTACCTCTAACCTACTCTTTTTATACTCATACACCCGATATGCCTAAAGATTATAACTGAGTTGCAATTGGCTAATAAAACGCGCCAACATTACGTAACTTCCTCGTTTCCAATAATGATAAAAAGCTCACCCCCTCGCTGCATTATTGCACGCTATTATTGTCAGTTTCAGTAAGGCCGTATAAACTTACTTCTCAATAATAATTACAGTCAACAAACATCTCAAATCAATGTCACACAAAAATGCATATTTATACTATAATCATTCTTTACATTTAAATAATTTGTGATACAAATTACTACATCAAAAATTAATATCTATCCAATTAATTAAAAATGTCTTTAACGATAAAAGCAAAATGCCTCGTAGCAGATATAAAACCGAGGGGATGGTTCAGGTGGTAACGTCTGTGACCCGGGTTTGATCCCCGGCGACCGCCCACTCTAACCCATGAGTTTTTTCGGGTTTTTTCCCGGGTCTTCAGGTGAATGTTGAAGTGGTTTCTTTTCTCTCCGAAGTTCCGGTCCCTCCATTCATCATTTCATTCATCCTTCATCCCGTTGTCTCTTTTAGTGTCAGTGACGGCGTTTTGGTGCAGTGTGTCAGGGGGAAAGGGTTGCTCTGTGTGAACCTTCTCCGTCCCTCTGCTTTCGGCTGACTGCCGGGGGGCGTTGGATCCCCTTTGTATGGAGTGAGGTTCCAGGTCTGCCTGTCCGTCTGCCGGGGTGTCTATGTCTGGAAATTTAGGAACCTTCATGACTGTGCCATTGCTCCTGTATCCGGCCGCCCGGTGTCTCCTTTCGTCTCACCCTGTCTCCCGGAGACGCCCTATTAGGGCGTTGGTAGAATATCCGCTCTGGATCAGTGCTGAGTCTGCTCCATTTTGGAAGATAAGGTAAAACAAGCAGATATAAATAGAAGCTTTTGTAGGAATACTTGCGGAAGGGATAAAGGTGAGATGAATTTTAGTAGACCGAATTTAAAGAGATGGTGCGTGGATTTGCAGGAAAAGCCCCACCGTGTATCAAACAACAGTATATGGATTTTTTTCATTTATGACATAATATAGAAAGCAGTGAAGCCCTTTTCATTCTTAGTAAAATTAGTATAACAGGAAACCTTGCTTATGAAAGAAATGTAGAGCTCATTTACGGTAGATTATGATCCAAAGAGTAAAAGTAGTTTTATTTTATAAGTAGGAATGTTTGCGAAACGAAGACTCTAGGCCGAGTTTCACAATCCTACAAGAAAAATAAAACCACTTTTAACACGTGTGGCGTATACTATTTTTAGACAGGGCTCAAATTTGTAGAATATTAATAATATATCAATTCCTGAAACTAACAGATAGAACGCGTTCTTGAAACAAGAGAAATGACGTTAAAAAGGAGATGTCACATGCTTTAAGGCTTTGTTGATTCGCTAGCAGTCACTTTCAGTGAGATTATTTTTACCATGTTTTTCCTTACAGCAGGCAATGGAGCAAACAATGCTCTATCATACTGCTATCTGCAGTTTTTGGGCAAGTAGTTGTAGTGTTATTCTTTCTGCTGCTTTTGTAATTTCACTTCCATTTTAGTTCCTTCTGAATTCATAATTTGCGGCATTTAATTTTTAGTTAGGTTAGATAAAGGAATAGCGTTTTAGATCAAAGAATGCTGCCAATATAACATATAGGTTAACTCCATAAGGAATTGCAATAAATTGAAATATGACGATTTCTATTGTAAGAGACAGTGCAAGCGCCATGAGAAATTAATCATTAAAAAAACATAATGAAAAGTAAAACTTCATCAAACCAAGTCGATTTATTAAACACGTACAAATACAAAGGGTAATTGTCATGTGATTGGACTGAAAACCAAAGTTGGTGACACTGAAGATTATTGCTTTGCTCCTGTGATCTATGTTAGGGTTTCTACTTTTAGGCCATGCTGTCTAAAAGATATATGATCCTAGACGGATGTTTTCGAAACATTGCATTACTTTTTGTTCATGTTTTCCGAAGTTTTAAGGCAATGCATCTATGAAAATCAAAAAAATCTGTAGTTTTGTTCTGATGCTTTGACTTTTTACCATGTACGAGTACTCGGCACATAAAACATATATAGCACACAACATTTTAACACCCAATGTACAATCGTTGAGCTTCGTACACAAATATAAAGAAATTGTTATGCAGGCACTTTTTAGTGTTAATTAGATTAACAGAAAGATGTTTTTTTACACGGTTATTGTATTTTTCAATCTTTTAAATTTCAGTTATGAAAAATAATTAATTTCAACGAAGCTTTTCATATCTTAAATAGTGCATAAAATTTTCAATAAATAATTTCTGAAGCGCTCCTGAAAATTTCAAGCTAAAGAGTTGTAAACTGTAGTCCAAGGAACACTTTGAATAGTGAAAAAGTGCTAAAAAAGTGAATTGAGGAGAATTAGTTTAAAGTTCAACTACGGCTTTACATAAATGGTACAGGACCAATTAAATTGCCATTAGTGACTTTAAAACCTTTGATTTTAAAAAATAAATTGTGTAGCATGAAAATACAAGTTTTAAGCATAATAAAATGAAACAAATGTTCAGTTTTTTTACCACATTGCACCGATGGATTGTTCTAACTATAGCATTGATGACAAACGCTTCAGATTTGAGGTCCCTCGAATTAAAAAAGAGCATTTATAGAAAAAGATTCGTGCTTGTGTGTTTCTCTGAGAAGCATAGCTCAAAAACTAAAAGTGGGGTATATACCTAACCTGGTATTTAGGTTAGTACGTTCCAAAGATGCGACACGAAGATTTTCAAGAACATCCCTCCATCCTATGCTATCCTTTACAAGGAACATTTTTGACATTTTTGATTTGTTAAAAAAGTCTCTATTGATTTTGATTAAAATACCATATATTAAAGATACATACATGACAAATAAAATTTAGAGGTGTCATGAAGTTTTCTAGGAAAAGCCTGTGAAATCCACTTCATTTGGAAGCATTTTGTATAATCCTGTATAATTCGTGAACGTTAAGCGATAGACGAAAACACACAACACAGAAAAGTAAGTCTCTTTATAACACACAATTTATTTCCAATAAGCTTTTTGTCACATAAGCTATTTCTGAGAGACTGTTATTAAAGGCTCGAATTGTTCCTAGTTAAAGAAGTCTTGTCAACATTCAGTTGTTTCTCACGATGTCATGGAAACAGTATGAAATTTTAAGGCCAGCATATATCGTCCAGTTCTAAAACACTTAACTAACCTTCTGTAAAGGTTTATTTGGGTTCAAATGTAGTAAGTAAATAAAATAAGCTTTCGCAATAAACAAGAGAGGGTGGAGAAAGTCGTGTGACTGAATCACATCACACTTTCTGTTTTCCTGTTTTTCCACCCTCTGTTTACGTTTTGCCTTAGAAGGAATTACTCAGTCCCGTGGTGAGTCGACCACACAGTACCTCAAGCCACAAATCGCCAAAGCAGATTCATTAGCGAGTGTGGCCACAGGAGTGAGTGAGTGGTGACACAAACAGCTGACTGTGATTTGATTTATATAAAGATAGGCGTGGATTATACCTTCCCTTAACATTGGTACCTTTGAGGTTTGTTGTATTATTCTCTATCTTTATAGTTTTAGTTGTACATTTCTGTTCCTTTAACCCTAGAGGGACCATAGGGAGGGGTCAATTTATATCCATACTATTTATAACTATCACTGTTATAGTATAGAACATTTTCAGACCATGGTGTTCTCATTTTGTGTCAGAAATAGTATAAAGTTAACGATTCAATAAAGACAAACCTTTGTTTTGGTTGAAAACCTAATTATATGGACTAAATTTCGAAGTGGTCACAAAATAGCCCTCCGTCGGTCCAGCTCGTAACAATTTTTATTCAAAATTATGAAATAAATGTTAAAACTATGGCCTTATTGTTAGAAAATGCACACATATGTTGTAACAATGAACGTTGTTTGGAAACCAACATTATATTGTAACGTATGGGTCAGGTTAAGTTAAATTATTTTCCTAAATATGACTTTTCTTTAGAATTTGACTCATATGAAGCTTATTTCTTGCATTCTTACTTCACGTGGTGTAACCGAGGATGTACAGTGAGTCGTTTAGCACTAGGCATTTCCTGTGGTATTATGTGGGTTGTTGATGCCAACTCGTGGAGTAGAGGTTATCTCTCCATATATGGCCATATTCTATGTGGAGGCGTCTATGTATAATATAAAGTCTTCCATAAATCTATAGGCATGGCAGTCTTGATAGGAACAACCCCAGGTGCGGCTGGAGGCGCTGCCCAGATCAACACCCACCTTTGGATATGGCATCCAGCGTAACATTTACTCAATGGCATTAGCTATCCAGAAACTGGCCTTTCTCTCAATTAATTCTCTTACTTAATTCTAAAAATGGCTTGCTTGCACAATTTCATTTTCTCTACTCGTTTATTGTATTAAATTTATGTTATCGTTTTTGTTAACTGTGTCTTGCTATTCAGAGTTGCTCTCCAACCCTTTCTGACGCGTGCTCCCAAATTGTAATGTTTTTACCCATTCTAAGGTAGGACGCCATAATATTGCATTATTGGAAATACTGCATGGATTAAAAACTCATTTTATAGGCAGTATTATTCTGTCTCTGACCATCGTATAATACAGAAATTCAAACAGATAATTATATAATATGGAAAAGGAATCGGAAGCAGCTTTAGAACATCACGAGGAAGAAAGTTATGATGTTTTTGATGAGTGAGTTAGTGAAACTGAAAATTAAGTTCATCAGATTGAAGTCATGAACTGTGATTATGATAATGATGATGACGACGCAGAACCCAATTTTACTGTATGCACTTTAAGTGACAGTGAAACTGATAGGAATGTTAACAATAATAGTGCAAGTGTAATAATTGTGGAGTATGTGACTGAAAGTGGAAGGGTTTATGTATACCTAACCAACCTCGTCTCGCGCGAAGAACTGCTGCAAATACAGTACGTGGAAAGCCTGGACTGCAACAACTTTCAATAATTAATTTAATTTGACAGTTTCCAAGATATAAAAAGTATTTTGTGAAAATATATATTATAAAAATACATATTGATTCTTAATATACAATATTTCTTATTTAGTATACCTTAATAAAGAACTAATACTTACAAAAAAATCTGATGTGTTACACTCGCATGACTTTCTCTACTCTTGTACAAACTATTTTTACAAACGCTTATTCTCCATATGCTTTATGTTAATCAAGATGTTAATCTTATTGCTAATTTTCTTGTAGGTGCAAGGGGAATGTGGTAGGCTTTAAGGGATATTCAAATCTTTTAAGCGCTGGTTGCTATGTGGCGCATTCCATTCTCTTTGCATGTCCAGGACATAAAAAAATCTGATGTGTTACACTCACACGACTTTCTCTACTCTTGTACAAACTATTTTTACAAACTTTTATTCTCCATCTACTTCATGTTAATCGAGATTAACATTTGCAGACTCTATCTTATTGCTAATTTTCTTGTAGATGTAAGGGGAATATATATTTACAAGGGCAATATAGAAATACAGTAGCCTTTAAGCACATACATATCTCTTAATAGCTGGTTGCTAGGTGCAGCACTATTCCCTTTGCCACAGATTAATACTCTTTGCATATCCAAGACAAAAAAATGAATAACGAATTCCCATTTGAGAAAATAAAAATTGAAAAATTTAAGGGAATAACAAGCAATATCCGAAAATGTTTCACTTAACAACAAAAATGTATATGCCATAAATTGTGTATTTTAACGCGATCTACATCTTTTGTGTAGTAAAATTTTGTCTATCTCTTATGGTTTACTAGTTTACCAAAAGTCGTTCTCAATGAAGAATACTTTTGGAGACATTCACAGAAAATTCAAGATATACATTTTATTTGTGATGAAAATATCTTAAACATATGATATTTTAATCAAAATCGTTAGCCATTTTTGAGAAAATTAAAATTTTCGAAAAATGTTCCATGTAAAGGGTACTCTGTGGTGGGGGGATTTTCTTGAAAACGTTCGTGTCGCATCTCTGGAAGATACTGAACCTAAATACCAAGTTTGGTGTTTATCCGACTGTTCGTTTCTGAGTTATGCTGTTCACAGACAGACACGCACGCGCGCGCACACACACACACACACACACACACACACACACAGACACACAGACACACACGGACATGTTTCCAAAAAAAAAATTGGATTCAGGGGATCTCAAAACATGCATTTCCGGTGAAATCTCGGAATCGAATTTTTGGGTGGAATACAATACTTCCCCTACATACTATACGTAGTAGAGAAAGTAAAAATTGTAAACACAACCATAATGGTAACATATAACGGTGGAGATTATTTAGCCCTCCCTTGGTCTAGTGTTTTAACAAAAACGGCTTGGTCTACCTATAGATGATAATAATATGCAGTAATTATTAACTAAATTCTTTGAAGGAATATCTTCCTCTGCATTTGCAATACCCAGTAGGTTGTATCTTTTCCTACATAAAGCTTTGCGTTTAAAGATTACATGAGAAGCGATTTCGTCTTCTTAGTTGCATAGTCTATATACCGGTTCTTTTTTAAAAATTCCATTGTATGCGAGCGTTTCCTTAACCTACAATGTCCCGTTAATTGTTCAGTTAATAGGTTTATTTAGCATCTATTGAATTTTAATATATCTTCTGTAAACAATGAGGACATTTACTCATCAGCCGCTAACTGCATTTGTATCCTTCTGTTTGAAACCATTCCGTTTGGTGGAAATAATTAATTCACTCAACAATGGTTCTTCGATCTGGATTGAAAAGAATGCCAGAAACTGATTCTGGTCTAGTAAGTGATTGAGCAGATCCTTTCCTCACAATAAAGATATCTGATTTTTTCTTTTACCTAATATTCCCTTATGTCCAGGCATCCACCTTGTTTTTTTCAGCTGTATAAGGCTTATTAGGCAGTCCCAGACAAGTGACTGTTATTTCCGCATGTTGCTGGTAAATCTATATTGCCTAATTTGAATTAGGTTTTCAGGGAATTCCTTTATTGTGATTGAGGTGTGTTAAATAGAAGCATTAGTTTCACATATTGCGAATCGGTATTGCTTACGAAAGTCGTGTGAGAGTGGTATTTCAGATTTTTTTCTATAAATTTCCCCTTATCCTCAAAAGAAAAATCAAATTCTCTCAGCTCTTTGAACGCCCCCATGCTCCTGTATGAAGTTGTTTATCGTCCTCATTTATTCTGTGCCTGTGCATAAATGAGATATAATCAGTTTTGAACTAAATATATTTTAGTTAAGGTGTACTTTACTTGTACATTTGTGCTATATGTAAAAACAAACTCGGTTACGTGAAATTTCATTATTTTAAAAACAATATTTTACCAAAAGGAAGTTTTCTACGCTATTCTGCAGAATGGGACGAAAATTGTAAATGATTACGCATTTCTATTTATTCTTTTTCGGAAAGGTTTTATGCAAAATGTTAATTTCTTTATTTTTTGTATAGCAGCTTTTGTATAGCAGCTATAGGAACAGTGTAATTCTAGAGGTGAGCATCAGATTTTGTGAGAAAAAAAACATGTTCCATTTCTTATCAATCTAAGGTAGAATGCTTTACAGAAGCTGAAAGGATTGCAATTCTGATAATATTGACCAAAGATGTGGCGGAAAATGTACACAAGAGGTAATATTCATATTTTTCAAAGAAAAGCATCCAAATCAGCAATCAGCTTCAGCGTGAGTAGGATAGATAAACAAAATGAACGATCTTGGACAAGTCAGTTACAAAAACGTTCTGGATAACTTCCGAATACTAAAGTTGGATGTGCGAGAATGCTTTACAAAAAGTTTAATTTAGTACTATTGGTACAATAGTGCAGAAGTAACAATCTCCGCTGCCGATAGTTCTATAACAAAACTTACTACAGCCTTCATCTGCAACAAGTAAACCCAGCTCGCTAACGTATATCCTACAAGTAAGCGTGCTCTTCCCCCATCACAATAAACTTCTCTTACCTACATTAATAATTCAGTTGTGCACAGGGGTGCCCAACTCCACAAAGGTTATGGTGCATCCCACCAAAACAATCATCCCCCGCATTTTTCTGAACTACACTGCCATTTGTAAAAATTGCAACACCAAGAAGGAAAACCATGAATTCAATGAATTTAATACCTCAAATTAGGTACATGACAAGTAATAAATGATAAACTTTTCAAATCTATACATGGCCTTTGAGTCCTAATATTGAGTATTTGGTGTGGCCTCCATGCGCTGCAACTAGAGCTGCTATACGCCGTGGAATTGAATAAAAAAGGTTCTGAATAAGTTCCTGAGGGATTTCCCTCCACGCAGTTTGTATTCGAGCCCACAAATCCGTGACACTGGTAACTGGAGGAACGTGATGCACCGATGCCGACCAACTATATCCCAGACATGTTCGATGGGCGACATGTTGGAGAACGTGCAGACCAGGGAAGCAATGGTACCCGTTGCTCTTCAAAGAAGGCTTGTACATTCCTCGCAATATGTGGCCGAGCATTGTCCTGCTGAAATGTGACCTGTGGAGATGCCTGAAGCAGTACCTCAGGCTCTACAACCACCGTTAGCTACCGGTCGCTGCTCAAAGTGCACTCAATTCCTAGGAAACGAGATCAGTTGTTGTATCCAATGGTGCCCCAAACCATCACACTGGTGTTTGTACGCTATGCCGCTCAACAATGCAGCCCTCCAGGTTGCGCTCTCCACGGTACCGCCGGACACGTATGCGGCCATCACTGTAGGACACGTTGAAGCAGGACTCGTCCGAAAAGACTACATTTTACCACTCAGCACCCCAGTGACGGTGTTCATGTACCCATTGCAGTCGGTGGAGTTTGTAATTTCTGGACAATGGAAGCCGACGTAATGGCATATATGCAACCAGTCCAACCTGCAGCAGACGGCGACGAAACGTTGATGCAGACAAGTTCACGCCTGTTGCAGTACTTGCAGTACTTCAGCGTCGTGTCAACACTGTGGATGAAGCTGTACGGTCCGTTATATCCATTCGGACAAGATGACGGTCATCCCGTGCTCTGGTCCTCTTCCGTGGTCCAGTACCCGCTCTTCGCTCCGTACGGCCTTCATCTATCCAGTGCTTCCACACACGCATCACTGTCGTAGCAACAATGCCACGGTATGACAAAGCCGCTTCCCGGAGACCAATCATTTTGCCCCGTTCGAACTCGCTCAAATGTCGATATGCTCCGTTTGACGTCGACAAGGCATACTGGCACTTACTTTATTGTTTGCACCTTGTTTGACAGCTCTGCACCGACTACACTGGGCGCAACACTGACTTTGTTGGACCAACACAAGTGGGCACTGCTCGGCCTACGTGTACTCCATCTCTCTGCAAACCTAATCACTTATTCCTTGCACACTCTTCTACACTTCCACCAAATTTAGAGTTATTCGGGTAATTCTTTCTTGTTGTTGCAATTTTCACAAATAGCAGTGTATTCAGTTCCTTTTCTCTGTTGGTGGAAAGCTTCACAAACGGGCTGGCTTACAGGTACTGTATAGCCATTGTGATATCGGGACACAATAAAAGCTTAAGCAAATAATAATTGGAAATAAAATAAGAAGATGTAATACCTACAGCAAAAATTACAAATAAAATATTTGGCATGTGGTGTATTCTATTACTTAATTTTCCAATATATCTTATTCCATCTATCCAAACAGACCAATATAGTAATTGTAATAACGCTTTACGTTCTGAATAACTACGTATCTACCTTTAATGTTATAGTTCCTTTTAAAAAATTCCAAAAATTATCACTTGATACGCCACGTTATACCACAAAGTATGAATTATACTTAATATTACCTTTGGGAGGATAAAGCACATTTAGATTAACAAATTTAAGATTCAAACTGAGTTAACAATTACGTACTGAATTAAAAATCTGATGTGATACATTCACATGTCTTTCTCTGCCCTCTATGGTTTATTAGTGAATATACAATCTATTCTCACTAAAGCTTATTTTTATATCTACCATATTTTAATCCAAATAAACCTTTGCAAAAATAGTTAAAATACACATTTCGTTATAAATACAAAGAGAACGGTGATAGTCAAATGTTTAAGAATTGGACGCTATATGCTGGCCTTAAAATTACATATTGTTTCCATACAATCGCGAGAAACACCCGAATGTTGAAAGTAATTTAAAGAATGACCAAGAAATGAACAGTTCGAACTGTTAATAACAGATTTTCAGAAATGGCTTATGCCATAAAAAACTTATTTAAAATAGATTGTGTGTTTTAAAGGGATCTATATTTTTTGTGTAGTACGTTCTCATCTATCGCTTAACGTTTACCAGTTACACCAGATTATATAAAATTCCTTCCAAATGAAGAGGACTTCAAAGGCTATTCCCAGAAAATTCAAGACATACGCTTTATTTATCATGTAAATATTCTTAATATGTACTATTTTAATCAAAATCGTTAGTCATTTTTAGAAAATAAAAATCTCCGAAAAATGTTTTATGTAAAGGGTATTTGAGGGTTGGGAGATATTCTTGAAAATCTTCGTGTCGAATCCTTGGAAGATACTGAACTTAAATGCTAAGTTTGGTACTTATCGACTTTTAGTTTTTAAGTTATGCTGTTCAGGCACATACACAAACACAGACTGACACACACACACTCACACACACACACTCACACACACACACACACAGAGGCACTTATTTAGAAAAGTGATTTTTTTATTCAGGGGTCTCAAAACATATATTTCCGGTGAAATCTCGACATCAAATTGTTGGGTGCAATACAACACTTCTCCTGGGTACCGTACGTAGTAGAGAAAAAAATTGTAATACATTTGCTTATATTGTGGCGTGTGAGTGTGTATTGTCATACAAGACACTTTGTAGCGTCGCATTGTCGACGGTATTATTGGGGTGATTTGTTATTTCTTTCGGCTTGTTGGAAATTCCGTCTGGTATGACACTCGCCAACTCTGGCCGGCGTGCCTAGCCAGGGTTCGAGATGGGATAGATGTTAGCGTTACATCTTTGTGTGTTTGAGCGTCACCTGTTGAGTATGAGTGTAACGAGCAGGTCGCGTGTGCGAGGCATCTCCCCTCAATTATTTATTCCCGGTGTGTAATGTAGGGCCACTAATTGCTTTATTAATAAACCACAGGTCATGTGAATGATGTGAAATTTGTGTATAATTTGTTTAAAAACTCCGCGCCGTCATCGGAATGTAGTCACCAAGGTCCTGGTCCTCTCGCCGTTTGTATTTAAGCTTCCCTCATGTGCGTGTTGGGGTGATTAAAAGTTTAATAATTTGCTGGGAACCTTTCGAACCTCAGCCCAGCATGTAACAATATTACCTGCGTACTGTTTCCCCAAAATTTGGAATTCCCACTAAAATATTCCAAATGGCGAAACTTGCCATTTGGAACTTGCCCTCCCCCGTGGCCGGCCCTGGTCGTCAAAATAATACGATGGCTAACCAGGCCACTCAAGAAACCTGAACACCCTCGTCCCCTACTTTCGTATACAAGAAGAGTCCATGTACCTCACCCCCTTCCTAAAATTCCCATAATTTTTTCTCTTCCTACATGCAATCTCCTCCAGCCTTTGGCTGATTATCAGTAGTGTAGCGTAATAAAATACTTTGGTTACACATTTTCTCTCACTCATTTGCGCTGCTGCTGCTGATTAACACGTCACATTTCCATTGTTTTATTGTGTGCCCGATAAATCATGCTTCTTCAAAGCAAATGAAGCGTATCTGCATTTTGAATACGACATTCTGATCCGTTCTGCTTCACATTTATAGCTTCAAATGTATTTCACTGAACCCCCATGGCTCTAAACGCAATGGTAACGACATACGAGGATAGCTCCGAAGCTTCCGGCCTCGCCGATAAGGATTATCGCCTTTACAAAATCCTGTTGTGGCGTCGTACATTATCTATTGCACTTGTAATTTACGCTCCACTCTCCTTAGTTGTCAATATAGTTAAATAAAGAAGGTCATATGTAGAAGATTGCGATATGTTAAAAATTGAGTAGTAAGCTGTTGTTAAGTCCTTCACAAAATGACTTACTCCAAATGAAATTAAGTCGCGATTGGAACGGTGTACATGGGGAAGCCTCCCCCTCATATTCTACCATAAAGAAATGGGACAAATTTTCGAATGGTCCAAGAAAGCATTGAAGACGAAGAGCCTGCAGGTTTAATCTTGAAGTCCCTACTCCTGAAAACATCGCTCTTGTGGAAGGAGAAATTATGGAAGAAATAGCACCAAGGTTGGGTCTTTCTAAAACAACAGCCCTTAAAAGTATTCATGAACATTTAAGCATAAATAAGCATAGTGCAAGATGGGTGCCTTGACTTCTTTCGTCAGTCTAAAGGTAGCAACATTCCATCTGTCGTCAGGCATTTTGTTGGCCTGCCATGGCAACGAGAGAGAAGTTCTGCAAATCATTGTTGCAGGAGATGAAACTATGGCCCTTTATGATGATCGCTTGTCCAAAAGCAAATAAGTGATGTGGCATAAATCTGGCGAAGCTACGCCTCTAAAGGCTAAGGTCATTTAGTCAACCAAGAAGTATATGTCCACACTCTTTTGAGACTGTGAAGGATACTGTTAATTGAACTTCAAGGAGCGGAACATCACAATAAATGGGGATTACTGTGCTGTCTTACTGCACAGAGAAAAGGCAAGGAAAGCTTCTTCACAACAATGCGTCTGTGCACACAGCTGTTGTTGCAGCGTAGATGTGAAGAAATGTGGCTTCAAGGAGCTCGACCATCCATCCTGCAGTCTAGATTTAGCTCTCAGTGAATATTTCCTCTTAGAACTCAAGAAGGACCTTCAATAAAGGAAATTTAATTGTAATGAAAAAGTGATGATCGCTATTTATACCAATTTTTCCGATAAGACTTCTGGCTATTTTGGGGGGATTGAAATGTTAATTCAAAGCTAGCATTCTTTTTCTTTTAGTTTAGCGTCCTTTAATCGGTTACGTTATATTGGACGACGATTGAAATGGGGTCCATAGAGCTTAAAGTTACTCGACATTCGTCTTTACAGGATAAGGGAAAACCTCCAGGTAACTCACCCAAAACCAAGATTTGAACTCGGGACCTCTTGAATGTGTGGCAGACACGTTATCCTCACACTACAGAGGCGAGCGATGTAGCATTTACTTAGTACTACGACCTCTCTTTTCTTAGGATTTGTAATGGTGTGCCAAGAGTTCAGTTAATTGCTCTGTCTGCCATTCGCACTGTGGCTTAAAGTGGATGTTGACTTTCTGAATTCATACCTCAATGCCGAGGGTGGGTCGCTATTAACCTAAATGCTTATAGATGTTTGCGACAAGGAAATGGAAAAGGTGATAACCGGATTTCTTTGTTCTAAATAACAGAGTAGAAACAACCTTCAAGTCTAATTTCCTACGCTCACACAATTCGAAGCTAAATTATTACCACTTAATAGCAATAATAAATAAACTTTTGAAACATCGACCTTGCAGAATGGACCTTTATGTAATGGATCATGTTGTTTGTAAAGTAAACAAAACATTGTCTCAAAATGTAGGGTAGACACTGTGTACCCTGTCTCTTCCGACGCTACGTCACTGCAGGTAGTGCTCATTTAGACTAGTAGCACTCCTACAGAATGAAGTAGGTCGTATTGTTACGTTATTTGCACCACGCTTTGGGCGTCAATTTGCAGTAATTTGTATTGAAGGAATTGTATTGTATTTCGACTGTTGGGGAGCTGAACTTGAAGTTTGTTTGCAACCGCACATATAGTACCGGGTTTCCGGTAGCCTTCGCCCCAAACGTACTTTCAAGTGGCCTTTGCCCCAAATTTAAAAATTTTAACTTTGTAATTTAAACTGTTTCTTTAAATATTATATATTTATGTTTGCCTCGGCTGCATCAGTATCTATTTTAGAGACACGTTTCTCTTAGCAGGGTTTTGGTGCGACAAGAATGTGTGCTTAAACAGATTATAATTTTACTTCACTCCTTTTATCTATACTTGATACGATTTAAATTACACTTCACTGATATAGAGAGCTGTGAGATTTTTTATTTAATATTGCACTTTTAACATGTATACTATTTTCGTCTCACACGAATACGTAATTAATTTCTCGAAGCATCCGGTTACAATCACTGTCTGCAGGCAACTCCATTGATTTCAGCCGTCTAAAGTTGTAAATTTCTGTATTTCAAGTCTCTGATTGACTAATCCTACTCTAATAGAATACCTGCATTTAATTAAGTTTTTTTCTGGTTGTTGATTGGCTATTTTAAAGTGTCACTAAAACTACATTATTGTTGCTCCAAGAATCACAAGTAGTACTGTTAGTTTCTTACTCTGCGACAGTAACATTCTTGGTGCTTACGTAATATGTTTTTACGTAATTTATTAGAACTTGAAGATCTTATATTGTGCTGCTTTTGTTTTGTTTGGTTGCATAATTTTAACTGCCCCACGTATGGGAGCCAATTTGTAACGGTATTACTTACAAATGTTTGTTTACATTACGTGTGTTGAAGCCATCTTGTGACGTCATTCATTTGTTCGGTTTGTAGCTCCATCTAGTGTTAGCAATTTGTGGTACCTAGTATCAGTGTTTGAAAGAATTTTAAGTTTTGTTTATTGTCCTCCGGCTAGCTAATATCTTATCTTGGGTCGAACATGTGTCTTGATCAGGGTTGTGTAAACGGAAAGGAATCTTTTATCCAAAAAGAACACTGATGAAGAAATTTGTTTTATAATTTTTTATTGTCGAACACGTTCACTATCACTTTTACATATTGATCTAGATACTCGCCAAACTGAAACTGTTATAATAACTTCTTACTGATCACTTTTAATCAACGTACTTCAACCTTTTGTATAATTAACTTTACCATATTTTAGATCTTTCATAATTCTGCTGCGCGTAACTTGTGAATCTATATCCGATGTATGACGAACTGACTGACTGAAGACGACGTGTAGTGTACACAGATTTTTGATGAACTGAGCTAAATACGACGTGTAATGTATGAATGCATTCGGCGAACTGAAGGACTGACTGACTTTACCTCCAACCTACCTTATGTATACTCCCTCGTCCAGATACGCCTAAAGATTATAACTGAACTGCAATTGGCTAATAAATCGCGCCAACATTAGCGTCCATTTTAATATCCAATTAAAATTATGAACACATATGCTTTAGGGAGGAAACATTCCAGAAGTTTCTACCGAAAACGCGCCAACATTACGTAACTTCCTCGTTTCCAATAATGATAAACAGCTCACCCCCCTCTCTGCATTATTGCGCTATTATTGACAGTTTCAGTAAGGCCGTATAAACTTATTTCCCAATAATAATTACAATTAATAAACATCTGAAATCAATGTCACATAAAAATGCATATTCATATTACAATCATTATTTACATTTAAGTAATTTGTGATACAAATTACTGCATCATATGCCCCACTAGAAACATAATTATAAATATTTACAACTTGTTTGGAAATTTTATAATTGGGTTTTTAGTCTCCTAAATCTTGGAACACACGCTATCACTTTCATTTTACACTTCACACGCATTTAACACACGATATATGTTTTTTTTATCTCGCCACTACTTACTGGCTCTTGTTGAATGTGTTTAAACTTTAATCTGACATTACAATTTTTTTATATATATATAGCAAATACTGTACCCTGAATTATTTAATTAATGTTTCAAAAATTGCTTACTTTCTTAAGTTGTTGATAAAAATTTATACATTTAAGAATTTTTTTTTATTATTATTAAACATATTTACCAAAAATATTCACCCTCTAGACATATATTTACATCTCTTAAATCTAGGCACTGTTTCACATGTTCTATTTGCTACATAAATATTTGTTTTTTTAATTATATTTACCAATTTTTGTTATTTTGTACTTTATCTTAACAATACTCTTGGAATAGTATTTATGTACTTTACTTTAATATAACATCATGCTTTATTTCACATGTTCTGTTACTAATAAAATGTTATTTTCCTCTTAAACATTTAGTCATGTCCAAAATTTATTTCTCCTTTCACATGACGTACATATTCATTTAACCCTCTTATGTTCCAATACATTGCTCTGCATTTCGTCTTTAACTATCCAGCATTTACTATTTATCATCTTTGTCTTCTGTTTCACCTTGATCTTCATTGTTGTATGGTTTCAGCATCTCAATATGGAACTTTCCTATGCTTTTTCGAGTTGTTGGATTACATAACTCATATGTATTAGTTCCATATACTTCAACAACTTCATATGGTCCATGGTATTTGAGAAACATTCGCCAATAAAGTTTATTTGCTTTATCCGACAATTTCTTGGTTTTGACTAAAACTAAATCTCCTATTTTGATCCTCCATTCGTTTCTCTTCTTTTCTTCATGTTTAATTTTTCTTTTTATGGCCTTTTTCTTCATCCTCTCGAATGCTTTTCGGAACATCTCTTCCTCTGTTTGTGGTATCGAATGCGCATCTGGAATGGCTTCTGGAATTTTCTTACACATTGTATTGATCTTCTTTCCTAACTTAAGTTCACATGGTTTGTATCCTGTCACATTGTTTACGGTTTCATTTAGTAGATTCTGAACGAAGTTCACGTATCCATACCATTGGGTTTGTTTTCGATGACACAACACCCTTAAATAATTTGAAATTTCCTTAATTTCCCTCTCCACTGGGTTGGAGTTCGGTCTGTATCTTGACGAAAAATATTGTTTAATGCCATTTTCTTTCAGTCCATCCATAATTTTTTTCCTGTGAAGTACGAAGCATTATCGCTCAATACAGATTGGATAGGTCCTTCTTCTATCACATATGACTTGAGTAGTCTATTCAAACATGCTAAACCTGTAGGTTTTCTCAAAGGGTAAATTCTTACATATTTGCTGAATATATCATAACAGACAAATATATATTTATTTCCAAATTGACTTGGAGGCATCGGACCATGAATATCAATACTAATTACGCATCTCGGCTTATCCCTTATAACCGAATTAGTCTCAAATGTATATGCTGCATTTATTTGCTTAGCCTTCTGACACAGGTTACAGCACTATATAAATTTCCGAACTTTCTGACGCAATTTGGATATGTATAAATTCTCTAAAATCATAGAAGTTGTCCGGTCCGTCCCTGAGTGTGCTAACCCTTCGTGAAAATTCTTAATTAGTTCATTCTCCATGCTTTTTGGAACCATTATCTTCCAACTAGGCACTTCTTTTCCATGCTTCTTGTATAATGTCCCATCCTGAATTGCTACAATTTCTTTCTTTGCCTCTTCAATTAGTGGTGCCTTTTCTTTAAGTTCTAATAATTTTGCGTCCTCATTTTGAATTTCCCCTATATTTTTCAATTTTCTAATCATTTCTTTGCTTAAAGGAATTTCAATTGTCAATATTTTGACTTCATTTCTAGGCCTTTCAATATTTTCGGGAATTTGTGGGTTGTAATTCAATCTTGATAGCAAATCACTGAAGGTATTATTTTTGCCAGGAATGTGTATAATCTCTATATCGAATGCAGATATTGCATGAATGTATCTAGCAAGTTTTCCACTACATAATCTACACCGTTGTATGAAAGTTAAGCTAACGTGGTCTGAATATAGTTTCACCCTTTGCTGATAAATATAGGTTTTAAAACGAATTAATGAGAAATATAGTGCTCCAATTTCTAGCTGAGTCACTGAAGAATTCCGCTCAATATTTGTAAGTCCTCTAGAAGCTGTACTAATGACGTGAAAGTCATTGTTGATGTCTCGCTGTCCTAAAATTCCGGCGTATCCTTGCATTGATGCGTGGACATAAATCTCATATTCCAAATCTTCTCTGGGCCTCTCGAGTAATATGGACTTAGCAAAAAGTTCTTTTACTCTCTCAAAACATTTTTGATGATCCTCTGTCCATCTCCACTTATTGTTCTTTCGGAGTAGCTGCCGCAGTGGTTCTATTTCAGCCGAATATCTTGTTACGAACTTACTCTGAAAGTTCAATACCCCTAAGAGACGTCTAATTTGTTTTACGTTCCTTGGTGATGGAATTTTCATTATTGCTTCTATTCTTTTCTGGTCAGGTCTTATACCTCGTTCATCCACTACATAACCCAGAAAATTTATTTCCTTGACATAAAATTTTGATTTTAGTATGTTCACAGTCATACCATGTTGTTGCAGTTTATTTAACACATAATGGACATTATTCATGTGTTCTTCAAATGTTTGACTAATGATTAGGAAGTCGTCAATATACTTTATTAAAAAGTTATCTGCAGAATTTCCAAAGATACTGTGAATGGCTCTCAAAAATCCACTTCCTGAGTTTTTTAAACCAAAAGGATTTACACAAAAACGATACTGGATCCCTGAGTACTGAAATGAAGTGTAATCACGCACTTGTGGATCTAATTCCACTTGCCAATATGATGCAGTGAGGTCAATGGATGTCAGAAATCTCCCTCTTGAAAGTTTCGTAATTAGTTGTTCAATTCCCTCACTTTGAAAATGATCTGGTTTCATATACTTGTTGACATATCTACCGTCTAAAGTTAATCTCAAACTACCATCTCGTTTAATACTCCAGCAGATTGAATTTATATACTGAGAGTTACTTTGCTCAATAATCCCATTTTCTAACATGCTATTTATTAGTTGTCTAGCTTTGTCCCGAAGACTTATAGGTAAATTGTCATACTTGTGCCTATATGGTGGTACGTCTTCTACTTGAAATGTATGCTGATATACATTACATCTGCCTGGGATATTACTAAATACTGAACTATTGTTCATCAAAACATCATGAAGGATTTGTTTTTGCATTATCGTAATATTATAAGCTTCTTCACACTTGTGTATTATTTCGTCATTTCTCTTCTCTTTCCAGCTGTTGTCTGTCTCGCTCACATGGTCGTCTTTTGTTTGGATTGCAAATTTCTCTACTTTATCTGGCATTTCTGCTAGCTGTTGGAAATATAGCGTGGTATTCCCTTCATAGTCTGTGACTACCTGCTTTATCTGATTATTTGTATCAGTCTTTGTTATTTGCACAAAAAACTCTTGGTCACAAAGATTTTTCTCATCCTTCGTCATCTCGATTACAGAAACTTTCTCTTTTATAAATGGTACCCTTATTTCTCTATCGTCTTTTGTCATTCTTAACTCTTCATGTTTAAAATCTATAGATGCTTCCTATTCATGTAGGAAGTCACATCCTATAATTATGTCACAAATCAGATGGTTTACAATTAGAAACATAACCTCAAAATTCTCTCCGCCGATAAGTATGTTAAGTAGAGCTTGTGTTTTTATGACCTGTGTCGTTCTTCCGATTGCAACACGACAAACTAAATTACTAGTGGGAAGAGCCATAATTTTGTTACCTTCATTAATCAAATTTATGTAAAATTTCTGTGAGCAAATTGAAGCTGACGAACCAGAATCTATAGTTGCAATGATCTCTTTCTTCGCAATTTCCATCCTAACATGAGGTGACTCAAAATTTTCTCCCTTATCTTGTGTTGCTGCAATCTTATTACAGGGTGTGTGTGTAGGCATATTATTTGTATTGGTAATGGATACTGAATTATTAAAGACGTCCTGAGAACCTACTACACAGGAGTCTATTAACAGTTTTCCTGGTTATTTCCATGTTCACGTACGGGACTGCCATTCCTAACAGGCGCTAAATCTATCTCATTGTCGCTACCATTGTTTTGAGTTCCCCTTCCTCGAGTTCGAAATCCTCGATTTCTGACATTATGTCCCCTTGGCACGTAATTTTCTTGCTGTTCCTCAGATCTTTCCTGGTTATTGTTTTCCCTCCAGTGAGTGAAATTTCCCCTTTGTCTAATATACCGCCTTCCATAATTTTGCCCTCTTTCAGGCAATCTTTCTGTCCTGACATAATTTATTTGTTCCTGTCGACCTGGTCTCCCATCTGTCCTTGATCTTTCAAATTGTGGAACGTATGATTGATACCGTTGTCTGGTATTACTTTCATGACGTCTGTCTTGTCCTCTACTTTGCTGATAATTACCTTGGTAATTTCGTCTATCTCGCACATCTAAAAATCTATGCTCCCACTCCCGAGATATATCTTCTTCCTGTTGTTCCAAAGCTGTCAGTAATTCAGTCATCTCATAGATGCTGCGTGGTTTTGCAATTAATAAGTAATTTTGTATCCTTAAAGGATAATGCCTTGCAAGCAAACTCACAAAATCTTCCTCATTGATTGGAGGTGACAAGTTCCTAACCTGACTTGCATGTTTCAGTAAGTAATCAGTCATTGATATTCCCTCTCGTGGATTAAATTGACCATGACTAAGCATTGCTCGAATTCTGTGCTGTACCGTAACATTCCAAAATCTGTTCATGAATAACCTCTTAAAGGATTCACATGAAATTTCACCCCCTGATACCATTTGTAACCAATCTAAAGTTTTCTGGTCCAAACATCTTTTGACAACTATCATTTTCAATGCTTCAGGTATTTTTTTAATTTGAAAATACTCTGATAATTCTGCAATGAACTGTACTGGACTGGAGTTTTCATTAAATTTTGGAAGTGGAAAATCACTTAAAATATGATTGTAATTTTGCAAATTCCCTACTCCCATATTTAAATTCTCTAGTGTTACTTGTGCACTCTGAGTTTCAGAATTAGCTATGGATGAAGCTGCCGCATCACTCACATTATTGATCATACCTGAGGAACTACCTCTATCATTATTTTGTACATCAGATACATTCACATCACATATATTTGCCCTTGAATTCAATTCTAACCTATTTACAGTACCTTGCAGATTTTCTATTGTCTGTTCCAATTTTTTATTATTCTCAATTTGAACAGCTTGGTGTTTGTTAATTTCAGAAGTTAGCTTTTGATTCAAATCTTTAGACAAATCTTTAACTTCATCAGACAATTTATTTCTCTGTGTTTCTGACTCCTTCTGAATTTCAGATATTTCCCCTCTGAAATTAACTTGCACCTGTATTAAATCTGCATTTGTAGCCTCCATCATCTCTTTTAACTCACTTGAAATACTACTCATTCGGCTACCTAACTCTGTATAGTTTACATTAACATTTTCAAACTTAGTATTAACCTCATTTTTTTGGTTATATATTTCCCTGCTCATGTCCAACATTTTCTTTGAAACTTCACCTATTTCATTTGCTATCATTTCTTGATTTTCATTTTTCATTCTAATCATGCTACTATCTAGTTCCATGAATTTCTTTTCAATTTCTTCCCTATTTTGATTTAATTTATGCTCTAATTTCTCATTACTCTTACCAATTTCTTCCCTTAATTGATCTGTAATACTCTTATCAATATCTTCTCTCAATTTTTCATTATTCTGAGTTAGTTTTTGTTCTAAACTCCTATCAATATCTTCCCTCAATTTCTCATTATTCTGAGTTACTTTTTGTTCTAAACTCCTATCAATATCTTCCCTCAATTCCCTATTATTCTTTTGCATATCTTTTCTGTTTTGATCTATTTTCTTACTAAGATCTTTCCTGTTTTGATCTATTTTCTTACTAAGATCTTCCCTGTTTGATCTATTTTCTTACTAAGTTCTTCCCTGTTTTGATCTATTTTCTTACTAAGATCTTCCCTGTTTTGATCTATTTTCTTACTAAGATCTTCCCTCATTTCCCTATTATTCTTTTCCATATTCTTCAGCATTTCCATAATCATACTAGTATCAAGATTAACATTTCCTGCTATTCTATTCTGACTTTCTGCACTAACATTTCCACCCTCAAATCCTAAAAAGTTTGAGCTATTTTCTGTAACCTGTATTGAATTACAGCTAACTGTTACATTATCTCCCTCCATAATTATTTCTTCTGTATTATTAGTAGCCATTGTTTTCTTTATCCTACCACTCCTTAAGTACATTTGAAGGTTACAATTTTGTTTTCTAAAACAAAATTACGATACTCTGACCTTTGTGATGCTGTCTGTTGCTGTTACATTGATGTCCAGCTTCCTGCCCCTCTCTCCTAGATTTGTATGTCGCTTCGATGAATCTTCGTCGTTTTGTTGTCCTGTAGTTTGAATTTCACTGTTGCCTTGTAATCTCGGAATTACGATCGTAGTCTGTCGTCCCTGTTGTTTCTGGAATCTGCGTCTTGTAGATCATTTCACTGCTGAATTCGTTCCACGTCCTGGTTCCTTTCCTGGTCACTCTGCTCCTTCCTGGTTATGCTGATCCTTTCCTGGTCATCGTGTTCCTTTCCTGGTCACTATGCCCCACGTTCTGGGTGCCAATTTCCGACAGTAACATTCTTGGTGCTTACGTAATATGTTTTTACGTAATTTATTAGAACTTGAAGATCTTATATTGTGCTGCTTTTGTTTTGTTTGGTTGCATAATTTTAACTGCCCCACGTATGGGAGCCAATTTGTAACGGTATTACTTACAAATGTTTGTTTACATCACGTGTGTTGAAGCCATCTTGTGACGCCATTCATTTGTTCGGTTTGTAGCTCCATCTAGTGTTAGCAATTTGTGGTACCTAGTATCAGTGTTTGAAAGAATTTTAAGTTTTGTTTATTGTCCTCCGGCTAGCTATTATCTTATCTTGGGTCGAACATGTGTCTTGATCAGGGTTGTGTAAACGGAAAGGAATCTTTTATCCAAAAAGAACACTGATGAAGAAATTTGTTTTATAATTTTTTATTGTCGAATACGTTCACTATCACTTTTACATATTGATCTAGATACTCGCCAAACTGAAACTGTTATAATAACTTCTTACTGATCACTTTTAATCAACGTAGTTCAATCTTTTGTATAATTAACTTTACCATATTTTAGATCTTTCATAATTCTGCTGCGCGTAACTTGTGAATCTATATCCGATGTATGACGAACTGACTGACTGAAGACGACGTGTAGTGTACACAGATTTTTGATGAACTGAGCTAAATACGACGTGTAATGTATGAATGCATTCGGCGAACTGAAGGACTGACTGACTTTACCTCCAACCTACCTTATGTATACTCCCTCGTCCAGATACGCCTAAAGATTATAACTGAACTGCAATTGGCTAATAAAACGCGCCAACATTAGCGTCCATTTTAATATCCAATTAAAATTATGAATACATATGCTTTAGGGAGGAAACATTCCAGAAGTTTCTACCGAAAACGCGCCAACATTACGTAACTTCCTCGTTTCCAATAATAATAAACAGCTCACCCCCCTCTCTGCATTATTGCGCTATTATTGACAGTTTCAGTAAGGCCGTATAAACGTATTTCCCAATAATAATTACAATTAATAAACATCTGAAATCAATGTCACATAAAAATGCATATTCATATTACAATCATTATTTACATTTAAGTAATTTGTGATACAAATTACTGCATCAACTCATTAATGACTCAAGGTTACCTCATTGTTACCTCATTGTTAGCAACTTTTAACTTATTATTCTCACAGCTCCTACATTATTAAATTACTAATATATTCACCTAAAATTATTACACATGGATACAATAATATTGTCGTAGCCTCTCTACTAAAATACTACTCAGAAACTGACGGGGAGACACTCGCTTGCAAACGGCACCGGTAAATTAAACAAGATCTTCACATGGCGAGGCTACGACGGGGACGCAGCTAAGTTAAACACCAAAATAATTGCTATTCCAAAACACTACCTGGCTTAAGGGAGAGGAAGGACACTACACTACCATAAATGAAACTTCCCAAAAGTGGATGGCTACTGCATTTAATATATAAAGAGGGATTACAGTACTTACACTCTCAGCCCAATGTCTGTCGGCGAGGCCATCGTGCCTTAGCACGAAGAAAGCAGTTGCACGTATTTCATACTCGGAGCTTACTCACTGACTCCTTTGTCCCAAACGACACACTTATAGCGTCGGAGACGCCATCCCCTCCCTAACACCTAGTTCCCCCTACTCCCCACTCTGCCATCTCAGATCAACTGCCGTCTCGGATATCGGTGACCAGAGACGCTATCCTATCATCTGTGCATACGTCACATCTCCCCCTGGCCACCGAGATCGACGCCCTCGTCGACACAAGGCAAACAAACACAAGGACAATAAAAGAACAAAAAATGACGTACAAAAATAATACATATATATATATATGGACCACCCAGACGACGACAAAGTATGTTACTGGGCGTAATTAAGACCACGCTGCCTCTGTTCACACGCACACTACACTGCACCTGAGAATGATGGTCCGTTGAAACTGTTTGTGGGTAAATTTGTAATGTGCCCACAACGACGACTTGTCCTGGCTGTAAAATTGTTATTACTGCAGGTCTTTGGCGATGACAACGGGGTGGGCAGTCGCTGGCTTGGACTGCCCCCCAAAATAGTGGCTCCTCATGCCACGGCAGTGTAGTGACTGCCCGACAGCTTCCCTGTGGTGTTTCTTGAACTTCTGGTGTGCCACGTGGGATGCTCCCTTATCCTCTCGAGCTCCGCCACAGCAAAATACTACAAAACCACCAAACAATAAAAAGGGTGCTCCAACAGACAATCACACATGACAATGAAATGAACTCATTCACACTGACCATGGCCCAAATTACACACAACACTCACTTAACTAGCTACTGAAAACTACTGTATGTATTGCTACAAGCTACAAAATACATCCACAATACATGTTCAAACTACACCACGTGACATGCTTTCAACTACGATTGTCATACTCTTGTCACTAATACAATTTCTCCTCTACATTACTATGTTCCTCATCTCATTATTATCATCATATCAATCATAATCATCATCATCAGTATTTTAATCATCATCATCATCTTTATCTGAGCTCTCAACTTTCTTGTAGACAGTAATTACTGCGAAAACAAAACATCTTCACTGACGTATCTCATTCAACATGCTGCAAATTCAAAAACATCTAACATAGGCATAACCTTCAAGAAATCACATTAACATTTCAGGAATGACACAAATAACATGATATTATACTGTTGCATCCACATCCTCCGAATCAAAATTAAGCTGGAAAACGGGTGGTATTAAAATTTGCTATATAAGATGGTACTAAACTTGTTGCATAAACAAAAAAAAATTATTCTCATTACATTCACTTCCATACATTTAATCTCTCGTGTGAATACATCACACACGCTATACTGGGCACGTTACAGCAACACCAATAAGCAAAATCTCTGAACTCATCACATCAACTTTCCAGGTACATGCAGCCCTCCTGAAAAATCAACACACTTACACTTCAACTATCGGGGTTACACTTTGGCACTTCCACCGAAGCTGACATCTCATCTCTTCTCCTCTCTTTACCACCGTCGGGGTTACTCTTACGCACATCCACCGAGGCAAATATCAACTCATATTTCTCACATAACTTTAAATACACACATACATACACACACTATTCATGCAACAATTTTCTGCAAATAAAGATCACAGCATAATTATGAAACCCAAAATCACATCAAGTCAAATCAAATCAAATCGAATGCAACAAAACAACATCACATCATTACTCAAAACAATACTGTCACATAACATTCCTGAAAATGAAAGCCCAATTAAGCACATAGTACACATGAAACACATTCCTGCAGCATGACACAACAAAACAAATGATTTGCAGTTCCCAAAACATAATTTAAAATTTAAGTTACACCCACAATAATAATACACTTTTAATTTAGCAGAGACATTCATAGCACATATTATTCCTGAAAAGCAAAGCTTAATTAAGCATCACAAACTCAGACTTTACAGTCTATAAGGACCCACAGGATCATAGTAAGGGTAAAAGCGTGACACATGAACACTCTGATGTTTGGTACGGGGAGCATGAGGTCGACCAACAAGGTAGGTAACGGGAGTGATCTGTCGGATAATTTCAAAAGGGCCAAAATATCTATGTAGCAACTTTGTACATTTACCTTTCTTCCTAATAGGAGTGAAAACTTTAACTAATTGACCGACGTTATAAACCACATCTCTATGTTTAGCATCAAATCCTTCTTTTTGCTTCACCTGTTGCTTTGTAATGTTAGCAACAGCAACCTCCCGTGCCTTCTGAATCTCTTGCATTGTCTGTCTCACAAAAAGGTCATTAGACGTAGCTTGTAGCTGAACCTGGTTAGGTAAAGAAGGTTCTCGACCATATATCAAGAAAAAGGTGAAAATTTAGTAGACTCTTGAACACTTGAGTTATACGAAAAGATGACATAGGGCAAAATTGAGTCCCAATTCTTCTGATTATTGTCCACAAAATGACTGAGCATATTTAAGAGGGTTTAGTTAAATCTTTCAGTAGCACGTTACAAGCTGGATGATAAGCACTAGTGAAATTGGAAGACACTGATAAAGATCTCAACAATTCTTGTGTCACTTCACTTAAGAAAACTGAGCCACGATCAGATAACAAGGCAGCAGGGGCTCCATGAATACAGATGATGTTATGAAAAATAAATTTAGCAGCTTGAGGGATTGTTGCTGAAGGAAGCGACGCAGACTCGACCCAGCGAGAAGCATACTCGGTCGCAACGACAACATACTTGTGTCCAGAATTTGAGCGTGGGAGAGGCCCAAGCAAATCAATACCCCACCGCTCGCCTACAGAAGTAACCGGCATTGGTTATAATAAGCCTGCTGGTTTCTGATTCTTCGGTCCTTTTCTTGTTTGACAGCATGGAGAGGTTCGTACAAAGTTTAGGGGTGGTTACTTGCCACTGAAGAGGACACTTTGCAAAGATGCTGTTCCCACAGTCTTCACGTGGACAGTAGAGCCGGAAGAAACAGAAGGTGTGGATGTCTGTGAATTAGATAGTTTTCCTAAACTTAAGTTGGCTGCAGTAATTTATAGTATTTAGTCAACTCATGCAATAAACTTTTTGGAATATTGACAAACATTTCGTTTTATGTATAAAATGTTTAAACAAACTATTATGAATTGATAATGGAAAGTAAATTATATAGTAGAATGTTTTATGTTACTCTTACTCAATACATTGTGACGGAGCTGCTGTGGGCTGGGCTTAGTCACATAGATAGCAGGTTGTCCTTAACGCCAGCCGGCTGGTTGCTTGAAGAGGGAAGCACTCTTGACTGATGTAAATTCCAGAAACGTTGAGATGCAAGGAGATATTTATGGATGCATCCTCCCCTCCTCCAGCGGACTTCCCAGAAAGCTCTTGGAGCTATATATAAGCAAGTGTGCTCATAAGTGAGTCAGTCAGTGAGTAAGCTCCGAGTAGGAAAGACGTGCAACTGCTTTCTTCGTGCTAAGGCACGATGGCCTCGCCGACAGACATTGGGCTGAGAGTGTAAGTACTGTAATCCCTCTTTATACATTAAATTCAATAGCCATCCACCTTTGGAAAGTCTCATTTATGGTAGTGTAGTGTCCTTCCTCTCCCTTAAGCCAGGTATTGTTTTGGAATAGCAATTATTCTGGTATTTAACTTAGCTGCGTCCCCGTCGTAGCCTCGCCATGTACAGATCTTGTTTAATTTACCGGTGCTTTAACTTAGCTGCGTCCCCCGTCGTAGCCTCGCCATGTGAAGATCTTGTTTAATTTACCGGTGCCTTTTGCAAGCGAGTGTCTCCCCGTCAGTTTCTGAGTAGTATTTTAGTAGAGAGACTACGACAGTTGGTGGAGGCGCCGGGTAAGTTAAACACCAAAATAATTGCTATTCCAAAACACTACCTGGCTTAAGGGAGAGGAAGGACACTACACTACCATAAATGAAACTTCCCAAAAGTGGATGGCTACTGCATTTAATATATAAAGAGGGATTACAGCACTTACACTCTCAGCCCAATGTCTGTCGGCGAGGCCATCGTGCCTTAGCACGAAGAAAGCAGTTTCACGTCTTTCCTACTCGGAGCTTACTCACTGACTCCTTTGTCCCAAACGACACACTTATAGCGTCGGAGACGCCATCCCCTCCCTAACACCTAGTTCCCCCTACTCCCCACTCTGCCATCTCAGATCAACTGCCGTCTCGGATCTCGGTGACCAGAGACGATATCCTATCATCTGTGCATACGTCACAATATAAGCATATGCAATGACCGTTACATACATTTTACAAATTATTACATACACATATTGCTTCACGACGGACTGTTATTGAATTTATATATTATATAATTTGACTGAAATCATTTAAGTGTTAAAAATATTGACTCAAGAATCAAACGAAAATATTTCTCCGATTTGTATAACTGAATGTCCAAAAACGTCAACTATTTTTTCAAGGCAATAAGAAACTCATTTAGGCCCGTTTATACAACTTGCATTTAAGTAGCAGTAAATATTAACTTACAGTTTTCTTTACGGTCGCAGTAAAGTTCCAGTAATGATTTCTTGGTTCTTATCTCGAGGTTAACATTTACTACCAGTTAACACTATCATGCTAAATTTGTAGAGTTGGTAGAAATATTTCTTATGTTTCTATCACTGCTGTGTTAATGTTACATGTAAAGCTGAGAATCAAGAATGCAGTTGTATTCTATGTTTTGTTCTCACTGTTATTGCTTATTTATAATGTATGAGAAAAAGAAACGAATGAGTAATTTCTTGTTCAAAACGGAAGAAATTCTTTTGAAAATAGTAGACGAAAATATGACACAATAGAAAATAAATAAAATAGATGCTGCTAATGGTAGGAAAAAGGTAAAGACTGGGATGAAAAGCGAAAATTTTGAAGGTGTGAGTCGTAGGAAAAGACCTGTAGAGAATTTTTGTGATAAATAAGAACAGGTCAGCTGATCTTTCTAGGCTAGGTTGCATTGGCTATTACTTGCATATTTATAGAAAAGTAGCTATTTCTGTCCCTAAAATCTGGAGCATCGCCACCACTAGGAGACATGGGTACAATCTAATGCGTCTAAAACTTTAGGAGGTTTTGCTATGCAAAAGAAGCTTAAGTTATTGTTTTCAATTTCTTCTTCAGTTCTTGGAAACTTAATGTAATCTTTAACTAATTTTGCCATAGCCATGCTAGCTTTTCTACTTTCTCTACTGCGTATAGTAAGTAGGGGAAGTATTGCATTCCACCCAAAAATCGATACCGAGGTTTCACCGGAAATACATGTTTTGATGCCCCCTGAATCCAAAAAAAAACATGTTCGTGTGTGTGTTTGTGTGTGTCTGTCTGTGAACAGCATAACTCAGAAACGAACAGTCGGATAAACGCCAAACTTGGTATTTAGGTTCAGTATCTTCCAGAGATGCGACACGAAGGTTTTCAAGAAAATCACCCCACCCCAAACTACCCTTACATGGAACATTTTTCGAAAATTTTAATTTCTTCAAAAGTGGCTCTAACGATTTTGATTAAAATATCACATGTTTAAGATATTTTTATGACAAATGAAATGTATATCTCGAATTTTCTGGGAATGTTTCAAAAAGTATTCTTCATTATGAACGACTTTTGCATAACTGGTAAACCATAAGCGATAGAAAAAATTTTACTACACAAAAATGTAGATCGCGTTAAAATACACAATTTATGTCATATACTTTTTTTTGTTGAGCGAACCATTTTCGAGATATTGCTTGTTATTCCCTTAAATTTTCTAATACTTATACTTCTTCTCAAATTCGTTATTCATTTTTTTGTCCTGGTAATGCAAAGAGAATGGAATACTCCACATAGCAACCAGCTCTTACAATATTTGACTATCGCTTAAAGCCTAGCAATTCCCATTGCATCTACAAGAAAAGTAGCAATAAGATTAACATCTCGATATCTCGATTGACATGAGGCATATGGAGAATAAGCGTTTGTAAAAATAGTTTACATAAGAGTAGAGAAAGTCATGTGAATTTAACAGATCAGTTTTTTTCACAATTTCTGATGCTGTTGCTATAGTGACACCTATGAAACCTTCAAGTGCAATTGACATAGTTCCAAGAGCATGGAATCGTAGAGTTAGAAGAGCTGCTTCATTGGTGACACTACATTATTTCTGAAAATGAGTTTTATTATATGAGTATCAGGGAAAATGTGTTAAATACTGGAGTAATACTAATATTACTAATAATATAGTAAATATTCTGTAATGCAAACCAACCTTACAGTAGAATGAGGAGCTTGTTCATATATCAGACCGAGAATTAAAAGAACTCGTCATCCAAAAACTCGTAATAGTTCATCATATTCACTACTTTACGCTTTCTTACACATTCTACTTATCCATCATTATCAGCATCACCTTTAGAAACTGATTACCTTCGGCTATTTCTTGAACGTATGTGAACTTAACCTCAAAACATCATCCAGCTAAGATTTCACTGGAAGACAATGCTACGGTAAGATAACTGTCAGAGCCTACTTCACTCTCACATAATGCTTTAACTGGATATTGTAAAATCGAACCGCTGGTAAAGCGAGCGTAAAGGTAGCCTAAATACTTTACTGGAGGTGGTAATAATGGGCCTAAATCAAACTTTGTGTATGTCTAATGAAAATGCTTTCGTAGATTCTTGCAGTAGCAGTTGCAGTGATATCACTGCAATTTTTACTTTCTCTACTACGTATAGTAAGTAGGGGAAGTATTGTATTCCACCCAAAAATTCGATACCGAGATTTCACCGGAAATACATGTTTTGAGACACCCTGAATCCAAAAAAAGCATTTTTGGAAACATGTCCGTGTGTGTGTCCGTCTGTGTGTCTGTGTGTGTGTGTGTGTGTGTGTGTGTGTGTGTGTGTCTGTGTGTCTGTGAACAGCATAACTCAAAAACGAAGAGTCGGATAAACACCAAACTTGGTATTTAGGTTCAGTACTTTCAGAGATGCGACACGAAGGTTTTCAAGAAAATCCCCCACCCCAGACTACCCTTTACATGGAACATTTTTCGAAAATTTTAATTTTCTCATAATCGGCTCTAACGATTTTGATTAAAATATCATATGTTTAAGATATTGTCATGACAAATAAAATGTATATCTCGAATTTTCTGGGAATGTCTCCAAAAGTATTCTTCATTATGAACGACTTTTTCATAACTGGTAAACCATAAGAGATAGACAAACTTTTACTACATGAAAAATGTAGATCGCGTTAAAATACACAATTTATGTCATATACATTTCTTTTGTTGAGTGAACCGTTTGCGAGATATTGCTTGTTATTCCCTTAAATTTTTCAATACTTATAATTTTTCTTAAATTCGTTATTCATTTTTTTTATGTCCTGGACATGCAAAGAGAATGGAATGCGCAACATAGCAACCAGCGTTAAAATATTTGACTATCGCCTAAAACCTACCTTGCATCTACAAGAAAATTATCAATAAGATTGACATCTCGATATCTCGATTAACATGAAGCATATGGAGAATAAGCGTTTGTAAAAATAGTTTGTACAAGAGTAGAGAAAGTCATGTGAGTGTAACACATCAGATTTTTGTTTATAGCATCGATTGTTTCTGTTATTTCTTATATAAATACATGATAGATACGACTTTCGCTATTTTACTTCCTTTACCGCCCACTTAAAGATAGTTTAGCATTTCATCCTAAACTGAGTATCAGAATTTTACAAAAATTACACATTTTAGGGTTGCTTGAATAGAATAGGAATCTTAAAAGGAAAATCATGGAGATATATTAGCATAAGTGTGTATAAGAGAGAAGTTTCTAAAGAATTCCCTCCCACCCAAATAAAAACTAAGAGATAGAAAAAGTTTCTTAATTTTGTTTTCTCAAAAAACTAAACCATCATATGTTTGAGATATTCAGATAAATAACAAATCTGTTTAGAATGTCATCTCAACAGCCTACAATCGGAAAGCTGACGAAAATCAAAATTCGGCTGTTAACCCTTTCAGCACAATTTAATTTCGACTGAAAACGAGTTTTCGAAATCTGATGGTATGTATATGGCGGATATTTTGATCTAGAGATTGCCTTAATCTCGGATACGTAGCTCAGCAAAATATTGTAACAACTGAGAACACCAGTTACTGTGAAACACATCATATAGCGACTCAGCGCAGCATAAACCTTACACTTGAGTCACTTTTGGCACACTCGGAACATAACACGACTGATCCGTCGAATCACAACTCTCAAATGAACTGAGCAACCCATTAAATGGGCGCCGCATACAAAGCGGAACTTTCTAGAAGCGGAACCTACTCGAAACGGTCCAATGGAATATTCTGGACTGTGGAATCGGCACAATGGGACTTTTTTCCGCTATTGTTCTAGAGAAGACCGGCCATTAACCTCACCCGACAGGTAGACGAGCCGGAAGGCGCTCGCGCGTATGCGTACGTACGGTCAGAATATCACTAGCCAGGATTTCGAATCCTCTCTGCGGTGTTTCCAAATCCGTGGTAAAGGATGCTGTAGCCCACGTAATATAAACGGTGATTGGCATAGGTGAATATTGTTAATACAATAGCTCAACACTTTTTTAATTTACATTAATAAAAAGAAAGGGAATAGTTTTTCTTTATTTTTTTCATTTTAGAATATACTATTATCAAATTTAAAGGAGTATAGACTATAAAGATAGAAAATTGTTGGATGTTAACCCTTGCAAGTCAAATCCTTTATCCAACTTCCAAATATATATAGTGATGCCATATGCAGCATTGGGATTTAAAGGGTTAGTAATGTAGTGTTAACAAATAAAACGGACATTAATTTCCGAATAAAACTCCTACAGTTCAAAAATAAATCAGGCAAAAAATTTACACAAAAAGCCAAAATGAGAGCGCGGCTAACCTCAAACATAGGAGAATCTCACAGATATGTGTGTTTCTGCAGATATAACGACAACATTGAAACTTTGAAATTAAACATGGAAAATAATATGACGTATATCGAAATACAGGGGTTTCATTTGAGGTGTCAGAAAAGTAAAACGTTATATATAAGAGGTTAATGCACACATCTCTGAGAAGGTTGCTGCAACATAAGCTGAAGGGATGGAAGCTAAGGATGAGCGATGCTTCAGACTTCATCCACTTGGCATGGCAGCACTATCGTACATAGGAGACAAAATGGTAATCACGCCACAACAGTGTTCTCGGGTTATCGTTATGGTATGTGAAATGTGTCATGTGAGACGCATGGGTTCTCAGTTCTCTAAATAATGCAGTTATGCTTGTTGACTCGGCCACTCACATGAAATGTGGCTTTGTCCACGAACATCCATCGATTTAACTACTGATATACCGTCCCCGCCTCTCGCACATCATGACAGAAAACTTGAGACGAGCTTCGCTTCATCAAAGCTTGGTTTTGTTGAATATGGTATGGAACATCTTAAGGTACTATCAATGCTCCGATACATTTTGTATGACATATTATTCTGTGCTGATAAGCAATGGAGTGACTTCCATGGGCTCTAGGGCTGTTGTGGCATGGCCGTCATTTTGTCTCCTATATACAATAACGCTGCCATGTCACATGGTAAGTATTAACGTTTTACTTTTCTTAAATCTCAAACTGATTACCCTGTAGTATGTAAGAATGCTATGACTGGTTTCCACACTGGTAATAGTTTCTTGATCTCGAGAGAAGAACCTCCCTGACATCATTTACTGAAATTTCATGTCTAATTTCACGTGTGTGAATAGATGGCTGATACCGACTGAAATGTAAGGCAATCCCAGTTAGTTCGGCATTGAGTATGAGCAGGATAGTCAGAAATGAATCCATTTCTGGCTAATACTTATCATGAATAATAACAAATGGACACAAAAATGAACTTGCTGTGCACTATTTGTAGAATAGGTATGAAAATAAAAGAAATTGGGAAGAGAAAGTGACGCAACTGTAATGCATAAGTATTCTATTATGTAGTATTTAATCATTATTATTTTTTACCGCAAAAGTTTAAAAACGTAACGCAGCATTATAATGTGTTTTTATCAACCAATATGTAACACATTTATCAAGTGTTTGCTGCAAATATCAGAAATGTGTGCACCTCAGCGAGTGTAGGCTAATTAAATTTTTGTAGTGTTAAAAAATAGCATGTAAAGTAATCATATGTGTTAGAACTATTTTAGCTAAAAATGTGTATAATCTAATCAAGTCGAAGCACTCCTGTAACTACCCAGTCCACTTAACTAACTTCAATTGGGATAGCTACGGGTAGCTCCACGTGGTATGAAAATCTACTCCTTTGCGAAGAGGGGGAGAAGAAATCGTTGGTGCTACCTTGGTAAGCTGTAGGGGTACGGTCCTTTACCAGTTCGAATGTTGGGTTACAAGCATTTTGGACCTACTGGTAAGCGGGGAAGACGTGGAGAGTAAAGGTAAATTTCTACTTAAGGAGAGATAGCTGAGATCTGAGAAGGATGATAGTAGGAAACGTGGATGTAAACGTACCAACTGGGTGTTGGTGCTTTTTTTATGAGGTTTATGTAAAATTTTACGTAATGTTAGTGTTGTGTTTATTTCTCTCTCTTAACTGTTCTTTGGGTAATATAATGGAGCATAACAATACACCATAATGCGGTTTACCGTTATTTTGTGAGTTATTTATATTTAAGATGCTATATTTGAATATATTTGTCTTAATTTCTGCGTGCAATGGTGTTTACTTGTGGATGTATTTTTACTTTTTCTATCACGTACATAATAGGTAGAGCAGATACTGCATTCTCCCGAGATTTTGATACCGAGGTACGTATTTTGAGGCCCCCTGAATAAAAAAAACATTTTTAGAAAACGTTCCGCGTGTCTGTATTGTCTGAAAGCAGCATAATACAGAAAATAAATGTGGGATATATACCAAATTGGTATTTAGGTTCAGTATCGTCCAAAAATGCGTCAGGATGTTCTTCATGAAAATCTCTCCAACACCAATTACCTTTTACATGGAACATTTTTTGAAATTGTTTATATTCTAAAATGGCTAACAATTTTGCTTAAAACACTAAATATATTTATATGACAAACATGGGAAGTCCTTTTCATTCGGAAGGAATTTTGTACAATCTTGTATTACTGGTAAACGATTGACGAAAACCTAGAACACAAAAAATGTAGATATCTTTAAAACACAATTTATTGCTAATAAGCTTTTTTGTTGCATAAGCCATTTCTGAGATATTCGTTATTAATGGTTCAAATTGTTTAATACTTGGTCATTCTTTTAAAGTCTGTCAACATTCAGTTGTTTCTCGCGATGTCGCGCAAAGAATATGGAATTTTAAGGCCAGCATATAGCGTCCAGTTCTAAAACATTTGACTATCGCTGTTCCGTTTGTATCTATAACGAAATGTGTAATGTTGCTGTTTCCAGAAAAGTTTATCTTAATTAGAATGAAGTAGATAGGAAAATAAACTTTCTTAAGAGTGATTTGTATAGCCCCTAATAAGCGATAAATAGTAGAGAAGGTCAGGTGAAGGTAACTCATTAGATTTCTTTCTTTCTTCTATTTGTTGTCATCTTTTATCTTGCTTTAGTATTATGTGTACTATAAAAGCATGTACATGAGGGTGCTGTGTGACTGATATGGATCAATGTATTTTATTTAAATGAACACACTCATTGATTCAACTTTAACTGTCTGGTTATATTCTTCAATATGCCTTCTTCAGCACGTGCCTGAGTTCAGCAATGGCGCAGAGCCTTTTACTCAAGCCAGCCGAATGGTCGCTGAAGAGGAAAAAGATATACACCGCGTTGAGATAATACAGAACCGTAAATCAGGACAGCAAGCGAATATATGTGTGGCCCTGCTACCACTTCACCTCCATTTACTATTTCTCCTGAAGGGGAAAAAATCTGCGGTTTCTGCTTCCTGCTCCCGGTTTGCAGAAAATAAATCTGCCCCTCGCTGCCATCGGAAGGGGTCTGGGGAGTTTTTCTTCGCTTCCTTTTCTTAAGCTCAAATGTACCCCAGCATCGCATAGCATTTGTATACTTTCCTATGGTGTTGAGAATCAACACAAAAATTCCTAATAACACACAATATGAGACGAAGTCTTTGTTAATCACAGGCCTTCAAAGATTATGCGGCACGGAATATTTTACATCATAATGGTCAAATTGGATGCTCCGATTTTGATAATAATAATAATAATAATAATAATAATAATAATAATAATAATAATAATAGTTTTTGCGTATCACGTACAGACTTTGAACAGTACTGTTTCAACACAAGATTGAAAGTTCAGTATGCTAGTATTAACATCATTGCATATCTGACTTACGGCATGGTTGTTTAGAATATGTAAAAATGCTAAATCGTATGACATGTTGTACCACTGTCTATCAGTGTTTACAGGTAATGTTGATCCTAACTCATAAACATTTATTGCCTAAGATAGCAACAGGAACCTATCTTAGAATCCTCAGTACAGTTTTAAGCTTCTTCTCAGCAGGACTTTTTTGAAACCGCATTGTGTTGTGAATTTTATTTGTGGAAGAAAATGGCAAGTTCGAGTGGTATATCTAGGAGGGGCTGTGTGAACACTCCTAACAATTTCTGTTATATCTGTGGATATTATGTGAGAAAATAAACATTACCGCATTCATCAAGAGTTTATCTGGTCTATTTTAAAATTAAATCAGGACATCAAGACAAGAGTTTTGCTCCTCATATTGTGTGTAAAACGTCTAACACAGTTGTACAAGGGAATTCGTTCACCTATGCCCTATGGTATTCCTATGGTATGGTGCGAACAACAAAATCATTTTAATAACTGTTATTTTTGTCTGTGTAACATATCTGAATTCAATAGGAAAAACAAGGTGGGCATTATATATCCAAACTTGCCATCAACGATTAGGCCTGTGTTTCATGGACCGGATGTTCCTGTACTGTTACTTCGAGTGTAGAAGATGATTTAAATTGGTCCCCAGACTTGGAAGATGACATTCTAAATCCATTGCATCTGTCATAAAATAAGTTTGAAATTTCCTAGTTTAATGCAAACTGTTTCACTGTAGAATTGAGATACTTTCTTAGACTGCATGATTTCAGGTATTTTAAATTGTACTTAAAAACTGGAAATAAACTCAAATATTACATACTCCCTTTCTGCATGCCCCCCAAAAAGGTATGTGATTCGAAAAAATGGAAAGATGATTTGAATTCAGCATACCAAAATTAGGTTTATAGATCTATTTAACTCCGTGCTGCAGAAAAAGGTTTAAATTCGCAGGCCGTGAATTTATTATTGTAAAATGGTTTTGGAATTACTTAGTGCATATCCTAATGGAGTAACCGTAGTTCAATTGGGAACTCTTCATAGAAAGAGCATACTATTTAAGCGTATACTGAAATATTTGCGTAAGATCGAATCAAGCTAAGAAGGAAAAATTGTCAAGAGTAGATAAAATGGAAAGGAATGTATCTCAAATAAATGGAATAACCTAAGAAATGGGAATGAGTGAGATAGATAATTGGCGGATAAATTATTAGAAGAGCAGTTGGAATAAAGTGAAATTGGGTAAACTATATTGAAAAGTAGAAAATGTTGAAGTTTAGAAGATAAGTACACTTTGAAATATTATACGAAGTCTAAGAAGGAATGGTGGCGGAAAAAATATGTGGATATTTGCAATAAAATATGAAGAGAAGGATTTGCTTGGGGTAGAGCAGGAATAATTGGCTAATTGGACTAAAACTGACAAAAGAAGGATGTACGAAGCGGTAGGTAAATCTCTAAATTATATAGTAGAGCGCGCAGAAACTAAAGTTTGGCGAAACGGAGTTTAGAACAATAAGTGAGACAACCTACACACAGAAATGTTGCCATTAAAATTGTTTGGAATCAGTAGCAAGGAACATTTAAAACAATTTAGCAACCATGTAGGTATGGTAAAAGAGAAATGGTGTCGGAAAGTGATTAGGGTAAAGGAAGAATTTAATAACAGAGATGATGAACTGAAGTAAACGTAGAAGGGAATATGTTACATAGGAAAAGCAAAATATAAATGTCCAACTTTAAATGTTTATAGGTAGAGTGAAGATGGTACCTTAATATCCAATAACCATGTATAGTTATATAGGGTCTTAAATGCCAAGCACTCTTAAGAACAGTTTATTTACGTTACTGATAGTAAAAGTGTACCAAAGTGGCCCACTCAAATCGTTCCAAGTTAGTTTATGCCGGATAGCGCGGATGCCAAAAGGTTTGCCTAAGCACAACTGCAAAGGGGACTCCGTATTGACAGAAAGGAGACCGAAAGGCACCTACACTGCCCCTTTGAACAGCAATGATGCGACAAGTTATTTTGCACCTATGTATGCGGGAAACATAAAACTGTAAAGGATGGCTTGTTTGGGCCACCTGGTATATATTTTTGTAACCAACGTCTTGGATAAATAAATTCATTCCAATAATATTTTCAAATCATTATACAAATACAACGTGGATTTTAATTTTCCTTATTTTTATAACCAGCTAGGGTATTCAGTCTAATAAAAACATTGCATATTTGAAATAAGAATAATAGAGTACATTTTATGTATGTTTACATAATTCCGAACTAATCCAAATGACCTTATCTCATGTCACTGACTGCTGCATGTGTCATGTGATAACATTGATTACTCAGAAATGTCATTAAGATTTGTTCCATAGTATGGAAGCTAGTACTTCCAAAACATAACTATTATAGCTCAGCAATATACTGACACTGCCTGACACTCCGAATGAACAAAGATAAACGTATTAAGTTTAAAATGGAAGTAGAACAAGATAATTTGCTACCTTTATAGAAAACTACTCATGTGGATAATTACATTAAAATTTAAACTGTAACCCTATATCACATTAACTGCACGATTTCAAAGCTTGGTCCATAGATTAATAAATATACCTCTTGAAAAGGAAAAATTTAATGTGAAATTGAAATATATTAAGAATGTAGCTATTTTAGTTCACAATTAATATCTTAGTTAAAAATTACAAGTGAAAACATATGTTATAGGCTTCTAGCACTTTACAAAATTCAAAACCTACAAACTTGGTTTATAAATAATTTACACTCCATTCTGCTATGTTTAAACAGTTTGAAAGGATTTTCAAGAAACATGATATTCAACTTGCACCTCAAAATAATTTTAACTTGAGAAATATTTTGAAAACACCATTAACTAACACTGTAGAATAAAGCTGACGAACTTGCAAAGCAAGGATCGACTCACCTGAAACCGAAACCAGGGTCACCTCTACGCACCCTAAGTATTCCATTAGAGAGGCTATAACAAACAGCTCTCTTTGGCCTGGAAGAGGATTCCAGGAATTCGGCATAGAAAATTGCTTATCAAGGACCATGCAAACTTCCAACTCACAGACTGCTTAAATGTAGTAAGTCTCAGTTAAAAACAACAGTAAACTTTTCCAGGGCACGCACCAGTGAGAAAGCACCTACATATAATAGGAAGGTTTCAGGGCAAACTGACTATAGAGTGTGGATCTGAAACTGAAACAGCCTATCACATATTATGCTCCTGTGAAGCGTTACCATCAAGGACATATAAGATCTCTGAGAAACGTTTTATGGAACCAGAGGACTACTACCCCATATTGGGCCTGTATAATCTGGTGGTGAGGGACACAGGACTAGTGTGAAGCGGTAGCAAGCATTACAGGGTTAGCAAAATAAGCCTTTTGGCTACAGTGCAACCGGAGCTTTTGCAGACGGGCTCTAGTCCACAAATAAACACTAGAAAGCATAAAAATGTAGAAGCTTAAGAGATTCAATGTCAACAATGTGAAAATCTATGCATTGGTAGGACCGAAAGAAATTTGAAAAAAAGTTTGGGATAAAACAAAGGAGTATTAAATTAAAACAAATACGACGGTTGTCCAGAAAGTAACCTCCGTTTTAAACATGAAACCGCTATACACACAAAAGGTTTATTATATACATCTGGAAACTACAGATTTTCTCTATTTTACTACATAGTCACCAAACACACTCAAGCACTTGTCATGCCTTTAATACCCTCTGCGTAAAATTCTGCCGCCTGTGAACTAAGCCAACCTGTCGCGGCGTTTTGAAGCTCTTCGTCATTGCTAAAGCGCTGAGCCGTAAGCCACATTTTCATGTATGGGAACAGATTGAAGTTGCTAGGGGCCAACTCCGGGCTGTACGGGGGATGGTCAAAAACGTCGCATTTGAACTTGGCCAAAAGTTTATTTGTGTTGTTTGCTCTACGAGGGAGAGCGTTGTGTTGCAAAAACACACCAAATTACAGAAGAACGCGACGTTTGTTTTGGATTGCTCTTCTTAACCTTTTCACATTTCACACGCATTTCCCACTTGCTATTTCGGCGCGGCGGCACGATATTCCACCTTGCACAGCTAGAAGCGTAATGAGCCACCTTGATGTCTAACTGGCGGCGCTACTGCCACTACTTCTTGTGCTGTGCATGAACGGAGGTTACTTTCTGGACAGCCCTCGTAGATAATTCTGCTATTACTAATCACTTTAGAACCTCAAATCATGGGATAGGCCGAGAAATCAAGCTGCTTAAAGCCAATCCATTCCTTCACAATTGAATATATGGGAGAAAATACTTATTCATCACAACATTCATAACATTTTGAATTTTTAAATTCCGCCATTTGACTTCTTGGTGCAATTCATCTAGTCAACTCATAGGAGACGAGAGGGCAGGCAGAGAAGTTCGCCATCTACACTACAGAGAGCACTTGTTCCAGATCAGATGAAAACCGAATCAGACCAGTCGAGTAGAAACTACTTATAACAGAGGGCAGTTATTTCACCTTCTACTGCACACATGGGGGACAGGGGAGAGAATCTGGTAGAGTTAGTCGACAGGCCGAGCTGAAGATGGGAACTAGGTTCTTCCCGAAAACGATCCTGAGAACAACGACATCAAGAGCCGAGTGATGAGAAGTAAGAAAGGTCGACCAAGTAAATTACTGCACTGCATGCAGTAGCAGCACTTGGCATCTGTACGACAAGTATCCTAACGAAACAACTTCTGCTATGTATTACCTTCTCTACTACATGCACTAAGTAGGGGAAGTATTGTATTCCACCCAAAAATTCGATACCGAGATTTCACCGGAAATACATGTTTTGAGACCCCCTGAATCCAAAAAAAGCATTTTTAGAAACATGTCCGTGTGTGTGTGTTTCTGTGTCTGTGTGTCTGTGAACAGGATAACTCAGAAAAGAACAGTCGGATAAACACCAAACTTGGTATTTAGGTTCAGTATCCTCCAGAGATGCGACATGAAGGTTTTCAAGAAAATCCCCCACCCAAGATTACCCTTTACATGGAGAATTTTTCGAAAAGTTTAATTTTCTCAAAAATGGCTCTAACGATTTTGATTAAAATATCATATGTTTAAGATATTTTCATGACAAATGAAATGTATATCTCAAATTTTCTGGGAATGTCTCCCCAAAAGTATTCTTCATTGTGAACGACTTTTGCATAACTGGTAAACCATGAGAGATAGACAAAATTTTGCTACACAAAAATGTAGATCGCGTTAAAATACACAATTTATGGCATATACATTTTTACTTTCTCTACTACGTATAGTAAGTAGGGGAAGAATTGCATTCCACCCAAAAATTCGATACCGAGATTTCACCGGAAATACATGTTTTGAGACCTCCAGAATCCAAAAAAAGCATTTTTGGAAACATGTTCTTGTATGTGTCTGTGTGTGTGTGTGTCTGTGTGTGTGTGTGTGTGTGTGTGTGTGTCTGTGTGTCTGTGAACAGCATAACTCAAAAACGAACAGTCGGATAAGCACCAAACTTGGTATTTAGGTTCAGTATCTTCCAGAGATGGGACACGAAGGTTTTCAAGAAAATCCCCCCCACCCCAGACTACCCTTTACATGGAAGATTTTTCGAAAATTTTAATTTTCTCAAAAATGGCTCTAACAATTTTGATGAAAATATCATATATTTAAGATAATGTTATGAGAAATGAAATGTATATCTCGAATTTTCTGGGAATGTCTCCAAAAGTATTCTTCATTGTGAACGACTTTTGCATAACTGGTAAACCATAAGAGATAGACAAAATGTTACTACACAAAAAATGTAGATCGCGTTAAAATACACAACTTATGTCATATACATTTCTTTTGTTGAGTGAACCGTTTTCGAGATATTGCTTGTTATTTCCTTAAATTTTTCAATACTTATTTTCTCAAATGGGAATTCGTTATTCATTTTTTTGTCTTGGATATGCAAAGAGTATTAATCTGTGACCAAGGGAATGGTGCTGCACCTAGCAACCGGCTAATAAGAGATATGTATGTGCTTAAAGGCTACTGTTTTTCTATATTGCCCTTGTAAATATATTTTCCCCTACATCTACAAGAAAATTAGCAATAAGATAGGGTCTGCAAATGTTTATCCCGATTAACATGAACTAGATGGAGAATAAGCGTTTGTAAAAATACTTTGTACAAGAGTAGAGAAAGTCATGTGAGTGTAACACATCAGATTTTTTTGTTGAGTGAACCATTTTAGAGATATTGCTTGTTATTTCCTTAACGTTTTCAATACTTATACTTTTTCTCAAATTCATTTTTTTATGTCCTCGACATGCAAAGAGAATGGAATACGCCACATAGCAACCAGCGCTTAAAAATTTGACTATCACTTATAACCTACCATATTCCCCTTGCATCTACAGGAAAATTAGCAATAAGATTGACATCTCGATATCTCGATTAACATGAAACATATGGAGAATAAGCGTTTGTAAAAATAGTCTGTACAAGAGTAGAGAAAGTCATGTGAGTGTAACACATCAGATTTTTTTTGTTTGATCGGAGTACTTGTTACCAAGGCTAGCTAATGCAACAGGAATTTGTCGAATGAGAGATTCGCGACTTCCTTCCGCGAATGTTAATAAAATATTATCTTTGTGAAATGGTTGTATGTTTGTAGGGCTGTGCAAGAAATTTTAAAATGGTTTAATGTTTATTTTAGTTTACTTCACGCTAACGGCATATCCCTCTACGTGCGACACTTTTGATGCCGTCGCCAACATCTCCGTCGTCCATGAATGAGCTGGCACCTGCTTTAGTGATGAATTTTGAGACATTCTTCTGAGGGTATGCATGGGTGCGTGTAAGAATAGACATCAGTTAATTTGATTAATACATTTAATGGAGATATTTGAAGCGAGTTGCCAACGGTTTATGGATGAAGAATTAAAACTTTTTCTGAATCTTAACACGAGTAGTTGTAACGATGGAGTTATAACTGGCATGTTCTGAAGTATTAAGAAATTTAAGATTTACAATATTTCCATAACAAGAATAAGAAGCGTGCGTTGCCTGAATCACTGAAATACTAGACGGCAAAACCCCTTGCGGCTACCGCCAAGTAAGTGGTGACCCGAGCGCGGTCTTTAGGCGCTAAGGACTGCCGATAGTCGACCACAGTAAAACACTTCCGTGACGTGTAAAAGACTGGAAAGACGTTAATTTTAGTAATGCACGCTCTTTTATTAACTTAAGTCCCGCCTACTTTACGACTATCCTACCAAAGTTTCCAGATTATACCTTGCCAAATCTCAAGCTTCATTCGCATCTGAAACGCAACCTTTGCTAAATTCTAAATTTCATTTCCCTTTCTGATTTTCACAACTGGTATACGAGGGCGGATTTATTAGTCAGTGATATTTTAAAGAAAATAATATTTTAAAAAACATCAGTTTTCATCTATATAGCCTCCTTTCAATTAAATACAAGTTATCCAATGTTTCTCCAATTTTTTAACCCTTCCGAAAATTATGATTTTTCGAAATCTCCAAAATATGAGGTTATTTCTGCCATGATTTGTTCACTGGACATGAATTTCTTTCCAGCGAGCCGATTTTTCAGGTTTGCAAAGAGGAAAAAGTCGCTCGGAGCCAAATCTGGAGAATATGGTGGGTGAGGTGGCTTTTCGTAGCCCAACTCCACGAATTTTGCGATGACAATGGCTGACGTTTGTGTGGGTGCAGTATTCTGGAGAAAGAGAACCCTTTTCTTTACCAAATTGGGTCGTTTCTTTAGCAATTCCTTATGAAGCTGATCCAGCATTGCGGCATAATATGAACCTGTGATCCTTTTACCTTTTTCCAGGTAGTGGATGTCTATCATTTCTTATGAATCCCAAAAGACAGCTGTCATGTTCTTTTCCTGCCGACGGAATGGTTTTCGCTTTATATGCAGCAGGTTTGCCGAAGGAAATCCACTGTTTTGATTGTTGTTTGGTTTCAGGTTGATAACAATGGATCAAAGTTTCATCAACTGTAATATGACGCCGCAAAAATTCATTTGGTTTGCTTTAGAATATGGTCAAACATCCCTGTGAAATGGTCACACGATTCTGCTTGTTCTCAACTGTGGGCGGCACTCGTCTCGCTGGCAGTTTTCTCATACTCAAAAATTCGTGCAGAATGTTATACACCCGTTCACTGAAGATGTTTACCGTCTTGGCTATCTCATGAATTTTCAGTCGGCGGCCTTCCAACATAAAATCGTGAACTTTGTTCACCATTTCTTCTGTTGTCACCTCAACCGGTCGTCCTGTGCGCACGGCAACTCTTGTGCTTGAACGGCCACATCGAAATTCTGTGAACCATGCTATGTGATGGAACAGAGTCCCCATAATACTTGTTCAGCTTTTCTTCCGTTTCCTTCACCGTCTTACCACGCAAAAAGTAGTGATTTATCAGAACACGAAATTCACTTTTCTCCATTTTATACGAAGCAGCACACATCTGCTTATTTTAGACGACCTCGACAATGTTCTAAGACACCAATGCCGACGAGTTTCTGCGATTATACCCAGAATAGATGTAAGACTTGGGTGCAAACAACAAAACCTGTGATTAGAAAGTAATCTCTCGTCAAAGTCATGGACTTATCAATCCACCCTCGTATGTGCATTTTCAAGGAACTCTGATTTCTTTCTTACCTGAAACTTGATCTAATGGGTTTCTTGTTGACTGGGTTCACCGAAACACCTAATTGCCTTAGCTACTCTGACTTGTAACTAATTGCTTTGCCCGAACACATTATTTTACCTTATCCACCTGCAGAATTGTAACTAGTTGGTGTTACATTATGCATTTTGTAATGGAAATTATCGTGTCTTTATGAAATTATTAATCGTACAACTCAATTCCGGTATCAATGCTTTTGCGTGCAAATTTCGAGGTACTTTATTTGATCTATGCTTTAGGATTAATGCCGTTAACCTAATTAGTACTTTCGGATTGACGCCGTGCTTGCTAGGCAACGTTTGTGCCAAGTGTGTACTATATTATGTCCTTCCTCTGACACTCGCTTCAAAAAGTTGACTCAAAATAATGATGTGACACGTTTTGAAACGAACATTCAGTTGAACGCAATGAATGATTGTATTAATAGTTGTACTTTAATAAAACGATTTTGTATAAACCTACTTTTTACAAAATATTGTGAAACCAAACAGGAAATTTAAAATTTCAGTTTACTGAAATGCTGTAGGTATCTTCGTAACTCAGAACTGCTGAGGAACTGTGTATAAAACGTTCGTATTTCTTATGGAAGTAAGGATGTGGAAGGCACATCTTATTTCCAGCTTGTTTTCGCAGTGTATATCTGATACACTGAAACACATTTCCGCATATATCAGCCGCAGCTGCCGCTTCAGTCAACGACTCCTTGGGGGCCTCCTCCTGCCTGAGAACCTATCTCCCTTTCCAGACGTGTAAGGGAAATTTACATCCATGTACACAAAGTGAGCTGGTTTCCGTCGCGGGATGTTATATCTGCTTTCCCTTTTTATTCTATGGCTCTTGCGCTATACTTTCAATTTTGGAAGCATGGCGTTTGTTATTAGAGAAGGGCTGCAAGAGAAATTAACACTTTGCTGCTAAAAAACTAAACAAATATACTAGGAACATTGCGCACAGAATTAGTTTTCGAATTTAATAATATTAGAGGTATTACAAATTGGTAGAAAAAGCATTGACATTATTGGTGAATGATGCAAGCTTAAGTTGAAAACTCGGTACACTGTTAAAATTATCAATGTATATTTGCTTGCTCATTACAAACACTTAAAGGAGTTCAAAATGAGTGCATTCTTTCGCGCAAAAATTAAAACTTACTGCAAAATAAAACTTCAGGAGGAGCAATTTCCATTAAAAAGTTAGTGAGTGGATGCTTCATGATTTTTGTTGATGGGCCAACTCTTCTTTAATAATATTTTATGATTCTATGCATGATATAAAATTACATTCTGTTGCTATATACATTCTCGTCAAAAGTATAAGTTTTACCTTCTCTGCACGTACTAGGACGTAGCAGAAGTATTGCATTCCATCCAAAAATTCGATACCGAGATTTCAAGGGAAGTACATGTTTGGAGAACCTCTGCATTCAAAAGAATTTTTAGAAAAATGTGTGTGCGTGAATAGCATAACTCAAGAATTCTGATACGCTGCACTCACATGACTTTATCTACTCTTGTACAAACTAATTTCGCAGAGGCGTGTTGTCCATCCACTTCATGTTAATCGAGATAAACATTTGCAGACACTATCTTATTGCTAATTTTCTTACAGATGCAAGGGGTAGTCTTTAAGCGATAGTCAAATCTTTTAACCGCTGGTTGCTATATAGAGCATTCCATTCTCTTTGCATGTCCAAGACATAAAAAAAACATAGTATGTTTCACTAGTGGATAACTTCAGATCTTTGTAGATGACGCTGAGACCTTTTCAATGTGCTATATTACTTGATTTTTTGAAAAATTGTCATTTAACAGGTTTTGCAAGTGGACCACTCAATTGTAATAGTATTAGAAATTATATAAAAATAATAGTAATAATAATAAGTGATAAAATGTAATAATAATAATATCAATCAGAAAGAGTAATGTTGTTAATGAATTATAATAGTAATGACAGTAATAATAATAATAAATACAATAAGGTAATAATAATTACAATAATAATAATAATAATATTAATAACAGTAAATAATAAAATTAGGAGTAATGGTAATAGCATTACTAATTATCAAAGTAATAATAAATAGCAATAATAATAAATTAGTAATAATATTAATAGTTATAAGTAAAAGTAGGAGTAAGAACAACAATTTATAATAAAAAATATATAAATAAGAATAAACTAATAATAATAAAAGAAATAACAATTGTAATAATAATAACAGTAAAATATAATAAAATAATAACAATAATAATTATAGGAACAAAATACAAATAATAATGCTTTAAATAAACAAACTGATTAAGCAATAGGGAAATAAAGTTAATGATGCGTGCTGGATACCAGCACCCACATTACCGGTCACCGATAATATGTTGTATGGTTTACATTAAGGTTATATTAAACATTTATATAGCGAGAAGGTCAAATTTGGAAGTTTTGAATGTTAAATAAAATAGGTTAGTAAGTTAGTAGATTATAATGGATAGATGTTCTATAATTGGACATTTTATTGTGTTAGTTTAAAGTATGTAGCGAGTTAGTAGAGTATTTTAGATTGGTGTTTTAATTTGAATTGTATTATGTTATATTAAATGATAGTGAATTAGTAGATGAAATTAGTTTGAAGTTTATAAAGTGAAAATTTATTATATTTTCAGTTTATAATAAAGGTGAGTTGCATGTAAAGTATATTAATGAATAGAACTCAGAGAAGTATAATTTTGCATATTTTGTTTGTTTGACATTTGTAATTGTTAGTGGATTAGTAGATAATTAGATAGCGATTTTAGTATTATTTAGATCAATAGTCTAGTTGGAGTTAAGTTTAGGTTTAATTTAGAATATTTTAGAGACTAGTAAAGTAGAAAGTAGAGTAACTTTATTATTTTCCTTCCCATTTATAATCCTTTACTATATTTTTATTGAGTACTAATGTTTTATTATATTTACTTCCTAACTTTTGTGCTGTATATTTAGAAAATACTATCTCTTATTTTAATTCTTAATCTTACCTGCTTTCTATTTCTTTTCTTTCCTTTTAGTTTATTTCATTCCTATTCTTGTATTTTAATATATTTTATGTTATTTATATGCTTATATTATGTATTGATTTTATTTTTATGTATATATTTTAGTACATAAGTAATCTGCTAAAATGAAATGTATTGTAATGTAATTGGAATGTTTTGTAATAAATGTAAGAATTTGGAAAACACGTCCCGGTTTAAGAAGTTAGGTACCGGGACGAGTATTTCTGATTTTCATTTATTTTATTTATTTATTAATTAATTAATTGATCCGGGACCTGACGAATGCGAATCACATGCGCTACCCGGCGCCACCTCGCTCGGTAAGATCTAATCTAGTGGTACCATGGTTCCCGAGGTCGCACGTTCTAATCCAGTGGAGGGCGGTAGATTTTTTCGGGCGTAAAAATCCTTAGCATGGCTTCCTTTGCAAGGGAGTTAAAGCCGGTGGTCCCGTGTCGTAGATTTATGGCACGCAAAAGAACCTTAAGCCTGATAAAGAGGTCTCAGAGCAAAATTTCGGTATTTCAAGCCAAATATAGAATGGGACGCTAAGCAGCATAGCAATTAAAAACGGTCAATAAAAAAATACGCTTAGATGAGCTTGGTATTAGATTCACATTCCCTTCTCTAACCATTCTTCCACAGACCTTCTTACAAAAGCATATTCGTCCATCTACGTCCTGTTAATCGAGATAAACATTTGCAGAAATGACTTTATTTCTACTACATTCTACTATTGTACGTCAATAATGGTGCTGTTAGAGGATTGGGAGTGGTGCTTATAGTGGTGACTGTAATAATGGTGGTTAACGGTGTAACATAAATTGGAAGCTGTGTTGCACTAAAACGTATAGCAGTATCTTTTTTACTTTCTCTACTGTGTATAGTAAGTAGGAAAGGGGTTGTATCCCGCCCAAAAATTCGATACCGAGGTTTCACCGGAAATACATATCTGGAGGCGCCCTGAATCCAAATAAAGCATTTTTGGAAACATGTCCATGTGTGTGTGTGTCACACTGTCAACAGCATAACTCCAAAATGAAAAGTTGGATAACTACCAAACTCTGTATTTAAGTTCAGCATCTTCCTAGGATGTGACACGATGATTTTCAAACACACCTTACATGGAACATTTTTCGAAAATTTTTATTTTCTAAAAAATAACCAACGATTATGATTAAAATACCACACATTAAAAACGTTTACATGACAAATAAAATGTATATCTTGAATTTTCTGTGAATAGACTGTAAAGTCCACTTCATTCGGAAGGAATTTTGTGTAATCTTGTATAACTGGTAAACGTTAAGTGATAGCCGAAAACGTATTGTACATAAAGATGTAGATTTCTTTAAGACACACGATTTATTTGAAATAAGTTTTTTGTGGCATAAGCCATTTCTGAGATATGCGTTATTAATCGAATTGTTCATTTCTGGGTCATTCTTTAGTCCTTTCAACATTAAGTTGTTTCTCGCTATTGCATGGAGCAGTACGGAAGCATATAGCTTTCAATTCTTAAACATCTGACTGTCACCATCTCTTTGAATTTATAACGAAATGTGTAATGTAGTTATTTCTGCAAAGGCTCTGCAGAAAACGTGGATTAAAACAGAATTCTTTTGTTTTTTTAGGAAAAAACGATTGTTGGAAAGTTTTACTTATACTTTTTATTATTTTTCTCAAAATTCTTATTCTGATACAATAGTTAATTTATATTTTAATTATCTTATATATTGTCGTAGTCTCTTCTTACTAATTACTCAAAATGATGGTGAGCGACTCGCTTGCAAAGGGGTACCGAGAAAATTAACCAACTTCTTACACGGCGAGGCTACGACGAGGGACGCAGCTGAAGAAAGTACAAAAATATTATTAATCACTGGCAAAAAGGGACGCTACATGGCTTAGAAGGAAGAAAGGAACTCTACACTATCATAATTAATATAACAAGAGAATGGATGGCTGATGAATTTATTATATAAAAATACCCCATGTGTCTGCCGGGCGAGGACGCCATGCTTGCCTTTGCACGGAGATGGCCGTTCCACGACCTTGCTACTCGAAGGTTGCCCACTGACTCTCTTGTCCCAAGTAACGCTACTAAAGTGTCAGAGACGCCAAACAACTCATCCCCTCCTAAAGATTCCTAGTTCCCCCTACCCAAACTCCAACTGCCATCTCGAATCCCGGTGACCAGAGAGACGTATGTGCTATAATCTCTGCATACGTCACAATATATTAATTATTGTATATTTTATGTGTTTTGTTATATTATTTAAAGCTTTTTAAAAATATATAGATTAAATAATAATTAAAAATTATAAATAAAACAAGAATTAAGTTTCAACATCCTTAAATCAATAAGAAATTCTAAATTAATTTTAATAGGAGTAGTTTGTACACTGGCTAATAAACGATGGAGGGTAGAGTGTGGATGTATCACATCAGATTTTTTTACTTTCTCTACCAGTACGTAGTAGGCAGAGGAGATACTACATTCCATTCAAGAAATCGATATCGAGATTTCACAGAAAATATGTTTTGATGCCCCTCAATAAAAAAAGGTAATTTTTAAAAAAAGGGTCTGTGATTCTGTGTGTGTGTGTGTGTGTTTGTTTGTTTGTGTCTGTGAACAGCATAACTTTAAAAACGAAAACTTGAACAAACATAAAACTTGGTATTTAGATTTAGTACCTTGTAAAGATGCGGTACAAAGATTTTCAACAAAATTCCCCATTTCAAATATCCTTTTCATGGAATTATTTAAATTTTTCTTTTTTCTAAAAGGTGGATCTAACAATTTTGATTAAAATATCATATATTAATGATATTTAAATGGTAAATATGATGTATATCTTCAATTTTTTGGTTTTTGAAGTTCACTTCATTCGGAGGAAATGTTGTATAATGTATAACTAGTAAACGTTAAGCGATAGACGAAAACGTACTACGCGAGATATTTAGTTCTCTTTAAAACACGCAATTTATTTCAAATAACGTTTTTGAAGCATGAGGCATTTCCGAGGTATCCATTATTAATTTTTGAAATTGATCAATTACTTTGTCATTCGTTAAAATCAGCATTCAGTTGTTTCTCGCGATGTAATGGAAACAATGTGAAATTTTAAGGCCAGCATTTACGAGCCTCTAGTTCCTAAACATTTGATTAACGCTGCTCCATTTGCATCCACAACGAAACGTATAAGGTAGCTATTGCTGCAAAGTGTGTGTTGATTAAAATGTAGTAGACAGAAGAAATAAGCCTTAGTTAGAATATTTTTTATACCCACTAATAAGAGATTGTGGCTAGAGAACGTTATGCGAATGTAACACATCAATTCTTTTGAGCTTTTTCATTTTAATCCAAATAATTTTTTCAGAAATAACTTAATTACACATTTCGGTATAGATGCAAAGGAAATAGCGACACACAAATGTTTAAGAACTGGATGCTATATGGTGGCCTTAAAATTCCATAATGTTTCCATACAATCGCGAGAAACAACTGAATGTTGAAAGGACTTTTAAGAGAATGACCAAGAAATGAGCAATTCGAACTTTTAATAACGGATATCTCAGAAATGACCTATGATACAGAAAAGGTTTTTGAAATAAATTGTGTGTTTTAAAGGGACCTGCTTTTTTGTATAGTACGCTTCCGTCTATCGCTTAACGTTCACCATTTATGCAAGATTATAGAAAATTATTTCATTTGTACATTTTGTGATGTAAATATCCTTTATATATGATATTTTAATCAAAATCGTTAGAGCCATTTTTTAGAAAATTATAAAATTTCATACACTTTTCATGTAAAGGGTAGTCTGGGGGTGGGAGAATTATCTTGAAAATCCTCGTGTGTATAGAAGATACTGCACCTAAATGCCAAGTTTGATATTTATCCGACTTTTCGTTTTTGAGTTATGCTGTTCACAGGTACACACAGACGGACCTTTTTCTAAAAATTCTGAATGGTTGCTCTCACATGACTTTCCCTACTCTTGTACAAACCATTTTTTCAAACACTTATTCTGCATTTAATCTAGATAATCGAGATAAGCTTTTGCATAACTTATTGCTAATTTTCTTGGAGGTGCAAGGGGAATCTGTTAGGCTTTAAGCGATGGTCAAATCTTTAAGAATCTTTTGCTGTGTCCAGGACATAAAGACAAAGAATAACGAATTCCCATTTCAGAAAAAAATGTAAGTATTGGAACATGCAAACAAAAACAAAAAATGTGAATTACAAAAATTGTGTGTTTTAACGAGATCAATATGTTTGTGTAGTAAAGGTTTGTCTATGGCTTACGCTTTACCGGTTATGTAAAAGTCATTCAGAATGAAGAGGAATTTTGGGGACATTCTCAGAAAATTATATTATTTGCCATAGGGATATCTTAAAAATGATAGTTTAATTAAAATCGTTGGAGCCATTTTTGAACAAAGCAAAACGTTTTAAAAGCCTTCCTCATAAAGGGTAGCCTGTGGTGGAGGATTTTCGTTAAAATCTTCGTGTCGCATCCTTGGAAACATTTAACTCATATAACATTTTTGGTATTTATCTGAATTTTCGTTTTTGAGTTATGCCGTTCACAGAAAGACACGCAGACACACACACGGATATGTTTTCCAAAAATATTTTATTTGGAATTAGGTCGCCTCAAAACATGTATTTATGGTTAAATCTCGGTGTCATCTTTTTTGGTAGAATGCAATATCTCCCCTAATTAATATGCATAGTAGAGAAAATAAAAATTATTTGAATTTAGGGGGCCTGGAATCATGTATCCTGTGAAATTTCGATACCAATTTTTGGGTGAAATGCAATACCTTCTCTACCTACTAGGATATATAGTAGAGAAAGTAAAATACTATCTGTATAATATACATTTCTTGTTATATTCGACACCTATTCTCATTTTGTTTCAAAGCTGTAGCCTGCCCTTAATTTGCTCTCATGCGGAAATAATGAAGGAAGGCTACAGTGAATCCAAGCGAAAAGTTAGAAAGCAATATCCAGAGATGCAATGTGTGTTTCAAGTGAATGTAGAAATGAATATAAAGATGTGAAAAGGCTAAGTGTTGGTTGCCCTAGCGCACCATTACGGTAATGCCAGTGGATTTTACCTCGTAGCCCATAATTATGTAAAGAGCTTTAACGGCCCAGGGCTATAATAAAGCTTTCAGTGAGGTTTCGTACAAACCAGAGATAACTGACAAAGTTGCTGCTGGTAATAAAATGTTTGTTTAACTCTCAAAGCACATTTAATGGTTTGTCTTTGGTAGAAAGCAGAAGAGGAAATCTTTACGTTCGCTTCTCTCTCTCTTTTCCTCCCAATAGAACACAGCACAAGATAGTGGAAGCTGTGCTTCGAAGCAATTTTAACTCGCTCTATCGTTAAAACATGTTTAAAGTAGATATATCTGTGTTTGCCTTACAAATGCCGCGATACGTCTTTCTTGCAAAAGTTGGGACATTAAATTGGAAAACTCAATTAGTGCTTCAGTCGAAAGGTTTTGCTGCTTCTATTACTAACTTCTTATTTTATTTAACGTCTCGCTGCAAAAGTAAACGTTTGTCAGACAAAACTGAAGTAACTCCTGTACATAAGTTTCAGTTGATACTGATGATAAGGAGAACTTTGTAAGAAACCATTTTACAGAAGTTAGGAGACAACTTCCAAGAACAGTGGAGTTTATTATCAGTCCAGGTAGGAAATTTATCAATAACGGAAGGAAGATAATGAGATAGTGGTTCGGGGAAAAATGTTCCAATTTCACCCAAAACATTGTGACTTACTCAGTTTTCACTGTCGCTTTCCTAGTGTGACAGTTCAGCTTCACTGTCGCCTCCAGTTTCCTTCCGCGCAGAATCACGCTTCCTTCTGCTTCACTCGGGAGTATCGAACACAGGACTTCTCTTCTATCCACGCCGAGCAGTGTGTCCGTAGAGCACGCTGAGTAACCAGTACTTTATGTCGCATCAACGTCAAAAGCTAACTAACCTGCTGTCGCGAAAATTCTCGCCAGTATATAGTAGCAGGAGTTTTGAATGGGTTCGGGGGAGACGGAAAAGAAATATCCAGAATTATCTTGATGCGTCTCAAATGCTTCCTGGAATTGAACTTGGTAAGAAACAGAGTTGACAGAAGTTGTAAGGCAGCTTTCAGGAAAATGGAGTTTATTATCAGTACAGCTAGGTCATGTATAAAAATGGAATGAAAGCAATGAGGGAAATGGTTTTGGGAGTATGTCCTAATTTAACCCAAAATTTTGTGACTTAATTAGTTTTAAATGTCACTTCTCCAATTTTACTTAGTTCAATTTTCACTGTCATTTCACTTTCCTTTGCTCATAATGGTGTAATGCATCTCATGCGAAGCAGCCTCTTCTTCCTTCCGCTTTACTCGTCAAAATGTCGAACACAGGACTTCTCTTCTATTTCACACTGAGCAGCACACGCTGTCCTTCAGAACTGTAGTCACAACCTCACTCGTAGAACACACTGAGTAATCAGTACTTTGTCTCATTAACACCAAAAACTCACTAACTCATCACTGACTGTCGCGAGCACACTCGCTGATATATATTAGCAGGAGTTTCCAAAGGGTTCACGGGAGGCAGGGAAAGAAATATCCAAGATTATCTCCTCGCGTCTCGAAGGCGTTCATGGTGTTTACGCCGGAGAGGTCACCGCCCTGCTTACCTCTCTAACCAACCAAGCGGCCGGTGCTGAAGGACATCGCCATCCACGCATAAGCTTGGCCATTCTGTTACAGCAAGATATAACTGTTTCACAAAGAACAGTAAGACCAAAATTTTTCATATGTTTGTTATCAATAAACCGTTATAGCAGCTGTAAAATTCGTTTCAGGTCTTCAGCAATGCCTCGCTCTTCTTCACTCAAGCCTTAAATTTCCGTGCTCTGCTGCTATGGCATAAGGCATTTATTGAAGTTGTAGAAATAACTAAAATGTAAAACTACCCCATTTGGCAACTAAATATTAAACTAGAAAGAGGCTTTAAACTTACAGATCTACGTATATTTAAGTGAAGAAAAGAAAAAGTATAGCGGCTTATGTAGAACGAGAACTATACAGGTTGGTAAAACAATGTAAAGCACCGCCCTCTCCAAGATACATTCCTCTTACATAATTCCAACCACTTAATTTACAACTACTTTAACATAAAAGGGTGGGCGGAGGAAAGCACTACGAATGTCTTTATTCTTCCTACTTAAGTAACATTCGGTTTTAGTAAAATTAAGATAATACTAATGGGAAGTGCGATAATAGCTCATTTGTTTGCGCTGTTTCGGCACATATCATTTGAAATTCGCGTTAACTTTGCTATTGTCCTAGTTTGCGTTCTATTCGTGTGGATCATGTATACTTAGGATCTGTTTTTCGCCGACCGCGGCAACATTACCGGTCTGAGTTTCATCCAGGTAACCGAGGATCGAGTTAGTTGGTTCCAGTGCTCCTTGACATATGTGCTCAGATTTCGGGAGTAAGTTTTTCCAATGGGTAGATGCTTTTAGCCAGGTTTGGGCTATCCTAACTGTCTCTCTTAACTAGCTTTGCATGTTGCAAATTCCATATATGAATTACGTATGTCTTAAATTTAAATACTTAATGTGCATGCGGAACCTCAGACGGGAATTAAAACATTTTGGATTTTAATTTGCCTGTAATTTCTGGCTGTAAGTTGGCCATTTTAGATTCTCGTGTTAGTAAAGTTTAGAATTTATTTAAGTGGCTACATTTTAATTGTGTTACTAAATTCTCAACTTTATAGTTTATCTAAACTGTTATTTTTGGTAGCTTTTATCCTTTCTTTGTGGGGTGACTATCCGGTTTTATTTAAATTATATAGTTGTTACAGTGATGTAAATGATTATATTCTGGGAGGGGGATCTTTTGGGTGTTACTCCCGCCCAGGTACAGCTCTGTCTAAATTTGTTTCTTCGCTGGTTTGCTTATTAATGTGTTAAGTTTTACTTCTGTTCCAATTCTTGTGTGCGTTTTATTAGTTTCGAACTTCTAAAGTGGGACATTTATTTAAGACTGAAGTGGTACGGGTTGTTTGTTTAGGGGGAAGTTACATCATGTAATTATATTATAACTACTTTACTTGGTCTTCCTTGAAAGTTGTGTATGAACACCCAAGGGAAACAAACTGATTTTAAATTTCAATTGTGCTTTAGGCTGTATACGTAATATGTATTTTCTGCTACTGTTAAGTTTTCTTACATGAGCCCAGTGTATTGCAATTGTTATTAAAGGGTTGCCTTTAGACTTCCGTGTTTTGGTATTTGTTTCTGAGGGGCATCTCCTACCTAGTAGCTGATTCGTTTTCTGATCCGGATGCTTCCTTGTATGGTTTTCTCCATCGACAGAGATATAAATTAAATTTATGCACCCAGGATAAATGGTAGTGCATGTTTGACGATGCGTTTTGATTACCAATCATCGCTATGTAGTAATAACAATAATAATAAATAGTATTTAAGGCATTATAACACTGTAATTAAACCAGAGTGCCTCTACGGTGCAGAAACATTGACTTTGATCAGAAAAGCAGATATCTAAAATATTGTGAAAAAGGAATGCAAAATTATAGGAAAAATTTTAGTTCTATAAAGTTATAGGTGAAGGCGGCGCCATGACCGAGTTGTCAGACCGCTCGCCTCTTACCAAGGCGACCCGGGTTCGATCTGAGATAACTGTATGTGGGATTTGTGGTGGACGAAGTGGCGTCTGAACGGGTTTTCCGTTTCCCCGGTTTCCCCCACCATTCATTCCACTATTGCTTCGGGCTGATTACCCATCTTGGTCCTTCTATCCGATCCATAAGTCTGTTTTCTCCCCTGACATCTGACTCCAGGCATTGACTTGCAAGTCCTGAGGGGTGTAAATCCTCCGAACGGGGAGAGGAGGAACAACACGGACCTGGAATAAAAATGAAATCAATATATATACACAGACATTTATAGTGACATTAGAAAACGAAGGTTAATATTTTATGGCCATATTAAATCAATAAACTCAAATAGGCTCACAAAATAAATAATGAAATTGTACAAAATAGACGTAAAGCACAAGGAGATACTATGGCGTGGATTGGTGAAGTAAAAATTTACTTAAAATTAGCAGGAATTACGCAATGAGATATTCTAAACAGAGAGGTATTTATTATCTGAGTTGAGAAAAGTTAGTTTTAGAAGGAGTTGTATCGTATTTCAATTGTAGGGGAGCCGAACTTAAAATTCGTTGCAATCGCACGTATAGTAAACAGTTTCCAGTAGCCTTCGCCCCAAATGTATTTTCAGGTGTCCTTTGCCCCAAGTTTAAAAAAATATTAACCTTGTAATTAAACTGTTTCTTTAAATATTTAACATTTATGTTTGCCTCGGCTGCGCCAGTATTATTTTAGAGACATGTATATCTTGGCAGGGCGTGATGCGACAAGAATGTAGGCTTACACAGACTATTATTTTACTTCACTCCCTTTATTAATACTTGTTACGATATAAAGATGGACTTACAAGATGTTTTTATTAAATACTTGCACTTTTAACACGTAAACTATTTTTTTACTCAAAATACGTATAAATCTCTCAAGGACGCATCACGCTTCCGGTTACAATCACTGCCTGCAGGCAACTGAATAGATTTCAACGGTCGAAACTTGTAAATTTCTGTATTTCAAGTCTCTGATTGGCTAATCCTAATCCAATAGAACAACTTCATTTAACTAAAGCTTTTTCTGATTGTTAATTGGCTATTTTATAAACTGTCACTGAAATTACATTAGTGTTGCCAAGAATCATAAATAGTTTTGTTAAACTCTCAAACTCATTATTGTCTCAAGGTTACCTCATCGTTAGCATCTTTTAAGTTATTAGTCTCACAGCTCCTACATTATTAAATTACATAATTCATTCACATAACATTATTGAACATGTTTACAATAATATAAGCATATGCAGTGACTGTTGCATACATTTTTACACATTGTTACATACACATATTACTTCAAGGCGGGCTGTTATTGAATTTACATATTATATAATTTGAATGAAATCATTTAAGTGTTAAAAATACTGCCTCAGAGTGCATAAGTTGAAGTTGACCAAGAGAACAAACTGAATAAAAAACCTGGAACAACATGGACGGACGAGAGAATGAAAGCTCACAGCCAAAGAATTAGAGAACCATGAATTCAAATTAAAACAAAAAAATGTCTCTAAGCCCTTTGCGTAGACCTACACGGGCTCATTCGTAAATAAAGGAATGTATTAATAGATTGGATTGGCTACGGAGGGGAGTCGGTACTGATCCACAGAGGATATTGTACCTACGCCCCAGGTGAGGCGGCCCCGTGAGGAAGGATGAGGCGAGAGGAGACACCGGGCGGCCGGAACCAGAAGTGAAGGCACAGCAAGGGCAGGATCCCTACGTTTTACAGATAGACTCTCCGGCTGACCCCCCTCAGGGGCTCACCTTATGTGAGTACGGGTTTTTGGCGCACCCGGGGGTTCCCGAGCCAATCATCGCCACCTTCATCCCCTCACCCCCATCCGGTCGAGGTGGGTTCTTCAAGTGACCGGTGGACCCAAGGTAGGCTCTCGTGCGTTCTTTGCATTCCATACATACCGCACCTCACCTTCGTTTCTTTCTTGCCTAATCACTTTCCGGCCATTTCGTACCACGACATTCGCATATCTCTTTTTTCTTCCCCGCCGGCCTACCTTGCGTGCGAAACGCCCACACAGTTTTAGTTTCTTTTATCTTTTTATTTAAATCCTCCGTGGACACAGCCTGACGGATACCCGCGCACCGCGTGCGCAGCTGGGTGAGTGGGTAATGGCGTCATCCCCACCACCCGGGGTCGTCATGTAGGGTTGTTGTTCGTATCCGCTGTTCAACTGCAGTCCCGCGGGGGGGCCATTGCATGAGCTGCTGACTTCTGACGGCGATTGGGTCCCTCTGTCTATGTTCTGGGAGGTGTGACCCTGGGGTGAGTCTGGTATAGATAGGCCACTCACCCAAGCCGGGGTAACGCCCGAGAAGTCAGAGCCCGAGGTCGGAGACGGTTGCAATGGTGGAGGATTTTTTTTTCGCTATGGAGCACCCTTTCTCCATTATTAACAACAAGCGCCGTAAAACTTTAGTAACAGAAGTAGCACCGCCAACAGCTGGTTGTTACTTAGTGATTACCCGAACAGAGGAAGGACAATCATTCGAGAAGGTGAACCCTTTTATCATCCAGAAGGGCATTGACTCAATTGCTGGTCCGGTTCTTTCCTGCACTCGGCTTCGTAATGGTTCGTTATTGGTTCAAAGCAAATCCGAGGCACAAAGTAAGTCCTTGTTGAGCGCCACGCTTCTCCACGGTTATCCTATCCGTGTTGAGAAGCACCGCACCTTGAATTCTTGTAGAGGCGTTGTCACCACGCATAGCCTCGATGGTATCTCTGACGAAGACCTGGTGGAATATCTTGCAGACCAGAGGGTGACAGCGGTTCATCGAGTGCAGGCCAAACGCGACGGCGTGTTGGTACCCACTCGTACCCTGTTTATTACATTTGATGGCGTCGATCTGCCCACGAGCATTTCCGCAGGGTACGAACGGATTTCTGTGAGGCCTTATATTCCTAGACCTCTGCGTTGTTTTAAATGCCAACGTTTTGGGCATACGCAAGTCTCCTGTAAGAGTGCCGTTAACATCTGTGCAACATGTAGCCAGCCCTCACACGAAGGTACCTGTTCAACAGCCCCCGTCTGCGTTAATTGTAAAGGGTCACATTCTGCTTCGTTTGCCGACTGTCCGCGGTATTTGGACGAGAAGGCGATCCAGGAGATCCGGGTAAAGGAAAAACTCTCCTTCGCTGAAGCCCGGAGGCGTTTCCATGCGCGCCAACCTTCACTCCTGCGATCTGGCACATTTAGTTCTGTTGTTGCCTCGCCAGTACCACGAGTAGATGCCGAAACTCAGACCTGGACCTTGACTGGATTAACCGCCACTACCATCCGGCCGTGTATTAAGGCTACAGTTACCAAGCCGTATAAACCTGGTCCCAAGTCAATGAAGTTGCAAGCCGTTGAAAAGAAGCCCAAGCAGAAACTTCGTAGGGAAGATTTTTTGAAAGACCCTCCGCGTGCGCGCGGTAAAAAGAGTTCACCTTCTCCTCCTCGGAGGTCGCTGTCCCAGGATGGTCCTGGGACAAGCCGCGCTCAGCGGCACCCTTCACCCATCGCCACCCAGAACCGATTCACGGCGCTTGAATCGGTTTCTGGCACTGAGCGCGTGGGCCCTCCCTCCGAGGAAGCTATGGAGTCTGACCAACTCCATACAAAACGCCCGAGCCCAAAGGTTAAACAAAAGGTAATTTTAAGCCGCCCTTCTAAATAGACAGTTTATCCCCTTATTCTTAATGGCTATCCTGACCTGGAATGTACGTGGTATACGATCGCATAGGGCGGAACTGCAACTTTTATTGCGTTTCCATTCGCCTATGGTCGTATGTTTGCAGGAGACTAAGCTTCGCCCTCACGATCCTTTTGATCTCCGAGGATATACTCCGGTTCGCTACGACCTTGAACCGGAGGAGGGTACTCCTGCTCATGGAGGTGTCATGTTCTTAGTGCGTAACGACGTTCATTTTACACCTGTCACACTTACATCCGACTTGCAAGCTGTTGTCGTTCGCCTTCACTTACCCGGCTTTTTGTTTTCTGTTTGCTCTGTATATTCACCTCCATCGTCTCCCCTCGCTCCCGCGGACATTCGAGCTCTCCTGTCCGCTCTCCCAACACCATTTCTTCTGTTGGGAGATTTTAATGCCCATCACCCACTATGGGGTTCGCCAAGGGCTTGTGCGAGGGGAACTCTTCTTTCCGACATTTTTTATGAGTTCAATCTTTCCATCCTCAATACAGGTGCACCTACTTTTATTTCTGATTCTTCTGGTACTTTCTCTCACCTGGACCTTGCTCTTTGCTCAATCCAGCTTGCACGTCGCCTTCAGTGGAACGTCGTCGCTGACACCTACTCCAGCGACCATTTCCCCTGCATCGTTTCTCTTCTGTCGCACCACGTACAGCATTCCAGAGTACCTACCTGGATATTCGCAAAAGCCGACTGGAGCTTGTATTCCAGCCTCGTGCATTTTGACGACCAGCCCTTCTCCGACATTAATCAACTAGTGCAGCACCTTACGTCTATTATTTTCTCAGCCGCCGAACGTGCAATACCCCGTTCATCCTGCCAACCTCGGCGGCCACCTGTTCCGTGGTGGAACGAGGATTGTCGGGACGCCGTTCGTGCCCGTAGGACTGCACTTAGGGTGTTTCGGCGCCACCCTACACTTGATAATTTGGTGACTTTTAAACAATCGCGCGCCAGGGCTCGTCGCATTATTCAGGATAGCAAGAAGGCATCTTGGGCTCGTTTTGTCGAGTCTTTTAATCGTTTTACGCCTTCATCCGTTGTTTGGGATAAACTTCGTCGCTTCTCAGGTAAAGTGTCACATTGTACTGTTTCTGGGCTTCAGGTTTCTAATGCCACCATAGTGGATCCGGCTGCCATCGCTAACACTCTGGGTTCTGCCTTTGAGGCGGTTTCCAGTTCAGACCATTATTCCGCCGGCTTTCGCTCTATTAAAGACCGGCAGGATTCCGCATCCTATACTTTTCGGTCTGCTAATGATGAATGCTATAACGAATTATTCACAATGAGGGAGCTGGAGCACGCTCTTCATTGCTCTCGGCACTCCGCTCCCGGGCCGGACGGCATTCATGTCCTGATGTTAAAGAACCTTTCAGCCGACAGTAAACTATTTCTCTTACAGGTCTATAACCGTATTTGGCAAGACGGCATTTTTCCTTCCGTTTGGCGCGAAGCCACCATTGTCCCTATACTTAAGCCTGGGAAGGATCGCCAACTACCTTCCAGCTACCGCCCTATCTCCCTCACCAGTTGCATTTGTAAGGTGATGGAGCGCATGATCAACGGGCGGTTGACATGGTGGCTTGAGTCTCAGAAACTTCTAGCGAACGCTCAGTGCGGGTTTCGTCGCTATCGCTCTACCGTCGACCATCTGGTGTCCTTGTCGACGCATATTATGAATGGATTTCTGAGAAAGTGTCAAACCGTGGCGGTATTTTTTGACCTGGAGAAAGCTTATGACACTTGTTGGAGGGGCGGCATTTTACGTACACTTCACGATTGGAATATCCGCGGCCGTCTTCCCATATTTCTTCGGGAGTTTATGACGGACCGCGTCTTTCGTGTACGTGTGGGCTCGGTTTTATCTCGTCGTTTTATTCAAGAGAACGGAGTACCGCAGGGCTCTGTACTCAGTGTCACACTTTTTGCGATTGCTATCAACCCCATTGTTGATTGTATTCCACCTGGCATTTCCTCGTCCCTTTTTGTTGACGATTTCGCTATTTATTGCAGTTCACGGCGGACTTGTCTACTCGAACGCCGTCTCCAGAGCTGTATCGACCGTCTCTACGCCTGGAGTAACGCCAACGGCTTTAATTTCTCCGCCGAGAAATCCGTCTGCATCAACTTCTGGCGCCGGAAGTATTTCCCTCCGCCCTCTCTCCATCTTGGGCCAGGGATACTTCCGTTTGCAGACGAGGCGAAATTTTTGGGGTTGATTTTTGACAGGAAGTTGTGTTGGACCTCGCACGTTTCCTTTTTAAAAGCAAAGTGTGACCGTTCTCTTAATCTTTTACGTGTTTTAAGTGGCACATCCTGGGGAGCTGATCGGACCGTCCTTCTTCGCCTTTATCGCTCTTTGGTCCGATCCAAGCTTGATTACGGGTGTATTGTTTATTCGTCGGCACGTCCATCTGTGTTACGTCGATTGAATGCCATTCACCATCGTGGCATCAGAGTCGCTACAGGGGCCTTTCCAACTAGCCCTGTACCCAGTCTGTACGCAGAAGCTGCAGAGCCTCCGCTGTCCTTCCGGCGTGAGATGCTTTTGTGCAGCTATGCTTGTCGACTCTCAAGCTTGCCTAACCACCCGTCCTTCGATGTATTTAACGAGGATTCGCTTGATCGCCAATATTTTGTTAGCTCCTCTGCATTGCTCCCTCCAGGGGTTCGATTTCGACTGCTACTTCGGCATTTGGACGTTACGCCAGCGCCGGCCCTTACCCGAGGGGAAACGCGCTTTCCTCCATGGTCGCGCGCTGAGGCCCACATCCACTTTGGGCTAACGTCGATGCCGAAGAATGAGACCCCTGCTTCAGTCCTTAGATCCGCATTTTTAGAACTTCAGGCAACATTCGGAGACTGTGATTTTATTTATACTGATGGGTCTAAGACTGATGTTGGAGTAGGATGTGCCTTTGTTTTAGGTGCGAATAGTTTTACTTTTCGTTTACCCGGGCAATGTTCGATTTATACCGCCGAACTTTTTAGTATCTATCAATGTGTTTTATACATTCAGCGGCATGTTTTACGGCGTTGTGTTGTTTGTTCGGACTCTCTGAGTGCCCTTCAGAGTATTAACGCGCTGTACTCTTACCACCCCCTCGTACAGCGCATTCATGACCTGCTCCATTCGCTGGGTGCCTCTGGCATCAGCGTCTCTTTTATGTGGATTCCAGGTCATGTGGGTATCTCAGGGAATGAGTCGGCCGACGCCGCTGCGAAATCGGCGATTTTATTACCCAGATTTTTTACTTCTGTTGTTCCCTCGTCAGATTCGTGTGTCATTTTACGTCGCCGCATCCTCTCGCGCTGGCGCGATGAGTGGACGGCCCTCCGGGGGAACAAGTTGCGGGAGGTTAAACCTCTTCCGCTAGTCTGGGCTACCTCTTCCCGTGCTTCTCGTCGGGAAGAGGTACTTTTAACACGCCTTCGTATCGGACATTGCCTTTTTAGTCATAGATACCTGTTAAGTGGTGATCCCGCACCCCTGTGTGGTCAGTGTGACGTGCCCTTAACGGTCCGTCACATTTTAACCGAGTGTCAAGTTTTAGCTCCACTGCGCGTTCGCGTGGGTCTGCCTGTTGGCCTAGCCAACGTGTTGGCAGACGACGCGCATGCTGTAGAATGTCTTTTACGTTTTATCACTGACATTGGTTTTAGCCGTCGCATTTGATGCGCTGAGCGCCTTTTAGCTGTTTGATTTTATATTGTTAGTTTTAATGGGGCCCTTCTCCCCAGACATAAGGCGCTCATGTTCCTTACATTCTACAGTTCTTGACACGTTTTATTCTGTTAGTGACCATGATTTTAGTGTGTTGGTTTTTTAGATATTTGTATTGTTATTTTGTTGTTATTGATATTGTTGTTACTGTTTTTATTGTTGTTATTGTTATTATTGTTGTTATTATTATTGTTATTGTTATATTATTGTTATTTTAGCCTTTTTAGACATCGCGGGTTTCTGTCCCGTTTTTTAATTATGCGGTTATTTTATCTTTTTGACTTTATCTTTTATACATTGTAAGGGCGCTGATGACCTTAGTAGTTTAGCGCCCTTAAACCGCATCTCATCATCATCATCATCCGGCTGACCGACGGGCATACCGGGGATCTCACCCCGCACATAAAGAGTACAACGTTCTCAAGGGACGAAGAGAGTCACAAAGAGCATTCTTTCCCCTGCCACACTACATCGAAATACCATCGCCGACACTTCCAACCCTGAAAGAAACCAACGAGAATGGAGATAAAATGGAGGGACAAGTAATACGGAGGATTTGAGAATCCTTCCCAACATTCACCTGGCGACCGAAAAAACCCTATTGGTCAGGAACATCGGCCACGGGAATCTAACCCACGACCTCCCAAATGCGGGTCACAGACGAAACCGCCTAAGCCATCCCGCTCGTGATAATGTATTGATAATTTTATTAATGATTCTAATAATGAAATTATTATTATTATTTTAAACCTCATCGGATATTTATTCCATATTTATAACTGGAAGTCTTAGCATTAACACACAATCATTATTCATGCATTCCTTGCGGCAATACACTGAGCACATGGGGATTGTAAGGTTCACATCAACGAGATTTTACGAGAACTCTACTGGGAAATACTATTAAAAGCTACTCTGTATTCAAGCGTTAGTTGAACCTATTAGATTAATTGCGTTACAAATTAGATTTCACGCACGGTGCTTGCGATTTGACTATTACTTCTCTTCCATTTGGCTTCACTTTATATATTACAATAATGCCTAAGTAGTCTCTTCTATATACATAATACTATGCTTTCTATCAGATAACATTACTCGTTTGCTTTCATCATTGTTTTTCGTCCAGTGTTTTAAATCATTTGTTCTGCACGGTGATAAAATTTGATCGTTTCTAACCAGAAAACAGCGCAGAAAATAATGTGGCAGTCATACTTTTATCTATTATGCATGTACAGTACCTTTCCTTCACACTGTGGCCACCGCACGGCTATTCGCGTGCCGTTCGCAGTAGCTTGGACTCCCGCCGAAACAAATTATAATATCCGTTCCAGGCTTCACGTTCTCATATTTCCAGTTACTATTACAATGATAATAACCGCATACCTTATCATAAGGAATGCTGGAAAGGCTGTCCATTTCTATTATCCGCATAGTTCTGGTATCTTCTCAAGAAATTTTCATACACTGGAGAGTTCAGTATACGAAATTGAGTGAATTTCTCGCCTGATGTTTTCTTTCAGTGCTTACAAGCCAATGTTTGTTGCACACACTTTATTCTTCAAGTTCCCCCAGAAATAACAATCGCATACAGTTCAATCAGCGGATCGTGGGGGCCATAATTATTTGGGTCATACCTAATTATCCTATCTTAAAAATCTGATGTGTTACACTCACATGACTTTCTCTACTTTTGTACAAACTACTTTTACAAACGCTTATTCTCCATATGCTTCTTGTTAATCGAGATATCGAGATGTTAATCTTTTTGCTAGTTTTGTTGTAGATGCAAGGGGAATTGGTAGGCTTAAAGCGAGAGTCAAATATTTTAAGAGCTGGTTGCTATGTGCAGCATTCCATTCTCTTTGCATTACTAGGACAAAAAAAATGAATAACGAATTCTCATTTGAGAAAAAGTATAAGTATTGGAAAATTTAAGGGAATAATAAGCAATATCTCGAAAATAGTTCACTCAACAACAAAAAAATGTATGACATAAATTGGGTATTTTAACGCGATCTACATTTTTTGTGTACTAAAATTTTGTTTATCCCTTATGGTTTACCAGTTATGCAAAAGTCGTTCACAATGACGAATACTTTTGGAGACATTCCAAATAAATTCGATATACATTTCATTGGTCATAAAAATATCTTAAACATATGATATTTTAATCAAAATCGTTAGAGCCATTTTTGAGAAAATAAAAATTTTCGAAAAATATTCCATGTAAAGAGTAATCTGGGGTGGGAGGATTTTCTTGAAAACCTTCGTGTCGCATCTCTGGAAGATACTGAACCTAAATACCAAGTTTGGTGTTTATCCGACTGTTCGTTTCTGAGTTATGCTGTTCACAGACAAACACACACAGAAACACAAACGGACATGTTTCCAAAAATGCATCTTTTTGGATTCAGGGGTTCTCAAAACATATATTTCCGGTGAAATCTCGGTATCGAATTTTTGGGTGGAATACAATACTTCCCCTACTTACTATACGTAGTAGAGAAAGTAAAAATGTGTGAATTAAATTTAATGGCACGTCAGTTGTATACGCGGTAGTAAAGTCTTGTTGGAAAACCCCAGACTGACATTTAACGTCGGTCAATTGTTTAAAAATTGTGTAAGACATTCCTCTACCTCTCTGTATTTCTTGTTTTTTGAAAAAATATAGGTGCTTTGTTTCTGTATGCATTTAGCGCACACCGATTATGGCAACATGCAAGGAAATCTCGTGTGTAAATGCGGGTTTCTCTGTACTCCAATATCAGTTATTTTGCGAATTTTATAGACATAAAAATTGAACGATGCTTCGTGTTACTTGTCACTCCTGGTAACCTTGTAACAGCATGTTAAGAAAACATAAAGGTAATGAATAGAAGTGTTAAACAACATCTACATAGCAAGGTTCGCTAAAGGTTAACAATAATAATGATTTATTAGGTAAAAAAAATTAAAAAATTAAACATGTTGTAACAACAAATTTAATGAGACCGTAACTCTTAAAGATGTTACCACAACGCCACAATATTAAAAATTACATTTAAGTGAGTTAAATTAAAATGTTAAATGGGATCTTTTTCCCGGTACGAAATGCCAAGTTAAATCAATCAACTACGCAATTTGACTCTTTTGTTACGTGTTGCTTTTCTCTGTTATTTCTTGCAATCAAATTAATTTTAATAAAACTTCCAAAACCTCTTTTCATTCAATACAAAGTAAACCAACTGCTAACTAGAGCAAATGGTTCTATTGCCTATCAGTTACTTAAATTAACTTTCCGTAAGCAATGTCTGCTTCCTTCTATACAACCAAACATGTTGACAACACTTCCAGCTGTCACAACTGATTTCTAAGCTCAGCGCCTCCCTTTCAGAATAATTCGGAATTCTTAATCTCCAAACATGATGTATGTGTTTAACAACAAACAATTGACTTAAACTTTATAGTACTATTCTTTAGAAGTACCCTATCTTTATTTATTTCAGTGAATTTATACTTTGTAGGTAAACATTATTATGAGGCATTTGTCGGGGGCTAGCCCTTTTATGACCAATTTGCAATTAGCAATTTAATTTCAAAGATGACTTCGTCTAAAGTCACGTTGAATAATACCATTTTATATATCTACTAAACCAACAGATAATCAAACTCTGAAAAATATCCACAGCTGCCTGGTATAAAAGACAAAATAAGCCGCATACTACACCGTAAATCTTGTTATAGTTTACTCCTTATATACGATGGTTCCAGGTTTCCCGATTCTCAAAGAAAGTAAATTGCCCATTCTCGTCGGCTCTGAGGTAGACTTCCTTCCGTTGTTGTGTCGTCATGTGTTGAAGTGCCCATCGATGTTACCTCCTGTGATGACCGTAGAGTACTACTTTCTCGGCTTTTTTGTGGTATAGCCCTGACTCCATAACACCAGGTGGCGATCATCGCTTCCCCTACCATGCATTAGACTACGCTACAGTGATGGCAGGAGGAACGAAGGTAAAATGGTGTCCAGTACCCCGAAGAAAACCAAAGGTTAGCGGGTGATTACTACAAAGACGCCTTCATACAAGAGAAATTGCAGTCAGAGTGGAGAATAGGTACTGGCCTTGGCAATGCCCAGACCAGGGACCTGACATCAGTAGTGGTAATCGTGCATATGCAGGAGGAGTGAAATTTGTCATCATATTAAGATAAGGTTGAGGTAACTTACCGTTTCTTGAAGCTTCAACCGGAGAGGGAGTTGAGTTGTTATTCTTCAGCTGATGGTCCTGAAACATGCTTTGAAACAAACATTGGGAAGGGTACATACAAGGGGAGGTAATATAGCTATTTACATCTACCTAGCAACTGTATTGCAGTCTTATGTCTACATTTGCGCCTATATATACAGGATGTTTCAGAAATACTTTTACAAACTTTGGGCATGGGTTCCTTACACCACAAGAAGGAAAAAAGTTCATATGAATACATGTCCCATAATCCTTTGTTTTCTCGTTTTCAACACAGTGGTACACTTATAACACACAAAACTCATAATAAATGCTCAAAATGTCCTCCTCTTGCTTCTATGCATGCCTGTACTCGTCGAATCATGGAATGTCGCACCCTGTCAAAACCTCCGGGATGGTGTCGAATGGTTTCGCAGGCATCCATGACACGTCGATGAAGTGTTTCTGCATCCGGGATGGCTGCTCCATAAAGCAATGATTTAAGATGCCCCCAGAGGTAAACATCCACAGAATTGAGGTCGGGAAAACGTGCAGGCCATGAAACTGGTCATCCTCTGCCTATCCATCGGTCATGGTAAATACCAGTCAGTGCATCTCGAACAATCGTCAGGCGAAAGGCCTGCACACGTTGAATATGATATGGACACAGGAGCTGCTCGTGAAGTACCCTCCGTGCTGTCACGTGTGATGTACCAGCTGCCACAGTCAATTGTCTTGTACTGATACCTGGATCGTCTTTGACAGACTTTAACATCTGCTCTTCGCGTTCCGGCGTACGAACAACTCTTGGTCTTCCTCGATCAATAGTCTGTGATACAACGGTTCCTGTCTCAGCAAGGCGACGATAAACGGCGACAAAGGTTGGATGATTCGTTGTCTTTGGTCTGGAAACTCCATCTGATAGAGCCGTGCAGCCTCGCGTCCATTATCATTCGCGAGCCATACATAAAAATCATGTCTGCCTGTTCACGAAATGAATATCCAGCCATAGTGGAACGAAACACGTGCAGTTGAAACGTTGAAGACAGACTAATTGCAAATGACAAACGTAAACCAGTCTCCATGGCAACACTTCGCCATCTACTGTGTGTAGTACAATGGGCCAACGCCTTCTATGAATGCATAGAGAAATGAAGTTTTGAGGTTGGACCCCGAAGGCCGTTGAACTCACAGTTTCATTGTGACAGGAATAACGCGAAAACCAAGAATTATGGGACATATGTTAATATGAACTATTTTCCTCCTTTTGGTGTGAGGAACCCATACCCTAAGTTTGTAAAAGTATTTCTGAAACACCCGGTATATATCTTCCTTCTTTTCTTCCCCTCTTTTCTTTTTTTTACTTTCTCTACTATGTATAGTAAGCAGGGAAAGTACTGCATTCCAACAAAAAATTCGTGATTTCACCGGAAATGCATGTTTTGAGGCCCACTGAATCCAAAAAATATTTAGAACTAAGGTCCTTGTGTGTGTGTGTGTGTGTGTGTGTGTGTGTGTGTGTGTGTCTGTGTCTGTGAACAACATTACTCAAAAACGAAAATTCAATAAGTACCAAACTGTGTATTTAAGTTTAGTATTCTTCAAAGATGCGACACGAACACTTTCAAGAAAATCTTCCCACCCAGACTACCCTTTACAAGGAACACTTTTCGGAAATTTTGATTTTCTTATAAACGGCTAACGATTTTGATTAAAATATCTTAGCTTTAAAACACTTTTATGACTTCAATTTTCTGGGAATGTCCCCAAAAGTCCTCTTCATTCTGAATGAATTTTGCATAACTGGTAAATCGTAAGAGATAGACAAAAGTTTACTACACAAAAAATTAGCTCTCGTTAAATCACATAATTTATGTCATAGAATTCTGTTTTCAAGTGAACAACTTCCGATATATTCCTTGTTATTTATTTGAATTTTCCAACACTTATGCTATTTCTCAAATGGAAATTAGTTTTAGTTTTTTTATGTCCTGGATATGCAAAGAGAATGGAATGTTGCACATAGCAACCAGCTCTTAAAAGATTTGACTATCGCTTAAAGCCTACCATATTCCTCTTGCACCTACAAGAATATGAGCAATAAGATAGTTTCTGCAAGTGCTTATCTGGGTTAATATGAAGTAGGTGGAAAATAATGTTTGTAAAAATAGTTTGTACAAGAGCAGAGACAGTCGTGCGAATGCAACCATCAGACATTTCCCTTCCTTTTCTTACTTTTTTTCTCCTTGGGCGCTTTGGTCGTTTTATTTTGGGGCTGCCGTCTCATCCCGATCCACCCCTGGAGGAAAGCCATCCAGCTGGGTGCTTGATGGGCATACTGTTCTGCCTTTTGCGGGGGGACAGGAATAAAGGTATAAGGGGAAAATAAGAATAAAAGGTATTTGGAAGGAAAAAGGAAGAGGCCTAGAAAGGATTTTATACTGTGGTGTCACTATTTATTGGGGGCATAATGGCGATCATGGTGGCTGGTACCGCCGAAGCAAACCCGCTGATTGTGAGTAATGAATGTAATGTGGCGGAGTTCTCCGCAGTGGTGATTAGGTAACTGCCATGGCCGAAGCCCTGGCAGGGACCTATGAACAGTGGTGACTTAAATGATCATGTGCGCTCCGAGCCCGGGCCTGTTACCTCCGGGCATTCGGTGTATGTCCATGGTCGGCCAGTCAGGTTAGGCGGTTTTATACTCCCTGCCGCGACGAAGGGAGTGGAGGGAGGGTTTGGCCGACTGCCAGTCGACCTACTTCAGTCATCTGTCATCTGCCATCCATCTGTCATTTTAGATGTGTTGGATGTATACTGCATCGTGTTGGATGTATACTTCATCGTGTTGGATGTATTCTTCGTCGTGTTGGATGTATACTTCATCGTGTTGGATGTATACTTCATCGTGTTGGATGTATTCTTCGTCGTGTTGGATGTATACTTCTTTCGGAGCCCTCTAAGGATACCCACATTCGGATGAGAAAAATATTAAGCGTGAGTCAATTACTCTCATCATTTCGCAAAATCAATTACAGAAGTTGATTATCTTCTCTGATTATCACATGAAAAATAAGTTGTATGCAATAAACCCCCATACATTGTAAGAACAAAAAGAAAGATCAGGAGAGAAATTCGCTCAATTTCGTGTATTGACAAGGACAATATCTCTTATTATGATGTATGTGCTTATTATCATTGTAATTGTAACTGTAAATATAAGAAATTGGGGTGGTTGTGAGATATAACTCTCCTGGTGGAAGTCCAACTGACAGCGGCCGGCGCGATGACCACAGTGTGAAGGAACAGCGCTGTATATCAAAACTATAATGCGAAGAATGTTACTATAACATTATCGAATAATAAAAAATGCCAGTTTTGCGACAGAATATTTTAGCCTCGTCAAATCTTTCTAAATTCACAAAACTAAATAACAAAGGGTCCGAATTTTATATAAAATCTCACAATGAACGTATCCCCAGATATTCAAGACACATTAGAATATATAACCAAAATAATGTAATTTGGACATAGTGTCAAACAAAATACAAAATATCTCGTAAAACTATTAAGAAACGTCGACTTACTCGTTAAGCATCCCACGCGCAGGAAATGTCATTTTATTCAACAGTTGCATGCCAAGTTTATTTGTTAGGCTTCAGCTTGCTTCCGCTGGAAACTGGAAGTGCAGTTATTAAAATATCACTGTAAATGCACACATCGTTACTCTTCAAGTGCGTGCGCTCATTTGTTATCTTTTGTTTTGGTATTTAATATTTTTGGTAATACTGAAAATCCTATACCTTTATCCGGCTTCCACATACACTTGCTAGTCTGCTTATCGATTTCAAATGATTGGCAGGTAACAGTGCAAAGCTTTGCAGTGATTGAAGCTTATGTGCCTAAAGAAACTTATTTCTGTATTGAATATAGCAAAAGCAAACAATATTCACATAATTAATGTTGTATATAAATAATGTACACAAGATAATATTTGCTACTGCATGTTCAAACGATAATTTATAGTTTATCTGCACAGATTTATTTTATATTGGAAAGTGTTCACAACAACCTGATAATGCTCACACATCGACGTGTTCCTGTAATGCGACAATTAGGAAAATTACAATAGAGATGTATTCTATGTAGTTATTATAAAAATATAGTACCATGTATATAGATTTTCTATTATGTTTACTTACCAGAAAATTCTTATACAGGATGTTATAAAATTCAACCGAGAAACTTTCAGAGGTTTCACAGATGTATTTAGGCGAGCACGTTGATATAGCATACTACTTATGGTAATTCAGTTCATTATTGTTTGCAACAGTTAAAAATCAATAGCTAGCCAGTGTACTACTGATAAAACTTCACTGACTTGGTACTACTTGCTTATAATTGTGGCCATGCTATGTTCAAACATGCCATGTAAATACCTCCGTAGCATGTTCTGAAACTTTTGAAGAAATTCGAGGAGTTAAACGTACACCATTCAATGTTTAACTTGCATTAGATTTGACCTAGCACAACCAGATTGACAGCCGAGCAACGCTAATGTTTACACTCTTACTACAGCTAACTGTTGTTCACCATTGCTGACGGAGCATTTTTCCAGAAAAATCAAGGCTCATATCAATGGTAGCTATTTTCTGCTTGTAGAAGAGAAGTTAACTATTTTAGAGTGGAAATGAGTACCGCGTTCGTATTAAGTCTTTATTTATTTGCATTTATTGAAATAAAAATCATTAGTAACTACAAAGTTTGTCATCACAGATCATAGGTTTCCTATATCAAGGCGTTCCTATAACATCCCTGAAAGTTTGTCGGCTGAATTCTGTAACATTCTATATAATGAACTGTGTTTGTGGGATTAATAACTCAAGAGAGTTATTATTGTGTATAATTAGAGTAAACAACGATCCTATACAGCCATACTTTGTGTTGCTTGAGCTTCCAATCTGATATTTTTAGCTCCAGTAATGGTCTTTTTGGGTTGATGAAAACAGTGGTTGAGGAAGAACGATCCAAATTTAATGAAATCGCCTCTCATGAGAGGGTAATTATGTTTTCATAAAATGAATAATAATCTTGAATGTGGTTCGTATACAGAAGCAATGTTTGAGATAGTAAAATCCAAGTCCTTTTCATGCTAAGGAAACATTCACTTCAGATTAATTTGGCTATAAAATTGAGAGCAATCTTTAGATGAATCATTCAAACCGTTTATGCTCCTACAATGAGGAATCGAAATTTATTAAGTTTCAATGCAATAGCAACGTTTCGTGTGAAGGATTTGGTATGAAGCAGGGCAACTGATAATGTAGGTCCAAGGTTCGAAGGGATACCTTCAACGACTGATTTACATTGACCAATTTCAGTTCTTCAACCTCTCAGTACAGAAAGTTCAGTACAAAAAATACTTGATTCCATTATTGAGATAATATTACAATTCAAAGATTTAATTAAATGTAGTTTAAACTTTCTGCTAAGTATTAGTTCTCTGTGAACGTCTGTAAAATTCAGAAAAAATGCATAGGAACACAATAGCATTAACGCACCCATTTGCAGTGTTTGCTTCTCTACCTCTTGGATATTGCAGACAGTTCTGTAGATGAGTCACTTTCAACACGTTGCATAGTTATGCGTAGTTAATTACATTCCTGAATTCCCAGTTCTCTCAAAAGTAGAGAACAACTCAAAGAGAGTTGCTACTCCATTGTTAAAGAACCTTAAAATTGTCAATGTTCATCAAGTTAAGTAATAAATTCCTCTACATGATGATAACGTCTACCGGTTAGTGCATCCCAATTACATAATATTATTTTCGTCGTTTGCATAGATCTGACACATTTATGATAAAAAGGCATGTTCTTCCCCCTTACTAATGCTATCGTGTGAGGTGAGCAGTGCAGGAGGATGGTTGTGTTTGCAGTGAGCTCTGCCTCTAAGAAGAAAAGCGAAACGAGTGACAATGGGAGCAGAACTTGCTGTATACAAAATCAAAATAGGGCAGTTTATGATAAAGAAATATATGAAAGGTAAACTGATTAATGCTTGGAAGCGTACTATTTATACTATTAATGATAGGTGGGATTGAACTAAACCCAGGACCTGAGGAAATACAAACAATGTTAGGGAAGCTTGACGACCAACTGAATAAGATAAATGGAATGGAAGAACGCATAAAAGAACCTCAAGTAACCAAAGAAATAAGATAAGATATAGGAAACTAGGAATAAGGAGAGGCGTATATGGGATCAAGAAGCAAATGTAGAGAATGGATGAGAGGAAGAAAAGATTAAATTTGGTGTTCATGGATGTGGAAAAAAGCAGAGATGTTTGGGCAATGGAAGAAGTAAGGAAAATTCTAACGGACAAACTAGAAATTGATCTGCCAGGTGGGAGATTCTGGAGGCATATCGAGAGGGAAGACAAGGTTGGAAAAGGCCAATATTAGCAAAATTTGCAACGTCCAACCTAATTCATGAAATTTTAAGAAGAACAAAGAGGTTATAAACAAAGACCTGACAATCGATCTGAGAGATGTAAAAAGAAATTTAATTAAGAAGATTATGGAAGCAAGATCAGAAGGCAAATGTGTAACCTACTTCGCTGTATAGACGGAGTGGATGTAACGTGTGTAGGCAAGAAGGCCGTGCGGAGGAAAGAAACGGAATGGAAGGAAACGAGCCAGCACAAAAGGAGTGAACGACCAATCAACATTCCGCGACAGGCAGAGAAAATACGTGGATGACTTAATTATAGGATCTATAACAGTAGTCGGGTTACAAAGTTAAAAATTCTGTGAAGAATGGGGAATCAGAAAAATATAAAGAAATCAAAAGTTTCAAAAAAGGAGCTAAAGTGAGAAAAGAACAAAAGTGGGTACTAAATTGGAAGTGGTCAAAGAAATTGAATATTTAGGAGTGAGGCTGACTAAAAATAGGGTCTTTAAGGCACATAATAGAAAAACCTGATGTGTTACACTCACATGACTTTCTCTATTCTTGTGCAAACTATTTATACAAACGTTTATTTTCCATCAACTTCATGTTAATCCAGATAAGCATTTGCAGAAACTATCTTATTGCTAATTTTCTTGTAGGTACAAGGGGAATATGGTGAGCTTTAATCGCTAGTCAAATAGTGACATAAATTGTGTGTTTTAACGAGATTTAAATTTTTTGTGTAGTAAAATTTTGTGTATCTCTTAGGGTTTACCATTATGCAAAAGTCATTCAGAATGAAGAGGACTTTCGGGGGCTTTCCCAGAAAATTCAAATACATTTTATTTGGCATGAAAATATCTTAAGCATGTCATATTTTAATAAAAATTGTTAGAGCCATTTTTGAGAATGCAAATTTTCGAAAAATATTCCGTTCAAGAATAGCCTGGGGTGGTGGAAGATACTAAGCTCAAATACCAAACTTGGCATTTATCCAACTTTTCGTTTTTGAGTTATGCTGTTCACAGACACACACACACACACACACCTCGCGGACATGTTTTCAAAAAAGCTTTATTTGGATTCAGGGCATCTCAAAATATGTATTTTCGATAAAAGCTCGGTATCGAATTTTTGAGTGGAATGCAATACTTCCCCTACTTACTATACCTAGTAGAGAAAGTACAAATAGAAGCAAAAGGGAGGGCTGCAATGACAGGGATAAGAATATGTAAATACAAACCAGAAAGCCAAGTGGCTGGAAAGAATGTATGAGATTGTAGTGGAATCAAGAATGCTTTATGCATAGAGATCTGAGGAAGCATAAATGTAAGCGAAAAGGTAGATCATATGCACAGAATGTTCTGTAGAGAACTATTGGGGTTACCGAGATTAGCGCCAAGAGAAGAAGCTTTAGTAGAACTAGGAAAAACAAGAAGGGGAGGAATAACAATGGAGAGAATAATAAAATTCTGGTATATATTTTTCGTTAAAGAAGAGGGAGAAATCTTCAACTTATGTATGCAGCAGCAAAAAGCTTAGAGAACACTAACAGTTGTTGGGCAGGGATAGGAAGGCATATGGGAAAATAGAAATGGGAGGCATATGGGAGCTAGAAGAAAGGAATGATAGTAATGCAGGTAAACTGGTAAACAGCAGAGTAGAAGACATAGAAAGCAGAAGATATGAGGAAGCTTAGAAAATAAGAAATCATTGCAATTTTATAAACAAATAAAAACAGACTTGATGACTAAACCGTATATATATAAACTACTGTAACAGACAAAAAAGAAGGGATAGTTGGATATGAACAGGGACAATATTTCTAAGAGGAATAAGAGGTAGAGATAAAGGAATATATAAAATGTGCGGTGAGAAGAAAAGTATAACACATTAGGTGACGGAATGTAAGGAGTTAGCGTTATGCAGTAAAAACATTTGGGAGGAAAAATGGGGTAAAAATAGAGGGGAAAATTGTAGCTATAAAATGCTAACCGGGAAGAAAGAAAGGAACTTTAGAAGTATAGGTGAGCTTTTACAGAAGGCAAAAGAAAAATGGACGAGGAAAGTAAGGAGTACAAGAAAAGAAGCCAGAGCGAAGGAGGAGGATAATTAAGATAAAGGAAAAGGAACAAAAAGAGCTACTAGGTGGGGCAAACTGCCTGGATGACATGGAAGCCGAGGTAGTAACAAGGTTAATTAAATGTATACACTTTTTAGGTTAGACAAATGAAAAATTGTTAAATTTAGGGTAAAGAAAGTTCCACAAATGAATTCATAAATTCATGCTGATGTTATCATCCAAGGTTGGAACTTCGAGTTTCATTTATTATTGAAGCTTGTGTAGATTCTTCGATTATAAAATGTTAGCTCTTTGCATATCAGAGTTCAATTATCGTTTAATCTCAAAGTAAGTGTTTACGAGGGCATATTAAAAGTTTTTTCAACAATGTGGACCACTACATCGGCAAGAGACAAGGCAGATCCGTAACAAGATGGGACGACGCCTTCAAGAAAGCAGTAGAAGCACGCTGGACAAGGACTGCACACGACCGCAGCAGCTGGAGAGACAAAGGTAGGAAGTGTCCGATGGAAATTGCGGGAAAAAGTGTGCGAAGTGAGGATCACCAAACAAAATCATGAAGTGCTGATCGCAAAGAAATCGGTGAACAATAGTGCGAAATGCGGAAGAAAGAAAGCAACGAATAACACCAGTTATGCGGACTAGCTCCGTGCACGAGTCATATCGAGCTACTCCTCGCAAGAAGAGGCCCTTCTGGGATAAATCAGCTGTTCAATCATTCACTAAAAGTTCTTGTCCTGACCAAGAAAACATAAGATTTAACAGAGATGTGCCTTTTTTAACATAATCACCTTATAAACAAATACAACGACTGTCCCGTTTTTCAACACCCTGAGTAAAATAAGATGTGTTTAACTTTGCAAAATAAGCGCCTTTCAACCACATTCCATGCGATTATTTGTCCAGCCAGGCAGCGACTACAACTTAATCGCTGGGAGCCAAATTCTACGAAGATGAATTTGGAAGCACTTGGAAGTGAACACACAGTTTTGGGTACACTTTCCCAAACATATGATGTCAAAACTCATTAACGTGATGAAAGAGAACTTTATTTTTTTGAAATGTGTGGGCCTTTAACTTAAATAACGTCGTTTAATTAATCCTGCAGTGAAGCACAATACTCCTCGAATATGTCTCCGTTTTTCTAGAGATAACCTACTGCACCACATCGTGAGAATCCAGAAAATCGTATAGCCATGGCTTTTCCCTTAGATAGAACCTTTTTTGTTGTCTATGATGTATTTTCACCTGCTGCCATTCATTGTTTGGACTGCTTTGTCTCTGGCCTATAGTCATAAATACATGCTTCATTTACAATTATTAAACGTCGAAAAATCTCGCTGCAATTGCGTTTAAATAAGTCTAAAGAATCTTGAGAAATATTCATTCGAATGCGTTTTAGGTCCATTATTTGCAACCGCGGCCCCCTTGTAGCGGAAAGCCGTCGCTTACCCAGAACGTTGTGTAAAATGTAGTCGACATTTTAGGGTATCGAGGTCTTTTGAATATCAGACAACTTAGCGATCATTGAGTACGACACTGATAATTTTTGTCATAATCTCGTTGATACTAGCGATTTTGGAACATCTTTAGCGCCCATCGTCTTGAACGGATGTACCACCGCGCTAACTTCAGCAGTCCAGTTTCTAAACGTCGAAAACGGGGAAGAAACCTCCAAACTCCAATCTGTTTTTATAAGGGGCATTCAAATGAAACCTGATCAGTGCGTCTAACTTTGCATTACACGTAAGTGGCACCACGCAACTGCGTGTATGGTGGCAACATCTATTGGTAGAGCGACTGCAGCGTGCGCAACGTTTGACGTTGCATAGCGACAGTGTGGTTTCACGCCGAAGAGAGCGTGGTCACACAAGTTATCGTCCACATGAACATGAACAATCTTTAACTCTTGGTGCTTTTCCAAATTCTTGTACGGGAGAAGTATTGACATTGCATTTCACGTAACCTTATGGTATTCGTTTTTTTGTCATACATTCTTTAAAGTACATGGCAACTTTAAGTGTAGAAAGCAAGAACATATCACATTGTATTTCAGCATATTAATTTGTTAAACAAGTGTTAAAGCAAGCTGCTCTAATCATTTTAGACGATATATCACTTTAAAATAAATGTTATTCCATGTGTTAGTGAATATTAGCTATTTGCTAGCTCGTAAGCAATTGTCTCCTTTTCACGGAAACTTTTCCTTCTGGGTAAATTGTTAACAGTTAAAATGGCAGAAGAGTGCAAGAGTTAACACCCAGTGGCGCAAACGTTAAGCCATAGACGAAAACGTACTACATAAAACATGTAGATTTCTTTAAAACCCACAATTTATTTCAAATAACGTTTTGTGGCATCGGCAATGTTCGAGATATCCGTTATTAATGTTTCCATTTGTTCAATATTTTGTCATTCTTTTTAAGTGCTATCGATTTTCAGTTGTTTCTGGCGATTGCATGGAAAGAGTGGAGTTTTAAGGCCAGCATATAATGTCCAGTTCTTAAACATTGGACTATCGCTATACTCTTTGTATCTTAACGGAATGTGTAATGCAGCTATTTCTGCAAAGGTTTATGTGAATTAAAACGAAGTGGATAGAAAAATAAAATTTCGTAAGAATAATTTGTATACCCATTAATAAACAATAGAGGCAAGAGAAGCTTAAGTGAATGTAACTCATCAGATTTTTCTTGAGGCCTGCTCCTGCTGCAAGCTTTCATCTCATGGTTATGGTGACAATTCTAGCAGATAGTTGTTCAACCTCACAGTAGGAAGCCTGAGTTGGATTCCAAGTTGAGTCCAGAAGATCCTTTGTAAAGATAGAATCCTCTCTCACTACACAAGTGCGCAACTTTGATAGCGACATCGGGGAAGAAAGACGCGAAGCTCGCTTACCAAACTATGTTCGAATGCTCATCCTGAAGAGGTTAAAAGGGAAAACGAACAGACGATTGCATTTACTAGTTGAAGAGAACTTCTAAGATTCGAGAACACATGCATTTACTGAAAGCTTCCACACCAACCGAAATACCAATACATACTCGAGGTATTAGAAACTACTAGATATAATTATATGAGCCTACACCTTCGCTAATGGCCACAAGTAATGCATACATCGGAAGCTATAGAATACTAAGTTTTCATCTTCCAACATGTCATCAATAAAATTCAGTAAGGTTGTCTCTTATTTTAGTATGGGTAGATATCGCTGTTTATTTTGCACTATCATATGTCAAGATATCCAAGCGTTTAATTTAAAAAAATCATCATTATTCTCTTTAGACAACGTGGTCTAATCTTAAACACAAATAGGCGTAACAAGTAATTATTATACTCAATTCAGAGAGTTGTGTGAAAGGTTTGGGGGAGCAACGATGGATTAAAAGTTACCATTTCAGTTTCTCCACTACGTGTAGCAAGTAGGGTAAGTATTGCATTAACTGAAAAACGAAAAGTTGGATAAATATCAAACTTGGTATTTTTAAATTTTTCAAAGATACGACACGAAGATTTTAAAGAAAGTCTCCCACACCAGATTTCCCTTTACATGGTGCATTTTTCGAAAATTTTTATTTTCTCAAAAATGGCTCTAATGATTTTGATTAAAATATCATATATTTAAGATATTTTGGTGACAAATAAAATGTATGTCTTGAATTTTGGAATGTCCTTAAACGTTCTCTCCTTTTTGAATAACTTTTGATAACTGGTAAACCGTAAGAGATAGACAAAGGTTTACTACCCAAAAAATGTAGAGCTTGTTAAAACACAATTTATGTGATAGCTATACATTTTTTTGGAATGAACCATTTCTAAGACATTCCTTGTTATTTGTTTGAATTTTCAAATACTTATACATCTTCTCAAATAGGAATTTGTTATTCGTTTTTTTATATACTGGACATGCAAAGAGATGTCAGCTCTTACAAGATTTAACTCTCGCTTAAAGCCTACCATATTCCCCTTGCACCTACAAGAAAATTAGCAGTAAGATTAACATGAAGTAGATGGAGGAAAAACACTTTTAAAAATAGTTGGTACAAAAGTAGAGAAAGTCATGTGAGTGTAGCATATAAGAATTTTTGACTAATTAACAGAATTCCCTCTAAACGGTGGAGTTAAAAACAATAAAATTTAATACATTTATAAAGATGAATAAATTAGAATTTTCATTAATTACATAAATGAGCAGTTGTCTTGAAGTTATCTACACTCAAACAATATCTCAATTCAAAGAATGTAAACAACAGTGGACAAGAGTCACTGACGGGCAGGTAAACGCGGTCTTATGAATGCTGTCTGCAAACACCAACAGACCGTACGAGGAATGAGAGTGGTTTGTAACCTACGATGTTGCTGCTTATAGTCTAGTAATAATTCAGCTTAATGTTTAGAAATTTCTATGCCTGCTTATGAATATCGTTAGGCTCGGATCCAAAAGAATGTGCAATCCCTGTTTAATGGAAAATAATTGGAAAACGTGTTGGAATGTGGGTGCAACTTGGGGAAATAATGTTAGAAGCACTACCAGAATCCGTTGGAAAAAGTTTATAAATAAAAATAGCCATAAAACAATTTAAATAAATATGTATAAATAAGGGAATAAATAAATATATGAAATGACATTGTATTTATACCCGATATAAGTGCAATGTTCAGAGTTTATGAAATTTAGCTTTATACATGAGCGCTCTTTAACTGCTGTGATCCTATACTGGATGTGAAAGACTGGTAATTTTGCTCAGAGGCCTCTTTATCAGGCTTGAGGTTATTTTACGTGCCGTAAATATTCATACGGGACCTTCAGCTTTACATCCCTTTTGAAGGAAGCCATGCTAAAGATTTTTACGTCTGAGAAAGTCCATCGCTTGAACCCGCGAAATTGAGCTGCATAATTAAGGAGTAAGCTTAAGAATAATAAGAATAATTCCTTTATTGAGGCAATGATAAAACCTCATTCTTCATGAATCGTGTATAAATACATTATTTATTTATTCCTTCAGTCATGTATTAAATGTAAAACGCCGTTAATGAAAAATATCATTGAAATCTCATTAATTCATATTAATTACAATTCAGTCGCAACTCAGCTTCTTCCTATATATGCCCCATTTAACTATTTTTACTTCTAACAACCAATCCGTAAAGCCTGTCGTAAATAGGATAGAAATTTGAATTCTCCAAGCAATCCGCGACAAGAAATTTACCACTTCATAGTTACTCCTCGCTGCAGAATATTAAATCCAGAATATACCATCAAATGAGGTTGCAAACATGCCGCGCCTTGAGCTGGTCTCATCACCCCTGCTGTACGTGGGTAACTTCCCCTTTTCACAATTCAGTGAGTAAAACATAATTAGTTAGACTCTGACCGTGTGCCTTATGCCTTGCTGAGTTTAAAAAACTTGATGTGATACATACATTTGCATAACTTTCTCTACCCTCTATCGCCTATTTGTCGGTATACAAACTATTCTTACTAAAGCTTATTTTTCTATCTATTTTATTTTAATTCAAATAAACCTTTTCAGAAACACCTATGTTACATATTTTGTTATAGATACAAAGAGAACAGCGATAGACAAATGTTTATGAATTGGACGCTATATGCTGGCCTTTAAATCCATACGTTACCATACAATCGCAAAAAACCTTTGAGGTTGACAGAGTTTTAAAAGAATGACCAAGTAATCAACAATTCGTACCATTAATAACGGATATCTCATAAATAGCTTATACTACAAATAATTATATGGGCTAAATTGCGTATTTTAAAGAAATCTCCATGTTTTGTAGTATAGTCTATCGTTTAATGCTTACCAGTTATACAAGAGTATACAAAATTTCTTCCAAATGAAATGCGGAATTCATAGGCTATTCCTAGAAAATTCAAGATATACATTTTGGTTTTCATGTAAATCTCTTTAACATGTGGTACTTTAACTGAAATCGTTGGTGCCATTTTGTACAAAATAAAATATTTCGAAAAAAGTTCTTTCCAGAGGGTAGTTGGGATTCTTTTTTGCTGAAAGTCTTCATGTCGCATCTTTGAAAGATACCAAATTTGGTATTTATCCGCTTTTCGACTTTGAGTTATGCTGTTCACACACATACGCACGTACCTTTTTCTAAAATGTCTTTTTGGGTTCAGGGGCCACAAAAAAATGTCCGTGTGTCAGTGTGTTCACCCGTGTTGGTATCAGTGGATAGCGTGTGAAAACAGCGTAAGTCAAAAGCCAAATTTCGGATAAATAACACACTCCGCATCTACGTTCGGCATCTTGTAAAGATCCGATAATATCAAGAAAACCCCTTATCCCAAATTAGCCTTTGCATGAAATATTCTTTGTTTTTCTTACATTCTCTAGAACTGCACTATTTTGATTAAAATATCATATGGTTAAAATATTTACATGGCATGCAAAATGCATATCTTGAATTCTCTGGAAATAGCCAATGAAGTCGTCTTCGTTCGGAAGCCATTTTCCTTTATATAATTTGTATAACTAGTAAACCATAAGAGATAGACACAAATGTATTATACAAAAAATATAGACCTCTTTAAAGCATAATTTATTTCAATTATTTTTGTGACACTAGCCATTTCCAGATATCCCTTGTTATTGGCTTTAGTTTTTCACATTTTTGTCATGTAATATTTTTAAGTGCGGTTAGTGTTCAATTATTTCTCGTAATGTCATGGAAAGAGGATGGTATTTCAAGGCCAGTATGGACCACTTTTTAAGCTTTTGCAATATCGCTATTCCCTTTGTGGGTATAAGGAAGTGCTATAATGGAACTATTTCGCAAACGTTTATCTCAACTAAAACTATAAGAAGAATAGGTTGTTGCAAAAATAGCTGGTAGAAGCTTTATGAGAAGAAACAACATGAGTAAAGAAATTCATGTGAATGTACCACATCAGATTTTTAATTTTGTTTACTTGGTTTTTCAATCTTTCCCGCGTACATACGAGACAGAAAATCTCGACAGAATTTATTGCTCTTCTAATATGATGGATCTTAAATTCGAATGCAAAAATAGTAAAAATCGACGGAGAGAGAGACGTTCACATCATTTGAGTGTGGCTATTACCCATATTGATATTTTGTTTCTGCTTTTAACTCCAACCCTACATGTTCTAAGCATTGCCAAAATATCTCAACAGCTTATAACAAAGAGAGCCTATGGAATTAACCTTCGCTGTTTGTTCACATTCCGCAAACAACTAATCACCTTCCCCCTCTTCATGCTCTTGCAATAGTATGGCCGCGACAAGTGCACCAAATGCATCTGGTTGGAGAATGAAAGGCAACAAAGAACTCGATATAACCAAAACCGAGCGTATATTAAAGACTGTTTCAAGAAGCTTCCCGATAGTCCTTTCCCACTTAAACTTCACATGCTCTTTTCTCAATACTCCTAACTTAGCCCTTGTTTGACATAATTCGGCGTACGTTCTGAAAAATAATTTAAATCAGGAATAACGTCCTTTCAAATAAAGGGAGGATCAAAAGCCCTACTCCGCCTATATTAAATCTGATAAAAATTAATGATCCATTATTTCAAACTATTAATGATATCAGATTCTTGCAGGATGTAGATACATTCCTTTTAAATTACTGATCTACTTTATCTAATACGTTTATTAAGGAAGAATAGATTACTTGCTTAGTTATTATACAATTTTTATTAACATTTATCAACAAATATTTAAACAAAGGTAACCAGCAGCATTATTAACATCAAAATGGATCCAGAGCACCACTTGGAGGTTTGTTATTATTCTAAAGTTTAATTTCTTTCTCCAATAATTTCTGAAAAACCGAGCCATTTATGCTGGAGAATAACATTCATGAAAGAGATGTTAAAAGCATAAATGGAGAAAACAAACTCGCGTATACTTTCAAAGAAAATATCAGACGAGTTGAACAGCAATAGCTGCTATATCTAACAGCACTAGTAATTTATAGAGCAAAACTTCCCCTAAGAGACGGGCTAAAGTTTACTTTTCTATTACAAAGCGTGTAGGACCTTTACTTTTTTCCTACGAAGTGCTGCAGAATTTACAGAATAAAATGGCAGAAGCAGTACAAATTTTAAGAATACAAGTATTGCGCCTACAGAGAAAAATTAGTCAAATTAAAGAGGAAGACCCAATTCTTAGGACTGTACAAAATAATTAAGCAGTCATTTTTTGTCAATTTTCGTCACTTGGTTTCCCCTTTAATATCGAGGAAATTGTGGAATAGCCGGATTTATTTTTTTAGTGATTTTGTTTTTAATATCTAGTGCCTAAAATGATGATGATGGTAATAATAATAATCTAAGCAAACCCGTGCGGAAAATAACTTTGTAAATTTGATTCTAAGTTTCATCTATCGGTAAGAAAGTTCAGAAATTAAGCACCTTTGTACTTTTAAAAACTGAATGACACTCTACTTCCTGCATTATAACATTCGTTTATTTTTTTGTTTCTTTGTTCGGCAAAATAGAAGTTGCCTTTGATATAACCAAAATGTGCCTCCCCATCCCCTGAAGGGAGTTTCAGTTCTGAGTCCCTGGCATCTTCATGCTGTCTTTTCTTGAGGTAATGTACGCAGGAAAGTGTGAATTTGACTGATATATGAGGACACTCAGTCTGAAACATCCTAGAATATAGGAAAAGGAGATGCAGTTTCTGAAGCAAGTCCATGTCTTTGCTTTTTCATCTTTCAAGTGTGTGCACATCTTTCAGTAATTAGACATATTAAATCATATAGCGTTTTTATAACAATGATCGTATTATATCCATCAAAACCAAATAAATCATCCATAACTTAGCATAAACGAGAATGCTATTTAAAGGATTATTACTTTCATTTTCTGACATTTAATGTTGAGTCTAACCTAACACGGGCTTCAGTTTCAATCAACTGGAGATTTGTCGCTCTTATATTAACGAAAGAAATTATTATACCTGATGCTCATCTATCTCTACCTTCACGATAGCATTTATTCTATTCTTTATAGTTATAGCAAAGGTGAGACTTTTAAAATAATGAAGGAAAGTCCGTTCCACACATATGTAGGTATATTAGCTGGCCAGTGTAGCGGGAAATCGTCGATCCTTGGGTTGATGTGGTCTTCGGCAGTGTTCTTCCTCGGCTATTGATGCACGTCGGTTGTTTCGTATTCCATTCCTAACTATATCTAATTATTAATTCTCAGGTTATAGTGGGTGAGGCAACTTGAAGAAATACACTGCAATTTTCCCTTAATAAATGAAGTTTACTCACAATTGAAATAATTATGGGCGGCTAGCTTTTCCCATTACTATTATAATCTCACCACTTTAAATTAGTCAGGAGCCTAGCTATCTGCACACGCACTCACACCCTTGTGCACCCACGTGCATCTGTAGCATCTCCTGTCGACGTGAATTCTTGAAGATCAGTTAGAGAGAGAGTGGGTTCTGAGGCCTTGCCTGCCCTTATATACGGAAGCATAGTGACGCTCACCTCCGCGTTTAAAAATGTAACGACGTTTTCTAATGGTCCACAGACCACGTTACCTTAACATGTATGAGAATGTGTTTCTTCAAGTCCGTGCGCATACGCGTTACCTTGGAGCGTTGTGAAGCTAGTTCCATATCTCCGTCTCTTTGTTTTCTCAATCTGTCTCTTTCTATTTCTCCGTACCGTTACCGGTTCCCAGCCTGTTGGCTTGGTGAAAGATACGCTCTTTATGCTTTCTTGGAATTCTGCTAGCTCGCCCGTTTCTTACAATCAGCTCTGTACAAATGTTAGATGTTGAATATTTTAACATGTTAGTGAATTAAAGTATTACTGTACAATTCTTATATGTATGGTTCTCCTTTCATATTTACAATTCCTATATATGTATGCTATATCCCCTTTCACCAGAAATAGAAATACGAATAAGCATTCATGCTTTCTATGGAATGTCATCACAAGTTAGCCCAGCAAATATGTTGTGGACATCTGGTGAACGTATCAAGATGAAATTTGTTTGTATTCATTCCACAGTTTTCGTGGCTTTAGTTTCAACCCACCATATCTATCTATCGCTGTGAACTTGTCGAAATCGGACTTCAAAACTGAGGCTTGAGCCTATGAGTTGTATGAAATTATTGCGCCTGATTTTCAAATTTATAATGAATTTAAATTAATAATAATCGGAATCAGTGTTAATAGTGTTTATGCAACTCCATTTATCCGGCAGTCTCTGCAAATATTATACGTGGCAATACCATTCGGGTATAGGTATTCGTAAGATTCTTAAAGAAATGTGGCGAGAACGAACCTGTGAATCGGCTTATAACTTGCAGAATGACCCCAAATGGAGAAGAACTAAATCTCTCACGGAGTTTAATTTTCACTCCTAACTGGTTTTAGGTTGGATTCTGCATTCTTGTCATTTTAGCACAAATATTTATTTAATTGCTTCTAAAAGCTTAAAATGCTCGGTGCGACACTTTTTAGGGATCATTGGTTTTGAAGAGTGTTATTCTTATTCATTCCTCTTAAGAAAACAAAAGAAATGCGAATCCTCGCATATATTCTTTCAAACATGTACGTAGCATAATATATGCGTTTGTAATTCTCGGAAATTGTGGTACATGAAAAATTGTAAAGAAAAATCAATAAACTAATTTGGCTTTAGAGGAGCACAAAACATATAACTTCAGATTGCAAATATTAATATAGTTAGGATTATATAAACACTTGCATTAATCTATTCTTTATAAATAACTAAATCATAATGATAGGTGCAAACGAGATTTATATTATACGATTATGTCATACCTCCCACCGAGGCGGCCCGGGATCAATCCCAGGGACCTGCATGTGGGATTTGTGGTGGACGAAGCGGAGTCTGGGCGGGTTTTCTCCGGGTTCTCTGGTTTCCCCCGCCATTCATTCCACCAACTGCTCCATCATCACCTTTCCTTTCATCCATTTCACCAACATTTCGTTCCATCTACTTCCTTCATCCCATATCAGGCATCGGGCTGATCACCCATCTTGGATATTCTATCTGATCCATGAGTGTCTGCTCCTCGACGGGCCTCTGACCCCAGGCACCCGCTTGTAAGTCCTGGGGGGTGTAAGTCCTACATAAGAGGAGGGTAAACAGATAATGAATGAATGAGTATGTCATACGACTAATCCAAGACATTGTTGCGGGTAATGAATAATTTTCAACAAGCTCCCTTTAGATTCCAAAGACAAAAGAGGTTTATTTATGACGTAAGTAAAGAATTTCACAATTTATTACAATAAATAAAATATGATTTTAATGTTCTTTAATGATGTCTATTTTAGAAGACTAAAGTACCAATAAACCAATACAGTATCCTTGAACGACTAACTTCTACCAGCGGCTACGTTTGAGTGAATAATCCTATACAGTGAAACAGCATTGCATGAAATCAATTTCATGGATCATCTGATCCTCTATCGCCTACACAAAGCACAGAGTAGGAGCATTTCAGGAGTTATATTCTTCAATTCGACGTAAGTTAATTGCCCCTTGCCGTGGAAGCGCTTCTACTCGGCAATCGGTTTACTTTTCTTGCAGGCATAACAAATAGGGACATTATATATCACGCGTAGCGATTCCGAACTATTAGGTAGCATCATTGCGCTGTATGACAAAATTTATTTCTGCGCATAAGTTTATCTTTGTAAAGGATGGTGTCGAAAAATCGTTTTGTTCATGGTAGAAATATTACTGCGTTTTCATTATTTAAGCCCCATCCAACAAATTGTAATATATTTTATTTCTAAAAGTGAAACAAATATGGCGTTAAGCATCTCCGATGTTTTTAAGGGACACTTGGACTGGATGTTATAACTCTTTTTTAATTTTAAAGATCTTTACTTGACTGCTAGCACACTTAATATGAGAAAATAAAGAAATTACTCTGCAAAAGCTCAAAGCTGTAGTTCAAATAGTTTATCATACACTACAATTAAATATTTAACTAGCGACAAAAATGCAAATTTTCTGAAACTGATTTGAGAATTCAGATTTGTCAAAGTATGATAGAATATTTTTAATGCTTTAGTGCAGTGAAAATAAATGTAAGGATTGGTTTGAAGTTGATGTTTTTAGTTATCGATAAAGACGTTAAGGTTTTTATGAAGTGGCGGCGACGTGCCCTTGTGGTTAGACCCTTCGCCTCCCAATGAAGCGACCCGGGTTCAGACCCAGGGGCCCGCATGTGTCCGGTACGAGGTGACGTCTGAGCGGGTTTTCTCCGCGTTCTCCGGTTTCCCCCACCAGTCATTCCACCAATATGCTACATCATCACCTTTCCTTTCATTCATATCACCGTCATTTCATTTCCTCTCCTTCCTCAGGGGCCGAAACCCCGTTCCGGGTTCTGCATTCTGTGATTCAATGTTCGTTTGCTCCTCGATAGACGTCTGATCCTAGGCGCGGTAATAAGTCTTATGGGGTGTAAGTTTTTAAGAAGTTGGTGTTAAAATGTTCCTTGTTTTTCAGAATACTTTTGTGTGTGTGAGCTAATGAATAAAGAAATCATAAAATGCATACTTGAGCCTTTAGATAGCACATTTTAGATTATGTATGCATATTTGCATACAAATCAGAGAAACATTGAAATGTAAGGAATAAATGTATGGAAAAATTGTAAAACTCAGAAAAAACACATATAGAAAGGGCCCATGGGGATAAAAAGGAGTGCACAAGTGATTTAATCACGTCACTGGACTTTTAAAAATGGTGGATCGTGAAAAGTGTTAGATCAAAATGATTTACAGGTGCCTATAAAATAATTGTAATATAGTTAAACTGAACATTCTTTGTCATTTTCACTTAAGAACCCAGTCCCAGTGTCCCTTAATTCTAGACATACTTAAAATATAAAAAAACAATTATTCATCAATACGTTATTCATGTATACCGGAAACTGACGTCATTATACAATTTTGTAGTTAACAATCAAATTAGCAACCATTACAGCTTTCAAAAATAATCAACCATAACTTGAAGGAATGTTTCATGTTGTATATTTTTCGTATTTGTCCATAAAATGATTTGAATCTGTAATTAAAACAAAAGTTCATTGAAAAACTAATTGCATCATATGATTTAGTTTCATACATAACCTCAAGCGGCCCGAAGCTATATATAGAAAAAATAATCTGATGAATTATAAAAATTTTTTCTCTACATACTATTCTACCAATCATTCTTATCAGTGTTGATTTCCGCTATTGTTGGCGGAGGAAGGAGAGGAAATGAAATGACGGTGATATGAATGAAAGGAAACGTGATGATGTAGCATATTGGTGGATGACTGGTGGGGAAAACCGGAGAACGCGGAGAAAACCCGCTCAGACGTCACCTCGTACCGGACACATGCGGGCCCCTGGGTTTGAACCCGGGTCGCTTCATTGGGAGGCGAAGGGTCTAACCACTAGGGCACGTCGCCGCCACTTCATAAAAACCAAAACGTATTTGCTTCTCAACCCAGAGGTTCAATTCCCGGCTGGGATGGGGGAATTTCTCTTTAATTAGAATCTTTGTGTAGCATTCTTGGAAGACACTGATTTTAAATATCAAGTTTCGTTTTTTGACTTGTACTTTTCACACACACACACGCGCGCACGCGCGCGCGCGTGCGTGGACTTTTTCCTAAGAATGTTTTTTTCTTAATCAAGAGAATGTTAAAACGCGTATTTTCCGAGCTAAGGGGCGGCGTGGTAACTCGTGCGACTCGCATTCGGGAGGTCCTGGATTCGTTTACTGGCACCATTACTCTGACCTATGGGTTCTTTGGAGGATTTTCTCCGGTTGTGAGGCGAATGCCGGGGTGGTTTCTTTTAGCCCCCTGTCCTGTCCCTCCATTTCGCTCCATTCATCATTTAACTTATCCTTTACCCCGTTAGGTCTGTTTCAGGGTTGCAAGTATCGGCGATGGTGTTTCGGTGCGGCGTGGCAAGGAAAAATGATGCTCTCTGTAAACATTTCTCCGTCCTCGGCTTTCGGCTTGTTGCCGGGGTAAAACGGACCGTCCTTCGAGGCGGGGTGTTCGAATCCCTGTGTAGTGCGGGGGTCGCTGCTCTACCTGTTCGACTGTTGAAGTGTCTCACTGGAAACTGTAGGGACCTTGTCATTGGTATGCCGTCACTCTTGGTTCCGGCCACCCAGTGTCTCTTCTCATCCCCTCTACCCTCCCGGGGGCTTCTCCTTGTGGAGCATAGGTAGAATATTCTCATTGGAGCAGTGCTGAGTCCCCTCCAATCATCAGAAATAAAACACCGCATATTTCCGTTGAGATCCTGTTGTTGAATGTTTTGATGTAATATAATACTTCCTCTATTTACTGTAGGTAAGCAGTAGAGGAGGCAAAACTCTGACGTTATACATCCACGTGGCTTTCTTTAACAGGATAAGTTAATGTATAGAATGATTTTAATATACATTTGCATAGCCTGGGGACGGGTTCTTTACACCGAAACAAGAAAAGCTCTTCATATAAATATATTTCCCAAAATCCCTCGTTTTCGGCTTATATAAGTTCAAACTTTTAATAAAAGAACACTCAAAGTGACACATTAATCTGTTATTGACACTAACATTGTCGGTCTGTTATGAAGTGTTCAACACACAAACACGTAACAAATGCTCGAAAAGCCCTCCTTTTACTCTAGACACGCATGAAAACGTAGAGTCATGGATTGTCGCACACTGTCAAATACTCCCTGACGGTGTTGAATTGTATTGCAGGCTTCCAAGGCTCCATGGCAACATACTGCCATCTATGTGGGATACAACCAATCGAAACCTTTATGAATGAGTGCATAGATAAATGAAGTTGTTGGGTTGGACCTGGAAACCGTTGAACGTAATAATGCCTTAATAATGCTTAAACAAAACGAGAGATTTTGGAACATATGTTTATATGTACATTTTTTCTCGTTTTAGGTAAGGAACCCGCCCCCAAACCTTGTAAGCGTATTTTAGAATCATTCTCTATATTTATTGTATACTATTCATATAAAAATGATTATAGTATCCAAATTACATTTCTCACGATGTGTTTCTCCTAGGATTAATGTCAGACTAGCCTACAAGAGTTCAACATAGGAAACAGCATTTAAATGTTTACTCGTGGTAACAAACTCTTACGAAGGAAACAAAAGAAAGCGTAGAGATAAGCAAGAAGGACAAACTTGCAAGATCATTAAATATCGCTTAGGTAAGGATATTTTAGAATATTTCTAAAACAGCTACAGCAGGAAAGAGGCTAGGATAATATTCAGTATGTGGGTAGAAACCACCTTCACTATTAACATGCAACAAAAGCACTTACGAGGTCATCTTTATTGCTTGTACAGCATGATTACACATAATGAAGACTAGTGAATTTTGTCGTTAACATATTCTGACTTTGTGCAGTTTTTCAACTGTTATTTCTCTCGGTTCTCACTGTCACTATTTCGTTATTACCATCAATGTCACTTCACTAAGGTGAACTAGTTGAATTCCTTCGTGAAGCAGCCCCTTCACACCGGACGGTCCACTTCACTCGGGAGTCGAACCAACACTCACTCACCGACTGACCGACGCGACTCACTCAACAACTATATCCCAGTCGACTCGCAACTCGACACGCAGTAACCTCGCAATGATTCCACTCGCACCTGCCTGATTAAAGCGAGAGCGCTGCTTATATAGACCAAGAGAATTTTTCCACGCGGTTCTTGAGCGTTCTAGCTGCATCACAATACTTAACAGTCCCACACATATTTTCACCTCTGTTCCATTTTCACTAGTAACACAAATCGGGCATTATACGTATCTGAACCGAAGCATAATGGGAACGTTGCTGTTGTTGTGCTTCTGCTACCAACATTGCAAAAATGAGGGCCCTAAGCCGCAAATCGTAGCCGAGGGATGTTTTATAGGAGTGCGACAACAGGGCGTAACCATAGGATTTGTGTGACTAAACTCCAGTGATCCACTTTAGCTACATTTTCATTGCTTAGCGACATCCCTTAAGCCCCTTTCTTCTTAACGTTGGCGATAACTCCAGACAAAATGTCCGCCACGGCGGACGGTGGTCAAGTGGGCCCAATGATTCCCGTTAAGTAACAACTTCTGCATTATTTATCAGCTCAGCATACTACACAATCAACCTTGCATATAAAAAATCGATTCCGTAAGTTTCCTAAAATTTTACAGTCCTTACCCACATATTGAATAATAGCCAAAATATGACACAAATTGGTATTCAGAACTAAATTTTCCATTAGTATCTTACCTCTCTAAGATTTCCTTGGTGTAAAAATCAATCAAATAAAGGGAATTTTACAGAAAATTCAACATATACATTTTATATCTCATAACTATATATGAAACACATGTCAGTTTAATCAAAATCGTTTGAAAAGCTTTTGACAAAACATAAAAACAAATAACGAAACCTTTTCCATATAAGAAGTAATTTGGGGGAATGATTTTCTTCACAATCTTCGTATCGAATGCTTGGAAGACATTGAACTTAAATACAGATATGATATTTTACTGACTTCTCGTTAGAGTTTCGATGAGCTCGCGCGCGCACACACCTACACCCACACCCACACCCACACACACACACCACTTTCCTAAAATGATTATTAAGATTCAATTGATCACAGAATGTACTTTTTTAATAATATGTTAATTTCAAATTTAGGGTCAGAATGCGATATTTTCTCTGCCTTAGGTCTCGATAGTTAGAGAAAGCAAAAATTGAAACCTTATCTGTAACGCTACTTGGTAATTTACTAAAATGTCATCATAGACAATCCCACTAGAGGTTACACGTTTATCGATAGATTCGCGGGTGTGAACCACGAGCGTACTTATTTGATGAATCTCGTAATCTCGAGTGGTATTTATTATACTTAATAATAATAATAATAATAATAATAATAATAATAATAATAATAATAATAATAGCAATAATCCAGTGTCGCTACAGCCCATGAAGCCCTAGCACTGCCAACTGGAGTGTCCATCGAACAATTTTTGGTCGCTTTTGTACCATTCATGCCTTCGAACACAAATGAATTTCTCTGTACAGACGAGTTCGGTGAATTCCCAGTGGAATGCCTATCTCAGACCATTCCGTTTGATATAACTAAAGAGTATTTGTATCATTTCCTATTCGAAGCCCAGAGTGACCAGACCCATGGGGAAGACTCACACTGTTTCCTTCACTAGCATTGTTGCCTTCCTTTTACGTAGCTCAAGTTCGCGTGATAAATGCACTTGAATAATACAAGTGAAACGCAAACGCGGTCAACGGTCACAGCTGATATGTGAATGTATGAACTAGCAATGAATTAATAACAAGAATGAGTCATGTCTACTGTTTTACAATTAGTTTATTATTCGGCTATTGTGTATGTAGATTATTAGGTATATTCTTGCTTTAAAGTCATGACGAAATTTCAGCTTTCCTAATATCTGTATTGGGTATTTTTTTCTTTAGGGATAGAGTGATAGCTTGCATTATCCATTACTATTACACACCTTTCCTGTCTCTGAAAGAGATGGTAAACCATTTCCTAAACACTACACTACTCATCTGTTTATAATAATCACCAGCACTTTTTTACTGAAACATGTAGCGTTTTGTCCCACTACTTCGTCGTAGGTTATCTTACCTGCGTCGATCTCGTCTCTGCATCGTTTATGGGTAGTCTTCAGGACTCGAAATCGCCGATATCAGTCAGGAAGCACATATCATCGTCGCATCTTAGGGTCAACTGTCGGCGAATCGGTCTGAAATTCCGTACTGTTATTGTCAGGGTAGGATTGCGGGAGTGGTGATACCAGGATATTGTCTTGAAAAAAACACTGTTTTCACTTTTCTCACTCTTTATGCTACAAATCCTGCAAGATTCATTGGTATTCCTTAACACGTGTGATTCTTTTAACACTGCTTTCCGCTATTGTCTCTTGGAATACTAAAGTTTGCTCCGGCTAGCTATTTAATATCTCGGTGCTCTATCACCGTTATTTAGATTCGCGCGAACTTGAAGTAGTCACTTGACTAACCTTAACTCGTTTATGAGCTTGAATATAATTATTGAATATTTATAATTGCATAATTGCGCGGCACTTAGCAAATTTCGGAACATAACGTCCATGACCGACCCGGGTGCTACGTGTTACCTTAACAAGAATCATGACAAACTGTCCTAAAACCACGCTCGCTTTCACATATGCTCGCCTTCAAATTTTGTACATGTCACTGCGTCTTCCTATCTTTCCATTGGTTCTCACACTTATTCTCTATATTGGTTCCCTGGTTGAAAATTCAAAGCCTAACTGTAAGAAATCTCCGTTGTCTTATAGCGTCTGTTTACTCTTAAAATTTGCCTCATTCCCACAAAGTACAAAAGAAGGTTTCGATTTTTATGGCCCCACGCTCGGAAAATATAGTGGACAGTCTGAAACGAAGCTACTCCTATTTTGCCTAAATCTTGCAGTTTTTCTTAGGCAGTTACGCCTTTATTTATTTAACAATATTATTGAAACTTAAAACATATTTACAGCTTCAGAAGGGCTTTTAATTGATGCAGATTCGAATCAGATTACTTTAAAATTATGGAAAATTATCAAATTAAAAGTTAACTAATTATTACTAATTCCTAAATTATAATTATTACAGAGTTCCTTTTTGTGTATGCTTAATCAGGCGGAAATATCGCTACAAACACTTCTGTCACTTCTATGAAACTATATTTGGCCTATCTGACAAGGCGGGGTATTAGATATTGTCCTTTACCAAATGGAGTTTTATTTAGAATCCTGCAAGTAAACCTTTAGCATGATTTGGTTTACCCGAGTTTCGACAGTGTAAATAATAGGACAAGGTGTTCTTCTGGACTTTAAATAATCATTATTTCATTTGTTACATTATAAGATATAATTTGTTACGTTTATTTAACCAAATGTTTATACAGATGGCTGAGGGTTTTTTCCTCTTACAGATTCCGAATGGAATTACTGTATATGAAACTTTTATAATATTCATTTTGAAACTCATTCGCATACATATTTAGCTTTGGTATAATCATGAAAATGGAACTTACGCATCATAATGTAGTAAAAGAAATATTGAAGAAAACGGTAGGTAGAAACAAAGTCGAAAATGCAGTAACACACCATAGGTTATCATAATTTCTTCGCCTTAATGCGCTGAAACAATACGTTTGACAACATCTCGAATGAGCAAATACTCCTAACTGATAAATAGAGCGCATGAAAACCAGAGGCTCGACCATAGTTCGGTATATTCGTTGTTGTTTTTCGAAAGAGTTGGGCTGAAAGAAATCAGCGAATCTCCTATGTACCATATGAAATGAAGGAGTAAAATTCAGGTCTTTGACAACTCTACTGCCGGCCTCACGCCCACGTAGTGGGCACCGGTCATATTCCTGGGACTTAAAATCCATATCCCTACAGAGGGATCGAACGCGGGCACATTCCGTGGATTGGAACCAGAGGCCTACGCTCCAGCACACTGCGCCACGGCGAAGGACTTTAATACACTATTGCTTAATAAAATGTATCATATTGTATAAATAATAATTTCTTATTAAATTGTTGTTGTTTAATATTCCAAGAATCATACCGGCTATTTAATTTAAAAAAGATCATGGTGATTTACAGACACAGTGGCTCTTCTCAAAACTCCATCTAAATGTAACTTGCCGTTGCCTTAAACTTTCTTCCCACGTGCTATTTAATTCTTACTTTTCTACCACTTACATTGAAGGTAGAGAAGGTATCGTATTCTCTCAAAAATTTTATACCTAGAGTTCAGTACCTTGCAAATATTGAAACGGCAACTCTAGGCCGAGCCCAAGAACTGTAATTATAGATAATTTATTAATTAACTTTTATTGATGGTAAATCGTACTATGTAAATATCTTTTTCTCATACTGCTTGTATATTTTCAGAAGGGTGATTTAACGTTATGTATCTATCTAGGTTACTAATATTAGTAGAGTTATAAATGGTTTAATGTAAATAATTTAAGCGCTATGTTAAAATACTGTCCACGACGAAATGTTTTAGCTACAGGAATAGTGCTTTCGAAGGCAGAAAACCTAGTTTATGACATGTCTTTGGGTCGCTGTGCCATTATTCCTACAGCGAGGGTGTAGCGCCTTTGTCCCTTTATTTGATAATTCGCCGTGACCAAGCGAGCGAGATAGATAGCCTAACGGTAAATGTAGGAAAAGCCGCGATTTATATTAAACTTGGACCAATGAGATCTCTGGAAGTTTATTCGAAATAGTTAGACGCGTCGGGTCGCGCTAAATATGGACAAATAGGAAAGGAAGCAGCCCCAGAAGCCTGCGACTATAAATGGATCCGTTTGGAGAAAATTCGTGACAGTTTTTGTCAGGCAGTTTGTCATGGAGTTTTAGCATTGCAGTTAGGCAGTTTTATCAGACAGTTTTGTCAAGACAGTTGTTGTCATGTGTGGTCAGGGAGAGATGCTGTAGGATGTGTGAGATATCGCGCCAAAAAGGGGAATCAAGACAGTTTTAGAAACACGCCTAAGATCCGCTACTCGTAAAGAGATAATAAGCATATTTAAACTTCGTGTCATATCCGCGCCGTAGTTTAACAGCGGTGGACAGTATTTTACAGCGGCAATACCAGTTTTGTATACTACGAGTGTTAATTAGATAAAAAGAAACGGCAGTGTCATCTTTTCATAAACAAAGCTAGTCTATGTCTTCCTATATCACCACCCGGGATCTACGTTTTCCTTTACCGAGGATAAGTCCATGCTCCTATATAGTTTAAAGAAAACTACTGCAGCTAGCCGAGGATAAAATTGAAGAGAACGACACACGGCGAACTTCTGGAACCAACGGGAGAAGCATCAAGGTAAGACAAAAGCAACGGAGGAAGGAGGTGACCGCCGCAATATTCAGACGAAAATTTTCAGGAAAATTCCCCCAAACCAAACTAGCCTTTGCATGGAACAGTTTTCGATACTTTTTTCTGAAAAATTGCTACGATTTTGATTGACAGTCCATATATTAAATATGTATAAAATGTACATTTTAAATGTTCTGGGAATAGCCTGTGAAGTCCTCTTCATTTGGAAGGAATTTTATATAATCTTGTATAATTGGTAAACGTTAAGCAATAGACAAAAAGTAGTGCACAAAAAATGTAAATCTCTTTCAAACACACAATTTATTTCTAGTAACCTCAAGTAGCCGTTTTAATGGTTCGAATTGTCAATACTTAGCCATTCTTTTAAAGCCCTGTCGAATTTCAGCTATTTCTCACGATGTCATGGAAATAGTATGGAGTTTGAAGGCCAGCGTGGAGTTCTAAAGCATTTGACTATCTATTCCCTTTGTATTATAACGAAGTGTGTAATGTAGCTATTTCCGTAAAGATTTATCTCGATTAAAATGAAGTAGACAGGAAAATACCTTGCGTCAGAATAATTTGTATAGCCACACATAAGCGATACAGAGTAGGAAAAGTTCATGTGAATGTAATACATGATTTTTGTTGTTCTTTGTTTGCTGAATCCTAATTTTGCCTCTGTGCTTTGTATAAATTATCGGGCGCGATTTTATTTTTTTTCCCCCGTATTGTGGTAGAGATGCTCTCAGAGGGGTAATGCCCGAACAAGCGATAACGCCTGTTGCGCTACAACCCACAATACTGGAGAAGTTACTGCGCCAATGTGGGAACCACAGATCTGAGATAATGTTGTTTTTGGCTATTGTGCAATCAGGAAGCCTGCACCTGCGAACCCATTTATTTCTGAAAGTAAGTGAACATCTAATTCCGGTTTCCACGTAGTTAATTAAAGCAGCTTAAAAACATAAGCGCATTACCGTTTAGAAACACAATTTTGTTTTTTAAACACCACTTACCACGCGCTTCCTCGAAATGCAATACGACCACTTTCATATATTTTTATTACTTTCTCTACTACGTACAGTAAGAAGGAGAAGTATTGCATTCCACTAAAAATTCAATGTCGAAATTACACCCTAAAATATATCTTTTGGTGCCTACGAACCCCAAAAAGTTCATTTTTAGACAAAGCCCGCGCGCGCGCGCGCGCGCGTGTGTGTGTGTGTCTGTAAACAGAATTACTCAAAAATGAAAAGTCAAGATAAACACCAAACTTGGTATCTTCCAAAGATGTGGCCCGAAGATTTTCAAGAAAATCCCCACCTCAAAATACCCTTTATATGGAGCAGTTTTCAAAAGTTTTAATGTTTAAAAAATCGCTTTAAAGATTTTGATTAAGATACCATATATTAAAGATATTTACATGATATATAAAGTATACATATTGAATTATTTGGAAATAGTGCGTGACGTTCCATTCTTTTGCAAAGAATTTTCATAATATTGCATAACCGATAAACGTTAAGCGGCAGAAGAAAATGTACTGCACAAAAAATGTAGATGATTTTGTATGGCATAAGCCATTTCTGAGAAATCCGTTATTAATAGTTCAATACTTTGTCATTCCTTAGTCCTCACGATTTTCAGCCGTTTCTCGCGATGTCATGGAAACAGTAGGGAATTTTAAGGCCAGTTTATAGCGTCCAGTTATTAAACCCTTGACTATCTCTGTTCCCTTTGTACCTAAAACGAAATGTGTAATGTAGCTATTTCTGCAAAGGTTTATTTGGATTAAAATGAAGTAGATAGAAAAATAGGCTTTACATAGCAAGAATAGTTTGTACACCTAATAAACAATGGAAGGTAGAGAAATTCATGTGAATGTAACATATTTTTCATCCACTACATCAATATGTCACCAAAATAGGTGCATTTGAGCTTCCCCGAACTCAAAAATAAGCATTTTAACAGAAAAAAGTGTGTACTAATGTGTCTGTTTGCGTGCGTGATTGCAAATGGCATAGCTCATAAACACAAAGGCATAGAAATGCCAAATTTTCAATATTTATTCCGGCACGTTTGAAAAATGCAAAACTTACACATTCAGAAGATTCCCACATCACAAACATCCCTTTTCATGCAAGGTTTTCTTATTTTTTTTTATTTTTTCATACTCTAAAATATCATATGTTTACGATAAGGCCATGTCAAAATGTAAGATTAGCTAAGGTGCAATCAAATTATATTGTAACACCCCACGGGGGTGTTTACCCCCGCAGTAGGTGATTACACAGGGGGGTTGGTAGCTCAGAGGTAGGGGATGCGTTGGTACTGGAATGGTAGGCAGGCCAGGGTGACGTTCTAGGATAGGGGTATTTAAATAAAGCACAGGGGATGCATTGTCCCAATAAATTATATTGTTGCTTTAGATGTGCGAACAATTAGATCGGAGTGAAGCCCCGACAAGTCAATAGAACTTAGGGGTGAATTAACAGAACTCAGATTAGTCGCATGCTTACCTGTTGACTGGTGGCGACGGGTCTCGAAACTGATACCTAATCTGACGACTCTCTCGTAGCAACAATAACCTCTTGGCAACAACCACGAGGCAACTCACACTCACACTCTCACGGCAACTCCCCCGACCGAGTCAAAGCCCTGTAGTATAAATACATACATAAGCGCTGACTCGGCGTAGGCAGCGTGGACGAATTCTGCTAACCTGAACTTCACACTTCCTGGTATACGAAATATGTGCAATTCTAAAAGCTCTTCCTGGTCCGCTACATCGGTCCCAGGTTCGCCAAATTCCGACCCGGAATTTAAAATATAAAAGGAGGACAAACATCTTAGGGGGTACTAAAACTGTCTACTTAGACGAGGGGTGATAGAAAGAGAGAGAGAAAAAAAAAATATGGTTGGAGCCTTATACAATTGAAAATGCTCCGATGTCCTCTGCTGTCCAAGACTCGGATACCAGGGAAATTTTTTTTTTTTTTTAAGGGTAGGTGAGTACGTAAGGGGTGGTTGCGGCCGCGCACCGCAATCTTGCCAAGCTTGGGCGCCGTGGCCCAGTGTTGCAGTATGCGCAATCTTTTCTGTTTCCTTTATTGTGAACTGTATTTTAGCTGAGACTGTGCTCGTGGAGTTACCCTGTAGCTTCGGACCTCTCCGGTGAACTCTGCCGTGAATGAATAAGGTGCTGGGACAGAACTGCTGAGTGACTGCATACCTAGCGACTTCCTCGGAAACGTAGTATTTATTTCCGCGCATGCTGCATTGCTGTGGCCAAGCAGTGGCGTTCCTTCGGAGTGCACTAATTCTGCGTGTTTTGGCGCGACTCCCGTGGTGAGTTATCGACGTGCTCATACTGGTGGGCATCGTTCGACCTGGGCTTTCTTGTCGGGTGCTTCTCTTCTTGGTGGTCTAATGGTGCGCAGCAACAGGGTTGTCTTGCAAAGATGGATGTCACTTTGGATAAGGTTGGAAGGAGTATATTGCGGTTTAAAATTTACGGGATGAGACTAAACACAGCAGAGAAAAGGTAACTTTAGAAAGTGAGTCGGTACCCCTGCCGATTCCTTGCCTCTCCAAATTTTGAGAAGAAAAAAAAAAAGAAAAAGAGAACAGAAAAAAAAACATTAAGTGCTGTTATCCAGGTGTGATGCGACTACTCATAAGTTCTGCGTGACTAGGTATGTTCGTTCGAACAAAATTAAATTTGTACATTATACAATGATTTTTGTCTGTAACTGTATAACACTTTTTTTGTGTGGGTGTTGCATTGTATGTCAGCGGTGGTTAGATGTCCGTTTTTGGCATTTTGCTGATACCTCGCTTCTGTAACCCGTGGAAGAGGGTCGCTGAGGCTGCTGTAGACTGTGGTGTCTCTTGCCTGCTGGAGGGCATCCTCTAAAACATACTTAGTTTTTGAAATTAGTACACCGAAATATGAATATTGCAGATGTTGCGACCAATGAAACACAACAAACACAAAAAAAAACAACCATATTTACACTCCATTTTCCATTCATCTACTTGTCGCAGTGCTACACGCCACTGAGAAGTGCAAAGTCAAGCTCTGTGCGTGAGGCGACGAATACTTGCGTCAGCGGATTTCATGACAGACTTTTGCTTTCGACACTTACCGTCCATGCAGAATCGTATGTTTATGAAAGCGATATCTGTGTTTCTAAGTTTGTGAACCAAAATTGCGGTACCCTTCCGCGTGTGTGGAATGTGTTAGTATCTTGTGTTGCGTAATTCGTGGTGGATACCTGTGACTTTCCTGCCTTCATCCCCGTGTGTATTTTGAACCTTTGATTAATTTTATTTTATTTATCTCCCTTATTTATTTCTCCGTTATGTTACTGTTGATTCTGAGGTGGCATCGGTTGGTGTTGCCAGAATTATAATTCCCTGAGGTGACGTGTGCTGTGGTTCCGCCGTGGTCGAGTTTGAAGAGTTCGACCTTTCCTTACAAAATTTCTTCAATATTCTGTATGCTAACAAGGCCATGACTACTATGCAAACAGTCATAAATACTAGTTCTATAATTTCGACGACTGAAATAGGATGCGAGTTTCAAAATTTCTATGTCCCTGCTCCATCTCGTGTATTATCTGCCCTAGTCGTGAGAGAATTTTTTTTTAATTATTTACACTTGCTTATTTGCCACCTTATATTGATCTATTCTGCACGTTGATTTGCTGACATTTATATAATAGCGCTTGGTTGTCGTACCAGAGTGCACGTTATTCGATTTTTTTTCACTACTATTATTTATTCTATATGCGCTAACGCATGTGTAAGGTGCGGAGAGAAAAGAATTCCTGACATCAACCTATAGTTCTCAAAACACATTATCATATACCTAACTTAAATTAATCTTATACTAACACTTATATGAATAACAGTAGTTATGAAATAACTTTTCGACCTCCACTAAATCTTATTTCCTATTTATTCAACTCTGCTCCCGACCTTAAGAATACTTCTTTATATTGGCTCTCTGTTGTGTCCCTCGGCCCTACTCTGAACTCCTGGGGGGGGGGGGGAATAATGTATATCGTTCAAGTTTCTGTATCTGAACAAAGATATCTGTATTAAGCGAATAACAGGGTCGCGTCTCGGATTTCCCATTATAGTTTCACTTCCAGATATACTTTCTCTTCATCACGAGAAAGAGAGAGCAAAAAAAAATTAAAAGGTAAAAGTGAATCGCGTGGATTATCACTTTTAGCCTAACTTAAGCTGGAGGTCCGAAGATATACTACGTCTTGCATTATCACTTACTACTTAACCTATTTGAGAACTATTGCTGATGTTTAATGTTTTAACCTCTTTCTGTTTCCTGTTTGTTTGTTCTTATGCCGCAGGCTTACTGCAGCGCGGACGAATTTGTGGTTCCGCATTCCGTCGTGTAATAATGTCAGCACTTTTGTATTGATGGACATTGAGTGATACGTAGGCGATTTTTTTTTGTTTCAATTATATGTGGCAATTGTGTTTACCCGTTGTGCAAGTGTCGCAAGTGTGTTGTATGCTCATTATGCATAATAAGGCGAAATTCTACTAACGTGGACATTCTGGCGTTTCACGGAATTTCTGGCCTTAATTACGTAATTCAGGGGGCTAAGTTTTTTCATTATCCTATAGGGTCCGGTGTAGTTCATTAAAAGCTTTGTGGCTCTACCTACCCTCCTTTTAGGGGTATATAGCTTCACCAAATCGCCGACTTTATACTCGACGTGCCGCCTCTTTGAATCATATAACTTTTTATTTTTTCTCTGGCTCTTTACTATGTTTTGGGATGCTAACGCCCTTGCTTTTATTATTGCTTCCCGTGTTTGCTGCACAAATAGGTTTTGTGAGGTGCCCTGTAATTGAACGTCTGGGGGTGACACTGGTTTCCGTGCATACAGTAATTCGAAGGGTGTGAACTTAGTACTTCCCTGTTTGCTTGTGTTTATGGCAAACCGAATTTGATGTAAATTATTATCCCAGTCTGTGTGCTGTGTGTTTACGTAGTTACTGATTACTTGCGCGATAGTTCTATTCGCCCTTTCTATTAGGCCATTAGTTTGGGGTCTGTAGGCTGTTGTGAAAGTCGGTATTGTTCCCATCATCTTAAGCAGTTCTTGTGTCACTTCGCTCATAAATACGGACCCTCTGTCCGACAGAATATATTTTGGTGCGCCGTGACGACAGATGACGTCGTCCAAGATAAATTCAGTGACATGCTCAACAGAAGCTTTTGGGATTGCCCTTAATTCCAAATATTTTGAAAAGTAATCACTAGCCGCAATTATGTATCTGTTACCTCTAGAGGACTTTGGGAAAGGCCCCAGGATATCTATGGAGAACCTTTCTCCTATATAGTTGACCTTTATGGGTTGCATTAAACCTGCGGGTCGCTGATTAACTGGACCTTTTCGTTGCTGACAGGAAGTGCATCTTCTTACATAATTTTGTATGTCCCTCTTCATTCCAATCCAATAGTAATGTGAATTAATTTTGTGAAAAGTTTTTGAAAACCCGAAGTGTCCTAGCGGATCGTCATGACTATTATATAATATTTCATGCTTTAAACTATCAGGTACTACTAACAAGTGCATGTTCCCTGTAGTACCAGCATTTTTTCGGTACAGGACATTCGATTTCATCACGTATGTTGCAGCTTGTCGTGCTAGTTTAGCATTCGCTGTACCCGGCTGTCTTACGGCTTGTATTAGGGGTTTTAGCTGGGGATCCTCCTCTTGTTTTTTAGCTAATTCTATGGGTTCTATGAGACAGGTAATTCTGTCTTCCTGCTCTTGTGCTGTTTCGGGTTCAGGGGGTCTATTGGCATTCTAGACAAACAATCTGCGTCCTTATGTTTAATCCCTGATTTATGTTGAATTGTGTAGTCAAATTCTTGCAGCATTAAGCTGTAACGTGCCAGTCTCCCTGTTAGATCTCTCAACCTATTTAGGTGGCACAGGCAAGCATGGTCTGTAACTACAGTTACAGGGTAACCATATATGTACTGGCGGAACTTCGAAAAACCGTACATAACTGCTAACAGCTCTTGTTCCGAAACGCTATAGTTCTTTTCAGCTTTGCTTAGACTTCTAGACACAAAGCCTACTGGGTGCATTTTTCCATCTCGTTCTTGGAGGAGGCAACTGGCTATGCCGTGCATGCTGGCATCGCAGTTCATTTGCGTTTTCGCTCCCGGCATAAAATGTGCCAACACCGGAGCCCTAACCATTAAATCCTTCAGCTTCTGGAAGGTTTCTTGCTGTTCTTGGCCCCATACAAACTTTTGGTCTGCCTTTGTTAGTTCGTTTAGAGGCCTCGCGATTGCTGCAAAGTTATTAATGAACCTCCTGTAGAAAGAAAATAAACCTAAGACCTGCCTTACTTCTTTGACGTTCCTAGGCGTTCTGAGCTGTGTAATAGCTTGGATTTTGTCTTTATCAGGTTCTATGCCTGCTGCCGATACTTCGTATCCTAGGAGTTTTATTTTGTCCATACCGAAAAAACATTTTTGGGGTTTTAGCTTAAACGTATGTTGTTCTAATTTCTTAAATACTGCTTCCAGGTTTGCCAATAAGTCCTGAAATGTATTTGTGAACACTATTATATCGTCTAGATATATGAGTGCTTTTTCGTATCGCAGGTCGCCTAACAGTTTATTTCCGATCTCTGTGAATGCTCTAGGGGCATTCGAGAGCCCGAAGCTCAAGCTCTGGAATTCGTACTCTCCGTCCGACGTACAAAAGGCCGAATATTTCTTACTTTCTTGAGCTAGCGGTACTTGGAAGTATGCACTTAGCAGGTCAAGCGTACAGTAAAATTTTGAACCTCCTAAATAGCTAAGTAGGTCGTCAATCAGTGGTAAGGGATAGGCGGATGCAGCTGTTTGTGCATTGAGTTTTCTGTAATCTACACAAAACCGATATTCTCCTGATTTCTTTTTGACCAAAATTACTGGTGAGCACCAGCTACTCTGGGAGTCTTTTATTATCCCAGCCTCTTTCATTTCTTCCACTTGTTGGTTTATTATTTCCCGCTGTTTATGGGACACCCTGTATGGCTTCTGTCTAATTGGTGTCGTGTTTGTCAACTCTATTTTGAACTCCGCAATGTTTGTTGTCCCTAACTCCTGTAGGCTAGTGGCGAAGGTATGTCTGTACCTGTCGAGTAAATTTCGTAGCTGTTCGTGTTGTCCTGGTTCTAGTCGTGAATTAATATTAAATTTGGCGTCTTTGATGTCTATTTGTTTTGTTGTCTCACGTGTGAAAGTGTCTGCCTGGACTAATGCAACTTCGTGTACGAGTGCTAGTGTTGTCCCTTTAAATATTCTCTGAGGGGCGGCGGTATTATTGTGGACTTGTATCTTTTGATTTTGATTATTATTGCACAGGCCCGGTATAATGTTAACGTGTTTTTTCTGCATAGTGTTAATGCATGGTTCCAGTAATAATGTGTTTGTAGGAAGTGAGGGTATTTTGACGTCTATCTGTGTGGTTGCAAATGGAAGGATTTCTACGTCATGCTGACATGTTGCTTTCATTTTTGTCTCTTCAGCATCTTCTTCAAGTGTAATTTGCATGAGAGGACATTCTTGCTTTCGCTGGCAGCTTACCGTGACCTCCTTCGAATTTTGCAGTGTTAGTGTAATTGTGTTGTTCCCTAGATCTATAACGGCTTGGTGTTTCTGAAGGAAGTCCATGCCCAGCAATAAACTATGCGGGAAGTGTTTTACTACTATAAGTTGTTCTTTGAATTCCACATCACCCATTTGGAAGTTAGTGTTAGTTTGGTATTGTGCAGCAAGTAAATTGTTATTTGCAGTTCGCAAAATCATATTTAGAGGTGCTGGTTGCTTGCTTGTACCTACCAGGTCGTCATTGATTATGCTTACTGAGCTGCCCGTGTCTATGAGAATGTCTATCCTTGTCCCTGCTAATGTTCCTATAGTTTTTAATGTGCTCCCAGGGTTGATGTTTTCTGTTATGCTTGCTACCGCGGCCCTTATGGGGGGTGATTGGCTCGAGGCTGCGCGTGAAAATTTGCATTCCTCCTTCGTGTCTGGCAATTAGCGATTACGTGGCCTACCCGTTTACAGTAGGCGCACACAGGCCTCGCGGACACCGTTCTTCTTTGACTATATGTGGTCCTATAGCCGCTGGGGGCCTGTCCGTAATTCCTAACGGATTGATGCTGAGGATTGTAATTCTGGGGTGGAGGGCGGGGGTTCATTGTCAGGTTTTGCACCTGTTTTGCTAACTCACCCACCATCTTTGACATATCTGATACCTGCTTCTGGAGGGTATCGTCTGGCATACTAGGGGGAATTCCCTGTGCATCGATTAGGTCTACCCTTTTTCCTGCTAGGTAGCGGGCTGATTCTACCCTGCGGACGAACTGTATGAGAGCGTCCACTGTTTGCGGGTTGTAGGGCAGTACCTGTTCTATTAGTGATGGTTTAAGGCCCCTGATGATGTGTTTTACCCGTTCCTTCTCTGTCATTTCGGGGTTGACTAGATCACACAGAGCTATAATGTCATAAGCGTACTGCTCTGTGGGCTCACTAAGGTCCTGCACCCTCTGCCTTAGTCTGACCTCCATCATTTCCTCCTCTGCCGCGTGAATGAAGGCTTTTAATAACCCCTGCTTCAATGTTTCCCATTGGGCGTCCCTATTTCTATGGGCAAAGGTTTTGTACCAGTTTAGTGCGGTACTATTAAGGTAGCATGGTAAATACTGCGCCTTATGCTGGTGGTCCCAATTATTGGCACGCGCTATCAACTCAAACTTATGGAGATAGTCCCTTACACTTTCTCCTGGTTTCCCCGCGAAGCTACCCGGATCCAATGGTGGACGACTAATGTGCATGGGTTGAGGTGCTTCAGTTACCCTTCTACTTAAAACAGGTGAGTCCATTTTACTCATTGTATTTGTGTGTTCGTCTCCCTTATTCATGGCTAACTGTTTTTCTACCCTACTTGTGCTTGGGCTAGAAGTGTTAACGATCTTGCCGGAGCGGAGACGTATTTGATTTGCCGTCTCAGCGTGTGCCGCGATCTCGTTTGAAATTCCTTTCAAATCTGTGACTAGAAATTCTTGGAATTTAAATTGTTCCCCCTGTATAGCTGCTAATTCTGCGCACAGATTTCTAATCTCTTTAGTAGTAGGACTAGTAGAGCTTTGAGCAGGTTCAGCCATGCATAATAACTTAAATGTACTACACTAAAACAATATACATAACTTGAGAAAAGTTAAAAAAAAAAATAAGCTATATACTGTGTAGGTAACTCATGATGCAAAGGGTGGGAGGGTGGGTCTTCACCAGATAACCTCAGGTAAAAGGTTATCCCAAAATGAGGCGTGTTTTACACCTTGCAAAAAGAAAAGAGAGAAGAGAGAAAAAAAATTTGATTACATCCCCTGGCTGGAAGAGGTAAGGATGTTTTCCCCAATTATAACCGGAGACTCCGTCACATTGTAGTCGGTGCCTCCTACATGTGCCCGGCGCTCCACCACATTGTAGCCGGCGCCTACACCAAATTGTAACACCCCCACGGGGGTGTTTACCCCCGCAGTAGGTGATTACACAGGGGGGTTGGTAGCTCAGAGGTAGGGGATGCGTTGGTACTGGAATGGTAGGCAGGCCAGGGTGACGTTCTAGGATAGGGGTATTTAAATAAAGCACAGGGGATGCATTGTCCCAATAAATTATATTGTTGCTTTAGATGTGCGAACAATTAGATCGGAGTGAAGCCCCGACAAGTCAATAGAACTTAGGGGTGAATTAACAGAACTCAGATTAGTCGCATGCTTACCTGTTGACTGGTGGCGACGGGTCTCGAAACTGATACCTAATCTGACGACTCTCTCGTAGCAACAATAACCTCTTGGCAACAACCACGAGGCAACTCACACTCACACTCTCACGGCAACTCCCCCGACCGAATCAAAGCCCTGTAGTATAAATACATACATAAGCGCTGACTCGGCGTAGGCAGCGTGGACGAATTCTGCTAACCTGAACTTCACACTTCCTGGTATACGAAATATGTGCAATTCTAAAAGCTCTTCCTGGTCCGCTACAATATTAACAATAGTATTAGATGGTATAATAAATTTCCAACTCAGATTAAAGTATAAAATTCAATTATAAATTACAGTTTAAGACGTGGCAATATAACAATGAATTTTTGTAATTTTACTGAATTTTTGGTCAATGATGTTATTATGCGAGGGGCTGTCAAAGATAACCGGAATTATTTTTACCTTCTCTACTACGTATTCGTAAGTAAGGGAAGTATTGTATTCCACCCAAAAATTCGATACCGATATTTTACCGGAAATACACGTTTTGAGACCCCCTGAATCCAAAAAAGTATTTTTGGAAACATGTCCTTGTGTGTGTGTCTGTGTGTGCTGTGAACAGCATAACTCAGAAGCGAACAGTCGGATAAACACCAAACCTGGTATTTAGGTTCAGTATCTTCCAGAGATGCGACAGAAGGTTTTCAACAAAATCCCCCCACCCCGGATTACCCTTTACATGGAACATTTTTCGTAACTTTTAATTTTCTCAAAAATGGCTCTAACGATTTTGATTAAAATATCATATGTTTAAGATATTTTCATGACAAATGAAATGTTTATATCGAATTTTATGGGAATGTCTCCAAACGTATTCTTCATTGTGAACGACTTTTGCATAACTGGTAAACCATAAGAGATAGACAAAATTTTACTACAAAAAATGTACATCGCATTAAAGTACACAGTTTATGTCATATACATTTTTTTTTTCCTTTGAGTGAACCATTTTCGACAAATTGCTTGTTATTCCCTTAGGTTTTCCTATACTTTTTCTCAAATGGGAATTCGTTATTCATTTTTTTTGTCCTGGACATACAAAGAGAATGGAATACGCCACATAGCAACCAGCTCTTAAAATATTTGACTATCGTTTAAATACTACCATATCCCCCTTGCACCTACAAGAAAATTAACAATAAGACTAACTTCTCGATTAACTTGAAGCATATGGAGAATAAGCGTTCGTAAAAATAGTTTGTACAAGAGTAGAGAAAGTCATGTGAGTGTAACACATCAGATTTTTTCATTGTAATACACCCGAACTGAATTTGGTGTTGGCAGCCTTGGAAACGGCTGACGTTGAGTGCGAAACGTCATGCGCGTCATTCGCCTGGCTATCCTTATTTGGAAGTAAGCAAGTGAAGTGTAGTACGATTTTTTCGACCTGATCCTGCAGAAATGCCAACGAAGGGAAGATTGAAGAAGGGAGGGGAGAAAAGACTGGCAGTATTCCCCTAGGGCGGTGGAATGCCTAAGGTTTGCGGCCGTTCTCTACAACTAACCCACAACCCCTCCTGAGATAGAGCTCGTCCAGCTACTGCGCACCCAGCTGAGTGGGGCCAAGAGGAAAACTATAGAATAATGTTAACTGTAACCATCATGCATGTTGAGTTGTCGCAGCGTGCATCAAAGAGATTTTGCCTTCTTCTTGATAAAACTCCGTAACAAACATTGGAAATTTTAAAGCTAGCCATGGGAAAAACGCAGGTTTTCGAATGGCATAAACGATTTCGGGAGCATAAAAATGACTTTGAGAATACTACACCCCCTGGAAGACCCACAACTACGAACACTACTGACATCACTATCAACACGATTGATATCATGTTGCTCAAAGACCGTTGTTACCAAAGATTGGAGAGAAAATGAATATATCCAATGGATTAGCTGAAAACATTGTGCAAAATCTTCTAGGCTATAGGAAAGTTGTAGCCAAGTGGGTGCCTCGTGTTGTAGCCAAGTGATGAACTGAAGGCTCACCGCGAGATGGCATGTCAACAATGGAAAGGAAGGCTTCAGCGAGAACCGGATTTTTTGGACAGAGTTATCACATGCACGAAGCCTGGTTTCAACATTATGACCCAGAGACAAAACAGGAAAATGCCGAATGTAAACATCCTTCAAGTCCAAGTCCCAAAAAGGCCAAAGTTAACCAAGTGCAGGAAAAATCACTCACATTGTCTTTTCGGATAAGCAAGGCATTGAGTACGATCACGTATTGTTTCTGTGAATTACTGTTATGAAGTATTGACGGGACCATTAATGACAAAAATTGCCAGGAATAGATCATAACTTATTCAAATGGGATGTTTACTATATAAACCTTGACGTAGCCTACTTCACATTATATTTAGTTGCAAAAATAAATTATTATTTTATTATCATATTTGATAATTTCTGTGAAAACCTTGCGAAGTCCTCTGCATCCTCAATATATAATATGGGAAATCGTAAAATATAACAAATGTGTACTACAGGAAAAATGCAGGGCTCATTAAAGTAGGTTAAGTTAGGCAATTGCCATATCATTAGTCGTTTCCGAAATATTCTTTGTTGTACATTTAAGTTTTCAGGTTAAAGTCTGCCTTGCTGCGATATAGAAAGAGCTGAACATTGTTTCCACATCTTGCATTTAACCAAGACTGGATTCTGCATGTTTCGAAATGATTTTCAAGGTAAAATCTTTATCATGATGAACATAGAAGAATAACACTTTTATTAATATTGTGACGCAGCTAAACGGTATCGTTTATCACATAGAAGAGGACGATTGACTGGCCGGTTGAAGCGATAAGGAGGGATAAAGGGAGGAGCGCTCCCCGTGGCGTAAAATCTAGAAGTGCTATCGAGAGATAACGGGATTCTTCTGGAAGCTTCTCCCCTTCACCGTCCGCAAATATACCAGAAACTCCCGCTCTTGTTTGTGAGTGAGTGAGTTATTGTTATTGAAGCGACATAAGGTGCTGGTTCTACGAGTGACGTTGTGAGGACATTTTACAGTCAGTACTGCTACCGCCAGAGATTAGAGAGATCTTCTGTTATACACCCCAGAGAGTGAAGCGGAAGAAAGGAGAGGCTACTTTCGTTTCACCGTTACGCGCTTCGAGAAGTGAAGTGAAAGTGAAAATTAACCTAGATCACATTCATGAAGTAACAGTGACAACTGAACTAAATACCATTAGTGAAGTGATAGTAAACTCAACATTACTTTGAAATGGTAACTAGCAGAGAAAGTGGCATGTGTACTACGCATCTGATTTTTGGATGGAGTACACTAATTCTTCCACCTAAATACATAATCTGTGGAGAAAAAAAACATAAGGAGATATCTTAAATTATTTGTATTTCATCATCAGCATCCTTGCAAGAATAAGGCACTCTTACCTGTTCCGTCTTCACAGTGCTACTACCATTTTTTCCTCGGACCTCCAAAATCTCTTCTACCTTGGGGCCGATGGCTATTCATCATGGTTGGGATTCTTTCAGTACTCATTCGAAATAGTTGAACTCTCCAGTTGTCTTTATACTCTTTTATTTTTGCATTTAAGTATATCAGGTGGCCCACACAAGCCGTCCTTAGTGAAGTTAGTTTATATCGGATAGCAAGATGCTAAAAGGTTTGCCTAAGCAGAACTGCAAATGGGACCCATACGGACAGAGTGGAGACCACTAAATGAAAGACCAGTGCTTGAAAAAGAACACTTTAACTGCTATTATTAATCCAGAGCTTATTCGGTAGGGAAACTGTCTGCTATATGAGATATTCCGGGTTCGATTCCTGGCTGGACTCCAGAAAGTTGTCTTTAATCAAAAACATTTCCGGTATGCCCAGAATCTGGTGTTTGAATGTGAGAGTACCTAGGTGTTTGGGTGTGTGTGTGTGTGTGGAGGGGAGGGGTTGTTATCAGTTATTTAATAACCAATTCGCCCATTAATAATAATTCGGGATTGCCACTTGACGTAAACCTGAGCACACGTGTTAAGTCATTTAGTTCCATGACAGTTAATCTACAATGAGTACAACTATATGGTACCAATTAGTGCAGCAAAGTTAGCAATATCAAACAAATTAAGATATTTAGTATCCTTAAAAATGCGTTAGAATTTAATTGATTCTGTTAGTGCATTACTCATAATAAGCATGTGCAAAAACATGCCCGCTTTGGTGGACAAATTGATCTAAGGGCATCTCGAGCCCACATTCTACCTGAAACGATCCATCATTCCTTAATTATTTCTGTAGCCCCCCCCCAAAAAAAAAAGAAAAACGTGCGCAAAAGATAGCTGCCGCGTCTGAAAATGTTCAGAACATAGTTTCGAGCCTCACCTGCATCTTGATGCGTCTCCGCACAGATCGTAACCATATCCGTGTGATGAACGTTGCCTTTTTGTCTGAATGACCTGGCTGGAAGGGCCAGCAGGCGACCGCATGACGCTTATCAGTACGAAACTACCACGTAAACATCTGCAGATAGCAGCACTACTTAAGTGACCTTTCGGTTTGTACTTGCACTGCTCCTTTGAACGGCAATGATGCGGCAACTTCTTTTGCACCTATGCATGCGCGAAACATAAAACAAGAGAGAGTTTTATCCGGTATATTTAATTCTACTCGTACAGTTTCATTTCGTATTAAATCCATTCGTTCACACTAGGGAGAAATTTCGTTTCCGCTGACTGAATCTTACTTTATCTCGTTGATACGTTATCCGAATATTAACACTGGTACAGCCATTGCTTTATAAAATTTGAATTTTGTATCTTTTTGGGTTTTATTTTGAAGAGTTCTATTTATTGCTCCACAAATTGATTGAAATTTATTCAATTAATTTCCAATACCCTGTCTATGTTATAGGTTATATTACATCGCAAATAATCAAAATAAATTATTTGCTCCAGTACTTCATTTTCTATTACTATTTTGACCCCAATGGAATATAGCTTTCGTTTTGGTTGTACACATTTTAAACTTATGTTCTTTTCCAAATTGACTTGCCTTATACACTGGACGTTGTGAATGATCTTCTATTATCTATCTATTTTATTTGCATTTCAAACTATGCAAATAGAATACGCCGAGAACGGCTGGATTTTGAATGTCAAACATGAAAGCAACAGCTGTACATTAATCACCACTGTAATTAGCAGGATGATATAAACCCCTGCTTTGAAACATGTGTTCCAGCGTCAAAGGCACATCAAAATATAATGACCAAACATATATTTTGAGTTTTGGCTCCCGCTAGGGAATGTAAAGATATTTCGAAGTTTAAAGCATGTTAATTGGTCAGGATATGCATGTATTGTATTTGATTATAGAGCAGGAAATCGGAAATCAGCACTTGCGTATCTACTGTGGATTTATTCGAAACAAAATAAGGAAGTTGAGGGATAAACTTCAGTTTTAAAAGGCTGATCAGGTACTGTGTTCCAAGAAAACTGCTATTCTACGCTTAGTTGACGGTTCAGTAGGTATAGTCATTCCATCCTTAAACATTTCTAACTGCGGTATTTAACAAAAAACCATTAAATATTTCTTTTTTTGGTAAAAACAATTGCAAAACGATTGAGGGCGCTTCAGAGTAGATTGAATTACCAGTAGTATTATAAATTTGGCTTTCCGTTGTAGCGGGAATACGTTGCTGTGCGCTATTTGTAGCGCAAAATCGTCGATCCTTGGGTTGTTGTGGTCTTCGATTGTGTTCTTCCTCGGCTATTGATGCTCGTCGGTTGTTGCTTATTGCATTCCTAACTTTTCCTACCTATATCTAATTCTTAATTCTCAGGTTATTGTGGGTGAGCCAAGTTAAGTAATATACTGCAATTTTACATTAATCAATGAAGTTTATTCACAATTGAAATAATCACGGACGGCTAGCTTTTCCCATTATTATAATCCCACCACTTTACATATGCCAGGAGCCTAGTTTTCTGCACACGCATTCCCACCCATTTGCACACACGTGCATTTGCTAACAACGTAGCACCTCGTACCGACGACAATTCTAGATGAGAGAGAGAGAGAGAATGGACTCTGGGACTTTGTCTGCCCTTATATACGGGAGCGTAGTGACGCTCACCTCTGCGTTTAAAAGTGTAACGACGTTTCCTATTGGTCCTCAGTCCGCGTTATTAACATGTATGAGAATATGTTGCTTCAGATCCGTGCGCCTAAGCGTCACCCTGGTGCGTTGTGAAGCCAGTTCAATATCTCCGTCTCTTTCCTTTCTCTATCTGTCTCTTTCTCTTTCTCCGTACCATTACCAGTTCCCTGCCTGTTGGCTTGATGAAAGGTACGCTCTACTTAGGATTATGCTTTTCCTCGAATTTTGCTAGCTCGCCCGTTTCTTACAATTAGCTCTGAACAAATGTTGGATATTAAATATTTTCATATGTTAGTGAATTATATTATTACTGCACAATTCTTATATGTATGGTTCCCCTTTCATATGTACAATTCCTATATATGTATAATATATCCCCTTTCAAATGTACAATTCCTATATATGTATAATATATCCTCTTTCACTGTTTACATCACAAGAAATGTTTTTAAAGTTAATTAAAATGTATCAGCAAAGAGAATGGAAAAACCCGGTTTTATTTTACTTAAGCTCAGAGCATAAAGGTACTGTTAAAAGTAAAGAATATGCTACATTTAGAAAGAAACTAAAAATTAGAAAAGCAATATTGATAGAATTTGCCATAATTTTAAAAAATCATGTTATTCCAATAACGATTTTGTTTTATTTAGTACCATAAGCTACCGATCTGTTCATTTACCGCGTTAAGTGATATCCCTCTCTCACTTTCTCATCCGTCTCTCTCTTTCTTTCCCTCTTCTCCCCAAGGTTTCAGTGAATTTCCTGAGAAGATGCCAGTAATGTGTGGATAGAGAAGGGCAACATTTCCAACATCTCTTGTGATAAGGTATGTGCTTATCATTGTAATTGTAACTGTAAACATGCGGTTTTGAGGCTATTCTGTTTCGGCGGGACTCCGAGTTACAGCGGCCGGCGCGCTGGCCGCCGTATGGTGGCCGCAGTGTAGAAGAAACGCTCTGTAGAAATCCGCTACCAATCATCCTTATTTGCAGAGTAAGTAAACAGACTTGTCATCAGAAGTTAACAATAAGCAATAAAATTACTCAAAGTGGACTATTACAAACGGTTCTCATGTTAGCTATAACTCGGCTGCACAATTATATTCACTATCAGTGGTGTCTTACGATAACGTATTCGTAAAATTAGTTACTTCTATTATAGAAGCAAATTGATGCTATCTGAGATAACATCTTATAGGTGGGACTTCCCGACCTATATGTTAATGGTTCCTTTAACAAATCGGTATTTTTTAAGTTATTGCAATTCTAATCAACGCTGTAGACACAGTAGAGTTTAGGAAATTAACGAATAGGTTTTTCTAGGATAGTGCGTTTTTTACTTTCTCTACTACTACCTACATAATAGGTAGAGAGCGTATTACATTCGACCCAAAATTTCGATATCGAGATTTACCGGACATACATATTTTGAGGTCCTCTCAATAAAAAAGGGTTTTAGAAAAATGTGCTTGTTAGTGTGTGTATGTGCCAATGAACAGCATAACTCAAAAACGAATAGTCATTAAAATTTCATACAGTTTCCATGCAATCGCGAGAAAAACTGATGTTGAAAGAACTTCAAAAAATTACCAAAAATGAGCAATCGAATCATTAATAACGAATATCTCAGAAATGGCTTCTGCCACAAAAGCTTATTTGAAATAAATTGTGTGATTTAAAGATATCTACATGTTCTGTGTAGTACGTTTTCGTCTATTGTTTAACATTTAGCACTTACACAAGATTATACAAAATTCCTTCCGAATGAAAAGGACTTCAAAGATTACTCCCAGAAAATTCAAGATATGCATTTTATTCTACATATAAATGTTTTTAATATATGGTATTTTAATAAAAAGCCTTACAATCATTTTTAGGAAATAAAAGCTTTCAAAAACCTTTCCATGTAAAGGGTAGTTAGGGGTGGGAATTTTCTTCAAAATCCTTGCATCGCACCCTTGGAAGATACTGAACTTAAAAACCAAGTTTGGTACCTATCCGACTTTTCGTTTCTGAGTTATGCTGTTCACAGACACACACCCACGCGTATCTTTTCCAAAAATGCCCTATTTTGGAATTAGGTGGTCTCAAAACATGTATATCTGCAAAATTTCGATGTCGAATTTTTGGGTGTATTACATTACCTTCTCTACCTACTAGGTAAGGTACGAGTATGCAATAGTGAAAGTAAAACTCTGATCTGTTACATTCATATGAATTTCTCAACCCTCTATCCTTTTCCCCTATATCCACTTCATTTTAATCGAGATAAATATTTGCAGAAATAGCTACATTATACGTTTAGTTATAATTAGGCACAAAGGGAATAGCTATATGCTGGCCTTGAAATTCCATATCGTTTCCATGACATCACGAGGAACAACTCAATCAACAGGACTTCAATAGAAAAAGTATTGAAGAATTCGAACACTTAATAGCGTATATCTCGGAAATGGCTTATGCCACAAAAAGGTTATTTAAAGTAAATTGTTACATTTTTTGTGTACTACCTTTCTGCCATTGCTTAAGTTTACCAGTTACACAAGACTATACAAAATTCGTTCTGAATGAAGATGTAAATATTTTAAATATATGGTATTTTAATCAAAGTCGTTATAGGCATTTTTATAAAATCAAACATTTCGAAAAATCTTCTATATAAAGGCTAGTTTGGGTATGGAGGATTTTCTTAAAAATATTCGTATTGCACCTCTGGAAGATACTGAACTTAAATATGTGGCAGTAATTTGTATCACAATAATGTAAATGCCAGAGTGATTATAGTGTAAATAAGCATTATTGTATGACATTGATTTGAGATGTTTGTTATTAATATGCATTGTTAGGAAATAAGTTTACACGGCCTCACTGAAACTGACAATAGGAGCGGGTAACAATGAAACGAGGGGGTGAGTTGATTGTTAATTAGAAGAGACAAACAAATGACGTCAGATTGGCGCGCTTTTCTTAAAAATGGAGGGAATATCTTCCTTAGAGCATTTCTGTTCGTAATTTTGATTGGATATAAAAATAGACGCTAATGTTGGCGCGCTTTATTAACCAATAGCAGCTCAATTATAATGTTTAGGCATATTGGGGTGTGGGAGTATAAAAAGCTAAAGCCAGAGGCAAGTATTGCCCAGTTCAACAAAATCATCCACGCTTTACACGTCGCTGAGTCCAACAGAATCATTCAGAAGTTAAACGTCGCTTAGTTCATCAGAATCGTTCGCGAGTTACACGTCGCAATTCTACAGAATCTCTCGCGTCTTAAAGTTTGTTATAAATGTGAAACACGCGAATTAATAATGTGCAGTAAATAAGTGATTATAGTGATATTAGAAAATATAACAGTTTCAGTCTGGCGTGTATCACGAGTCAATATGTGAACTTAATTAATTGTGACGGTAATAAAAGTGTAAAAACAAATTCTTTTATCAGTGTTATCTTTGAGTAACAAATGCTTTCTGTTTACGCACGTTGTTTAAGAGATTTGCTCGACTGAGAAATAATAGCTAGCCGGAGGACAATGAACCCAACATTCAAAGTAATAATACAATAACAGGCGCCCAGCAAAAGATAACACGAAGTGACCGCGACAAATTGGCTTCCATACGTGGTGCAGATAAACATGAAGCATCTTCCAACTGCTACCAACATATAATAACCACTCCAAATACAAAGTGTGGTATCTATCCGACTTTTAGTTTTTTACTTATACTGCTCAGAGACACGTGGACCCTTGTATAAAATACCTTTTTTAATCAGGGACCCTCAAAACAAGTATTTCCCTTGAAATTCGGATTGGAATTTTTAATTGGAATGCAATATCTTCTCTAATTACTAGGTAAGCAATGTGGAAGAGATAATAAGAAAGAAAGGAAACATCTCGCACGAATACTATTTGTTCCTATTTTGAAGCCGCAGTAACGTTAATAGCAAGCTGTGTCTATGGAGGTCAAAACCAAAAGCAGAATCCTGTCCTATGCAGAAAACACCGGCTCAGTTCCTTTCTGGGTATCACTTTCGGATGCTATCTGTAAAATAGATCTTGGCACAACTTCGGGACCTCAGACGTCGACTTGAAAATCGGATTCCATTTGCTTCCGTTTTCAAAGTGTTCTTCTCTGTCTGTCAGAAACAATAATGTTTCCGTTTCCTTAGAGAAGCATCACGAATGGATTGATCGAATCTTTTCCTTAGCAAGGCTCTATCTCCACCCCACAGGGTCGTAGGCTGTGTGCCAAATAATCTTAGGTCATCTTTAAGGATCAATCCGGCAAGACGGAAACTAAACTGCGAGCACTGTTACTAAAAGACAAAAAAGTGTCAAGTTATCTTAAATCGCCTTTACTTCTTGTTCTCAATTTTTGCTGTAGGCGAGCTGTTTCTACATTTTCCATTTTTGTGAGCGACGTTTATTCTTCTAAAATGCTAAATAGATTGGATTTTACGACGAGATATCCTGTTTTCTTCTATTATTTTTTGTTCTGATTACACACTACAGGCAGCTTCAGTCGTCTTACCCGTTGAATGATGATGCTCTCCTTTCTTCTCTCCCCTCACCTCCTTCTCCCTTCTCGTATCCCCTCACTTAATGTTTCCAAAATCGGAAAATGATCATTCCAAAATGATAAAATTGCTTAAATGCAATGTTCAGAGGGAATTCCTTCTACAAAAACGTGTGTTAATACTACTTTTAATGTAATTCCAAGAGATTATTTTATGTTACATTTTATAAATATAAAGTTTAACATTCAAATCCGTTTTTATTTAAAAATATATTGTTTTTTTTTCTCTACTACATATAGGAAGTAGGCGAATTATTGCATTCCACCCAAAAATTCGATACCAATATTTCACCGGAAATACATGTTTTGAGATGCCCTGAATCTTAATAAAGCATTTTTGGAAACATGTCCGTGTATGTGTCTATGTGTCTTACAGTAACAGCATAACTCAAAAAGGAAAAGTCAGATAAATACCAAATTTGGTATTCCAGTTTAGCATCTCGCAAGGTTGCAATACAAAGAATTTCAAGAAAATCTCCTACCCCAGATTACCCTTTACATGATGCACCTTTCGAAAGTTTTGATTTTCTGAAAAATGGCACTAACGATTTTGATTAAAATATCATATTTTTAAGATGCTTGCATGGCAAATAAAATGTATATGTTGAGTTTTCCGGGAATGTCCCCAAAAGTGTTCTTCATTCTGAATGACTTTCGCATAACCGGTAAACAGTAAGAGATAGGCAACGTTTTACCACCACAAAAAATATAGATCTCGTTAAAACACACACTTCATGTCACATACAATTTTTTTTGGGTCGAGCGAACCTTTTCCGAAATATTCGTTATTTGTTTGAATTTTTCAATACTTTTTTTTAAATATATCCTGGACATGCAAAGAGAATGGAATGCTCCACATAGCAACCAGCTCTTAAAAGGTTTAACTATCGCTTAAAGCCTACCATATTCCCCTTGCACCCACGAGAAAGTTAGTAATAAGATTTTTTCTCGACTAACATGAAGTACATATTTTGTACAACAGTAGAGAAACTCGCGTGAGGGAAAAACATCGGATTTTTTTATAAAAAAACTAAATTATTTGTTTTAAATACAGAGTACGTAATTATGAAACCAGATCCAATAGTGGAAATCATATTACTCAGTACAGGAGATCTAAATTTACAGTCGCCAATTTATTCACTCAGTAATATTTTGAGCAGATTTCCTATTGAAATTATTTCCATCACGTTTTTTAATAAGCTTAACAATGTTCCAAAAATTATATTTTTAATAAATTCTTTGGATGAAATTTATGGCTGATGTCACCTGTTTTCATTTTGATATGATAGTCTGTACCATGTATGGCAGCTGACTGTTAAAATATCGCTATTGTTACTATTATTATTTATTATTTATTATTATTATTATTATTATTAATGATAACAAGATAGAAAGAATTTCGTTACAAAATTAGTTTATAATGCGCTTAGTATATATGGAATCCAAGTTCCTGACTATCAACCCTGGTAGCTAGGCGAATGCTGGGGCGGTTTCTCATCTACCACGATTTTCTCTTCATCACTTCCGTTTCATTCCATTTCCTTCTCACCTGTCAGGTGTGCTTCTAGGTTCCGTGGCGTATGGCGGTGCCGGACAGTTGGCGCGGATGTTTGCTCACTAGAGGGCTGTTTGGTCGACGGATGTCCATTGCCGTCTCTTGGCAGCTCCAGCAGGGGCTGGGTATTCGAGCCTGGAACTGTTATGGACTTCCGTGCGTCTCTGTGGCCTGTCCGCCGGTGATCTGAAGCCTCCTGTGGCTCCTTCGCTTCATGTTCCTCCTGGGGAGGGTGGTAGCTACAGTTCGAATTGTTCATTACTTGATCATTCTTTATAGTCCTTTCAACATTCAGTTGTTTCTCGCGATGTCATGGAAACAGTATGGAACTTTAAGACTAGCATAAGGCGTCCACTTCTTAAACATTTGACTATGGCTGTTCTCTTTGTATCTGTCGCGCAATCTGTAATATAGCTATTTCTGCAAAGGTTTATTTGGATTAAAGTGAAGTAGATGGAAAAGTAAGCTTTAGTAAAATAGCTTGTATACCCACTAATGGGCGATGGAGGATAGAAAAGTCATGTGAATGTAACACATAAGATCTTTTTATATCTACTTCATTTTAAACCAAATAAACCTCTCCGGAAATAGCTGCATTACAAATACTGTTATAGATACAAACAGAATGGCGATAGTCAAATGTTTTACAACTGGGCGCTATACCCTGGCCTTAAAGTTCCATGAAATCGTGAGAAACAGCTGAAAATCGACAGAACTTAAAAAAGAATGGTTCAATCTTGAATAATTCGAACCATTAGTAACAGAAATCCTGGAATTGGCTTATGCTACAAAAGTTATTCGAAATAAATTATGTGTTTTAAACAGAAATACATTTTTAGAGTAGTAAGTTTCCGTCTAGGCGGCGCCGTGGCCGAGTGGTTAGACCGCTCGCCTCTCACCGAGGCGGCCCGGGTTCAATCCCAGGGACCCGCATGTGGGATTTTTGGTGGACAAAGCGGCGTCTGGGCAGGTTTTCTCCGGGTTCTCCCGCCATTCATTCCACTAAGTGCTCCATCACCTTTCCTTTCATCCATCATTTCGTTTCATCTACCTCCCATACCAGGCATCGGGCTGATCATCCATTCTGGATATTCTGTCTGATCCATGAGTGTCTGCTCCTCGACGGACCTCTGACCCCAGGCAAAGAAGAAGTTTTCGTCTATTGCTCGAAGATTAGCAGTTATACAAATTTCCTTCCAAATGAAGAGGACTTCACAACTATTCCCAGAATATCCAAGATACACTTTTTATTTGTCATGTAAATATTTGTAATGCATAGTATTTTAATAAAAATCGTTAGTCTTTTTCAGAAAATAAAAAAAAATCGAAAAATGTTCCATGTAAAGAATGGTTTGGCACATCTTTACTTTTCATTCTTGAGTTAATTCTGTTCGTAGACACTCACGCATGGACGTTTTTTTCCAAAAATGCTTAATTTTTTCCCGGTGGAATCTCGGTATCGAATTTTTGGGTTGAATGCAATACCTTCTCTAACTTCTCTGTATGTAGTAGAAAAGCTAAAAATACGCTGTTTCTAGTGACAAGAAAGAAAAGAAAGAAACCAAAAAGAAATTGAAGATACCCACACATTACGACTGCTATATAAAAAGAGAAATGGCAATGTAGAAATAGCGTAAATGCCATCAAAATATACAAATAATAAAGTTGTGCAAAAAAATCGTTTTTAAACGTTTTATGCAATACTTTACTTAAAACGCAGTGAGTACTCGTACTTTAATGTCCACAATCCCTCCTAGGCAAATTAAGCCCCTAAATAGGCTTTGAAATAAACAAGCTGAATTTAGTTTGCTTGTGAGTCGACTATCAGCTTTTACCCTAGTAGGGTTAAACAGTACTCGAAACGCTGTTCAAACGCTACTCAAATAGTACTTCTGTATGCACAAGTTTTAAATCATATTACACTAGTCTGCATTTTCAAATTTTTGTCAGAGGATTTCTTAAAAGTAGGTGTTCTTGAATCACGTTTTTATGCTGATTCCAGAAACAACTACAGTTTTTTTTCTATCACGTCAGGTTTTTACACAAAATAAGTAGTGGTTTGACAATTTTGCTAATGAGCATAGAAAAGTATTCAAATACCATTTCACACAAGTTAAGGTTTTATTCAAGAAACATTTTAAGAATATTCTCAAGAACTCCCCTAATTTATTTCATCACTACATTTTAACGAAACAAGAAGTCAAAGTGTTTCATTTAATTTTTTTAAACTTTCCCTTCTTTGACTTCCTTGCAGATCCTTGAAGATGACTGTCCCTCCTCAACATCCAACAGTAGTCGGCCATCATAGTTTCATTCCATCTCCCCTGGTACCTCCTCTCCATTTCCTTAATATCTTGGTGAAAACGTTCACTCTGCTCTTCACTATAATCTCCCAGATTTTCTGGAAAGTAGTCGACATGTTAATGCATAAAATGCACCTTTACACTCGTGTCACAAACCTCTTCTTGAAATTTTCCAACATTGTTTCGACAATGGCCTTGTAATTAGGATCTTTGTTATTGCCTAAGAAGTTTTCAGTAACTGATCAGAAGGCGGTCCATGCTTCTATTTCTCTCTCATTCATCGTCTTCTCAAAATATTCATGCTTCATGAGTTTCTTTATTTGAGGACCAACAAAAATTCCAGCCTTTAATTTGTCTTGTGTAATGAAGGGAAATTTCTTGGAAAGGTACTTGAAGCAGGGTCCATCGTGTGGTAGAGCCCTTACAAATTGTTTCATCAAGCCCAATTTTATGTGTAGTGGCAGAAGCTATATATTTACATCTCTATATTTTTGAAGTGAAATTGTGGGAAAACTGTACGTGATAGAAAAAGCTAAAAGCTGTTCTGAAATCAGCATAACAAAGTGAATCAGAATCACGTATTAGTTTTCAGTCATCCGATATGCAGACTAGTGTTATCAACCACACCCGACGCTACACAGATGCACTTGTTAATTTGTAGTGAACCTATACACAAGGAATTATAAAAATATGATGTGAACACTCACACAGCTTTCTGTACCCATGAGCAATTGATATACTATACAGGATGTCTCAAAAATAGAGGGCATAAATTCAGGTATGCAATCCCTATATGTAGACAATAAAAAAGTTCCATTACAACATGTGTCCGGAAATGCTTGTTTTTTGAGTTATGGCCTTCAAAACAGCGATATTCACCGGAACGTTTTTCTTCCCGCAGGTAGTTGCCGTGACGGAAACAGGACACTCCGACAGTTCAATCCGAGGCGAATATTTCATTGGGTGTTGTGTTGGGCTTCGACTGAGGGACGTTTTCTCAAATCGGAGCTGGCGGAAATGCACTTCATGTAGGGTAAGGCGGACGGCAATGCTGCGCTGCTCGTGGTTTGAACCAAGAAGTACCCACAGTGAAGACGTCCAGATCGGAAGACATTTGAACGTCTCCATCGCAGTCTGTGCGCTCTTGGGAGGTTAACATCTCCTGGTTTGGGAACGGGACGACCAACATCAGTTTTGGAGGGGATTCTGGATTCTGTGCAAAAGACTCCTTTTATCTGCACACGAAGGTTAGCGTTGCAAGTGAAAGTCCCTCATACGACTGTCTGAAGACTCATCATTTGCAACGTGTACAGGCCCTGTCACTCTACTCGATTGATGTTCTGCCAGTGGTTCGTGCAGCAGTGTGCTACAAATCCTAACTTGCCTGCCTTAGCATTATTTACTGATGAAGCACAGTTCACACAAAATAACATTACAAATTTCCACAATCAGCATGTATGGGCATATGAAAATCCACATGCACTTGTTCATATATCACCAAGTGCGGTTCACTCTCAACATGTGATCATTGGTGATCGGTTAGTTGACCCCATGTACTTGTAAACAGACTTACGGGGCAGACGTACACAAACTTCCTGGAAAAATCATACCTCATGTGCATGAACACACTCCACTGAGCATTTGTCAACAAGTTCACTTCTTGCATGATGGGCTCCTGCACACTTCAGTCGTACCGCTCGCTGGTACTTGGATCAAAGGTTTCCTAATCGATGGATAGGTAGAGGTGGCCCAATTGCATGACCATCACGCTCACCTGATTTGAACCCTGTTGATTTCTACTTTAGGCCATCTAATAGCGTTGGTGTGTTCGTCTCGGTGCCATGGAATCCCTTCAGAATCGAATTGTGGCAGGTTGTGAGGAAGTACGCAATACATCTGGAATTTGGGGTCGTGTTCGTATGGCCATGAGACGTCAATGTGAGGTCTGTATTCAAACAGGAATGGGCGCTTTGAACATCTTCTGTTAGGAAAACTACCTGCGTTAGGAAATACGATCCGGTGAATATCATTGTTTTGAAGGCCATAACTCGGAAAACAAGCATTTCCGGACACATGTTGTAATGGACATTTTTATCGTCTACATATATGGAATGCATACCCAAAATTATTTCCTACATTTTTAAACATCCTGTATACCTACTGTGTGCAATGTGCAAAAGATTATGGCATAGAAACGCAGTACCAAAATAAGATTTTAGGATAGAACAAAGAGTTACAGAAGCTTTTTTACTATGCTATATGCGTCAAAATTAAATTCATAATGTTAGAAACTCATGGCGCGTCAGAAGTAAACACAACACATACTTCTACAGTAGTAAAGTAAATCCAGCCTTAGAACCGGACTTGATGTAAACAAAATACTTTGGACCCCTCCGCGTTAGCCTAGTGTTCGTATCAGTGCATTATGCAGATCAGTGAGGAACATCAGCACACAGAATTAAACGAAAGCTAGATCCTTCTTTAGTTTTACTATTAATAGTATTACTATTTTGTATTAATCAAAAGTTTCGGATTATGTTTGAAAACTCTCCTGGAAACACAGACAATTACCATATGTAAGGTAGTATATGTTATGGTGTGCTTTAGTTTCCCGCGTATCGCGGAGTAGTTAATGACGCCATGTGTTTACATCAAGTTTAGTTCTAGGAATGTAGCGTTTACCCTAGATGTGTCTGATGTGAGCGTCTACTGGATGGCATGGCAATACCATCTTGTTCAGTACAGCACGTGCATGAAATGGTGGGTTTCTCATTATGTATCAGTATTCATTGAATGAGACAGCACGTGAAAACTTGTGGTGTGAGTTACATTTCATTTTGACTGGCAATTGTTTCAAAACGTCAGTTTTTTAATTATGTTTTTGCAGTACTTCTGTTATTATACTGCATCTGCGACTCTATGCTCCTAACCTCAAAATACTTAGTTTGGTACTGCCTATTAATTCTACCAATTTCTACATAGTAGATAGAGAAGGCATTGCATTCCACCCAAAAATCGATACCGAGATTCCACAGGAAATACATGTTTTGAGGCCACCTGAGCCAAAAAGCATTTTTAGGAAAAGGACCGTGTGGGTGTGTGTCCGTGAACTGCATAACTTAAAAACGAAGTAGTCGAATAGATACCAAAATTGGTATTTAGGTTCACTATCTTCTAAAGATATGACACTACGATTTTCCAAGAAAATCTCACTATCTCAAACTACTCTTTACATAAAAGGTTTTTAGAATTTTTTTATTTCTAAAAATGACTACAGCGACTTTGATTAAATTGCCATATATTAACGAAATTTACCTGGAAAATAAAGTGTATATCTTGAATTTTCTGGGAATGGCCTTTCAAGTCCTCTTCATTGAAAAGGAGTTTTATATAATGCTATACAACTAGTAAATCTTAAGCAATAGACAAAATGTACTACATAGGAATGTAGATCTCTTTAAAACCGCAATTTATTCCCAATAATGTTCTTGTGGCATAAGCCATTTCCGAGATATCCGTTATTAAGGGTTCGAATTGTTCATATTTTCGTCATACTTCAAAGTCCTTTAACATTCAGTTGTTTCTCGTGATTGCATGGACACAGTATAGAATATTAAGGCCAGTGTACAGGGTCAGTTTTTAAACATTTGAATATTGCTCTTCACTTTGTATCTATAACGAAATGTGTATTTCTATAAAGGATCAAAATAAAGTAGAAGTAAAAAATCTCATTCAGATGACCTTCTTTACCCCCATCTCTTGTTAATATATACTTACGAAAGTTTACTTTCCTATTTACTTCATTTAGATTGAGATAAACCTTTCCGAAAATAATTGCATTTCACATTTCGTTACATAAACAAAGGGAATAGCGATAGTAAAAGAGCTGGACGCTATATGCTGACCATAAAATTCACTACTCTTTCCATCGCAAGAAAGAACTGAAAATCGCCAGGACTTCAAAAGAATGGCTAAGTATTGAACAATTCGAACATCAGTAACGGATATCTCAGAAATGGCTGAAACTACAAGAAACGTTATTTCAAATAAATTGTGTATTTTAAAGAAATCTACATTTATTGTGTAGTACGTTGCTTAAGATTTACTAGTTATACAGGATTATTTGCACATACGGTTCCGTTATCTTCGTTGTAGGTACAAGCAGAAGCCATATTCGCAACATGGCACCGGAAGAAACAAAAGAATGTTGATTTAGCACACAAAACAAAACTGTGATAAAATATTGGAAAATAAAAAATAATAGCAACAAATGTGTCAAACTGGGTAATACATCCATGCATTGTGTGGTTTAATAAAATCCGTAGCAGTAAGCTATCTCATACGTTTTACCAGTTACACAAAATTATAAAAAAATTCATTCAGAATGAAGAGAACTTCAAACGCTCTTTGCAAAAGTCCTATATATATGCGCATTTTATTAATTATGCAAATATCCTTAAAATCTGGCATATTAATCAAAATCGTTAGACCATTTTATGACGAAATAAAAAAAAACAGAAAGTAACTCGATCACCTAGCAGTCAAACTTTAGCGTGATATGGTTACATAATGTTATATAAATTTGGCATTAGCGCATTTTGTGATTTAATTCCTACAACTAAATGAGAAAATAGCATTTATTTTAGAGACCGTATGGCGTCAGGCTTTTAACTCTAATTGACTCGGACGTATTCAGCTATGACCGCTAAATATATGAACGGCTGCGAAACATGCAATATTTGTTCGTAATTAGCTTGAATTTAAGTGGAAATCCCTGTTGTCTGCTATGCGTTTTTATTATGAGGTATATTGTGAACGTACATTCGAGTGTAGGCTTATAAATTAAATTTATAGATACCGTCTATTCATAATTTCAACATTGAATATATTTAATTCCCTCTGATGGATTAAAATTTAGTACCCTCTTTCATACACTTTGTTTAATTATTAATTTCATGTAATTTTCCCAAGTAGGTATCGACTCGCATTCGGAGGTCCCGGCTTGATCACCGGCAACTGCCCCTTCTGATCCATGGATTTTTCGCGGTTTCACCCGTAGGGAGGGGTTCCGACCCCTTAGCTGCCGTGGTGCGGACGCTGCGGACCGTGAGCACTCGTGGTACTTTTGACATTACTAGAAGTACGCTGGGCCAAACGTCTGAGCCCCACCCGTAATGGTGTCGTTTGGATTGGGTTGGACTCAGCGGGCAGTGGTTCCCGATACCCATGGGAGATAGGGCCCGGTTTTCCGTCCAGTAGGGTTGTGTGATGCCTCAGGTACCACCCTGGAGATCTGATAGACAGTGTGCTAGATTGCTGTCATCCCTAGATGTCGGTAGTCTCGTTTTGGGGGGTTGAAGCGCGTAAGTGGTGTATCCACTTCCACCCTGTAATGGATAATCGGATTTAATTTTCAGATGCCGGCCTAGAAATGCCCTCGGGGGGGGAGAGAATCACTTGGTTGACGTTCTTTTCCCAGAGTCCCGTGGGGGACAAGTCCCCTTGGTGGTTGGTTTCCCGGGTCGGCAGGCGAATGTTGAGGTGGTTTGTCCTCTACCACGACTTCCTTTCCATCATTTCCCTTTCATTCTGTTTCCTTCTCATATTTCAGGTGTGCTACTAGGTTTCGTGATATATGCCGGTGACGTATATGCATGCTCAATGGAAAGAGTATGCCCCGTGAAGGCTGCTTGATTGGTGGGTCGTTCATTACCGTCTCTCGGCGGCTCCAGCCGTGGGATGTGTCTGCGAGCTTGGAAGTGTGACTGCCTATAGTTCCTTCGCCTCAACTCTTCCTCCTGAGACTGGTAGGCACAATAGATCTCTGCAGATCGCTGTGCGCGAGGTGTCAACCTCCATTGAATAACTACCGTACCTATACCTAATGTAATTTACTTGTAGCTAACAGAAGGGGAAACCTCGCAGACGGCGGCCTACATAGATCTATTGTAGCTATCACCCCAGGAGGAAGGGTGAGGTGAGGGATCCACAGGAGGCTACATGCCATAGGTGGACATACCACAGAGACGCACGAAAGTCCCTAATAGTTCCAGGGGTAGCGGATGTTGGGCGCCATTGAAGTAGTAAGTTTCAGCCCCACGTATGGAAAGCCAATTTGAAGTAGGTATTGTCTTTATGTTGTTTGCACCTCGCTTTGGGCGTCAATTTGAAGTAGTTTGTATTGAATGAGTTGTATTATATTTCAACTGTTGGGGAGCTGAACTTGTAGTAGTTGCAACCGCACGTATAGTAAACAGTTTCCGGTGGCCTTCGCCCCAAATATACTTTCAGGTGGCATTTGCACCAAGTTTAAAAAAAATTAACTTTGTCATTAAACTGTTTGTTTAGATATTTAATATTTATGTTTGCCTCGGCTACGTCAGTATTATTTTAGAGACATGGATATCTTGGCAGGGCGTGATGCGACAAGAATGTAGGCTTACACAGACTGTTACTTTACTTCCCTCCTTTTATTAATACTTGATACCATTAAAATAACACTTCACTGATATAAGGAGAGAGCTGTGAGATTCTTTTATTAATTACTTGTACTTTTTAACACGTAAAACTATTTTTAGTCACACACGAATACATATTAAATCTCTCGAGGACGCATCATGCACCCGGTTACAAACACTGTCTGCACGCAACTAAACAGATTTCAACCGTCTAAACTTGTAAGTTTCTGTATTTCAAGTCTCTGATTGGCTAATCCTACTCCAATAGAATACCTTCATTTAACTAAAGATTTTTCAGGTTGTTGATTGGGTATTTTATAAACTGTCACTAAAATTACATTATTGTTAATCCAAGAATCACAAGTAGTACTGTTAAACTTTCTTAGTCGTTATTGACTCAAGGTTACCTCATTGTTAGCAACTTTTACTTATTATTCTCACAGCTCCTACATTATTATATTACGTAATATATTCACATAACATGGATACAATAATATAAGCATATGCGATGACTGTTACATACATTTTACAAATTATTACATACATATATTGCTTTAAGGCGGGCTGTTATTGAATTTATATATTATATAATTTGACTGAAATTATTTAAATGTTAAAAATACTGTCTCGCCATTTGCAGGGGCGCAATTTGTGGCGGAAAATCGTTGATGCTATTTGCTGCACTGTTCTTGTCCTCGGCTACTGCTGCTCGTTGGCGGCTGTGTTTACCATTCCTAATCTTTACCTATATAGCTAATTTTTGGGTCTCAGGGTTATCGTGGGTGGGCAAATTAAAATATACTGCATTTCCCTTAATAAATGTGTTTTATTATCAAACAAATGTTTTATGGGCGCTAGCTATTCCCATTATACCAATTCCCACCATTTGAATAAATCAGGAACCTAAACTAACTGCACACGTCTCTCCACCCATATGCACACACGTGCATTTGTCGTCCAGAGAGTAGCACATTGTGTCTACGGGATTCTAGAAGCGAGAGTTAAAATCTCGGGCTTTGTTCCCCTTTATATATACCTGAGCCCAGTGACGCGCCTCAAAATGTAACGGGATTTCTAATTGGTCCTCAGACCGCGTTATCTTAACATGTATGAGAATATTCTACTCCAAAGCTTGGCGCATACGCGTCCCCATGACGCGTCACGAAGCAGATTCAATTTCTCCGTCTCTTTCTTTTCTGTATCTGTCTCTTTCTATTTCTCCTTACCGCTACCGGATCCCCGCTCATTAGCTTGGTGAAAGGTGGGCTCTACCTAGAATTAAGTTTTACCTGGAATTTGCTAGCTTACCCGTCTCTTATAATCTGCTTTGTACAATTCTTATATGTATGTATGTGTGTGTGTGTGTGTGTGTTATAGCCCCTTTCACAGGCTCGAAGACCCGTCCCATTGCCAGAGCTGCCTAGAGGGCGACCTGTCGACTAAGCACCACCTAGCGTCCACGGGGAGTACGCTTTCTCTTGAACAAGTTTCTGCGCCATCTGTTCGGCACCGCCATACACCGCGAAACTTGGAGGTACATTTGAAAGATGAGAAGGAAACGATGAAAATGAAATTGTAATAGATGAGAAAACACGCAGTATTCGCCCCAACAAGGGAAAACCACCAAAAATCAAAGGTCAGAGTGGGCGATCGACGGGAATCGAACCCGGGACCTCCAAAGTTGCAACGGAGCTATCTCGCTCGGTTAATTGTATATATATAAATTTATATACCCAATTAAAGCTTTTCTATAATACTGCATTTTTACTTTCTCTACCACGTAGTACATAGTAGGTAAAGAAGTACTGCACTCCACCCGAAATGCACCGTAAATGCACGTTTTGAGGTTTCCTGAATCCAAAAAACTGGAATAAATATCAATTGTATTTAGGATCTGTACCTTCTAAAGATGCGACCCAAAGATTTTCAAGAAAATCCCCCTACCCCCAAACTACTCTTTACATTCTTACTCTTTACTCATTTTTGAAAACTTTTTATTTTTTCAAAACGGCTTTAACGATTTTGATTAAAATACCACATGCTAAACATATCTATATACAAAGAAAATATACATATTGAATTTTCTGGGAATAGCCTGCGAAGTCCACTTCATTCGAAACGAATTTTGAATAATCTCCTATAATTGGCAAACTGAAGCAATAGACAAAAACGTATTTCGCAGAAAAATGTAGACACCTTTAAAAAACACAATTTATTTCAATTAACTTTTTTGTATCAACCATTTCTGAAATACCCGTTATTAATGGTTCGAATAGTTCAATATGTTGTCATTCTTTTCAAATCTTTTCGATATTCGGTTGTTTATCGCAGAGCATGGAATTTAAGGCTAGTTCATAGCATCCAGATCTTAAATATTTACTTATTGCTATTTCCTTTGTATCTAAAACGAAATATGGAATTCAGCCGCTGCTGGAAAAGTTTATTTCGATTAAAATGTAAATAAACCTTTGGAAAGAATAATTTGTATACCTATTAATAAGCGACAGTGCATAGCAATTATTCCTTTTGTCTTTCTCCGTGGTCTAGGAATACAATGCTAACCTCTAGTTTCCGAGGTCGCGTGTTCAAACCTATTGGAGGGCGATGGATTTTTCGGGCGTAAAAATACTTACCATGACTTCCTTCGGAAGGGAAATAAAGCCGGTGGACCAGTATCGTAGATTTACGCCACCTAAAAGAACCCCAAGCCTGATAGAGGCGCCTCTGAGCAAAATGTCCGGTCTTTCACGCTAAGAACCATAGTAGTTAAAGAGCATCCATAAATAAAACTCAATTTATTATTTTTCACTACTGTTTTCGTCTGATATAGGCATGCACTTTAACATAACATTATTTCACATCTCAAAACAGCGACGTTTCTGTAATGTATTTTCCTTATGTAAGTAAACCGATCAACATTTTACATTTTAAACTGAAAGTAAATTATACACCTTGAGAATGAGTGAGAATCAGCAGATCCACGATCTCCAGAGGAGAAATTTCTATCGTATCAAGCAGCCTTTATTAAAGACATTTCTTTCTACAATGTTAGTTTTGGAGATATTGTACAATCTCAACTTAAATGGTCCACACTGTATATCAATTTATTTGTCTGTATTTATTTAAAAATATGCTATTTTAAGCAAAACTGTCAAGAGCCATTTTTCAGAGAATCAAATGGTTTGAAAAATGTTCCATATAAAAGGCAGTTTGGAAACCTTGTGTCGCATCTTTGGAAGATAGTGAAACTGAATACCAAGTTTGATATTTATCCAACTTTTCTTTTTTGCATTATGTTGTTCATAGACACACACAAATGGACCGTTTTCTAAGAATACGCCTTTTGGATTTAGGTGCATCAAAACATGTATTTCCTGTGAAATATCAGTATCGAATTGTTAGCTGTAATGCAACACCTTCTCTATCTACTATACACACAGTAGAGATAAAAATTGCTATGAGCGGATACTGTTTTAATTATTTGTCAGTCTAAAAACTTAAATTGTTACTTTACAAGTGAAGTATCTGTAACTGAACTTCTAAGACCTTTTGGATCTGTTTACATTATTCTTGTCTAAGCCCGTAAGGGGGGTCTGCAAACCCTGAGTACTCGTGGTACTTCTGAAGAAGTACGTTGGGCCAAAGGGGTGTCGTTTGGATTGGGTTGGACTCGGCGGGCAGTGGTTCCCGATATCCATGGGAGATTGTGTACGTCTGGGCGGTTGTGAGACGCCTCAAGGCTCTCCGGAACCGCCCTGAATAGCCGCTAGACAGTTGCTAGAGACTTCGATCCTACCGAGGTTCTTCGGTAGTCTTCCCTTTCGGGGGTGAGAGTGTCACTCGCATGACGTCCGTTCCCCTGAGTCGCGTGAAGCGCAGCCCCCTTGTGCGTTGTGTTCTTGTCTAACATCACTAACTGAGTAAGTCTGGAAACTGCCTCTCAATCAGCGCGATCCGCTCATCGTCTTCGCTGATAAGCAGGAGGAATAAAATGAAGGTCGCTCACACTACTGCGCCAGTTCCCCATTGATCTGCGTTAACTTGGAATTGCCCCGTTGATTTGCACAACTCTTTTAAATACGAAGGGTTATCTGTAAACGCGAAATAGGCGCTGCTGGGCTACCTAGTAATGTCCTTAAGTAGACGGTAACATAAACTCTATGTAGCGAGTATAAGTTCGCCTTTAAGCGACATCTTCGCGAGTCAGATGATGCTTGTTTACAATCAACGAATGTCGTATAAGAACGGAGGCCAAATAATTAAAATGTGACAAAAAAGTCGACTTGTTTTCGCATTTGTACATTTTCCCTGAGGTAACTCTTATGAAAAGCGCGCATGTGCAAGTTAAAGCACAGCTTTCTCTTCTTATTTATGTTTTAATTTTCCATTCTCAGCTCTAGGCCGAATGAAGGATGACATCCCCTAATGTGCTGGGCTGAGATACGCTCATTGGAGAAATTAAATATCGCACAGCACCGCTCCGCCATGTATTAATGAAAAAGCACCAACTGAGCGTGATGGGAGGAGGCGAATGGGGTGGGGAGTAAAACTGCCGAGGAATTGAATTTTCCTTCCAAGACGAGATAGAAAGTGGTACGTACTCGGAAACAAACACTGAAACGAGTCTGGACAAACTTCTGCTCCTCAGGGAGAAACAGTTTTAACGGAAATACCACGTTCGTCTCTCGTCCTAGCTATTCATCCGTTAGCTTCCAAATCCCTCAACAAATATCATTTAGCTTCATAAACTCCGTTCTATTTTTTGTTGTTCCACTTTTTCTTCCGCCACACGTTCGTCCTTTTTTGTTTTTGTTCTTCTTTCTTTCCTTATTCAATTTCGTGTTTGTCTTTCTAGACTGCCTACCAGCTTCGCATTTCTTAGTGTTTCGTTGGATAAACATCTCTGGGCCCCTCCATACGTAATTTTGCATCCTCTATTCAAAACCCAAGGTAAAAATCTTATGCTTTTCACTCACATGATCTTATCTACTCACTCTTCTACAATAGTTATTTACGTAACTGTTTAGGAAAATTAGTTGTTTTTTTTTTCACGACGACTAAGATGTTAAACGAGTGCTGATAAAAAATACTTTCCTGCAGTTATGTACACAAATTTGTTTCATACGGAAGTGACTAGTGACATGTTTCATATGCTCATTGCAGGACCAAGTATTCATATGTTGGTGTTGGAATACAGATAGCAGTTTAATTTGACGCACTGATTTATAGACAAAAGAATGTGATGCATTACACTCACATGACTTTCTCTACTCTTGTACAAACTATTTTTACAAACGCTTATCCCCCATATACTTCATGTTAATCGAGATATCGAGATGTTAATCTTATTGCTAATTTTCTTGTAGATGCAAGGGAAATTGCTAAGCTATAAGCTATAGTCAAATATGTTAAGAGCTGGTTGCTTTGTGGAGTATTCCATTCTCTTTGCATTACCAGGACAAAAAAGTTAATAACGAATTTGAGAAAAAGTAAACTATTGCAAAATTTAAGGGAATAACAACCAATATCTCGAAAATGGTTCACTCAACAAAAAAATGTATATCACATAAGTTGTGTATTTTAACGCGATCTACATTTTTGTGTAGTAAAATGTTGTCTATCTCTTATGGTTTACCAGTTATGCAAAAGTCGTTCACAATGAAAAATACTTTTGGAGACACTCCCAGAAAATTCGAGATATACATTTCATTTGTCATGAAAATATCTCAAACATATGATGTTTTAATTAAAATCGTTAGTGCCGTTTTTGAGAAAATTAAAATTTTCGAAAAACGTTCCATGTAAAGGGTAATCTGGGGTGGGGGATTTTCTTGAAAACCTTCGTGTCGCATCTCTGGAACATACGGACCCTAAATACCAAGTTTGGTGTTTATCCGACTGTTCGTTTCTGAGTTATGCTGTTCACAGACACACATAAGGACATGTTTCCAAAAATGCTTTTATTGGATTCAGGGGTCTCAAAACATGTACTTCCGGTGAAATCTCGGTATCGAATTTTTGGGTGGAATACAATACTTCCCCTACTTACTATACGTAGTAGAGAAAGTAAAAACATGAAACTCCAGATTGTATGAATAAAACTGTTGTTACAAAAGCTTATTATTACGTGTACATCGGGCTGACGTTAATAGTTCAATATGGACACATTAATGAAAATAAAACTGTTTGCAGTTAACTCTCAAACTGGCAATCTAACTTATAAAATTCACTTTTGAACTTCCTACCAAAGAAAATATGCACGGTAACTGGTAGTGAGCATAATCCCTGACTAGGTGGCACTCTAAAGCTACTGTCAAAATTGTTTGCCCTCTCTGTATGAGGAATATTAACTGCACAATGAAGAATATGGCCTAACAAGACATCAAAATGGCTGCTCAAATACATCAACCTTGTGCTTCTCAGGTAAGTAAATATGCTTTTTGGAATAAATCTGTCTAAAACTACGTATATAAATTGTGGAATTACATTTGAATGTCCATTATTTAATATCATTCATTTGTATGTTGCTTTTATATGCATACAATAATTATGTTGGTCTTACAAATTCTTTCTTTTCACAATACATGTAATAAACTGACATTTATTGCCCGTTATGCTTTGTTTAAAGTCCTTTAGAGTCACAAATTTATGTTTTAAATTAATGTTTTTTAAGAAAACCTCGTATGAAGGGCAGAAAAAATGTCATTGCTGCCCACACCTGGCGCAGAATGCGAATTTGAAGAAGATGACTGTGAGGGTATATATATTTTTTTTTCATTTTCTGGTGAGCTACCTTTGCTGATTGTTGTTCAAGCTGTCACAGAAGAGATGGGTAACTAGGACAAATAAGTGTTACGTGTAGAAAGTGTAATGTAAGACTCTGCTTTGTAGATAATTGCAAATTGTTTCCTATCATACCTCACTAAGTAAATAATATGAATAAGTATTTGCTCACTGTGTGTGAATTTAGAATTTACACGTATTTACTTTCTCTACTACATATCGTAAGTAGGGGAAGTATTGCACTCCACCCAAAAATTCGATACCGAGATTTCACCGGAAATACATGTTTTGAGACCCTCTGAATCCAAAAAGGCATTTTTGGAAACATTCCGTGTGTGTGTCTGTGAACAGCATAACTCAGAAACGCACAGTCGGATAAACACCAAACTTTGTATTTAGGTTCAGTATCTTCCGGAGATGCGAAACGAAGGTTTTCAGGAAAATATCCCCACCCCAAATTATCCTTTACATGGAATATTCTTCGAAAATTTTCTCAAAAATGGCTCTAACGATTTTGATTAAAATATCATATGTTTAAGATATTTTCATGACAAATAAAATGTATATCTCGAATTTTCTGGGAATGTCTCCAAAAGTATTCTTCATGGTGAACGACCTTTGCATAACTGGTAAACTATAAGAGATAGACAAAATTTTACTGCACAAAAAATGTAGATCGTGTTAAAATACTCAATTTGTGTCATATACCTTTTTTTGTTGAGTGAACCATTTTCGAGATATTGCTTGTTATTCCCTTAAATTTTCCAATACTTATACTTTTTCTCAAATTCGTTATTCAATTTTTTTGTCCTGGTAATGCAAACAAAATGGAATACTCCACATAGCAACCACCTCTTAAAATATTTGACGATCGATTAAAGCCTACCAATTCCCCTTGCATCTACAAGAAAATTAGCAATAAGATTAACATCTCGATATCGTGATTAACATGAAGCATATGGAGAATAAGCGTGTGTAAAAATTGTACAAGAGTAGAGAAAGTCATGTGACTGTAACACATAAGATTTTTTATACACATGTTGATACAGTGTACTGCTTATATTCATGGCAATGTATGTTTTAGGATACAATAAATAATTAGTAAACAAGAAAATGACTTTTCTTTTTTCGCATTTATGGCTTCTTTATCACCTTTTCCTATGTTTTTATACTAATTTTGTTGTTCTGTTACCATAGCTTTCTCAAGTTAAGAGTTAACAAATTATGAGTATCATAACTGTTATAGTATCAAATTTCTGGTAAGAGTTTTATATTAGTTTTCTAATTTCAATTTTGGTTTATAGCAACAGGTAATTGTCCTTTTTTATGTATACCACACAGAATCAGATACAAAATCTGATGTGATACATTCACATGACTTTCTGTATCCTCTATCTTTATTTGCAAAAATAACTACATTTCACATTTCGATATAGATACAAATCGAACAGCGATAGTCAAATGTTTAAGAATTGGACGCTATATGCCGGCCTAAAAATTCCATATTGTTTCCATGCAATCGCGGAAAACACCTTAAAATTGAGGGACTTTTAAAAAATGACAAGTATTGAACAATTTGAACCTTTAATAACGGGTATCTCAAAAACGGCTTAGGTCACAAGAAAAACTTAGAATGAATTGTGTGTTTTAAAGAGATCTACATTTTTTGTGTGGTACACATTCGTCTATCGCTTAACGTTTACAAGTTATACAAGATTATACAAAATTTCTTCCGAATAAAGACGACTTTCTAGGATATTCCCAGAAAACTCAAGGTATGCGTTTTATTTTTCATATCAATATCTTTTATATACGGAATTTTAATACTCAACTCAAATACCCAGTTTGGTACTTATCCGACTTCTCGTTTTTGAGTTCTGCTGTTCACAGTCAGACACACGGACAGACAGATACACAGACATACGCACATGTTTTCAAAAATGTTTTCTTTTTGGATTCAGAGTGCCTCAAAACATGAATCTTTGGGTGGGATTCAATACTTCTGCTTCTTACTACCCGTAATAGAGAAAGTAAAAAGAAGTGCTCGAGCATGTATCCAGCAGTAGTCCGAGATATGTTAATCTAATATTTTAGCATCCGACCACCAAGAAGCGCACTGTGAATATATCGAAGAAAACATTTTAGGCCAAATTCAACTATGGTTCGATATCGATGTAACATGCCGTCAATAGACACAAGAACTCCTCACAATTTCCGAAGCCGATTACCTGTGCGCAAGCAAAACACGTAAATATCTCATATTATCAGTAAGGAAGTAGTGATTAATTACTTGTTTTCGTACAAAGTACTACACCCGAACCTTAAGTAAATTCCAATAAAACAGAACCATGGTCAGATTTAGATTCCTTACTTGAGGGATACTCACTTAAGTGTAAGTATCGATTCATCCTCAGTTTGTTGTCGGAGGAATTTGAGTATGATATTAGTATGAGCTGTATGTCCACTCATTGCCAGACCATTAAGTAACCATAGGCAATCTTTTGAAGAAGTTATTTTGTTGTATTGTTATTTCAACTGTTGGGGAGTCGAACACGTATGGTAAAGTGTTTCCGGTAGTCTTCGCCCCAAGTTTAAAAATATTAACTTTGTAACTTCACTGTTTTTGTAACTGTTTCTTTAAATATTACATATATTTATGTTTGCCTCGGCTGCGTCAGTATTTATTTTTAGAGACATGAATTTCTTAATAGAGTGTGGTGCGGCTGAAGAAGTAGGCTTACACAGATTATGTTTACTTCATTTCTTTTATTAGTTCTTGACACGATTTAAACAACACTTCACTGATATAGAGAGCTGTAATATTATTTTATTATATACTTGCACTTTTTCAACACAAACTATTTTCTCACACAAAATACGTATTAAATTTATCGAGGACACATCTCGCGTCCGGTTAGGAACACTGTCTACAACCAACGCGTCCAGTTATGAGGGCTGTCTACAAGCAACTGACTTGATTTCTACAGCCTAAATTTGTAAATTTCTGTATTTCAAGTCTCTGATTGGATATTCCCAATCCAATACAATACTTTTATTTAACTTAAGCTTTTTTCCGGTTGTTGATTGGCTATTTTATAAACTGTCTCAAAATTTACATTATTGTTGCTCTAATAATGATAAGTAGCATTATTACACTTTCTTACTCATTATTGCCTCAAGGTTATCTCATTGTTAACAACTTTTAACCTATTATTCTCACAGATCCTACATTATTTAATTACGTAATACATTCAGGAAACATTATTACATGTATACAATAATATAAGCGTATACAATGACTGTAATATGCACTTTTTATATATTGTTACATACACATATTGCTTCAAGGCGGGCCGTTATTATATTTTATATTATATAATTTGGCTAAAATCATTTAAGTGTTAAAAATACTGCCTCACTTTTTAATTGTATATAATTAATTAATTGAAATTAATTTTTTTAGAGACCTTAGCCTTGACTTGGTAAGTTTTTAATATAGAAGAAAATGGAAAATTCAATGTCATAGCTGGGATTTGAACATAGTACTCCATGTAATCAAACTACCCCAGGATTAATCTTCACTATTACCTTAGGCATGTATTTTACCATTCTACAATTATATGAATATTATTAAGCACCATTTACTATTGCATATTCAGTTTTTGTATCAACCTTCTTTGTAGCCATTGGATTTCACTGCCTACATCAATTAGAGAATTCAATGTCCCACCGGTATGTTGTTACAGTTGCTCAATGGTTAGAGCAACCGTATTCAAATCCCAGCTGTGAATTGAGTTTTTTTTCAGTTTACTCTATATTAAAAACTTACCAAGTCAAGGCTAAGGTCTCTACAAAGTATAATTAATTTCAATTGATTATATTTATTAAACAATTAAAAAGAAAGTCTTAAAAAAGCACATAAGTACCCAGTATTAAAGTACTTGCGATGTCAGGTCGCCATTGAGATTGCCATCTCTAGTGAGATGCCTTGGTGGTCTATCTGGGAAACAACTTGAGTCAATTGGGGAATTCAATCTCCACAGGCATGTTTTTACAGTAGCTCAATATTAGAGCAACAGCACGGAGAGCGGGAGAACCGTGTTCCAATCCCGACTGTGGCACTCAACTGTTCAGTTGACTCTATATTAAAAACCCTAGGTAGGTCCATAATTTTTGTATATCCGGAACCCGCGTTGACTTTTGTGACAGTACGCGCATTATAAAGCAATTCTAATTTTACTAATAATATAAAGATTATGAAGGGTATGTTGAGAAAAGAAGTATAAAATCAAGAGGGGATTAAGTAGAAGGAGACATAGTCGCCAGTTTTGTGAACTTGCTTTTATTATGCAAGTCCCTTAACAATGTATTTTCGGTTACTATTAAAGTACAAGACCTTGGGAACGTGAGGCAGTATTTTTAACATTTAAATGATATCAGTCTAATTATATAATATAAAATGTAATAACAACCCGCCTTAAAGCAATATGTGTATGTAATAATATATAAAATGTATGTAACAGTCATTGTATTATGTTTGTATTATTATGTACATGTATAATAAAGTTATGTGAATGTATTACGTAATTTAACGATGTAAGAGTTGTGCAAATAGAAGCCGAAAGTTACTAACAATGAGGTAGCAATAAGGTAGCCTTGAGACAACAATAAATTAGAAAGTTTAATAATGCTACTAATAATTCTTGGAACAATAATGAAATATTTAAACAGCTTATAAATAGACAATCAGAAACTTGAAATAGAAAAATTGTACAAATTCAGGCGGCAGACTCTCTTAGACAGCATACCAGATTGGTACGATACGAGATAAAAATTCATTGCGGTGAGAGTAATATAAAGTTTACGTGTTAAAAAGTTGTAATTAACAAAAATATCACAGCTCTACAGTAGGATACATCAGTGAAGTGCCATTAATCGTGTGAAGGATTAATAAAAACAAAGTACAATACAATTATAATTTGTATAAGCTTGTTCTTTAGCCACACTACCCCTGCTAAGAGATACGTGTTCTAAATAAATTAGTGACTCATCCAAGATATACATATATAATATTTAAATAAACATTAAAACTACAAAGCTGATTTTTTCAAACGTTAGGGTGAAAGCCACCGGAAAATTTGTACCGTACGTGGGGCGAACACTCAAAGAAACATACACTATGTGATCAAAAGTATCCAGACACCCACACAAACATAGGTTTTACATCTTAGGTACATTGTGCTGCCACCTACCGCCTGGTACTCGTTATCTGCGACCTCAGTAGTCATTAGACATCGTGAAACAGCAGAATGAGTCGATCCGTGGAACTCACGGACTTCGAACGTGGTCAGGTGATTGGGTGTCACTTGTGTCAGAACTCTGTATGCGAGATTTCCACACTCCGAAACATCCCTAGGTCCACTGTTAGTGAAGTGGAAACGTGAAGGGACATGTACAGCACAAAATCGTACAGGCCGACCTCGTCTGTTGACTGACAGAGACCGTCGACATTTGAAGAGGGTCGTAAAAAGTAATAGGCAGACATCTATCCAGACCATCACCCTGGAATTCCAAACTGAATCAGGATCCACTCCAAGTACTATGACAGTTAGGCGTGAGGTGAGAAACCTTGAATTCCATGGTCGAGCAGCTACTCATAAGCCACACATCACGCAGGAAAATGCCAAACGACGCCTCGCTTGGTGTAACGAGCGTCAACATTACACGATTGAACAGTGGAGTGACGAATAACGGTGCACAATGTGGCGATCCGATGGCAGGATGTGGGTATGGTGAATGCCTGGTGAACGTCATCTGCCAGCGCGTGTAGTGCCAACAGTGAAATTCGGAGGTGGTGCTGTTATTGTGTGGTTGTGTTTTTCCTGGAGTGGACTTGCACCCCGTTGTTGGTTTGCGTGGCACGATCATAGCGCAGACCTACATTAATATTTTAAGCACCTTCTTGCTTCCCACTTTCGAAGAGCAATTCCTGAATGGCGATTGCATCCTTCAACACGATCGAGCGCCTGGTCATGCTGCACGGGCTGTGGCGGAGTGGTTACACGACAATAATGTCCCTGTAATGGACTGGCCTGCACAGAGTCCTGACTCGAATCCTATAGAACACCTTTGGGATGTTTTGGATACCTCTCCTCAGTTCCGCACTCCGTAAATATTGGACTGCCATTCCCCAAGAAACCTTCCAGCATCTGATTGAAAGTATGCCTGCGAGAGTGAACGCTGTTATCAAGGCCAATGGTGGGCCAACACCATATTGACTTCCAGCATTACCGATGGAGGGCACCACGAACTTGTACGTCATTTTCAGCCAGGTGTCCGGATACTTTTGATCACGTAGTGTATATCCCGCAATACGTGGTGCAAACAGCAGTAAATAAACTATCTAAAGTTTTGTGCCCAAAGCGTGGTACTAATAAGGTAGAGATCTTCTATCTCAAACGAGAAAGGTAGGAACCAGAATAAATGCTGTTTAGCTGTTAGATATTACAAGTGGTAAAATATGAAATTAAGGTGCTCCCATGCAGGTATGAAGCTGTATCAATCTGAGAAGTGATCCATGGTTAAATAAGCAGCCTATAATTAAACGTAACTTATAGGTCACATGTTATGCCAATGATGCATAGAAAATATAAGTTTTTTCGTTAAAATAAGTATGTGGTATTCAAGAAGCTAAGATTACTGAACTACTACTTCTTGAATATAAGCACGAGAACTACTTCGTCGCGCACTCCATATACGCGAAAGGTAGAATAGGAGCCTGCAACAAGTTGGGAATGCATATGGCGGTGCGCCTATTTTGGCGGCCGATGTAATTAGCAAAAGTACCAGAAAATCGATGTCGAGGAAATAAAAAGGCACTAAAAGGCAACAGTGAACTTTTTCTTTAGCCCCGAAAAAAGTACGCGTTTATACATAAAAACACCCTAACAAAGACCACTCCCTTCTTTAACGGATTGCCCTCCTATTTGTAGGACTTACACCCCTAAGGACTTAAAAGTCCATGACTTGGGTCAGTAACCTGTCGAGGAGTAAACAAACTCTGGATCATGGCATATCCAGAATGGGTGATCAGCCCAATGTCTGGTATGGCGGTGAAGAAGAAATAAATTAAATTTAGTGATGAAAGATACGATATGAAAGTTCGCGGATTAAATTATCCAACCCAGCATAAGCCTATCGATCAAAGAAAACAACGAAAGACACCTTCGGTCAGGTTGGTCGGCCCAGGGGAATTGAACCCGTCCTCCCGAAGCTAGTCGCACACATTATCACGCCGCTACCTCGCTCGATGCTGGTGCATGTCACCTCAATAAATTCCGCCTGCACCAGCCGCATACCACCTCACTCTGAACACGCTAGAGGGCTGTGAATTGTGAAATTACCACTTTATTCGCTGGTTTCAATCTTAAACGTGAACTGTATTTTTTCATATTGTTCTTCACTTTACAATTAAGGTATCGCACCTTTTCAAGTTTTTTTCTTCCCAGAAGCGAACGTGAGTGTGGTTTATACTACTTGTAAAGAGATTTATAGCGATGTTTTGGAAAATAAGTAGCCGCAGTTGTCAGTGTTTTAGAAAATAAAATCTGCTCAATATCAAACTCGCAAAAATAAATTCCTTTGACCGCCACAGTGAAGATAATCGGCACTCATACTTAGTAAGGAATGAGTTGAGTAAGACCGACCCTCAAGTTAGGACTATGAATCTGGTTCTGACTCTTAACTAAGAAAATACTCAATTTACTCAATTTTCACCCAAGCCTCACTCACTTTTGAGTTAGACATTGCTTATCAGTGATATATTGGTACTTAAGTGTGATTTGAATATGAGTGTACCAAAGTAACGACTAACCGAGCTAGGCGGCACCTCGCATTCGGGAGGTCGGACCCATTTCCGGTGACCGCCCACTCAAACCCAGGATTTTTTCGGTTTTTTTCCGTGTCGTCAGGCGAATGCTGGAGTGGTTTCTTTCAGCCCCCGAATTTCGTGTCCCTCCATGTTCATTCCATTCAACATTTCATTCTTTCTTCACCCGTTAGGTCTGTTTCAGGGTTGGAAATGTTGGTGATGATGTTTCGGTGCGGCGTGGCAAGAAAAAGCATATTCACTGTGGAAGTTCCTCGGTTTCGGTTGGTAGATAAACGGACTGCCCCTTCAGAGCGGGGTATTCAACCCTCTGTATGGAGTCGGAGGTCTACTGTCTGCCTAACCGACTGTCGGGAAATCTCGATATGGAAATGGACCATGTCATTGCTGTGCCGCCTGGTTCCTCCTCCCTCCTGGGGGCGACCCCTAGCATGCCTAGTGCCCTCCAAATATCCAATAGGGGAAGTAACGACTATAAATTTGGCTCTAAATTTTTTTTTCTTTAAATTCGATTATTTGCAGTTTTGTGAAAGTTCTAGGATAAATGTAGCACGACGGGAAGCGTATGAACTTATTGAATCACTAGCATTTCATAATGTGATTTTCACCTAAAACTTTAGGACGCTTTAAGGAAACAGTAGACTTATCAATCGTTTTTCAATGCTAATCGAAGCTCTAAAGAATTTCTTACGGTCAAAAGCGTTGAAGTAACCGCCTACAACCCACCCTATGTCTTTTAATGAAAACACCGGGCAAAGGATTAATACGAGGGTAAGTCAATAACTATCCGCACATAATTTTTTTAATTTATTATAACAACAGAAACTTACAATTAGCATTTTGCAACGTAGTCCCCTTGCTTTTCAATGGACAAGGTTCATCGTTCACAAGCTTTCTGATTCGCTCAGAAAAAAAGTTGTTTTTGCCTTCTCTTCTTGGTCTGTGGTGAAATGATGGCCCTTTAAAACATTTTAATTGGACCAAAAAATATATAGTTTGCCACTTCATCGACAGTCAATCTTCGGTTCTTTGAATCAGGATACGGACTTGCTCAATGTTGGCACTAGTGGGCGCCTGTTCTTACTTCGTCCTTCACATTTTTCCGATCATTTTTTAACTTTTCAATCCATTCGTACACATTTCGCCGAGGTAAAACATTGTCCCTATTTAGTGCGAAAACTCTTATATGGATTACGTCTCCTAGTACACCTTTAACGACATAATCGCACTTTGGTGCAAAGGGTGAGGGGGGCGACAGTGCTTATTATGCAACAATGCAACCCTCACTGGAGTGATAACGGTCAAACATTCCACAAGCGGAGACAAAAGAACAATATGTTGACGTGCGTGCGCGAAAGCGATACAGCCAACCTACAAAAAATTAAAAATAGTGTGCGGATACTTATTGAATTACTCTCGTAATTCCAAAAAGGTGGGTTACGGTCGGTATGCATACCTCTGTTTTTGGTCTTGCCTGACGAATGCCCTTAAGTGAATGACCGTGGGCAGACATTCTGTCTGTAATTAAGGAACTATCATACATATTATACATACAGGAAGTAATCTTTCTCCTAACAGAGCAACCGCACGTTTGAAACAAAGTTGAATGTACAATTCCTATAAATCTGTTGTATCGTTAATGTTCGTACGATGCTTGCTGAAAAAGGAGCAGCAACTGCAAAGCTTTACTTGAATGCTTTTCCTCTCTTCTTGCAGACTTTCACTAGCTGTGAGCAAAGCAGAAAGAACCAAATGGGGTGACGCAAAGCATAGGCATCCTGTGGAAAATTTGTTTACTCAGAGAAGGAAGGCAGTGAGCGCTGGATCTGAGCGGATCCCAGCTGCCAGTGATGCTCGGGGGATGAAGCTTAACTCCTTTGGGAAGAGAGATTCCAATGTTGAATCTGTAGTTGAGGAATAATGTAAACGCTTTGCGAGATAACATGTGCTTTCCTGAGTTCTGCTGTGCGTTTTGGATCTCTTCCTGTAACATTCAACTGTAATGTGGTTGTTTGTGCCTCTGGCTGCTAAACATACAGCAATTATTTGGTAGCGAATGATATCAAATAGATAACGGAGGAAAGTAGTATATTAGCATAAACCTTCTGACAGAACATCGCATGAATTAAGACGAGACAAAGTGGTGAAATTACCCCCAAAAATGACATTTTAATTTTTTTGTACACCTTATTTAATTGAAATTTACTAATTAGTTTGATTTAGATAAATTTTATCACTGGAGGCAAGTACTTATATTTTAAATAAATTTTACTTTCTCTACTAAGTACTAGCTTTTTCAGACAAAGGTGCACGTGCCAGTGAACAGCATAGCTTAAAACCAAAAAGTCCGATGAACACCAAAGGACACGAAAATTTTCAAGAATATCTCCTAGCCCAGACAAGTTTTTATATGGAACTTTAAGGTAATTTTTATTTTCTAAAAAATGGGTCTAGTGATTTTGATTAAAATACTACATTTACATGACAAAATAAAGTGTATATGTTGAACTTTCTGGGAATAGCCTGTGAAGTCCTCTGCATTCGGAAGGAATTTTAAAAGAATAAGCATGTATACCTAGTAAATGTTAAGCGATAGACGAAAACCTGCTACAAACATATTGTAGATCTGTTTAAAATACACAATTTATTTCAATTTCTGGTTGGTTGTTTCCCAATTACGAAACGTAACTTGACCCCAAAATGACCATCCGTGGATGGTTCAACCATTCATTGCGCTCTTCGTTGTTATTTGTTTGTGTAAGAACAACTGCAAAGTGCTTTTTACAAATGTTGTTTAGTTTACTTGGAGGAGTGATAAAATAAAAATAATAAAGTAGGTTCCCATTTAAAAAGATTAAATTGACTCTAAATTGATCATCTCATGTTCCTCCAAATAAAACATAACTAATGGCATTTACTTTCCCTCATAATATCAAGCAATTTTTATTAAAGGCATATCCTTCTACAACGCTTATTTTGGAGATATTGTACAGGCTCAACTTAAATGGTCCAGCATGTATACAAATATACAGGCTGAATCACCTAAAACTTGCACCGCAAATATTCCCGAAATGGAAAGTTCTATTACTGTACAGTTTACACAGCATTTATTAGTAATCAGGGGCCTATACATTTAGCCTATTAACAGATCTTAATAATACTGAAAAGTGTACTTTTTGAGCAAACATACAATCTTTTTAAATGGAACAATGTCTTATTACATCAACAGAGTAAACCTAGGTTAATTAGAATGTCAATGGTCTTTGTTGCAAGATTCTAGTGCAAGTGGTTTACGAGAAATCTTATTTTGAAACTTTTACGCACCGACACTTGTACAACCTGTGGTAGCACAAACTAAAGAAAAACAAAAGGGAATTACAATACTTCTGTGGATTCTTACAAGTAAAGAGAACATAGCCCTTCAAAGGTTGTGTTCAAAATGAACACCGGCAGCTTCAATATACGCTTCCAGTCTGCTATGGAAATGCTGCTGCACGCGTTCTAGAATTTCAGGGAAATTTCAGAGCAAGCAGCAGTAATACCTCGTTTCATATCGTCTGGTGTAGTTGGTACAACCTTGTAGATAGTGTCTTTCAGGCTTCCCCACAGAAAAGGTCTAAAGGGGTCAGATCCGGTGAACGGGCCGGACAGGTCCTCTTTGTCCAATCAAACGATTTGGAAACAATCCGTTAAGACAGGCTGTGGCACTTCGTGCAGAATAGGCTGGCCAGCCATCATGTTGGTACCACAGGTTCCTCCTAGTCTGCAAAGGAACGTCTTGTAGCATCTGTGCCAGATGGTCTGTCAGGAGACTGCGATACTTGCGAGTTCATTGTTCCATCTATGAACAAAGGGCCTATGAGCTGATGGTTCACTATCTCATACGTTTAAACGCTATGGACGCTGACGTTCCACCTGAAGAAGTCAACGGGGACTGTCAACAGATCAATAGTGCATGTTTCTGCGGGTTACCTGGCCATAATTAGTAAATGTTGCCTCATTACTAAACAAGATAAATAATGAATCTGGAGTATCATGCCTTAATGCTCAGGTACAAAAGTTAACAGGATACTCAAAATCGTTTCCATGCAGCTCTTGAAGGAGACAGATGTGATAGCGATGGAACCTATGTCGATGGAGAATGCGTAGTGCACTTGCCTGACTTATGCCACTTCCAGGTGCGATTGTGTGGGAAATAATTTGCGGATCTACTGCAACGGCAGCCAAAACATTCATTTCTGCCTCTTCTCCAGTCACTTTTTTGTTTCTGATAAGTTTTCTAGGTATTACAGTACCACTTTCACGTAATTGTTTGAAGAGATTGATAAATAATTGCCGAGATGGTTGACGTCTATTGGGATACGTTTCCACATACACCATACAAAAACTAACTGCATTCTCCTTACACTCTCCATATACCACGAGCATATCGGCTTTTTCTCCATTAGTAAACCCCATCTTCCACTCACGAATTACTGCTTAAACTGTCACAAACTGACCAGAAAGTCGCACTGCAATCAATGAAAAGAAAACACAATGCAAATAAAATAACAACATTGTACCTAGCAGCTAAGCAGGTTGAATGGGACAAACAATTGTCGGGGTGAAAACTTTTCAGAATACGAATTCCCGTAAACGACTTGCACTAGAATCCTGCAACAAAGACCATTGACATTCTAATTTACTCTACCTTTATTCTGTTAATGTAACTAGGCATTGTTCCGTTTAAAAATTGTATGTTTGCTAAAAAATACACTTTCTCAGTATTATTAAAATCTGTTTATAGACCAAATGTACAAGCCCCTGACTACCAATCAATGCTGTGATAACTGCACATCAATACCACTTTCCACTTTTCGAAATATTTGCAGTGCCACAAATTCCACGGTAGAAAAGTCTTGGGCTTTTTTGATTATCATTACTCTACAATTCAACTGGTCGGACATAGGGAAACACAGGGAAATGTGTTTCAAAGTTATCCAACTTTAATGTAACGCTGCTCAGTAAATTAGGTGGCTTCTATTACAGGAACTACAAGGGAAGAGCTTGTACTTTAAATGATCACCGCATTTCCAATCACAAGTGGCACATTTATTCTAAAATAAGAATTCATATATTTGATAGGGTTACCTTTGTTCCAGCGAGGACGGTATGCTGCTTACTCACCCATGTTGGCTCACTGATGCCGAGCACACAAAAGAGGAAGAGAGTTGATTGTCTCTTACTATCTAGCTGTTAACTCCTCCCTCCAGGCCTTATGTCACTACCGGCGCTAGCTGCCAATCTCTGAATATATAAATACCCCAAAAATAGCAAACTAAACCCCTATTATTACTCTAAATGCCACAATATTTAGTTATTTACATGACAAATAAAATGCATATCCTGAATTTTCTAGAAACAGCCTCTGAAATCCCCTTGATTGAGAAGAAATTTTATATAATTTGTATAACGGGGCAACCATAAGATATACACAGAGGCGTACTACAAAGAATATAGATATCGTTAAAATTAACAATTTGTTTCAAATAACCTTTTTTGTGACCTCAGCCATTTCATAAATAACCATTTACTACTATTGATTTGAATTTTCCAGTATTTTAAAGTGCTGCCATTATTTACCTGTTTCTTGCGATGCCATGAAGGAACTTGAAATTTGAGCCAGTATTTTTAACACTTAAATGATTTCAGTCTAATTATATCATATATAATACAGTAACAGCCCGCCTTAAAGCAATATGTTTATGTAACTATATATATAAAAAGTGTATTTTACAGTCATTGTACATGTTTATATTATTGTATACATGTAACAATGTTATGTGAATGTATCACATAATTTAACAATGTGGGAGCTGTGAGAATTATAGGTTAAAAGTTGCTAACAATGAGGTAATAATGAGGTAGCCTTGAGGCAATAATGAATTAGAAAGTTTAACAATACTACTTGTGATTCTTGGAAGCAATAATGTAATTTAGTGGCAGTTTATAAAATAGCCTATCAACAACCAGAAAAAGCTTTAGTTAAATGAAGGTATTCTATTGGACTACGATTAGCCAATCAGAAACTGAAGTACAGAAATTTACAAATTTAGGCGGTAGAAATCATGTCAGTTGCTTGTAGACAGCGCTCATAAATGGACGCGTTGGTTGTAGACAGTGTTCCTAACTGGACGCGAGATGCGTCCTCGAGAAATTTAATACGTATTCAGTGTGAGACAAAAATAGTTTGGGTGTTTAAAAAGTGCAAGTATTTAATAAAAGAATCTTATAGCTCTCTACCTCAGTGAAGTGTTATTTAAATCGTGTCAAGAATTAATAAAAAGGAGTGAATTAAAAATTATAATCTGTGTAAGTCTACATTCTTCAGCCGCACCACACCTTGCAAAGAAATTCATGTCTCTAACAATAATACTGACACAGCCGAGGCAAACATAAATATATAATATTTAAAGAAACAGTAAAAATTACAAAGTTAATATTTTAAATTTTGGACAAAGACTACCGGGTACCTTACGTGCGGTTGCAACTAACTTCAAGTTTGGCTCCCCAACAGTTGAACTACAATACAACTCCTACTTCAAATCGACTTTCCATACGTGAAGCAACAAACTCCTTTCTCAAATTGACTCCCAAAGCGTGGGGCAAATAACAACGTAAAAATAACCATACAACAAGATAACAACTTCAAATTTCAAGGCATCAAGGCATTGACTATCGCTATTCTCTTTGTACCTATAACAAAATGCGTAATGAAAATATTTATCAAATCTATATCTCAACTTGAAGTAGGCAAAAGAATAAGTGTTTGCAAGAATAGCTTGTAGAGGCCATATGCAATCAATAACACTAGTCTGCATGATATCGGATGAGTGAAAACTAATACGTGATTCTGACTCACTTTTTGTGCTGATTTCAGAATTACAATTTCACTTCAAATATATATAGAGATGTAAAGATATTGCTTCCGCCACTACACATAAAATTGGGCTTGATGAAGCAATTTGTAAGGACTCTACCACAGGATGCACCCTGCTTCAAGTACCTTTCCAAGAAAGTTCATTTCATTACACAAGACAAGTTAAAGGCTGGAATGTTTGTTGGTCCTCAAATAAAGAAATTGATGAAGGATGACGATTTTGAGAAGACAATGAATGAGAGAAATAGAAGCATGGACTGCCTTCCGATCAGTTACTGAAAACTTCTTAGGCAATAACAAAGATCCTAATTACAAGACCATTTTCGAAACAATGTTGGAAAATTTCAAGAAGATGGGCTGTAACATGAGTGTAAATGTGCATTTTCTGCATTCACATATCGACTACTTTCCAGAAAATCTGGGACATGTTAGTGAAAAGTAGGGTGAACGTTTTCACCAATATATTAAGGAAATGGAGAGGAGTTACCAGGGGAGATAGAATGAAACTATGATGGCTGACTACTGTTAGATGTTGAGGAGGGACAGTCATCTTCAAGTTCTGCAAGGAAGTCAAAGAAGAGAAAGTTTGAAAAAAATTAAATGAAACACTTTGGCTTCTTGTTTTGTTAAAATGTAGTCATCAAATAAATTAGGGAAGTTCTTGAGAGTATTCTTATAATGTTTCTTGAGTAAAAATTGCCCTGTGTGAAATGGTGTTTGAATACTTTTCTACGCTCATTAGTAAAATTGTCAAAACATTACTTCTTATTTTGTGTGAAAACCTGACGTGATAGTAAAAACCTGAAGTTGTTTCTGGAATCAGCATAAAAACGTGATTCAAGAACACCTACTTTTACGAAATCATCTGACAAAAAGTTTGAAAATGAAGACTAGTGTAATGTATAGAGAGCGTCATATGAATACAACCACATTTTTCTCTTTCATTAATTGCTTTATTTGTTTGTAATAGTATTCGCAGGCTTCTTTTCATAAATATATCTATGCTTTGCAGTTAATTAAACAAAATCACTCTGTCTTTCAGAGTCTCGCTTGCATTCTATAAAACTTCAAATGTAATACTTTTTGTTACAAAAACAGAACAAACACAGAGAGCAACTCAATGGCTTTCCAGTTTAATGCAAAAAATGTTATTGTCTTGAATAAAAATATTTGGAAGGGTGTAAAATATTAATATGTGTTTTGCTCCATAGAGGCTGTTACAATGGACTTATACATTTTAATTCTAGTGTATTCATATCTCTTCTTAAATGTGTACGTACAAATATTACAAAAACCATATTATATTGTTCTACTTTCAAGGTGTTTCAAAAGTTAGATTAATAGAGTTAGTCATATGTTAATTTAGTTGTGTTCGTTGCAACTTTTGTTTTCCCCAATGTGAAAGAAGATGATAATAATAAAACTAATATTAATAAACCACAACGACACAAATAAGCTATATTCCTTCATCTGGTGCTTGTTTTATTCCTGAACATCTATTCCAGAAGGGAAAGCATAAGTCCATCGATATGTCAGAATACCAAAATTAAAAAATATGTTATGTTGCACTCACATCACTTTCTCCACTCTTGTACAAAATATTTTTACAGACACTTATTCTCCATCCATTTCATGTTAATAGAAATATCGAGATGTTAATCTTATTGCTAATTTTCTTATAGGTACAAGGGGAATATGGTAGACTTTAAGCTATAGTCAAATCTTTTAACAGCTGCCTGCTATGTGGAGCATCTCAATCTCTTTGCAAGTCCAGGACATAAAAAAACGAATTTCCACTTGAGAAAAAGCATAAGTATTAGAAAATTCAAACAAACAACAAGGAGTATCTCGGAAATGGTTCGTTCCAGACAAAGAAAACGTTATATAGCGTAAATTGTATGCTTTAACGAGATCTGTATTTTTGTGTAGTAGGTAAGCCTTTATTATCTCTTACTGTTTAACAGTTATGCGAAAGTCATTCAGAATGAAGAGGGCCTTTGGGGATATTCCCAGAAAATTCACGATATACATTTCCTTTGCCACAAAAGTATCTTAAATATATATTTTAATCAAAAATTTTAGAGCCGCTTTTGAGAAAATAAACATGTTCCATGTAAAAGGTAGTCTGGGATTGGACGATTTTCTTGAAAATCTTCGTGTCGCATCCTTGAAAGATAGTAAACTCAAGTACCAAGTTTGGTATTTATTCTACCTTTCATTTTTGAGTTATGCTGTTCACAAACTGACAGACAGATACACAGACACACACGGACATGTTTTCAAAAGTGCTTTATTTGGATTCAGGGCACTTCAAAACATGTATTTCCGGTGAAATTTCGATATCGAATTTTTTAGTGGAACGCAATGCTTCCCCTACTTACTGTAGGTACTAGAGAAAGTAAAAATTACTGGTATAATTATAGGGGATTGAATGTTTCAAATAGTAGGGGTGAGGGGGACAGGTTGGCTACAGGGGCAAGTTGATACATGGCTCTTATTTCAGCCCTGAATACATTGCAGTAGAATGCAGACATACTGTTCCTTGTCTCCAAATACACGTCCCACTAAAGCGACAATTCTTTGTGACCAGTTGCAGTGGAAGGAAGCATGAAGTTGCTTCTCCCGCCAGGTGTAAATATTCCTTCATGGGAACTTTTGTTTTCCTGAGTACATATCCAATATTAAAATGATTCTAAATATTGTGTTTGAAAGTGCTTTTAAATGGCTTTATTCCTTGGCATTTTAAGTATTTTAATTCCTTATTCTTGATCGCTGTATCCAGCTTTCATTAAAACAATTGGACCAGGGGCAAGTTGACACACAAATAGCGGGCAGATTGGCACGATGATAGCAACATGCAGTTTGTGTGTTTAAATTACTTTTCAGACATTTCTGATTAATCTTATTATTACCATTTCAGTTTTTAATTAACTTTGGACGTTACATCTTACTTTAAGGACGTGTTGATATGTTTAAAAAAACGTTACCATGGTGTTTTACTATGAGGAATCTGTAATTATATATCTGAAGTGTTCTTAATAAATTTATCATATTTGTTTTAATAAATTATTTAAAACGCATATTTTCCATTTAAATAACATTTAGCCAACTTACCCCTTCTCCTGTGTCAACCTTACACCTAGGTGCGGTAAGTTGGCTACTACGCCGTGGTTAGTTGAAAAATTTAACTTTAAGTGGTCGTAAATAAGGCGCAATTAATAATAGATACTGCTAAAGAAATTTATAGAACAACACCATGTCTAAATTAGCTGAAATGTTGCTGTATGCTGTAATAAAATAGAATAATGAAACTTAAAATTTGTGTCAAATTGCCCCCTTCTCCCCTAATGGTCGTGGGCATGATAGAATATTGAACGAGCTTTTAAAGAAGGCGTATAAAACAAAGAAACAGAAGAACAGACAGGGTTTAGAACAGCTATTGACAAACTTTCTCGCTTGAAACAAATAACTCAAAAGAACTTAGCCTATAATCAGGAATTACTATGCTATTTGTGGATTTAAAAAAAAAACAATATTATCCCACATATTAAACTTTTTGTAACTACTAATAAACACAGGAATTTTAAATTATATAATCAGGACTATTACAATTAATATAAAAATTCTACAGTAAAAGTTAAAATAGAAAGGAAACTATCAACAGAATGCAAAATTACCAAAAGCTTTTGGTTTCCAACTCTATTAAAATATATTTAAGAGGCGGCATTAAAGATCAGGAAACAGAAATGTGGAAGAAATGTTATTAAGTTCGTGACAGTTTTATTTCTACTTCTCAGTCTGCTGATGACTTCGCTGAAGATTGTGATTTAGAATATATGGGCATGAAAAGTTTAATTTTAGAAAATCTAATTGTATGGCTGCAAGAGGAAATTGAAAATAAAGCACTTATTAAATACGCAGACAAATACCAAGAGGCCCACACAAGCCGTCCTTAGTTGAAGTCAGTTTATACCGGACAGCACGGATGCCAAAAGGTTTGCCTAAGCAGAACTAAAAAGGGGACTCCATACCAACAGAGAGGAGCCCGCTAAATGAATGTTGAAAACGAACACTTGAACTGCTATTACTGGTTCCAGAGCTCAGTAGAGAAACTACCTGTTATATGAGCTGTTCCGGGTTCGATTCCCGGCTGGGCTCCAGAAAGTTGTCTTTAAACAAAAAAATTTCATACTATGCCCAGAGTCTGGCGTTTGAATGTGAGAGTACCTATGTGTATGTGAGGGATGTTATCGCTTATTTAACAAGCAATTCATTCATAAAAAGAATTAAAGATAGCCGCTTGACGCAAACCTGAGCACACGTGTTAAGTAATTTAGTTCCATGACAGTTAATCTACAATCAGTACAACTATATGGCACCAATTTGTGCCGCAAAGTTAACAAAATCAAACAGAATTCAATTGTTCAACCTAGCTCGAACTTCAAGCAGGCGATCACGCGACGCTTATCAGTACGAAACTACCACGTAAACACCAGCAGACAGCAGCACTACGTCAGTGACCTTTCGCTTTGTACCTGCACTGACTCTTTGAACAGCAGTAATGCGGCAATTTCTTTTGCATCTATGTATGCAGGGAACACAAAATTAAAAGGACGGCTTGTTTGAGCCACCGAGTATACCTAGGAACTAGAATTACTGATAGTGGAGAATAGGATACAGAAGGCAAAGTTTGGAAAATATGCAACATCAACGTTCAATACCTTTTTGTGGGATAAAAGACAGCGAGCATAATATTTATAAATGAAATATAACAGGTGCAGCTTTATATGGATCGGAAACTTAGCAACTGGAAAATAATTTCAAGAATATATTTTTGGTCAATGGAAATGGATAATTGGAGAAAGTTATCAGAGGCTTATAGAAGAGAAAGATAAAGAAATTAAATAATTAGATAGTGGATGGAAGTAAACAATAACACTGTAAAACATAATATGTATATTAACTAGATAACTAATGTAGTATGGGCATGTGATGAGAAAGATTAGCAAGGGTGGTATATGAGTGGATACAGCCAAGAGGAAGGAAAGCGGGAAAATCAATAACATGGATAAAGGGCACTATGGAAACGTTGGAGACAGGACAGTTAAGAGGTCAATGATTGGATAGAGGATAATCGTTTGTGCAGTGAGGGAAATTTATAAACGACTTTGAATTAATATTAGGCTATCCTTATAAACTGACTGAGTAAGAACAATAATAATACCTTAGTCTCTAGTTTAAAATGGGAGTAGTTAACGGATCGTTAAATACTGGTATGTAAGTATATATAAGTATGTAAAAACGGAATAGGTTTATATATGCGTTTACTAGCGGAAGAAAATCAATTTATACAGAGCCTTCGTTTCGATGCGTGGCCATATTACGGGGAAGTTCTTGCCCTGCACTGCACTGTTCCTAACTAGTTCTGTTCCTCCTCCCCTTTCCCTCCTCTCCCTGAGGCGCAGTCTTTCTTATAGATGTTGTGAAACCACGTGTGTTAGTGCTGTTATAACGGCAAAAATTCCTTATACACACATAATCTTCATGTATAATTCCTATGTGACAAAAAACTCTTGAAAAAAGTGAGGTAGCGATTTATAACAGATTCTCTACTGTTCGTGTCCCCACAGAGAATGGTTCGTGATCTTGCTATAGATGTAGGAAAGTGGGATATATTGGTGATAAGAAGCCGAAAGTAAATCGCCATGTTCTTATAGAGGAATAATTCGATGATATCGGAGAAAAGTTAGGTCCAAAACGAAAGAAATCTCTGAGAAACCTTGCACAGGAATCGGGAATTTAATAAATTTCGGCTTGGAATGACAGTAAACTTTTAAAATTAACCCTATAAGTGGTTAAGGAATTGCAAGCATGCGATTGGGTGTTGGGTAATGTTGATGTTTGCTCTATTGACACGCGTTTAATTGTTCTTTTACGGACGAGGCGTGGTTTTATTTACATGGTCATGAAGAATTCATTAGTGTTAAAGTAAATTTTGTTAAAAGGTATGGGAGATGTGTGGCGCCACGAGGACATAATTTCCAGTATCTTCAATGACGAAGATATGTAGTTGCTATATGTTATAAGGCTCTGTAGAATGGTTTTCCTAGCATTAACCCTGTTTACGTTGGGTGGAAACTAAATTAGCTTAAAAATGTGTGGAAAAAACTCGAAATATCCTTCTTTCCTAATACCGAATACTTATTTCCTTGCACATTCATAGGAAATGTCTAAAGAAGCAAGTTCCTCTAAAGAAGCAAGTTCCTCCGAACGTCGCTTGCACCTCCGAAGCTTGGTTTGCAGCGCCAGCCAAGTCGCCGACTATTGCAATCCCGTAACCTCTTCTACACCAGTGATTCGGCTTTCTATTTATTGTTGCGCTGCTGGAAGAGAATTCCAGGTCACTGGCCCGGAAGAGGTCACGTTGGGGCGGTAAGCCCAAGATCCTTGATTCAAACCCTTGTCATAGTTTCGATTTTTTTTCTTTCCAACTCCTTTTCTAAGCAGAACCTCAGCCACATCTTTACACATAATCCTGCAGCATCCATGCTGCATCAGAGAGAAGGAAAATCGCCGACACTCCACTCAATTATTACTTGTAATTACATAGTGATGATTATATTATCCATTTACAAACAATAGTCTTTAAACACGTATTGCCGGGTAACCACATGGGATTTATTGTTCATTACCTATACATTACCATGTGCTACGGAGAAATTATTAAATTTAAATATTTGGGTTGTTGAATAAGATACAAAATAAATCATGAAATTGACGATAAACTAAATAAATTTAATTATTTTTGTGGAACAACACCAATAACAAGAAAATATTTGTGCCGCATCCTTGGAAGGTCCTGCACTAAAGTATTCAACTGAATTTTCATTTTTGGGTTACGCTGTTCACAAGGAGGCGAGCGCACACACACACACACAAAAGAACCTTTTTTATAAAAATGCTTGCTTCGGTTTGAGTTTTCTCAACACATGCATTTCCAATGACATCTCGACATCGAAATTTTGAATGGAATACAATACTTCCTCTACTTACTTTACGGCACGTAAAAGAACCTCAAGCCTGATAAAGAGGCTTCTGAGAAACTTTTCCTGTCTTTCACGCCCAATATAGAATGGGACGCTAAGAACCACAGCAGTTAAAGAGCGTCCATAAATAGAGCTCAATATTTTCTTCTACTTAGTTTAAGTTTATAGTAGAGAAAGTAAAAATGGAAAAAATCAGGATACGGATATTTAGGCATCACGTATGAACTAGTTTTCGACAATTTATTGGAATGAATGAATGATTTATTTAGATAACGGTATACATGCATGGTTCCGTCGACCGTACGTGCTTTTATAACACACAGCATAATAAGCAAGATTAATAAAAATGAAGACTACAACAAATAGGAGGAAACGAGAGAAAATATACCACTATAAGAAAACATCGTTGTACAACACATTCAAATATAGCATCTTAAATATAAACAACCGTATTCCGGTGCATTATTATACTCTATTATAGTAAACAAAGAACAGTTAAGAGAATAAATATACACAACACACTAACACTAAGTGAAAAAAGAATTCGATATAAAAAAATAAAGCACCAACACCAACGTTTAGCTCTTCCTACACCCTCGCTTCCCTACTATGAACCTTCACACATCTCAGCTGTCTTGCCTTAAGTATAAATTTACCTACCCCTCCATGATTTCCCTGCCTGCCAGTAGCGTCCAACATGCCCGTAACTCTCCATTCGAGCTGGTAAAAGATCGCGGTAGTACATATCTTTTCCTCCATTCTTCCGTACCTATACAGCTTGCAAAGATATGCTCCCTGATTCTTCCTCCTAGCAAATGGGGCAGATTCTCCTACAACTTTTATTAGTAATTTTCATTATCCTTCATGTTCCCAGTCTGTCACGCGAGCTCCTGTCTAATGAGTTTGGTGTCCGTTTCGATGTAGGTATTGCTCCACACCCCACTTAGATGTTAGCTCAGGCTATATTTCTAACAAGAACCTTCTCCGTGCATTGCGTAATTGTTTGTTGCCTGTCAATATCACAGAGGTGGTACTTAATTTTTACTTTCTCTACTAGTATAGTAAGTAGGGGAGGTATTGCACTCAACCCGAAATTTCGATACCGAGATTTCACCTGAAATACATGTTTTGAGGTGCCATGATTCCAAATAAAGACTTTTGGAAACATGTCCGTGTGTGTGTGTCCGTCTGTCTGTCTGTGAACAGCATAACTCAGAAACGAAAAGTTAGATAAATACCAAACTTGATATTTGAGTTTAGTATCTTCCAAGGATGCGACCCAAAAATTGTCAAGAAAAACTTCCCACCCCAACTATCCTTTACATGGAATATTTTTCGAAAATTTTGATTCTCTCAAAAATGACTTAACGATTTTGATTAAAATATCACATGGCAAATGAAATGTATATCTTGAATTTTCTGGGAATTTCCCCATAAATTCTCTTTATTCTGAATGACTTCCGCATAACTGGTAAACCGCAGGAGATAAACAAAATTTTACTACACAAAGAATGTGTATCTCGTTAAAACACACAATTTAGGTCATGTACATTTTTTTTCGAGTGAGCCATTTCCGATTTAATTCAAAACTTTTTCTCAAATGGGAATTCGTTACTCTTTTTTTTGTCTTGGACATGCAAAGACAATGGAATGCCTCACATAGTAACCAGTTGCTCTTAAAGTATTGACTATTGCTTAAAGCCAACCTTATTCCTCTTGCACCTACAAGAAAATTAGCTATAAGAAATGCAAATATTTATCTCCATTAATTTGAACTTATGGAGAATAAGCGTGTATAAAAATAGTTTGTACAAGAGTAGAGAAATGCATGCGAGTGCAAAACATCAGATTTTTCTCCATGCACTCCACCTATTTCTCTGACCTGAAATCCAAGTATTACGCATCCCTATGGTTTCCAAATTCCTCTTTAATTTTGATGCTCATGTAAATTTCCTTCCATTCTCAACGGTAGTAGAGCGCCATAATTAGATATTGGTCTAAAAGGACGATTTTCATTCAGTATTTCACTGCTGTTATTTTTCACTTTATCGTCTCAATATGCGCTTCAAGAATTCCTTTAAAAAAATCGGGTCTTCACTTGGTCCAAATTCCCTGTTTGTTCCTACCTAACTGTTGCTCATATGCTCTCCAGTAAATTTACGAAAATATCTGAAGTTCTACTATAGATCCGAAGATCTTCTGCTGCATTTGCTCTTGACTTGAGTTTCGTGAAGCCAGTGTGCTTCGTCCATTTTCCGTTCATCGCAAACCTGAGTCCTAAGAACACGAAATTCTTAACGTTGTCCAGCGTCTGTCCTGCATATGTCTAGGTCTCCTCCCTACTATAAACCGGACCATTCTTAAAAGTCAATGCTTTACTCTTATTCACATTACATAACTATAAGTAGTCATTCATCCCAATAATCCCTAAGTCCGTCTAGTCCCCGTTGTAGTCCGTTAATTGTCGCAGAACACAACACTAAGTCATCTACGTATAAAAGTGCAGGGAGTTACCAATCCTCCAATACTAGTGCAACAAATGGCTGAGATTGGAACTGAACCTTGATTTGGATAATGTTCGTCAATATCAAACACTGGAAAATAAAGGTAACAATCCATTACAGCATTCCCGTTTATGCTAAAAGATGGGCGGTTCCTTTGGATAATTTTGATGAATAAATATCCATCCTCATTATGACCATTGCTCTGTATGATTTACTACGTCCAATTACTGAAACGTGTATATATAACATTGTAGGATGAAAAGCAGAAGCACTGTGTCAACGTGCTGCAGCGTCTCCATCTTCTGTCCCTATATTCTAGGTTGTTTTAGACTGAGTGCGCCATCTTCAGCTCCTCATCACTGTCCTCGTATATCAGAGCAACTCACATTTCCTCGACTTTCTCTACTTCAACAAAAGGCAACACAAAGAGGTTTAAAAGCCTGGCTCAGGACTGGAACTCCCTTCAGGAGATGGAGATTATGACAAAGGCAAATTCCATGTTGCCAAACAAACAAATGTACCAAGCGAGTGTTCTAATGCAGGTAGTGGTGCAGTGCCAGTGTCATTAGGGTCTTAAAAATTACGTAGGTGCTTAATTTATGACTGTCAAACTCGCATATGTTTGTTATGTAACTTGGTATCAAACTAGATTAGCACAAAGTTATTGACAGCTCTCACTGTCACTGTTTTGATCTGGTTTAGCTTTCACTGGGACTTCAGTTAGTTCACGCTGGCATTTCACTAATTGAACAAGTTCAGTTTTTTTATCACTTCAATTTCTTCGTAACAGCCTCTCCTTCCGGCCGGTTCACTCCTGGGGAGTCGAGTACAAGGCTTCTGCAGTGGTACTCGCTGTACGTTACAGTAGTCATCAACTCAGTCGTAGAAACGCACTTGATGTCGCAGCAGAAGCGCATTCACCATCTCTCTCACCACTGACTGACTCCTCTCTTGAGAACACAAGGTTATACAGGCAATGGAATATTCCACACAATGTTCTAGAACTATTTGTGCACACGTTCTGGAGGGGGGAAATCAACTTCTAGAATATTCTAGTCATCTACCTATAGCGTTTCTGGTGTTTACGCCGGGCATGTGCGCGACTTATCTTTGTTTATCTTCGACTGCCTGGCGCCGACCTCCCAGTAACCTTGGACCATAGTTGCTGCATCATATAATTTTGTGCACGAGTCATCATCTGTTTCTTAGGGACTTAAAATCCAAAAATAATCACTTAAATATTAATAAACGTTACTTCACGATTAATTGGTACAGTTATTATTTCTACTTTCGGTTGATTATACCCTGGCCTAACTTTAGCATTTGCTTCACAAGGGAGACAAGTTTATCTACCGAATTCTCGAGAATTCCCATTTTAAGTTTCTTGGACTTGTAGAGGGAACTGAGCAGATAAAATGTCCGCGCTAAAAGTACAGTAATATGAAATCAACTCTCTAAGTCCCCAATTGTTGCATTTAAAAGAGCCATAAATGCGACTTAGTTAACTTTAAATCAAAGAACTAGTGTTCGTTCACTTGATAACCGTTGCCGTTTTCAAGGGAAAAGTAAAGAAGTACATCCATTTTGTTGAATTAATAGTTTTGTCTACAAAAGTAGCATTAAAACATGATCCTTCCTTACCGTTTTGGAGAAAGGGAATCTATACTATTTATCGAAATAGGACAAGTGTTACGGAATACATCTGCCTTGCGAGATCCTTGAAGAAATTTTAGAGTCCTGCTCTGGTAAACGCGCCTAAGGATCGGAAGACACTTGCCATCCTGACTGTATGGATGGAAACGAAAAATACAGTGGTAGTGGAGTTGGCTTTCCCCTTTCTTGAGTTGTTTCGAGGGAGATAATTATATTCACACCTTATTCCAATTTGGATTGCAGTAAAACAGGGGTTGGATATGGCATAGGTATTTATTAAAGTTCTCAGCAACAGATAGTGTGTTAAACAGTGATAGTAAAATTCTAAATTGGTTACACGATTAATAACGATAGGTACTTAAAATCTAAAGAACAACTGTAGAAAAACAAATATATGACCTAAACGTTCATGAGCGCTATTGCAGTACTTAAAATATCTTAGGGTAAAACCATGTCTTAAGGATTAATATAACAAAATCCAGAGCTTCATCTCTATCAAGCAATAGATCTCTCAAGTAGAGACATGAAGCTCTTTAAAAGATCTATAATTTTCATATTGGGTATAGGTCATCTTAGAACCTCACGCTCTTAAGCGTAGAGAAACTAAAGACATGGCATTTATTCTATTTGTACCATTTACTTAAGAGTTTCCACCCAAAATTTGAATCATCTGTGGCCCGCATTCGTGAGGTCCCGGTTCGAACACCCGGGTCCGACCAACCTGACCAAGGTTTTTTCAGGGTTTTCCCGGGTCGCTAGGCGATACTGTGTACGATGAATTGATTCACGAATTTTCCTATCATCCCTTTCATTACGACATTTCTTTTCTTCTTCACCGCTATATCAGGCATTGGACTGATCACCCATCTCGGATATGCTACGATCCAGAGTTTCTTTGCTCCTCTACAGGCTGCTGACGAAGGCATTGTAACTCTTACAACGAGGAGGGTAATCTATTAGAGAAGAAGTTCACTGCAGTAATAAACGAGTTTTAGAAAAGTGTGTGTGTGTGTGTGTGTGTGTGTGTGTGTTTTTAGTTCAAGACGTACCGAGCGTCTTTCAAGGAACCAACCGTTACATTTTACAAGAAAATAACCCACTCCCAAACTCCCTTCCGCATGGAAAAATGTTTATTTCTTATTTTCTCAAAAAACTTCAAACGATTTTGATTAAAATCGTTTAAGACATCTGCGCGACGTATAAAATGCGTATCTTACACTTTCCGAGAATAGCCTGTAAAGACTTCATTCGCAAAGATTTTTTTCTATAGGTGGACCATTTAAATTGAGACTGTATAGTATCTCCAAAGTAAGCGTTGTAGAAATAAATGTCTTGTATAAAAGTTGCTTGATATTATGGGGGAAAGTAAATACCATTAGTTCATGTTTTATTTGGAGGACGCTGCGATAGGGTCAATTTAATTTTTTTAAATGGGAACCTATCTTTTTATGCTGTTTTCTCACTCCTTATAAAAACTAAACAACATTTGCATAAAGCACATTGTAACTGTTCTTACACCAACGTAAATAACAACGAAAATTCTGAATGGCTGTGTACGAAGAGCGCAGTGAATGGTTGGACCAACCATGTATGCTCATTTGAGGCTAAGCTACGTTTCGTAATTGGTAACTAACAGTTTTTATTTTGTTGCCTTATACCTCATGACAAAATAAACAGCTTTTTATAAACAATTTTCTAATCAGAAAAAAAACTAAATTGACCTTAAAATGACAAAAATAACGTACCCAAAGAAAACACGACTAATGGCATTTACTTTCCCCCATAATGTCAAGTAACTTTTATTGAAGAAATTTCTTTCTACAACGCTTAGTTTTGGAGAAATTGTACAGTCTCAATGGTGCGCCCTGTATAACCTTGCATAACTGGTAAACATTAAACGATGGATTTAAACCAACTGCACAAAAAATGTAATCTCTTTAAAATACGGCATTTATCCAATGATTTTTTGTGGCATCAGTCATTTCTGAGATATCCACTACAAATGGTTCGAATTGTTCTATATTTTGTCATCCTTTTAAAGTCCTGTCGATTTTCAGTTGTTTCTCGCGAATGCGTGGAAGGAGTATGGAATTTAAAGCCAGCATATAGCGTACAGTTCTAAAACGTTTTCTTTTATCTATTACGAAATGTGTAATGCTCCTATTTCCGGAACGGTTTATCTTTATTAAAATGAAGTAGATGGGAAAATGAAGTTCTTAGAATAACTTGTATACACACTAATAAGCGATAAAGGATAGAGAAAGTCATACGAAGACAACACCTCAGATTTGTTAATATTTTAATCCATAGGTGTGGTTGCGAATGTAAATAGGCAGAAAAGGTGGTATAGTACCGCACCAGATTTTTCACTGAAGGCGTGTTTTGCAAATGAAGTTAGTTGTTTCTCCTCCGTGCGACAGGCAGCGATAGTTCCTTATAAATGGCTAAACATCGTAAAGCTCCGGTACATAGACCGCAAATTTCTACCAGTCTCTGTTTCTGTCAACAACCATTAATAATCTCTTCTTTAATCTCCCACCCTTTCACGTTTCTTAATTTCGCAACTACTCCGTTCAAACTCTGAGCCCTGGTGAGGCAAAGAGGAGAACTACAAACAGAGGAAGTCGATCTATTTGCACGTTACATTTGAGAAAGTCTCTCTCAGAAGTTGGAGCAATATCGGTTGGCCCAGTGCTGCCAACTTCTGCAGGGGTGTAGAAAAGTTCATCTTTAAGTAAATATAAATATGAGAATCGGAATCCTAGTAACAATAGGTCTTTTATCTGGAAAGCAGTATTTAGAAAGTGCTCCCGTTTGTAAGGAATGCCTAACATGTTAATAATGTTTAATCTTGTACTTGCTTAAGAATAAATTAATAATAATATGCTACATTATTACTTTCTTTACTACGTATAGTAGGTAGGGGAAGTATTGTATTCCACCCAAAAATTCGATACCGAGATTTCACCGGAAATACATGTTTTGAGACCCCCTGAACAAAAAAATTTTTTTGGAAACATGTCCGTGTGTGTGTGTGTGTGTGTGTGTGTGTGTGTGTGTGTGTGTGTGAACAGCATAACTCAGAAACGAACAGTCGGATAAACACCAAACTTGGTATTTAGGTTTAGTATCTTCCACAGATGCGACATGAAGGTTTTCAAGAAAATCCCCCCACTCCAGATTACCCTTTACATGGGAGATTTTTCGAACATTTTAATTTTATTAATAATGGCTCTAACGATTTTCATTAAAATATCATATGTTTAAGATATTTTCATGACAAATAATATTTATATCTTGAATTTTCTGGGAATGTCTCCAAAAGTATTCTTCATTGTGAACGACTTTTGCATAACTGGTAAACCATAAGAGATAGACAAAGTTTTACTACACAAAAAATGTAGATCGCGTTAAAATATACAATTTATGTTATATACATTTTTTTTGTTGAGTGAACCATTTTCGAGATATTGCTTGTTATTCTCTTAAATTTTTCAATACTTATTTTCTGAAATGAGAATTCGTTATTGATTTTTTTGTCTTGGATATGCAAAGTGTATTAATCTCTGGCAAAGGGAATGGTGCTGCACCTAGCAACCAGCTATTAAGAGATATGTATGTGCTTAAAGACTACTGTATTTCTATATTGCCCTTCTAAATATATATTCCCCTTACATCTACAAGAAAATTAGCAATAAGATAGAGTCTACAAATGTTTATCTCGAATAACATGAAGTAGATGGAGAATAAGTGTTTTTAAACATAGTTTGTACAAGAGTAGAGAAAGTCATGTGAGTGTAGCACATCAGATTTTTACTTTTCTACCACGTACATAGTAGGTAGAGAAAGCATTGCATTCCAACAAAAAGCTCAACACATATATCACCGGAAATATATGTTTGAGGCGCCTTGAATCCAAAATAAAAGAATTTTAAGAAAAAGTCCATGTGTGTGTCTGCGTATGTGAACAGCATAACTCAAAAACAAATAGTCGGATAAATACAAAACTTGGTATTTAAGTTTAATATCTTCCAAAGATGCAACACTAAAAGTTTCAAGCAAATCTCTCACCCCTAAAAACCCTTTATAGGGATAAGTTTTTCGAAATGTTTGATTTTCTGAAAAATGGCTCTCACGATTTTGATTAAAATACCATACATTCAATATATTTACATGACAAATAAAGGGCCTATCTTAATTTTCTGGGAATAACCTGTGAAGTCCTCTTAAATCGAAGGAATTTTATATACTTTGTATAACTGGTAAACGAGCGATAGACGAAAATATGCGTATATCGTTAAACACGCAAATTATTTCAAATAAAGCCATTTCCAAAATATTCCTTATTAATGGTTCCCATTGTTCAATATTTTGTTATTCTTTTCAAGTTCTGTCGATATTCAGTTGTTTTTCGCCATTGCATGGAAGGAGTGTGGAATTTTAAGTTAAGTTTATAGGGCTCTGTTTTTAACATTTGACTATCGCTGTTCCCTTTGCATCTAAATGAAATGTGTAACTAGCTATTTCTGCAAAGGTTTATCTCTAATAAAATGAAGTAGATAGAAAAATAAGCTTTAGCAAGAATAATTTGTATACCTACTAATTAATGATAGAGGGTAGGGAAAGTCATATGAGTGTAACAATCAGATACTTTATTTTTTACTTTCTCTACCACGCATCTAGTAATAAGGTAGAAAGGCAATTTGTTCCACCCAAAAGTTCGAAAAGAGATTTAATCAGAAATACTTTCCTCAGGCCCCCTGAATAAAACAAAATGATTTCTGAAAAATTCTCTCTCTCTCACACGCACACAAACATTGTATTTAAGTTTAGTATCTTCCAAAAATGTGACACGAACATTAGCAAAAAAATTTTCCACACAATACTATTCCTTATATGGAGCATTATTCGAAAGTTTTAATCTTCTAAAAATTGCTCTAACGATTTTGATTAAAATACATTTTTAATATATCCATATTACAAATAAATGGTATAATATCTTGAATTTCTGGAAATAGTCTGTGAAATTTTCTTCATATGTAAGGACATTTGTATAACTAATAAACGTTAAGAGAGACAAACGTGCTACATAAAAATGTAGATCGACTTAAAACATAATTTATTTAAAATAAATATTTGTGGTACGAGTTATTTCCGAGATATCCGTTTCTATTACTTTGAATTTTTCATCATTTATTCAAAGTGCTGCAACTATTCACTTGTTTCTCGTGATATCTGAGAAAGCGTATGGAATTTCAAGGCCAGCATTTAAACATCTGACTATCGATTTGGTTTTCTCTGTTTGCCTAGTACCTACAACGAAATGTGAGTGCAAATTTTTGCAAAGGTTTATCTCGATAAATATGATGTAGATAAAAGATTTAGCTTTCATAATAATAGTTTGTAAACACTACATACAATATACGGTAGAGAAGGTAATGTGAATGTATCACTCAGTTTTTTTTTCTATTTCAAGCTATTGTAAGCGTAAGCTTTTGTAGAATTAAAAGCGTAAAATTTAAGAATACAGGTATTTCTGAATTATAATAGATGTTAGATTTTACTTTTGATCCTACATGACTGCAAAGTAAGTGGAGTAGAGGGACATGACTTGACGTTAATGGAAGATAGATGGAAAAGCACTTTCAGCTGTTTTCGCTACCTTTTCATAGGCTAAATGACAATTGAGCGTTAACTTGTATAGGAACGTATTGTGCAGAATAGACACTGGTACAGTTTGTCGATCGAGAGCTCTGCTCTTGCCCCCGTTGGCTGATTCTCTAACGGCTTGATGGGCTTTATCAATAGTGTAACTAAACACACAGCACGTCAAATTATCTAACGTGAAAGTCTAATAATAGTGAACCAGTATTTTAAATTTACAGCATTACAAAGTACGTGAATGGAATTACTGACGTATTTCTTACTATTCACCAGAACATTTATCACGCCTAGTTCTACGTTACACTTAAGTAGAACATTTTCTCTCTGGTTATCTATTTGATTAATATAATTTTTCGTATATAATGTATAACAACGTGGTTGGCAACCCATGTCCTACGGTTAATCGCTGCTGCTGACTGGCCTAGTGGAAGTCCGGATCTCAATCTATCGGATTATTTTCTGTGGCAGAAGCTCGAGGCGATATCATGTCAAAAATGGCACCGCAATATTGAGATGTTAAAAAAAGTCAAATCACGTCAGCTGTCAAGAAAATTCCACTAAACATAATTTGTACAGCTATTGAGTGGCCTTAAAGTCTTCACCACTGTGTTGATGCACATGCTCATCATTTGAACTAAGAGCGAAAAAAATAATATGTGTAATTCATTCTGTAGCATTTTTTGTGTTCTTTCAGAATACATGTATATTGATGGGTTTGCGTAGTTTTACTTAGTAGCTTTATGCATTGAAACTTCCGAAACTCCTGGTAGTATTGTTTAGAAACTAGTTAGTCTGCAATACTCAAACCTGTACTATTCATGCAAGCAAATAAAGTAGGTATTATTTGGATGTCTTCCATCTTCTTGCAAACTTCTACTTGCACATTATTATAACCAAACGATAGCATCTGATTTTCGAAATGTGAATGCATTACCAAATGCAAATTGCTACCGTGTGCACCATTTGTAGTTTAATTTACATCAAGATAATACAAAGCATGTTTGTGTTTGGTGAAACACTATGAATACGATATTTAGGTTTCTGTTCCAGAAAGTGCTTGTTGTCCTGTCACAATGGTCATCGCCAGTTATACTAACCGAACCATCCTATTCGCATTTTCCGCTGATTGCCCTGCACCAAGCAACTAAAGCGTTGCGTGTGTATGACGGCCCGCTTTTTTTATCTATAGCCCCCTTAACTGCTATGGTCATATCGGGGGCTTTGACTGAAACATTTGATGGTGCTTTTACATTTGAAAACAGGATTTAGAACACGTTGTTTCATAATTCCCATTGAAAGAGATGCTCGCATTTTTATCCGAGTCCCAATTGTTAGCATGAATTTAATGGGATATGTTTTTAACACAAAATCACAGAAATATTCTCAGAGTTACTGCAATAAGCGTACTGTAAAATTTGATCAAAACGTCACTCTATGGTTAGTTATACAAAATAAGATAGAAAGGCTTGAAGAAAAGCTTAAGCAAAATTCCGTAGTGTTGCTTTCCATCTACGAAACAAAGCCAGCAAAAAGGGCAGCAGGAGAGTGATTACAAGCTGAAATTGAATTAGAAACTAAGCATGCTGTTCTTGCTGTGGGCTTTATGGGAAACTATGATTGAAACTAAAATTTATACAACGGTATTGCTTTGTAACTTCTGAAACATCTGAAGTACAAAACTTTATTAAAGTTCTTTTTTCTTGACACTAAAGCTCTCTAAAAGCCTGAACCTGCCAATCCAATTTACTGTTTAGGTGATGTTTATTTCTTAATTATTCACTTTGTAAAATACGAAGCAGGGAAATCACGAATAATGACACATAAAAAGCTCAATTCTCTTTTTACTATATTTTATCGCTCTGCTTCATTATTAGCCACATTACGGGCGGAAAGGAACTCATTACATACCTTACAATATGTGATTAATAGAAGTATTAAAAAAAGTGTAATAGTATTTTGTCCTTTGATCAGACGTTTTCGGGAAAATAACAGATAGTCTCTGTTCCAAATTAGGTGTGTAATTCAACGAGAATGTATGAAGATAATAGTTTGTTACTTGTAAGATGAGTAGAGTAACTTATTTTTGACATACCTTCGGTAGTAATTATATGACATCTCGCACGATTGTTAATCACTCAAAAGGATATTTTGATAAACTTTCTGAAGACGTAATCCTGCTGTAAAACTCGACAACAGTGGAAATAAGTCGAGGTAGATCACGCGATCTGAACTAGTTTCAAGACATAAACAAAACATAGTCTACCTTGCTCCAATCCTTTATCCGAAGCGTGATTAGCGGTTTTCCTTTCCACATGACTCTTAGTCAAAAAAAAAGAACACGGCGAAAAGTTAATGTAATGTTTTGGTGAAATAAAAATTAAACTGGCAAGCTGTTGGCCTGTACTAGAAAAGTTTATAATGGAAGGAATTCCTTCAGCGTCCAATATGAAAAATGGGTCTGCAAAACATCGATTACCGACATGAATCTTTGAGAGAAGGTATTTATCTGGGTGAAATATGCACCAATGAGGGTATCCTTACTAGAGTATGACGTAATCAGTTAAGAAGGTGTGAAGCTTGCAAGTGCGCAAACGGAGGACATTTTGAAAATGCGTGTGAAGCGGATGTAGCATTGGGTTTATTGTTTCTTTTGCTACCCATATTTAAAGTACTATTTAGTAGACTTTATAAGAGCCTAACAATGCGTTTATAAGTAAAAAGATGGTTTGGTTGATTACATTATAGCAGGATTAATTGCAAAACTTATTTAAGCTTCATGTTACTTAGCTGATAAAAATATCCGTAGATTGTGAGTTTAGGTTATAAAATGCGTCACTGGACGATTCAGATGCAATTATTAGGAGGTGGCAAACACGAAACGTTTGATTGTTTACGCTCATGAGACACACGCCACTGAAAGCGAAAGAGAAACCTGTTTATGTGGTTTCCTCCAACTGTTTTGAAAGTAAAAGTGACACTCTCATGATTCAGTAAACCTTGTAGTGTTGCCAGCGTGTCTATTTTATGTTGTCGAAAAGACCTAAAATATCTCAGCAGGAAATGGTTCATAGAAAGAAATGGGAGTTACAGAATGTGTTCCAAATAACGAGATCTGTAACTGGTTTAAATTAATATACTAACTTCCCTTACCAATGTAGGAGCAGTAAAATGAAAAAGAGAGACGCCTCACATTCTAGCACATACTAGCAACCACCACTCACAGCTATCCCTTTTCAATAAATGCAGGTCATGAATACGTGGCACATACAATTATGTGTTGAAATAAACATTTTTAAGAAAATTCTCCAGATATTTGTATATAGCATCCACTACCTCTATTCCTGAAATTAGGAACATGCACGAGTGTTAAATTTGTTTTTAATGAAAATTTCATCCTCAAATTAATCGGAAAAGATATTCCGTTGCGATGTTGTATACTATTTTGAAAGTAAGGAGAAATGTTTTAGAATCCCCTTTCGCAGCACTCTCAGTATGCCGCTGTCTAGCTTAGTGACGAGTTGTGACGTCACCGCCCAATACCATATGAGCCGTGCCATATGCTTGCGTTGATGATGGATGTATACTGTTGGTTAGGGCCTTATTTTTTACTTTTTTTCGCAAAATGACGAATGAAGGTTTTAAAAAGGCACAATAAGATAATCTGCCATGTGTGTATATGTTAATGCTATCATCGCTTTTAAGAAATAACAACTGTTTTGTGGTTGCCGATATTGTTAAGTAGCATACCCACCTATTATATACCTGATTATTCAAGTTTCCTAAGTTGTAACAAATCTAAAGCATATATCGAAAACGAAGATGTGTTGCTGATCAGTTTTCAGAACATTGTAATCGCATTTTTGTTTCAAAGAACTATTAGTCAAACATCTGGCTTAACACTGTTTTTATTAGATTGGCAGATTTATATTACATAAACAAAGAATGCCGCAGGGCAAAGGGGGAGAATGAAAATAGCTGCAACATGTTGACATTATATAACACAAATGGAATGCACAAAAGCTCCAAGGCATCTCTAATTACGGGTAAGAATAACATGAAAAGAACAAATAAACCAGGAAGATTTAACGAGAAATGTTAATCTCTTCCCACAGAATAATCACGTTTTGGCCCGAAAAAACATGTTATTTTTGGCTTTATATTATATTCACTACTATATTTTATTAAATACCTGCCAACGTGAGCTGAAACGTTAATTGTAGTTTTTAAAGGGACAAATATATTGTTTCAGAAACTTGACATCAGAAAAAGATTAAGCCTAAAACATATAAAAATGTTGCAATATGTTTATATTACATCAAACTGATCCTCGCAACAAAACGGTGTAGATTTCTCCGAAATATCGTTGACATTTCTTCGCCATGCCAAAACACTTTTCTTCCTTTTTATAAACAATTATTGCTTCAACGTCTGGCCTGAATTACGATTGATTGATCCCGAAACGAAAAATCTGATATGTTACATTCACATATCTTTCTCTGCCCTCTTTTGTTTATTAATGGGTATTAAGTTATTCTTACGAAAGTTTATTCTTCGATCTACTTAATTTTAATCCAGATAAGCCTTTGCAGAAGTAGCTACATTACATATTTCGTTATGGATACAAAAAGAACAGTGACAGTCAAATGTTTAAGAACTGGACGCTATATGCTGACCTTAAAATTTCATACTGTTTCTATGCAATCGTGAGAAACAACTGAAAATCGATGAGGCTTAAAAATAATGACAAAGTATTGAACAAATTTAGCCATTAATAACAGATATCTCGGAATTGGCTACAAAGCAGCTATTTGAAGTAGTTGTGTGTGAGCTAAATGTGAGATCTACATTATTTGTGTATACGGTTTCGTCTATCGCTTAACTTTAACAGTTATACAAGATTATAGCAAATTCCTTCCGAATAAAGAGGACTTCACAGACTAATACCAGAAAATTCAAAATATACATTTTATTTGTCATGTAAATATCCTTTAATAACTGGTATTTTAATCAAAATTGTTACAGAAATTTTTTAGAAAATCAAAAACTTCGAAAAATGTTCCATGTAAAGGATACCAAGTTTGGCATTTATCCTAAATTTCCTTTTTGAGTTATATTGTTCAAACACACACACAGATACATGCATGAACTTTTATCTAAAATGCTTTTATGGATTCAGGGATCCTCAAAATATATATTTCCGACGAAACTTCGGTATCAACTTTTGGGTGGAATGCAATACCTTCTCTACCTACTATGTACGTAGTAGAGAAAGTAAATACGCTCTGCTGTATATTCTACACAAAACTGCACTTAACTATGTACACATAAACTAAAATAAATGGGAAATAAACAAATTGCGTCTCCGTTTTATGTAGTACTACGTGATGTTACTAGCAGCGCCAAAATAGACGGTGACGTCATCGCAACGGATGCATTTCTGCTTCACGTAACCTCTATGCAGATGAAATTGTAATTTAATGATATTTAGTTATTATTTTCACTTACTGGTTTAATCTTCGGATTCTATATGAAATTTTCAATCGGAATAGCCATATGTGGACATAAAGATAACGAGACTTCATTACCGAAATTGTGTGTACAAAATCGTTAATTGTAGCAAAAGGGAATATTCAACCCCTGTCACACATCTTCTAGCTTTCACATACGAAAATAATACCGGGTGTCCGGATGGAAGGCATCCAAAATTGCCAAACTATATCTCGCAAACTATGTATTTATTATATACATTCATAGCTTACAATGTTGTATAAGGAAACTGCCTAAGTCTTTTTCCTGACTGTCACGTCCTCAATAGATTGCAATAAGGGACCCCTTGGTGGCACGACAAATATTCAGACGATATTCCACCTCGCCCCACGTGGCCTGGAGCATGTTTGGTATAACTGTTACATTAGCATCGCTTATGCGGCTTTTAGGTGCTGAAGATCGTTGATCTTAACCTGGTACACTATGATTTTTCATATAACCGCGTAGGGTTACGTCTGGAGATGTAGGAGACCAAACATTGGGCCCATCCCTGCCAATCCGCCTCCCGGGCATTTCGCTATTTAGAAATTTCCTGACGATGAGGCTGAAATGCGGCGGAGACCCATCCTGCTAGAAGATAGTTTCATGCGGTAGAGCATACTGTTCCAGCATATCCAGGTACGAAGTTCCACTCACTGTTGGTTCTAAGAAGAGAACAACGGTCAGATCACCATGTTATGCATTACCAGCCCACACGTTGACTTTCAGGGTATCCCTCTCCAGTTCGCAAGTGGCACGTGGATTTACATTGTCCATATTCTACAGTTGTCTGTTTATAACTCCACTTATATGAGACGTCGCTTCGTCAGAGAAACACACATGTTGGACATAGACGGGTGACTCATCAGTCCTTTGTACCATTTCTAATGCGAAGTTCATATGTACAACTTTGTCATAGATTTTATTGCGTGAAGCATTTGAATCTTGTATGCTTTTAGACGTAGTCTTTTGTTCGATACATCATATACGTTGAACGTGAAATCTGTAAACTAGCATCACGAACACATTTACGCGAGCTTCTTTGGAATGCTTCTCTAATACGATTGGCATTTTTTCGGAGGTCCGTGACTTTCCAGGAGAATTTACACGTAACAGACTACCTGTGGTTCTCAGTTTCTTGTTCCAGAATCGAATACTTTTCCACGTAAGCGGTTGACTCCATATCGGGTTCTAAAACGTTGTTGTACAGATGTAACGGATTGCAACTCTGCGAGCCACAAAACACACCGAACCTGCTGCACTGTCGCCATTTTAACTGCACGTATCAAAACCAAACCATATGGCCAACCACGCAAAACAAATCTTTTAGTAGTGATGTAACCTGGCCGCGTGCATATGAATTACTTTGCGAGATATTAAAGTTTTATTTAGGATACCTTTCAACCGGACACCCGGTATTTTATCGACAATTAAACATTCATAAATGAACGATTATGGTAACAGTTCTTTTATAGCTATTCTCTCCAATGCATAGTATAATAAGCGGAAATATTTAAGTAATCATGTAAATGTAATAGAGCAGCAAATGAAATATGAGAAAGAAATGGAATGTGCAACTTAGATTCCATTATTACAAGAAGCTGTGACAGAAAACATTCAAAACTGAAAGTAAGCTGTGATTTTATTTAAACACAAAAGAAAAACCCATATTAATATAATAAATTATCAAATTGGTGAATAGGTCTGATATAAATTGGCAGAAAAATTTACTTAAAGCAGTGCACGTTTTAATTGGTTGAATAACTGCCCTTAATATTAACCTTACTTTAACACAGTATTGTACAGTTATGTTACATGTTCATTACAGCTATAACAGGTGTTTAAAAAACTATTCCATATTTTGAGAGGTAGTGCTGTGGACCAAAACAAGACAAAAATGTCCAGTAAACATGGGTTCTAAAATGCATACCTTAAGAGCTATGAGCACTTGTTCATCTTCACTACTGGGAAACATCTCTTCTACTGCAAGCTTTTTGCTATTACGTACGACCTACAGCTGGCAAGAAATAAATAAGGACACGTTACTCTGCTATTGTCCATGGTTACAGTATGCGTTTAAAATCTATTAGTGTTGTTACTGTAAACCGTATTCACAGTATTCTTATTAGTTCTAATGAAATTATTTGTGTTTACATAAGTTTGTGAAATGATTTTACATTGTATTTTTATCTTGAAATCTGTAGTGTATGCAACCCCCATTAATGATATACAAACACTACAGGAAGGCGTCATCAATGCCTGCCAGAGCGCCCGTGACCAACCTTGAGTCTTTCAGAGACTGAGTGATTCCTTAAGACGTCGGAGAGAAGCATACGTTACAATGAATGGACAACCATATTGAGCATCTCCTTTAGCGATTAGTTTACAAGTACAGTTCATATATACGGAGTGGTCGCAAGCAGATTACAGTAGAATCTATCTCTTTCACAGTAATAGAGTAATGTGTCCTCATTTGTTTACTACAGTTTGTAGGTCATACATAATAGCAAAGAGCTTGCCTTAAAAGAGATGTTTCACAGTAGCAAAGATGAACAAGTGCTCATATCTGTTATGGTATACGTTTTAGAGCCAATGTTTACCGACATTTGTTTGTTTCTTTCTTTATTTTCTTTTTTGGTCCATACTAGCACCTCCGAAAATATGAAATACTTTTTTTTTAATTCTGTGTAACTCATTGAATAAATATCTAAAATCTCGATAAACGAGAGTAAATGTTTCACATATGTTTCAATATTAGACTCGCTCAACTGATATTACTGGTACGAGGATGCTTAATTATATTCAGTTTTAAATTGTCCTCTTTAAAGCTTCCTTAAGCATGGGTTAGCTTCTAGACATAGCGTTGTTTTAAATAGACTATAATACACTTCGATAGATATCAGGAGTCCCTTTTATCGAAAGCCTTTCGACATAGTAAGGCCATCTCAAGAGTTTTCGCAAATTTTGATAAAATATTGTGGCTTGTCCTGTTTTTAACTGTCACTTCACTCAGTTCTTATTGTCTCCTCATTAATGTGATCTAGTTCAACTCTCCCGTCGCTGTCACTTCACTTTCTACGTAATGTAACGGCTTAACGCAATACGGTTCACGCACTGGAGATTCGAACACAAGACTTCTCCAATATCTCAGAAGCAGCACTCGCTGTACGTCACAACGGTCGTCATAAACTTAGGAGAATAACAATTTAGTCGCACCAGAAACGCAGTCGCTGGCTCCTCTCGTGGGAACGCTCGTTTATATAGCCAATGGAATCTTCCACAGAACATTCTAGGAACTTCTGGACCACGTTGTGGAAACGGAGTAAAGAAATTTCCACAAGATTCTGGTTATATTCCGATAGCGTTTCTGGTGTTTACGCTGGGCGAGAGCGCAACTTATCTTTGTTTATCTCTAGTTGACTGACTCCGACCTCCATGATCTTGGTTCATAGCCACTGCGTCAAAAAATATAATCAAGTATCATTTCAAATACGAAGATATACTACACAATAGCCCATAAACAAATTCTACTCATATTTTCCTTTTATATAGTAAAACTTTAAAACCCATATTAGCATATATTTAGTTACAGCTCACGACATGCGATATAATTCGCCAAATATACAAATTTTAAATTCAGTTTTACTGGTGACATACGACATACATACTCATAGTATTTGGAAAAGAACAGTAATATATGATGTGTTGCAGTCACATGACCTTCTGCATTCACTCTTCTTCAACTATTCTTACAAAAGCTTATTTTTTAATACAATTGCTCATTTACATATTTCGTTGTGGATATATGAAGAATACAGCAAACTAAAACGTGTATGCGATGGCTTTGAAATTCTGTTCTCTTAGCGTGAATATGAAAAAAATCGGATGTGTTACACTCACATGACTTTCTCTACTTTTGTAGAAACTACTTTTACAAACGCTTATTCTCCATATGCTTCATGTTAACTCAGAAAACGAGATGTCAATCTTATTATAATCTTCTTGTAGATGCAAGGGAAATTTGTAGTCTTTAAGCAATAGTCAAATCTTTTAAGCGCTGGTTGCTATGTGGAGTATTCCATTCTCTTTGCATGTCCAGGACGAAAAAAATGAATAACGAATTTGAGAAAAAGTATAAGTATTGGAAACTTTAAGGGAATAACAAGCAATATCTCGAAAATGGTTCACTCAACAAAAAAAATGTATATGACATAAATTGTGTATTTTAATGCGATCTACATTTGTTGTGTAGTAACATTTTGTCTATCTCTTATGGTTTACCAGTTATGCAAAAGTCGTTCACAATAAAGAATACTTTTGGAGACATTCTCAGAAAATTCGAGATATACATTTTATTTGTTATAAACATATCTTAAACATATGACATTTTAATCAAAATCGTTAGAGCCTTTTTTGTGAAAATTAAAATTTTCGAAAAATGTTTCATGTAAAGGGTAATCTGGGGTGGGGGGATTTTCTTGAAAACCTTCGTGTCGCATCTCTGGAAGATACTGAACATAAATACCAAGTTTGGTGTTCATCCGACTGTTCGTTTCTGAGTTATGCTGTTCACAGACACACACACACACACACACACACACACACATAGATACACACACGGACATGTTTCCAAAAATGCTTTTTTGGATTCAGCGGGTCTCAGAACATATATTTTCTGTGAAATCTCGATATCGAATATTTGGGTGGAATACAATACTTCCCCTACTTACTATACGTAGTAAAGTAATAAAGAAAAAATTTTGATGTGATGCGTCACATGACTTCTACACTCTATCGTTTGTGAGTGAGTATACAAGCCATTCTTATTGACGCTTATTTTTCTATCTACTACATTTTAACCCAAATAAACCTTTACAGAAATAGCTACATTACGCATTTCGTTACAGACACAAAGACAACCGCGATAGTCAAATGTTTAAGAACTGCACGCTATACGCTGACCTTAAAATTCCATTCTGTTTCCATGCAATCGCCAGAAGCAACTGAATGTTGAACGGACTTTAAATAATTACCAAGAAATGAACAATTCGAATCATTAATAACCGATATCTCAGAAATGGCATCCGCTGCAAGAAAACTTATTTGAAAGTAATTGTAATACATTCCGTGTAACGAATATTTTGGCGTGAGGGGAATGTGTTGAAAATCTTCGTGTGGCATCTATGGAAGTTATGGAATCCAAATACCAAGTACCAAGTTTGGTATTTATCCAACTTTTAGTTTTGGAGTTCTCTCTTTACAGACACACAAACACACACGCGGACATGTTTCCGAAAATGCTTTATTTGGATTCAGGGCACCTCAAGGCATGTCGTAGAAAAATTGAAGGTTCCTCCTCCCCAAACTACCTTTACATGGAATATTTTTCAAAATGTTTTATTTTCTAAAAAATGGCTCTCACGATTTTGATTGAAATACCATATATTAAAGATATTTACGTTACAAAATTTATGTTTACTTTTCTGAGAATAGCCTGTGAAGTCATTTTCATTTGAAAGAAGTTTTGTATATCCTTGTATAACTTGTAAACGTTAAGTAATAGACGAAAACTTACTACGCAGAAAATGTAGATCTCTTTAAAACACAGAGTGTATTTTAAATAGATTTTTTGTGGCACGAGCCATTTCCAAAATATCCGTTATTAATGGTTCGATTTGTTCAATAATTTTAGGTTCCGCCAATATCAGTTACTTTTCGTGATTACATGAAAACAGTACGCAAGTTTAAGGCCAGTATATAGCGTCCAGTTCTTAAACATTTAACTATCGCTGTTCTCTTTGTACCTATCCTAAGAAAATGTGTAATGTGGTTATTTGTGCAAAGTTTTCTTGATTAAAGTGAAGTGGATAGAAAAATAAAGATTCATAAAAATAATTTGTATATCCACTAATAGACGATTGAGAGAACTCACGTGAACATAAAACATCAGACTTTTTTACTTTCTCTACTACGTATAGTAAGTAGGGGAAGTATTGCATTCCACCCAAAAATTCGATACCGAGATTTCACCGGAAATACATGTTTTGAGACCTCCTGAATCCAAAAAAAGGATTTTTGGAAACATGTCCGTGTGTGTGTCTGTGTGTGTGTCTGTGTGTCTGTGTGTGTGTCTGTGTGTGTGTCTGTGAACAGCATAACTCAAAAACGAACAGTCGGATAAACACCAAACTTGGTATTTAGGTTCAGTATCTTCCAGAGATGCGACACGAAGGTTTTCAAGAAAATCCCCCCACCCCAGACTACCCTTTACATGGAACATTTTTCGAAAATTTTAATTTTCTCAAAAATGGCTCTAACGATTTTGATGAAAATATCATATGTTTAAGATAATGTCATGAGAAATGAAATGTATATCTCGAATTTTCTGGGAATGTCTCCAAAATTATTCTTCATTGTGAACGACTTTTGCATAACTGGTAAACCATAAGAGATAGACAAAATTTTACTACGTGAAAAATGTAGATCGCGTTAAAATACACAACTTATGTCATATACATTTCTTTTGTTGAGTGAACGGTTTTCGAGATATTGCTTGTTATTTCCTTAAATTTTCCAATACTTATACTTTTTCTCAAATTCGTTATTCATTTTTTTATGTCCTGACATGCAAAGAGAATGGAATGCGCCACATAGCAACCAGCGTTAAAATATTTGACTATCGCTTAAAAGCTACCATATTCCCCTTGCATCTACAAGAAAATTACCAATAAGATTGACATCTCGACATCTCGATTAACATGAAGCATATGGAGAATAGGCGTTTGTAAAATTAGATTGAGTACAAGAGTAGAGAAAGTCATGTGAGTGTACCACATCAGATTTTTTAGAATATGTTCATGCTTGAAGTGTTCTCTACCTATTTTAACCCCGTAACGGCTAACATAGAGAATTCGCATCATACCAGTTTTAATTTCATTATGTAAGTGTATATACCTTGTTGTTTCCTTGATGCGGCATTCACTTTCCGTATGTGAGGCAAAATATCAAATATTTAAACCAAAAGTTATTACGTGTAACAATCTAATTCCAGCAAACAGGTATGCTATTTCTTATTTCTGGTGTTATATGTGACCAAACTAAGATTCAGATTATCTGGACTGCTTCTTTCAAACGTAAACTAATTCAGACGTTAAGGTGCTAATGTAGTAAACGCTTAAAATTCTCAGAAGAGCTTCAATTAACAAGGATTTTGAAATAGTGATTCAATTTTTAAAAATTATTTAATAGTTCATTTGCAATTACATATTTTCTGTGACCATGTACAAAACAGTAATTCCTAGTACTTTAATTAAAAATAATCGCGCCTACATAACATTCTATTTATGTTGATTTTATGTTCAAAATAAAAATTTGGGATAGAGATAGTTTTTTAAATTTTGTATTTTCTCTACTTCATAGAGGAAATATTGTATTCTATGCAATACTTTTATGTCGAAATTTTACCGGAAATAAATGCTTTGAGGTCCCCTGAAGCAAAAACAAAGCATTGTTAGAATGAGGTGTGTGTGTCTGTGTGTTAGTGTGTCTTTGAACCGCATAATTAAAAAACGAAAAGTCGGATAAATACCAAGCTTGGTATTCAGATTCAGTACCTTCAAAAGATGCGACAAGAAGATATTCAAGAAAATTTCCCTACCCCAAACTACCCTCTACATGGAACGTAACGATTTTGATTAAACTACCATGTATTAAGAATATTTACATGACAAGTAAAACGTATGTCTTGAATTTTCTGGGAATAGCCTAGGAAGTCCTCTTCGTTCGGAAGGAATTTTGTAAACGTTCAGTGATAGACGAAATCGTAGTACACAAAAAAATTTAGACCTCTTTAAGACACTTAATTTATTTCAAATAATCTTGCATATGGCATCACCATTTCCGAGATATCCTCATTAATGGCTCGAATTGTTCAAACTTTAGCCATTCCTTTAAAGCCCTGTCGATTTTCGGTTGTTTCTCAGAATGTCATGAAAAGAATACGGAATTTTAATGCCAGCATATAGCGTCTAGTTTGAAAATATTTGACTATCCCTATGTCTATTGAAATGAAGGACATAGGCAAATAAACTTTCGTAAGAATAATTTGTGCACCCACTAATAAGGCGACAGAGGGTAGAGAAACTCATCTGAATGTAACACATCAGATTTTTTTATTTTTGATGACTATTGATCACAACTCAATTTTTTGGTGCTTTGTTTTTCTGTGATTCTGGTTGCTTTTCCAGTTTTCACTTTTACCCACTCACACAATACCTGTGCCCGAGGCGGAACTAGGACTGTGGCCCTCCACGCACCAAAGCCAAACGATCTAATGACCGTGTGTAGGAAGATCTGCAATAAAATAAGCCGTTTGGTACAAGAAGCCTTTTGTAGTAGCATATCAAAAGCAAAATATTATAAATAAAGCTTTAGTTTTTAAAAACCAGTTTGACAAAAACTGTAGGTGTTATTAGATCTTGTAATATACGAGGTGAAATACATTCAAAGCAAGAACAGCTGTCATTGACACCCCTGGTTGCATAAACTCGGAGCGCTCGGGGCTGCAGAAGCCAATATTGATAGGGGTGGTTTGAAGGAATCCAGGAGGCCGTGAAATTGTTGCCGATTGTATCGTAGCCGCTTCTTCTGTTGCCCAAGGGACGCTATATTACAAAACTTATACTCCAAGACAAAAGAGATAAACTGACACAAACAACACACAGAATACACGCGAGGACGCATCACAAAGCCTTTCTGGGAGGCGAAAGCAGATAAATGGCTCTCAGAGTTTCGCATGATCCAGCATTCGACATTCGTTGCTGACAGAACAGTATTATAGGTTCACGGTATTGCACTGGATATACAGAGCTTACATTCTCAAGGCGTAATAACCCTGAGTTTAAGTGATAATATGCTGATTAACTTGTATACCCACTAATTTTGAACACTTTTCTTAGTAAGTAAGTACTTTTGAACAGTTGAGCTTTGTCTGTGTATTATAAAAGTGCAGAAATGTGTAATAACCAAAAATAGTACTAAATACCGTTTGTTAAACAAACCAATTATTTGTTTTAAGGAATCTCTTATTAAATCAGGCAGATTCCTTTGTCTTCAGGTTTCTTATTAAGACAACAAACAGGTGCGACCAAGTGCTATGCTATGTAGCACAATGAGACGAAAATTAAGCAAGACAAGTTCCCCATAGATTGCCCGGGTCGGATTGAGTTAACTCACTCCCGAGTTGAGTAACGTGCGACCGACTGCTTGTCTGCGCTCCAGGTAGGTTTGGAAAGATAAAGGACATCTAAGGTGCACATCTATGTAAATTTTTTTTGGAGATTATGCTAGACGTGAGCTAACCTTTAAAATAGAAAATGAGCCGCTATTGTAAGTATATAGATGGAAAAAACAAAATAAATTCATTTTTATTTATGGACGCTCTTTAACTACTATGGTTCTTAGCGTCCTACTCTATACTCGGCGTGAAAAACCCAAAATTTTACTCAGAGGCCCCTTTAACAAGCTTGAGGTTCTTTTACATGACGTAAATCTACGACACGAAACCACCGACGTTACTTCACTTCCGAAGGAAGCCTGCTATGGAATTTTACGCCCGAAATAATTCATCGCCTTCCCTGGATTTGAACCCGCGACCTCAGGAACTAGAGGCTAGTATGATACTCCTGGACCACGGAGAACGACATACACGGAAAGGTTAGATAAAATGAAATAGACCGATAAATCGGTAACGGTAACCATTTTACGATAAATATTCTAGCTTGCTGGTCAGCGTTTCAGTACTGTTTACACAGAATGTTTAAGAAAAAGTGTTCCATATTTTGAAAGGTGGTACTATGGACCAAAACAAGAAAAAAATTTCAGTAAACATCGGTTCTAAAATGCATACCTTAACATTTATGAGCTTACGTTCATCTTCACAACTGTGAAAAATCCCTTCTGCTGCAAGCTCTTTGCTATTACGTATGACCTACAGAATACAATAAACAATGAGGACACATTACTCTGTTACTGCGAAACAGCATAGCTTCTAATGTAATCTGCTTGCGATTACATACGACCTGCACTTGTGAACCATCGCTAAAGGAGGTGCTATGTGCGGCCCATTCATAGTAAGGTGTGCTTCTGCCCGACGTCTTAGGGAATCACGCACTCTCTGAAAGACTCCAGGTTGGTCACGGGCGCTCTGGCAGGCATTGATGACGCCTTCCTTTAGCATTTGTGCGTTATTAATGGGGTTGCATACACCAAAGGTTTCAAGATAAAACTACAATGTAAACGCATTTCACAAACTTACCAAAACACAAACTGATTCCATTAGAGAGCAATAACAATATGCGTTGCGCTTACTCAGAAATGTGACATACTTTTATGAATGCTGCATCTATGGACAATAACAGAGTAATGTGTGTTCTCATTTGTTTATCGCCTACTGTAGGTCATACGTAGGTAATAGCAAAGAGATTGCAGTAAAAGAGGTGTTTCACAGTAGCGACTCGCATTCTGGAGGTCCCAGGTTCGATCCTCGGCGGCCGTCCACTCTGACCCATGCGTTTTTCGTGGGTTCCTTGGGTCGGAGGAAGAATGCTGGGGAGGTTCATCTTCTACTACGATACAATTCTCCTTCCCTTCATTTCCTATACCCATCATCATCCTTGTCATGCGTTTCAGAGTTGTAGGTCAGGCGATGGTGTTCGACGGGTTGCAGCTGGATGGTGGATATGCACTCTATAGGGGTTTCTTCCCTAGTGTCGATACGAGACTGCTTAGTTAGGTTTCGCCTAGAGTGGACCCGCTCCGGCTTCGGTGGCTTCTGGGTGAACCAGGGATGCGTCCGGTCTGGAAACGTTAGGGACCCCTTCCATGCTTATGGCCGTCGTCATCCGGAGCCTTCGGGTCTTTCTCCTCATCCCTCCCTCCCAGGGGTCACGATAGAAGCAGAAAGGGCCGCTGCACCCTTCTTACAGTGCTCTGCCCCGGTCGTAGGTACCTTCTGTTCGTTCGTGTCTTTTACCTACATACTTCGTATGCAGAGAAGACATTGAATTCCCCTCAGATATTCGATATCGAGTTTTCATGGAATCAAAAAAAAACTATTTTTAAAAAATTATTTTTAGAAAAAAGGTATATGTGTGTGTGTGTAGTGTGAGTGTGTGCATGCGGCTGTGAGCAGCAAATATAAGAAACTAAATTTCGGATAAACATCAAGATTGGTATTTAAGTTCAGTATCTTTCAAAGATGCATCACGAAGTTCTCTTAATTCGAAAGGAATATTGTATAATTTATTTCAAACAACTTAGGTTGCGGTAATTGCCGGTTCCGAGATTTTTGCTGCTATTTTTAAGTGTTTTTGCCATTCAATTATTTCTCGCGGTGTTATGGAAAGAACTGCCCACATTTGAACATTTGACTATCGAATCGGTTTCTTGCATCCCCTTTCTGCCTACATCACAATGAATAATAGAACTAATTCTGCAAACGCTTATCTCGATAACAAGTTAGACGGAAAAATAAGGTTTTATAAGACTAGTTTGTAGACGCTATAAAGGCAAACCGTAGTTGGTAGGGAAATCCCTGTGAGTGTATCACGTAATTACTGAAGGCCTCTGATCAGAAAATATTTGCAAAGTGTTCTGCTCTTCGGAGGTTTGAGGGGGGGATAGTACTACGTGGCAGCTCACGGTGCTAACGTTGTTAAAATCTGTGACGAGAAAGCAAAGAAAAGCAACTGGCCATCCAACAGTACTAGCAGAAGAGCATATGTTTTTAAGAGGACGTAAGTCTTGTTGATATGTTGAAAGTAGAGCTGTAATGTTTCTCAGAAAGCGCTAGAGTTATTGATGTCGACACATTCCTTATGTTTTTTTTTTCACTCCTAAGCGTCCTCTTATATCAAGAAGGTATTCCTTTGGAGTGTTCAAAGTGAATATGGCTAAAATAATACTTATTTTCACTACACAACAATGTGTGTTTAAAACGTTACTTAACTGTTGATGAACTTCGCAAATGGATAAAATGGGAAACCATTGCAGCCAGGATTACGGGTCGTAATGTGAAGTTAGGAAATGCTGCTGAATTAGGATGAACTTAACGAAAATGACTCTCGATTGGTAGTACTTAATGCTACTGCTTACCGTGATTGGTTCTGATCACCACTGACGTCAAACTTAATATAATGGGAAGGAAAAGTTTGGCATTTCCAAAAATTTAAGTTACGTCGTATTAGGTTGTCTCGTGAACTCAACCCTTAATAGCTCCATTTAATACAGTGTGATAGACCACATTACGTCGCGTTGTCAACTCATCTTACGTCAAGTTCATCATAATCTCAGCATAAATTGGAAAAATCTGATGTAATACATTCACATGACGTTCTCTACACCCTCTCGTTTATTAATGGGTATACAAACTATTCTTACAAAGGCTTGCATTTCTATTACATTTTAATCCAAATAAGCATTTGTAGAAATAGCTACATTACACAATACGCTGTAGATGCAAAGGGAACAGCGATAAACATGTTTTAGAATTGGACTCTATAAATATTAGCCTTAAAATTCCACATCGTTTCTATGCAATCGTAAGTAACAGTTGAATGTTGTAAGGACTGGCGAAGTAATGAATAATTCGAACCGTCAATAAAGAATATCTCAGAAATGGCTTATGCCACAAAAAAACTTACGTGAAGTAAATTGTGTATTTTAAAGAGGTCTATATTGTTCCTGTAGTACGTTTTCGTGTATCCCTTAACGTTTGCCAGTTGCACAAGATTATAAAAATTCCTTTCGAATAAAGAGGAGTTCATTGGCTTTTCCCAGAAAAATCAAGATATACATTTCATTTGGCATGTAAATAACTTTCATATTGTCGTAGCCTCTCTACAAAATACTACTCAGAAACTGACGGGGAGGCACTCGCTTAGCAAAAGGTACCGGTAAATTAACAAGATCTTCACATGGCGAGGCTACGACGGGAACGCAGCTAAGTTAAATACCAAAAATAATTGCTATTCCAACATATCACATGGCTTAAGGGAAAGGCAGGACACTACACTACCATAAACGAAACTTTCCTTAAATGGATGGCTTGTTATTTAATGAGATAAAAACAGATACTTAGCTGTTACAATTGTAGCCCACATGTCTGCCGAGCGAGGCCATCGTGCCGATCTAGCACGGAGAAAGGCAGTTCTACGTCCTTCCTACTCGGAGCTTACTCACTGACTCCTTCTCAAACACACGCTAACCTCAAGCGTCAGTGACGCCATCCCCTCCCTAACACTTAGTTCCCCCTACTCCCAAACCAACTGCCATCTCAAATCTCGGTGCCCAGAGAGTCGTGTATCCTATCATCTTTGCATATGCCACAATATATAGTATTTAAATTATAATCATTTGAGCCATTTTTAACAAATCAAAAATGTTCGAAAAATTTTCTATGTAAACGGTAATTTGGGATGGAAAAGTTTTATTGAAAATGTGTGTGTCGCATCCTTGGAAGATGTTGAACCTAAATACCAAGTTTGGTATTTATTCGACTTTCATTTTTGATTTATGCTGTTCATAGACATATACACGGACCTTTTTCTAAAAATCTGATGTGTTACACTCACATGAGTTTCTCTACTCTTGTACAAACTATTTTTACAAACGCTTATGCTCCATATGCTTCATGTTAATCGAGATATCGAGATGTTAATCTTATTGCTAATTTTCTTGTAGATGTAAGAGGAAAATGGTAGGCTTTAAGCGATAGTCAAATATTTAAAGCGGTGGTTGCTATGTCAAGCATTCCATTCTCTTTGTATGTACAGGACATAAAAAAAATGAATAACGAATTCCCATTTGAGAAAATGTATAAGCATTGGAAAATTTAAGGGAATAACAAGCAATATCTCGAAAATGGTTCACTCAACAGCAACAACAAAAATGTGTATGACATAAATTGTGTATTTTAACACAATCTACACTTTTTGTGCAGTAAAATTTTGTCTTATCTGTTATGGTTTACCAGTTATACAAAAGTCGTTCACAATAAAGAATACTTTTGGAGACATTCCCAGAAAATTCGAGATATACAATTCATTTGTCATGAAAATATCTTAAACATGTGATAGTTTAATCAAAATCGTTAGCGCCATTTTTGAGAAAATTAAAATTTTCGAAAAATTTTCCATGTAAAGGGTAGTCTGGGGTGGGGGATTTTCTTGAGAACCTTCTTGTCGCATCTCTGGAAGATACTAAACCTAAATACTAAGTTTGATGTTTATCCGACTTTTCGTTTCTGAGTTATTCTGTTCACAGGCAGACACACAGACACACATACGGACATGTTTCCAAAAATGTTTTTTTGGATTCAGGGGGCCTCAAAACATGTATTTCCGGTGAAATCTCGATATCGAATTTTTGTGTGGAATACTTTACTTCCCCTACTTACTATACGCAGTAGGGAAAGTAAAAAGCTTCTTTTTTATTCAGGGGGCCACAAAACCTGAAATCTCGGTATCGAATTTTTGGGTGGAATGAAATACCTTCTCTACCTGTATTAGGTGCGTGGTAGAGAAAGTGAAACACAGTGTATTACAATAAAATATTGATTTTTTATCAAGCCGTATTTCCAGATAACTGAAACTAGGGAAAACCCAATGGAGAAAGACACACATGCCACGTCTTTGGAACCGAACTTTAGAACTTGTGGGCCGTCCACACCAGGATCTTCTCAGTCCAAAGAACCTAAAAATGCCATTCTAATTCTCAAGTTTCTCCAAAAGAAATAAAGGGAAGTTCCAAGAATAGAGAGAAGAAAGGAATCAACAAGAGAACAGGAAAGAAAGGTTTCCTAACAAGTTACGCTTACAAACAGGAATTTTCTTCTTTTCCGTCGAAAATGGAATGACAAAGGGAAAGCAAATGCTTCCAGGCACCCACAAATGCAAACAGTGGAAAGAACAAAGTAAAGAAATTAGGACAGATATCTAATTCATCATTAAAAGAGAAGGAGAAGAGAGAAGACAGCTTGGATTTACTGCAATGAAATATTGATTCGAAGACTAAGATTGGTTTAAGGGTTGGATGAGCCTAACAGCAATGTGCCGGCATTGATGATAAAAACGACGATCTCTATAAATGTGATTTTTGTTCTTTAAGTTATTCTTTATATTACGAAAAAAAATGTGTTGTGGACCACTCTTAACTAAATGACATTATTCATTACTTTACCAAATAAAACAGTTTACCACAATCATAGTAAAAGTTAAACATCCATGTTTCTAATTATTATAAAATTGAAGGAATGCTCTATTAGGCTAAAGAGTTACTGGAATTTTTTAGTTTATCTACTGATAAAGTAGTTATTGTTTCACGTATGGAAAATCCGATTTTAAGTAGGACATGTATTGTACTTCAACTGTTGGGGAGCCGAACTTGGAAGTTTGTTTGCAACCGCACGTATGGTTCCCGATTTCCGGTAGCCTTCGCCCCAAGTGTACTTTCAGGTGGCCTTTGCCCCAAGTTTAAAAAAAAATATTAACCTTGTAATTTGACTGTTTCTTTAAATATTATATATTTATGTTTGCCTCGGCTGCGTCAGTATTATTGTTAGAGACACGTTTCTCTTAGCAGGTTGTGGTGCAACAAGAATTTAGGCTTACACAGATTATAATTTTACTTCACTTCCTTTCTTAATGCTTCACACGATTTAAATAACACTTCACTGATATAGAGAGCTGTGAGATTCTTTTTATTATTTACTTGCACTTTTTAATACGTAAACTTATTTTCTCTCTCACACGAATACGTATTATATCTCTCGAGGACGTGTCTCGCGTCCGGTTAGAAACACTGTTTGCAGGCAACTGAATAGATTTCTAGCGTCTAAAATTTGTAAATGTCTGTATTTCAAGTCACTGATTGGCTACTCCTAGTCCAATAGAATACCTTCATTTAACTAAAGCTTTTTCTGGTTGTTGATTGGCTATTTTATAAACTGTCACTAAAATTACATTTTTGCTTCCAAGAATCACAAGTAGTATTGTTAAACTCTCAAACTCATTATTGCCTCAAGGTTACCTCATTGTTACCTCATTGTTACCAACTATTAACTTATTATTCTCACAGCTCCTACATTATTAAATTACGTAATACATTTATATAACATTATTGAACATGTATATAATAGTACATAATAATATGAACATATATAATGACTTACATACACACATTGCTTTAAGGCGGGCTGTTATTGAATGTACATACTGTGACTAAAATAATAAGTGTTAAAATTACTGCCTCACTACAACCTACCTACCTACCTACCTACCTAAAGTAAGTAGACGTAGTGTTGCAATCGACCAATTCTGTGTCGAGATTTACCAGAAATACACTTTTTGAGGTTCACTTAATCCAAAAAATAATGTGCCTTTCGAAAAAGGTCCATGCATATATGTGTCTGTTTTTGGTGTTTAAAGCTCGTCTTCCAAGAATACGATGCGAATATCTTCAACAAATCGTGCAAACACCAAACTATTCCTTATATTAAACAATTGTTATTATTTTTTATTTTAATTGGTAAGCTGATATTCGTTTTTCGTGGTCGTGCAAGGAGAATAGAATTTCTCACCACATAGCTACAAAACATTATTAAATGCGCAATGAAAGATGGATTAAGGTAAAGTGCGGGTCGTCCAATAAGTAAGTTTCCCTATTTTGTAAAAAATATTACGCACTTCTGATTGATCTTATACTCACGGTGTTAAAGTGCTTACCTCCATGATGACCTTTGAATCAGGGGAACATGTGAAAACCACTTGGGAAAAGATCTGGTGAATACGGAGGATACGAGAAAACTTCCCATTTAAATTTTCTGAGCTCCGCCTGGATCAAGATCCAACTTGGAAGTTTTCTCGTATCCTCCGTATTCACCAAAACTTGCCCCAAATAATTTTCACATGTTCCTCCTACTCAAAGGTAAGCACTTTTAAATCTGATGATGAAATCAAATCAGTGAACAGCTGGTTGCGAGCACAGGACCCGACCTGGTACAACGCTGGCTTGGAAAAACTTGTGTCACTTCCTCAAAAATGCTTGGAAAAACATGTTGACTATGTAGAAAAGCAATAGAAAGATTATATAATATATATGTAGGATTAATTCAACATAATCAACTGTGTATAATGATTTTTTTATAAAATAGGGAGCTTATTGGACGGTCCTCGTAGATAGAGGAATGAGCTTTTGTAAGAGTAGTTTCTACAAGAACAAGCAGAGAAAGTCATATGAATTCAGAATATGCTTTATACATTTATGTACTTTGTATTGTATAATGTATTCACTTATAATTTTATATCCATTTTAACGCATTTCCTAAAGCCAAAGGAGAAAGTAAAAGATGGTAACTTTCGCACTGTGAAAGATATTTATGCTTCTCTCCATCGAGCTGTTACTGTTACTCCTTGTGGACAGCTGAAATACCCACAGTTGCCACAGAAGCGCATTTGGAGATGCTTTGGCCTTCCGCAGATTAACTCGGATTGGATAGCGATAACATGAAATTGTAAATGGAATTCTTCCAACAGCAGACAACTATATCGTCACAGCATGGCTATCTCCCAAAACTGCCCTATTTGCAACTTAGAGATTCACTTCAGCATTGAGTGATGGAATATTCCGGTAAAGCAGCGATATGAACTTAGTTTTAGGAAAATGTCGTATTTGGATACCTACCTGTTGGAATCATTCACAAATTGATATTTTAAATTTGAACTTAATCAGGGTGGGCCCTCAATTGCATAGAACAAGGACTATGACTGCAGAGGAAGACTTAGCACCTCAACCGACATGGGGTGAGAGGAGGAGAGGACTACCGGACCAGGAGACATACAGGGCAGCAGACAGGGTCCCTAAATTTTACAGCTTGACTCAACCGATAGCAGCTGGTGCAACCTGCTCCCCTCTCCCTCTGCGGGCTTACACTTCCCTAGGAGGGCCCGGGACTCGGTGACCGCCCCTATTCCACGGGACGAAGGGTTACATAGAGCATCCTTTTCCCCTGCCTTGCAACGCTGAGACTCCTGCCGACACTGGCAGCATACCAAGTAGATGAAAACTGAAATGAAATGAGAATGGAGGTGAAATGGAGGGACAAGAAATTCGGGGGATGTAACGAACCTTCCCAACATTCGCCTAGCGACCCGGCAAAAACCCCAAAAAACATGGCTCAAGAAGGTCGGCCGCGAGAATCGAACCCACGACCTCCGGAATGCGGGCCACAGATGTTGCCGTCCGACCCATGCCGCTATCCCTTCTCTGGCTGATCCCTTTACTGGTTTACAAAAGTTGGACAATTCTGCTGATTGTATACTGGCTCGCTACTCAACACTTGTTAAACACTATCTGGATTTTCATGTTTCTCCGTCTCCAAACCAGTACGTCAAATTGAACTTTTCCGTTTAGTTACTTTCCGTATTGCAACACCAACATATCATACATAATGATAAATCTATTAAAAACTAATTTTTCATGAGCGGTTTTCTTCCACATTGAATTATTTCAGTTTCTGTATTAATTTTAAAATTTCAATATTACTTAATAACGCACCTTAATTGATTAACTTACATAGATATTTCTTTCCGTAATGCTACTAAACTTCTGCAGTCCCATACTCAGCAATACTTGAAATAGTTGATACTTACTCCGACAAATGCGCTACTGCACGACATGGTCCAAGTTACCAACGTGTTTTACATCAGCTCATTTTTATGAGACATAAGACTGCGTCTATTCCAACATAATATGCATGCAATATTTAACCAATATGCAGTGTGTCTACAAATTTTGGAAGATTTCATAAAGCTATATTTTCACCAATATTTAACATAAATTATCATAGCACCGTTTCAAAGAGGGACGTTTGAATTTTTGCATTCACTTTAGATGCACTCGATGTGATCACCACGTGTAATACTGCAGATGTACAACCGGTGATCCTATTCATGCCAAATCATCTCAAGTATGTCTTGTGTAATATTCTCGATGGCTGCGGTAATTCCGCCAACGTCGCTGGAAGTGGAGGGACGTAAACACAATTCTTGATGTAACCCCACGAAGAAATCACCACTGTAAGGTCAGATGAACGGCGTGTACATATGCAGGTGTGTCTGCGGCTGCTGCACGGCCAATCCATCTACCTGGCAGGTGTCGATTGAGGTACAAACGGACATTCGTATGTCGATATGGAGGGGCCCCGTCTTCTTGGAAAATGAATACCTGTTCCACTTTGTCCCTGAGTTGTGGCATTAACCAATTTTGACCAGGTACACATTTCCGTTGTAGGAGTTCTCAGCGAAAAAAAAATATGGGCCAAGTCTTTTATAAACAGCACAAAACACGTTTAATTTGTCGCGGTAACTTCGTGTTATCTTATTTGCTGAGCGCCTGTTATTGTTTTACTATTTTTGAATTTTGGGTTCTTTGTCCTCCGGCTAGCTATTATTACTCAGTCGAACTAATCTCTTGAATAGGGTGTGTAAACGGAAAGGAGTTGTTACTAAAAGATAACACTAATAAAAGAATTTGTTTTTACACTTTTATTGCCGACACACTTCATTAATTTCACATACTTACTCTTGATACACGCCCTACTGAAACGTTATATTTTCGAATGCACCTATAATCACTTATTTGCCGCACATTATTAATTCGAGTATTTAACATTTTGTAACTAACTGTACGACGCGAGAGATTCTGTAGAATTGCGTAACGTGTACTTCATGAATGCTTCTGTTGAACTGCGCGACGTGTAACTCGTGAATGATTCTGTTAAACTGCGCGTTACCTGTCTTTGGCTTCATAATTTATATCCTCTCACCCCGATATGCCTAAACATTATAACAGAGCTGCTATTGGTTAATAAAGCGCGCTTTTTTTTATCCAATCAAAATTACGAACACATATGCTCTAGGGAAGATATTCCCTCCATTTCTAAATAAAAGCGCGCTACTCTGACGTCATTTGTTTGTCTCTTCTAATTCATAAACAACTCACCCCCTCGCTCATTGTTACCCGCTCCTATTGTCAGTTTCAGTGAGGCCGTGTAAACTTATTTCCTAACAATGCTTATAATTAACAAACATCTCAAATCATTGTCATACAATAATGGTAATTTACACTACAATCACTCTGGCATTCACAGTGTTGTGATATAAAATAATGCCTAAACTTTTGGACTCATTAAGATTCGTACCGGCAAATATCCATCCTCTTCGATCATGGACATAAAACTCTCACAAAATGCTAGACTCATCAGGCCGCAGTTTTTGTGCCAGCTGCAGTATGTATGGGAATAACCTCAGTTGCTTCCGTACAAACTTCCACACTGTTGATGTTGGCATCCGCTACGTGGACTTGGCTCTCCCTACTGATTTTCTAGGGCTACGTATAAAGCTTTCACGCACTGTCAAGCTTTTCTTCATTTACACTTGACCTTCTCGCGCGTCCTTTCCCTTGATGACAGATAAATCCTCTATCGCGAAATTGTTCGTACCACCATCGGAATGACGACCCTGGAGGTGTAGGACGTCCAAACTGCTGCCTAAATGCCCGGCGAACCGCTAAAACCGCTATAATTCGCGCAAATTCAAGCACACATCAACTACGATCGTTTGATAAAGCAGTCATTTTCTCCAAAAATAATGTACACATATCTCACTAGTTGAAAAATGAAAAGCAGATGTACAGCACAAAATTTTAAACTTCTCTTTTTGAAATGTTCTGATATGATATTTTATTTATGTTAAGTATTGGTGAAAATACAGCCTTATGAAATCATCCAATAATTTGTTGACTCACTATACAGAGTGAATCACTTAAAGCTTGCACCGCAAATATTACGGAAATGAAAAGTGCTATTGATGTGCAGTTTTCACACCAGGGGCTCGTACATTTAAACTATAAACAGATTTTAATAATACTGAGAAAGTCAATATTTTTAGCAAACATACAATTTTTAAATGGAACAATGCCTAGTTACATCAACCGAATAACGATAGGATAAATTAGAATCTTAATGGTCTTTGTTGCAGGATTCTAGTGCAAATGGTTTACAGAAATCGAAATTTTGAAAAGTTTCCACCTCAAAAATTGTTTGCCCCATTCAACCTGCTTAGTTGCTAGGTATTATGTTGTTATGTTTGTTTGCATTGTGTTTTCTGTCCATTGATTGCATTGCGACTTTCTGGTCAGTTAGTTTGTGACAGTTCAAGCAGTAAGTCGTGAATGGAAGATGAGGTTTACTAATGGACAAAAATCCGACATGCTCATGGTATATGGAGAGTGTAGGAAGAATGCAGTTCGTTCCTGTACCGTGTATGCGGAAACATATCCCAATAGATGTCAACCATCTCGGCAATTATTTATCAACCTCTTCAACCAATTACGTGAAAGGGGTACTGTAACACCTAGTAAACGTAACAGAAAAAAAAACAAGTTACTGGAGAAGAGGGAGAAATTAATGTTTTGGCTGCTGTTCCAGTAGATTCGCAAAATTAGTTCCCGCACAATCGCTCGTGGAAGTGGCATAAGTTAGGCAAGTGTACTGCGCATTCTCCATCGACATAGGTTCCATCCCTGTCACATCTCTCTCCATCAAGAGCTGCATGGAAACGATTTTAAGAATCGTGTTAACTTTTGTACATGGACATTAAGACATGATACACCAGATCCATTATGTATCTTGTTTAGTGATGAGGTAACATTTATTAATCATGGCCAGGAAAACCGCGGAAACAGACCGCACTATTGGTCTGTTGACAATCCCTGATGCCTTCGTCAGGTGGAACGTCAGCGTCCATGGAGTTTAAACGTGTGGTGTGGGATAGTGAACCATCAGCTCATAGGTCCTTTGTTCATAGATGGAACAATAAACTCGCACAAGTATCGCAGCCTCCTGACAGACCAACTGCCACAGATGCTCGAAGACGTTCCTTTGCAGACTAGGAGTAACCTGTGGTACCAACATGATGGCTGTGCAACCCATAATGCACGAGGTACTACAGTTTGTCTTAACGGATTGTTCACCGGCCCGTTCACCGGATCGGACCCGTTTAGACTTTTTTCTGTGGGGAAGGCTGAAAGGCACTGTCTACAAGGATGTACCAGCTACACCAGAGGATATGAAATGACGTATTACTGCTGCCTGCTCTGAAATTGCCGCTGAAATGCTAGAACCGGTGCAGCAGTCTTTTCATAGCAGACTGAAAGCGTGTATTGAAGCTGCCGGGGTTCATTTTGAACACAACCTTTGAAGGGCTATATTCTCTTTACTTGTAAGTATCCTTTTGTTTTTCTTTAGTTTGTGCTACCACAGGTTGTAGAAGTGTCGGTGCATAAAAGTTTCAAAATAAGATTTCTGGTAAACTACTTGCACTAGCATTTAGCAATAAACGCCACTGACATTCTAATTTACCCTACCTTTATTCTGTTGATGTAACCAGCCATTGTTCCATTTAAAAAATTGTATGTTTGCTCAACAAATACAGTTTCTCAGTATTATTAAAATATATTTATAGGCTAAATGTACGAGCCCCTGAATACTAATCAATGCTGTGAAAACTGCACATCAATAGCACTTTCCATTTTCTAAATATTTGCGGTGCAAGTTTTAGGTGATTCACCCTGTGTAAAGTATTTCGACGTAGTATGAAACAAACTCGTTTCGATATTCCAGCCTCAACTTTGCTTCGGTCGTAAACATCTTATTCGTCCTGAAAAATCTCACTTTTATATTCAGTTACGTAAATAAACCATTACATGCTGAGAGGTGGAAAATGATGCAGCAGCACAGAACAAAGTCTTTCAAGCCTTGGATGATTCTAATATAAGATGGTAATCAAGATGAAACAATATAATTTCCGATTTTTGCCAAAATATTGTCCTTCCTTTAATGCCCTTGTAATGTATATAAAAATTGGAAATGTTGCAGCCGCGTGACAAGAGCTTATTCTTCTATCTACTTCTTGTTTCTACAGGTAAAACTTCATTTCTGAATAAACAATTTTGTTATAGGCATAATAAAAATACAGTAGGGTAAAGCGATAGTCAAAATGTTTTCAAGTGGTCGCTTTGTAATAGCTTTGAAATTCTGCTCTCTTTGCAGGAATACGAATAAGAAAGAATAAAAATCTGATGTGTTGCACTCACATGACTTTCCTTATTCTTTTACAAACTATTTTTACAAACGCTTATTCATCTATTTCATGTTAATCGAGATGTTAATCTTATTGATATTTTTCTTGTATAGGGAAATGGTAGCTTTAAGAGCTAGTTGCTAAGTGGAGCATTTCATTCTCTTTGCGTGTCCAGGACATAAAAAAGCGAATTCGGATTCCCATTTCATAAAAAGTATAAGTATTTTAAAAGTCAAACAAATAACAAGGAATATCTCAGAAATGGCTCACTGGACATAAAAATGTATATGACAAATTGTGTGCTTTAACGATTTCTACATTTTTGTGGCGTAAGCTTTTTTCTACTTCTTATACTTTATCAGTTGTACAACATTATACACTATTTCTTTCAAATTAAGAGGACTTCACAGGCTTCCATGTAAAGGTCAGTTTAGGGTGGGGGACTTTATTTGAAATCTTCTTCTCGCATCCTTGGAAGATATTGAACCTAAATACCAAGTTTGGCATTTATCCAACTTTTTGTCTTTGAGTTATGCTGTTTATAGACACACACGGACATGTTTCCAAAAATACTTAGTTTTTATTCAGTGCACTTCAAAACAATTATCTCCAGCAAAATCTCCGTATCGAATTTTTGGGTGGAATGCGATACTTCTACTTACTATACGTAGAAGAGAAACTAAAAAAGAGTGGCGACTTTCAGTTGAGAAAAGTACGAAGTATTTGAAAATTTACACTAATAACGAAGAATATCTCCGAAATGGTTAACATTACAAAAAGTTATGCAAATTGTGCTGTAAGCAGATCTACTATCTCTTACTGTTTCTTAAGTATTCAAAATTCTTTCAGAATGAAGAGGACTTCACAGACTATTCTCAGAAAATGCAAGATTTAAATTTTATTTGTCATGAAAGTAGCTTAAACATGTGGTACTTTAATCCACACCATTAGAGCTATTTTGGAGAAAATAATAAATTTCGAGAAAATGTTCCATGTAAAGGGTACTTTGGAGTGTGGGAATTTTGTTTCAAAATGTTCGGATCGCATGCTTGCAAGGTCCTGAATTTGAATACCAAGTTTTGTAGTTAACTGACTCTTCGTTTTTTATTTCTTTGTCACGTATGTAATAGGTAGAGAAAGTATTACATTCCAGCCAAAAAATTGGACACCGATATTACACAGGAAATACGTGTTTTGAGGTCCCTGAATAAAAAAAAACTTTTATGAAAAGATCCTAGTGTGTGTCTGTGAATAGCATAACTCAAAAGCAAAAAGTCGGATCAACACCAAACTTGGCATTTAAGTTCAGTATTTCCCAGAAACACAACACTAAGAATTTCAAGAAAATCCGCTACCTCAAACTACCCTTTACCTTGAACAGTTTTCGAAAATTTTTATTTCCTAAAAAATGGTTCTAACAATTTTGATTAAAATTACATACATTAAAGATATCTGCATTACACATAAAATGCATATATTGATTTTTTTTGGAAATAGCCTGTGAAGCCCTCTTCGATTGGAAAGAATTTTGTTTAATTATGTATACAGTATTTTTTATTCCAAGATATTTAAATAAATAATAAATGATATAATTATAATTAAAACAATAAAAAGCTACTTAAAAGTTGACTATTTATTCTAATTAATTATAGACTTTTTGATTGGAAATCAAATATACTTTTTATATTAAATAAATCCTGTATAACTGGTAAACGTTAAGAGATAGACGAAAACGTACTACACAAGAGGTCTCTTTATGAAATCTCTCAAGATCTCCTTAAAACACACAATTTATTGAAATGACTTCTTTTTTGTGGCATCAGGAATCTCCGAGATATCGTTATTAATGGTTCGAATTGTTCAATATTGCCTTTCTTTTAAAGTCCTGTCAACATTAGCTTTTTCTCGTAATTGCTTGGAAACAGTATGGGATTTTAAAGCGTACAGCGTCCAGTTCTTAATTATTTGACTATTGCTGTATCCTTTGTATCTATAACAAAATGCGCAATGTGGCTATTTTTGCAAATGTTTGTTCGTATTAAAATTAAGTAGATCTATAAATAAGCTTTAATAAGATTAGTTTGTATGCTTAGTAATAAACGATAGAGGGTAGAGAAGATTATGTGTATGTATCACATCAGATCTTTTAGTTATGCTGTTCACATACACATGAAACGTGTTTCTAAAAACGCTTTCTTGGGTCCAGGGGTCTCAAAACATGTATTTCCGGTGACATCCCGGCATCGTATTTTTGGGTGGAATACAATACTTTCTCTACTTAGAGCTGTAGGTACATAGTAGAGAAACTAAAAACGAGACCAAATAGGAGCCCTTAGTTCTCTGTTTCACGGCATTTGAAGCTCATAGGTTGGCTGGGAATGGGTCGACTCTCACAAAATAAAAAAGAAGCAAATACGTCTTTACTTCCACATTCAATTAGCAGTTGGTAACATTGTTAATGTTAAAAAATATGTTGGATTGCGTTGTTCACATTCACTTTTATCTGGGGTTTACCTTTGTTCTCAAAGACAAATGTGGGATAGTTATGAGCTGAACCGCGGGCTATAAAAAGCTATAGTTACTGTAGAGATAAAATGAGATTAAATAAGCTTTATGGAGTTCAGCATATAAACAATATGCTTAACAGATGCTGTATTTCGTAGTAGCACACACATTTTACTGCAGAAAACTTAATTAGGTAGCATATAAGTAATCCAAGTGCTTTCAAACCATTATATTTTTCCAAACGTAACACTATTGAAGTCACTTTTACCCTAAATTAATCGCCCTTAATTAAAACACTTACAGAATTTCTGCAACAGCCATTCGGTCCCAAAGATATGTGCCAACCCCTGTAGAGTTTGTCATTTCATTCCGTAAATGTTCCTAGTAAATTTTCAGCCATAACTAAAATAAAACAAAACGATACTTTGTTATATTGTTTTTCGGGTAGTAAAAGCTTTTCAAAGCTTCATTGAAAAGTATCCCATCTTTAGCAAATGTCATTTATTCGGAATTATTCCAGAACTTGGTTCCGGAACATTTGGTACAGCACCAAAAGGTAGATTCGTTTCGAATGAGGCGTTATTGCTCTCCAGAATTCACTTTCTTACTGCGGGTTTAATTTAGTGCAAAATCTGTGAAACATTTTTGCTGGCAGTCAGACAGACTACCATAAGTTTAGCTTTATGGACCGTGGATGAGAAATTTGTCAGTAGCCGTAAAGTGCACCATTTAAAGTGTCGCAAAAAAGATTCATTGCAACACTATAATAGCTGTACGCTCACTTGCTAACTTTCGCAAATGATTTCTTTTCACTAGCATAATACTTCTTTCTCCAGGTAAACACAAAACATTAGAAGGCGGAGGCCAACAGAATTAATTACACATTTTCAGTATTCCGAATTAGTAAGAATAATTTTTATCCGACTAATAAAGATAGAAGGCAGAGAAAGTCATGAAATGTATCACATCAGATTTTTTTTCTATCTACAGCATATTAATCCAAATAAACCTTTGCAGAGCTACACTACAGATTTCGTTACAGATACAAAGAGAACAGCGGTAGTCGAATGTTTAACAACCAATAATTCGGAAATGGCTGATGCTACAAAAAACTTATTTTAATAATAAATAACGTGTTTTAAAGAGATTTATATTTCTTGTGTAGTACGTTTTCGTCTTTCGTTTAACGTTTACCAGTTATACAAGGTTATACAAAATTCCTTCCGGATGAAGAGAACTTTAAAGGCCGTTCCCAGAAAATTCAAGATATACATTTTATTTGTCATGTAAGTATTTTTAATATATATTATTTTAATCAAAAACTTAGAGCCATTGTTTGAAAAATCAAAATTTGCGAAGAAACGGAACTTATTTTAAAAAGTTTTTTATTCAGGGGGCCACAAAACGTGTACGTCTGGAGAAATCTCCCTATCAAATTATTGAATGGAATACGATACCTTCTCTACCTATTATGTATGCGATAGAGAAAGTAAAAAGTGATACATTCACAAGATTTTTTCTACCTCTATAATTAATTATGAGGCAGTATTTTATATCACAACACTGTGAATGCCAGAATGATTGTAGTGTAAATTAACATTATTGTATGACAATGATTTTAGATGTTTGTTAGCTATAAGCATTGTTAGGAAATAAGTTTACACGGCCTCACTGAAACTGACAATCGGAGTGGGTAACAATGAAGCTATGGGGTGAGTTGTTTATCACTTAGAAAAGACAAACAAATGACGTCAGGGTAGCGTGTCTTTCTTTAGAAATGGAGGGAATATCTTCCCTAGAGCATATGTGTTTGTAATTATGATTGGCTGACAAAATAGACGCTAATGTTGGCGCGTTTTGGTAACCAATAGCAGCTCTATTATAATGTTTAGGCATATCAGGGTGAGGAAGTATAAATTCTTGAGCCAAAAGCAAGTATCGCGCAGTTCTACAGAATCATTCACGAGGTAAACGTCGCGCAGTTCTACATAATCTCTCGCGAGGTACACATCACGCAGTTCTCAGCAATCTCTCGCGAGGTACACATTACGCAATTCTACAGAATCTCTCGCGCCGTAAAGTTAGCTACAAAACCTGAAGTACGCGACAACTATTACGACAGTAATTATTCGGAAATATAATAGTTTCAGTCAGGCGTGTATAAAGATTAAAGATGTGAACTATTAATTAAGTGTGACGGCAACAAAGGTGTGAAAATAAATTATTTTATCAGTGTTATCTTTTAGTAACAACTCCTTTCCGTTTACACGCTCTGCTTAGAGATATTTGCACGACTGAGTAATAATAGCTAGCCGGAGGACAAATAACCCAAAAATCAAAATAGTAAAACAATAACATTCGCTCAGCAAATAAGATAACACGAACAGATTACTGCGTCAATTATCAGTGTGTATACGAGCACAAACTAGTTTTACTAAAGCTTATTTTTCTATCTACTACATTTTAATCCAAATAAGCCTTTACAGTAATAGTTACATTATACATTTCCTTATAAATTCAAATGGAACAGCGATAATGGAATGTTTAAGAACTGGACGCTACACGCTGACTTCAAAATTGCATACTGCTTCCATGCAATCGCGATATACCACTCACTGCTGAAAGGACGTTAAAGAATGACCAAGTAATGAACAATTCGAACCTTTAATAACGGATATCTAAGAAATGCTTTATGCCACAAGAAGGTGTTTTAAGTAAATTGTGTGTTTTAAAAAGGCCTATTTTTAGTACGTTTTATCTAACGCTTATAACGTTTAACAGTTGTACAAGATTATACAACATTTTGTCTAACTCAAGTGGACTTCACAGGCTATACCCAGAAAATTCAAGATATACATTTTATTTGTCATGTAAATGCGTTTAACATATGAGAGAGAGTACATGAGATTTTAATCAAAATCCCTAGAGCCAATTTTTTTTAAAAAAAAATCCAAATATTCGAGAAATGTTCCATGTGAAGGGTAATATGGAGTGGGGGAATTTTCTTTAAAATATTTTATCCTTGAAAGGTACTGAACCTAATACCAAGTTTCGTATTTATCCGACTTTTCATTTTTGAGTTATGCTGTTCACAGACGCGCGCGCAGAACATTTTCTAAAAATTCTTGTTTGTATTCAGGGGACCTCAAAACATGTATTTCTGGTGAAATCTTGGTGTCGAATTTTGGGTGGAGCACAACACTTCCCATACTTAATACGTAGTAGAGAAAGAAGAAATGCATACTGCTTCATTAAAATAAATGAAACTGGTAATAACATGAGAATATCAAATGCATAAACAAAAGAATGAATACAAAACCACATACAAAACCATATTTAGTAAGAAAGAAAGGTATTAAATTATCAAATTATACAATGTTTACACTTACGCCACGTATACTCCCAGATGTACCTATCGCCCTTTTGTTTATTTATTCATAATTGTTGTGTGAATTAGTCCTGCCCCATACACTGTGCAAATCCATCGTGCTGAAGCTGTGCAGAACTTAGGCAGTTCAGACAAGGATAGGGCATTATTTATGATGTGTTAGAGACTCCGTGGAATGGAGTTAACCTCAGTAATCCTTGGCCTTAATTCCTTTCCCTACACTTAGCTATTTTATAACTAATATATACCTAACACATCTATGGGACGTGTAACTGGAATGAAGGCTTAATTTCATATATCTACTCCCATTCTCATATCCGTATAAAATGATTGTGCAATGACCTAGAGCATTTTGATGATGAATTCTCCCCTTTACCTCTTATAATCATAATCTCGTACAGCCCCATGTATTCTTACTAACGGATAAAAAATCTTATGATATTCACGCAAAAGTACGTGAAAGTTCGGCGGAACGTATGACTTCCTTAATAGCAATCAAAGTCCTGGAAATTCTGTATACCTATAAGTACCCTTTAGTAGTGGAACAATCATCGGTTGGAAGGTTCGAGTAATTTTTAGATATAATAGGCGACATTTTAAACCATTGTACCTTCTCGTGGCTATAGTAGTTATTAATAACATTAAAACGACTTAGTATACACAATGTACTCATACACAACGAAACAGGGATCAAGCCACCAAGTTAACCGCTTTGGAAAAGAGCATCAATACCAGATGGCCACAACAAGCCGTACTTCGCAGTTTGGTTTCCCGCATACAAAGGTGCAAAAGAAATTGCCATATCACTGCTGTTCTTTCATTTAGCGGTTTTCTCTCTTTCGGTACGGAGTCCCCTTGGACAAACCTATTAGCATCCGCGCTATTCGGTATAAACTAACTTCAACTAAGGACGGCTTTGTGTGGCCCACCTGGTATATGTTATTTAGAATGAAATACCGTGGCAGTTGTCTTACTTTACATGCATTTTTAGGACTAAGAGCAGTTATTTTCTACTCCATAGCAACAACATCATAAAGTCAAAACCTTCTCTACAAGTTTGTTCTTTATAACTTGTATTCTAGTACATAGTACATTTTCTAGTACAAATAAACCTTTGCAGAAATAGGTACATTAAACATTTTATTATAGATACAAAGAGAACAGCGATAGACAAATGTTAAAGAACGGGACGCTATATGCTGGCCTTAAAATTCCATACTCTTCTCATGCGATCGCGAAGAACAATCGAATGTCGATAGGACTTAAAAGAATGACAAAAGTATTTAACAATGCAAACTATTAATTACGGTATCTCGAAAATGGCTTATGCCACAAAAATGTTATTTTAAATAAATTGTGTATTTTCAAGAAATCTACATTGTTACTTTCTCTACTACGTATAGTAAGTAGGGGAAGTATTGTATTCCACTCAAAAACTCGATACCGAGATTTCACCGGAAATACATGTTTTGAGACCCCCTGAATCCAAAAAGAGCATTTTTGGAAACATGTGCGTGTGTGTGTGTGTGTGTGAACAACATAACTCAGAAACGAACAGTTGGATAAACACCAAACTTGGTATTTAGGTTCAGTATCTTCCAGAGATGCGACACAAAGGTTTTCAAGAAAATTCCTCCACCCCAGATTACCCTTTACATAGCACATTTTTCGAAAATTTTAATTTTCTCAAAAACGTCTCTAACGATTTTGATTAAAATATCATATGTTTAAGATATTTTCATGGCAAATGACATGTATACCTCGAATTTTCTGGAAATGTTTCCAAAAGTATTCTTCATTGTGAACGACGTTTGCATAACTGGTAAACGATAAGAGAGAGACAAAATTTTACTACACAAAAACTGTAGATCGCGTTAAAATACATAACTTATGTCATATACATTTTTTTTGTTGAGTGTACCATTTTCGAGATATTGCTTTTTATTCCCTTAAATTTTGCCAAACTTATACTTTTTCTCAAATTCGTTATTCATTTTTTTGTCCTGGTAATGCAAAGAGATTGGAATACTCCACATAGCAACCAGCTCTTAAAATATTTGACTATCGCTTAAAGCCTACCAGTTCCCCTTGCATCTAAAAGAAAATTAGTAATAAGATTAACATCTCAATATCTCGATTAACATGAAGCATATGGGGAATAAGCGTGTCTAAAAATAGTTTGTACAAGAGTAGAGAAAGTTATGTGAGTGTAACACATCAGATTTTTTTGTATGGCACGTTTCCGTTGATCGCTCAATATGTACCAATTGTACAAAATTATATAAAATTCCTTCATGGTGAAGTGGACTTCGCAAGCTATTCCTAGAAAATTCAAGATATACATTTTATTTGTCATATAAATATCTTTAATATATGATATTTGAATCTAAATCGTTACAGCCATTTTTCAGAAAATCAAAAATGTCGATAAGTTTAATTGTAAAGGGTAGTTGGAGTGAGGAAATTTTCGTGAAAAGCTTTTGTGTCGTATCTTTGGAAGATACTGGATTCAAATGCAAAGTCTGATATTTATCCGACTTTTCGTTGTTGAGTTATGCTGTTCACAAAATCACAAACACCACACCTCACATTTTTCTAAAAATACTCTTTTAGGATTCAGGGTACCTCAAAGCGTGTATTCTGGTGAACTCTTGTTACAGAATTTTTAGTTGGAATGCAACACCTGTATGTATAGGTACGCAGTAGAGAAACTAAAAAGCACAATATTTTCATGACTACGAATGAAACGAAGGCTTCGCTGTACAGTCGGTAGTTATTTGACGTACGTAATGAGATTATTCTCCGTTGTAGAACATTAGTGGATACCACCATTCGCGTTTATTGAATAATCAACTTGTGCATGTCATTGCTGCAGAGTCTGCTGTCGGGAATGTGTTCTTTTACGGCAGAAACGACATTAGGTGAACGTTAATTAACTTCCATCATCAAAACTGTTTTATTTCTTGATATTGGAATGAATAGAGCACATCTTTTATGCTAACTGCACATTGTTGTATTTTCTCCTCTGCGTTATGTACATTTAGTTCTTACATCAAGCAAGAGTAGTGCATAAAAAGTCATTTTTACTTTCTCTACTACGTATAGTAAGTAGGGGAAGTATTGTATTCCACCCAAAATTTCGATACCGAGATTTCACCGGAAATATATGTTTTCAGACCGCCGGAATCCAAATAAAGCATTTTTGGAAACATACCCGTGTGTGTCTGTGAACAGCATAACTCCTTTCACAGTTCCAGTCTCAACAAATGCAGGATAGTGCGGTAAACAAATTTCTTGCTGATTTTGAGCTTCTGGAGGGTTTTGAAAATCTCCCTCGTTAATTTGCCTACCCTGTACAATGCTATCACGGCCACACAATTTTCATAGTCCCCCATTCTTGAAAACCTAAAATTGACAACTTTACACTTCTCCAGCTCATCCAACAATGACTGACGCTTCACCAAATCGCTGTTGCAGTCGCAACCTTGAACGGGCGGAAATACACACACCCTCAAAAATTGGGACAGTATTTATGGTAAGACTAAGTGTTTTCATGGAATCACACATTTTAGAAAATTCCATGTTGCATGTTTGTACTTTTCCAAGAACATCATCTGCTACTAATGCTTGAAAGGTCTTTTTATTTTCATAACAACGGTTCGTTACCACGTCTTAAGGTTTGTGTGCAGGTATGGCATATTGTATGTTAATAAGCAGGTATTGTATAATTGACAATCATTCCTAGACAAAATTATATAATGAATAATGCAACGCGTTTAGAAGAGTAACATTTTATTTGAATATTATGATACATAATGGACACCTGTAAAGCTTCATAGTGTGAGTTATTTAAAGCAAAGGAAGTTTAACGAAAAATCTGAACTGTTAGACTCGCATGACTTTCTCTACTCTTGTACAAATTATTTTTACAAACGCTTATTCTCTATATGCTTCATGTTAATCGATATGTTAATCTTATTGCTAATTCTCTTGTAGGTGCAAGGGGAATTGGTAGTATTTAAGCCATAGTCAAATCTTTTAAGAGCTGGTAGCTATGTGAAGCAGTTCATTCTCTTTGTATGTCCAGGATATAAAAAAATTCTGATGTGTTACACTCACATGACTTTCTCTACTCTTGTACAAACTATCTTTACAAACGCTTATTCTCCATATGCTACATGCTAATCGAGATGTTAATCTTATTGCTAATTTTCTTGTAGATGCAAGGGGAATTGGTAGGCTTTAAGCTATAGTCAAATATTTTAAGAGCTGGTTCCTATGTGGAGTATTCCATTTTCCTTGCATTACCAGTACAAAATATCTGATGCGTTACACTCACATGACTTTCTCTGCTCTTGTACAAACTATTTTTACAAACGCTTATTCTCCATCTACTTCATGTTAATCGAGATAAACCTTTGCAGACTCTATCTTATTGCTAATTTTCTTGTAGATGTAAGGGGAAACTATATTTACAAGGGCAGTATCGAAAAACAGTAGCCTTTAAGCACATACATATCCCTTAATAGCTGGTTGCTAGGTGCAGCACTATTCCCTTTTCCACAGATTAATACTCTTTGCATATCCAAGACAAAAAATGAATAACGAATTCCCATTTGAGAAAATAAGTATTGAAAAATTTAAGGGAATAACAAGCAATATCTCGAAAATGGTTCACTCAACAACAAAAATGTATATGACATAAATTGTGTATTTTAACGCGATCTACATCTTTTGTGTAGTAAAATTTTGTCTATCTCTTATGGTTTACCAATTATGCAAAAGTCGTTTACAATGAAGAATACTTTTGGAGACATTCCCAGAAAATTCAAGATATACATTTTATTTGTCATGAGAATATCTTAAACATATGATATTTTAATCAAAATCGTTAGAGCCATTTTTGAGAAAATTAAAATTTTCGAAAAATTTTATATGTAAAGGGTACTCTGGGGTGGGGGGGATTTTCTTGAAAACCTTTCTTGTCGCATCTCTGGAAGATTCTGAACCTAAATACCAAGTTTGGTGTTTATCCGACTGTTCGTTTCTGAGTTATGCTGTTCACAGAACAGACAGACACACAGACACACAAACGGATATGTTTCCAAAAATACTTTTTTTGGATTCAGGGGAGCTCAAAACATGTATTTCCGGTGAAATCTCGGTATCGAATTTTTGGATGGAATACAATACTTCCCCTACTTACTATACGTAGTAGAGAAAGTAAAAATTGAATAACGAATTTGAGAAAAAGTATAAGTATTGCAAAATTTAAGAGAATAACAAGCAATATATCGAGAATGGTTCACTCAACAAAAAAATGTATATGACATAAATTGTGTATTTTAACGCGATCTACATTTTTTGTGTAGTAAACGTTTGTCTATCTCTTATGGTTTACCAGTTACGCAAAAGTCGTTCTCAATGAAGAACACTTTTGGAGACATTCCCAGAAAATTCGAGATATACATTTCATTTGTCATGAAAATATCTTAAACATATGATATTTTAATCAAAATTGTTGTAGCCGTTTTTGAGAAAATTAAAGTTTTCGAAAAATGTTGTATATAAAGGGTAATCTGGGGTGAGGGGATTTTCTTGAAAGCCTACGTGTCGCATCTCTGGAAGATACTAAAGCTAAATACCAAGTTTGGTTTTTATCCAACTGTTCGTTTCTAAAAAAAAGACCACGCACAGTACGAACTCCAGAGCTTGTGAAAGCGTGCGCTTCGAAATTCTAAAGGAGACAATCAGTTATGGCTCATGAGCTAAAAATATCCAAAATGTCTATGTATCGCACATTAAGCAGTGACTTGGGACTCCATGCTTACATCTCCTGACAATGAGCTGAAGCGCCAGAGGCTCCTAAAATCAACGCGCTTACCTAAGCATTACGCAGTAAATGGGCACCGTCGAAACCTTTTCACTGATGAAAAGATTTTCAGTGTTGAGAAGGCTTTTAATGCCCAAAATGACAGGATATATACCAAATCCTAGAGAAGCTGGAGAAAAAGCTCCAAGGATCCAGAGGGGTCATCATCCTGCATCAGTCATGGTGTGGTCTGGTGTGAGCTACGAGGGCACAACGGAGCTCCATTTTTTGTGAAAAGGGGATCATAACTTCAGCCAAAGTATACCAAGAGACAGTGCTTGAGGGTATAGTCAATAATCACAACACCCTCTTCCATGGACAGAACTGGAGTTTCCAGCAGGACTCACACCCAGCACACAAGACATGGAAAACCCAGCAGTGGCTGGAGGCAAATGTTCCAGATTTTATTTCCACTTCCGATTAGCCTTCTGCAAGTCCGGATTTAAACCCTTTGGACTACAAATTGTGGTCCAAGCTTCAGGAGATGTCTTGCAAGAAGAGACATCCCAATATTGAAAGTTTAAAGCGGTCTCTTCAGAAGGCAGCTACAGATTTTCCACGTGATGTGTTGGGTAATTCAATTGATGAGTGGTCACAAAGACTTAGGAACTGTGTGCGTGCTAATGAGGTCATTTTGAATAATTATTTGTGATTTTGATCCATAATGCAGCCACATAATTCATATTATTAGGATATTAAAATATTTCTAGCCATTTTGTGTTAATTTACTTAAAACTTTGGGATAGTATGTATGGTAAGACTATGTAATTTGATACAGGTTGTGTATTATAAAGAGCTCTACATCTTTACTTTCTCTGCCACGTACCCAGTTGGTAGAGAAGACATCACATTCCACTAAAAAATTCGATATTAAGATTTCATCGAAATATATGTTTAAAGTACCTGAATAAAACCGCGGTTTTGAAAAGGTTCTGTATGTGTCTGTCTGTGACAAACATCTTTCAAGCATGTCACGCGAAGATATTCGAGAAAATCCCCGCCTTCCAAACAACCCTTTACATGGAAAGTGTTTCGTTATTTAGTAAACGTAACTCTTGAATTTTCTGGGAATATTCTGTGAAGTCCTCCTCATTCTGAATGACTTTTGCACGAGGACGGATCGAAAAGTAACGCACAATAATTTTTTCTGCCTTGATATTTCAGCTGGAATATTGCAATTTCACACAGATATAGTTTGAAGTTTTCAATACAGAGGGTGTTTGTTATGTGCAGCTCTAGCGAGAGAAGCGTAAACTACGCAACAAAGATGGCGTGCATGTTACTGTCGTCCACGTGTGAAAAGCAGAGAGGGGTGGTTCGATATTTGTGGGCCAAATGGCATAAACCGAGTGATATTCACATGGATATGCGTAATGTGCATGGGGATGATTGTATGGAACCTAGCAATGTCACCAGGTGGTGTGCATTCTTCATAGAGGGCCGTGTGAACCTTAGTGATTCGCCACGCTCCGGGAGCCCGGTAACAGCTGCAACCCCGCAGAATGTCAGAGGCATTGGGGCGGCAATTTTGAACGACCGGCGTGTGCAACTGCGAACCTTATCACAACAGTTAAACATTTCCAATGGTGCAGTGTACGATATTGTTCATGACACGTTGAAATTTCGTAAAGTTGGTGCTCACTGGGTGCCTACGAACCTCACAGACAACCACAAAGGCCAGCGAATGATGAGCTTTTTGAAAGGAATCGTCACTGGTGACGAGTTTTGAGGATACCACTACAAGCCCGAAACCATGCAGGCAAAGTATGGAGTGGAAACATGCTGGTTCCCCAGTGAACAAAAAATTCAAAGTGACTCAGTCTCCTATGAAAAAGATTGTGACCGTGTTCTGGGATATGCATGGTGTTGTATTGGTGGACTTTGCTGAACACGGGACGACTGTGAATGCTCCAGCCTACATGAAAACATTGGTGAAGTTGCGTCGTGCCCTTCGTGGCAGATGCCACAACATGAATGCTGTCGATATCAAAATGACGATGCTCGCCCACATGTTGCTGTTGCTGTTCGTCAGAAAATCACCAAATTTGGTTGAGAGGTGGTCCAGCATCCACCATACAGTCCGGACCTTGTACCGTCTGACTTTCATCTGTTTGGTCCCATGAAGATATTCCTGGCCGGCCAACGCTTTGCAAAAGATGCGGAAGGGAAATCAGCAGTCCGCAAATGGCTATAATCCAAGGAAACGGACTTCTACGACACGATGGGATAAATGTGTTGAAAAACTTGGTGACTATGGTGAAAAGTAGATAAAAGTTTTGATTTTTTTTAACTATTAAACCTCTTTATAAAAAAATATTGTGCGTTTCTTTTCAATCCGCCCTCGTATACCTGGTAAACAGCAAGGGATAGACAAAGCTTTGCTACATGAAAAATGTAGATCTCGTTAAATCTCATAATTTATGTCAACCAAAATTGTTTGTGACGTTAACCATTTGCGGAGATATTCCTTATTATTGGTTCGAGTTTTCAAATGCGTATACTTTACTTAAATACATGAAGAGATGTTCTGAAGAAAAAATTTTAGTATTGAAAAAGGTGTGGTGTATAACAAAACAAGGATTAGAAGTCTAATAAACCTAAGAAAAAAATCTGATATGTTACACTCAAATGACTTTCTCTACTCTTGTACAAATTATTTTTACAAACGCTTATTCCCCATTTGCTTCATGTTAATCGAGATATCGAGATGTTAATCTTATTGCTAATTTTCTTGCAGATGCAACGGGAATTGCTAGGCTTTAAGCGATAGTCAAATATTTTAAGAGCTGGTTGCTATGTGTAGTATTCCATTCTCTTTGCATTATCAGAGTAAAAAAATCTGATGTATTACACTCACATGACCTTCTCTACTCTTGTACAAACTATTTTTACAAACGCTTATTCCCCATATGGTTCATGTTAATCGAGATATTGAGATGTTAATCTTATTGCTATTTTTCTTGTAGATGCAAGGGGAATTGCTAGGCTTTAAGCTATAGTCAAATATTTTAACAGTTGATTGCTATGTGGAGTATTCCATTCTCTTTGCATTACCAGGACAAAAAAAATGAATAACGAATTCGAGAAAAGGTATAAATATTGCAAAGTTTAAGGGAATAACAAGCAATATCTGGAAAATTGTTCACTCAACAACAAAGAATGTATATGGCATAAGTTGTGTATTTTAACGCGATCTACATTTTTTGTGTAGTAAAATTTTGTCTATCTCCTATGGTTTACCAGTTTACCAAAAGTTGTTCACAATGAAGATTACTTTTGGAGACATTCCCAGAAAATTCGAGATATACATTTCATTTGTCATGAAAATATCTTAAACATATGATACTTTAATCAAAATCGTTAGAACCATTTTTGAGAAAATTAAAATTTTCGAAAAATGTTCCATGTAAAGGGTAATCTGTGGTGTGGGATTTTCTTGAAAACCTTCGTGTCGCATCTCAGGAAGATACTGAACCTAAATACCAAGTTTGGTGTTTATCCGACTGTTCGTTTCTGAGTTATGCAGTTCACAGACACATACATGGACATGTGTCCAATTTTTTTTTTTTTTGGATTAAGGGAGTCTCAAAACATATGTTTCCAGTGAAATCTCGGTATCGAATTTTTGGGTGGAATACAATACTTCCCCTACTTACTGTACGTAGTAGAGGAAGTAAACATCTGATGTTACGTATGTAATGTTTAAGCCCCGTTCTTACTGCATATGGCACCACAGGTGGTGGACACTGATGTTACATGAAATTTAATGAGACTTGGGGAAACAATTTTGGAAGGCAAAATGTTCTGGGCTTAAGTTTAGTTTAGCTTCCACACATTTTCGAGTTATGAGGACTAAGGAAAACCTGAAAAACGAACCTGAGTCAGGGAGGACGGTCCTAGTGGGATTTGAACCGCGTTGCTCCCGAGTCCATGCGTACGATTTTGGCCACACGTGTCGGTCGGCATAACCTAATGCCCGCGCGCTTATCAGTTTTCATTAATGACGAAGTGTGCAAAGCTCCAAAGTCAACGAACAGTCGGATAAACACCAAAGTTGGTATTTAGGTTCAGTATTTTCCAGAGATACGACACGAATGTTTTCAAGAAAATCCCCCCACCCCAGATTACCCTTTACATGGAACATTTCTCGATAATTTTAATTTTCTCAAAAATGGCTCAAACGATTTTGATTAAATTATCATATGTTTAAGATATTTTCATGACAAATAAAATGTATATCTTGAATTTTCTGGGAATGTCTCCAAAAGTATTCTTCATTGTGAACGACTTTTGCATAACTGGTAAACCATAAGAGATAGACAAAATTTTACTACACAAAAAATGTAGATCGCGTTAAAATACACAATTTATACATTTTTTGTTGTTGAATGAACCATTTTCGAGATATTGATTGTTATTCCCTTAAATTTTTCAATACTTACTTTCTCAAATGGGAATTCGTTATTCATTTTTTTGTCTTGGATATGCAAAGAGTATTAATCTGTGACAAAGAGAATGGTGCTGCACCTAGCAACCAGCTATTAAGAGATATTTCTATGCTTAAATGCTCCTGTATTTCTATATTGCCCTTGTAAATATATATTCCCCTTACATCTACAAGAAGATTAGCAATAAAATAGAGTCTGCAAATGTTTATCTCGATTAACATGAAGTAGATGGAGAATAAGCGTTTGTAAAAATAGTTTGTACAAGAGTAGGGAAAGTCATGTGAGTGTAACACATCAGATTTTTTGTCTTGTATATGCAAGGAGTATTAATCTGTGGCAAAGAGAATGGTGCTGCACCTAGCAACCAGCTATTAAGAGATATGTATATGCTTAAAGGCTACTGTATTTCTATATTGACTTTGTAAATATATATTCCCCTTACATCTACAAGAAACTTAGCAATAAAATAGATATCTGCAAATGTTTATCTCGATTAACATGAACTAGATGGACAATAAGCGTTTGTAAAAATATTTTGTACAAGAGTAGAGTAAGTCATGTGAGTATAACACATCAGAATGTTTTTTCTTCGCATAGACAAATAGCATTATTTAGTAATGATGGCAAAATAAATATGAAACGATTTTATGCATTGAAAGTTATTGAGTCGTAGTTGTAGCTTTTCTGTGGTCATTGTCCTTTGAATGTAATATGCCTATTGTTATTCACCCAGAATAAAGGACATTACACATATATTAGAAAACCAAGTGTAAGTTTACCTGACGATTACAGCACCATAGCGTATTTACAAGTTGGAGGGTATGCATCACAGCTGTGCCCCTTTCTATGTAATATTATAAATAAACGATTTCCTAGATTCTCTGGGTAATAACCTTAATAGCCTACACGTGTAGCTTCCAAAACAGTAGAACTAATTGCTCCATATACCCAAATTACAGTGAAGTTTCTTCATACTTTTATAATTCTCGTGTTTTACAGTTTATAGATTTTTTGGTTTTAATTTCCATAACGGAATTGTTTGTAACATTAACATTTTGATATATCACCCCCCCCCCGAGGTCCATGTCTAAGAATCTAGCAGCCGATCTCATGCACACGTACGCACGACAAAGATGGACATTCATCAAGCCGTGGTTAGCACAATGCTTGCACCAGTTGGACTGTTAATTTACTAGACCCACAAATAACTACTTATCACAGCGTATCAAATTCTTTACGATGCTGAGGGAGCATGTGGCCCGAAAAATTCGCACCCCCTATGAGTGGATTAAAATCCATAAGCATTCCTTGGCAGGGAATCGGAGCAATACGCTCCAATCCAATTCTGCAATTTTCCAATCCAATTCTGGTTTATATATAGTACGGCCTTACTTCTCGTTTGTTGTACACTTTATTGGATTGGATTGCCTACGGAGGGGACTTCCAAATATGGGATATTGTACCTATGCCCCACAAAGGTGCGTTCCCGGGAGGAAGGAATAGGCGAGATGAGGCAACGGGCGGCCGGAACCAGGAGTGACGGCACAGGAATAGCAGGTTCCCTAAGTTTCAAGATAGAGACTCCCCGGCAAACGGACAGGCAGACCGGGACCCCATGCCACACAGAGGGGTCCAACGCCCCTCAAGGGGTTCAGTTACCCCCGGAAAGTTGAAAGCCAAGGGACGGAGAGAGTCACAAAGAGCATCCCTTTCCCCTGCCACACTGCACCGAAACACCATCCAACCCTGAAAGAAACCAATGGATGACTAATGAAGTGAAATGAGATTGGAGATGAAATGGGATAGAATCAAGTTTTATTTTTAGGAAGCCAAACTATTAAATTATATTTTAGACTCAGTCTCGCAATGTTATAGATGTTGTAAGTACAACCCGCTAGAACATGCACAAGCAAATTCTTTTTTCTTTTATTTTTTGTTTGGTGGGGGGACATGTAGTTTTCTTTTTTTCGGAATTACACAGGATTTAAATTCACAGATGTTGTTTGCTTTACCGGTTTTGTTTGTTATATCGAATACTAGCGATCCTTCCTTTTTGCTTTGTGCTTCGGTTTGATTCCGGAATTATATTTACATTCAGTTTAAGAGATTTCCAATAAATAGCCGGTAAATCAAAACAGCGCGTTGTAATAACGCAAACAACGCTTAGAATATTTTGTGGAACGGTAAACGCATCATTTTTATTGCCTCTTCTTCTTACCTGTAATAAGTAGAGGAAATATTGCATTCCACCAAAAATCCGATATGCAAATTTCAGTGGATATAAACGTTGTGATTCCCGGAATACAAAAAAGCGTTTTTGAAAAGTTCCTGTGTGTGTATGTCCGTGTTTCTGTGAACAGCATAACTGAAAAACCAAAATTGGGTTATATAGTAAGTTTAGAGTCCTTCAAGAATGCAACACGATGATTTTCAAGTAATCCCCCAAATTCAAATTGCCCTTTACATGGAAAAGCTTTCATTATTTTTTTATTTTCTCAAAAATGGCCTGTAAGGTTAAAATGGCACATGTTTAAGATATTTGTATTAAAAACAAGACATATATTTTTAATTTTCCGGGCGCAGTCTATGAAGACTTCTTCATTCTTAATCACTTTTGAGTTATTGGTAAACCGTAAGAGAGAGGCAAAAAATCGTAATACACAAAACGTATAGACCTCGTTGATGTCAAAAAAATCGAAGATATTCCTTTTCATTGCTTCGAATTTTCAAATGCTTTCCTTCAAAGGTTATTTTTATTTTTTCTACTACGTATAGTCAGTATAGGAACTATTGTATTCCACTCCAAAATTCGATATCGAGATTTCGCCGGAAATACATATTTTGAGCCCCCCTGAATCCAAAAAAAAAGCATTTTTAGAAACATGTCCGTGTGTGTGTCTGTGAACAGCATAACTCAAAAACGAACAGTCGGATAAACACCAAACTTGGTATTTATGTTCAGTATCTGCCAGAGATGCGACAGGAAGGTTTTAAAGAAATCTCCCCACCCCAGATTACCCTTTACATGGAACATTTTTCGAAAATTTGAATTTTCTCAAAAATGGCTCTAACGATTTTCATTAAAATATCATATTTTTAAGATATTTTCATGACAAATAAAATGTATATCTTGAATTCTCTGGGAATGTCTCCAAAAGTATTCTTTATTGCGAACGACTTTTGCATAACTGGAAAACAGAGATAGACAAAATTTTACACAAAAAATGTAGATCGCGCTATAGTAGACAATTTATAACATATACATTTTTTTGAGTGAACCATTTTCGAGATATTGCTTGTTTAAAACCTGACAATGGTTTCATCTAAGTATCCTACAACAAAATGTGTAAATGTGTAAATGTGAAATGAAAGTTTGTTTGGATTAACAATAATTAGAGAAAATCATAGGCTTTTGTAAAATAGTCTGCAGAAGAGTGAGTAGAGAAGGTCATACAAAGCTAAACATGAGATTTTTAGAAAGGGAACTCATTCCGGAATTGCATTGTTTGGGCCCTCTTTAAGTTTTGTTTTGGTATCCTAATAATTTTGCAACCTAACCTAACCTTCATGTAAGGTGGATGGAGTAATTCCATTTAATAACGCCCTGCCCATGAGCGATATCACGCCACAGTTTCTCATTGTCGTGGGCTCGATCATATGTGCCAATTTCTTCATCGCTGATGTGGGTAGACTCTATAATCAAATAGATCGATAGTTCTAAGCTCTTTGTAGTTTGTGCATAGCATAAATCTGTTACTGTGTTGATGGAGATTTCTTGAGGAAAAGCGGAGACGTGCCCACCATATATCAAATGCTGACCGTCTACAATGCCCGAACGTGGTTTTCCGGACAAAATTATAAATTTGTCATCCTGCACAACGTACTAAATCTTGTCAGTGTTATACTGAATCTTCCTGATCATCTGAAATTTATTAATACTCACTTCACTAACAAACATAATAATTTATCGTAATCTTATAATTCGACATAGGAAAAACCAGCAATTTAATGAATGACAATGATGATTTTTTTAATTACTGTATTTACTTTACGTCGTTTTAACTACAGGATCATATCGCGACGGGTCTGTTAGTGGATAACCCTTAGAGCGAGGTGTGGCGGACAGTTAGCCTTCTAGGTCTCATCCCTGTAACCACCCGCTTCGTCGTGTCCACAGAGACTCTAGCGCACAGCAACTGGATCTTCTGTTTCATGGAGTGCAGATGGCATTAGGGTGCCGTCCAGTCTAACTGCTGCTTTCATATAGAAAGGCGGAAAAATTAGCACTCTAGGTCTCATCCCTGTAACCATGCTATCTTGCTTCGACACGTATTCACAGAGCCCAGCACATAGCGCCGGATCTTTTGCTTCATGCCGTACAGATGTCATTAGGGTGCCGTCCAGTCTATCTGCTTTCATTCCTTGTGGATAGATGGTGCAGCATTCTTTATTATCACCTATTTTTCATTTTTACTCTTCTTTTAGACTTAAGGCGGATCTTTGGTTCGCGGTATTAAATATCCAATCTGGTATTTACCTTAGCGACTGAGGAAAACCACGAAAAAACCTCAGTCAGATTGGTCGGCCCACGGGATTTGAACACGGAACATCCCGAATTGGGGCCACAGACATTTCCGCCCGAACCATCCCGCTCAATAATGATGATTTTCTTCTAAAGAAATGCTAAATCTCTTCTTCGTGGAGATTGATCTGCCTGAGTTTTCAATCGCGCTTCCCAGAAGAAGCACGGACACACGTAGCTGAGGTCGCTAAGGCAGGGCCTCGCGAACGGGAGTTACGCGGTTCAAATCCCTCCAGGACCTTCTCCCTGACTGGAGGATTTTTTCAGATATTCCTGGCTTCATGACTGGCAAATGCCTGGGAACTACCCTAAACTTAGACGTAAGCCCTAATCCACATAGCTTTGCCCAGTTTGCCTTAACCGTTACGCACTAGTCAGCTCTCATTGACTGCTGTCATGGAAGAGGTTGTTGTGAGATACAAAGTAGTTCTCTTATTTAACACGATAATTTGTCTTAGTATGTTAGAAGAGAACTTTCAAGTTTATATTTTAATGACCCTATGAATCAAATATATTATGCAACAGACTTAATACTTCTGGAATGCATGTAACCACGTGCATCTACCATGACCGTGTTTTTATCGTTTTCATCGCCTGATCTTGCATTTCACAAGCCTTGTTTATATACATCGCCAATCAAAGGTGCATGTTAGCAAATCTGGAGAACGTGGAATGAAAGTGAGCACAGAAGAATACATGTCAGTGGAACAAGGTTACAAGAAACAGGTTTAGAATGTCCCTTTCCTAAATTTCCTTTCCCAATAATTATTTTACTTCCTTTATTATCAGAGCCCGCCACCTGTGGTGCCTTAAACATCAATTGCAGAATAAACATAACACATAATAAGACAGGCCATTTTATTTCATTTGATATTTCTTGACGCTAAAAAAAATACTATATTCTCATTTATAGCCGACGTAACACTATAATTAGCGAACGAGAGGAGGTCGAGTCTAATATGCATAAAGCAGGAGTGTTTATCCCTAGTTCTACTGACGAGATAAATAGGGGAACCATTTCTCCTACAATCTGTGTGCATATAAACTATTCCTACGTGACAGAGTCCCTTCTCAGCATCAGGAGTTTCAACTCCAAACCGGTAAACACTGTATGTACTCAGTGGAGGTAAACAGCGCTTGGAATTAGGCAGTCTGTTTATTTCTATTTGAGTTTGTGAATATGAACTGAACCGGCTGACAAAAATATACATACTATTCTTATTAAAGCTTATTTTTCTATCTACTACATTTTTATCCAAATAAACCTTTGCAGGAATAGCTACATTACATATTTCGTTATCGATGCAAAGGGAACAGCGATAGTCAAATATTTTAGACCTGGACGCTATAAGCTAGCCTTAACATTCCATACTGTTTGCATGCAATCGCCAGAAAGAACCGAACGTTGAAAGGACTTTAAAGAATGACTAGGAAATGAACAATTCGTACCATTAATAAAGGAATTCTCAGAAATGGCTTATACCACAAGAAAGCTTATTTGGAATAAACTGTCCATTTTAAATAGATGTACATTTCTTGTGTAGTACGTTTTCGTCTGTTACTTAATGTTTACCAGTTGTACAAGATTATACAAAATTCATTCGGAATAAAGAGGACTTTATAGGCTATTCTCAGAAAATTCAAGATATACGTTTCATTTGTCACGTAAATATCTTTAATATGTGGTATTTTAATCAAAATCATTAGAGCTACTTTTAGAAAATCAAAAGTTTCGAAAAATATTTCATGTAAAGGGTAGCTGGGGTAGGCGATTTTCTTGAAAATTTTCGTGTCGCATCTTTGGAAGATATTTAATCTAAACACTACGTTTGGTATTCATCCGACTTTTCGTTTTTGAGTTATACTGTTCATAGACACACACACGGACTTTCTTCTAAAAATGCTCTTTTGATTCACGGGGCATCAAAACGTGTATCTTCGTGGAAATCTCGGTACCGAATTTTTGGATGGAATACCCACTACATACATACGTGGTAAAGAAGTTAACAAATGCAGTTCACGAGAATTTTGTGTAAATTTAGTCATGCTTCCTAAATCTTAGTTATCCGATGTTTGCCAACAGTACTGAAACAAATGAATTCACAAAACTAAAAAGAAGTTTAGGATTCACTTACCCGAATAAAATATAAAAACGAGTGAAATGCACAGATTTGTACACGTTGTGGTCTCAAAATCAAAAGCCCGCAGAAAGAGGTTGATTTCGCTTCAGTTTTTAAAGAAATACGTAAAATATTACAGCATGAATAAAAAGGAAATTACACACACAAAAAATATGCACATACACTACGTGATCAAAAATATCCGGACACCTGGCTGAAAATGACGTGCAAGTTCGTGGCGCCCTCCATCAGTAATTCTGGCAGTCAATATGGTGTTGGCCCAACCTTAGCCCAACAGCGTTCACTCTCGCAGGCATACTTTCAATCAGGTGCTGGAAGGTTTCTTGGGGAATAGCAGCCCATTCTTCACGGAGTGCGGAACTGAGGAGAGGTATCGATGTAGGTCGGTGAGGCCTCGCACGAAGTGAGCATTCCAAAACATCCCAAAGGTGTTCTATAGGATTCAAGTCAGGACTCTGTGCAGGCCAGTCCAATACAGGGATGTTATTGTCGTGTAACCACTCCGCCACAGCCCGTGCAGCATGAACAGGTGTTGAAAGATGCAATCGCCATCCCCGAATTGCTCTTCAACAGTGGAAAGCAAGAAGGTGCCTAAAATATCAATGTAGGTATGCGCTGTGATCGTGCCACGCAAAACAACAAGGGGTACAAGCCCCCTCCAGGAAAAATACGACCACACCATAACACTACCACCTCCGAATTTCACTGTTGGCATTACGCACGCTGGCAGATGACGTTCACCGGGAATTCGCCATACTCACATCCTGCCATCGGATCGCCACAACGTTTTGCCACTGTTCAATCGTGTAATGATGATGCTCCTTACGCCAAGCGAAGCGTGGTGTGTGGCTTGTGAGCAGCCGCTCGACCATGGAATCTAAGGTTTCTCACCTCACTGCCATAGAACTTGGAGTGGATTTTGATGCAGTTTGGAATTTTTATTATTATTATTATTATTATTATTATTATTATTATTATTATTATTATTATTATTACTATTATTTATTATTTTAATTCCATTTGTACCCGCCTTAAACTGTATTGGTCTTATCCTTTGGAACTTATTGCCTAATGGCAATGGTGCTAATTCGTGTAACTTTTGTCTTTGGGTTTCTTGCACTTTGGTTTTTAACCATTAGGTCATACACACATTCACACTCTCATTCATACTTCCAGATTTTGGGGAGGATAAGTAATAATCTTGGCTAGAGAAAAATTCCCACCTTCCCAGCCGGGAATGAACCCGCGACCCCTAGCACAAGAGGCAGGTGCTCTACCAGCTACGGTATTATTGTTGTCGTTATTTCTTTTAGCAATTGGAACTACGAAAGTGTTGCAGGAATTTACTACAAAGAACATTTTACAGAAAGTACCGAAAATTGATGTCTGTAAATACAAATCCAAATATACTAGTTACATTTATCTGAGAAATCACTCGGTCCGTAAGACATTTTGAAGAGGTTGAATTTCTGAAACTATATCTGACAAAAGCTGTGGAAATTATATGACCTCACGAACTTCCCAGTTTGAATATTAATTTATCTTGAAGACCCATGTTAACGAGAGTGAAAAACATTTCCAAAATGTAGAAAGTTAACTTAAACACAATAAAATAGTGAACTAAACTGCTTTCAATCATCACTGCAGGAGTCCTACTACAATAACCGCCCCTTGCCTCGCAGCAACCTTACTTCCATGTTCCTTGAGGGTTGCGTTGTGTTGTGTTGTCTGCACAAAACTGACTTTTACCCACCATGCTGTAGGATTTAAATCTTAAAGTTTAGCAGCTGTATGAACAGAGGTTTTTGAAACGCCCATTTGCTGTGCAACATATCTTAGACACTTCTTTGGAGAGTGTTTGAATGATGTACTAATTTCGTCAATAATTTTTTATTTTTACTCTGTTAGAACATTTCTTTTTCGCTTCTTATGTTTAGCGATCGCATTGCTCTAAATTTTTAATCAGACGCCCAACAGTTTCGCTACCTGGAACTGGAATACCAGGAATTTTCTCCTCAAATTGTCTACACACCTGTATACATGTATCGTGCATAAAAACTCTTTGTTTAAGCGAGAATGTTTTGGTGGGCATTTCAGTGAACTATTAAGAATAATGTAATGTGATGCACACACAACATAGATGTCTTGAATAAACTTCACCTTGAGAAGTAAAATGAACAGCTATTGCGCTGCAGAAAAATACCAAGGTTACTGCAATGAAAGCGAACTACGCATATACGCGATCTATAGCTCGGTTGTAAATTAAATGCATGTTATTATATTTGTTAAATTTGTTTTTAAATACATTGCCGTGCGTTCCTAAGATAACTGTGGTTAGTTTCTTTAACTTTTGAAGAAACAAATACGCTGTTCTTACAGTCTATCTTATTGGCGAATGTTTGACTGAGAACTACTATTCTGTCTATCTTTTCATCTGTCTGCTTATCCTTTTGACAAGACAGATTATATCAGGAGATGGATGGATGGATGGATGGATGGATGGATGGATGGATGGATGGATGGATGGATGGATGGATGGATGGATGGATGGATGGATGGATGGATGGATGGATGGATGGATGGATGGATGGATGGATGGATGGATGGATGGATGGATGGATGGATGGATGGATGGATGGATGGATGGATGGATGGATGGATGGATGGATGGATGGATGGATGGATGGATGGATGGATGGATGGATGGATGGATGGATGGATGGATGGATGGATGGATGGATGGATGGATGGATGGATGGATGGATGGATGGATGGATGGATGGATGGATGGATGGATGGATGGATGGATGGATGGATGGATGGATGGATGGATGGATGGATGGATGGATGGATGGATGGATGGATGGATGGATGGATGGATGGATGGATGGATGGATGGATGGATGGATGGATGGATGGATGGATGGATGGATGGATGGATGGATGGATGGATGGATGGATGGATGGATGGATGGATGGATGGATGGATGGATGGATGGATGGATGGATGGATGGATGGATGGATGGATGGATGGATGGATGGATGGATGGATGGATGGATGGATGGATGGATGGATGGATGGATGGATGGATGGATGGATGGATGGATGGATGGATGGATGGATGGATGGATGGATGGATGGATGGATGGATGGATGGATGGATGGATGGATGGATGGATGGATGGATGGATGGATGGATGGATGGATGGATGGATGGATGGATGGATGGATGGATGGATGGATGGATGGATGGATGGATGGATGGATGGATGGATGGATGGATGGATGGATGGATGGATGGATGGATGGATGGATGGATGGATGGATGGATGGATGGATGGATGGATGGATGGATGGATGGATGGATGGATGGATGGATGGATGGATGGATGGATGGATGGATGGATGGATGGATGGATGGATGGATGGATGGATGGATGGATGGATGGATGGATGGATGGATGGATGGATGGATGGATGGATGGATGGATGGATGGATGGATGGATGGATGGATGGATGGATGGATGGATGGATGGATGGATGGATGGATGGATGGATGGATGGATGGATGGATGGATGGATGGATGGATGGATGGATGGATGGATGGATGGATGGATGGATGGATGGATGGATGGATGGATGGATGGATGGATGGATGGATGGATGGATGGATGGATGGATGGATGGATGGATGGATGGATGGATGGATGGATGGATGGATGGATGGATGGATGGATGGATGGATGGATGGATGGATGGATGGATGGATGGATGGATGGATGGATGGATGGATGGATGGATGGATGGATGGATGGATGGATGGATGGATGGATGGATGGATGGATGGATGGATGGATGGATGGATGGATGGATGGATGGATGGATGGATGGATGGATGGATGGATGGATGGATGGATGGATGGATGGATGGATGGATGGATGGATGGATGGATGGATGGATGGATGGATGGATGGATGGATGGATGGATGGATGGATGGATGGATGGATGGATGGATGGATGGATGGATGGATGGATGGATGGATGGATGGATGGATGGATGGATGGATGGATGGATGGATGGATGGATGGATGGATGGATGGATGGATGGATGGATGGATGGATGGATGGATGGATGGATGGATGGATGGATGGATGGATGGATGGATGGATGGATGGATGGATGGATGGATGGATGGATGGATGGATGGATGGATGGATGGATGGATGGATGGATGGATGGATGGATGGATGGATGGATGGATGGATGGATGGATGGATGGATGGATGGATGGATGGATGGATGGATGGATGGATGGATGGATGGATGGATGGATGGATGGATGGATGGATGGATGGATGGATGGATGGATGGATGGATGGATGGATGGATGGATGGATGGATGGATGGATGGATGGATGGATGGATGGATGGATGGATGGATGGATGGATGGATGGATGGATGGATGGATGGATGGATGGATGGATGGATGGATGGATGGATGGATGGATGGATGGATGGATGGATGGATGGATGGATGGATGGATGGATGGATGGATGGATGGATGGATGGATGGATGGATGGATGGATGGATGGATGGATGGATGGATGGATGGATGGATGGATGGATGGATGGATGGATGGATGGATGGATGGATGGATGGATGGATGGATGGATGGATGGATGGATGGATGGATGGATGGATGGATGGATGGATGGATGGATGGATGGATGGATGGATGGATGGATGGATGGATGGATGGATGGATGGATGGATGGATGGATGGATGGATGGATGGATGGATGGATGGATGGATGGATGGATGGATGGATGGATGGATGGATGGATGGATGGATGGATGGATGGATGGATGGATGGATGGATGGATGGATGGATGGATGGATGGATGGATGGATGGATGGATGGATGGATGGATGGATGGATGGATGGATGGATGGATGGATGGATGGATGGATGGATGGATGGATGGATGGATGGATGGATGGATGGATGGATGGATGGATGGATGGATGGATGGATGGACGGACAATGACTGTTCTAAAGTACAGTAGCACGTAATTCTCGAGTAAAACATAAAAATGAAAATTTGGTAAAAGCAACTTGAACCCAAATGGTATAGAACCCGCCCACACAGAATGATAGGCAACAGCCAAGTGTTATGGTTATATACTCTACCCTCTTAGCCCAGGGAGACTGGCAAGTATTGTTTACTTCATTCATACGACAGCTGGCCTGTCGTGGCAGGCAGTGTGGCTGTGCCGTTAGATTTTGCTGCAAACATACAAAGCGAAGTGAAAGTTGGTTAGCCTTCCATGCGAACAATACTCTTTTGTTCATGTTTAGAGTAAGAAAGATTTATCCTGACCAAATGTTAGGAATCTCAGCAGAGCGAAGAAACCAAGGAACTTTTCACTGTTTGCAACCACCGTGATTCGATAAGAACGAATCAGGAGGATAAAAAGAACTCCAATTTCACTTAAATGCATAGTTCGCGATTCTGTGGAACCAATCAGGAGATTTCAAACAATTTTCAGTGCGCCAAAGTCTAAACCTATATAAGCTGCTTCGTTAGTCGCTTGATGTCCCCAGTTGCGTGATGAACCCACGTCAATTCGTGAAAGAATTCCACGACAAAAGCTATATGTGATTAAACAAAGTACTTATTAAGTGCGCGAGTGCACTGAAGTTAGTGACGGAATTAAACGTTATAATGTAGCATCAGTGACGGGAAAAATTGATAATTAATTAATAATTCATTTCTAAAGAACTTCATTCACAAGCAGTGGAAATGCGCCGCATTAAATACATTCTCAACAAAGTGTAAAAGATCAACATGTTAATGGTTTGTTTTCATTTTACAAAGTAATTAAATACCTTCTCACAAATTCAAACTCGTGTCTTCAATTGTAGTAATTCTTTCTTCCGTACCCTACCCATAAGACTTCATGTTCATTTAAAATACACACAGCAGCCCAGATAAAGAAGAAGATTAAAACCATCGCATCCAGCAGAGTGAAATACAGAGCGGTCCTTCAGCGCTCTGGCCGGGAATTGCACAGCAGATTTGTGCGACACGTCTGAATGAACTCAAGGCCACGGGCTCTTCCACTTATCGGACATGTGGCAGCGGGCTTCAGTCAGCTGTTATTGCTTCTTGTGTATAGACGCGAGACGCGAGTGTATTTGTGTGCGATTGAATTATCGGATTATTACAATCCAGAAATGGTACTCAAATTTTCGCTTTAACAAATACTTTTTACGTATGACACGTATGTGAAACCGACTCATGCAGACAGGTGTGTAGGCAATTTCACGATAAATTTCCTGGTGTTCCAGTTCCGAGTAGAAAAACAGTTAGATATCTAGTGAATAAAGTGAAAAAAACGGGATCATTTAGTGATGTAAGTTGTAAAAAGAAACGAAGGGTTTTAACGGAAGAAAACCTTGAGGAAATTGCGAAGTATTTGAACGGTCTCCGAATAAATTTTTACGGCGTGTAGCACAACAAGTCAGTGTTTCAAAAACCTCTGTATATAGGTCTACGAAACTGTGGAAATTAAAACCATACAGAGTGGCTATTGTCCATCGATTACGACCGCGTGATGATAAAGCCCGCGAAAAGTTCTGTTACTGGATGTTACTTTAACTGGATGCGGTACTGTTGACCCACATCTAATAAAAAAAACATAATTATTTTTGTTCAATAGGTAATCAATATGTCGTAATAATCATCAAAAAATCAGTAATAATATGGAATCAGTATGAATAATGAGAATAATAAACACATACACTGAATTAGCGCGCGGAACACGCATCGCGACTACTGGCCAGATAGCTGAGGGATCGCGCGCGGAACACGCATCGCGACTACCGGCCAGATTGCTGAGGGAACGCACTGTATCTTGCACGACGATGGAGGTAGCAGAGAACGGGAAAGAAGACACGGACCTCGTACTTCGACAACCCGCTTAACAACGCCCAACGTGGAGCATACACACAAGTGGAGACGTCGCAATGTTACACATTGTACTTTTTAGTTCGCCACACGCCTGCTGCATGCGCTCGCTTGGAAATAAAACATCCTTTAGAATCTTCTTGTTAGTTTTGTCTGGGTACATATTTTGGTGGAATGTGCACAGTGGGAGAACCAGGGAATGATTAAACTTAAAGAAAAATTCCTAAGACCCTCAAGAAGGAGATTGGTATGTTGGGATCTACTGGTTGGCCAGAGGAACTGGCAAAACATGGGTAAGTTTTTGGCTAAAGTGTGCGAAGCTAGGTGAAATTTGTTCATTTAGGCAAAGATAATTTAACTCTATTTCCCTTTTTCTTGTTCCTTTTTGTTGTGTTTTCTTTCTCTGTTGTTTATTTTGTCACCCGACTGTATCTTAAATATGCATGTACGGTCAATGACCCATGCACTATATACTCGTGAAATAACTTCAATAATTTGAAACCAATAAAGATACCTTATCTATCTATCCATCTATATTCCCCACAACCGCCTAAAATTCTCATCAAACTCCTGTTCTAAAGAAGTAAAATAGAACAGACAAGTTTAACTTTTACATTATGTACCAAGATTTCATTAGAGCACCAGAGATTTGCGGCTGCGTAAATTATTGCATTTCACACTCTAGAAACCTTTGGTAATAGTCACAATATTATCACTGCATCCTTAAGGAATTAGCAACTTTCATTATAGTATTCAATGCAAGATTTCAAATACTTCAGATCTGCGTATTATTAGCCTTGAGCTAATACTGCCGTATACCACAGAGAAATTCAGGAGGTCTGTATCGGGTCTCATGCATAAAGACAGTACAGGTTAAGTGGGGTGCACTGTTGCCACATGTACACATCCCACAAGAAGTAATCTGGTTTATGGTCGTCTGTAAGGGCGTTAATAGGGCGTGACTTAAAATATCCGCTGTCGCCTCCTTCACCCTTAGTGTGTTGAAGTATGAAGGGGTTTTAGCTTGACTGTTTAAGAACTAATACATAATGCTAATTTATATGAAGCCCTATAATGATGTTTGAGGACTAAAATGTTAACATCTCTAAAAGCAACTCTATTCAAGAGTATTTCGAAATAGACATTTGCTGTATATTCGCAATTAACCTCGCGAAATATTGACAAAATCGTTCATCATTTCTTATGCCTATTCGTAATTTGGCAATGAGTTGACAGGACTAGCATACGTATGCTTACTGGTGCGATACACAGCACAAGACGTAATAGAACCTACAAGCTGACACCACCACCCAATAAAATAACTCATGGCGTTATGAAGTACCCTAGAAACGGTAACAAATGCAGTTTGTCCTGGGAAAGAGTGTTGATTTCTTCCTGTCGTTTCTGTACCACCATACGTACTCGTAGGCTCGCAACGTAGACACCCAGCTGCGATCAGTCTGCTACTTAAATGTCATCTTGTAAATTATACATCACCAAATAGAGAGATATCTGCACTGCTATTTAGGGGTGTTGTAAGATATTTAATATTCACCTGCACTTAATGTGTCCTCTTTGTATTTTTAGTACTTCAAAATCCAATTAAACAGGCATAAAAATATGTTTTCAAAGAAATATGGAGATATAAATGATAAAACGTTAATTTTACAGAGTATCATCAGTGTATATCCTTGACAAAATCACACCCGACTGGGTGAAACGTTTTCAAACAGCAAAGAACGAACGATGCACAATATACCTCTTTGCGCTATTCCATGATAATATTGCGTTATACTATAACGTAGTTTTGTTTTCCCCACCTTTTTTCTTTTTATGGGTCCGAAAAGGTCCTTTCATTAGTTATTTTTGCATTACTTTCTCTACCACGCACATAGCAAATAGAGAAAGTATTTCATTCCACCCAGAAATTCTATATTCATTATTTCACCGGAAATACATATTTTGATACCCTCTGAATCAAAATTAAGCCTTTTGGGAAACATGTCCACGTGTTTGTGTGTCTGTGAACAGCATAACTCAAAAACGAAAACTCGGATAAATACCAAACTTTGTATTTAAGTTTAGAAACTGCCAAGCATGCGACACGAGGATTTTCAGCAAACTCCCGCACCCCAACTACCCTTTCATGGACTATTTTTCGAAAACTTCATATTTCTAAAAGATTACTAACGATTTTGATTGAAACACCATATATTAAACATATTTGTATGTGTTATATCTTGACTTTTGTGGGAATAGCTCGTAAAGTCCTCTTCAAGCGGAAGGAATTTTGTATAATCTTGTATAACTGGTAAAGTTAAACGACAGACGAATTCAGACTATACAAATAAAATGTAGATCTCTATAAAACGCACAATTTATAGCAAATAATTGTATTTGTGACATAAGCCATTTCTGAGATAACCGTGTTAATGGTTCGAGTAGTTCATTTCTGGGCCATTTTCTTAAAGTTCTTTCAACATTCAGTTCTTTCTCGCGATTGCAAGGAAAAAAAAGTACGGAATTTTAAGGCCAGCATATAACGTCAAGTTCTTAAAAATTTGACTATCACTGTTCTGTTTCTATATACATAACGAAACGTGTAATTTAGTTGTATTTGCAAAGGTTTATTTGGATTAAAATGTAGTAGGTATAAAAATAACCTTTAGTCAAAATAGTTTGTATACTCGCCAATATGCAATAAAGGTAGACAAACTCATGTGAATATATTACATAAGATTTTATTACGCACTATTGTTTTTGAACATCCGATAGCCTCGGGTGTTTCTTTTACTGCCTTACTAACACTCATTTTACTTGAAAAATAAACTAACAAATTCATTATTTATTTGTGTTTCTGCACAGTTTATCAACATTTCGTGTCATCCTAACTTCTACCTCCATGACCATAAATATTTACTTCAAATGTTAAGTAAATAATCTATATAACATTTCATAGTGTTCCACACGCTTTCTTAATACTTATGTTAACCTTTGTTTCCTTCTGCCTCACGAATGTTAACTAAATAGATGAATGTGTTTTGTTTGTCATAATGAGTGCAGGGAGTAACAGGATTTCGGCGTTTTTAAAAAACTGTCTCCAACCCTCCTCAACATTTTCTCTCGCTTGGTTCCATTTTTAAACCCAATAACAAAAACGTTTCTCGCTGGCTGACTTTTCTAGGTATAGAATTTTCCGAAAGTATTTAATTTAAAAAATTATACTGCTGGTGTTATTAAAGATACAGAATTCAAACTTGGGGGGATATTTGGAACTCTAGATTACTCTAATTAAGAAAAACTATTGTTTCGTTCTACACTTCAATTTGTTAGTAACTGCGTGATAAGCATAAAAACAGAAAATATCCAACTTCCATTGAAAAACTCGTTTTCTTTGGACCCATGGAATCTGTAAAGGCTCTAAAAATGATATGTGACACAGAAAAATATTCTGCATAGAATAATGTATTCAAAGCTGAAACGTATAACAACTGAATATTTACACTATGTTATTAGCAACTTGGCGGAAGCGTGAGAGTAGAAAAGGACGAAGGTAATGTCAACATCTCTATTTTAGATAGAGACAGATATGTCCCATTTGTAGTCCATTTTATAATTAGACTAACATTGCAACGAAGGTTTTCACAGTAGTAAAGCGGAACCAACGTGATTTGCTCTACTTGGGGAAGACATTCTGATGGCTTTTATTGGCTAAAGTTAGATATGAATAGATTCCTACTGGATGGAGTAGGAGTAGCAGTGAACTCTGCTCTAGCCAATGTGACATCCTTCATTCCACATAATAAAGAGATGAATCCGATGAAACTGTCGATTCCGCACTTCCAGACCACAGAAGTATCCTTTTTTGAAAAGACGTTCGAGTATAGTCTGCGATCATCGGGGAAAAAAAACAATCTTCTCCGTTGTAATTAAAAAATTTTGGTTCACTGATTCCTAATGTTAATTTTTGTCGCGGTAATCTGTTCGTATTATCTTATTTTCTGGCGTCTGTTATTGTTTTATTATTTTAAGATTTTGGGGTCTTTGTCCTCCGGCTAGCTATTATTACTCAGTCGAGCAAATATCTCTGAGCAGGGCGTGTAAACGGAAAGGAGTTGTTACTAAAAGATATCACTGATAAAAGAATTTATTTTCACACTTTATTGCCGTCACACTAATTAATAGTTCACTATTAATGGAGTCTATTAATAGATGGAGTCACTTTGAACGTTTCCTTCACTGGGGAACCAGCATTTATCAACTTCAAACTTGCCTTCTTGGTTTCGAGCGTGTAGTGGTATGCCCAGACTCATCACCAGTGACGATTCCTTTCAGAAAGTCATGCCCTTCTGCGGTGTACCGCGTTAGGTGATCCAAGCTCATCATCATTCGCTGGCCCTTGGCACCCAGCCAACACTAATTGTACGAAATTTTAACCTGTCATGAACAATATCGTACACTGCACCATCAAATGTTGAACTGTTGCAATAAGGTTCACAGTTGCACACGCCGGTCGTTCAAAATTGCCTCCTCAACGCCTCAGACATTCTGCGGGGTTGCAGTTGTTACCGGTCTCCTGGAGCATGGCGAATCACTAAGGTTCACACGGCCCTCTATGAAGAATGCACATCACCAGGAGACATTGCTACGATCCATTCAATCATCCCCATACACGCCATGCATGTCCCTGTGAATATCACTTGGTTTATGCCCTTTGGCCCACAAATATCGAAGCACACCTCTCTGCTCTTCGCACGTGTATGACAGTAACATGCACGGCATCCTTGTTGCTAGTTTACGCTTCTCTCGCTAGAGCTGCACATGAAACAAAAATACCCTCTGTACTGAAAACTTCAAACTATATCTGTGTGAAATTGCAACATTCCAGCTGAAATACCAAGGCAGAAAAAATTATTGTGCGTTACTTTTCGATCCACCCTCGTATAACTCCAATGTATTCATATTCAAGTACAAGGGCCTCGTAAACGTTTTCATCTTTTAGTAATTTATGAAATTAAACTAAATTTCCTTGGTATCTTTTCGATCCTTTTAAATTTTTATGTTTTGCATTATTAAGAGTTGTTACGTTTAAGATTAGCTAGATAAGGAATGACAGGAGTCGAAAACTTAACACTATTGCCTCGCACGAGCTGCCAGAGAGTTACTGGATTGTAGTTCTTGATAGACTTTGACTGCGTTTCTTGTGGATGAATGAATGTAAAATTCCATAGACTCCTGAGTCAAAAATAAAAACATGCAAAACAATGGGGGAAGCAGTAGGGTTAATCGTGTAACATGCAGCGTTAACTGAGTTTCAAATGGAGCTGATTTAACTGACGCACTAAATCACGTTTCTGCAATAGCCTGGCTTGGTGACTCACTCTCAGCCATTACATTTACCTACTTCGGTGATCTAAATCTGTGAATGTAGCAGAAACAAATCAGAACTTAAGACATGAGATAATACAGCGCATAGAAGTATTTTCTCTCTCAAGAAGGTCCCTCTTCTTTAAAAAAGATATTTGTTGCATTTAAATCTCTTCATTTTATATAACACTTCCTTGTTTTTCTTCTTCAAAATTTTTATTGTGTCTAATATGCTTTTGTATTAAATATGTGTACGCTAATTCATGAGAGTGGGTAGGAGGCTGGATTCATAAACTTACTACGTTTCCGAGTGTTATATGGCTAATGTATTACCGGATGAAAAAAATAATATATTATGTGGTACTTATGAATAGTGGTGGAATGTGTAATAACACACAAGGCGTTTTTAGTTGTTTGAATTTCATGTAAACTGCATATTAGTTTATATTTTCATAGTGATGGGACGATACCACTACTTCTCGATGTTCGATACTCACTTTATAAAAAAACTGTCAAGCGATAGCCTGTTCACTGAATTACTTCTTATTAGTACCTAGCTTTCTATGTATAAACACATGTAATCAATTTTGTATATGGTCTTTCAACAAGAGTGTCCTATCTTTAACATGTGATAGCTGCCATTGTTATTGAGTTACAGCAGCCACTCTTTTCATTTGGTTAAAGTTGTTATTAACAAATAGCCATGGAACATTACAGCATTCAGCAACGCGTAGAAATTGTGAAAAAATTTTATCAAAATGGATCATCTGCTCGCCTAACCTTCCGTGTATTGCGTGAAGTTTACGGTGTGCATAATTGTCCCTGCGAGAGAACAATTCGGCGTTTGATCGATAAATTTGAAAGAAGTGGTTCTGTCAGCGGTCAAAGAACTCTGTACGTAATCGACGTAAGCGCTCCAACGAAAACAAGCGCCGTTCGTGAGGGTGTACTAGAGAACGGAAACAAATCAATTGCTCGTCGAGCGCAAGAATTGGGGATTTCACCTACCACAACTTGGCGAATTCGGCATCTGGACTTAAAGTTTCACGCTTACAAAATGGTGTTAACTCCAGAACTAAAGCTCAACGACATAGGTTGCATCGTGTATTCGCTGACTGTGCTATGGAGCAATTGGAAGCTGTCACGGATTTTTGTCGAAAAATCATCTTCAGCGACGAAACCCACTTTTGGATGAATGGTTGTATTAACAAACAAAATTGCCGTTATTGGAGCAATCACAATCCAATGCATATTCAAGAACGACCACTTCATCTCCAAATGGTTACTGTGTGGAGTTTGGTGTGGTAGAATCATTGGTCCATATTATTTCCAAGATGAGCATGGAGAAGCTCTAACTGTCAATGGAGAAAGATACCGGGCTCTTATAAGGGACTATTTTTGGCCTCAATTGGATGTATGGATCTCAGAAACATCTGGTTCCAGCAAAATGGTGTCACATGTCATACTGCTCTCGAAACAATTGATCTTTTGAAGGAGAAGTTCAGAGGTTTCATCATTTCCCGTGGTGGTGATGTTAACTGGTCCCCTAGGTCATGTGATTCAACGCCGTTGGATTACTTCTTGTGGGGTTTATTTCAAGCCAGAAACAGTAAATAATCTTATGAATAACATCACGCGTGTTATTCATGGACCTAATTTACGTTCTTCTGTCGTTGAAAATTGGGTCAAACGTATACGCGCAACCCAACGAAGTCGCAGAGTCACTTAACTGATGTTCTCTTCCACACGCAATGACATTAATTAGGTTCCAAAATAAAAAAGAAATAAACCTCTATCATTTATAGAACGTGTTTTATTTAAGTTCAAAGATAGGACACTCTTGTTGAAAGATCCTGTATTTTACACAAATTCCAAATTGACATTCTCCAATTGGCAGCAACTTTGATATCTTGATAATGCCACAAAATATACCCCATTGTTGGTTGCGGCTAATAATGATGATAATAATAATAAAACATATATTTGCTTCCCTTTTTATGTAACTACATTTTGTGTTGTAAACTTCCTTTTTATGGATATTCTATGTATAGAAGAAAAATCACTAGAAATTCTTCTTTATTCTGCAATCTTGAAAACATAAACAAGTATATACTTTACACGTAACTCAAACAACTAAAAATCACAAATATCTCTATGTGCTGTATTATCTCATTCCGATTTGTTTCCGCTGCATTCACAGATTTTAGTCACCAGAATAGGTAAATGTAATGCCTGAAAGTGGGTCACCAAGCTAGGCTATTGCAGAAACGTGATTTAGTACGTCAGCTAAATAAGCATCCTTCACAACTCAGTTAACGCTGCATGTTATGCGACTACCTCTACTCCTTCCCCCATTGTTTTGCATGTTTTCATTTAGCCACAAGAGTCTATGGAATGTTGCATTGCTTCACCCAGTCAAGGTTTATCAATATATAGTCGAGCAACACTTTTGGAACAGGTGCGAGGCAATAACCTGAATTTATTTCATTGATTATCTAGCATAAACTTAAACGCAGAACTTTCAGTAATGCAAATCCTAAGATTTTAAAATATCGATTGTTTATCTGATAGTCTTAGACATAATTCGATACCACCAAGTACCGAGACCATCGAGGTATCGACGTACCATCCCTATATTTTCAATAAAACAGAGTTGCTAGCATTTGGTTTTCTATGGATAGAAAATGCTTAAGAAAGATTTCAGAACAAAATATATATTATTGTTGTTGTTAACCTTAACTAACATCAGCGGATGTATAAGCTGTGGAATTATCAAGATAGAAAGGTTGCTGCCAATTAGAGAATGTCAGGAACAATTTCGGAATTAGCGTACAATAAAAAATCTGATGTGTTACACTTACATGACTTTCTCTACTCTCCATATGCTTCATGTTAATCGTGATATCGAGATGTTAATCTTGTTGCTAATCTTCTTGTAGATGCAAGGGGAATAAGGTAGGCTTTAAGCGATAGTCAAATATTTTAAGAGCTGGTTGCTATGACTCTTCTCTTTGCATTACCAGGACAAAAAAATGAATAACGAATCCCAATTTGAGAAAATGTATAAGTATTGGAAAATTTAAGGGAATAACAAGCAATATCTCGAAAATGGTTCACTCAACAAAACAAATGTATATGACATAAATTATGCATTTTAACGAGATCTAAAATTTTTGTGTAGTAAAATTTTGCCTATCTCTTATGGTTTACCAGTTAAGCAAAAGTCGTTCACAATGAAGAATACTTTTGGAGAAATTCCCAGAAAATTCAAGATATACATTTTATTTGTCATGAAAGAATCTTAAATATATGATATTTTAATCAAAATCGTTAAAGCCATTTTTGAGAAAATTAAAATTTTCGAAAAATGTTCCATGTAAAGGGTAATCGGGGGTGAGGGGATTTTCTTGGAAACCTTCGTGTCGCATTTCTGGAAGATACTGAACCTAAATATCAAGTTTGGTGTTTATCCGACTGTTCGTTTCTAAGTTATGCTGTTCACAGACTCGCACACAAACACACAGACCCACACACGGACATGTTTCCAAAAATGCTTTATATGCATTCAGTGCACCTCAAATCATGTATTTCCGGTAAAATCTCGGTATCGAATTTTTGGGTGGAATGCAATTCTTTCCCTACTTACTATACGTAGTGGAAAAACTAAAAATTACTAACTTGTGTTTATACATTGAACTACTAATAGCATAATTCAGTGAACAAGATATCGCCTTTGCAGTTTTTTACGAAGTGGGTATCGAGTATTGATGCTCAAAAATCGGTGTCGAGTTTCGAGAAATAGTGCTATCGTCACATTACTGTTTATAATGTTAATATAGATTTATAAATGCAGTATTCTTGTCTTTACATACGCACGCAGCTCCACTTGATCTTGTACTAATAGCTGCTGCAGAAGCAAATGCAGTGTATATAAACAATGTATAGGGTAGTGAATATAAGGTTACGACGGAGGTTATTTCACATCAATAGGATTGTGGCTTCTGGATTGAGAAAAGCTTTCAGCCTAGCGTCACATGTTGTTGAAAGCCTTAATATCGGACCTGAGTGCGAGTCTATATGGCAACGGAAAAAGATAGAGAGCAAGAGAGGGTGGTAAGAGCAGCTTAAGCCAAAGAAAATACTTTTACTTCGATGTAACTCAATTTCTCTACAGGTTTTGGCTTTCTCCCTTTTATTTTTATTTTTTCCCCCTATCAGAAGCGCAGTGAGTAAAGAGGGTGGTGTCTCAAGTCTTCCATTTCATATCGTTTTCAGTCACTTTGTGTTTTCTTTCTGGGTCTCAGATGAACATAAAAGCTGAAAGAAAGGACTGCCTACGCTCTTAGACAGGAGTACACGATACGTTCTGATTTACCGTCTATTACTTTCTCTACCATGTGCCTAGTAGGTAGAGGAAGTATTGCATTTCACCCAAAAATCAACTCCAAGATTTCACAGAAAATACCTGTTTTGAGGACCACTAAAACGCATTTTTAGAAACAAACGTCTCTCGATATATACATTATGTGATCAAAAGTATCCGGACACCCCACAAACATACGTTTTTCAATTTAGGTGCATTGTGTTCCCACCTACTGCCTCGTAATCATTATCCACGACCTCAGTAGTCATTAGACATCGTGAAACAGTAGAATGGGACGCTCTGTAGAACTCACGGACTTCGAACGTGGTCAGGTGATTGGGTGTCACTTGTGTCAGAAGTCTGTACGCGAGATTTCACACTCCTAAACATCCCTAGGTCCACTGTTTCTGATGTGATAGTGAAGTGGAAACATGAAGGGACATGTACAGCACAAAAGCGTACAGGCCGACCTCGTCTATTGACTGACAGAGACGCCGACATTTGAAGAGGGTCGTAAAGAGTAATAGGCAGACATCTATCCAGACCATCACACAGGAATTACAAACTGCATCAGGATCCACTCCAAGTACTATGAGAGTTAGGTGTGAGGTGAGAAACCTTGTATTCCATGGTCGAGTGGCTGCTCATAAGCCACACATCACGCGGGAAAATGCCAAACAACGCCTCGCTTGGTGTAAGGAGCGTCAACATTGCACGCTTGAACAGTGGCAAAACGTTGTGTGGAGTGACGAATCACGGTACACAATGTGGCAATCCGATGGCAGGGTGTGGGTATGGCGAATGTCCGGTGAACCTCATCTGCCAGCGTGTGTAGTGGCAAAAGTGAAATTCGGAGGTGGTGGTGTTATTGTGTGGTCGTGGTCATGTTTTTCCTGGAGGGGGCTTGCACCCCTTGTTGTTTTGCATAGCACGATCACAGCGCAGACCTACATTGATATTTTAAGCGACTTCTTGCTTCCCACTGTTGAAAAGCAATTCGGGGATGGCGATTGCATCTTTCAACACCTGTTAATACTGCACGGGCTGTGGCGGAGTGGTTACACGACAATAACATCCCTGTAATGGATTGGCCTGCACAGAGTCCTGACTTGAATCCTATAGAACACTTTGGGATGTTTTGGAACGCTGACTTCGTGGCAGGCCTCACCGACCTACATCGATACCTCTCCTCAGTTCCGCACTCCGTGAAGAATGGGCTGCCATTCCCCAAGAAACCTTCCAGCACCTGACTGAATGTATGCCTACGAGAGTGAACGCTGTTGTGAACGCTAAGGGTGGTCCAATACCATATTGACTTCCAACATTACCGATGAAGGGCGCCACGAGCTTGTACGTCATTTTCAGCCAGGTGTCCGGATACTTTTGATCACGTGGTGTATGTGTGTCTGTATAGGCATATATGAACAACATAACTCATAAACTAAATATTCAATAAAAACATGAAATTATATTTAAATTCAACATATTTCAAAGATGCGACAAGATTATCCATATAATTCTCCTATCCAAACTATACTTTACATGCAAAACGTTTCGAAATGTTTTATCTTCTCAAAATCAGCTCTACGATTTTGGTTATAATACCATTTATTTAGGATCTTGCTGATAAATAAAATGTGTATCTTGAATATCTTGGAAACAGCCTGTGAAGTCCTTTTCCTTTGGGAGGAGCTTTGTGGTACAGTTTTTAATAACGGTTAAACCATCAAGATAGGCAATAACCCTCCAGCTCTTTCTGGGTCAGCCGACATCTCCCCTTCCTTTTGGTTGATACTCTAATGGAACCTTAGGCAATCTTGAATCTGCCATTCTTTGAACATATTATATCCTTTCATATATTATTCAATTTGCTACTTATTGAGTAGACATTAAGCTTTGCTCTTATGTCTTCATTTCGTATTTGGTCTAACCTTGTGCGTCGCTTTGTTCTTAAAAAATCTGATGTGTTACACTCACATGACTTTCTCTACTCTTGTACAAACTATTTTTACAAACGCTTATTCTCTACCTACTTCATGTTAATCGAGATAAACATTTGCAGACTCTATCTTATTGCTAATTTTCTTATAGATACAAGGGCAATATAGAAATACAGTAGCCTTTAAGCACATACATATCTCTTAATAGCTGGTTGCTAGGTGCAGCACCATTCCCTTTGCCACAGATTAATACTCTTTGCATATCCAAGACAAAAAAATGAATAACGAATTCCCATTTGAGAAAATAAGTATTGAAAATTTTAAGGGAATGAGAAGCAATATCTCGAAAATGGTTCACTCAACAAAAAAACTGTATATAACATAAATTGTGTATTTTAATGCGATCTACATTTTTTGTGTAGTAAAATGTTGTCTATCTCTTATGGTTTACCAGTTATGCAGTTCACAATGAAGAATACTTTTGGAGACATTCCCAGAAAATTAAAGATATACATTTTATTTATCATAAAAATATCTTAAACATATGATATTTTAATCAAAATCGTTAGAGCCATTTTTGAGAAAATTAAAATTTTCGAAAAATCTTCGTTGTAAAGGGTAATCTGGGGTGGGGAGATTTTCTTGAAAACCTTCGTGTCGCATCGCTTAAAGATACTGAACCTAAATACCAAGTTTGGTGTTTATCCGACTCGTTTCTGAGTTATGCTGTTCACAGACAGACACACAGACAGACAGACAGACACACACACAGACATGTTTCCAAAAATGTTTTTTTTTTGGATTTAGGTGGTCTCAAAACATGTATTTCCGGTGAAATCTCGCTATGGAATTTTTGGGTGGCATACAATGCTTCCCCTACTTACTATACGTAGTAGAGAAAGTAAAAAGTTTATCTTTACACTTTTTAATCGGCGTTTCATTGTAATGATCGATGTCTCACTTAAATAAAGTAGTGTAGGAACTGCCATTGTTTTATAATACTTTAGCCTTGTTTCATTTCTCAGTGATCTCTTTAAAACACACAGTTTATTTTCAGTAAGTTTTTCTGTGGCTTCAACAATTTTGAGACATCCGTTATTATTGGTTTGAAATGTTCAATATCCTTACTTTCTCTACCATGTACATAGTAGGTAGAGAAGGTATTGCATTTCATCCAGAAACTCGGTACCAAGATAACACGAAAATACATGTTTTGAGGCCACTAAATCCACAAAAAAGCATTTTAGAAAAGGTCTGTGTGTATGTGAACAGCATAACTTAAGAGCGAAAAGTCGGATAAGTACCAAACTCGGTATTTAGGTTCAGTACCTTTCAAGGATGCAATACAAAGATTTTCAAGAAAATCCTTCTACCACAAACTACCCTTTACAGGGAATTTTTTCGAAAATTGTTATTTTCCTAAAACCTGGCGTTAAGGGTCTTGATTAAAATACCATATATTAAACATATTTACATGACAAATAAAATTATATGCTGATTCTTGGAATAGCCTTTGAAGCTCTCCTCTTTCGGTAGGAATTTTGTATAATCCTGTATAACTAATAAACCTGAAGCGATAGACGAAAACGTACTTGAAAAGAAATGTACTTCTCTTGAAAATACACATTTTTTTCCAAACAGCTTCTTATGTGGCATCAGCCATTTCCGAGATATCTGTTATTAATGCTCCGAGTTTTCATTACTTGGTCATTTCCTTAAAGTCCTTTCAACATTCAGTTGTTTCTCGCAATTGCATGGAAACAGCATGGAATCTTAAGGCAGCGTATAGTGACCAGTTCTTAAACATTTAATTAGCGCTCTTCCGTTTGTATCTATAACGAAATGTGTAATATAACCGCTTCTGCGAAGTTTATTTGGATTAAAATGAAGTAGATGGAAAAAAAACTTTAGTAAGAAGAGTTTATGTACCCACTAATAAAGATAGAAGGTGGAGAATGTTATGTGAATGTATCACATCACATTTTTTAAAATTCTATCGCTATTCAGTTGTTTCTCCAGATGTTAGAAAGAGTATATAATTTCTAGGTCGGTATACCGCGTCTAGCTTTAAAAACATTCTACGATCACTATTCTCTTTGTAGGTGTAACGAAATGTGTAGTGAAACTGTTCATGCAAAGCTACATCTAAATTAAGCTAAAATAGAAGAACACACTTTTGCAAGAATATTTTGTGAGCACTATACAAACATAAACGATAATGCGTAGAGAAAGTCATGTAAATGTAATACATAAGATTTTTTATCGAGAACATCGCTTACAACTTACAAAGGCTGCATTATAATTAAATTTTAAACTAAACTACAACTAATTAAATTATTTCCTCATGCAGCAAAAGTTAAAGATTTCATCTGAAATGTTTTAACCTCAAACGGTACCCCTATTTAAACTTTACCTACTATAGTCCATTTTGTTGGCAAAATTTGTATGTTACAAATGTAAATATGCTAAACTTCTACTTCGAGTTAATCCATATAAACGTTTGCACAATTAATGTTTCATTACATTTAAGGATAGGACCTCGATACGTCGATACCTTGACACTTTCGATACTCAGCGGTATGTTTAATGCCTTAAGAAGAACCTTAGATACTTTTAAGTTTTACATTATTGAAATTATGCTAGGAAAAAAATGAAAGGAGTCGAGACTTCACGTGTATCCAAAGGGTTGCTGGGCTATAGTTCTTGATAGACCTTGAATGCGTTTCCTTGGGTGAATAAATGCAGAATTCCTTAGACTCTTGTCTAAAAAAGTGCAAAACAATGGTGGAAGGAGTAGAGATACCCATGTAATATGCAGCGTAACTTAGTTGTAGATGAAGCTGAAGCACATTTCTGCAATAGTCTGGCTTGGTATCTCACTTTCAGCTACATATATATCGCGTGATATGGGTTGGTAACTACGCAACCCTGGAGTTTATAGACGATGCGAAATGCGGGTGCTGACATCGCATTCACCAGCCCGATGATTAGGGCTATGGTGGTGCTCTTGTTAACATGCTCTAGTAGCGCAATGGTTAACATGGTGAAAGCCTGAAGTTCAAATCACGCCTGCGAATAAATGAGTTTTTTATTCATTTCTGTTCATGTTTCGAGAAGGTTCTAATAAATCACGAATTTGCCTATAAATGCGAAGTTCCAGCCGTTCATGCTCACTGTAGAATAATGTTTTCGAATAGAGAGTATCTGGACATGCTGTTAGTATACGGGGAAGCGCAGCAGAATGCAACGGAGGTACGTCGTCTATACCAACAGAGGTTTCCACAGGGAACACTTCCTACAGATCACACGTTTTTGCGAGTTGCAAACCGCCTCCTGGAATCAGTGCACAAGACACCACATTGTCGCGGTAACTTTCGTGTTATCTTATTTGCTGAGCGCCTGTTATAGTTTTACTATTTTTAACTTTGAGTTCTTTGTCCTCCGGCTAGCTATTATTATTCAGTCGAGCAAATCTCTTGAACAGGGTGTGTAAACGGAAAGGAGTTGTTACTAAAAGATAACACTGATAAAATAATTTGTTTTTACACTTTTATTGCCGTCACTCTTTATTCATTTCACATAATTACTCTTGATACACACCAGACTGAAACTGTTACATTTTAGAATGTAACTATAATCACTTATTTACCGCACATTATTAATTCGAGTATTTCACATTTTTGTAACTATCTTTACGACGCGAGAGATTCTGTAGAATTGCGCGACGTTTAACCCGTGCATGATTCTGTTGAACTGTGCGACGTGTAACGCGTGAATGATCCTGTTGAACTGCGCGACGTTTGCCTTGTGAATTATTCTGTAGAACTGCGTGACGTGTAACCCGCGAATGATTCTGTTGAACTGTGTGACGTGTAACCCGCCTATGATTCTGTTGGACTGAGCGTTACCCGTCTCTGGCTTCAGAATTTATACTCCCTCACCCCGATATGCCTAAACATTATAATCGAGCTGCTATTGGTTAATAAAGCGCGCCAACATTAGCGTCTATTTTTATATCCAATCAAAATTACGAACACATATGCTCTAGGGAAGATATTCCCTCCATTTCTAAAGAAAAGCGCGCTACTCTGACGTCATTGGTTTGTCTCTTCTAATTGATAAACAACTCACCCCCTCGCTACATTGTTACCCGCTCCTATTGTCAGTTTCAGTGAGGCTGTGTAAACTTATTTCCTAACAATGCTTATAATTAACAAACATCTCAAATCATTGTCATACAATAATGCTAATTTACACTACAATCACTCTGGCATTCACAGTGTTGTGATATAAAATACTGCGTCAACATCCACGAGGAGATCACCCTGTCTGTGACCAAGCAACGACGGATCGTGTGACTATGTCATTCAGCATCCGCACTGTAGCACGAGGGACATTTACAGGCATTTCAATATTAGCCAATCTTCAGCGTGGAGAATACTACATCATGCAAAGTTTCATCCTCATCTTCAACTACACCAGGAGCTACTGCAGCCGGACCATGGACGGAGAGTGGCGTTCCCTAGGTGGGTCATACGACAAACTGAACAAGATCCACACTTTTTGGCAACTGTGTTATTTACAGACGAAGCAGAGTTCCACAACACAGGTCATGTAAATCGCCACAACATGCATTACTGGAGCACTGTAAACCCACATTGGATGCGAGAGGCGCCTTACAAGTCCACTAGGGTTTCAAAGTTTGGGCTGGTATATACGGTGATCATTTAATAGGCCCGTATTTTTATGATGACCAACTCACTGGGTATCGCTATCTCCACTTCCTACAACTCAGCTGCCTACTCTACTGGATGAACTGCCGTTGCAGAACCGACTTAACTAGGTGGTACCAACATGATGGAGCGCCATCTTATTCGGCCCGTCGTATAACGGCTATCTCAATGCTACCTACTCTGAGCGATGGACCGGACGGCATGGACCAATAGGGTGGCCAGCACACTCACCAGATCTAATCCCATTCGATTTCTTCTTATGGGGTTATCTTAAAGATAACGTGTACCAGGAGCAGCCAATGACCTCGCAGCAGTTCAGGGAACGCATCATAGTTTATCGTGACATCACGCCGACTATGTTATGCCGGGTTAGGCTGGCGATGAGAAGTTGCATCCGCCGGCATGGTGGCCAGTTCGAACACCTACTACAACCACATGGAAGAAACGCGTAAATTGTAAAGCTTTATCTGTGTGATGGTCCGGCATGATGTCATAGCCACTGTTAAATGCACTACTTCGGGAACCAGAGTGGTTCACAATGATCATAATATGGACTTGCAAATCTTATCTAGTCTGTATGTACGTACTGCATTTTGTAAACTCTCAAAACAATCTACTGGCTTTCTTTCGTATGGAAGAATAGCTTTAAATAGTAAAATATTACTTAATAATGCCTTATATTTGTAATTTATAACTACAATGTTATATGCGTTTATTTATGATGTTTGTTAAAGCATATTCTAACAAGTAACAATTTATTTTTTAATGAAATTCACATAATTAAGCCAATGAAGTGAAACGACACTTCCATACCAAACTATCACTTCTCGTTAAATTTACTAAACATAGAAAAGTATCTTCAAGTGGTAGTATTTGAACTTGGGACCTCCATCACTGAAAGCTTGAACTTTGAGTGCAATTCACTGCACGCACAGCGGTGCAAAACCGTCGTTTCGGCCTGAAACTGATAAGACGCGATGCCGTGGGCAGTATTTACGGCATAACCTGTACAACGCCGGGACTGTATAACTTCTCAATCCGCAGGCTGAGAAGACTCACCCGGTATAATTTACCTACAGCGGTGACCAAAGTCTATGAATTCAGCAGAAACAAATCAGAACTTAAGACGTGATATAAAACAGGACATGGGTATATTTGTTCTTACCTTCGATCTGTTAGTTTGTGTTTAGCAAGTCAAACTTGGGTCACGAGCGCAGCTTACGGTATACCGTGCGACTAATTTCCATAATATGGATAGAAAATTCTTTAAAATAAACTTCTGAGCACAAAATATAGTCACATAAAGAGCGAAGATAAGAAATAATTATTATTATTTATTAATTAGACTTGTCTAAAAACAGGGGCGCCATAAACTATGGCATTATCAGGATACAAAAATTGCAGCCAGTTGGAAAATGTCAAACTGGAGCAATTTCGGAATTAGATACAATACAAAATTGGTCACATACATGCGTTTATACACAGAAAGTATTAATAAGAACATAATTCAGTGAATGAGCTTTATAAAGTGAGTATGACATCGAGTCAGCTTGAGGTGCATTCAGAGCAGACACAAGGTGACAAGGGCAAATAGGAGACTTGCGCGGGAGCAGGAATTAGAAGGGCTGAGAATAGAATATATGGAAAGCAGGAAAGTATTAGCAAGACTTATAAAGGAACCTAAGAGAATCACTGGCAATAAGAAGCAATGAATTAGATCAAATCCCTGGGGGTGAGATACAAAATAATTATCGGACGATTGATAAGCAGGGTGTCCAATGAATTGGCAATGGAGGAGAAAAGGGCCATTGTAAAGGAGTTATTCCCATGCATTGGAGGTGTACTGAGAGCAAACCATTCAACTTGGATGAACTGCAGGAGGCAGCGCTTAATATGGAAGTTCGTATGGCGCCGGACCCTGATGGTATTCCACCTGAAGCATGAAGAACGCTGTTGAGATAGCTCTACAGTGGCTAAGCTTATTCTATTATTCAAAGGAAGTAAGTCAGCCGAAGAGCCATTAGCCTACAGGTCGTTGTGTCTGTTGAACACAACGAGCAATTTGTAAGAGAGACTATTGAGAGCAAGGCTTATAAAGAGTTAGAGCACGGAGAAGGTTTATCCTGTCGGCAGTATGCCTTCAGGAAAGGGAGGTCTACAATTCAGGCAATTTGAACAGTAATTAAGGTTAAGGAGGGTATATAAGAGAATTGGGCGGCTGTCATTACACCGGATATGAAAAACGCCTTTAATTTTGCATCATGGAGTATAATAATTAACGAGTTGCAAAGAAAAACGTATAACAATATTTAATTAATATAGTAAGGCAGTACTTTCTTGAAAGATATACAAAATTAATACAAAGAGAAGTAATACAGGTAACTGCGGGAGTGCCCCAAGGTTCAGTCCTGGGAACCAAACTGGAATATATTGTACGATGGGATATTACAGCTCAGGCATGCATGGTAGGATTTGCTGATGATTTGGCGCTGGCAATAACAGCTATGGATGAACAAGGGCTAATGTTTAGAGCAAACGAGTCCTTGAGGTATATACATGGATGGATGAGGTCAAATGTCTAGCTTTAGCCCGCATAAAGCTACAGCTGTCATTTTAAAAGGGCCTGGAAAACGATAAAAAGTTTGTTTATGATCAGCAATAATGCGGTGGTACCCAATAAACCCGTGAGATATTTAGATGTCATGATGAGGAATGGTGGTGAATTTGGAGAACATGTTAGGGTACTAACCCAGAAGTCTCAGGAGAACGTAGCAGCACTGGGCAGACTGATATCAAATATTGGGGGTCCATGAACCACGAAAAGACAGATATTACGCGGCACCAGTGTTTTGTGCTGTGCTACGGAAAGAGGTATGCAGGAAGTGCATGGACAAAGCAAAAAGGAGGTTGCTACTGAGAGTGGTATGTGGGCATCGTACATTTCCACCAGAGCCTGGCAGGTAATTGCAGGGACTATTCCCATAAGTTTGTTAGAGGAGGAAGGAAACTTATAAGTGAGAAAAGAGTTGGAAGCTCTGTGGAACGAAAGCTGGATATTAAGAAACATATAAAGAAAACATGGTAAAGAAACTACTGAGGTAGGGGGCGGTGGACAAAGAAAATTATCCCAGACATCAATATGTCATTGAATTGTAAACATCGACAGGTAGACTACTTCCTGACTCAGGTACTGACAGGTCATGGAAGATTCAAGTACAATGCAATGAGGATGGGTAAGGCTAACAATGAGAAATGTAAAAACGATACAGTGGAAAATACGTGTTTTTCACTGCTCAAAATGGGAGATGAAAAGAAATGAGGTCTTTCGAAAACGGTGATTAGTAGTAGAGTAGACAGCTTAGAGGGGGTATTACGGGAAGTCGTGAAACATGGAATGTAGTGAAACCCTTGCAAAAGTAATAATGGAGACTAAAGAAATGGACGAAAGAAATCAGTAGGTAGTGATAAAATAGGCAGCTGTCATTTTGAAGTAATGCCACCAGGAGTTCCAAAAATGGTAATAGGAGAGCGTAGCGGTTTTTTAGTTGGTGGAAATCCAACTCGCCAAGCTGGCGTCTTTATAAAACTTTTGCACCACCACCGCCTCAGCCGTCGCACCCACATTCACCAGCATCATTACTATTACCACCACGTCTCCACCATTACCATTACCACGACCACCGTTACTACCATCACCAACATCATTACCACAACACCATTACCATTACCATTACCATTACCATTCCACCATCACCATTACCACCGCCACTATCACTGTCGCTACCAACATTATCATTACCACCCTACCATCACCACAAGCATCATCATCATCACCATCACCACCAGCATCTCGTCCTCCAACAACGCTTATCATGCTATCCTCTAGTTCCCCAGGTCGCGGGTTCAAACCTGGCGGAGGACATGGATTTTTTCGGACATAAAAATCCTTAGCATAGCTTCCTTCGGAAGTGAAGTAAATCCAGTGGTCTCGTGTCGTAGATTTACGGCACGTAAAAGAACCTCAAGCCTGATAGAAAGGATTCTGAGCAAAATTTCCGGTCTTTCAAGTCTAATATAGAATGGGGCGCTAGGAACCACAGTAGTTAACGAGCGTTCATAAATAAAACTCAATTTAATTTACCACCATCACTACCACCACCATTACCACCAACAACACTATCACTACCATTACTATCACCACAACCGTGATATTTATATATAAATGTTTTCACTATTCTGTTTTTGTTTCAGAAATCAAGTTTTTAATGTTATAGTAATCAATTATATCATATTTTGAGTAAGTGAAAAGTGTAACAAACACCATATGCCAGTTTTTTTTAAGTTTCTGTTTCTGTGAGTTTATGTTTAAATTTTCAGCATGATTGGTTACAAACTACATCGTATGGAATACGCAGAATTGTAGAGAAGATTCATGTGGGTAAAACCCACTGTAAGTAACTATTGGCCCTATGCTCTTAAGTATTTAAATAGTGACTCGGTGAAGCATTAATGGGCTGTGAGAACAAAAGTAACAGTAATTGATTGAAACCAAAGGTTCAAAACATTTTTGGACATAGATTTTTTTAAAATTTTGACAGCATTTCTGCTATGGGTACCTTTAAGAGCTATAATATAAATCAGTGAGAAAGTTTTAGGAGAGGTGGAAAATAAAAAAACGGAGTACTATTTAAATAATGGTTAAATCTGTAGGTCTCACAAAGAGCATGAAGTCTATTTATAGTAACTCTTGCACTCAAGTTTCACAGAAATTCAACGGTATTTCACCGATTTATTGGGAATATGTTACATACTAGGGTGAGGCCAAAAGATTTCCAGCCAAATATTAAATTTTAATTACTCCAGCATGAACATTGGAGAAGCTACAGAATCAGTAAGAGACCAGGACTTTGAACATTACATTCCAGTGCAGGAGTGGAATATTTATATAAAACTACACAGAATTCACATTATTCACATTAACTGTGGTTTATTCAATAAAAACACGCTGCCCCTACATCGCGCACAAAATAGAATAAAGAAAAAAGAGGCAAGATGCTACACTCACGAGCTTCATTCACACTCTTCACATGCAACCTCACTCACTCGACTCACAAACCAAAGTGACGATAACACAACACAAAGAAAAGCAGCGCTAACTTATTCCCCCTCTCAACCCTCGTTAGACCCACTAGCTCGGACTGGAGAGCGTCATGCCAAAACGAACTTCAAACCCAAAGACGAAAGAATTACCCCAACAATGCTGTCGCCAATACGACGCAATAATGTATCTGGTATGACAATAGCTACTAATTACCTAATACGCTACAATATATAAAATAAGCTAGGAGGTTGTGTTTTCTTTGTGCGCTCTTCTATTGTTTTAAAAAATAAGACTTTAGCAGGCTTGTCAACTTTAAAACGAACGTGTTTTCGTTCCATAATGAAACTCCAGGAAGAGCTTTTGTTTTGTACGTGAATAAGCCACAGTTAGGATGGCCGAAAGCTTGGGGGAGAAAAATTATTATACTTGGTTGACTGCCCTTGAAACTATTAATTACAACCAAGGACGAGGAAGTTTTATGTGTTTAATAAATTTTGTTTTATCCTGGCACATAATACTTTTAACTGTTATGAATGTATAAATGCTTAAGTTGATAAGGTAAACAAGTCCGTTGGTTATGATCACGCAACTTTTTCTACTCCCTGTCGTATAATGATATTTGTGCTATAAATCGCTCATATAAGGTTATTTATCTTTCTTATTCCTGTTTAACGTGATAAATGTTAACAGTAGCAGGATCAAAACAGGAGACCAGAACAAGACTTAAAAGTTAAAAACGAAGTCACTGTATGCTGGACATGTTTTACGTCCACTCACGAGAAACAAATGAAAAGCACTTGAAGGGGTAGTGCTGTGAAAATATTACTTTACACAAAGCTTATTTTAATGGTCTTTACTTTCTTCAGGAATGGTTTCTTCATAAAATTTAATGAGAATAAGATTACTTCACACTTTATTTAATGAAATTCAATGTATAAATTTCACTGACTATGCAGATCTCAACAAAATTAAAATTTTAACGAAAATTATTACAGCCAATTTTGATAAAATAAATAACAAGCACCTTTCCATGTATAAGGTTATTTCGAGAGGGGAAATTTTTTTGAAATTTTTCACTTGGTATTTATGCAATTTCTCGTTTGAGTTATTTCTTTTCACAGATATCCAAACAAGCTCCCACACGAATATTTTTACTTTCTCTACTTATAGTAGATAAGTAGGGGAAGTATTGTATTACAGCCAAAAATTCGATACCGAGATTTCACCGGAAATACATGTTTTGAGACCCCCTGAATCCAAAAAAGCATATTTGGAAACATGTCCGTGTGTTTGTCTGTGCGTCTGTGTGTGTGTCTGTGAACAGCATAACTCACAAACGAACAGTCGGATAAACACCAAATTTGGTATCTTCCAGAGATGCGACACGAAGGTTTTCAAGAAAATCTCCCCATCCCAGATTACCCTTTACATAGAACATTTTTCGAAAATTTTAATTTTCTCAAAAATACTCTAACGATTTTGATTAAAATATCATATGTTTAGGATATTTTCATGACAAATAAAATGTGTATCTTGAATTTTCTGGGAATGTCTCCAAAAGTATTCTTCATTGTGAACGACTTTTGCATAACTGGTAAACCATAAGAGATAGACAAAATTTTACTGCACAAAAAATGTAGATCACGTTAAAATACACAATTTATATCATATACATTTTTTTGTTGAGTGAATCATTTTCCAGATATTGCTTTTATTCCTTTAAATTTTTCAGTACTTATTTTCTCAAATGGGAATTCGTTATTCATCTTTTTGTCTTGGATATGCAAAGAGTATTAATCTGTGGCAAAGAGAATGGTGCTGCACTTAGCAACTAGCTATTAAGAGATATGTATGTGCTTAAAGGCTACTGTATTTCTATATTGATCTTGTAAATATATATTCCCTTTACATCTACAAGAAAATTAGCAATAAGATGGAGTCTGCAAATGTGTATCTCGATTAACATGAAGTAGATGGAGAATAAGCGTTTGTAAAAATAGTTTGTACAAGAGTAGAGAAAGTCATGTGAGTGTAACACATCAGATTTTTCTAAAAACATTTGTTTAGAAGCAGGGACGTGCATTAACGGTGAAATCTCGATATCGAATTCTTGGATACAATTCAATATTTTTATACCTTCCATAGATATTTGGTAGAAATTAAAAACATGTAGTTAAGCTTAGTGCTATTGAATCTTTCTCAAAGAAACTTTTCTTTCATGTCAACGATCTCCTAATACGTATTCTGTCAGAGAAATCTCAAGATGGGATTTGGGAATAGAATACACTGCTCTGTTTATCCACTATAGAAAAACGGAAATCTCTGTTAATATTGAATAAAAACCTCCACATCGTAACAACGATGTATAACATGGTACACCACGAGACCGCTGCATTCTCCGCCTCCATTTACATGAGCCGTCGTGGACGGAACGTAATGTACAGGAGTACCATATCGCCACTTGCCGAAACACTCTCTGTTGGGCATATCCGCACATGACCGGAGGAGTAATCCTCAGTCAAGTAGTATCTCAGTTGTTCCTAAGGATATTATAAGAATGAGTGACTCCGTTTCAGGCCGCCCAGCAGTAGAAAAATCCAATATAATATCAGGATCTGAAACCATGTCTCCAAATCTATAAATAGTAACGCAATTTCATCACAACAGAAATAAACAGTATACAAAACCAGTGTCACTAATCAAATGAATTGAGTTTTATTTATAAAATATATGAAATATGGTATGAAATATATTTACATGACAAAATGTTTATCTTGAACTTTCTGGAATAGCCTAGGAAGTCCTTTTCATTCGGAAGGAATTTGATAATGTTGTTTAACTTCTAAACGTTAAGCGATAAACGTAAACGTACCATGCAAAAAATGTATATCTCTTTAAAACACACAATTTATTTAAAATAAGTTTTTATATGGCATAAGCTGTTTCTGAGGTTACGTTATTAGAGGTTCAAATTGTTCAATACTTGTTATTCTTTTAAAATCCCATTGATTTTCAGCTGTTTCTCGCAATTGCATGAAAAGAGTACGGAATTTTAAGGTAGTATATACCGTCCTGTTCTTAATTATTTCACTATCGCTGCTCTCTTTGTATGCATAACCAAATGTGTAATGTAGCCATTTCTGTAAAAGTTTATTTGGATTAATATGTACTAGATAGAAACATAAGCTTTAGTAAGAATAGTTTGTATACCCATTAATAAAGATAGATGGTAGAGAAAGTCATGTGAATGTATCACATCAGAATTTTTAATGTTCCATTTATATGCCCCCATTATCATTTAAGGCCATATTGACGGCTTTTTTACTTTCTCTACTACGTATAGTAACAAGGGGAAGTATTGTATTCCACCCAAAAATTCGATACCGAGATTTCACCGGAAATATATGTTTTGGGGCCCCCTGAATCCAAAAAAAAACATTTTTGGAAACATGTCCGTGTGTGTGTGTGTCTGTGAACAGTATATCTCAGAAACGAACACTCGAATAAACACCAAACTTGGTATTTAGGTTTAGTATCTTCCAGAGATGCGACGTTTTCAAGAAAATCCCCCAATCCCAAATTACGCTTTACATGGAAAATTTTTCGAAAATTTTAATTTTCTCAAAAATGGCTAACGATTTTGATTAAACTATCATATGTTTAAGATACTTTTATGACAAATGAAATGTATATCTCGAATTTTTTGGGAATGTCTCCAACAATAATCTTCATTCTGAACGATTTTTGTATAACTGGTAAACCATAAGAGATAGACAAAATTTTACTACACAAAAACTGTAGATCGCGTTACAATACGTAATTTATGTCATATACATTTTTTTATTGAGTGAACCATTTTCGAGGTATTGCTTGTTATTTCCTTAAATTTTCCAGTACTTATACCTTTTCTCAAATGCGAATTCGTTATTCATTTTTTTGTCCGGGTAACGCAAAGAGAATGGAACAATCCACATAGCAACCAGCTCTTAAAAATTTGACTATCGCTTAAAGTCTACCAATTCCCCTTGCATCTACAAGAAAATTAGCAGTAAGATTAACATCTCGATATCTCGATTAACATGAAGCATATGGAGAATAAGCGTTTGTAAAAATAGTTTGTACAAGAGTAGAGAAAGTCATGTGAGTGTAACACATCAGATTTTTAGCTTTGGAACATTTGCTCATCAGCAATAATTTTTACTCTCTTTAGTGGTGTTAATTTTTGGGATTGCATTACTTTTGGTTATTTCATTAAATTCAACACACAGATACCTGCCATTCATAGGTACTTCCATACTCTAGGGAAATATGAAGGGCCTTGCAATCGGGAATCGACTGCGGGTCCTTTAGATTTGGAATTTATCTTACTAAGCACCAGACGGTAAAGGCAGTAATAATTTGTGAAGGGGGTCCGTAAACCTCTGTCTCAGTATAACTTTACTTCGACTCTTAATTTCAAGTCATTTAAGTAGAGACTGTACAATATCTCCAAAACTAAGCGTTGTAGAAAGAAATGTCTTGAATAAAAGTTGCTTGATATTATGGGGGAAAGTATATGCCAATAGTCGTGTTTTATTTGGAAGATGTGATGGACATTTTAGGGTTAATTTACTTCTTTTGTAAATCGGAATGTACCGTTTTTATATTTTTTTCTCACTCCTTATAAAAAACCAAACAACATTTGTATAAATCACTTTGCAATTATTCTTACATCAATGTAAATAGCAATGAAAATTCTGAATGGCTGTGTACGAAGAGCACAATCATTGGTTGGACCATCCATGGATGGTCATTTGAAGGTTAAGTTACGTTTCGTAATAGGGAACCAACATTTTTACTTTCTCTACTACGTATAGTATTCAGGGGAAGTATTGCATTCCACTTAAAAATTCGATGCCGAGATTTCACAGCAAATATGTGTTTTGAGGTGCACTAAATGCATATAAAGCATTTTTGGAAACATGTCCGTGTGTGTGTGTGTGTCTGTGAACAGGATAACTCAGAAACGAACAGTCGGATAAACACCAAACTTTGTATTTAGGTTCAGTATCTTACAAAGATGCGACACGAAGGTTTTCAAGAAAATCCCCCTACCCCAGATTACCCTTTACATGGAACGTCTTTGGAAAATTTTAATGTTCTCAAAAATTGCGTTAACGATTTTGAATAAAATACCATAAGTTTAAGACATTTATATGCAAATGAATTGTATATCTCGAATTTTCTGGGAATGTCTCCAAAAGTACTCTTCATTGTGAAAGACGTTTGCTTAACTGGTAAACCATAAGAGGTAGACAAAATTTTACTACACAAAAAAAATGTAGATCGCGTTAAAGTACACAATTCATGTCATATACATTTTTTTGTTGAGTGAACCATTTTCGAGATATTGCTTGCTATTCCCTTAAATTTTCCAATACTTATACTTTTTCTCAAATGGGAATTCGTTATTCATTTTTTTGTCCTGGTAATGCAAAGAGAATGAAATCCTTGACATAGCAACCAATTCTTAAAATACTTCACTATCGCTTAAAGCGTATCAATTCCCCTTGCATGTACAAGAAAATTATCAATAAGAATAACTTGTCGATATCTGGATTAACATGAAGCATATGGAGAATAAGCGTTTGTAAAAATAGTTTGTACAAGAGAAGAGAAAGTCATGTGAGAGTAACACATCAGGTTTTTATTTTGTTTCCTTATTCCTCATCACAAAACAAACAGCTCTTTATAAACCATTTTCTAATGAGAAAACAACGTACAAAATGTAGGTTCCCATTTAAAAAGTTAAATTAACCCTAAAATGACTACCACAACATCCTCCAAATAAAACACGACTAATGATATATACTTTCCCCCATAATATCAAGCAACCTTTATTCAAGATGTTCTTTCTACAACGCTTAGTTTTGAAGATGTTGTACAAAATGGTCCACCTGTATATCTATGCTAGCCTCTAGTACCCGAGGTCGCGAGTTGAAACCCAGCGGAGGGCGATGGACTCTTTCGGGCGTAAAAATCCTTAGTATGGCTTCTTTCGGAAGGAAAGTAAAGCCGCTGGTCCCGTTTCGTAGACTTACAACGCGTAAAAGAACCTCAAGCCTGATAAGAGGCCTCTGAGCAAAATTACGCATCTTTCACGCCCAATATAAAATGGGACGCTAAGGACCACAGCAGTTAAAGAGCTTCCATAAATAAAACTCAATTTAATTTAATTTCCATCCTGTATATAATCATTTTAACAGGAAGGATGCAGCTAAACGTGGATGGAGAAAACAAATGAATTTAAGTGAGACTGATAAATCAAACAATAACAGATCACCAGTTTGTTGTTTTGTGTCTACTGATTTAAACACTAACTTATTTACCATGTTGTCATCGAGAAATTTCCAGTGGGAATCCCAGACATGACGTCGCCGCTGGGGAAAACCCATCACTCTAATATAGATTGACTGCTTTAATAATTTAAATCAGTATGCCCTCGGATTAACTGTAACATCAATGCTTACCCCTCCTGAAGCTACTTTCAAAGCTTGTCATTTTGTTAATTATTCCTTTATAAAATAATTGTGTGTTCTGCTGTTAAGCAGAGAAACTAAATTTATCTCGTTTTGAAAATCTGCCAAGTTGAATACATGCGATCGCAATTATTTGCTTTTCTTGCGATGTGCAAGACTAACAGAAATAATGTGCAGTTTAATGTGTGTTGCGAGCATAAAGCTTATAGTCGTCCCAGGCTTAGAACTGGAAATTTGTGCGAAAAAAACAGTTTGTATCCCGCGCGAACCCTTGTGTTCGTATCAGCTGTAAAGAATAGAGTATTATTCATTACGTAAAGTGTATAAGGGCGGTGAAGGACATCACATAGAATTAAATGGAATATACAATCTTCTTTAGTTTTACTATTCATATTATTTCATCATCATCAAGTTAAATTGAGTTTTATTTATGGGCACTCTCTAACTACTGTGGTCCTTAGCGTCCCATTCTATATATTGAGCGCGAAAGAACGGAAATTTTGCTCAGAGACCTCTTATCAGGCTTGAGGTTCTTTTACGTGCCGTAAATCTGTGACACGGGACCATCGGCTTTACTTCCCTTCCGAAGGAAGCCACGCTAAGGATTTTTACGCCCGAATAAATTCATCGCACTCCGCCGGGTTTGAATCCGCGACCCCGGGAACTAGAGACTAGCATGGTACCCCTAGACCACAGAGGATAACATCATCAGCATCAGCTACAAGATAGGCCGGAGAGGCCTGTTTCGGCTCAGAAGGGATCTTTCCATGTCTACGTGGTCTTCCGACATAACATCTCTAGTACCAACTGGTTTGTATTGCAAGGCCTGTTTTGTAAGTATTTCCTCTGGAATTTGAGAGAGATGATTTTTCCATTTCATTTTATATTCCTTGATTTTGTCTTTTAAATTAAATGTTTTAATTTAAATATTTTAATTAAATATTCAGTCGCTTCAATTATTCTTTTATCATTCATATTCATGCCCAGATCCCGGCTGCATAAGATGTATTGTTTTATACAATTTTAATATCATATCTCTTCTTGTTTTGTTTTTAAATGTTAGTTTTATAGCGCCACATATGTATTGAAATTCGTATATATTTTTGTTTTAAATCTCTTTTATATTCATATGAAATATTACATCCGAGGTTGTTAAAATATTTACACTTGTTCTAGCACTTATTTTTAGGAGTATTTTCATCGGTTTGGGTATTTACAAATAAAGGCATTACTTATGTTTTCTCTATTGAAGTAATTAAATTATGCTTTGACGGCTCGCATTCGGGAATTCTCGTGGTTTATCCCCGCGACCGCCCACTCCATGGGTTTTTCGTGGTTCTCCATGGTTCGCAGGCGAATGCCTGGGCGGTTTATCGTTTACCACGATTTTATTTTCATCATTCCCCGTTCATTCCGTTTCCTTTTCAGTTTTCAGGTATGCTTCTGATATGGAGGGTGTGAGTGAAGTGGAATGATGTGGGATAAAGTGAGTGGATATGTGGTGATAAAAGAAAGAGGATTTAGTTTTGGTTAAATGAGGTAAAGTTTTAGTTTAGAGTAGTAAACTTTAAAATTGATATATAAAATAAATAAACAAGAAGATTATAATACAATAATTAATATGGAGATTAAATAACATTTTATAAGATAAATAAACAAACATAAATGGAAAGGTAGAATCAGACGACTGAAAAATTCAACGCCATAGCCGGGATTTGAACTACTATTAGGTCATTTAATGGAATTAATTACAAACATATAAATGCATAAATTAAACAAAATATTAAATTACTCATAGTAGAATAATTAATATGAAAACAATGAAATACTATAAATATACGAATTTAACATTACAATGTTTATTCAAGAACATTTTAAATAAAATAGAAATATAAATCAATTTATTAAAATGGTTAGTAGAGGGTTTTTTCTGCCTACCAGTACCTTTTCAGTGGTTTCAGTGAATTTAGTTAAACAGGAGTAGGTAGTAGCTGATTACCAGTTAGTGTAGATAAATATAGAATTTAGAATTGTAATTAAGTTTTGTTTACCTCTTTACTCTAGTCTAATAATTCTATTCCTTTTCTTTTATTTATGTTTTCATTTATTATTTTGTAGACTTTGTGTAGATTATAGTTATTTTATCTAAACATTTTGAATGTAATATAAAAATAACTGTTTTGGGGAATAAATGTAAAATTTTTATGTATGTTCCGGAGTAGTAACCAAGGTGCCGGCATAATATCTTCAGATTTTATTTATTTGTGCTTGTGGATTTTGTGGTGTATGGCGGTCCCTGGAGGATGGCGTAGATGCATCTCAATGGAAAGAGTACTCCCGTGGACATTAGAAGTCTACTTGCGCGGCGACTACACCACTGTGACGGATCTCAGAGCTTGGAATTGCGGCCTATGGTCCCTTCGCCTCATTCCTTCCTCCTAGGGGTGATAGCCGCAATAGATCTGTGCAGGTCGCAGATCGCGGGAGTTCCCCTCCTTTGAATCACCTCTGCCTATCCTATTATAGTTTGACATTGTTTTATTTAGTTGATACAAAGCTAATTGTAGTCTGTCTTCAGTACCTACCAGAAAGATCAGGTCATATACGATAGGACTGTTCATTATTTACTATTCCATATCAATTAAAAGTTTCGAACTGTGATTAACAAACGTCTTGAAAACTGAAGCAGTACGTTCTGAGTAGCTAAATAAAATTATAACCATAGGTAAAGTAAATATTAATAACAGTAAGAATAGTACTATTAAATAAGACTGGGAAGTGAGTGTTACCGTGATGTGAATAAGGCCAGCAACAGGCCGGAAACGGGTGTTTTTTTCTCTCAATTGTCGTTAGTGTACCGTTAGGTCGCCTGAAAATCACATGTGTAGAAAAGGGTTAATGTTCTCAAAACCCCGATAGCTTCAGGCATCCAAAAAGAAAGAAGGTACAAATCAGGTGATAGCGAAATGTGGAGATGGGAATTTTAGAAATAAAGAACCAGGAGAGTTTAAAAGACACACTTCTTCTTCTTCTTCTTCGTGGTAGTTCCTTGGAGGTGGTTCTTAAATAATGTGTCGGCGGATAGGTGCGATAGTATGAACCACAGCAATAAAGAAATGCGCGCGCGCGCGCGCGTGTGTGTGTGTGTGTGTGTGTGTGTGTGTGTGTGTGTGTGTGTGTGTGTGTGTGTGTGTGTGGCGAGGTAACATCGGGAGTCAGATTTTAAAACGGTGACGGGAAATAAACGGGCAGGAAAATGAATCAGTCGTATTAACCACTAACCCTAGATGCAAGATCCATTCAAATTCCTGAGCTAGCATCAAACCTGGGTCCATCCCTGCAAATCCCGTGCCGCAAAATTGGCGCACAGAGTACCGCCGCAAAACCCACAGATAATCGCACATATTTAAGGAACTGTAATTGGAGTGCTTTGGTTTCTCGCATGTCGCGGTCTAGTCAATGACTTGTTTACATGAAGTTGAATTCTAATATTGAAGCGATTATGGTTGCCTTGTAGCAATCGTTTCAAATTCGAAGACCTTTGTGTATATTATTAGCGCCGATGTATGCAAAGGGAAGGAGTTGATTGCATATTCGAATAGAACGACTGTTCATTCCTTTTCCAGGCTTTGTACTGTCAAGACTCCAGCTTTATGCTTCCTTTCTCTTTTACCCGGAAACATTCAAAGCTTGTAGGGGAAGACAGCGGCAAGGTGATATGTGCGTGCATAAACTAACCAGTTCTACCCTCCCAAGCAATTACTCTGTCTTATAACTAGAGCATCTGTTCGGAAAAAAAAATCTTTTGCTAATTTATGCATTGTTATTAAGATTCGTATAAGGTGGCCGAATTGTTAATAAATGCTGCTCATTACGTAAAATAAGGAACAGATAAAGCAATCACAGGCAATCGTTTTTTATCGAATTAAGTGTAAAAGTGCATGTGCACTGCAAATTCACTCTAATGTGTTACTGTGGAAAATCAATAAATTCTCATACTTCTCCAGCCGGAGGGTACGGGTTAAATTTCCCTACCCTCTGCAGTCTAGAAGTATGCAAGTGGGAGTAAATTTGAGTGTGTTTCAAGTTAGATATTATTAAAACCCAAATTTAGAAATGAATTACAGTCAACGAGTTCTTTCTGAAGTCAAAGTGCCTGATATAACCATAGCTAGAAGTTAAAAAAAATATATATCCGATGTGTCACACTCACATTACTTTCCCTACTCTTGTACAAACTGTTTTTACAAACGCTTATTCTCCACCTACTGCATATCAACCGATATAATCTTGTTGCTAATTTTCTTTAGTTGCAAGGGGAATATAGTAGGCTTTAACCGATAGTTAAATCCTTTAAAAGCTGGTTGCTATGTAGACATTTCTTTCTCTTTACACGTCCAGGACATAAAAGAGTGAATAACGAATTCCATTTGAGAAAAAGTGCAAGTATTGGAGAATTCAAACAAATAACAGGGAATATCTCGTAAGTTGTTCACTCCACAAAAACACTGCATATGACATAAACTGTGTGTTTTAACGAGATCTACACTTTTGTGTAGTGAAGTTTTATCTATCTCTTACGGTTTATCAGTTATCTAAAAGTCATTCAGCACGAAAAGGACTTTTGGGACAGAACATTTACGATATATGGTAGACTTTAAGCGATAGTCAAATATTATAAGAGCTGGTTGCTATGTGAAATAACGAATTCTTCTTCTGTCTCTGTTTAACCTCCTCGTATGTAGGACTTACAGGAGGGTGCCTGGGGACAGAGGCCCGTCGAGGAGCAGACACTCATGGATCAAACAGAATATCCAGGATGGGTGATCAGCTCGATGCCTGGTATGGGAGGAAGGAAGCAGATGAAACGAAATGATGGTGAAATGGATGAAAGGAAAGGTGATGATCAGCTTGTGGAATGAATGGCGGGGGAAACCGGAGAACACGGAGAAAACCCGCCCAGACGCCGCTTTGTTCACCGCAAATCCTACATGCGGGTCCCTGGGATTGAACCCGAGCCGCCTCGGTGAGAGGCGAGCGGTCTAAACACTCGGCCACGGCGCCGCCTAATAATGAATTCTCCTTTGAGAAAAAAGTATAAGTATTGGAAAATTTAAACGAATAACAAGGTTCACTCGAGAAAAAAAAATGCGTATGAAATAAATTGTGTCTTTTGACGAGATCTACATTTTTTGTGTAGAAAAAATTTGTCTATCTCTTTTGGTTTAAAGTTATGTAAAAGCCGTTCAAAAAATTCATGATATGCATTTCATTTGTCATGAAAGTATCTTAAATATATATTTTAATCAAAATCGTTAGAGCCATTTTTTGCAAAATTAAAATGTTCGTATTACGTCCCATGTAAAGGGTAGTCTAGGTTGGGGGGGAGGAATTTCTTTAAATTCTTCTTGTCGCATCTTTGAAAGATACTGAACCTAAATACCAAGTTTGGTGTTCATCCGACTTTTCGATTTTGAGTTATGTTGTTCGCAGGGACACGGGCCTTTTTCTAATGCTTTTCTAGGATTCAGAGGGTAAATATTGATATCAAAATTTTTGGTGGAATACAACACTTCCCCTACTTACTGTACGTAGTACAGAAAGTAAAAATAAAAAGATACATACACAATTATTACTTGGGTTTAACATTAATTTTGTTGTTTGATAATTGTGGGCAAGATAATGAAATCACTACATTTCTTATTTGTGGCTCAAAATTCTTCACATTTACTACAAAACTTTACTTTTGCCGAGGCAATGCACACACTATACACACACATATCTGCACAACATTTTTCTTTTCAGTGTGTCTCAAGAGGTGTGCTCCCAGTAAAATTTAGATATTGAAATTTTGGGTGAAATGCAATAGAAAGAAAGCTGAAGGCAGCAGTGTAAGGGCAGCTCGTGCCCAGTCCCTACAGTGAAAGTACTCCTAGCTCATGTCAGCTGTGAGCCGGCAGTGGTGTTCCCTTAGTCCGGAGGAGAATAAAACAAAATTCTGTGTTACACTCACATGACTTTCTCTACTCTTGGACAAACTATTTTTACAAACGCTTATTCTCCATCTACTTCATGTTAATCGAGATGTTAACCTTATTGCTAATTTTCTTGTAGATGCAAGGGTAATTGGTAGGATTTAAGCGATAGTCAAATATTTTAAGAGCTCGTTGCTATGTCGAGTATTCTATTCTCTTTGCATTACCAGGGCAAAAAAAATGAATAACGAATTTGAGAAAAAGTATAAGTATTGGAAAATTTAAGGGAATAACAAGCAATATTTCGAAAATGGTTCACTCAACAAAACAAATGTATATATCACATAAATTGTGTATTTTAACGCGATCTACATTTTGTGTGTAGTAAAACTTTGTCTATCTCTCATGATTTACCAGTTATGCAAAAGTCGTTCACAATGAAGAATACTTTTGGAGACATTCCCAGAAAATTAGAGATATACATTTCATTTGTCATGAAGATATCTTAAACATATAATATTTTAATCAATGTCGTTAGAACCATTTTTGAGAAAATTAAAATTTTCGAAAAATATACCTTGTAAAGGTTAATCTGGGGTGGGGGATTTTCTTGAAAATCTTCGTGTCGCATCTCTGGAAGACATTGAACCTAAATACCAAGTTTGGTGTTTATCCGACTGTTCGTTTTTAAGTTATGCTGCTCACAGAAACACACACAAACATACAGACGCGCGCGCGCACACACACACACACACACACACACAGACATGTTTCCAAAAATGCTTTTTTTGTATTCAGGTGGTCTCAAAGCATGTATTTCCGGTGAAATCTCGGTATCGAATTTTTGGGTGGAATACAATACTTCCCCACTTACTATACGTAGTAGGAAAAGTAAAAAACAAAACCAAGTCGAAGACAACGTCCTGGTAACCAGAAAGCTTAAGATATTAATAATGTAGTACGAGTATTACGTTTAAATATATGCGAAAACTTTATAAACCAAGATGTTTAGGTTAGTCTGTTGTTTCGCAATAACGTAAAATATATCATATGGTATACAATATTTTTCTTACAAAACAGCACTGGGCTTCTTAGAGCAAATAACAGATAACTATCGCTTAGCAGGTCCCGATCTAATTTCATAGATTCTTTCACTACTCGAAGTGACCTGTGTGGAAGGATGTTAACAATCTAATGTGTTACATTCACATGACTTTCTCTACACTCTTACCTTTATTATACGGTATACAAATTATTCTTACAAAAGTTTTTTTCCTATCTAGTTCATTTTAGTCGAGACAAACATTTCCAGAAATAGTTGCATTATAGAATTTTGTTATAAATACAAAGGGAAAAACAACAGTCAAACGCTTTAGAACTGGACGCTGGTCTTAAAATTCCATATTCTTTGCATGACATCACGAGAAATAATTGAAAATCGACAAGATTTTAAAATAATGGCTAAGTATTGAACAATTCAAATCATTAACAACAGATATCTCGGAAAAGGTTGATGTCGCAAAAAAAGTTATTTGGAATAACTTGTGTGTTTTAAAGTGATCTACATTTCTTGTGTAGTAGAATTTCGTCCAAAGCTTAACATTACTAGTTATACAAGAATATACAAAATTCTTTTCGAATGAAGCGGACTTCAGAGGCTATTCCCAGAAAATTATACATATACATTTAATTTGTCATATAAATATATCTAAGATATGGTATTTTAATCAAAATCATCATAGTCGCTTTTTAAAAAATAAAAAATTTGAAAAATATTCCATGTTTTCTGCTTTTGAGTTATGCTGTTTACAGACAGACACATAGAGAGAGAGAGAGACGCACGGGCATTTTTCTAAAAATGTTTTTTTTTGGGGGGGGGGGTTCAAGGTGCCTCTAAACAATATTTCCGTTGAAATCTCCATATGGAATTTTTGGCTGAAATGTAATACCTTTTCTACCTACTAGGTGCGTGGTAGAGGAAGTAATAAGAAAAAGGATGACTACAGACATTGAGATTAAATCGCCTACTTTCAGGAAAAGGAACAACAAAAGGAAACATTAATGTACGATAAGATAAATGGAGAGTATGAAAAATTGGAATGACATTTGCTGGTGCTACTTGTAATATTATTACTTTGTGCAGCCTTTTTGTTGGGTTGAAAGAGGCTCTAGCGTGTCTTTTATTTATGTGACATTTGAAGAACTCGGGTGCTTTCCCTTTCAATACGAAACAAAAGAGTGCGATGATATATTCACTTTCCCCGATTTTCGCTCTTCTGTCCCTTCCAAGTTCTGTGTTAACGTGCTACAAAAGCTTTCTGGGAACCTGGTATCAAAACAGAAATAAATGTTTCTGTTTTCAAAGCCTTTAAGACGGAATTTGTCTTGCTTCCATAACGGCCTCGCCGCGAAGTTATTAACAATTCAACAGCATATGCCAGGCTTGTAAGATACACGACATTTCTGACAAACGAGGCAACCTTACCATCACTTCATAAATGTAAATGTTACATTGCTTTCGCCGAAGAACAAATTGCCTCTGTAACATTTACTATATGTAAGGTCATTTGTTTCTCATAATTCTTCCCTGAACATGCGAGGTTTCTCACGCACCATCCTTTCTCCTCAAAACTGAGAACAAGGCAGTACGGTATATCTGTGTTTCATTTCCACACAAAATATTCATTTAAATAAAATGTATTAAATTTTTAACTCTTTCTATCACGTACATACTGGCTAGAGAAATTCCATACCGATATTTCACCGAAAATATATGCTTTGAAGCCCTGAATCGAAAAGAAACATATTTAGAGAAAGTTCCACGTGTCTATCTGTGTATGTGTGTCTGTGAACAGGACGACTCAAGAACGAAAAGTTCGATAAATACCAAACTTGGTATTTAAGCACCTTATCTTCTAAAGATGCGACACAAATATTTTCAAAAAAAAAATCAGGGCCTAGCGCACTCCCGGTTGCCATGCGACATTCCTTTTAAATTTTGTACTTCCTCAAAAACCACTCTAATGATTTTGATTTAAAGATATTTCAATGACAAAATGTATCTCTTGAATGTTCTAGGAATGACCTATGAAGTCCTCTTCATTCGGAAGGAATTTTGTATAATCTTGTATAACTGGTAAAGTTAAATTATAGACGAAAAAGTACTACACAAGAAATGTAGATCTCTTTAAAACACACAATTTACTTCAAAGAACTTCTTTGTGGCATAAGCCATTTCGGAGATATCCGTTATTAATACTCCGAATTGTTCTGTTTGTCATTCTTTTCAAGTCGTCGATTTTCGGTTGTTTCTCGCGATTGCATGGAAATAACATGGAATATTAAGGCGAGCATTTAGCGTCCAGTTCTTAAACCTTTGACTACCGCTGTTCCCTTTGTATCTATAACGAAATGTGTAATGTAGCTTTTCTGTAAAAGTTTACATCGATTACAATGTAGTAGATAGAAAAGAATAGTTTGCATACCTACCACTAAACTATAGAGGATAGAGAAAGTCATGTAAATGAAACACACAAGCTTATTCTGTATATTTTTTAAGCTTTATAAAATGACAGAGTAATTTTGATCTTTGTTCAATTTGAAAATAGACCAAAGTTGCAAATGTTATCCATGACTTGAATTGCCGGATGAAAATGAATATTGTAAGATGTCTGCTTCAAGTTGCTTCGTTAATACATAATAAACCGTTTGCAGGATTATGTGCTTATCTCATTTATGATGTAACTTGGTCCTACGTAATGAATGACTTGGGAGTTTCACGATCTTCTTTATTTATTTTTCTGGTAATTCTGCATGTTACATTGTCCTTTTGGCTCCCTGTATAATTCACAGAGTAGAGGAGACATTCTATTTTACCTTAAAATTTAGCATCGTTATTTCACCGAAATGTATTTTTTGAGGTCACCTTGATGCAATGGCGGCTCGCGCTGAGGGCACAAGGACACGTCTTCCCTTTAAGTTTGAATCATAAATACATTTTAATAATTTCTTTATTAAGCCATAGCAATAGTTGCGGAAAATGAAAGATACCCAGAAAAAGAATGTCTCAGCATTACATACAGATAGATCTCTCATCAATAAAAAAATGCCGGTGCAGGAGTATGCTGTAAAAGTTGTGCACAATATCTAACATTAGATGAAACGTCAAGCCACTATGATGGAGAATTAATAGTTATAAAAGCAGCATTACAGAACATTTTATATAGACCACACATAAAACAAAAATAGTCATCTTATCAGACTCAAAATCAGCCATAGATGGGATAGTAAATTACAATAATAAAACAAGAAGAAATATTAAAGAAATAAGAAGCCTAATTAAAGCAATTGAAACTAGAAATCATGTCACTCTACAATGGATCCCAGCTCATGTCGGACTTTTGTGCAATGAACATGAGGATCAATTAGCAAATGAAGGTGCAATACAGCAAATAAAACCTGTAGGACAAATAGAAATAAATAAACAATTAAATAACATTAAACAACATTTCAAAAGACAGCAAAGACTTAATGAAGAAGATAAATTAAAAGATAAACATTATAAGAATATTAAAGATAAGAGTTGATGTACAAAAAATGCCAAGGAAAACTGCAGTGGCCTTATTTAGGATGGCAGCTGGCCACGATTGCCTCGCAGAACACCTCTACAAGATACGATGCTACCTACACCCAGGTGCACTCTCTGTGAAGATGAGGTCATCCTGAACAAACAGCATCTCGCCAAATTCAAAGACCTTAAAAATGATAACTTACACACTTTACATTGGGAAGCCAGAGGGAAAATGATGCAATGTCATTGGTGAAGAACAACAACATAATTTCTTTATTAAATATTCAACTCAAAATATTGTAGAATTTTAGACGCAAACGTTGAATCTTTCAGCATCCCAGTATGCAAAACATGCTCGCGTTGTGAACGGCTTCTCAGGCGAATTTCTCGTGAAGCAAACGTTATTACTTCCCAGCAGCTGTTTACCGGTCTATGAGAAATCTAGACTATAAGAAAATTCTTCACTATAAAGACAACTCGTATTATAAAATAACATTAATATTGTCACGGCCATAAACTAATTTACGAGATTCATTGGGCATGGCAAACAGGGAGACGTAGCAATTACGACGTCAGTGAGCATGCAAAACTAAGGATTTCAACTTATACAGTAATGGGAATTTAGGCAAACCAAAATGAAAAACTTATTTCACTTTTAGTGAGTGTTTAATAACAAAACATTCCTTCACCTAAAGTTACATGCTGAAAGATTTATAGAAGAATCATCAACCAAAACCGCATCCTCGCCACGAGCTAGATACACCGAGCACGCGCTCCAATATAAAACTCTTACCAGTAAAAAGGCTTGCCGACTAAAGAGGTCGAATCCTGCCAAAATAACTGCAAATGAAATTAAATATAATTCATACTTATTTATTACACAATATAAATAAAAATATAGTTTCATTTACCAAAATTTAATACTCACGCAATTCCTATTAATAAAGAAATATCACCACTCGATGCATACCATAAATTTGTTTTTATCATCACTCATCCCCATCCTTACTTCCTGCCAATACGTCACCAAAGCAATTCGTAAATTCTAGAAGTAACTAGAAGAATCCAAACCCGCCAGAGTTGAGCAGACTTTCCGGTCCAGGACTACCAACCTATTCCGGGAGTGACGAGCTTACTCAGGCCTACCAAACTAAATTCCCATGTGCTCGCCACATATTCCATTTTAAAAAGTGCCAGCATTATCATAAGGGCAAAAATGAATGGTTAGAGAGAGAAGGATTACAGAATACACTTAGTCTAAAAATAGAGAGGTTAGTTTTGACCCTTGGGTAGTATTTTTAACACTTAAATGATTTCAGTCTAATTATGTAATATATAAATTCAATAACAGCCCTTAAAGCAATATCACACCCTGTTAAGAGAAACATGTTTCTACAAATTAATACTGACGCAACCGAGGCAAGCATAAATATATATAATATTAAACAAACATTAAAATACAAAGTTGAAAGTAAAGTTGGGGCGAAGGCCACCGGAAAGTAAACTTGGGGCGAAGGCCAACGGAAAGTAAACTTGCGGCGAAGACCATCGGAAAGTGAACATTGGGGCGAAGGCCACCGGAAACTTTGTACAATACGTGATCTAGCAAAACAACTAGTTATCAACCCTCCCCCCAAATATGATAATCTTGTATGCAGTTCCTGAGCAAGAGTATGGAGCGTAACCACTAACAAAGAATTGAAATGTTTGAGATACTTAAGTGAAGCTAAAGTATTTTAGTAAAATTTGTACTGTGAAAGCTGAAAGTTTTTTTGGGGGGGCCTGGAATTTTTTAGTGCAATGTGATAAATTAAAGCTCGTGGTCTTAATGCAATGTTATTGTTATAAGTTGTTACCCACCAACTAAAATATGTACGAGTCACCACTGCAGTTTTAAGAATGATCAACGCGAGTGCGCCCGCGCGTTCAACAGCTTAACTGAAAAGTCAGGTAAATATCAAACATTTAAGACAGGCTTTTAAAGAACGCAAGATGAAGAATTTTATGGGATCCAACCATCATAAGGGTCCCCTACACGTAATTGTTTCATTTTTAATTTATCAAAATTGGCTTTTAAATATTTTGATTCAAGTACCATAAGTTTACTTTATTGACACAACGTTTAAAATACTGTTTGTTCAGCGACGTCTTAGCTAGTGGGTGGGGGGGCCCTTCCAAGCAAGTAGGGGTTTAGCTACTGGAGGAAGGTAGTGTTCACTTGGTCTGAGGCAAGTGAGGGGTAAAGGTGCGCGATAGTGAGGAACTTCGGCTGTTTTCCACTGTACGCGTCACGCGCGGCAGGAGTTCAGCACATTGCTACCTTCCTACCAACTAAAGCTTTACCTGAGAGATAAGCCATATCACCCCATTAGCTAAAACATCTCTGGATAGACAGTACGTACCTTTATTGAGTTTTACATAAATATCCGATGAATCCTCTTCATTCTAATTGTGAAAGCGTAAAAGATAGACAAAACATTTTGTGAGGAAAAATAGGGCATTAAGGTACACACTTTACATCAAATAAATTTTTTTGTAACTTTAAGCATTTCCGAAATATTAGCTGTTGAATTTTAATTTTTCCTGGTTGAAGTATAAAATGTTGCACAATCTCTTAGAATAGGTACTTTAAAAATAGCCACTATTTCTTTAGTTTCCCCCTCAGTACTATAAAACTAGTTTGTGATATTGCCTCCACAAACTAGATGTATCAAATTTGCGTATTACTTAATTCGAGATCATTTCTAAGCAAATATGTATTGTGGTTATTGCAAAATTATAGAAATGTGGTATTTTATATGGAGTAACCGAGAACGGCTAGAGGAAGTCTTATTATTATAAACCAAATGATTAAATGTAAAGATGAAACTGTGTTTCCACCGTAAAACCTGAAGTAATGTATTGTCACGGTTATGCCTACAGTGATAAGGGTGCGCTGCCGCATCGAGGCCAAGGGTGATCACCCCGCCGTGAGTCGTACTCGGACGCGCTGCCTGAATTCTTGCGTTTTGGGGGTAGAGAGCTACTCTTTGAGGACTAGAATCTCTAGTATAGCTGACCGATGTCTACTAGCGTCCCCTGCTATTGGTGCTGATGGAGAGATAGCAAGGAGTTCAGAGGGAAACTCGTACGGGGACTCTTACCCTACGGGGAGAGTGCAGGATAGGGCTGAAGGTATGACCGAGCTACTAAGATATGAGAAGACGTTTAACAAACATGGCTCTGCGCCAAAGGAACTTACAAATTAATTAAGAGATATAAAAATTTACCTGGACTGAAGGGTGGTGGAGCATGGTGATTGGCGAGTGTCATCAATAAAATGAAGCCTTGTAACACGTGGTTTTCAAGAAACCGAGTGACCCAGGCTCCCACCGCAACACGAGACAGAATTCCCCCCCAGTGACCAAAACTGAGGGTTTTTAAAGCGAAATCCGACCACTCAGGTCGATAGGTCACTCGATAGGTTAACATACTGACCGCAATTCAGCGGTCTTCCAATCATTACCCTAAGTCTGATACAGTGACTTTGTGTCTAGCCACTTAACTACCTTATGGAAGCTGTATGTTTCGGGTTTAATAATTTAAGATTATATGGCCAAAGTTATACATTAATTACTATAATAATGCTACTGCCAAATGCACTGAGACGAATATTCATCTTGGAATACGAAAAATGTTGAAGGTAGTGTGTTTTATTTAAAACTTATAGCTGTTATCTATGAAAATATGTCATTTACGAGTAATATTACAGTTAGGTGAGAAACAAAAATTATTCAAAACACAAATTAACCCTAATAGTGGTCCTAAAATTAAAAGTGCATGCAACAGCAGCAATTATCTTTGAATTATGAATATCTCCAGTATTTGAGATCACCTTGAAGGTGTGGCAGTATTTTATATCACAACATTGTAAATGCCAGAGTGATTGTAGTGTAAATTAACATTATTGTATGACAATGATTTGAGATGTTTGTTAATTATAAGCATTGTTAGGAAATAAGTTTACACGGCCTCACTGAAACTGACAATAGGAGCGGGTAACAATGTAATGATGGGGTGAGTTGTTTATTAATTAGAAGAGACAAGGAAATGACGTCAGATTAGCGCGCTTTTCTTAGAAATGGAGGGAATATCTTCCCTAGAGCATATGTGTTCGTAATTTTGATTGGATATAAAAATATACGCTAATGTTGGCGCGTTTTATTAACCAATAGCAGCTCTGTTATAATGTTTAGGCATACGGGGTGAGGGAGTATAAAAAGCTAATGCCAGAGACGGGTAACGCTCAGTCCAACAGAATCATTCACGGGTTAAACGTCGCGCAGTTCTACAGAATCTCTCGCGTCGTAAAGTTAGTTAAAAGATGTGAAATACGCGAATTAATAATGTGCGGCAAATAAGTGATAATAGTTACATTAGAAAATACAACAGTTTCAGTCGGGCGTGTATCAAGAGTAAATATGTGAAATCAACAAAATATGATGGCAATAAAAGTGTAAAATCAAATTCTTTTATCAGTGTTATCTTTAGTAACAACTCCTTTCCGTTTACACACCCTGTTTAAGAGATTTGCTCGACTGAGTAGTAATAAAAAGGACAAAGAACTCAAAATTAAAAATAGTAAAACAATAACAGGCGCTCAGCAATAAGATAACACGAAGTTACCGCGACAAAGGTTCACTGGGAATCTTGTATCAGCTGAGAAGATTTAATGTGTGTACGAACATACCGCCGTGGTAGCTTACTGGCAAGAGCATCGGCAGTGAAAGCCCTAGTGTCTCTGCCATGACAACTAATTTTTCAAGTCCAATTTTACTTTCCAACTTAGTGCCTACACACAGCTAGTGTGCAATAATGTTATAACTCGTTGGTTTGATACTTCAGACTCATTCTATATCACATTCATATTTCACTCATATATGGAGGGTAAAGAAAAATCACCTGCCAAGATTCGAATCCATTTCCTCGAGATAAAACTATACCTACCACGAAGTGACTGCAACAAAGACATTCTCATGGTCTTACTTCCCTTTATCTCCTGGGAAACCGTAGAAATATGCCCAATTTGCTGTTTGCCTGGAATTATTACATCATTGTATTGAACTAATGTTGTTCATAAAAACGTTGCATGATAAATCATAAATATTTATTGTAATTCAACACCATAAAGAACTCTATAGTTTAATTTCGCTTTTCTAATTCACATTGTCGCAGACATCTAATGCTGCTAATTGTTCCATTAAAAAGTTTCTATTTTACTTTTTTGCTATGGATGACTTCATTGGTTAATGGACATTTACTTCTGCTAATGTGAATTACCTCTTGTTTTACATGCCTTTTACACTGATCAATAGAGCATGGTTATGGTTCTCAGTGAACGGAGGAGAATTCCGGCAGTTAAGCGCCATAAAGGTTCATTACGGTTCTGGACGCCTCCAGGAGGAAGGAAAATGAAATAAATTGAGTTTTATTTATGGACGCTCTTTAAATTCTAGGATTCTTAGCGTCCCATTCTATATTTGACGTGAAAGGTCAGAACTTTTGCTCAGAGGCATCTTTATCAGGCTTTAGATTCTTTTACGCACCGTAAATCTACGACACGGGACAACCGGCTTTACTTCCGTTCCGAAGGAAGCCATGCTAAGGATTTTTTCGCCCGAAACAATCCATCGCCCTCCGCCGGGTTTGAACTAGCGACCTCGGGAACCAGAGGTTAGTAAGGTACCTCTAGACCACGAAGAATAACTCCTGTAGGAAGGAGTGAAGCGAAGACACAGAGGGCGATCAGATCCGGAGTGACAGACTAACACAGTCGTGGCACACCTCACACTCTTGAGGGCACGCCTCTGATACACTGAACGCTAGGGCAAACGGTTTCACAAAGCAAACTCCACCGCTATACGCCTCGCCCGCCGTCCACTCTCCTGATCCTTCGATCCTGAAACATGAGAAAAAAATGACAGGAAATGGGGGACAGGAAAATTCGCGGCATTATAATTCATTCCAGCATTCGTCTAACAACCAAATAAAACCGCGAAAAAGCCCAAGGTTGGAGTGTCGGACACAATGGGAAGCGAACTCGGGACCTCCCGAATGTAAACCCCACACATTTCCACAGAGCCATCTCGCTTCGTGACCAGCAGAGTAACCGTTGTTCATTGTATTAATCATGCCAAACTCCGCTCGATTCTTTGAATTTATTATTCCCTCTGTGATATTGGAAGTAATTTAAAGATAAAGCCGTTTATTAACGCATTCGTTTTTCTGTAATTTTGAGTTGCGTAGTGCAACGGTTTGGACGGAAGTTTGTGCATCATTTGTTGCTGTTGGCTGTTTTTAGCGCAAGCGCAATGGATGCTGCTTGCGCTGTTGCTCGTGTTATTGTTTGCCTCCGGCTATCTCATATCGTGTGCGTGGGTAATTCTACCTGTGATTTTGAAATAATTATACTTTTATTGGCCTTTACCACTACAATTTTCATTTATTTGCCACAGTTGAATGAAACAGAGTATTAACTTACCTTACGTTAAGCCAAGCTATTACCGTGTTACCTAAATAAACATTTCGTAATGCAGACGTTACTTTCAAACATTCTTCAAGAACACTTACACCGATTGACGTCGCCAAGCTGATCAAAAAGTTTAGTGGACACTAATGAACAGAAACAGTGAGTGAACTGAGATCTTAGAGTCCTGACTTTTTAATGAATGAACAGGGCGCATCGATAAAAGCCTTTGCCCACGGGTTGTCACCTGCAATAGCTATCTAATTTTCAGAACATAAACTCTATTTACCTACTCAATTACGTTACCCTTATTTTGGATTTCGCTTTTTGCTGACCCAGCCCTGAGCCACTAATTACTTCCCATCTACCAAAATGTTAATCTTTCCCTCTTTTCTAGTTCTGATCCTTACACGATATACTGCATGAGGTTTAAAATAAGAATAGCTATATAAATCTAGTTAAATTGCTGCAATCATATTATATCTATCATTAACATTAGATACTCCCTCCGAATATTGCGTTTATATTTCTTATGAAACAATTGCATATTTATTTACTTTATACAATTATTATTGACGGAGTGTGCCTATACTGTCTCAGTAGTAATACGCAGAGATGAGGAAGCACACCTAAGAGATCTATGTATGGAGATTCACATCTCTGTATGACAAATCGAAAGAACAGATTTTGCTATATTTCATTTATATTACTATATTGTTCGGCTCGAGTAAACTCGATGCTTTATGAAACTTAGTGTAGTAGACAAATCTACAGAATTTATCATAATTAATAGCGCAAACTGAAACGGTTGAAAGTGTACGACAATACAAGCAAAAGTTCCAGTAAACATGGGTCCGCAAACAAGTCGTGTGTGAGGTTTACTATTGAGAATGAGTAGGTTATGTGCCGCAACTGATGTGAATTGCTTGTGGATGTTCCCGTTTAATAACATCGTAGTGTACATACATGATGGAGCCCCGGCACATTTTGCTGCTACTGTAAGAAGACGTCTAACTGCAGTTATGGTCCAAGATGGATAGCTCGAGGAGGGCCCGTACCTTGGCCTCCACGATCACTTTATCTCATTCCTTTGTATTTTTCTGTGCGGGGTCACCTCAAAAGTGTAGTGTACAGCACTCCCGCTGATAGTACTGGAGCAGAGACTTATATGTGCTTGTCAAGAATTCCGAGATGAACCGGGGGATGTTTGAAAGAATTCGAAACTCACTGCAGAGACGAGTGCAGTATTGCATCCAGATGCAAGGACGACACTTTGAACACCTCCTTTGGGAAGAGTGTACAGTATAATGATATGTAACATGCTAAAGCACTAACTGTGTTCCTTGTTAACTTAAGCTATGTGTGAATTTTGAGGCAACTTAGAATGGCAATTATTAAACGAAAAGTCTACTTTTCAAATTCATTTGTACTAACCAGGACGATGTTGCTTAATGAAGTCAGTGGCAGGTTGTAATCACAAACGTGCAGTTATCTCACATGGCTCGTTTACGGACTCTTATTTACTGGAACGGTTTTGTTTCTACTTCGTATACTTTCAACCGTTTCAGTCTGTGGCATTAATGATGATACATCCTGTATACGCAGATGGCAGCATATTGTATAGGCTGTCAGTTAAGGTATTATACTACTAGAAAGTTGCTTTGCCCAAAAATGACATTATTTTAGGCAGTCATTCAATAGCTGGACGACAAATAATGCACTGCTGTTGTGTTGGATGCTATAATTGCTTCAAAATAGGGACCACAGAAACAGAATTTATAATATTGTAGTTCTATCAGATGCTGGCTTACAGTAAATTTACAAATAATTTGTCTTGGCTTGCAGAACCTCCAAGAGGCCTGTATCTGGCAGTGGACGGGCGACGTCTTGACCCAGGGAATGCCTTCCTGCCAGTGAAGGAAGGTGGTGAGTTGCTGGTAACATGTGCAGTTGAAGGAGGCCATCCTCCAGCGTCGCTAGCCTGGCGCATGGATCCACCGCACCATCTCAACACATCCAGTACTCCGGGGTTGCACTCTAGCGAAGCACACTTAGGCACGGTGATGAGGACCCACCACAACGCCACCGTGATGTGTCTAGCCCACCATCAGGCACTGCAGCATCCGCTCAATCAGTCCCTCAGGCTGCATGTCCAATGTAAGTATCACATATTACTTCGGCCTCATTTCGCCACAGGAACATATTGATGTCCATGAATACATATTTAGCGTTTTAACACTTTACTGTTTCCATAAATCCAAAGTTGCCAAATTAATGTTTATGTACTTTAATAAGATATTCACTATCTTACACTAGAAAAGGGATATTAATTCTATAATGGGGTATGATGAACCCATTAGCTTAAATTTTACTTCTTTTCTATATTTTGATGCCAGATGCACAAACATTTTTTACATTTTAGGATTACAGTTTGATTCTGCTAAATGTAGTAATAAATTTTAATAATAATTTTAAAATAATTTTAATTTAAATAATTTTAATAATAATAGGCATAGATTTTGGGGGGGCTATACACAGGCTGGACCATATAAGATCATACTGTACATTATCTCCAAAACTAAGCGTTGTAGAAAGAAATGTCTTTAACAAAAGTTGCTTGGTATTATGGGAGAAAATAAATGCCATTAGTCGTGTTATGATGGTCATTTTAGGCTCATACAAAATGTAGGTTCCAATTTAAAATAATGAAATTGACACTAAAATGACCATAATAACGTCCTCCAAACAAAATGGTCCTTAAATGGTCCAACCTATACAACCTCCTTTTTATTAAGGACATGAATGTTTGTTACATTGCGTTGTATTTGAATATTGCTGATCAAACTAACGGTATCTTAGCAACAAGGTATATATTTATCCCACAATGTTCCAATAATTTGGTTAATTTTAGTATATTTTCGTAAAATTAGTACCTTTTTGTCTATCTTGAGAGTGAATCGGATATAAAATATTGTCGTATTTACGTATAGAGTATTATTAAATAACAACAAAGAAAATTATGTAAGTCACTGTTTAAAATGCTCAAGAAAATGTAAGACAACGCCGGTTATATTGCTTTGAAAATTCTAAAACATAATGAAAAATAATTTGTATTTGTAGGAAATTCTCAATCTTAAATCATAACAGAACAGTAAATTATGGGGTTCAAACCAAAATATGTTTGAGCAAACTGTTCAGAAAATGGGTTTTCTAATTTAATAATTAATCTTTATTACTTTCTCTACTAGGGGGAGAGATACTTCGATATTAATATTACATCGCAAATGCAAGTTTTGAAGCCCCTGAATAAAAAATATTTTAGAGAAAGCTCTGTGTGTTTGTCTGTGTGAATGTATATCTGTGAACAGCATAACTCAGAAACGAAAATTCGGATAAATACCAAACTTGGTATTTAGGTTCAGTGTCTTTTAAAAATGTAACACGAGGATTTTCAAGAAAATACCCCCACCCCAGACTATCCTTTACATAGAATTTTTTTAAAAAATTGATTTTCTCAAAAATTGCACTTAACAATTTTGATTATTATATATATTTAAGATGTTTCATGACAAATGAAATGTATATCTCGAATTTTCTGGGAATGTCCCCAAAAGTCCTCTTCATTCTAATGGCTTTTGCATAAATGATAAACCGTAAGAGATAGATAAAATTATTCTGCACAACAAATGTACAGAAACTGGCCACCGTTGTTATCCATATGTTTTTTTGACACCTCTTTAGGAAACTGTCCATCATTCGCCTAATTCACGTTGAGAAATGCTGGCAATTTCCTGGCGGATATTTTGTTTAAATTCTTCCACGGTGGGTGGGTTTGTCTTGTGCACTTTATGCTTTAAGTTACCCCAGAGATAGAAATTGCTGGGGTTAGGTCGGGGGACCGAGGGGCCCACAAATCTCTATTAATAATTTTGTCCTCAAACACACTTTCAATTGTTCTCATCGAGATATTGGCCGTATGTGCTGTTGCAGTCTTGTTGAAAAAAGGCAAAATCACGCCTCCTGTTTGTTAATTCTCTAAAACGGGGGGGGGACAAAGTTGTCTTCACGTATGTACGGGCGTCAACTGTTTGACTCGTAAACAATTGGCCCTATAACTCTTTCTCCGGTCATAGGGTACCATACACCAATTTTTTCGTCGTGAAGGAGTACTTCATGAACAATATTAGGTTTGTCAGAACTGCAATAACGATTATTTTGTGTACACACATATCCATGAAGGTGAAACCAAGCCTCGTCCGTGAAAAATATTAAATATGGGTCTATTGAGACTCCACTCACAACATGTGCGTCTAATTACAGAATCACCTGCTTGAAGAGCATGTGCCACAGTTATTTTAAATGATTTTAACTTCAGCAATTCGAAAGCTCTTCGCTCAGAGCCATAAGAAATGCCTGCCTGTTGTAAAGGTCGCCTAAGTGGTTTTTGGGGTAATTCTCCAAATGACGACTGATGTCAAATGTTTCTTCGGTACACCGTCTTTTAGATTTCTTAGCCTGAAAACTTCCTATGGCCTAAATTTATTGTAAAGGTCATAGATTGTTGTACAGCTGTCACTTTTATACCTGGAAATCTTTCTGCAAATTGTACTTTCACTTGGCGAGTTGACTGAGTTAATCGAATCATAAATAAATACACGCAGTGCAGTAGAAAGCATGCACTGAGCCATAATATACTTTGTGACTAAGTACAGGACAAAATGACAAATAACTCGTAATAACTAACATCACATCACCATCAACTCAATACTGCACTTCACACTGCAGAGCAAAACCACATCAACAGCATGACCTTGTTTCCAGCAGCAGTGCGTTATTATGTTTCCACGGGCCCAGTGGAAAACCGCAGCGCAGCCGGTTCGCAGTTTCTTGGCTCTCCCGTTAGAACTCGTTAAAATACATAGTTCATGTCGTATACATTTTTTGTGTGGAGTGAACTATTTCCGAGATATTCCTTGTTATTTATTTGAATTTTCCAATATTTGTGCTTTTTCTCAAATGGAAATTCCTTATTGTTTTTTTTTTTTGTTTATTTTTTATTTAATGTCCTGGACTTGCAAAGAGAATGGAATGCTCCATAACCAGCGCTTAAAAGATTTGACTATCGCTTAAAGCCTACCATGTTCCCCTTGCACATACAAGAAAATTAGCTATGTTTATCTCGAATAAGCGTTTGTAAAAATAGTTTGTACAAGTGTAGAGAACGTCATGTGAGTGTAACACATCAGATATTCTGTTTTTTCAAATAAATAAATAGATTCAGTTCAGAAACTCACAAACTTCCCGATGTTCTGAGAAAAACACCTTTTCTACTGACAAGAAAGTCTTATATGCTCCATTTTTTCACTTCTTTGTCTAAGGCATGGTACCTTAAGAGACTGATGATGATCCGAAAAATCGAAACCCTGTTTGAACGGAGTTGATGGCACTTGTATGGACGCCTTTCAGACAAAACAAAAGAACACTTGTCTCCAATAGGCTTCAGTGTTGAGTTTGAGTTACAGTTTTAGCTTTGTTGTAGAGCATCTCAACGTAAGAACTGCCCTGTTTGTAATCGAACCTTTCTCGCAGTAAGGTTCCTTTGTGAGTTCAGAAAAGTCACAACACCACTTTTCCTCAAAAAATGTCACTCTGGTGCCACTTCTTCACTGAAGAGCACCTGCTCTGCATGTAATACCTTTCTCCCTTATTGGGAGAAATAATACGCAGTCTACTTAAAGATGTCTTAAGTGGCCATCGATTGATCTCAATAGAAGAAATGGAGGAAGAAGCGGTGCATGTTTGACTTATTTATGGCAGTTAGTGGATCGCTGAATAAATTACGTTTGAAAGTAGGGTAACCATATAAACGTTGATGTAAAATGTATCGCGGTATCGTTCGTGTTATATTATTTGCTGAGCGCCTGTTATTGTTTTACTATTTTGAATTTTGGGTTCTTTGTCCTCCGGCTAGCTATTGTTACTCAGTCGAGCAAATCTCTTGAACAGGGTGTGTAAACGGAAAGGAGTTGTTACTAAAAGATAACACTGATAAAAGAATTTGTTTTTATACTTTTATTGCCGTCACACTTTATTAATTTCACACATTTACTCTTGATACACGCCTGACTGAAATGTTATATTTTCGAATTTAACTACAATAACTTATATGCCACACACTATTAATTCGCGTGTTTCACATTTTGTAACTAAGTTTACGACGCGAGAGATTCTATAGAACTGCGCGACGTGTAACTCGTGAATGATTCTGTTCAACTGCGCGACGTGTAACTCGTGAATGCTTCTGTTGAACTGCGTGACGTGTAACTCGTGAAAGATTCTGTAGAACTGTACGACGTGTTACTCGTGAATGATTCGGTTGAACTGCGCGACGTGTAACTCGTGAATGATTCTGTAGAACTGCGCGACGTGTAACTCGTGAATGATTCTGTTGAACTGCGCGATACCAGTCTTTGGCTCAGAATTTATACTCCCTCACCTCGATATGCCTAAACATTATAACAGAGCTGCTATTGCTTAATAAAGCGCGCCAACATTAGCGTATATTTTTATATCCAATCAAAATTATGAACACATATGCTCTAGGGAAGAAATTCCCTCCAGTTCTAAAGAAAGGCACGCTACTCTGACGTCATTTGTTTGCCTCTTCTAATTGATAATCAACTCATCCCCTCGTTTCATTTTTATCCGCTCCTATTGTCAGTTTCAGTGAGGCCGTGTAAACTTATTTCCTAATAATGCTTATAGTTAACAAACATCTCAAATCATTGCCATACAATAATGTTAATTTACACTACAATCACTCTGGCATTTACAGTGTTGTGATATAAAATACTGCCTCAAATGGTAAGTGTTCCGATGTTGAAATACGTTATAAACCGTTAAGCTATTTACAGTATAAACTGACAAACAATTCTACACTTATATTTCACCAAAGATTATAACCATCGTCGTCTGGTTCGAAGAAGGAATGTTCATAATAGCCACCGTAAAACGTTTCAAAAATAATCCTACCATTTGCCATATGCCTAAGCTAGAGTAACGTTTGCGGGATTATTACTGAAACTTTAGTTGCGAACTTAGGAGATGTCTATAAACGGTATCTATAAACATCCAGAATAAAATATGTAATTAAATTGTTTTTAGACGGAGTGTACTGTTGGTCATTTTTACTTTCTCTACTAAGTATATTAAGTAGGGGAAGTATTGTGTTCCACACAAAAACTCGATACCGAAATTTCACCGGAAATACATGTTTTGAGACTCCCTGAATCCAAAAAAGGCCGTTTTAGAAAACTTTCTGTGTGTGTGTGAACAGCTTAACTTAAAAACGAAAAGTCGCATAAATGCAAAACTTGGTATTTAGGTTCAGTATCTATCAAATTTGCGACATGAAGATTTTCAAGAAAATCCCCCCAACCCAGACTACCCTTTACAGTGAATATTTTTTGAAAATTTTATTTTCTCAAAAATAGCTCAAACGATTTTGACTTTATATATTTAAGATATTTGCATGGCAAATAAAATGTATATCTTGGATTTTCTGGAAATGTCCCCAAAAGTCCTCTTCATCCTGAATGACTTTCCATAACTAGTAAACTGTGAGAAGTAGACAAAATTTAATCCACAAAAAATGTAGATCTCGTTAAAACACAGTTAGTCATATATATATTGTCGTATGCCTCACTTTATAATTTATAGATGCAGAGGGGAGCTACTCGCTTGCGAGAGGGATCGTTAACCAAACAAAGAACTTTAATTTACGAGGCAACGACGAAGGACGCAGCTAAGTTAAATCACGAAATAATTAATACACCAACACAATGCCTGGCTTAAGGGAGAGGAAAGGATTCTATTCCACCATAATTAAAAGTTAAAAGGCGTGGATGGCACACAATTTATTGGATGAAGTTAGTTACATAGCTTTGCCCATTGCCTGTCGACGAGGACATCGTGTGTTAGCAGTTTCCCGTCTGTCTCACTCGAAGCCTACTCACTGAATCATACAAGAAACCCCACGCCAAGTTGGCGTCAGTAACGCTATCCCCTCCTAGACACACTGTTTCCCCTGACTCGCCCCTACTCACAGACAAACTGCCGTGCTTCGGAGTCCAGAGAGCGTCTTTATATTATCATCTGTGCACATGCCACATCTCCCCCTGGCCACCGAAGTCGACGCCCTCGTCGACACAAGGAAAATAAAGATAATAAGAAACATGAAAAGAACAAAACAAAATGACATACAAAAATGACATACACATGTGTAATGAACCAAAATATAACAATAATATACATGTGTGATAAGCACCCAGACGACGACACAATGTTGCTGGGCGATGTGGAGACACGAGAAACTAAAGTGCTGTCGACTAATGTTGTTAATGCACTTATACTTGAGCATCCCGCACACGCACACACCACGCTGCCTCAGTTCACAGGCACACTACACTGCGCAAGATATCGATGGTCTGCTGGAACTGTTTGTGGGTGATTTTATACAGTGCCCACAACGGCGATTTGTCCTGGTGTAGAATTATCACCGCAGGTCTCTGGTGATGACAACAGGGTGGGCAGTCGCTGGCTTGGACTGACCCCGACATAGTGGCTCCTTATGCCACGGCAGTGTCGTGGCTGCCCGACAGCTTCCCTGTGGTGTTTCTTGACTCCTGGTGTGCTACGGGGATGCTCCTGGATGTTCTCGAGCTCCGCCACAGCAAAAGACTAGAACAAAACCACCAAACAATAAAAAAAGGTGCTCCCACAAACAATCACACATAAAAGGAACGGTATGTCATGTACAATTAAAGATTTTAAAGGTTGAAAAGTTTACACTAAAATTCTTTTGACATGGGCAAAGAAAGAGAAACAAAATAAGTACAAATTGGCATAAGAACTAGATATTTATAGAGAGTTGCCATCCAAAATTTAACTTACAATGCTTCACAATCCAAATAAAACAGTAAAACAGACTCAGAATACATTAACATGACAGAAAAGAAACATAACCTTATTTGGGATCCCAATATTAAATCTTAATAACCAGCTGGTATCACTAACAAAAGAAAATAAGTGCACTTACAAGACAATCACACATGACAATGAAATGAACTCATTCACACTGACCATGGCCCAAATTACACACAACACTCACTTAACTATCTACTCAAACTAGTGTATGCATCACTACAAACTACATCCACAATACATCTCTAAACTACGCCACGTGACATGCTTTCAACTACTATTGTCCTACTCTTATCACTAATACCGTTTCTCGTCCACAGTACTATCTTCCTCATCTCATTATTATCATCAACTCAATCATAATCATCGTCATCAGCAGTATTTCAATCATCAACATTTTTATCTCAACTTTCAATTTTCTCGTCAAAACAAAACATCTTCACTTACGTGTCTCATTTAACATGCTGTAAATTCAAAACATCTAACAGAGGCATAACCTTCAAGAAATCACATTAACATTTCAGGAAGGACACAAATAACATGACATTATACTGTTGCATCCACATCCTCCAAATCAAGAATTAAGCTGGAAAACAGGTGGTATTAAAATTTTTTATCTAAATTGGTAATAAACTTGTTGCATAAACAGAAAAAACATTATTCACATTACAATCACTTCCATCCATTTAATCTCTCGTGTGAATTCATCACACACGCTATACTGGGCACGTTACAGCAACACCAATAAGCCAAAATCTCTGAAATCATACAACTGTCGGGGTTACACTGTGGCACTTCCACCGAAGCTAACATCATCTCATCTCTTCTCATCTCTCCTCATCTCATTAACACCGTCGGGGTTACTCTTACGCACATCCACCGAGGCAAATCTCAACTCTTATTTCTCACATAACCTCACACTACGCCATCGGGGTTACTCTTTGGCACTCCCACCGAGCCAAATCTCACATATATCACATAACCTCAAATACACACACTATTCATGCAACAATTTTCTGCAAATAAAAATCACAGCATCATTATGAAACCCAAAATCAAATCGAGTCAAATCAAATCATATCAAATCAAATCGAATGCAACAAAACAACATCACATCATTACTCAAAACAATACTGTCACAGAACATTCCTGAAAATGAAAGCTCAATTAAGCACATAGTACACCTGAAACACATTCCTGCAGCATAATACAACAAAACAAATGATTTGCAATTCCCAAAACATAATTTAAAATTTAAGTTACACCCAAAACAATAATACACTTGTAATTTAGCAGAGGCATTCATATCACACATTCCTAAAAGCAAAGCTTAATTAAGCATCACAAACTCAGACTTTACAGTCTATAAGGACCCACAGGATCATAGTAAGGGTAAAGGCGTGACACATGAACACTCTGATGTTTGGTACGGGGAGCATGAGGTCGACCAACAAGGTAGGTAACAGGAGTGATCTGTCGGATAATTTCAAAAGGGCCAAAATATCTATGTAGAAACTTTGTACATTTACCTTTCTTCCTAATGGGAGTGAAAACTTTAACTAATTGACCCACATTATAAACCACATCTCTATGTTTAGCGTCAAATGCTTCTTTTTGCTTCACCTGCTGCTTTGTAATGTTAGCAACAGCAACCTCTCGTGCTTTTGAATCACTTGCAATGTCTGTCTCACAAAAAGGTCATTAGACGTAGCTTGTAGCTGAACCTGGTTAGGTAAAGAAGGCTCTCGACCATATATCAAGAAAAAGGGTGAAAATTTAGTAGACTCTTGAACACTCGAGTTATATGAAAAGATGACATAGGGCAATATTGAGTCCCAATTCTTCTGATTATTATCCACAAAATGGCTGAGCATATTTAAGAGGGTTTGGTTAAATCTTTCAGTAAGTCCGTTGCAAGCTGGATGATAAGCACTGGTGAAATTGGAAGACACTGATAAAGATCTCAACAATTCTTGTGTCACCTCACTCAAGAAAACTGAGCCACGATCAGATAACAAGGCAGCAGGGGCTCCATGCTTACAGATGATGTTATGCAAAATAAATTTAGCAACTTGAGGGATTGTTGCTGAAGAAAGCGACGCAGACTCGACCCAGCGAGAAGCATACTCGGTCGCAACGACAACATACTTGTGTCCAGAATTGGAGCGTGGGAGAGGCCCAAGCAAATCAATACCCCACCGCTCGCCTACAGATGTAACCGGAATTGGTTGTAATAAGCCTGCTGGTTTCAGATTCTTCGGTCCTTTTCTTGTTTGACAGCTGGGACAGGTTCGTACAAAATGTTCAATATCTTTCTTCATCCCAATCCAGTAATACCTGGAGTGAATTTTGGCAAATGTTTTTGAGAATCCTAAGTGGCCTGAAAGAGGATCATCATGACATGAAGAAAGAATTTCATGTTTTAGAGCTTCTGGAATAACCAGCAGATGGAGAGGGCCAGTGGAGCCTGCATTTTTACGATAAAGAACACCTGATTTGAGTGTGTAGTTGGAAACTTGTCTCTGAAGCTTACCAGGGGCCGCCGGAGGATCATGGACAGCATTAATAAGCTCAAGTAATCCAGTATCTTTCTTCTGGTGGTCAGCAACTTCAACTGATGACAGCAAACATGTGGGGAGTTCATCAAGCTGTTCAAGATCACTTTCTGTAGGTTGTAACACAGGAAATCTCGATAGAGTATCAGCATCATGATGTTTCTTGCCAGATTTATAAGAAATGGTATAATCAAACTCTTGCAATTTCAAACTCCATCGTGCCAAACGCCCAGTCAAATCTTTCAAATTATTTAAATAACAAAGAGAGTGATGATCAGATACAATATGAACCTTGTAGCCATAAACAAAACTGCGGAAGTGGGTAAGTTCAAACAGGATGGCCAACAATTCCAACTCAGGAACACTGTAATTACGTTCACATTTAGATAGTGTCCTTGAAGCATAGCCCACTGGTTTCAACACATTATCAATCTTCTGATACAACACTGAGGCAACCCCTAATCCACTGGCATCAGAGTGTAGTTCGGTATAAGCACCAGGAGTATAGTGAGCTAAGACAGGGGCCGAAACTAATAAGTCCTTCAAATTTTGAAATGCAGTTTGCTGATCAGATCCCCAAATAAAACTTTGATTCTTCCTAGTCAACTGAATTAGTGGTTGAGCAATATTAGCATAGTCCTTGATGAATTTCCTGTAAAAATTAAACAATCCCAAAACTTTTCTCACATCTCGAACATTTTTAGGACGAGGCAAATTTTGAATGGAAACAACTTTGTCAGAATCAGGTGAAATGCCATCTTTAGAAACTTCAAAGCCTAAGAGTTTGATCTTTTGCATGGCGAAGAAACATTTTTCTGGTTTAAGTTTAAACTTATGGTGATCCAGACGTTGAAAAACAGCCTCAAGATTTTGTAACAACTCCTCAAAGGTTTTAGCAAAAACAACAATGTCATCCAAATATGCAATAGCCTTTTTAAAATTCAAATCACCTAACAACTTGTCTGCGATGTAACTGAAAAACCTAGGGGCATTTGCCAACCCAAAACTCAAGCGTGTAAATTGATATTGACCCTGAAAAGTGACAAAAGAGGTGTACTTCTGGCTATACTCTGCAATAGGTACCTGAAAGTATGCTGACAGTAAATCTAATGAGACAAACCATTTAGCCTCCCCCAAATAACTTAACAAATCATCTATCAATGGTAAAGGGAAAGAGGTGGTCTCTGTAACAGCATTCAATTTTCTATAGTCGACACAAAATCTCATGGAGCCATTTTTCTTTTTGACAAGTACTACAGGAGAAGCCCAGGAGGACTGTGATTCCTTGATAATGCCAGCATCTTGCATCTCTTTAACTTGCTCAGCAATAATTTCCTTTTGTTTATGAGGAACTCTATATGGTCTTTGCTTAATTGGCTTAGGGTCATTTACTTTGATATCAAATTCTGCAACATCCGTAGTACCAAGTTCTTGTAATGTTGTGGCAAAAAGATCACTATATTTCAATAACAAAGCATGTAAGTCAGCCTTTTGGGTTTCCAGGAGTTTACCATTAACATTAAAATTACAATTTGGAGCTGGCAGAGGAGTAACATCGGATGACAAAACAGAATTACTCTGAACGAGTGCAACATCATAAGCTTTAGAAATTTGTAGACCGAAAACCCAATCATGGTGAGGGTGCCGATGGCGAAAAGTTTGAAACCATGATGCAGCAGTATCTCGTAAATAGCATGGAAAGCATTTCAATTTCATTTCTTCTGACCAGCCATTAGCAGCAGCGACCATTTCAAAGTTCTGCAGAAATTCACGGGCCGACAACCTACTGGAATTCTCAAAGTAAGAGGGGTCAATGACCGGGCGGCAGACAGCTGACTGCGTTGCACGGGCCACGACAGGCGGATTAGACATCACTGATAACTGAGTAACAACAGGCGTACTAACACTGGACATAGATTCCTCTTCACTGTGCTCGCTAACTGGAGCAATTGCTATAGCAGATTTCTGCGTAGTACGTCGCTTAGGCATGATTGCAGCACAAAAGTTTACGCAACCAGTAAATAAACAGTATGACAAAGCAATACAGATTACACCAAACTAAACACTTATAGCATCACATGAATGTAAGTAGCAAGATCATAACATAGCCAAATAAAACAGTTCCAGAAAGAATACAATTAAGCGCCCGCGGCGAAATATCAGAAAATTATACCAACACACGTCTACACAAGCCACTTGGACACAATACCAAGATTTTTAATCAGAATGAACACATGGAAGAAAAGCAAAATGTCTTCAGTGAGAAACCTCGAACTGGAAGTTAAAAAAAACCACGTCACACCTACTGTGACCACCGCTAACATTATCTCAAAAGGAGCAGAAAACAGACTTGTAATTTATACGTAGCACACAAAAATTCCTTCTCTCTTTTTTTTTTCTTAAAACAAATGTATCTGATCTGATATACGCACGCAAATAAACGCGCCAAAACACGTGCTGAGGAAGACTGGTTTCACAAGCTAAAATTATTGCTGAAATGCATGACCACGCGGGAATTACATAACACACGTGCGTACATAAAGGTTGCACGAAAAATGTCCCAGAAAAGTATAGTAAACAGCTAGAAATCACAATCACTGGAATATAAAGTTATACGTTTCCAAACCACTGCTAATAAGCACAGAAAACAAGATTTTCAACTAGATGGCCAACACGTGACGAGCACATTTTCAAAGCTACAACTATCTCGCTCGTTATCTCACTCGTTTCAAAACTCAACTTTCACAAAAATATTTTTGAAAATAACCAGCACGAACCACTTAGCACAGCAATACAATTTAAAGGAAATGAAGCCAAAACAAGGGGAAAATGAAGTCAGAAGTTTTAGCGTCACGCCGGCAGACAATGGAAAAATGCCAAAATGAGCTCAAAATTAAAATTTAGAAACCAGACTTTCAGAAATGATAGTAACAAAACTTAGAATAAGAGAATCACAAATTAAAGCATAAAAATCCTTACCCTTAAGCCAGAAACAAATTTAGATTTTTCGCGACCACGTTACATTTTAGAGGGAAAAAAATTTTTTACACTTAAAAAAATCTCACAACAAATTCAATTATGCCAGCCAAACTACTCGGTGCCTCACACCAATTGTCGTATGCCTCACTTTATAATTTATAGATGCAGAGGGGAGCTACTCGCTTGCGAGAGGGATCGTTAACCAAACAAAGAACTTTAATTTACGAGGCAACGACGAAGGACGCAGCTAAGTTAAATCACGAAATAATTAATACACCAACACAATGACTGGCTTAAGGGAGAGGAAAGGATTCTATTCTACCATAATTAAAAGTTAAAAGGCGTGGATGGCACACAATTTATTGGATGAAGTTAGTTACATACCTTTGCCCATTGCCTGTCGACGAGGACATCGTGTGTTAGCAGTTTCCCGTCTGTCTCACTCGAAGCCTACTCACTGAATCATACAAGAAACCCCACGCCAAGTTGGCGTCAGTAACGCTATCCCCTCCTAGACACACTGTTTCCCCTGACTCGCCCCTACTCACAGACAAACTGCCGTGCTTCGGAGTCCAGAGAGCGTCTTTATATTATCATCTGTGCACATGCCACAATATATATAGTGAAGCATTTCCAAGATATTCCTTGTTATTTGTTTGACTATCCCTTAAATTCTACCATATTTTCCTTGTACCTACAAGAAAATTGTCAATAAGATATTTTCTGCAAATTTTTATCTCGATTAACATAGACAATAAGCGTTTGTAAAAATAGTTTGTACAAGAGTAGAGAAACTCATGTGAGTGTAACACATCAGATTTTTTATGATTAACTTTCTTTTCACGAACGTTGTGCAACAAAGTTGCTCATAATTTGACAACACGTGGGCAACGAGGTCACTAACATAACTGTGAAGTTTACTTTCTAATGGTTGAAAGAATTTATAATCGTAACTAACATTAGATTATGATACAAGGGGTAAAAGTAGGATTTCATTTTGCGAGCAGTAATGTTTGTGAAACGAAGGTCGTAGGCAGAGCAAAATAAAACCACTTTTAACACGTGTGACATATATTATCCTTTCAGACAGTGTTCGAATTGCAAAACATCAATAATATTATATTGATTCCTAAAACTAACAAAGATTACGTTTAGAACACACTCTTGAAACGAGAAATGGCATTAAAAAAGCGAGCTGTCAGATGTTTTGATGTTTTGTTGATTCACTAGCAGTGATTTTCAGTGAAATTATTTTCACCACGTTTTGCCTTACACCAGTCAATGAAGCGATTGAATACTATATATTGTTTTCTGTATTTTTTCGGCAAGTACTTTTAGTGTTATTCTTTCTGCTGCTTCTGTAATTTCACATCCATTTCAGTTTCTTCTGAATTCATAGTTTCCGTCATTTAATCTTTATGTATGTTAGACAAGAGCAACCTTTTAGATCAAAGAAAGCTGCCAATATGACGTAGGTATAGGTTAACTCTAAAACGAATTGTGATAAATTGAAGTATGGTAATTTGCATGTGAAGAGATACTGCGAGCATCTTTAGGAATTAATCATGTAAAAAGACATAATGAGAAGTAAAGCCAAATCAAACCAAGTCGAGTTATTAAACATGTACAAATACAAAGGGTAATTGCCATGCGATTGGACTTGAAACCAAAGCTGGTCACACTGAAGATTATCTCAGGCACTTTTAGCTCATGCACATTATATTAGAAGTTCTTTTTTTAGACCATGCTGTCTTTTTATGTCTGCTTTCACGCAACAGTAACTTACCATTACTATTAGTCGAGATGTTTTCTGCACATCACTTCCGGCTGGCCCCGTAGCTCGGTCGGTAGAGCACTTGCCTGCTGTGTGACGTGTTCCGGGTTTGATTCCCGCGAGTAGGAGTTTTTCTCTAGCCAAGATTATTCCCTATCCTCCCAAGAGTCTGGAAGTATGAATGAGAGTATGAATATGTGTGAATGCGCGATCTAATGATTAAAAACCCAAAAGAGCAAGAAAGCTAACGACAAAAGAATACGAGTTAACACCATTGCCTTGGGCAGTAAGTTCCAAAGTCGATAAGACCAATTGTAGTTAAAGGCGGGTATAAATGTAACTAAAAAAATCTGATGTGTAACACTCACATGACTTTCTCTACTCTTGTACTAACTATTTTACAAACGCTTATTCTCCATCTACTTCATGTTAATCGAGATAAACATTTGCAGACTCTATCTTATTGCTAATTTTCTTGTAGATGTAGGGGAAAATATATTTACAAGGGCAATATAGAAAAACAGTAGCCTTTAAGCACATACATATCTCTTAATAGCTGGTTGCTAAGTGCAGCACCATTCCCTTTGCCACAGATTATAACTCTTTGCATATCCAAGACAAAAAAAATGAATAACGAATTCCCATTTGAGAAAATAAGTATTAAAAAATTTAAGGGAATAACAAGTAATACCTCGAAAATGGTTCACTCAACAACAAAAATGTATATGACATAAACTGTGTATTTTAACGCGATCTACATGTTTTGTGTAGTAATATTTTGTCTAACTCTTATGGTTTACCAGTTATGCAAAAGTTGTTCACAATGAAGAATACTTTTGGACACATTGCTAGAAAATTTGAGATATACATTTCATTTGTCATGAAAATATCTTAAACATATGATATTTTAATCAAAATCGTTAGAGCCATTTTTGAGAAAATTAAAATTTTCGAAAAATGTTCCATGTAAAGGTAGTCTGAAGTGGGGGGATTTTCTTGAAAACCTTCGTGTCGCATCTCTGGAAGATACTAAATCTAAATATCAAGTTTGGTGTTTATCCGACTGTTCGTTTTTGAGTTATGCTGTTCACAGACACACACAGACACACACAGACATGTTTCCAAAAATGCTTTTTTTTATTCAGGGGGTCTCAAAACATGTATTTCGGGTGAAATCTCGGTATCGAGGGGAATACAATACTTCCCCTACTTACTATACGTAGTAGAGAAAGTAAAAATATATTTCCTGGTACTGGAGAACTCGCTTTCAAAAATAATGCTCAAAACTTAAGAGATTGCAAACATTACAATAGCAAAGATTGTCGCATTTCAACATAGGATTTCAAATGCTGTCCAATATCTAAGGTTCCGCGAATGTAATAGAAGAATTTAAAATAAACTGACAAAGTTCAGGTTGATTTAAAAACGCCAAAAAATGTTATGGGTAATTCAAATAGACAGTTCAATTGATTATTACCGGTCAGAAAAAAATATATTTTACCTAACATGCCTGCTCTACTCATAACAAAGATCAGAAGACAGCTGTTTTAGCGCTTGTCAATATAGTTGTAATGCTTCTAAACTGAAGCTATCAAGGCTTGATGTGCCATTTCCAAATGGCATAATATTATCCTTATACCAATGAATGGATCCGCAATTAACATTTAGTACACTTCATGGTAGTTATGTATACTTTACATAATGGTAGAGGATACATTGAACAGCTTGCTATGCTGCCACCACTGTAAACAGCAGTTGATGGGTTGCGAAAACAATTTCGCCTCAAGCTACAGAGAACGACGGAGATCATTGTTTACGTAATGGTAAGCAGTTGTAACACTTCTCAAGCTTTACACGATAGGACAATGTACTCGTTCCTCTGAAAAACAAGGGTCTTCGGAATGGTGAAGAAAATGTGGCATACGCGCTCTTTAAACACTATATCCTGCAATTTCAAATATCTTATTTTAAAGCAAAAATGAAAAACGCGTATCAACTTTAAGGAAAATGCCTTTCATTGGAATAATGGTACTGATGTGATGGTTTATTAAAGGATAATTATACAGTGCTTTTTCTTTACGCTGTTGTTACCGCTCGACAGCTCGGACCTCCGCCGAAACAGTTATAATACCCACAACAGAAAATGTGAGGCAGTATTTTTAACACTTAAATGATGTCAGTCAAATTATCTAATCAATTCAATAACAGCCCGCCTTAAAGCAATATGTGTATATAACAATATATAGAAAGTTTATATTATAGTCATTATATATGTTTATATTATTGTATACATGTTCAATAATGCTATCTGAATGTATTACATAATTTAATAATGTAGGAGCTGTAAGAATAATAGGTTAAAGGTTGATAACAATGAGGTAACAATGAGGTAACTTTGAGGCGATAATGAGTAAGAATGTTAAATAATACTAGTCATTATTGGAGCAACAATAACGTAAATTTTGAGACGGTTTATAAAATAGCCAATCAACAACCAGAAAAAGCTTTATTTATATAAAAGTATTCTATTTGATTAGGAATACCCAATCAGAGACTTGAAATACAGAAATTTACAAATGTGACGGTAGAAATCAAGTCAGTTGCTTGTAGACAGCGCTCATAACTGGACGCGTTGGTTGTAGACAGTGTTTCTAACCGGACGCGAGATGCGTCCTCGAGAAATTTAATAGTATTCAGTGTGAGATGAAAATTTTGTTAAAAATTGCAAGTAATTAATTTTAACAAACATCTCACAGCTCTCTCTATATCAGCGAAGTGTTATTTAAATCCTGTCAAGAATTAATAAAAGGAGTGAAGTAAAATTGTAATCTGTGTAAACCTACATTCTTCAGTCGCACCACAACTCTGCAAAGAGAAACATGTCTCTAGCAATAATACTGACGCAGCCGAGGAAAACATAAATATATAATATTTAAAGAAACAGTCAAATTACAAAGTTAATATTTTTAAACATTGGGGCGAAGGCCACCGGGTACCATACGTGGTTACAACTACTTCAAAATCGGCCCCCAAACAGTTGAAATACAATACAACACCTATTTAAAATTGTCTTTCCATACGGGAAGCATAAACTTATCTTCAAATTGTCTCCCAAAACGTGGGGAAAATAACAATTCAAACAAAAATCTATTTCAAATGTTCGTTTACATTCTAGAGTTCAATATCCGAAATTGAGTGAATTTCTCGGCTGATGATTTCTTTTATGTATTTCAAGTATGGGTTTGTTACACACACTTTATTTTTCAAGTTCCCCATAGATATATGCGCGCTTTTTTGGAATAATCCGGACTGATCTACAACATCGGCCAGGTCTTCAAAAAATGGTGTAAGCAAATGCTGTACCTCGTCGCATGTTTGTTAAAAAAATATACGTCCTATTACTCTGTATTCATTTACTGCACATCAATTTTCGCGTCATGCAAGAAAATCTGTAATGTAAAATAGGGTTTCTCCGGCTCCATTTCGCGACGAAACATAGTCTATAAATCGAATCGTGCTTCGTCAGAGAAGAATATTAAGAGTGGGTCAATTGCTCTATCATTTTGCAAAATCCAATCATAATTTATCCGACTTTGATTACATAAAAAATAGGGTGTAGATATGTAACAAACCCCCATATAATTGTAAGAACTAAAAGAAAACGGCGGCGCCGTGGCCGAGTGGTTAGACCGCTCGCCTCCCACCGAGGCGGCTAGGGTTCATTCCCAGGAACCTGCATGTAGGATTTGTGGTGGACGAAGCTGCGTCTGGGCGGATTTTCTCTGGGTTCTCCGGTTTCCCCCGCCATTCATTCCACCAACTGCTCCATCATCACCTTTCCTTTCATCCATTTCACCAACATTTCGTTTCATCTACTTCCTTCGGGCTGATCACCCATCCTGGATGTTCTGTCTGATCCATGAGTGTCTGCTCCTCGACGGGCCTCTGACCGCCTGTAAGTCCTGGGGGGTGTAATTTCTACATAAGAGGAGGGTAAACAGATAAAGAATGAATGAATAAAAGAAAACACCAGACAAGAAATTTACTCAATTTCGGCTATTGAACTCTCGAGTGTGAATGAAAATTTCCTAAACTGAAGTCGGAGATATACAGGTAAAGAACTACATTTCCAAAATATCTTATGATCAGGTACGTTCCTATTATCATTGTGATTGTATCTATGAGAACGTGAGGCTGTTGTGCAGATATTTTCGGCGGGAGTTCGCGCTATGGCACCCGGCGCGCGAGCGCAGTGCGGTGGCCACAGTGTGAAACAGAAGCATTATGCGAGTATATTTTCCTGCATTTTGGTGATCTCATACAGCGGATGTCAGGTCCAGAATCAAAATGAAGAGCATATTTGGGAAGCTTTCAAGATTACTTTTCCACTTGAGGCATTCACTTAGGTTTGAGTAGTCTGAATTTGCTTTTTAATTCAGTACATCCTAATTTGCTTTTAATTTCTCTACAGCCTCACCTAAGTGATAAGTAATGGGATTATTTTAATGTATTTATTTATGGTCGCTTATACAGTAAAGTCATAGTGCGACCAGCGTTTTATGATTAACATAGCACATACATTATGCATTACAGTAGATACAATGGTTAATGTTCAAAATCATATGTTAATCTCAAGAATTATTTTTTTTCTTAGACAAAGCATAACTCAGCTGCAATCAACAGTTCATAAACGTTAACAATTTATGCTGTTAATTATTTACATTAACATTTTAGATAAACCATAATAAAATTGCCAGTGAGAGCTAGAGCCTATGGTATAATTGTATATCCTTAAAGATATCAAGTATTTTTGGATTTCTGAGCGCTGTAACCTAATCCGTGGAGATGCTGTTTTGTTTCTCTCTTAAACTTGGAGTATTCGATGAATACAGTTTGATTATGAGAGGAGTATTGCAGTTTGGACAGATGGGTGGGTCTTCTCTGTGTAGCAGGTAGGAGTGTGTCATTGAGCTGTGGCCAAAACGTCTATTCCACCGAAACATTTGCTATCGAGATTTTACTTCAAATACATGTTTATGTCTGGCTTAGTCAAGAAAGCACTTTGAAATCTGTCACTTACCTACAGTGAAGATGATTGCTTCGTTTTTCTATTTGCCCCACGTTTTGGGAGGCAATTTGAAGAAGGTTTGTTTCTGCTACGTATGGTAAGTCAGTTTGAAGATGTATTATATTTTCGACTGTTGGGAAGCCGAACTTGAAGTAGTTGCAACCGCACGTATGGTAAAAAGTTTCCGGTAGCCTTCGCTCCAAGTTTAAAGAATATTAATTTTTTAATATGACTGTTTCTTTAAATATATATATATATATATATATATATATATGTATATATGTTTGACTCGGCTGCGTGAGTATTTATATTTTTTTAGAGACATGAATGTCGTAACAGGGAGTGGTGCGACTGAAGAATGTAGGCTTAAACAGATTATTATTTTACTTCACTCCTTTTATTAATGCTTGACATGATTTAAATAACACTTCACTGATATAGAGAGAGCTGTGAGATTCTTTTATTAATTGCTTGCACTTTTTAACACGTAAACCATTTTCATCTCACACTGAATAAGTATTAAATTTCTCGAGGACACATCTCGCGTCCGGTTAGGAACACTGTCTGCAAGCAACACGTCCAGTTAAGAGCGCTGTCTACAAGCAACTGACTTGATTTCTACCGCCACATTTGTAAATTTCTGTATTTTAGGTCTCTGATTGGCTATTCCTTATACAATAGAATAGTTTCATTTAACTTAAGCTTTTTTCTGGTTGTGGATTGACTATTTTATAAACTGTCATAAAAATTACATTATTGTTGCTCCAAGAATGACTAGTAGCATTATTAAACTTTCTTACTCATTATTTCCTCAGTGCTACCTCATTGTTAACAACTATTAACCTATTATTCTCACAGCTCCTACATTATTAAATTACATAATACATTCGCATAACATTATTGAACATGTATACAATAATATAAACATATACAATGACTGTATACACTTTTTATATCTTGTTACATATACATATTGCTTTAAGGCGGGCTGTTAATATATTTTTTTATTATATAATTTGACTAAAATCATTTAAGTGTTAAAAATACTGCCTCAACAGTAAGTAGAGAAGGCATCATGTTCCACCCAAAAATTCAATATAGAAATTTCACTGGAAATGCATTTTTGAGTTCCCTTGAACCCAGTGAAAAGCAGTTTTAGACGCTGTGTGTCTCTCTGTCTTTCTCTGAGCAACATAAGACCGAAAGTTTTGTACGGAAGTATATGTTGGGCTTAAAACTCCATACACTTTCCATGATATCGCGAGAAGCAATGAATAAATGCAGTTCGATGCATTAATATGGATATCAGGAAAGTTATTGTTGCCAAAAAAAAAGGTTAAGTGGAATAAGCTTCTGTTAAGAAATCCACTTTTTTTAACCACGTTTATGTTTAGCGCTTGATGTTTGTCAGTTTTGTAAGGTATAATTATATTTTTCCGAATGAAAAGTCCTTCAAGGTATTTCTAGAAAATTCAAAATAAACATTTTAGTTCCAATCTAAATCCCTTTAATGTATGATATCTTAATCAAATATCGTAAGAATACTTTTCAGGAAAATCAAAATATTCCAAAAAAGTTCCATGCAAAGGTTAGTTTCGTTTGGTGAATTTTCTTGAAAATGTTCGTGTTGCATCCTTGGTAGCTACTTAGTTAAATACCAACTTTTGTTTTTTGAGTAATTCTGTTCGGCGCCGTGGTCGAGTGGTAAGACCGCTCGCCTCTCACCGAGGCGGCCCGGATTCAATCCCAGGGACCCACATGTGGGATTTGTGGTAGACAAAGCGGCGTCTGTGCGGGTTTTCTCCGGGTTCTCCGGTTTCCCCCGCCATTCATTCAACCAACTGTTCCATCATCTCCTTTCCTTTCATCCATTTCACCATCATTTCGTTTCATCTACTTCCTTCCTCCCATATCAGGCATCGGGCTGATCACCCATCCTGGGTATTCTGTCTGATCCATGAGTGTCTGCTCCTCGACGGATCTCTGACCCCAGACACACGCCTGTAAGTCCTGGGGGGTATAAGTCCTACATAAGAGGAGGTTAAACAGAGAAAGAAGAAGAAGTAATCCTGTTCAAAGGCGCAAACACATTACATTCTTGTAAACACGGTCCATTTTTCTAAAACCTACTTCCTCATGAAATCTCTTGTCGAATTTTTGGGCGGAATGCAATACCTTCTCTACCTACTATGTAAATGGCAGCAAAGTAATAAACAGTCTGATGTGTTACATTCACATGGCTTTCTCTACTCCCTTTTCCATAAAATATTCTTACAGAAGGTTAATCGTCGACTTCTTGTTAATAAACCTTCATTAGACATTTACACATTTCGCTGTACGTGTGTAAGAAGGATAACTAGGCGTAAGTTAAACGAATAGCAACTTACCGCTTAAAATTCAAACCAGACAAAAGATATCTCAAAAATGGTTAAGCAACAACGAATTTGTCATAAATTGTCTGCTCTAACGAGAAATACATTTTTGTACAGCAAGATTTTGTCTTTACGGTTCACCTACAAGAGCCATTTACAAGACTCACAAGAAGACCTCACAGGCTACTCTAAGAAAATTTAAGTTATACGGTTTATTTGTTATACAAGTGTCTAAAAATACAGTGTATTAATCAGAATTGTTGGCCTTATTTTTGAGAAAATAAAAAATAACGAAACGTTTTGCATGTAAACAGTAGTTTCAGGTGAGATGTGGACTTGTTCGAAAATCTTCGTGTCATGTCCTTAAAACATACTGAAATTACATACCAAGTTTGGCGTTTATACAGCTTTCCGTATGAGTTACGATATTCCCGGATACACATACACGTACACTCACATACAGCTTCTTCTAAAACGGTATTATTTTTATTCAGGGAGACTCAAAACGCGTATTTCCAATGAGAACTCACAAAAACTTTTAGGTAGAATACGATGTTTCTCTATTTATTATAGATAGGTAGCAGATTAAGTAAAAAATGCTACTGAAAATAAAAGGAGTTTAAAACAAAAGCCATTTTTTTCGATTTATAACAAAAACATTGACAAATCTTATGAATCACTATCTTACTTTTATCCTTAGATTAGAGCATTCGAAAATATTGTAGTAAAATTCTTCTGCAGTTACTCCTATTATTGACGAAATAACACTGGGAGTAAACGGCTCTTCTGCGCAGTTACACGCTTATAGAAAGACAATCTCAATTCAGCATAAAATAATAAATATTTCCTAACTACCATTAACTGCGAGGCCGTGAGAAAGAAGGTCCTTTTTTAACATTTTGCTCTTTCAACTCGTGTTTAAATATACGTACAACAGATCACCATGAATGAATGAATGTAGCCTGTTATGTCCTTTAAGGGCAAATGCCTCCCTATAGAGAAGGTGAAGCTCTCTATAATTCTCTTACGGTGAGCTACTCCTTAAGAAGTAATCATGGGTTTTGGACATTTGTCTGTTACACTGACTGTTTCGTGTCTAATCAAAGCACTGTTATACTGTGTTACAATGTAGTGCACAGTTGACTCTTCATCTGTCTCCAGCTCTTCTTGCATCTGACGAATCTGGACCACTGTGCCCCTGTTTTTCTTGGAAGAGGTCCGCCCATCTACATTTTGGTCTTCGGGGTGTCTTGTGTCTGTGTATGGGTCCCACAAGGTTGCTTTTACCGTCGTCCTGTCATCCCTTACTCATCCCTTACTCTTGCAACATGCCCCTCCCACTTCCATTTTTTCCTGTGGCTTGTTGTGCAGAGTCTGTTGTTGATGACATCTTTTGGAGGGTTGTGTTTGAAATTTTTCCTTCAGAGTTATGCCTAAGATTTTTCATTTTCCCTTGGCATACTTGGAGGGTATACTTTAGCTTTTTTCTATCTGTACACCCATCTCTTCCTCCGGAATGGTAAATGGGCCCAACTGACCTAGCCTTTTTTTTATTTATTTTTTAATTTTTTCCTTTTCTTAAATGACGTAGATATAAAAAAATAATATTTAGTAAGACTAGGTTGTATATATACCCATGTTTTAATTTTTTTCATATGTCCTTTTTTTTACAACAGCATTAACTAGTGACCTCAAAACGTGAAATAAAAGGCTGCATTGAGCGGATGAATCCGGACTTTATCAGCTTCCACTGTTCCTGTCTCAAGAAGCCAAACCATTCCATCCTCTTTGCTACATTGTCGACATTCCGTTTAAAGATTCAGTGTAAGGTTCCCGTTACCAACCTAACCACACAGCGTTGGAGGGCCGTATTCTGGAAGCGAAATTCCAGGCGCTGCAGTTCCGCAAGGCATGGCGGGGCCCCGGTTGGCACCATCTGGATATGTGGTCCTGAGCACCATCCAGATGTCATCAACCTGCCGACAGAAGGCAATCCGGTGCTCCAAGGTATCAAGTCCTGAGCAGATGCACACTGATTGGACTGTGTTCTTCCATGTCCCCAGAGCTTTTCTGCCGTCGGTATGATCTTGTTTAAGATTTCATAGGTCGTCTCTTGCCAATCAGTTGGAACATATTTGCAGAATACCTTCTGCCAGATAATCTTCTATCTTCGACTATGCTTCCCTTCAATCCTAGGAGTAAAAGGAAACAAAGCTAACAGGTGATATTGGCTCCGGGTACACTCGAACGTGGAGATCTCATCGCTGGTATCCAGCATGTGCTGAAGATGATGAACAATTTGCTGGAATCCTGGGAGTACCACATGCGGATTATTAACTTGTTCCTCCCAGAACTTTTTGTCGATAGAAGAACCATTTCCACACAAGGACCGGACGGCAGTCTTCCCCAATAAGGTCATACATTTCTTTTCGATGTCAACTAATCCACATCCGCCTTTAGAGGGTGGCAAGCGTGGTTGAGGTCTGCTCACCCGATACACCTTACCAGACCATTAAAAGAAACCGATGAGTTGCTCTAGTTTTTGTGCGTCATGTTTCGTAATCGGCAGAATCTGTGCTAGGTACCAAAGTTGGCTGAGGCCATAGGTATGTATGTACCAAATGCGCTGCAGTAAAATTCAGATTCCGTGTCCTTTCAATCGATAAAAAGATATCTTAAGTGGTTGATCCTCTCTCGCCAATTAAAAACAATTGTTTCGTCCATATTTCCCAGGAAGGAAATACCAAGTATCCTTGTAGTAGTGACACGTTGCATTCCCAAGGTATCAATTGGCCCTGGCCAGCTTGGCGGTGAGAGTCCAAGTTTGGCAGCCGTATAAGAGACTTCGATTACCTTAAGTTGTATTAATTGCTCTGGTCCTGCCAGGCGGACTCTTTGTCGATGGGTCGTTCATCGCCCTCTCTAGGCAGCTCCAGCATTGGGACGAGTATTAGAGCCTGGAATGTTAAACCTCATGTGCCACTCTGTAGCCTATCTGCCTGTAGCCTCGTGTGGTTCCTTCACCTTATCCTTGCCCTTGGGGAGTGGTACTACAATACATCAATGTAGGTCGCAGTGCGCAAGGTGTTCCCCTTCGTTGTATAACATAATGTTACATGCTGGGTAGATGGCCTAAAAGTTCACATGAAAATTAAATTAATTTTGAGTACCCAGCACGTACGTAGCTTGAGGGGACGTTAAGAGAAAGGCGTGGGTTTTCACTGCACAAATTCCATAACACAAATCTACTCACACATTCCTTGCTTTATTTCCTAACTGTTTGGGGTTCCTATATTAATAAAAATGGCTGGTGGGAAGAGATGTCCACCCATCCAAAGTTTGGTTTACACACTCGGTCCGTTTCTCACGGAATCCTGAGACAGACGCTACCCCCACTACTCGTGGCTAGCAAAGCTACCAGCCAAGAGTGGCGTAAACAACAATGTGTCTGGTAATGACAATGCTGAGCAGTAATGTAACCCTCCCAAATTATTAATACGCCACAATATAGCTGTGAACACCTTCACATTTCTTATGAGCTGGTGGAAGTATTGTTTCAGTTATCTGTACTACCATCATAATTGAAACCATTATTTTGAAGATACGTGTTGAGACAAGCACGAATTCGATAGAAAACAAATCTGATGTGTTACACTCACATGACTCTACTCTTGTACAAACTATTTTCACAAACGCTTATTCTCCAGCTACTACATGTTAATCGAGATAAACATTTGCAGAAACCATCTTACCAACTTTCTTATAGGTGGAAGAGGAATGTGGTAGGATTTAAGCGATAGTCAAATCTTTTAAGAGCTGGTTACAAGTATTGGAAAATTCAAACAAATAACAAGGAATGTTTTGGAAATGGATCACTGGACTAAAAAAATGCATGTGACATAAATTGTGTGTTTTAACGAGATCTGCTTTTTTGTGCAGTAAAATTTTGTCTATCTCTTACAGTTTACCAGTTATGCAAATGACATTCATAATGAAGAGAACTTTTGGGAGATCGCCGGAAAATTCAAGATATACATTTCTTTTGTCGTGAAATATCTTAAATAGATAATATTTTAATCAAATTTGTTAGAGCCATTTTTAAAAAAATAAAAAACTTTGAAAAATGTTCCATGCAAAGGGTAGTCTGGTGTGGGGGGATTTTCTTGAAAGTCTTTGTGTCGCATCCCTAGAAGATACTACACTCTAATAACAAGTATTTATCCGACTTTTCGTTTTTGAGTTATGCTTTTCACAGGCACACACACGGACTTGTTTCCAAAAATGCTTTGTTTGGATTCAGGGCACCTCAAAATATGTATTTCCGGTGAAATCTCGATATGGAATTTTTGGGTGGAATGCAGTACCTAGCCCACTTACTATATGTAGTAGGGATAGTAATAACTTTATAAGTTAAATGTTTGTGGAATCGTTATGAAACGGTAATGTTTAGAGAAAGTTGTGTGATTGTGCACATAGGATATGTTAATTAGGATCTTTCTAAACTTTTATCTCGTAAGACTTCGCTTATTGATAATGTTCGTGGATAACCTCCATCAGATTAAGCAGGATTTTTTCATGATTTTTGTTTCCCCTACTACTCACCTATAGCAAGTATATAAGGTATTGTATTTCACTCAAAAAGTCGATATCGATGTTTCACGGTAAATACATGTTTTGAATCTTTCTGAGCTCAAAAGCAGAATTTTTATTTTATCTACTACTTATAGTAAAATTCTATGTCAAGATTTCACTGGAAATATGTGTTCTGAAGCCCCTTGAATACAAAACAGAAATTCTGATGTGATACACTCACATGACTTTCTCTACTTTTGTACAAACTATTTTTACAAACACTTATTCTCCATATGCTTCATGTTAATCGAGATATCGAGATGTTAATCTTATTGGTAATTTTCTTGTAGACGCAAGGGGAATTGGTAGGCTTTAAGCGATAGTCAAATATTTTAAGAGCTGGTTGCTATGTGGAGTATTCCATTCTCTTTGCACTAACAGGACATAAAAAATCTGATGTGTTACACTCACATGACTTTCTCTACTCTTGTACAATCTAATTTTACAAACGCCTATTCTCCATATGCTTCATGTTAATCGAGATATCGAGATGTCAATCTTATTGGTAATTTTCTTGTAGATGCAAGGGGAATATGGTAGCTTTTAAGCGATAGTCAAATATTTTAACGCTGGTTGCTATGTGGCGAATTCCATTCTCTTTGCATGTTCAGGACATAAAAAAATGAATAACGAATTTGAGAAAAAGTATAAGTATTGGAAAATTTAAGGAAATAACAAGCAATATCTCGAAAACGGTTCACTCAACAAAAGAAACGTATATGACATAAGTTGTGTATTTTAACGCGATCTACATTTTTTGTGTAGTAAAATTTTGTCTATCTCTTATGGTTTACCAGTTATGCAAAAGTCGTTCACAATGAAGAATATTTTTGGAGACATTCCCAGAAAATTCGAGATATACATTTTATTTGTCATGACAATATCTTAAACATATGATATTTTAATCAAAATCGTTAGAGCCGTTTTTGAGAAAATTAAAATTTTCGAAAAATGTTCCATGTAAAGGGTAGTCTGGGGTGGGGGGATTTTCTTGAAAACCTTCGTGTCGCATCTCTGGAAGATACTGAACGTAAATACCAAGTTTGGTGTTTATCCGACTGTTCGTTTTTGAGTTATGCTGTTCACAGACACACAGACACACAGACACACAGACACACAGACAGACACACACACGGACATGTTTCCAAAAATGCTTTTTTTGGATTCAGTGATTCTCAAAACATGTATTTCCGGTGAAATCTCGGTATCGAATTTTTGGGTGGAATGCAATACTTCCCCTACTTACTATACGTAGTAGAGAAAGTAAAAATGAATAACGAATTTCAGAAAAAGTATAAGTAAAATTTAAGGATTAACAAGCAATATCTCGAAAATGGTTCACCCAACAACAAAAATGTAGATGACATAAATTGTGTATTTTAACGCGCTCTACATTTTTTGTGTAGTAAAATTTTGTCTATCCCTTATGGTTTACCAGTTATGCAAAAGTCGTTCACAATGAAGAATACTTTTGGAGACATTCCCAGAAAATTCAAGGTATACATTTTATTTGTCACGAAAGTATCTTAAATATATAATATTTTAATCAAGATCGTTAGAGCCATTTTTGAGAAAATTAAAATTTTCGAAAAATGTTCCATGTAAAGGGTACTCTGGGTTGGGGGACTTTCTTGAAAACCTTCGTGTCGCATTTTTGCAAGATACTGAACCTAAATGCCAAGTTTGGTGTTTTGCCGACTGTTCGTTTCTGAGTTATGCTGTTCAGACACACACGCTATACGTAGTAGAGAAAGTAAAAACATTTTTAGAAAAAGGACCGTGTTTGTGTGTGTGCGTGCAGATGTGAACAGCGTAACTCAAAACAAAAAGTCAGATAAATACCAAACTTGGTATTTAGGTTCAGTGCCTTCAAAGGGTACGAAAAAAGGATTCTTTTAGAAAATCCTCCAAACCGAATTACCTTTACATGCAACATTTTTCGAATTTTTTTATTTTCTAAAAATGGCTCTAACGATTTTGATTAAAATACAATATATTAAAGATATTTACATGATAAATAAAATATATACCTTGAATTTTCTGGCAACAGCCTATGAAGTGCACTTCAGTTGGAAGAAATTTTTTGTAATTTTGTACAACTGCTAAACCTAAGCGATAGACGAAAAACGTACTGCACAAAACATATAGACCTCTTTAAAACACGCAATTTACCTCTAACACGTTTTTTGTGGTATGAGCCATTTCTGAGATATCCATTATATAAAATTCGAACGGTTTACTACTTGTTCATTCTTTAAAGTCCTTTCAGCATTCAGTTGTTTCTCGCGATTCATGGAAACAGTATGGAACTTTAAGGTGAAGGTATAACGTCAGGTTCTTAATCATTTGTTTATCGTTGTTCCATTTGTATCTATAACCACATATTTAATGTAGCTGATTCTGCAAAGGTTTATTTGGGTTAAAATGTAGTAAGCTTTAGTAAAAATAGTTTATGTACCCACTAATAAATGAAGAGGGGTGAGATATTCATGTGAATGTATCACAACAGATTTTTAGAATAAGGTCCGCACGTGTGTGCGTCTGCGTGTACATCTGTGAACAGCATAACTCTAAAACGGAAAGTCTGACAAATATCAAACTTAGTATTTAAATGCAGTGTTTGTCAAAGATGCGACACCAAGATTTTCAAGAAAACTCCCTCGAGAAATTGCACTTCACATGGAAGCCTTTTCGAATTCTTCGCTTTTCTCAGTAATGGCTCTTAACTATTATTATCCAAATATCATAAGTTAAAGATGCTTACATGACAAATAAAATGCATATCTTGAATTTTGTAGAAATATCTTGTTAAGTACCCTTCATTTCGTAGGAATTTTGGATAGTTTTGTATAATTGGTGGAACGTAAAAATAGACAAAATGTAAAGCTACAACAAATCTAGATGACTTTAAAACATACAATTTATTTCAAATAACTTTTTCTGTGGTATCAAGCATATCCGAGATATCCCTCATTATTGGTTTGAATTTATCAATACTTTGTTATTTCTTTTAAGCTACTGTCCCTTTTCAATTGTTTCTCGAGAGGTTATGGAAAGAGTATACATTTCAAAGGTCAGCATATAGCGACATCTGAACATCGATTCTGTTTTGTGTAACCACCTTGTACCTACAACGAAACCGAGCAAGGTGGCGCCGCAGTAACATGTGCAACATGCATTCGGGAGGTTCCAGTTCGATCTCCGGCGACCGCTCACCCTGACCCATGAGTTTTTCCTGGGTTCCCTGGGGTCCGCAAGCAAATGTTGGGGTGGTTTCTTCTCTACCACGATTTCGTTTCCGTCGTTTCTCTTTCATTCCGTACCTTCTCATCTTTAAGGTGTGCTTCAGGTTTCGTGGCGTATAGCTGGTGCCGGACAGACGGCGCGGCTGCTTGCTCAAAGGAAAGAGTACTCCTCGTGGGCACCAGAGAGCTGCTTGGTTGATGGGTAGTTCATCGCCCTCTGTCGGTGACTACAACACTGGCACAGGTCTGTGAGCTTGGAATTGTTAGGGACTTCCGGGCGTATCTGTGGCCTGTCTGCCTACGGTCTGTAGCTTCCTGTGATTCCTTCACGTCATCCCTTTCTCCTGGGCGTGGTAGCTGCATAGATCTATGCAGGTCATGTTCCCCTGCGTTGATTCTCCTCCACCTCTACCTACAACGAAATGTGTAATGAAACTATTTCTACAAAAGTTTATCTAGATTAAGATTAACTAGACAGAGAAACCTGATGTGATATTTTCACGTGTCTTACTATCGTTATTATAGGTATTCAAATTATTCTTACGAAGGTTTATCTTCCTACCGCTTCATTTTAATCCAGATAAACCTTTGCAGAAATTAAATTAAATTGAGTTTTATTTATGGACGCTCTTTAACTACTATGGTCCTTAGCGTCCCATTCTATACTGGGTGTAAAAGATCGATAATTTTGCTCAGAGACCTCTTTATCAGGCTTGAGGTTCTTTTACGTGTCGTAAATCTACAATACGACACCACCGGCTTTACTTCCCTTCCGAAGGAAGCCATGCTAAGGACGTTTTTTTTTTTTTTTGCAGAAATAGCTACATTACACATTTGATATATATACAAAGGCAACAACGATAGTCAAATGTTTAAGAACTGGGCGCTATATGCTGCCTTAAAATTCCATATTCTTTCCGTGCAATCGCGAGAAACAACTGAAAATCGACAGGACTTATAACAATTAATGACAATGTTTTGAGCAAATCGAACCATTACTAACGGATATCTCGGAGATGGTTAATGCCACAAAAAGTAATTTTAAATAAATTGTATGTTTTAAAGAGATCTACATTTTTTGTGCAGTACGTTTTCGTCTATCGCTTAACGTTTACCAGTTATACAAGACTATATAAAACTCCTTCGAATGAAGAGGACTTCACAGGCTATTCCCAGGAAATCCAGGATATATATATTTTATTTGTGATATAAATATCTTTATATGTGGTATTTTAATCAAATCACTAGAGCCACTTTATAGAAAAGCAGAAATTTGGAAAAATGTTTCATTAAAGCGTTGTTTGGAGTGGAGAGATTTTTTTCTTGAAAATCTTCGTGTCGCATGTTTGGAAGGTACTGAAGCTGAATACAAAGTTTGGTGTGTATCCCACTTTTCTTTTTGAGTTCACAGCACACTGGTCCTTATATAAAAAATCTTTTTTTTATTTCTTTTGGGGGGGGGATTCAAGGGGCTTCAAAATATATAGTTCCAGCGAAATCTCGACATAGAAATTTTTAGTGGAATACGATAATTTCCCTACTTATATACGTAGTAGCGGGATTAATAGCGTTTTATGCCGTTTGCAGAACTGTTATGAAACATGTAGCGTTTTGACTGTCGGCTACTTCGTTGTGTTACTCTTACCTCGCAGTCGTTCTCGTTTCTGCGTCGTTGTATGGGTAGTCTTCAGGACTCGTAATCGTCGATATCAGTCAGGAAGCACTTCTCGTCGATCTCAGGGTCAACTGTCGGCGAATCGGCCTGAAGTTCCCTACAGTTGTTGTCAGGGTAGGATTGAGGGAGTGGTGACACCAGGATATTGTCTTGCAAAAAACACCGTATTCACTTTTCCCACTCTTTTTGCTAGAAATCCTGCAAGATTCATCCATATTCTTTAGCACGCGTGATTCTTTTTACCACTGTGGGAACACTATTGTCTCTTAGAACACTAAAGTTTGCTCCGGCTAGTTATTTAATCTCGGCTCTCTATCACCGTTCTTTAGATTCGCCCGAACTTGAAATAGTCACTTGACTAACATTAACTCGTTTATGAGCTTGGATATAGTTATATCGAAGAATACAGTTAGCACAGTATATAAATTGGTCTACCTACATCACTTTATAATTGCATAATTGCGCGGTACTTATCAAATTTCGGAACTTAGCGTTCTTTTCTGATCCGGAGTGCTACATGTTACCTCAACGAAGTATCATGACAAACTGTCCTAAAACCACGCTCGCATTCACATATAACAACGACTGCTCGCCTCCAAATTTTATACAATGTTTCCATTGGTCCTCGCACTTTTTCCCTACGTTTATTGGTTCCCTAGTTGAAAATTCAAAGCCTAACTGCAATCCGTTGTCTCATAGTGTCTTTTTACTCTTAAAACTTGCCTCAAATTCACGAAGCACAAAAGAAGGTTTCGATTTTGATGGCCCCACGCTCGGAAAATACAATGGACAGTCTAAAACTAAGCTAATTTTATTTTTGTCTAAATCTTGCAGTTTCTCTTATGCAATTACGCCTTTATTTATTTAACAATACTATTGAAACTTAAAACATATTTGCAGCTTCTGAAGGACTTTCGATTGATACAGTTTTTAATGCTACGGGTTTAAAATTATGGAAATTTATCAATTTGAATGTTAATTAATTATTAATAATTCCTAAACTATAATTATTACAGAGTTCCTTTTTATGTATTCTTAATCAGGCTACAAACAGTAATGTTTAGGAATAGTGATGTGATTGTGCTAATAAGATATGTTAATCAGGATCTTGTAGTAACCTTCCTGAGCTTATCAGTTTTCTCATCACTATTTTTGTTGCAAAGCCAAGGGTGCACAATTGATGGCAAAATGGCTTTCTTAATAAGGATGGTGGTCCTCAATGTTATTGCTTTGAGGCGGGCTCATATTTTATACCTGCAGTGGCACGGTGACTGTCGCATTTGCAAACAGCTGGTTGACGGTGCTGCTTTATATGGAGTTAGGAACTTCGTGCTTTATGAAAGGGCTAACACCACCATCTGTAAAACCCTCCAACTCGCCTCCATAGTCTAGTTTGCTTGAAAACTTGAAATTAAGCTAAGCATTAAATGTAATAGTGATGTACAAGGAATGCAAATCCCTTCTGGAATATGTTCCTCTACCTGGCAGGACCAGAGCAATGATAATCTACTGTGTGTTTAAGGACGAGGTGAAAGCAAAATGTGATAAAACGAGGTTCCTTTTTCCCTATCTCGCAGTTAGGAAATATTTCTTGTTGTGTGCTGAATTGTGATTTTCTTCCTGTGAGCGTGTAACTGCGCTGAGGGGCCATTTGCTGCAAAGGTTACTTCGCAATGATAGCAGTAACAGCAGTAGAACCCTATTAGACTACTTTTGAATCTTCTAATCTAAGGATAAAAGTATGATGTTGATTCATACGATTTTTCAGAGTTGTAATTGTAAATCGAAAATAAAAATTAGTTTTATTTTAAACCCCTTTTACTTTCAGTAGCACATTTTACTTTCTCTACTATCTAGCTAGTAGAGGAAGTATTGTTTTCCACCCAACAATTTGATACCGAGATTTCCCTGGGAATACGCATTTTGGGCCTCCCTTAATAAAACAATTTGATTTGTTGCACTCAGATGACTTTCTCTACTCTTTTACAAACGTTTATTCTCCATCTATTTCATGTTAATCGAGTTAAACATTTGCAGAAATTATTGCTAGTTTTCTTGTAGATGCAAGGGGAATATGGTAGCCTTAAGCGATAGTCCAATACTTGAAGAGCTGGTTATAAATGTTGGTAAATTCAAACAAATAACAAGAAATATCTCGGAAGTGGTTCACTGGACACAAAAAAATATATGACATACGTTGTGTGTTTTAACGAGGCTTACATTTTTGGTGTAGTAAACTTTTGTCTATCTCTTACTGTTTATGCGAAAGTTATTTAGAATGCAGAGGACTTTTGGGAACATTCCCAGAAAATTCAAGACATACATTTCATTTGCCATCAAAGGATCTTAAACTTATGATATTTTAATCAAAATCGTTATAGCCATTTTTGAGAAAAACTTTCCAAAAATATTACACGTAAAGGATAGTCTGGGGTGATGAGATTTATCCCTGAAAGTTACTAAGTTCAAATATCGTGTTTGAAATCTACCCAACATTTCGTTTTTTGAGTTATTCTGTACACAGGCAGACACACACATAATCACATGTTTCCAAAAATGGTTTATTTCGATTCAGGACACCTCAAAGCATGTATTTCCGGTGAAATCTCGGTATCGAATTTTTGGGTGGAATGTAATACTTCCCCTACTTACTATACGTAGTAGGAGAAAGTAATATAGGTGCCGCATTTATAAGTAAAAATCTGATGTGTTACACTCTCATGACTTTCTCTACTTTTGTGCTAACTATTTTACAAACGCTTTTCTCCGCGTACTTCGTGTTAATTTAGATAAACATTTGCAGAAACAATCTTATTGCTAATTTTCTTGTAGGTGTAAGGGGAATACGGTAAGCTTTAAGCGATAGTCAAATCTTTTAAGACCTGGAGTATTCCATTCTCTTTGCATGTCCAGAGCATACAAAAAATAATAACGATTTCCATTTGAGAAAAGATGTAATTATTGGAAAATTAAAGTAAACAACAAGGAATATCTCGGAAATGGTTCAGTTCACAAAAAAATGTATATGACATAAATTGTGTGTTTGACGAGACTGCATTTTTTGTAATAAAATTTTGTCTACCTCTTACGGTTTACCAGTTATGTGAAAGTTATTCAGAATTAAAAGGACTTTTGGGGACATTCTCAGAAAATTCATGATATAAGTCAAATTTGCCATGAAAATATCTTAAATATATCTATTTTAATCTATCGTTATAGCCTTTAGCGGGAAAAGGGTTGTGCATCGTTTGTAGCAGGAAAACGTTGTTCCTCTGGTTGATGTCCTCTGCTATAGTGTTCTTGTCTCCGGCTATTGCTGCTCTTCGGCTGCTGTACTCTCCATTCCTAATCATTACCTATTTAACCCTTCACGGGTCTCAGGGTTTTCGTAGGTGAGGCAAATTAAAACACACTGCAACTCCCTTAAAGATGTGCTTTATTCTCAAATAAATACTTATGGGCGGCTAGCTTATCCCATTATAACAATTCTTACCATTATAATAAATTAGGAGCCTATCTAACTGCACGCACTTCCCACCTAATGCACACACGTGTATTTGTCGTCCAGAGAGTATCACTGCGTGTCGACGAAGTTCTATAAGAGAGTGAAAATCTGGGACGTTCTTTCCCCTTTTATACCCAAGTCTAATGACGCTCACCTCTGCGCCTCAAAATGTAACAACATTTCTAATTGGTTCTCAGACCGCGTTACCTTATTATGTAGGAGGATATTCTGCTCCAAAATATTTCGCATAAGCTTCCCAGTGACGCGTCGGGAAGCAGATTTAATATTTCTATCTCTTTCCTTTCTATATCTGTCGCTTTCTATTTCTCCTTATTGCTTACAGTTCCTTGCTCATTAGTTTGGTGAAAGGTGGGATCTACCTAGAATTATCTTTTACCTGGAATTAGCTAGCTTGCCCGTCCCTTAATTACCTAAGTTACAATCTGTTTTTGTACAATTCTTGGTATTAAATATTATATAATATTTCTTGATGAATTATATTATTATGTACAATTCCTGTTTAATATTGATTTATATGTCAATCTGAATATATATATATATATATGTGTGTGTGTGTGTGGTATATCCCCTTTCAAGCCAATTTTAAGAAAATAAAAATTTTCGAAAAATGTTCCATGTAAGGGGTAGTTTGGAGTATGAGGATTTTCTTGAAACTCTTCGTGTCCCATGTTTGAAAGATACTGAACCTAAATACCAAGTTTGGTATTTATGCGACATTAAGTTTTTGAATCATTCTGTTCACTGACACACACGGACCTTTTTCTAAAAATGCTTCTTTTGGATTCGGGAGGCCTCAAAACATGTATTTCCGATAAAATCGCGGTACCGAATTTTTGGGTGGAATGCAATACTTCCCATACTTACTCTAGTAGTAGAAAAAGTGAGAATTCCATCTGTGTTGATGACCAAACCATTATGCATTGGAATTTAAAGCACGGAAATATGTAAGTCGCCTTTGAGGTATGATCTCTTAATATTTTAGATTAACGGTTTACCGGCATACACTCAGATGAGACGATTAAAACCGCGTGAGGATACGACGCCATGGTTGCTCAAACCGTAAGAGCATTGGCACGCGGAGCCGAAGATCTGTGTTCTGAGTCCCGGGCATGACTGAATTTTTCAAGCGTAATTCAACTTTCCAAGTTAATGCCTACTTACGGCTAGTGTGAATGAACAGTTATTAGACCATTGCGTATTTAATTTCGGGACTATAGTTGAGTCACTGTGAATGTTTGCTCACGTACCGTTTAGAAGGTAGCTGTGCGTTTTTGCTTTTTCCACACCGTGTTACTTTATTACACAAGAACACCCTAAGAACACAATCATGTGTTTCGTCCTTGTTCTTCGTTTGAAGGTATAGTTTATAATCACAGATTTACTATTGAATAACGCTGTTATGTTTTATAACGGTCTTTAGAATCTTCCAAAAGTTTCTCCCCCTAAAATTTCTCTTTCGAGAGATTTTTGAAGCATGAACGTTCCGTCAAGTTTGAATTGTTGGATGATGATAATGAATTTGGTTGAATTTACGTAATTGTCTCCGGGGGAACAAAAAATAAAAGCTCGCTTTAACTCTTTTTTCTCCCTTTCCCTATTCATTTGTAACAGTGCAGCCAACTGAACAGCGCTAGTTCCACTCAATTAGTTACGTCTCTACATTCTACAAAGCACATTACAGTCTACTGCAGCGTTAGGTGGTGGTTGAACGTTCTAGTTGGCTTTACAGACACCAATTTTATTTTACATAAATGTATTTTAAGAATATTTTAGTTTCCAAAATGCAAGCAAGGCTCTTACGACCGTGTAATTTCGCCGTAATCTTCTTTGTCATCATTTCGTTATCTGAAATCGGGTCGCCTATTGTTTTGATTTTTCTGTTTCTCTATCCTCGAGCTAGCTTTGATAATTCAGTCCAGCAAGCATCTCTTGGTGCATGTATAGCGGAAACCGCGTATTTATTACCTTTGACTTTTACATTTCTGGCTCACAGGACGACGTGTACCCGTGAGTTAAACTTAAGAACTGGGTGATACTAAATTTTCGCTTGAGCGTCTTGAATTCCCTTACCATTATATTTCTTCTCTCATTGGCTACAATTCCACGCTCAACTTGGCATCTAACTTTATTAGCCAATTCATGTTACTGTTACATATCTCATATGGAAAAATTTCCCTCCAATAACTGAAAAAAGACGCTTCCCTGGTCTGAATCTATGGCCTCGACCTCGACTTTCTAAACTGGTGACAAAACTTCTCAACCCTCGACTCCTTTTTAAACCCAAGGTTACTTCTTTATACTAGCTTCTCCCCAGGGTATCTATTGTCCATCTTTCGTTGTGATCTTCGCTTTCTCCTTTACAGTTTAAGTTAGGCAGTTCTTATCTTATAACAAATCTTTATGAGTAAAATCATTTGAATATATCAAATATTACATTAAAATTGGTTACTAAGTTGTTTTGCAGTTTACACTTTTAAATTTGAATACCCATAACCAATTGCTAGACACAATACGGTTTCATATGCCCCACGATAAACATAATTATAGTAAAAAGTCTGATATGATACATTCACTTGACTTCCTCTACCCTCTGTCGTTTATTAGTGGGTATACAAACTATTCTTACTAAAGATTAGTTTTCTATCTACTTCATTTTAACTCAAACAAAATTTCTTTCAGAAATAGCTACATTACACATTTCGTTATAGATACAAAGGGAATAAATAGCCTTAGTCACATGTTTAGGCGCTGGAAGCTATACGGTCGTCTTATAATCCCATACTGTTTCCATGCAATTGCAAGAAACAACTGCATTTTGACAGGACTTACCATTAACAAAGAATATCTAGAAACAGTTTATGCCACAAAAAGCTTTTTTGGAATAATTTTGTGTTTTAAAAAGATCTACATTTTTGTGTAGTACGTTTTCGTCAATCGCTGAACGCTTACAAGTTATACAAGATTACACAAAATTCCTTCCGAATGAAAACTTCACAGGCTATTCCCAGAACATTCAAGATAAGATTTCATTTTTCACGTAAATATCTTTAACATATGGTGTTTTAATATGATTTTAAAGTAAGTTTTTAGAAAATCAAAATTTTCAACAATATTTCATGTAAAGGGTAGCTGGGGTGTGGATCGTCGTGTCGCATTGTTTGAAGAAGCTGAACTTAAATACCAAGTTCAGTACTTATACGACTTTTCGTTTTTAAGTTAATGCTGTCCATAGACACACAGATATTTTTCTAAATATGCTATTCTTGGATTCAGGGGGCATCAAAACATATGTTTCCGATGAAATATCCATATTGAATTTTGGATGGAATGCAATAACTTCTTTGCCAGCTATGTACGTGGTGGAGAAAGTAAAACGTTTGGGCTCGGAATAAACATACAATACCCATAATAAGCCATCCCTTGCTTAAATCCGTGTACAAGAATGAAAATAGTTTTACAGTAGGTATTTACAATTTAAACGCGGCTTGAGAAGTGTTGCCCAGTTAATGCGCCCCCCGGCTTGCCGTATTCCAGCATATATTACAAGGTTTTTAAAGTTGCCAAGTGTTAGTCAAGTGCCAAGTTAGTGATTTTTAGCATAATTTAAATCACAGGGGATTTTTTTTCAAAATAGTCTTTTCGGTGAATAGTCACGACAAATACATTAATCTGTTGCAGCCAATACTGAGATTGATGAAGGTAAAAATAAAAATAAAGTGTCACTGCTTGTAATGTAAATGTTCTCTTATTATAGTGGATTGTCAATTTACAGGCTGTTTCATGACCTCTATGACAAACTCTGATGAACGGTAGATCTTGCAGCGCATTTTTGTAAAACAACCACCATTCTCCGATGTATCGTTACGAAGTTAATTTCACCCCTGTTTGAAACGTATCTGGTAGGACAGATTTGAAAGGCACAGCCAGTAACTGTGACTCTCTGCTTACAACCACAGCCTAATTCAACTCAAATGGGGTGGCAAAACGATAGGTCCTAGCAGATGATTACCAACGATTCCAGCCCAGATGTTTACGGAATACTTTTGTTGATGATATCTAACGAACACTGTATGAGGGAGGGTTTCCAATATTCCAGATGTGGTGGCTGTTCCTGCTATTGAAGTATCCATGTCGTGTGAAGCAGGCCTCATCGGTAAACAAGACGTGCGCGGGTAATGTAGGATCTGCGATACTTCGTTGCAGAAACCACTGGACAAACTGAACACGAGGTCGTTCGACCCTAGTTCCTGTACTTTCTGGAGGTAGTATATGTGAAGCTGTTGTTCACAAACGCTGAATGTCACTTGATTCAGAGGTTGTAAATAAAAGTGTGTCAACGTGTATTGGCTGTGCCTCTCAAACTTATTCTACCAGATACGCTTCAAACAGGAGTGACTAACTCCGTAACGATGAGTCGGAGAATGGTGTTTGGTTGACAAAAAGTGTTCCCCTCTGCGGGATCTGGAGTTCGTCCCAGAGGTCCTGAAACACTTGTATATGTGTATGACTAGTGACGGAGGAGAGGATTTCAGCATTGCGGCGCTGATGTTCTTCTGTGACGAAGTACGGTTCCAATTATGTGGCTATCTTTCGTCGCAAAATAACATATATTGGGGTACAGAGAAACCCGATTTTACATATGAGATTCCCTTGCTGCACGACGCGAAAATTGTTGTGCAGTAAATGCATACAGAATAATAGGACGTATATTTTTTGAACAAACAATAAATGCAGAGAGATACAGGAATGTATACACACGTCATTGTTTGAACAGCTACCGACGTTAAATTTCAGTCCGAGTTTTTCAAACAAGAATACTACGGCGCATACAGCTGATTTCTCTTAACTCGGGAAATTTTTGGACATATGTTAATTTGTAAAGCATTTTGGCCCTCTCTGTCCCCGATTTAACTGTATTCGATTTTTACCTATGGGAAACTTGCAACATAAAGTGTATGCAACAAATCCTCATACGTTGCAAGAACTAAAAGAAAACTTCACTCAATTTCGAATATTGAACTTTTTGAGTATGCATTTAGATTTCCAGAAATGTGTGGATAGAGGACAATGTCAAACATGTTTTATGATAAGGTGTCTTATTGCTATGTAATTGTAACTGTAACTATGAGAACGTGAGCCGGTTACGGGGATATTATACCTCTTTCGGCGGTATACCGAGCCGAGGCGACCGGTGGGTGAGGCGCCGAGCGGTAGCCGCAGTGTAGGTGGTATTACATTAATTGCATAACCTATTCGCATGGGTCAAAAAGGCCATATATGCTCTTTATAAAATACTTGATTTGGCAATCTTAACTTGCAGAATTGATCAAAGCACCTATTTCATATTCACAACATGTAAACATGCACATACAGCGAAATACACTCTGAATCACACATGCCCATAAATGCTCAGTTACCACATATGTTTAAACAGTATTTACACTGTTTCTTATTATACGTACTTTCATTAACTAACTTGGTCATTTTTGGCTGTTTAAAATCAAGTCCCAGCATTATATCCTCCGTGTGTTGGAAGTCAAAAATTCCTCCGAAGCAAAAAAATACCTCCGGTAACAATCGACAGTATATACCTATAAGGTGGTTTTTAAATACTTTCCAGCTAATTATCTTGAAAGCAACAGTTTGAAAAATGCAATAACCTGAATAATATATTGAAATGCTAACTTGATTCATTTGTTTTAATTTAACAAAACACAAACGCAGTTTAAATATTGACATTAGGATTATTTTTAAACATTTTATAAAGTAATAATTGGTTTGATAAATAATTTTTTCATAAAAAGATTGCTTTTATGCGTAAAGCCAAAGATAGTTAAAATGCCCCCTGCAGGGGTTGCTATTTAAAAGAATTGCGCTACTGAGCTAAGTAAAATTTAACTAATATCACGCCATAAATTGTTTTCCTCAAAACCTGTTGCTTTCAAGATAATAGTCTGCAAAATATTTAAAACACCCTGTGTATATATTACAATATCTCAAATAGGATGTTTGTTTATTGTGTTTGTTAGATCTCTTCTGTGGTAATTTCATTCTTGCTTATGGGAGTTCATATAATATTCACTGATAATCTTTAGCTTTATGTTGTTACCTAGAATCGCATATCGCTCTATTCACGTTGCGTGTTACACACGTATGTGATTCATTGCTGAAATTCCACTTTATCATGCTGGGATGAATCATGCATCTAATCATAGTTTGCGTGTTCGATCCCCGTTAAGAATTCTGCTCTGCTCTTTGGATCAACATGAAATATAAAGTCGTTGTGCTACGTAATTTATATGAACTTCCGGAATTCAGATGAGCACATTTAAATAATCGTCATGAGTTCTGTGGAGGATGAGGGGGTATTCCTGAGGAAAATTAGAGGTATGTGTTTGTGGAATGATGAAAGTTTGTTTAGAGTTAAAATTAGATGTGATGTTAATTAAAGGCTCTGCTTGTATTCCACGGAATGTAGCTTTTGCTGTGCATGTGGCTTGGATGTTTAGATCTCCTCCATCTCTCTGTATGACACACACAAACTCAGTTTCTCTTTCTCACTCGCTCTCTCCCCCACTCACTCCCTCTGAAGCATCTGTATGATGTACACTTACACGTATAAAAATCTGATGTGTTACACTCACATGACTTTCTCTACTCTGGTACAAACTATTTTTACAAACGCTTATTCTCCATCTACTTCATGTTAATCGAGATAAACATTTTCAGACTCTATCTTATTGCTAATTTTCTTGTAGATGTAAGGGGAATATATATTTACAAGGGCAATATAGAAATACAGTAGCCTTTAAGCACATACATATCTCTTAATAGCTGGTTGCTAGGTGCAGCACCATTCTGTTTGCCACAAATTAATACTCTTTGCATATCCAAGACAAAAAAATGAATAACGAATTCCCATTTGAGAAAATAAGTATTGAAAAATTTAAGAGAATAACAAGCAATATCTCGAAAATGGTTCACTCAACAAAAAGAGTATATATGACATAAATTGTGTATTTTAACGCGATCTACATTTTTGCGTAGTATAATTGTGTCTATCTCTTATGGTTTACCAGTTATGCAAAAGTCGTTCACAATGAAGAATACTTTTGGAGACATTCCCAGAAAATTCAAGATATACATTTTATTTGTCATGAAAATATCTTAAACATATGATATTTTAATCAAAATCGTTAGAGCCATTTTTGAGAGAATTAAAATTTTCGAAAAATTTTTCATGTAAAGGGTAATCTGGGGTGGGGGGATTTTCTTGAAAACCTTCGTGTTGCATCTCTGGAAGATACTGAACCTAAATACCAAGTTTGGTGTTTATCCGACTGTTCGTTTCTGAGTTATACTGTTCACAGACAGACACACAGATATACATACGGACATGTTTCCAAAAATGCTTTTTTTAATTCAGGGGGTCTCAAAACATGTATTTCCGGTGAAATCTCGGTATCGAATTTTTGGGTGAAATACAGTACTTCCCCTACTTACTATACGTAGTAGAGAAAGTAAAATGAGGTTCATTTACCTAGATCACAGTACTGTTTTTCCCTCGTAAGGTTGGCATCCTCAGGTACAACAACCTTGATATCACCCAGCGGTATTACTTCCCTTTGTGTCTGCCCTGAAAGACAGTTCACGGACACAAAAACGAACCAATGAACGATGTTATAATCCAGGAGTCATTAACTGGTTGCTCTTTGAGTTAAGCAGAGAGTAAACCTTGCTCGTTGCTCCCGCTGAATCGCCTACTGTGTACGGAATGACTTTCAACCGCTCGAAAAGAAGGAACAGATAATGTTGAGTGCAGTGGTGGTATGCAACATTTTGCGTTTGAAATACGTAATCCGCCGTTAATAGATTGATATACCTATTGTATGCTCATAATTGGTAATATAATTGCTCCATTATAACGTCTTTGTATTATTATTTATATTTCTGATATGAAAATATAGGTATTTTTATAGGTTTGGTAGTCGCACCGTAAACAATTACGAAAAATAATGACAATTATTATAGTATTAACAGAGAAAGCAAGCTTCTTTACTTGGTCACTACTAATGTAATCGCATTCTAACGCTAACAGTGTAAGAATTAATTTTCAATGAAAAACTTTCACATTTGTAGCAGTGAATATTAACTGAAGCATTAAAAAGGAATAAGACTGCTGACAGAAGCCTTGTCTCTAACTGATATCACGTGTTTACTCACTGCAGTGCACGGAGCAAGCCTGCTTGCTCTAGCACAAAATCAAGCGAGTTAGTGACGCCTGTTATAATCGATGTGAAATGAAGCGGTGGTTCGGATACCGTCTCTATGAAGCAGTATCACTACGATTGGCACAAGGAAAGACTAAACAAGTTATAACATAATTGCGCCTTGTAGAGGAACGGATGGAGATTAAATGCATGAGTCGTTAAAATGGAGAACAAGCTACGACATTTATATGAGTGATTTCATCAGCGACATGGAGACGAAGGTTAAAGTTGCTACCCTTGGACAGTTCGGCCATATTTGGGCGGGAAGTAAAGCACCCTACCAGTACAGTGGTTAGAAGTATTCTAAAAAAAATAGAGCAGGTCGCGCTGGCAGAGAGAGGAGCAAGGTTGTCATCACCAATATAATCAGCCACGTACCATTGAGGACGACATTATGCATGTCAGTATACATACCCAAAGTACTTCTCGGTTTGTAATATTGAAATTTTTAGACACTTTTTTCACTTACCTATGTTCATGTAAACTATTTTACTGAACTAATAGTTCACATATCTACAAATTTCTGTGCACAAAAGTGCATTTAAAATCACAATTTTAGTACGATTCTGGTACCAGTTCCACAACCAGATATATGTTTATAGCTTGGCATAGTAATTTCTAAGCATTAAATCCGAATAAAAATATATAAAGTCGAACTGTTATAGATATTAAACAGGGACGACGTAAGAAATAAACCACGCTCTATCCTTCGTACAGGATGTTGCGTTTGCAGACAGCACTCACCAGAACGTCTTTATGTGTCCGTCAGTGACGGCCGCTGCTGTTTACGTTCTTTGTATTTACATATAGATTGAGTGCACTAGTCGACCACGATATGAGTGCGTGTGGTGGGAAGAGGAACTAAATAGTTGCTGAGCAAGTGGGAAGTCAGGTCATTATTAGCATGCATTACATAAACAACCTTATGCATTCTAGGATTTTTAGTATTTTGAAATAACCTGTAGAATTTTAGTACTAGGGCCTAGCACGAAATGGGTATATATACCAATTCTACAGGGCATATAAAATTTTATGGAAACCACCTATAGCGGGTTAAAAATTCCCTGTGAAATCCAATTTGTCTGCAGTATTTTCTTCACAAGCTTGAAAGCAGCAATCCAAAACGACAGGCGCAAGTTGTGAAGATGACATTGATATTGAATCACTGATACTGCCAAAAATTGCGGCAGATGCATCAAAATGATACACTATGTGATCAAAACTATCCGGACACCCCCACAAACATACGTTTTTATCTTAGGTGCGTTGTGCTGCTACCTACTGCCTGGTACTCATTATCCGCGACCTCAGTAATCATTAGACATCGTGAAAGAGCAGAATAAGACACTTCGTGAAACTCACGGACTTCGAATGTGGTCAGGTGGTTGGGTGTCACTTGTGTCAGAAGTCTGTACGCGAGATTTCCACACTCCTAAACATCCCATAGGTCCAATGTTTCTAATGTAATAGTGAAGTGGAAACGTGAAGGGACATGTACAGCACAAAAGCGTACTGGCTGACCTCGTCTGTTGACTGACAGAGACCGCCGAAGTTTGAAGAGGGTCGTAAAGAGTAATAAGCAGGCATCTATCCAGACCATCACACAGGAATGTCAAACTGCATCAGAATCCACTCCAAGTACTATGACAGTTAGGCGTGAGGTGAGAAACCTTGGATTCCATGGTTGAGCGGCTGCTCATAAGCCACACATCACGCAGGAAAATGCCAAATGGCGCCTCGCTTGGTGTAAGGAGCGTCAACATTACACTATTGAACACTGGCAAAACGTTGTGTGGAGTGACGAATCACGGTACACAATGTGACGATCCGATGGTAGGGTGTGGGTATGGTGAATGCCCGGTGAACGTCATCTGCCAGCGTGTGTAGCGCCAACAGTGAAATTCGGAGGTGATGGTGGTGTTATGGTGTGGTCGTGTTTTTCCTGGATGGGGGCTTTTACCCCTTGTTGGTTTGCGTGGCACGACCACAGCGCATACCTACAATGATATTTTAAGCACCTTCTTGCTTCCCACTGTTGAAGAGCAATTCGGGGATGGCGATTGCATTTTTCAACACCTGTTTATACTGCATGGGCTGTGGCGGAGTAATGGACTGGCCTGCACATAGTCCTGACTTGAATCCTATAGAACACCCTTGGGATGTTTTGGAACGCCGACTTCGTGCCAGGCCTCACCGACCTACATCGATACCTCTCCTCAGTTCCGCACTCCGTGAAGAATGGGCTGCCATTCCCCAAGAAACCTTCCAGCTCCTGATTGAAAGTATGCATGCGAGAGTGAACGCTGTCATCAAGACTAAGGGTGAGCCAACACCATATTGACTTCCAGCATTACCGATGGAGGGCGCCACGAACTTGTAGGTCATTTTTAGGCAGGTGTCCGGATACTTTTGATCATGTAGTGTACTAACAATTTGTTGCACTATCGGTAGTTCATGGACTTTAGAAAAACTAAATACATAACATCATTTTTAGAAAGTGTAATGGTAGTCTACTTTGAAGAATTGTTCTTTAGAATTAAATCGTACATTGTGGACTTACTATTCACTATTAAAATCAATACCTAATATTAAGCAAGTAATTTACATACTCAAGTACTCAAAGCTCATTGACCTAATAAAACCAAAACCAATGGGATATATAGGAAAGAAAACCAAAACTTTTCACCCAGTGAATTTCAAAAGTTTATTGGCGAGGCACCTGATTCTAAACATCTAATTACAAAAGTATGCTAATTAGTAAGAAGTTTTTCGTAAAGTTAAGCAGTAAAGGGGAAAAATACTAACATGATTAATCTTGTGACAGCAATGTTTTGAATTATTGGAGCTTATCGAAGGCATTAATTAAACGAATTGAAACATGATACTGTAAAATATTTGGAATCAAACCTTATCGTTAATGTTTCGAAGAGAAAAAAAATCCAACACAACGTTTACAAAAATAGGTAAATTTTATAAACTATACAAGAAATGCATAAATCTTGATCCTGAGATGTATATACTCAATCATTCTTAATCATTAACTTTACAGCGCTCTACCGGCAGGACAGTTTGGGGAGTACACGTTGTCTCATGTACCTCCTGGATCTCTGTTGTTTTCTAGACGTTCTTGCCGGCTGCTTGTCGAAGAGCTGAGTAAAATATTCCTATCCTATCTAGTTGAATAAAACCTCTGGGATTTTGTGGGCGAAGGAAAAATAATAACTGATTTTCCCATAAGCTTGATTTATTGAAGAGAACTGTGTTTATTTAGGCGGGTAGCAATGTTCCCTTATGCAGTGCTTATTACATCTTATGGCTTAAACCTTCTCGCTATAATTTTATATTATTCTGTGAAGCTAGCTAATTGGTCACACGATCTTCCCACTCACAGCTTCCACCTTGTTGCACAATTTAATTATATCATGGATTCTAATATCGGTTGCTACGGTAGTAGCACGCAAACTAACGCCAAGAGAGTATCTGAGAGAATCGTGTAAACTCGGGGCTTCCCTCCCTATTTATCTGCTTTCCTATGACTCCAGAATTCGCGGCTTTATTTATCACAACAATTTCCATTGGTTCTTAGGAGCGTTGCATGGCACGCTGACAATAAAATGTACCAAATTTCTGAAGTCACACGTCCTGCTAACTTATCCGCTAAAACCCAATGTCCTCCTCTTAAGTGCATGTTCCCTTTTCTATTTTACCAACTCCCTCGAGTTCCGGGAAATGGACCACTGCTTCTATCTCTTTTATTGTCTGCCCTCTCTTTATATTTTCTGACGTTTTAACTTAACGCTGTGCACATTAAAATGCGTTTTAATGGACTTTCACCTCTCGTTTGCTAATTACCCTGTTCTAATTACAGCTATGTTACAAGTTGGATTCACATTTAAAATTATTCCCAATATTTTAATCCTATTTCCAATATTTTATATGCTTTTATTTCCTATACTTACTTGTCATCGGGAATGTACACTAATAACAGGGTGTCCTCATCGTCCTACCAAGTTTTGGTGATAAGTAAGGGCTTCAGTTGTCCCGCCTAGAGAATCTTCCCCTATACGTTTTTCTGTTAGCGCAAAAAAACTGAAGTTGTTAGGTCTTATTTATAAGATGTATGAACGGTGTGAACTTTTTCTAGCTAAAGCAATTCTTTTTAATTTGTATGAAAATAATTCTTGGAGTATATCTGATTTTGGTGTTACATGGTCTGAAAGTGTTTGTGAAAGACCTGTGTTGAATGTAGGTAGAAAACTCTTGAAGTAAAATGGGATCTTAATAACAGACGTAACATGGATTCGTGCCTAAGACATAAATAACATAGCCAGCAATGTTCCTTCTTGTACTCCAATTCTTCAAAATCTGTCAAAATCAACCCCAAAATTGATTGTTTTGCATTAATACGGCAAATCCGCCAACCAATCGACCTAAAAGAAGATGCAATGTTTTAGATTCCCCAACACAAAACACGGATGATTCGAGCAGTGGTGAGAGCACTTCATCAAACAACAACAACAACAACAATAATAATAATAATAATAATCGTAACATCAATATAGTCGCCACTCGCCATAACAATTGAACGTTTGGGGCCTGTGTTTATGTCGATCAATATAAAGACGTTAAATACAAATTACGTATGAACGTCAATCAACCTAATGCGTGGAAGTTAGTCTATCCTTAAGATAAGATAAATCAGATAACAGAATGCACTAATATAATGTTCGTGAAAAAGGAAAACATATTACCCAAAACAAAATTCCTTGGCGTTGTTAATGAAATTACTGCCCAGATTTTGCACAGTAGATGAGACTATTGCTCATCAAGGTATGCTTTATTTCCAGCTCCCTCTTTTAGATTAAGGTTCAATATGCGGTTACATACATGATTCGAAGAAATCATTACAAGTCTAGCTTTGGTACTTGTAAGTGATAGTGACGAAGATGAGTGGCATTAAAGTCGGCCTTTTGTTGAAATGCTAACATCCAGATGAGGAGAAGTGTTTATATCAGAATGCAAAGTTACTGTTGATAAATCCAAATTTGCTTGGTATGAGTAAAATTTTGTTTCCACGATAGGATGCAAAGTGGTATGAAGATGGAGTGAAAAACAAAAGGGATTTTGGTGAAATGAAAACCACTGCAGATTTTGAATCTAGATTTTGATGGGCATAGAAATAAATGAGGAAAAGGATCAATAAAAAAGGATAGGCAGCAGAAATGTGGTGCAGGAACAGCTACTACTCGACGTTTTACAAAAACTTGGCCCGGGACCGGGCGTATTGTGCTCGGAGATTCTGGTTTGCACCCACTAAAACTTCTGTGGAACTTTACTGCAAAGGATTTTTCTGAGATTGTTAAAGCGCCTACCAGAAAATGTCCTATGAAGCAATTACTAATACAAACGAAATTGCAGCCACGGCACGTCACGAGAATGAAGAGAATCTTGTTGATGTAGCACGGAGGGACAAGAAGATTCACTTTGTTGTTGGGATCAGTGGTACATTAAAACGTGTACCCTGTAGGAAAAAACAGTACAAGGTAGAAGAAAAGGTATACCTCAAAGTAAAAGAAAAACTCTCTATAGTAGAAGAACATTTTAATGCAGTTCCCACCATCGACATCAACAACGATGTGTGACACAGCGTTTTAGCTCTAGAAGAGATTTGAGTTACCCAGAAGTAATAATTTTTGTTCTAGGCGGCAATTATTTCGTCAATATAGAGGGTTGTTCACGATCTATGGTAACAATATCAGACGAGCACAATAGCTCTGTGCTCAAACATGTGGAACCAAATGAAAGTTCAGCAGCATGAGTGTATCACTGTGTGCTCTTGTTCTTGCTGCATCAAACGGATCAAAAAAATCTTATGTGTTACACTCACATGACTTTCTCTACTCTTGTACAAACTATTTTTACAAACGCTTGTTCTCCATATGCTTCATGTTAATCGAGATATCGAGATGTTAATCTTATTGCTAATTTTCTTGTAGATGCAAGGGGAATTGGTAGGCTTTAAGCGATAGTTAGATATTTTAAGAGCTGGTTGCTATGTGGAGTATTCCATTCTCTTTGCATTACCGGGACAAAAAAATGAATAAAGAATTTGAGAAAAAGTATAAATATTGGAAAATTTAAGGGAAAAACAAGCAATATCTCGAAAATGGCTCACTCAACAAAAAATGTAGATGACAAAAATTGTGTATTTTAACGCGATCTACATTTTTTGTGTAGTAAAATTTTGTCTACCTATGATGGTTTACCAGTATGCAAAAGTCGTTCACAATGAAGAATACTTTTAGAGCAATTCCCAGAAAATTCGAGTATACATTTCATTTGTCATAAAAATATCTTAAACATATGATATTTTAATCAAAATCGTTAGAGCCGTTTTTGATAAAATTACGATTTTCGAAAAATGTTCCATGAAAAGGGTAATCTGGGGTGGGGGAGTTTCTTGAAAACCTTCGTGTGGCATCTCTGGAAGATACTGAACCTAAATAACAAGTTTGGTGTATATACGACAGTTCGTTTCTGAGTTATGCTGTTCACAGACACACACACACACGGACATGCTTCCAAAAATGTTTTTTTTGGATTCAGGGGGTTTCAAAACATGCATTTCCGGTGAAATCTCGGTAGCAAATTTTTGGGTGGCATACAATACTTCCCCTACTTACTATACGTAGTAGAGAAACTAATAGAACCATTCTGATAAGGGTACACTATTGCCGTTTCCGATGCAAAATACTTGTACTCTAATATTATTTAGCAGTGCAAGGTACATGGCTTTACCACATCCAAGAAAGTGATCTCATGTGCACTCAACAAAAAGGGTAAGGCCACATCAGGACTTATTCCAAAGGGCCAGAAACGGGGAAATCCACCACCGACCACCAGCTGCACCACAGAAGTAATTTGAAAGGTGAAGATCCATGACTCTGGGCCAAATCCTGTAACTCGAGGGCCATTGCACTGTAATAACGGGTCTGTGTTACTACTGTGAACACCATAATTAACAAATATTTGAATCTAGAAAAGCGCCACAAGAGCCGGGGTTATAAGCTTTGCCTAAACACATTGTAGAACGTGCTACTAGCAGCAGAAAGCTGTATGAACGATACCTAGCTGGTGTAAGGTGGATATTTGTCGTCTTTTTAAATGAGGCATATGTTTATCTAAGTGATTGCAACAAACTGCAACGGCTATATATTAACCGACCAAGGTGAGGCAAAAAATTCAAAGTTGGCATAAGGAAACTAACGGTTTCATAACAATAGAAAAGTACAGTTACATTGGCAAATTAACCATTCGCTGTATACATAAACATGTGAAAATCTACTCGGCATATTATCAGACTAACGTCCTGATACCTTTTTCAATACAGAAATCCCTGCTCTCTATGGTGTAGATTTAAATAAAGTCTGGTTGCATCAGGATAAGGCATCAAGCCATACGTCTGCTTCCACCTACAAGTTTTTGGAGAATATAGAAGAGAAATGGGAATACATTCCGTACCTTTCAGCGACATCCGTGTTGAGTCATCTAATGCGTCATAGATGGAGTGCATTTGGATTACTGAAAGGAGCCCTTGGAAGCAGACGGCCGCGAACTTTGTATGATCTCTAGAAAGCTGACGAGAGGAATGGAATAAACTGGACATCACTGTATTTTGAAGCAGTTTGCTCCAGTGGAAGCTGTGCTACAGATTGATAGCTCAAGCTAAAGGCTGCCAGATAGAACATCACTCCTGGTGGAGGCGTGGTTCATCATAAGGTAAGGGGGTTTTAGTTTGTTACCATAGATTGTGAACAACCCTCCGTGTAAGAGAGTTTACTCTTTTGCTACAGCTGACCAAGGGTCTTCCACAAGAACTACAATCATTAAGACCATGAGTCCAAGAAGCTTATTTGTGGAGCCATATACTGCAGTCTTTATCAAAAGCCTCTGATAGAAACATTTCCATAGAATATATTGTTTGCTTACGAATAAGGAACATGCAACATAATCTGATTGCTTTTGTATTGCTTATGGCTCAAAAGCAGTTAGTGTAATGCTCAAACTAAATGTGACTGTTTTACTTTCACATTCAGAAGTAATTCCTCCATAGTTCATGAAAGTTAGTGTCTAAGTCAAGACATACAAGCAACACTCGTGTAACATCATCACTGATATTTGGCGTAGTGTTTTATTTCACAAGTAATTATTAAAAACAATGTGTTTGTGATATAGCAATTTACAGTATAAGAGATTAAAATATATTTTAATATTGAGTGAAACCTTTACGCCCAATAGTTGCCCAGAGTGGTTCTTTCAGGAAATTTTAAATATATGTACCTTAATCTGGTGTTGCATACAACATTTTATCCGCTGATAAAACGTAAACCAGAGTAATTATTTTAATTAAAATAATGATTTATCGTTGAATGGGAACGTGGCGGCACCAATGCTGTTATCAAAGAGATAATGTATATAAATAAACTGAAATTGATCCCAGATAGTATAAGTGTAAATTGAAATGTATACCCAAAGAGAGAAGTACTCTAATGGATGCTTAGAGTGCATTGAATTCTTTGTGCCCCTAAAAAGTATTTTAATTAGCATTACTTAAAATCTAGTTTCAGAAATAAAATAAACAGATTGCAGCAATGGATTAAAAAGCACTCCTGTGATTAAAGCCAGTATTTAGGTTGCTAGCAGCAACGAAATAAATGATACTCGTGCTTTATATAATAGTGGATAAAATACGAAAATGTTATGCTTCTTCATTAATTCATATATATGTTCACTATTAATTTTTTCGATTATGTTTTAAATAAACTTGAATGTGTTTTAGTAATTAAAAGTGTGTTTATTCAGTTATCAACCTAACGTTACCTACTTTTTCTAAACATGCTTCATTTTTAAAAGGAGGACTTAAAAAAACGTGTATTTTCGGTGAAATCTCCTTATGGAATTTAAGGTTTAATGCAAGTGATGTCATTTCGTATGTGTGCCGTCCATAAACTCGCTACGCCCACTCATATAGGAAAAAAAAATATTATTGAGTTATTCTGTGGAAGCCCTGAAAACCCACCTTTTCATTTTTTGATACAGTTTGAAATGCTATTTTTTTAAATTCAATTTCTACTAAATTTCTCAAAAAAACAAAATACTAACCTGTGAATGTTTATTGTTATTGCAATTTGTACAAATGCTATGAGAAAAATCGATATCCTCTTAAGTATAGGTTACACAACGGGGGGGGGGGGGCACCTCGCACACTGGACCTACATAGATCTATAATGTCGAACATCCACCAGGAGAAAGGGATGAAGTGAAGGAACCACAGAAGGCTACAGGTTGCAGGCAGACAGGCCACAGAGACGTGCGGAATTCCCTAACAGTTCCAAGCTCGAAGAAACGTGCAACTGCTGGAGCTGCCTAGAGAAGACGATGAAGGACCCGTCGACAAAGGAGCACTCTAGTGTCCAAGGGCACTTACTTCCTTTGAACAAGCATCCGCGCCATTTGTACGGCATCACCATAGCCACGAAACCTAGAAGCACACCTGAAAGATGAGAGAAAAGCGGAATGAAACGGAAATGATGGAAAGTAAATCGTGATAAATGAGAAACCACCCTAGAATTCTCTACCAAGTAGGCGTTCGAAGGGAATTGAACCCGGAACTTCCCGAATGCAAGCCTCACATGCGCTACCGCAGAGCCATATAAATCGGTATATTTTTAAGTATGTTGTAACCCTTACTAAAACTCTCTCATTTCAGGTATAGTATATATCTCCCCTCCCCCACCGACCTTTTTGGGAAAAGTAGTTATCTCTTTCCAGCCCAATGGTGCCCTTTGGCATCATTATGCTTATTGTTTGTTTGAGATAAATAAAAGAAAGGTTAATCTTCAATTTTTAATTGTCTACCTTTATTGGTACGGTCTCTTCTTTAAATTTAACGATATCTATAGCTAAAACAAACAACTACAAAAAACGCTCCCTTTATAACTTTCTTCCAACACAAAGACTTGTATTTTGCTACAGTAGCACCACCAGTCAACACCCGCGTGTGCCAATCAGCATTTATTTTACGTGGGCCCATCCCTTCCCATAGCAGTGCAGCGAGGAAACGAATCTAGGTGAACATCTGACATTGAACACTTCATCAGTGATGTTCAGTGCTTTAGCCAACTGAGCTACTAATTCTACATCAGATAAAACACATTTTAAGCGTAAATATCTACCGTATGCTGTTGGTTTCAAAAGGCAGTTTCAGTCGAAAATAAATTGTGTTGGAAAGGGTTAAATGCACATGACATGACCGTTATAGTAGTGAAAACTCATTTTTTTGCTACTATTTATTGCATTTAGGTACGTTTTATGGCTTTTATTGCGTGGAATTATTATTATATTATTATCCTAGAATATATGGAATATGTTGTGGAGATAATACTAAGAGTTTCATGCTTTTTATAGTCTTTCACCCGTTGTTTACTTAAAGGTAATGCAGTTTTTATATTCCTTTATTTGATGAAGCATGACAGCAGAATCTAAGTTGTATCCATTTTTAAGAGCTCCTATGTTGCAATATGATCAGGAATGCCTGTTCCCTCGGAACACGGAGTATAGGACGGCAAGCAATCGCAGTGAGACATTTTAACCTCGTTACAAGCATAAAATTTAGCATGGGTATCTAACAAAGCGAAGTTACGCTTCCTCCAAAGGTTCAGTTGCATCAGCACACAAACTTGGACAAAAACTTTGGGGCAAACGGTGGGGAAACTTCCCAACAGCGCTACCTCTAAGTTATAATCATGTTTCCCACAACTTGGATTAACATGAGAACTGGCCTCAGCGCTTCCCTGCTGTATATCCCTCTGCGGCACGGCACGACTAACCTGCACACGCTTTCTGTCCCAGAACAATTAAAGAAAATTAAATTGTGGACCCGAGGTGCTTAACACTCTGCATATGAATCTAAAAGTCGCGAGCTTACTCTTCTAGATAAAATAAACTGCTGAAGCATTCTTTGAGACTGGATGTTCTAACATAGATAAACGTTTAGTAATACAGGGTGTAACAGACATATATGTGAAGAGTTTAAACGCATTCTGCTGTCATTAGTCAACGAAAACTTACGAGACGTGTTTTTAAAGTACGTAACGTTTTAATATTTTGCCATATCAGGATGGGCGATCAATTCCTCCATTCATTAGGAAGCCAAACGCAACTGTAAGCGATCGTCACTTTGTGTTTTCCTGCTGTTAGAGCGTTTCGCGATGTTCAAAACAATCGAATGACCCGACGTCATATATGATTCGTTTCTTGAATGCGAGAAATGTTACGCCAGAAAACATTTATCGCCAATTGTTTGAGGTTTATGAGGAAACAATAATGAGTGAGAATGTCCGGCCATACGCAGACAAACAAACTCAAGATCTGATCGCATCATTTGGTGGAGCACAATTTGGCCACGCTCCCTACAGTCCGGATTTGGCATCAAGCGATTTTCATTCTGTTCCTTCGTCTGAAGAAATTCCTTGGTAGAAGATATTTCAACGACGATGATAATCAACAAGAAATGCAGACTTGGCTTTCATACAGGCGGCATCATTCTTTGACGAAGGCGTACAAAAACTGGTTTGTGCCTGAATAAGGCAGTGACCATATGGAGAAGTAGTGTAAGATAATGCATGATAATAGAGTATTTAGAAATTAATATTCTGTAAGTTTTTAAAAAAAATTATCGGTACTTGCTTTTAAAACACGGCTCGTAGTTTATCACTGTAGGCACAATACAATATATATATATATATATATATATATATATATATATATATATATATTTAAAGGTACTGCATGTACTACTTTGAGCTGTGAGTTGTGCATCACTCAAAGGAAAAAATCTGATGTGTTACATTCACTGACTTTCTTTAACCACTACTCTTTATCTTTGTATAGCTTCTACAGACTACTCTTATTTTTGGGAGAAGTATTGTATTACATTCAAAAATTCAATGTGGAGATTTCATTGGAAATATATGTTTTCAGGCCCCCTAATCCCCCCAAAAAAACATTTAAAAAAAAGGTTCGTGCATGTGTGTGCGCGCCTGTGAACAGCATAACCCTAAAACGAAAATTCAAAAAAAAATGCCAAACTTGGTATTTAGATTCAGTATCTTCCAAATGTGTGACACGAAAATTTTAAAGAAAATTCCCCGACCTTAAGCTCCCTTTACATGATAATGTTTCAAAAATGTTTATATTTTGAAAAGTGCCTTGACGACTTTAATTAGAATACCATATATGAAAGATATGTACATGACAAACAAACTGTATATCTTGAATTTACTGGGAATGGGCTTTGAAGTTCTCTTCATTCGGAAGCGACTTTGTATAACCTTGTACTCGTATAACTGGTAAACGTTAAGGCATAGACGAAAACGTACTACACATGAAATGTAAACCTCTTTAAAACATACAACTTATTTCAAGTAACTTTTTTGTGGCATCAGCCATTTCCGAGATAACCGTTAATATGGTTCAAATTATTCAATACTTTAAAGGAATGGTAAAGTGCTATCGAATTTCGCTTGTTCCGCGCGATGTCATGGTAATAGTATGGAATTTTAAGGTCAGCGTATAGTATGCAGTTCTAAAACATTTTGCTAATGTGTAATGCAACTATTTTTGGAAACGATTATCTCGTTTAAAATGAAGCAGATAGGAAAATAACCTTCGTAAGAATAATTTGCACCCACTAATAAGCGATAGAGGGTGGAGAAAGCAATGCGAATGTAACACATCAAACTTAGTTTTTTCTTCTGCTTTATGTTAATCAAATAAACCCTTGCAGAAATGATTTCATAGCACATTTCGTTATAGGTGCAAGTGCTTAGAGGATAGGAAGTCTGCAGTTAAAACTATAGTCGGTAGTACTGCCCTTGCAATTTAACACTCTTTCTATGACTGCGAGAAACAACGGAATAGCGGAAACACTTTTAAAAATTTCGGCGATGAACAATTCAAACCAATAATAACGAACATCTCGAAAATGACTAATGCCACAGCTACATCCTTTTGGGAGTACGTTTTTGTCTTTTTCTTATGGTTTATTCCTTCTGGTTGAAGACTGCTTCACAGGTTATTCCCAGAAAGTTGAGCATGTACATTTCATTTATCATGTACATATCATGAATATATCATATTTTAATCAAAATCGCTAGAGCCACTTCTTATAAAATCAAAAATAACAAAAGAATTCGCATGAAAAGGGTAGTTTGGTTTTCGAGGATTTTCTTGAAAAATTTCGTGTCTTATCTTTGGAAAATACGGAACTTAAATATCAAGTTTGGTATTTATAAATGTTTGTATTTGAGTCATGGTGTTCCCACACATGTACACGTTTTCTTAAAAATGCTTTTAGGGGCTCATGGCGCCTTACAACACGCATTTACCTTGAAATTTCTACATCGAATTTTCGGGTAAAATACAATACTTCCTTTACTTACTTTAAGTACGTAGTAAGTAAAAATCAATAGGTAGTTTTGCCCCAGAAATTGGTACTACTGTCAAGTATTGTAGTTTCTGTGTGCTCTAGCCATGTGGTTTTTTACTTTCTCTACTACGTAAGTAAGTAGGGGAAGTATTGCATTCCACTCAAAAATTCGATACCGAGATTTCACCGTAAATACATGTTTTGAGATCCCCTGAAGCCAAAAAAGCATTTTTGGAAACATGTCCGTATATGTGTCTGTCTGTGTGTGTGTGTGTGTGTGTGTGTGTGTGTGTGTGTGTGTGTGTGTGAACAGCATAACTCAGAAACGAACTTGGTATTTAAGTTCAGTATCTTCCAGAGATGCGACAAGAAGGTTTTCAAAAAACTCCCCCACCCCAGATTACCCTTTACCTGGAACATTTTTCGAAAATTTTAATTTTCTCAAAAATGGCTCTAACGATTTTGATTAAAATATCATGTTTAAGATATTTTCATGACAAATTAAATATATATCTCGAGTTTTCTGGGAATGTCTCCAAAAGTATTCTTCATTGTGAACGACTTTTGCATAACTGGTAAACCATAAGAGATAGACAAAATTTTACTACACAAAAATGTAGATCGCGTTAAAATACACAATTTATGTCATATACATTTTTTACTTTCTCTACTACTTATAGTAAGTAGAGGAAGTATTGTATTCCACCCAAAAATTCGATACCGAGATTTCACCGGAAATACATGTTTTGAGACTCCCTGAATCCAAAAAAAGCATTTTTGGAAACATGTCTGTGTGTGTATGTGTGTCTGTGAGTTGTCTGAGAAAATTAAAATTTTCGAAAAATGTTCCATGTAAGGGGTAGTCTGGGTTGGGGGATTTTCTTGAAAACCTTCGTGTCGCATCTCTGGAAGATACTGAACCTAAATACCAAGTTTGGTGTTTATCCGACTGTTCGTTTCTGAGTTATGCTGTTCACACACACACACACGGAAATGTTTCCAAAAATGCTTTTTTTGGATTCAGGGGGCCTCAAAATATGTATTTCCGGTGAAATCTTGCTATCGAAATTTTGGGTGGAATTCAATACTTCCCCTACTTACTATACGTAGTAGAGAAAGTAATAATTGCTTATAAGTTCGTACAAAAGTGGTATAATTTCCCCTTCAATAAACAAACGTTCTGGATAAATTTAGATCAGCGTGCTTAGAAGCCATGCATCACCATTTGTAAACATTTCAGTCTGATCTGTTAAATAGTTTCTAAGATAATAGGTCTGCAATTCTAGCACTTTTAACCTTGGAGGCATATAGATTTTAATCTTCTCTTAACTAAAGTTCAGAATAAACTTTACTGACCAGACTGCATTCTTACATACAGCTGTGCTGTATGGTAACACTGCATGACTCATCTTTCGTTCAGGAAAGAAAGGTTATTAAGCTTTATCTTGTGGAATAATGCTTCATTCCTATGTTAGGTGAAGTTAGAATAAGAGGAGTCACTTCATATTTGAGAACTTTTGTGTTGAATACGGAATAAAATCTTGGAAAGCTTTTCCGATTCATCTTTATACTTCTAAAATCAACTTTATTTTTAGAAAATCTGATATGTTACATCCACATGGCTTTCTCTACCCCCTATTGCTTATTGGTGCGTATACAGATTATTCTTACGAAATTTTATTTTTCTACCTTCTTCACTTTAATCCAGATAAACATTTCCGGAAATAGATACATTACCCATTGCGATATTCAAATGTTTTCAGGACGCTATACGCTGGCCGTAAAATTCCATACTCTTTCCATGACATCGCGAAAAGCAGCTGAAACTCGACAAGACTTTAAAAGAATGGACTGAAGAATTGGAAACATTAATAATGGATATCTCGGATATGGGCGATGCCACAAAACAGTTATTTTAAATAAATTGTGTGTTTTAAAGAGATCTATATTTATTGTGTAGTTCGTTTTTGTCTATCCCTTAACGTTTACCACTTATACAAGATTATACAAAATTCCTTCCGAATGAAGAGGACTTCACAGGGTATTCCCAGAATATTAAAGATATACACTTAATTTCTAATGTAAATATCTGTAATATATCGTATTTTAATCAAAATCGTCACAGCCATTTTTTAAAAAATAAAAAAGTTAGAAGAATGTCCCATATAAAGGGCAGTTTGGGATGGGGAATTTTCTTTAAGATATTTGTGTTGCATCTTTGTAAGATATTGAACTTGAATACCAAGTTTGGTATTTATCCGACTTTTCGTTATTGAGTTCACAGTTATGCTGTTCACAGACACAAAGACTTTTTTCTAGAACTGCCTTTTTTTGGGCCCAGAGGGCCTCTAAACATATATTTACTGTAAGGTAGAAAAAGTAAACACTGTTAACGCTACTCATATATATGAACTAATGCACAACTTTATAAACATCAGCAATGGTTCCTTCAGTGATGTCATAGGTAAAAGGAATCAGGGTTTGGGGCGAAAGGAATCTTAGATAAAAGGATGGATAGCAAATACGCAGTTTTTATGTTAATAACCTGGTTCAACAGTTTTTATGGTGAATTTCAACGTTTCCTCCTTCATTTTGATCATTAAAGTCGTTTATTACTGAAGGACTGAGCTTGGTCCCAATTGATTGATTAGAAAATGGTTGGCCCATTTCTGGAGTTATCAAACAAACCCCGCAGATGCCGGCTCAGAGAATTGTGCCTTAGTATATTACCTACCAAAGTAGGCTGGCGCCCTACTGAGGGCCATCAACACCTTATAACCTTGCACAGGCCCCATTATTAACTCGTGGCTCTGCCTGGTGCAGTAGAACTCCTTCATCTAAAGTGTAACTGACTAGTCCAAAGAGCTACGTCAGTTCTTACACTTTGGATGGATATTTCAAAGAATAGTTTCGGACCAACAAACTAAATATCTGCTATTTCATTGCTTCTAATGCCCTGGGATCCACAGAAGAATAACTGGGCTTAGTTCACAGAGCCTATCTAGCATCCTTTGGCATTCCCACATTAATTTCAATGTTGTTCTAACACCACATGTGTCTTTAATGCTGCCTGGATACCGAAGCAAATGTTGTAATAAATAAAAACACCAGTTGTCGCTAAACACACCTTATTTGTCACTCAGGTGCTCAGCGAAGCACAAACTTTACACTTGAGAACACTTTTGATGCACACTCAGAACAGAGTACAACTGAATCATTGAAACACAACCAAACTGCTGAGTCACAACACACAATTGAACTTATTCGGCATTTTCCCTTCGACTTCTTGACCGTACCTAACTTCGGAACTTCTTAACTAAATAGCGGGCAGGAGAAGACCCCTTATATAAGCCCCGACTACAAAGAGGAACGTTGTAGAAAAGGAGGCTACTAGAACATGCAGAAAATAATTTTCTGGAACAAATAAATAAATAAAATCTGAGTATGTAATCCCGGCACCTTGGTTACTACACCGGAACATACATTCTAACTTTACATTTATTCTCACAACACATTTACATTTTATATTACACGAGTTTTATTCAGATAAAATAACTACTAACTACATAATGTCTACAAAATAATAATAATAATAAAAATAATAATAATAACAACAACAATAAAGAAATAATGAAAAATAAAAGAAAAAAGAATAGAAGTTATTAGACTAGGGTAAAGTCGTAAAAAAACTAATTACAATTCTAAATTCTATATTTATCTACATTTCCTGGAAACCAGCAAACTAAGCAACTGGTAGCTAGCTACTATCTACTCCCGTTTAACTATATTCACTGGAAACCAACGAAAATATACTGTTAGCCAGCACAAAAACTTCTACTAAGCTACTAATAATTTAATAAGTTTGTTTATACTTCTAATTTATTTGTATTTCTAAATGTTCTGTAACAGTAAAAACTGCAGTGAAGCTGCACATATTGGGTTCGTTACGGGCTATTATTCTATAGGGAACGGTCATTAGCCGCACCTATCCGGCCAGGAAGGCGAGTCGGAATGCGTTCGCACCGTCGGTCAGTAGGTAACTTCACGCGCGCGGGGTCACAGGCGATTTAGCTATATACAAAGCACAGGCCAAGATAGCAAAGACCTCAGCTTGGAAGATGGCGGAATACTTTTATAGGTACTAAAAGAGCCTTGTATTAAGCTCCCAGATGCCAGCACCTGCAGCCGCCCCCATCCGGGAGCCATCTGTAAACCAGATGGTCCCAATTATTATTTTTAATTCTAATCTTTCCAGACTTTAAGGTGTACATTTCCTTGATAGGTTTCTTAAATGGACTAAAAATAATGTTATTAAGAGAATCTAAATCCCATTGCAATTTTCGGGTGAAAAAAGTTACAATTCACCCTGCTCGATTCCATTTGCCCCAAGTTTCGCCTCGGAACAATATTGGTAAGCACACTTATCCTTAATGGGAAGTTAGCAAAAACTACTGCCGTAACAATGAATGCACTTGAGGTAATACTTGATTTCAATTTAAAAATCAATTCCAATTTTACATTATTCAATTCTATCAGGAGCGAAAAAATTAGGAAAACGAAAGCATCTCTGAAACATGTTACTCACTGTGCTCACTTCGAATTTCAGGAGCCTGTAATGCTCTCAGCTAACACTATCCACTGCTGCCACTCTATCAGATTAATAATATTCAATTTATTTAAGTGGTTCGTTTTGTTCGCATGATTTCCTTTGCCCTGCCCTTCCCTAGAGCTCTCCCCCAAGAATTACGGCTACATGGTATGATGTGCATTCATCTGTTGAATGACATCACACCAGAACTGCCAGATTAGAAGCAAATATTCAATTTACCTCTGGTTATAAATAGAATACAGTTATAAACAGGGTTTAAGTGAACTCGTAGTTCTAATTAACTACTCGCCTCGTCGTTTGGTATCACAGAAACAATAAATTCCTTTCATGTACACCTGCCCTTTATAAACAGGTATTTATATCTCATTCAGGACAATATGCGTCTGATTGTATAGTGACAATAAAAAATAGTATGCTTCTGTAATCGGGTGGTCAGCGTTCTGACTTTTCAACCCAAAGTTCTGGGCTCGATTCCCGTCTGGGACGGGGAATTATTCCTGTAATTAGAACCATTTGATTCCCTACCCTACGCAGAGTCTGGAAGTATGTATGAATATGGTAATTAATGTGATGGTGTTTTCTAACAAAAATGTGTAAAATCAATAATTTAATCCTAAAGTAAACGAGTTAACACCATCAGTTGTTTCAAAAAAGTCAAAACTCTGATATGAATACAAATGAAACAAAAAAATAAATAAAAGGTAAGACCTTTACGTTAATGTATCTGTAGTACTGTATTGAGAATATTATTTTCTTCAGTTTAATCAATAATTGTTTTAATTTTATATGACTACGTATAAGTTTAAATTTACATGCCAGAGATGTTGTTCTCTCTCTATCCACCCACCCACCCACCCACCCACCCACCCACCCATCCATCCATCCATCCATCCACCCATCCACCCATCCACCCATCCACCCATCCATCCATCCATCCATCCATCTGTGCGACTGTACTTTTGAACGAATTACATAGCAAATGGCTTTATATTCAATTTGTAATGCTTTAATGTCACATAACAGACAGTTTCAGTACTGGAAAATAGAATTAAACAAGGAGATGTCTGGCAAACACCTTGTTTAATTTAGTATTGGAATACGTAACTGAAAACTACTAGTAGATGTATAATCTATATTATATTACAAATCAGTACAACTTTTAGCATATGTAGACGATATAAATATAGTGGGAAGAACCAAGAGAGAAGTTTTGGATATTTATATAATTAGAGAATAACGCAAGGGATTATAATAAACAAAGAGAAGACAAAAGTTGATACAAAAGGTAGTGGTAAGAACAGCAGGGGAACATTAACCAATACCACCTGGATATAGTTAATAGTTTTAAATACTTGGGACGGACTGTCAACAATAAGGAAGATGAAAGTGAAGAAATCAGAACCGGAATAGCAGAAAACAAGGCGTATTTATCTCTACAGAAAATATATTTGGGAACAGAACAATATTTTCTAAAACGAAAATAAGATTAGGTATATGAAACATTTATCAACCAATAGTAATATATGGGAGTGAGGCCTGGACAATGACCCAAACTACGAAGAAAAACTGCTAATATTTGAAAGAAAACTACTTAGAATAATATATAGGCTGATCCAGTAGCTCAGTCGGTATAGCACAACCTGCCTGCTGTGCGACGGGTCCCTAGTTCGATTTCCGGCTGGGGTGGGAATTTTTCTCTAGCCAAGATTATTCCCTACCCTTCCCAGTGTCTGAAAGTATGAATGGGAGTGTGAATGTGTGTGTGAATGTGTGTGTGATTTGATGGTTAAAGCCCAAAAAGTGCAAGAAACGAGTTATTGCTTTACGCAATAGGTTCCAAAGGAAAGGCAGCCGGTAAGAGCAATGTAGTTAAAGGCGGGATAAAATGGGACTAAAAAAAGAATATGTAGAACAATTAAAGAGAATAAAATATGGCGAAATAGATATAACAAAGAGTTATATGGCACATAAAGATATCAACGTGATGCAAGAAATTAAGATTAGACGATTAAGATTCGTAGGACATCTTCAAAGAATGGAGGAAAAACGGATCCCAAAGAAAAATTTAAATGGAAAATTTTATAAAACAAGATCTAAAGGAAGACCAAAAAAATCGGTGGGAAGATGCAATAACAAGAGACGCCTCACAGATACTGCAGTCCAAATGTAGAGACGGAGAACAGGAGATAGAGAAGAATGGAGGCAAAAATAAAGGGGTTTTAAATGCCATGCAGTAGTAGTATTGCTTTAGTGTATTTTTACGTACTAATTTGAATCCGTGAGAGGTAAACGTTTGGCGGTGACAGTAGAGGTTAGAAACTATTTGGCTTAAAGCAACTGCAGCAGTGAACAACGCGGTGAATGGAGCTGGCTAACGAGCAAACACTCCAGCGAGAAACGCGAGTTTTGCTTATTTATGGACGAATAGAGTTCGAAAAACCGATCGAGTATCCTTGTGTACCATAAGAAAACAAAAAGTATAAAGCTTATATCCTCCAAAGCTCTTCGAAAACACGCACATTTTGCAACGGATAAAAGAAAATCCATGTAACCTTGAAGAATGTTTTTGTTTTTATGTTGTTTCGTTTTGTTTGCCCCACATATGGGAGCCCATTTGAAGAAGATATTTTGTTACGTTATTTATTGGCTCCACGTATGGACGCCAATTTGGAGTAGAAGTTGTTTTGTTGTAAGAGTTTGCACCACGCTTTGGGCGTCAATTTGAATAAGTATGTTTTTATTACGTTGTTTGCTGCTACGTATGAAAAGCCGATTTGAAGTAGTTTGTATTCTATTTCAACTGCTGGGGAGCCAAACACTTGAAGTAGTTGCAACCGCACGTATAGTAAACAGTTACCGGTAGCCTTTGACCCAAATGTATTTTTAGGTTGCCTTTGCCCCAAGTTTAAAAAATATTAACTTTGTAATTTGATTGTTTCTTTAAGTATTAAATATCTATGTTTGCCTCGGCTGCGTCAGTATTATTGTTAGAGACATGGATATCTTGGCAGGGCGTGATGCGACAAGAATGTAGGCTTACGCAGATTTTAGGTTTTAATTCATTCCTTTTTATTAATCCTTGACACAAATTAAGTAGCACTTCACTGATATAGAGAGCTATGAGATTCTTTTATTTAATACTATTTTTCGTTTCACATGAACACGTATTAAATCTCTCGAGGACGCACAAGCATCCGGTTACAATCACTGTCTGCAGACAACACGTCTGGTTATGAGCACGGTTTGGAGGCAATTGAATTGATTTCAACCGTCTAAATTCATAAATTTCTGTATTTCAACTCTCTGATTGGCTATTTTTACTCCAATAGAATACCTGCATTTAACTAAAGCTTTTTCTGATTGTTGATTGTCTATTTTTTATAAACTGTCACTAAAATTACATTAATGCTTCAAAGAATCACAAATAACATTTAAACTCTCAAACTTATTATTGCCTCAAGGTTACCTCACTGTTACCTCATTGTTAGCAACGTTTAACGTATTATTCTCACAGCTCCTACATCATTAAATTACCTAATATATTCACATAACATTATTACATATGGATACAATAATATAAGCATATGCAATGACTGTTACATACATTTTACAAATTATTACATACACATATTGCTTCAAGGCGGGCTGTTATTGAATTTACATATTATATAATTTGACTGAAATTATTTAAGGGTTAAAAATACAGCCTCAACCTTGAAACATTTACACATTAGGAGTATTTTAGAAAAATACTATTGCCTTAAATATTTAAAATCCTTTTTACATGCATTACCAGCATTAGGTAAGATAAACTGATGAACGAATACGTATCTCTCACCACATCTCTTGAAGCATAAAACGTCATTTTTACTTTATTGGGATTTAAAAAGTATCACTTTGTTAGTAACAAGGTTATTGTAATGTAACTCGACCCCCAAAAAACATGAAGGTTTAAAATAAATTAAAAATCCCGCCAAACCCCCCCAAAAAGCATATACAGAGAGAGCCAAAAAACTACGAACCGCCTGCGCAGTGTTTTTCCTGTCCGCGTCCTCGGCGCTCGTTGCCGTCTGTCGCTATCATAGGAAGGCGCGGATAAAACCACAGAACACTTAAAACTACTTTTAAATGCTTTACTTACCAATTTTATGAAAGGAGATGCTGAAACTGGTCACCGTAGTTGTTCATACATTTTTGGCACCTCTTTAGAAAACTATCCATTACTCGCCAATTTTTTTCGAGTCAACAGTTGAAGCCCGTACAAATGTGAATGCAATTTTGCCCCCCTTTATTTAGAGTAGGTATTAACAGCAGGGAGCGTGATTTTGCCTTTTTTCAACAAGACTCTGCAACAGCTTATACGGCCAATATTTCGATGATTAAAATTGAAAGTATGTTTGAGGATAGAATTATTAGTACAGATTTGTGGCCCCCTCGGTCCCCGACCTAATCCCCTGCGATTTCTATCCCTAGGGTAACTTAAAACAAAGTATACAAGACAAACCCATACACCCTGGAAGAATTAAAACAAAATATCCGTCAGGAAATTCCTAGCATTTCTGAACGTGAACTACGAGTGATGGATACTAAAGAGATGCCAAAAATGTATGGACAACGACGGTGGCCAGTTTCAGCATTTCCCTTCATAAAGTTGGTAAGCAAAGCCTTTAAATTAGTTTTAAAAATGTTGTATGGTTTCATCCGCACCTTTCTATGATAGCGGCAGATGGTTACGAGCGCCGAGGACGCGGACAGGAAAAACACCGCGCAGCCGTTTCGTAGTTTTTTGGCTCACCCTGTATTTATATATAATTTATTAATTAACAAAAATTTACTTAGGCTTATACAAATTAAAAAGAGCCATCATATGTATTCAATGAAACTATTTATTTTCTTTCACCAAAAGTTACTTTATTAATATTGCATTTTTTTGCAATAAGAAACACTTATATAATTTAGTATTATCTTACTAGAGTTTTTAGTTTGTTTTTTATTCAATTACATTATCTTCTACCATTTGTTTAAATGAAACTGTGTTACTATTACATCAGAAGACGCAATGGCGGGAAAATAATAAACTTTTAAAATATAATTCTAATAACTATTTATTACAGGATTTTATGAATTTAGAATTTGTTATTAACTAAAGGATGTTAATATTTTGAAAATAATACAGAAGGAGACAATAAGACACATACAAAGATGGAGAGCTTGTAATACGCGGGATTTTGCTTAAAAACAATTTGCCTGATTAAACTATAGCTTCTCACGGAGTAATACTCAACACATTTGTTTTATATGATACAAAATACTGCAAAAATGTGTTTGTTGTCGAACGTTCTCATTTCCTAGTTTTTAAATTTAGTGTCAATAAACACTTTAATTCTGCTTCCATCATTTTAAGGTTGTTTAATTTTCATTACTCATTAATTTTGCATGATGTATGTTTCTCTACTTGCAGATAGCCCATCTTTTGCTATCAGCCGAGAACCAGGATTTGGTTTCCCGCTTCGAGAAGGCATCCCAGTGTCCCTCAAATGCGACGTAGACTCCAATCCGCCCGCCACTCCCATCTGGGTCAAAGGTAATTGCTACAGTGCACTTTACACTATGCCCTTTCAAATACAACGCACATTGTTTTTATTTTCCTTTTAAATTCTACTTCAGACGCTCTGGTACTGCATTGTGATCTTGTTTATTACTTTAAAATTTGCTACATATTGAACCATAAAATAAATGTCTCAAGGTACATCAAACTAGCTTAGCGAAATCCCGCTCTGATCTCCCGTTAAACACCAATTATATTTTGGCAGTGTTTCTTGTTCACTATTGTTCTCAAGTTCCATTAGCAATACCTGGATTATAAAATAAAAGAAAAGGCCTTAGCACTTCTGAACGGAAGGATGTGATCAAGATTACAGCAATGCTCGCGCCACGCTATTATAATGTGTCCCTGAACCTCATCCAACGTAACCCAATGCAGACACTGTAGTAGTATGAAATACTCCCCCTCATGTGCTGGATAATTGTCCACAAGGAGAACTCCGCCGTATTAAAGGTCATAAGTAGAGCTAGGACAAATATCCATTGAGCGAGTAATCAACATAACTACCACTCTACCTAATACACGTGAATCGTATTGAATACACAGACCCAGGTCTGCACAGTCTTCAGTCAGTAGTTCGCTTGTGTTACTGGTATATTAGACTTGCTCTCTGTGAGCTCTGTGTTTATGTTCTGTTCTACCTCAGCCCTTGCCCTCACCGCACTCTCTATACAAACTCGCAGCGTGTATACATTGTAAGCCAAAGGATATTTGTCCTAGCTCTGGACATAATGTAGTGCGATCCACTGTCTACCAGATGAAGGAAATACAAGACAAATAGATATAATCATCATAAATAGATCAAAATCTTTATCCTGAAATAACTGATCCGACCATAAGATTTGAATTAGGAATTGAACCCCAGGAAGTTGACGCCGAGAAGGTAAAGATTTACGAACGCTCTTTACCATATTTCACAGGATTCTACAAGCTGAAATCTCTAAATGTTAATGGTCTTTTATATGGGTCCCGTGGGACAACCAATAAATCTTTTCTTGACTAGAAATCAAAATATAAAATGAACAAAAGAATTTCAAGACGGCATTATTAAACGTTAAAAAATACTCTGGCAATATTTAAGAATTACATGCGTGGTGATGTATTTATGTATTTTATTACTCTTATTACTATGTTATTTCTATTATTTGAATTATGTTTACTGAATTTCTATTCATTGGTAGTCACTAAATTTCCATTTCTTATTCGGTATCCTGCTTGGCAAGAAAAAATATGGCATAGATTGATAAATAAATAAATTAATTTAGCAGAGTATCGTAGAACTACAGATAATATTCTAGCGCAGCGTATATGAGTCTAGCACTCTAGCTTATCGCGCGCAAGCGGTGTACTTCCGCGCTGACCGACTGGCCGGCTGAAGAGATAAGGAGAAATAAGTAGACGGAGTAGCGCTCTCACCCAACGTAAACACCAGAAGTGCTATCGAGAGATAACGGGATTATCTTGAATGCTTCTTTCTACCTGCCTACCGCGAACATTTGAGGCAGTATTTTTAACACTTAAATGTTTTCAGTCAAACTATATAATATACAATTTCAAAAACAGCCCACCTTAAAGCAATATGTGTATGTAACCATATATAAAAACTGTATATTACAATCATTGTATATGTATATATTATTGTATCCATGTGTAATAATGTTATGAGGATATATTACGTAATTTAATGATGTAGGAGCTGTGAGAAATAGGTCAAAAGTTGCTAACAATGAGGTAACCTTGAGGCAATAATGAGTTTGAGAGTTTAATAATGTTACTTGTGATTCTTGGAAGCAATAATTGAGACAGTTTAAAAATAGCCAATCAACAATCAGAAAACGCTTTAGTTAAATGAAGGTATTCTATTGGATTAGGATTAGCCAATCAGAGACTTGAAATACAAAAATTTACAAGTTTAGGCGGTTGAAATCAATTCAGTTGGTTGCAGACAGCGTTACTAACCAGAGGCAAAAATTTTCCTCAAGAAATTTAATACGTATTCGTGTGAGACGAAAATAGTTTTACGTGTTAAAAAGTGCAAGTAATTAATTAAAGAATCTCACAGCTCTGTATATCAGTGAAGTGTTATTTAAATCGTATCAAGTATTAATAAAAGAAGTGAAGTAAAATTATAATCTGTGTAAGCTTACATTCTTAGTCGCACCACAACCCTGCCAAGACATCCAGGTATCTAACAATAATACTGACGCAGCCGAGGCAAACAAAAATATATAATATTTAAAGAAACAGCCAAATTACAAAGCTAATATTTTTTTTTAAACTTGGGGTAAAGGCCACCTGAAAGTACACTTGGGGCGAAGGCTACCGGAAACCGGGTACCATACGTGCGGTTGCAAACAAACTTCAAGTTCGGCTCCCAACAGTTGAAATATAATACAACTCTTTCAATACAAACTACTTCAAATTGACGCCCAAAGCGTGATGCAAATAACGTAACAAACCACCTACTTCAAATTCTAGAACTGTCTGGAAAACTCCGACTACATACAGAGCGTTACTTATATTGCCGGGTTGCGGATCGCAGATATACATGCTCAGCACACTGTCTTTTACACTGAAGGATATTGCGTTCTAAACTCCCGCGTTATAAATAATGCTGGAAGTGTTCATCTGTGAGGAGACATTCCTGACATCTTCGAATGAAATTTTCATTCGCACGCATAAGTTCTTGCGTAATGTTTATAATTTCTGTTTTTGCATTGTCCTTAAGTTCGCCATGGTGTGGGGATTCTTCCTATAAACTTTATTTTTAGGGTGGAAGTTGCACACAGAACGATCTGGGGAACGGAGGAGCTACAATAGTTTAGAAATTATCCTTATCAAAAACCACCTTTATGCATTCCAAGGAGTTTGGAGCAGTATGGACTGTGGCAGAATCTTGTTGTCAATATCCGTTTTCTCTCTCATTACCTAGCAACATTTGAAAAAAAATGGTGCAAGAATATCTGCGATACCTATCGGAATTTACGGTATCACTGAAAAATGTGGGCCCTATAATCCGTTTTACTGCTGCAGCATACCATACCCTATTTTTACATCATCCAACGGAGCTTCATTAATTAAAAGGGGATTCTTTGTGTTCAAATACCTATCGCCCTGTGAGGCAACATGGCCATTTAAATGAAAGCATGTCTCAACTAAGAAAATTATTAAATAATGTAGTTCAACACTACCGTCAACGATAGTTTGTGAAATCCAGTTATAGAAATTGACTCGTTTTTCGTCGTCACGAGGTTTTAATTCATGAACTATTCTCTGAATGGTTTCAATTTTAAAAGCTTAACCCTTTAAACGCACACTTGCTGTGAAACATATCTTAGAGACTTCTTTGGAGGGCGTTCAAATGATGCATCAATTTCGACAACTTCTTCCTCCGTTAGAACATGTCTTTTCGTTTCTTAGGTTTAGCGTTTAGCGATTCCGTTGTCCTAAACTTGTTAACCAGACATCCAAAAGTTTCTCTTCTACCTGAAACTGGAAAACCAGAAAATTGCTCCCGAAATTGTCTACACACCTGTTTACATGATTTGGATTTTACGTATGTATCTTACATAAAAATTCTTTGTTCAAACGTGAATTTTTCCATAGGAGTTTCAATGGACTATAATGAATAATCTAATGCAATTCACACATAACACAAATGTCTTGAATAAGTTTTCAATTTTGAGATGCACAATGAGCAAACTTTAGTCCTTACAGCTCGAACTGAATGCAGGAACCGATGCAGTATAACACAGCTGATTAACTTAGTCTTGAGCGGGTCATTCGCACCAGTGCGCTGCGGAAAAATATCGAGGACATTGCAGTGAAAGTCAACTACGCGATCTGTGGCACGACTGTAAATTGAACGCATGGTATAAGGGAGCGTGCTCGCGAGTCACTCAGTTAATGCGTTTCTGATGCGACATAAAGTGCTGGTTTTTGAAGTGCATTCTCCGAGTGAGGATAAGACGATAGTTGTGACGTACAGTGAATACTGCTACTGCGAGAGATTAGAGAGGTCTTGTGTTCAATTCCCTAAATGAGTGAATCGGAAGGAAGAAGATGCTGCTTCGCGCGTATTTTGCGAAGAAGAATGAAGTGATAGGGAAAATTGTACTATATTACATTAGTGAAGTGGCAGTAAAAACTAGACAATCACAATATTAAGCAAAAGTATGCAATCGTTTTATGTTATTCCCTTCTTTCTAAACACTGTTTCGAGTATGAATATTTAGCTGGTTAAATTGTAAATTTAGATAATCTAGTAGAACCCGGCGAAGGACAATGCCGCAAGGGTGAATAGCTTGAGCTGAACTGTGCGCCCTTTAATGAGAAGTGTTATCTCAAGGCGGAGCAAAGCGGAGGACTGTTAAGATAAAGCGATTTATATACGAGTAGGCACAGTGAAGGTCCGAGACTACCCGCTGTTCCCGCTTCCGTACAGCATGCAGGGGTGAAGATTGGAACCCCCTTCCTGCTGGCGTGCACAATTGAAATCCGCAGCATGGAGATGGCTTATCGTGTTTCTTGCTGAATAATGGTGTCCGGCTAATCCCCTTTACAGTGCTGTTTCTAAATATGGAACTTGGATTTTCATTTTTATATATATATATAAATATATATATATATATTCCATATATCTAATCAGAAAGTGTAGGTGCATTTATGTACTTTGGTTCTCTACTGATCCTTCGTAGTCAGTTTGAAGGATATTTTACTCCCTGTTCTAAGAGGTATGGGCGAATTCGTACTAAAATATTCGTTCTTCCTGGTGTCCAAATGAATTGGAATTTGGATTCAGAAAATCAATTATGTAGGGTTGGGACATCGATACCGTCGATACCAGATACTCTCAATACCCGTGGTATCGAAGTAGGTCTAATACTTTGAGATAAACATTTAATAATTAGAATCAGACGACTTAAAAATTCAATGCCATAACTGAGATTTCAACCACGGATCTCCCGGTTTCCGCCCGGTTGCTCTAACCACTGAGCTACCATGGCAACATGTCGGCACGGCATTAAATTCTCCAATTGATTCGCATTTTTTCCGATAAGCTACAAGGAGATCTCAAATTGTATTGAGATGACAGACCTCAATGTCGACTTACAATGTTGTAAGTATTTTAACTCCCGAGGTTCATATTTTCAACCGCTATTGGGCCAATTAATGGAATTAATTGTTCTTTCACACAAGCCATGTGTTAGATAAAGTAGGAAAGGCAGAATAAGACGACTGAAAAATTCAATGCCATAGCCGGGATTTAACCGGGAGATCCGTGATTCAAATCCAGGCTATGATATTAAACTTTTCAGTCGTCTGATTCTACCTTTCCAATCTTGTCCAACACACGGCTTGTGTGGAAGAACAATTAATTCCAAACCTTTGATAAGTTTTACATTATTGAAAGTTTTTACGTTTAACTTTATGCTAGATAAGGAATAAAAGGAGTCGAGACTGGATAAATGTAACATTCCATAGAGTCTTGTGTCTAAATGAAAGCATGTAAAACAATTGAAGGTGTAGAGGTACTCATGTAATATGCAGCGTTAACTGAGTTGTGAAAGAAGTTGATTTAGCTGACGCACTAAATCACGTTTCTGCAATAGTTTGGCTTGATGACTCCAGCAGAAGTAAATCAGAACTTAAGTGAAATAATACAGCGTATGGAAATATTTGTTCTTTCATGAATGCACATGTTCTTTGACTAAAAACTTTGATTCCTTCACATCTCATTAATACTTCCTTGATTTTTTCTTCAAATGTTGAATTATATCTAATATACCTCTGTATTATACTAATGCATGAGGGTGGGTAGTTGCCGAGTGTCATATGGCTAATTACTTATTACCAGATGAAAAAGTACATATGTGGCATTGTCAAGAAAAAGAATTGCTGTCAATTGGAGAATGTTAAACAGAACAATTTCGGAATTAGCATACAATACAAAATTGATTACATGCGTATAACCCAGTACACAAGCTTTTATAAAGTGAGTATCGAATATCGGTGTTCAAAAATCAATATCGGTATCGAGTATCGAGAAATAGTGGTATCGTCCCATCGCTACAATTATGTCATAATTTTCTTCAAGGTTAAAGATATGGTTATCAGGAAGCAGAGGGGGATTTCGACGCCTAAGCGTAAATTCTCCTATTGTACTTCTGGAAACTTTCAAGAGGAAGGGTGAAGCGAAGGTCACAGAGGGTGACTAGATCCGGGTCGGCAGGCTCGGACACAGGCGAGTTCCTAATGTCTTCAGACGTCCTGATGTCGGCAGGATCCCCCACATGGCGAGATCTCTCTGAGGACCCATTGCACACCGAACGTCAGAGCAGACAGTTCCACAAAGCAAACTCCACCCCCATACATCCGCCATCCACTCGCCTGACCCTTTGGCCCTGAAACATGAAAAAGAAATGAAAACGATAGGAAATAGGCGGCAGAAAAATTCGTGGCATCCAACGGAACTTCAATCAAGGATCTCCCGAGTGCAAACCTCACACGTTACCGCAGCACCACCTCGCTCGGCTCCTAATAACGGAAAATGTTGAATAAAATATATTCAAGAAATAAAAGTGGTTAAATGAGGTTAGTTGTTATATTCTCCCTATGATGCAGTGCTTAATATACTGACATCAGTTATTTATATAACTTTATAGGAAAGTGAGCTTTTTAAATATCGAAAATAGTCATAAAAAACACTTTCATGCAGTTACATGCAATATTTTGTGTCATACTATATCGAAATATTTTATAACCTTAGATTAAAAAATCTGATGTGTTACACTCACATGACTTTCTCTACTCTTGTACAAACTATTTTTGCAAACGCTTGTTCTCCATATGCTTCTGAAACGGCAACTTTAGGCCGAGCCCGAGAACCATAATTATAGATAATTGATTAATTAACTTTTATTGATATTAAATCTTACTATGTAAATATCTTTTTCTCAATACTGCTTGTATATTTTAAGAAGGGTGATTTAACATTATGTATCTATCTAGGTTATTAATATTAGTAGAGTTATAAATAGTTTAAGGTAAATAATTTAAGCGCTATGTTAAAATACTGTCCACGAGGGAATGTTTTAGCTACAGGAATAGTGCTTTCGAAGGCAGAAAACCTAGTTTTATTACCTCTCTCCGGTCGCTGTGCTATTATTCCTACAGCGAGGGTGTAGAGCCTTTGTCCCATTATTTGATAATTCGCCGTGACCAAGTGAGCGAGAAAGACAACCTTAACGGTAAATGTAGGAAAAGCCGCGATTTATATTAAACTTGGACCAATGAGATCCCTGAAAGTTTATTCGAAATAGTTAGACGCGTCGAGTCGCGCTAAAAATGGACCAATAGGAAAGGAAGCAGCCTCAGAAGCCTGAGACTATAAATGGATCTGTTTGGGGAAAATTCGCGGCAGTTTATGTCATGTGTGGTCAGGGAGAGATGCTGCAGGATGTGTGAGATATCGCGCCAAAAAGGGAATCAAGTCAAATTTGTCATGTCAGCTTAGTATTGCATTTTATTCGAGAGTTTTCGTAATGTGTGGTCAGGGAGAGATGCTGCAGGATGCGTGAGATATCGCGCCAAAACAGGGAATCAAAATAGTTTTAGCAACACACCTAAGATCCGCTACTCTGAAAGCGACAATAAGAATAGTTATATTTCGTGCCATATCCACGCCATAGTTTAACAGCGGTGGACAGTATTTTACAGCGGCAATACCAGTTTTGTATACTACGAGTGTTAATTAAATAAAAAGAAACGGCAGTGTCATCTTTTCATAAACAAAACAAGTCTATGTCTTCCTATATCACCACCCGAGATCTACGTTTTCCTTTACCGAGGATAAGTCCATGCTCCCATATAATTTAAGGAAAATTACTGCAGCTAGCCGAGGATAAATTGAAGAACCAACACGCTGAGAACTTCTGGAAGCAACGGGAGAAGCATCAAGGTAAGCTACAGCACGGATGAGGAGGTGATCGCCGCAAACTGGCGCCATAACGTGGAGCTCGAAGGGAAGACCAACATAAACGGAGGACTAGAAAACAACGAATAGACGAAGAATCTTCAGAGGAAAGGGGCACAGCAGAACAAAAATTACAACGCGAACTTCTAGTCTACCTACGTGGGACAACAAAACAGCTGAGAACATCGCTTCTAGAACTTCACCAGGATTCGAACCCGGAACGCATCAGTTATCATTGAAAAAAAATACAGGTTAGAACATTTATTCAAAAACAAACAAAAAGGCATGCAGAGTAGTGACTCAGTTTTGTGAACACATGTTATTGAGAGGGGGTAAAGTCATTACTAGGGAGGTAGAACTTGCTAACGGAACCATGAGTAGGTCAAGGGAAGATTTGAAAGAACTGAATGGGGAGGCTATTGTCAGCATAACAACAGATGGAGAAAATATGGGCGCAGCAGAGGTAGAAGTTAGGCTGGGAAGGCAATCACCCAATAAGCAGGTCATTGACGCAGGTCAAAACCAGCTGCTAATATTGCTTCAACAGTTGAGCGCAAAGATAGATGAGCGGGGTAAAAGGTTAGAAAGCATAATAGATGAGCAGAGTAAGGAGTCAAAAAGAAATTTCAATGAACATAGTAAGAACTTAGAAAGCATATTCAATGAACATAGTAAGAACTTAGAAAGCATATTCAATGAACATAATAAGAACTTAGAAAGCATATTCAATGAATCTAGTAAAGACGTAGAAAGAATCGTAAGTGAACTAGATAAGAATTTAGAAGGGGAATCAAATGAGAATAATGAATACTTAGAAAGAATCATAAGTAAGCAGAATAAGGACTTAGAAAGAATCGTAAGTGAACAAGATAAGAATCTAGAAGGGGAAGCAGATGAGCATGATAAGGACTTAGAAAGAATCGTAAGTAAGCAGAATAAGGACTTAGAAAGAATCGTAAGTCAACCAGATAAGAATCTAGAAGGGAAATCAAATGAGCATAATAAGGACTTAGAAAGAATCGCAAATAAGCAAAGTAAGGGCTTAGAAAGAATCGTAAGGGAACAAGATAAGAATGTAGAAGGGAAATCAAATTAGCAGAGTAGGAACTTAGAAAGAATCGTAAATGAGCAGAGTAAGGACTTAGAAAGAAAACTGAGCGAACAAAAGGATTTCGAAGGGAAATTAAGTAAGCAGGGTCAGGACTTAGAAAGAAACTTAAGTGAACAAAATGAGAGTTTAGAGGGGAAATTAGTTGAGCTGATGAAGGGGAAGTTAATAGAAACACTTGAAGGGAAATTACTACAGATACTAGAAACTAAAGATCCGAAAACACTAACGGGAGAAGAGACGTTAAAGAAAGCTTTTGAAAGAATGTCAAAGAGGGCGCAGAAAAGAAAGCAGGAATTTAAAACAAGGAAGCGAAAGAAATGGTTGATCGAACTTGGAGAATTAGTATGGGTATAAAAAAAAAAAAAAAAAAAAAAAGACAGAATATCATTGATCCTGATTCTACAGTGCCTGGAAAGGAGAACTTTCACAGGTGAATTAATGAATTATCTTAAGCAGTTGTGCAGAACATTTTTTTTTTTTGCATTACTAAAGAGACTTGAGTATTAAATGATCATTAGTGATAGTGAAGAAGAACAAGAAACACCTTTGCCATTAATATGTTTGTTTCTTTCTGTCTGAATAAGTTTGTCTAAAGGTTGAAACAGCTTTTATTGTCAGAATATTTGTTATTTTTTTTAATATTTAGCAATATTTGTAAATTATTAATTGGTTGGTATGCTAGCAATATGCTGACAGTTTTCTTTAAACATATAAATTAGTTTTATTAATTATAAAAAAAAAAAAAAAGGTATCATAGAATGGAAAATTTATTTAAAGGTCCATACAGGGTGATTAACATTTTTGGCTCGGATACATTTGAGTTACAAGAAATAAAGAATTCCAAAATCGTAGGGAGATATCATAAACAGTTGCTCAAACCATACAAATGTTTAGAGAATGAGAAGGGTGAAGAATGTAATGAAAATAGTCAGATTAGTTTTACTCGAAATGAGGTAGCAAATGAACAAATAGTAAAGGTAATACACCCGATAAATAAAGATGTAAAGAAATAAATAAAGGCATAATAATTATGTACCAATATGTATGTAAATAGATTTAATTTTATAACTTAATTTAGGTATTAGCCTATTTCTCTCCACCACAAGTTATTCGTGTGCGGGAAATGTATTGTGTAAGAATGTCTCTCGGAAACCTGTTTTTAAATGGTGAGAGGGGATCAACCATAACAAAGGTAGAGTGAATGACCCAAATATAAACACCACTGGTTGGGCAGAACCCTTGTGAAGAAACAGGTATAGCGAAGGGTCTCTGTCAACAAAACAAACCTACAAAGGCCATAATCAGAGGAATTATTCTGGAAAAGAAAATTGTATCAAGTGATCAAAAATTTATTCTTTTCCAGAACAGGGCAATTTGAAACGGCAACTTTAGGCCGAGCCCGAGAACCATAATTATAGATAATTGATTAATTAACTTTTATTGATATTAAATCTTACTATGTAAATATCTTTTTCTCAATACTGCTTGTATATTTTAAGAAGGGTGATTTAACATTATGTATCTATCTAGGTTATTAATATTAGTAGAGTTATAAATAGTTTAAGGTAAATAATTTAAGCGCTATGTTAAAATACTGTCCACGAGGGAATGTTTTAGCTACAGGAATAGTGCTTTCGAAGGCAGAAAACCTAGTTTTATTACCTCTCTCCGGTCGCTGTGCTATTATTCCTACAGCGAGGGTGTAGAGCCTTTGTCCCATTATTTGATAATTCGCCGTGACCAAGTGAGCGAGAAAGACAACCTTAACGGTAAATGTAGGAAAAGCCGCGATTTATATTAAACTTGGACCAATGAGATCCCTGAAAGTTTATTCGAAATAGTTAGACGCGTCGAGTCGCGCTAAAAATGGACCAATAGGAAAGGAAGCAGCCTCAGAAGCCTGAGACTATAAATGGATCTGTTTGGGGAAAATTCGCGGCAGTTTATGTCATGTGTGGTCAGGGAGAGATGCTGCAGGATGTGTGAGATATCGCGCCAAAAAGGGAATCAAGTCAAATTTGTCATGTCAGCTTAGTATTGCATTTTATTCGAGAGTTTTCGTAATGTGTGGTCAGGGAGAGATGCTGCAGGATGCGTGAGATATCGCGCCAAAACAGGGAATCAAAATAGTTTTAGCAACACACCTTAGATCCGCTACTCTGAAAGCGACAATAAGAATAGTTATATTTCGTGCCATATCCACGCCATAGTTTAACAGCGGTGGACAGTATTTTACAGCGGCAATACCAGTTTTGTATACTACGAGTGTTAATTAAATAAAAAGAAACGGCAGTGTCATCTTTTCATAAACAAAACAAGTCTATGTCTTCCTATATCACCACCCGAGATCTACGTTTTCCTTTACCGAGGATAAGTCCATGCTCCCATATAATTTAAGGAAAATTACTGCAGCTAGCCGAGGATAAATTGAAGAACCAACACGCTGAGAACTTCTGGAAGCAACGGGAGAAGCATCAAGGTAAGCTACAGCACGGATGAGGAGGTGATCGCCGCACTTCATGTTAATCGAGATGTTAATCTTATTGCTAATTTTCTTGTAGATGCAAGGAAAATATGGTAGACTTTAAGCGACAGTCAAATCTTTTAAGAGCTCGTTGCTATGTGGCGAATTCCATTTTCTTTGCATGTCCAGTACGTAAAAAAATGAATAACGAATTTGCATTTGAGAAAAAGTATTGGAAAATTTAAGGGAATAACAAGCAATATCTCGAAAATGGTTCACTCAACAAAAATATATATATGACATAAATGCTGTATTTTAACGCGATCTACATTTTTTTGTGTAGTAAAATTTTGTCCATCTCTTATGGTTTACCAGTTATGCAAAAGTTGTTTACAGTGTAGAATACTTTTGGAGACATTCCCAGAAAATTCGAGATATACATTTCATTTTCCATGAAAATATCTTAAACATATGATATTTTAATCAAAATGTTAGAGCCATTTTTGAGAAAATTAAAATTTTCGAAAAATGTTCCATGTAAAGGGTAATATGGGGTGGGGGATTTCCTTGAAAACCTTCGTGTCGCATCTTGGAAGATACTGAACCTAAATACCAAGTTTGGTGCTTATCCGACTGTTCGTTTCTGAGTTATGCTGTTCAGAGACACACACAGACGGAAATGTTTCTAAAAATGCTTGTTTTGGATTCAGGGTGTCTCAAAACATATATTTCCGGTGAATTATCGGTATCGAATTTTTGGGTGGAATACAATACTTCCCCTACTTACTATACGTAGTAGAGAAAGTAAACAGTTCCCGGAAATATTTATTTTCTCTTTAATGTATATGAAAGTAAACGATTATTTTTATTAGGTGTTGGTAGCATCCATGACATGACCTCATTTTAATTTTCATAACAACGATTATTGTCTTTGCGTGGCAACCAGTTTTTGCTGCTTGTGCATGTTCGTTTATCGTATTTGATAATGTCGGCAATAGAGAAACATTTAAACATAAAGTTTTGTACTTTGTTACACAAATCTCCCACTGAAACATTGAGGATGCTAGAAGATCCTTATGGTGAAGCAGTAATTAAGAAAAACTGAAATCTGAAATCTCATTTGAAGGGGCGGAGATTTTCGAACACTGAAGAAATTACTGCACGTGCGATAAGAGCACCATGACGGTATCTCAAAATGGCTTCCAGGAGTTGCTTCCATTGTCTTTACACGCGGCGGCAGAAGTTGAAGAAGGTTATTTTTACGTTATTGTTATTTTCCCCACGCTTTGGGAGCCAATCTGAAGTAGCTAGTTTCTGCCTCACGTATGGAAGCCAATTTGAAGTAGGAGTTGTATTGTAGTTCAACTGTTGGGGAGCCGAACTTGAAGTAGTTGCAACCGCACGCATGGTACCCGGTAGCCCACGTTCCAAATATACTTTCCAGTGGCCTTTGCCCAAAATGTTTACAAAAATATTAACTTCGAAATTTTTCACTCTTTCTTTAAATATTATATATTTATGTTTGCCTCGGCTGCGTCAGTATTATTGTTAGAGACATGGATTTATTTGCAGGGTTGTGGTGCGACTGTGGCTTACACAGATTTTATTAATGTTTGACACGATTTAAATAACACTTCACTGATATAGAGAGCTGTGAGATTCTTTTGTTAATTACTTGCACTTTTTAACACATAAACTATTTTCGTCTCACACTGAATACGTATTAAACTTCTCGAGGACGCATCTCGCGTCCGGTTAGTAACACTGTCTACAAGCAACTGACTTGATTTCTAGCGCCTAAATTTGTAAATTTCTGTATTTCAAGTCTTTGATTGGCTAATCCTAGTCCAATAGAATACCTTCATTTAACTAAAGCTTTTTTTGTTTGTTGATTCGCTATTTAATAAACTGTCACAAAATTTACATTATTTCTGCTCCAATAATGACTAATAGCATTATTAACTTTCTTACTCTTTATTGCCTCAAGGTTACCTCATTGTTAGCAACTTTTAACCTAGTATTCTCACAGCTCCTACATTACCAAATTACGTAATACATTCACATAACATTATTACACATGTATACAATAATATAAACATTTACAATGACTAATATACAATTTTTATATCTTGTTACATACACATGTTGCTTTAAGGCGGGCTGTTATTACATTTTTTATTATATAATTAGACTGAAATCATATAAGTGTTAAAATACCGCCTCAAAGTGTAACACTGCGGAAGGAAACTATTTTGAAGAAAATGTTGTGTAAATTGTTTTAAGATAAATCGCTTCAGTTTTATTAAGAAATTTCGGGAACTTTTTTAATCTAGTGTATATATTTGTTAAATATTGTACTGCATATTATGTTGTATTTACATGGACGCAGCCATATGCTTCACATGCTCATTGCGGTGCCAATGTATTCACATGTTGATGTTGGAAAATAACTGAACGGAAACGTCCAATTTGACGTACTGGTTTATAGACGGAAAATACATGAAACTCGATTATCATTACAAAACAGCCGAGTAGAACTTTAATGCAGCTAAATTTGTATTACAGACTGAATGAGAACGCAACTGTGAAGTTTGCAAGTTACTATTCTAAATACTGATTTTAAAATAGATATCAAATTTAAGATCGAATGCTAAGAAACATTAACTGGTTCGCTTTCAGCTATGACCATCTTCTATTGTGATACACAAGTAATTCGAAATAACGCCGACAGTGCCCGGTATGTTATGCGCAACTGATAATTTTTCTTAACGGGGACCCATGCCATTTTGGGGCGTCAGTGTGTGTTTAAATTACCTCATTAGGCATCACTGCAAGGTGGATGGGCTAACTACCGGATAGCGTTATGAAACTCACTCCAAATCCAGATTGACGCCCTAATTGGGTCGCCTGTTCGATGGTCGGCCACGGTCGCCAGATCTTGCGCTCATCGATTGAGTTGTATGAAACAGAAGGGTTCTATCGCAGAATTCTCGACTGAAATACTGAGTGGTCAAACATACAACTTCGACCACCGCCGCTGTAGGTTTTGTAGTCAAGTTGGAGGTCGATAGTTAGGGCCACTTTTGTAAATATGCACGATACCATACTTTTCTTGGGTGGTTGCAAGTATGTCGATAAAACCTGTAATACACTCTTGATTGCTTTATCCTAGGAATTCTAGGATGTACCTAAACCATGCATAGGGCTCTCCTTAAGTAGATTATAGATATATTCACTATCAATCCGTTTGGTTTCCTTGAATAAGGACTTCTATGTCTATTTCAATTAGAGATTCTCTGATTAAAGCACAAATATCCATGTTCAGCCTTGCTGGAAACAATTATTGGGCTGCAATTTTTCGCAATTTTCTTTTCCCGGTTGTACTTTTACTTACTCTGATACGTACAGAGGAGGTAGGGTAGGTATTGCATTTCAATAAGAAATTTGATAACGAGATTTCAGCGGAAATACGTGATTTGAGACCTCCTGAATACAAAAAAGAATTTTTAGAAAAAGCTCTATGTGTATGTGCGTAAGAACGGCATAACCACCAAGTCTGATATGTTGCATTCACACGACTTTCTCTTACCTTGTATAAACTATTTTTACAAATGCTTATTACTAATTTTCTTGTAGTTGTAAGGAGAATATGGTAGGCTTTAAGCGATAGTCAAATGTTTTAAGAGCTGGTTGCTTTGTAGAGTATTCCATTCTCTTTACACCAGGATAAAAAAAATGAATAACGAATTCCTATTTGAGGATGAGAAGGTTATTGTTTCACGTATGGAAAAGCCGATTTGAAGTAAGAGTTGTATTGTATTTCAACTGTTGAGGAGCCGAACTTGTAGTAGTTGCAACCGCACGTATATTAAACAGTTTCCGTTAGCCTTTGCCCCAAATGTACTTTCAGGTTGCCTTTGCCCCAAGTTTAAAAAAATATTAACTTTGTAATTTGACTGTTTCTTTAAATATTATATATTTATGTTTGCCTCACCTGCGTCAGTATTTTTTTAGGGACATGAATTTCTTAGCAGGGCGTAGTGCGGCTAAGAATGTTGGCTTACACAGATTGTAATTTTTAATTCACTCCTTTTTATTAATTCTTGACACGATTTATATAACACTTCACTGATAGAGAGCAATGAGATTCTTTAATTAATTACTTGCACTTTTTAACACGTAAAACTATTTTCGTCTCACACGAATACGTATTAAATTTCTTGAGGACACTTTTTGCGTCTGGTTAGTAACGCTGTCTGCAACCAACTGAACTGATTTCAACCGCCTAAACTTGTAAATTTCTGTATTTCAAGTCTTTGATTGGCTATTCCTAATCCAATAGAATACCTTCATTTAACTAAAGCTTTTTCTGATTGTTGATTGGCTATTTTTATAAACTGTCACTAAAATTACATTATTGCTTAAAAAAATCACAAGTAACATTTAAACTTACTAATTCATTATTGCCTCAAGTTTATCTCATTGTTACCTCATTGTTAGCAACTTTTAACCTATTATTCTCACAGTTCCTACATTTATAAATTACGTAATATATTCACATAACATATTACACATGGATACAGTAATACAAACATATACAATGACTGTTACTACATTTTTTTATATATTGTTACATACACATATGTAAAAAGGTGGGCTGTTATTGAATTTACATATTACATAATTAGACTGAAATTATTTAAGTGTTAAAAATACTGCCTCAAGGAAAAGTATAAGTATAGAAAAATTCAAAGAAATAACAAGAAATATCTCGGAAATGGTTCACTCCACCAAAAAGTATGTGACATAAATTGGGTATCTTAACGAGATCTACATCTTTTTGTGTAATAAAACTTTGTCTATCTCTTAGGGTTTACCACTTATGCAAAAACCATTCAAAAGAATAGGACTTTTGTGGACATTCCCAGAAAATTCAAGATATAACATTTTATTTCTCATGAAAATATCTTAAATGTATTATATTTTAATCAAAATCGTTAGTCATTTTTGGGAAAATCAAAATTTTCGAAAAATGTTCCTCTAAACGATACTCTGGGGTGGGGGATTTTCTTGAAAATATTCATTTCGCATCCACACACACACTCGCGCGCGCGCGAATCGTTTTCTAAAAGTGCTCTTTTTTTGGATTCAGGGTGCCTCAAAACATATTATATCTGTGTTGAAATTTCGGTATCAAATTTTTGGATGGAATGCAATACATTTTCTACTTCCTATACGTAGTAGATTAAGTAAAAGGTCTGATAAATTCCAAACTTGGTATTTAACCTCAGTATCTTTCAAAGTGCGATATGAGGGTTTTCAAGAATATCTCCCAGCCCCCTACTATCCTTTACATTGAACGCTTTTCGAATTTTTTTAAAAATAATCTGGAAAATAGCTGTAAGGATTTTGATTAAATTACGATATATTACAAATATTTACATGAAAAATAAAACGTATGTCTTGAATTTTCTGGAAGTATACTGTGAATTCCTCTTCATTCAGAAGGAATTTTATATAATCATATATAGCAGGTAAACTTTGAGCGATAGACGAAAACGGCTACACTAAAGATTTAGATATCTTTAAAACACAATTTACTTAATATAACTTTTTGTGATATAAGCCCTTTCCGAGATATCCGTTGTTAATGGTTCGTATAGTTCAATACTTTTCATTCTATAAAATCCTGTCGACATTCAGTTGTTTTTCCACCTTTCATACAAACAATATGTAATATTAAGGCCAGCATATAGCGTCCTATTCTTAAACATTTGACTATCGCTGTTGCTTTTGTATCTGTAAATAAATGTGTAATGTAACTATTTCTGCAAAAGGTTATATGGATTAAAATGAAGTGGAAAGAAAGATAAGCTTTCGTAAAAAATATTTAAAAGCTAGAGAAAGGTATGTAATGTGACACATCAGATTTTTACTCTTAGAAGTACATTTGCCATAGTACATTGTAGCGTTTTTCTTAATTTTCCCTACCGTTTACCTAAGATAAAGGGAATATTGCATGTCAACACCTCGATTTCGAAATTTTACCAATCTCGAAATCAAGATGTTGAACTTTATTAATTAAGGTAATGATAAAGGTCGGGACGGGGGCAGAACACTACACGCAGGCCAGTAGGCTTATTGTGTTTCCATATCCGGATGCCAGTATGGAGGGGGTCCCTAACGTTTCCAGATAGAACGCATTCGACTCCTCACGGTTCCCGCCCACAAGCCACCAACCTCCAGGGTCCCCGGGAGCGGAGCCTCACGCTGAGGAGAGCCCTAACTAGCCGGTATCGCAGCGACGCCAGCGAAAAATCCTTCACAGAGAGCAAGCCACCGCCCAGTCGTAACCCGCCGAACACCGTCTCCTGGTCCTACAACAGATGACAAGGAAGATAATGTGTACAGGAAATGAGGGGAAGGAGAGTGGTGGAAGAAGACGCCTAGCGACCCGGGGAAACCACGAAAAACCCATGGGCCAGAGTGGGCGGTCACTGGGGATCGATCCTGGGACTTCCCGAATGCAGGTCATTGACGTAACCGCCTGAGCTATCCCGCTCGGTAATTTAATAAATAATTTCCATAGTAATTCAGAATCACCACCTTTGGGAAAAGCACATGTTCCTAAGGATGCCACTCTAAAGTTGGGGAGTTACAGTAGACATAAAAACTTCAGCCTAAATGCGATTAACCCTAATAACGTTAACTGTGTTATGTTTGCATCACGTTATGACATTTCTGTAAAACAATTCAGGGTCACGAATTTCAACTATCGAAGCTTATATTCTCTTCCAGATTTTACACTCATACCAATGTTTGCAGGTGAGGATAAGCATGCCTAAAGGCAACCAATTTTCAAAATTTATACCAGCAGTTTGTCAATGCTTCATTTCAATGTCAATGTCATGTTTCCCCCTTAAAGTGCTCCTTAATATACAGTGCCCTTTTTACACACCGTGGCAACCGCACTGTAAAACGTGTGCCGGCCGCTACAGCTCGGACTCCCGCCGAAACGTTTTTAATATCCGCGCAACCGCCTTACATTCTCCTGGTTACAATTAGAATACAATTGCAATGATAATAAGTACGTACCTTATCATAAAAGTTGTTGGAAATGTTATCCTTCTCTACCCACACATTTCTAAAACTTTCTACCTAATTTTTTCAGAAAATTGTCATTTACATTCGAGAGTTCAATATCTAAAATTGAGCGAATTTCTCGCCTGATGTTTTATTTTAGTTATTCCAATATATGGAGGTTTGTTGCATATGTCTTACTTTTAATATCATCTTCAGGGCCACTTAACTGAATGTTGCTTTGCAAAATGTCAGTAATAGAGTAACTGACCCACGCTTTATATTCTTCTCTGACGAAGCATACTTCCATGTTTCGTCGCAAAATAACAGATACTAAATCACAGAGAAACCCGGTTGTACACATAGATTCCCTTGCATGACGCAAAAATTATTCTGTGTGGTGTGCAGTAAATGCATGCAGAATAAGGCCTTTATTTTCATGCAGAGAGATACAGGAATGGCTTACGCAATGTTTTTCAACATCTGATCGAAGTTGAGTGTTAATCTGGGTTTCTCCCACAAGACTTTTGCTAACGTACATATAGCAGATGAGTCATTAAGTAAGGACAGTTTTGAAGACAGGGTATTTATTAAAGGATTATGGCCCCCAAGATACTCTGATTTAACTGTATGCCATTTACATCTATGGGGGAACTTGGAAAATAAAGTGTACGCAAAAAAATAATAAAATACATTCGAAGAACTAAAAGAAAATATCAGTCGGAATACTCACTCAGTTTCAGATATTGAACTCTCGATGTGAAGGAAAATCACCTGAGAGGATGCCATAAATGTGTGGATAGAAGTGGACAATGTTTCAACATCTCTTACTATAAGATATGTGCCTTTTTTATCATTGCGATTATAACTAACTATGAAAAGGTGAGGCGGTTGCGCGGATATTATAAATGTTTCAACAGGAGTCCGAGCTTCAGCGGCCGGTACGGGGTCCTCCGTGCTTTAGCCACAATGTGAAAGAAAAGCACTGTAATACTCAATATGTATTTTTGTTTTACGGCATGCATTTAGTACAGACCTTTTTTTACATCATTTGTTATATTACGCCAGCAGTCCTCCCTTGGTTATTTTAGTATTTTGAATAACGTTATTTTGAAATGGGAGGATAGTATATGCCAGAAGATCATAAGAAGTTAATGAGTAGATAGTTTCTGCCAATGTGCTTTCCTTGTAGATGCCTTCTACATAAACTGCAAATATTACATACTATGACTACATCTTCCAGCTTTTTGAAGTGCAAATATTTAACTGTCCATCTAACATCTTGACGCTCCAAAGCTAGGTAACCATACACTGACAGTTTGATTTAAGGATTTTGAAAAAGTTCTGGTATAATTAACTCTCTAACATTAAACAGATAAGGAATACTATACACTAACCAGTCCGGGTCCTTTGCGGACCAATTTAATAATGTAACTCATTAGAACGAGTACTGTTAACATATAGCATTAATCTAAACATTTTTTATTAAATTGGAAATAAATCCAGAAGAGGAGAGCTTTGAAATAAACCGAAAATGCTTACTGAAATGTGTCAGCATAATGGACAAATGTATACTACTTTATTATTAGAATGCAAGGTGAAAACCATAATCAAAGAAGAATAGCACTTACCACAAGCTAAGACAAGTTATAACAGAACAGAAAATTCATGCTTTTTATGCAATATAAATATATATAACGTGTTATTGTTGTTATTTATTATTAAAAATCGAAGATTCATTCTCTTACACTGTACTACCATAAAATAATTTAAAAGTTTTAAGTATTTGTATGAGCACCATTAGGTAATTCCATCTGTGTAGTTCAAAATGTTTCCTTTTAACCAGGAAAGCAAATCTACTGATTAGGAAACATTTATTAAACGATAGGAAAAAGCCAAAAAAAGTGTTACTCGTATAACCCCAAGCAATGCTTCTACCGTTTTTAAGGTGTATTTTAAAGCTCCAAAGTCTGTTTTATTTCTCAGGGTTAATTGTGAAGCTAAAGATTTAAATTGCATTCAGCTTTGTATTTTACATTGCATGCCGCATTTCAAAGCAGATTATTTCTGGCTTTAATCCAGAAACTCATTTCAAAGTTGATTATATGCGGCTTTAATCCAAAGCGTGTGACATAATTAAAGGTATAAATTAATTCTGTTATTTTCCGCCTGCTGCGACATAATATGAGGGACATGGGCATGACAATGTGTATGCTGCACTAAAAACATCCGCAGGGAATTGAGTTTGTCGCCAACGGTGATGGCAATTACCTCATTTCTTTACGCATTTTGATTGCGCTGTTCTCCCAGGTCGTGTCCACTTCCCCTGTCAGCGGGGAATCCGAATTTTCACAAAAATAGAGCGCCTGTTCTTGCGGTCCAGAAAATAAAGTGTAGTAAAAATGTACTCTACTAACTTAAAATAAATAATTTATTCAACCATTATAAACTGATGTTCAGATAGTGCACAATTGGTATATAAATCCATAGAAACTAATGAATTTATTAATCCAGATAAATTTCATTATACCTTTGTTGTACATATAAGAAGGATACGGTAGCCCAAAGTGACAGTCAGGATTTTAAAAAATCTGATGTGTTACACTCACATGACTTTCTCTATTCTTGTACAAATTATATTTACAAACGCTTATTCTCCATATGCTTCATGTTAATCGAGATGTTAATCTAATTGCTAATTTTCTTGTAGATGCAAGGGGAATTGGTAGGCTTTAAGCGATAGTCGACTATTTTAAGAGCTGGTTGCTATGTGGAGTATTCCATTCTCTTTGCATCACCAGGACAAAAAAAAATGAATAACGAATTCGCATTTGAGAAAAAGTATAAGTATTTGGAAAATTTAAGTGAATAACAAGCAGTATCTCGAAAATGGTTCACTCAACAACAAAAATGTATATGACATAAATTGTGTATTTTAACGCGATCTACATTTTTTGTGTAGTAAAATTTTGTCTATCTTTTATGGTTTATCAATTATGCAAAAGTCGTTCACAATGAAGAATACTTTTGGAGACATTCCCAGAAAATTCGAGATATGCATTTCATTTGTCATGAAAGTATCTTAAACATATGGTATCTTAATCAAAATCGTTATAGCCATTTTTGAGAAAATTAAAATTTCGAAAAATGTTCCATGTAAAGGGTAATCTGGGGTGGGGGGATTTCCTTGAAAACCTTCGTGTCGCATCTCTGGAAGATACTAAACCTAAATACCAAGTTTGGTGTTTATCCGACTGTTCGATTCTGAGTTATGCTGTTCACAGACACACACACACACACACACACACACACACGGACATGTTTCCAAAAATGCTTCCGGTAAAATCTCGGTATCGAATTTTTGGGTGGAATACAATACTTCCCCTACTTACTACACGTAGTAGAGAAAGTAAAAACGGATCAATCTGTGGTAACTGAGAAAAGCCATGCTCTTTGCGTGACCACTAAAACAAAACAACGAATAGCGACCTTCTGCTTGAGAAACGTATATAAGTATTTGAGTATTCAAACCAAAAACGGAAATTGTGAACGTCACAAAATATTTTATTTGACATATATTGTGTGCTTTAACAAATCTACGTTTTAGTAAGATTTTGTCTACCTTTTACGGTTTACCAGTAATACAAAAGTCATTAAGTGAAATGCACTTCATAGGCTATTCCCAGAAATTCCAAGATATGAATTTTATTTGTTATGCAAATACCTAAAACATAGGGTATTTTAAACAAAGCTGTTTTTGATAAAATCAGAAACACAATCATTTTACATGTAGTTTGGGAAAGGGGATTTTCTTGAACTTTTTTCTGTTCCATCCTGGACGATGCAGAAGTTGAATACCTTTCGTTTTTGAGTTATACTGTTTACAGACACACACTAATACACACATACATTTGATTCACACTTCAAGACTATGGGAAGGATAGGGAATCATCTTAGCTAACTCTAAAACATAAGGAGTGGGTGTTACCAGCAGAATTGCAAAAAAAGGTTAAAAATATTATTAGATACCAAGCAAGCTGAAGCACTATGGCTGGGACTATTGAGAATATAGTAAAGGTTAAAATAAATACTAGTAAAGACTTCAACGTGTAAAATGAATTATAGGCTTGCTAACTCAACAGATAAGTAAATTTACTGCAAAATACTTTCCTTTAGGCAAGTCAATCAACACTGCAGCATAGAAACTACGGCTAAAACTGCTAAGCATATCTTGTAGGTAAAATCAGAGCCACGAAAGACTTTAACCTGACAAATATAAAATGGCATCCGTCTCAACAGATTGCCCGTAAACTACTTTCATTTGTAGCTCAATCTGTTCAGCACGTATTTAAAACGAAGTGAAAGTCATCAATGAAGTGTAAGCAAAACCGTTTACAATGGATGCAAAGTTTAGTTACTTGCCAAAAAGGAGCAAAAAGTCCATACCGCAATACTTGAAAACTCAAGATCGACCTTTCAGCCAACATCCGTTAGCAGAATATAATTTGGTCCTGCAATAAAACTCCCCGAGGAAGCCTCGAGCTTAAAACTAGAGAAATAACAAAACGTTTTAAATTAATAAAAACCAGCCACTGGGCGATCAGTATAAAATAACTTGTTTTCTCTGCAAAGAAATCAACTGCAGCAAGCCGGCATACTCACCCAAGCCAACAGGCGCAGGCAAAAAACATACGTCTCTCAACTCCCTCCAGGAATCCAGAAATCGAGAGCAGGTCGCCCAGGCTAACCTCAGCGGAATGTAAAATCGCCGCAGTACCTAGCGGCTAGTACGGCTTTACCTGTACGATAAAATAGGTTTTCAGTTTACGCAAGCTTTTGTATCGTATGTCACTGGGCGGAGCTTCGCTTCCTGTGCTGCCATTTGCTGAGTCCTTGCGAACCTCCGAGCGGACAAGAGTTCAGATGGCGACCAATCCCATAGCTGCTTAACTTCTATAACCGCTTGCGTAGTAGTAAAAGTATGCAGGTCGATTGGCAGCGAAGCAAGATAGGATGTAGGTATAGGATTTGGAATTACCAAGTTAATAAGAGGGCGGGTTACTGCTGAACGGTCACTCGTCCAGTTAGTGACCAAGCCCAAAGATTGCTTAACTTGGGGGTAATCAAGTGGGTTATTGGATGGGTCGCCGCTGATTGGTTATTTATCCAACTAGCGACCAAGCCCAATACAGCTTAACTTGGGGAGTGTAGATGGATTGGTAGTCCTTATTCAAGCGGTCCCATGGCGTCTTTGGGTAGACGGTAGCTCTTCCGTCTTCTGGGGTGTGGTCTCCCACCACTTAAGCAAGTGACTTGCCACCCGAGCTGACCAGCTGTCTCCGAGCAGACTACGCTCAAAATAAGACAAGCTGGCAAGCGCACGACAGGCAGGCAACCTAATTCCGAGAAATTCAAGATCGACCAACACACTACTCCTCCTTTCCCCCGATTGGCTAATGTACACCTTTGAATAGCGATGTATGCAATCAAGCCTTGTGCAATGCAAAGTCAGGTGATAAAAGCGATAAAAACACTTTAATAGATGGCTTTCGTCATCGTGAGAGGCAGGTTTAAACCTAAGGATCCTCCTACCATTTTGAATATAAGAATTTACATGCATTCCAGGTGCATTAACTCTTTTACCCAGAATATGTACTTGATTCATACGTTATGAAAATGTAAATTCGAATATATTAAGATAAATTATATTAAATAAGAAACTAGATTGTATCGCACAAAACAGCCAATGAGAGATGACTAGTGCGCATAGCAGTTAGGAGATATGGGGCAAAGTTATATGGAACAGGGATTAGAAGCCAGTCTGATTATTTTGGATGGTGGGTCGAACACATTTTCTCATCACTCTATCTTTGGAACGCAACACTTAGTCAAATGCGGCTTTCATTTTGATTATGACAATGTTCATTTTCTACACTTTCAACCTCATTGATACCATTTATAATAATTATGCATTTATAGTTATTCAATGTACATAGTCTGCTTTTACTATCTGCGGCTGCGTATATTTTTCCAAATTTAAACCCATCTTTCATTAGCATTTGCTTTCTCCTGTTTGTTCCACTTTCGATTAACTCCATAATGCACTAAGTCTCGAATCCCTGTGCACACATGAAGCAGTACAGTGTTTACCTGCTGCCTGTTCACTCAAGACTGCATGCAATACTTTACATTGTGTCGCTTTGTATTAACTGGCAAAGTAAATCTGTTGGTAATGGAGCTTACCAGTATGGCTTTCATTGACGTCAGAGTTTGTTTACAACCCAACTGAGCTAAATTCTCTAACATTACTATAATACTTTGGTAATTTCGTAATTATATGTATAACATTTTAACATTGACACCCCCTAGAAGACAAGGCCTGAGCTATTACTATTGATATAACCAATGTGGACATCAGAAAGGGCCATGGTTTGGTTTGCGTTACATTTGCACATGAAGTTGTTAATTGGGTTTTATTTAACGCTATATAGTATAGTTAGGAACTCACGGACTCGTGCCCTAGGAGGAATTTGAACCAGCGAATCCGCAATTGTTTCTGTAGTTTTGCGCCTCGGAGTGCCGAAGTCAAAGCCTTCAGCGACCAAAACTATATAACAAGTACACCTTTCAAGAGTAAAGTTTAATACATTTGTTGTAAATATGATCTAGGTGTGGAGCGAAAATACTGTGATGCTAACTGCCCAATCGGCAAAATAGAACGTCTGTGTTCAAATCTTTGACAGACGAAGAAGAGAATGGGAAATGGATCGGGTCCATCAGAAAAGAGGACTTTAATCCCATCAAGAATTTTGGGATAAACCTCAGTTAATATATTATATATGGGGTGGATCATTTGAGACTGTAAATATCTAAACATTGTAGAAATAAATGTCTCGAATAAACGCTGCTTGATATTATGGGGGGAAGTAAATTCCATTAGTCGCGTTTTGTTTGGAGAACGCTGCGAGGTCATTTTAGGGTCAATTTATTACTTTCTCTACTACGTATAGTAAGTAGGGGAAGTATTGTATTCCACCCAAAAATTCGATACCGAGATTTTACCGGAAATACATGTATTGAGACCCCCTGAATCCAAAACAAGCATTTTTGGAAACATGTCCGTGTGTGTGTGTGTGTGTGTGTGTGTGTCTGTCTGTCTGTCTGTGTGTCTGTGTGTCTTTGAACGGCATAACTCAGAAACGAACAGTCGGATAAACACCAAACTTGGTATTTAGGTTCAATATCTTCCAGAGACGCGACACGAAGGTTTTCAAGAAAATCCCCCCACCACAGACTACCCTTTACATGGAACATTTTTCGAAAGTTTTAATTTTCTCAAAAATGGCTCTAACGATTTTGATTAAAATATCATATGTTTAAGACATTGTCATTATAAATGAAATGTATATCTCGAATTTCCTGGGAATGTCTCCATAAGTGTTCTTCATTGTGAACGACTTTTGCATAACTGGTAAACCATAAGAGATAGACAAAATTTTACTACACAACAAATGTAGATCGCGTTAAAATACACAATTTATGTCATATACATTTTTTTTGTTGAGTGAACCGTTTTCGAGATATTGCTTGTTATTCCCTTAAATTTTCCAATACTTATACTTTTTCTCAAACTCGTTATTCATTTTTTTTATGTCCTGGACTTGCAAAGAGAATGGAATGCGCCACATAGCAACCAGCGCTTAAAATATTTGACTATCGCTTAAAATCTACCATATTCCCCTTACATCTACAAGAAAATTAGCAATAAGATTAACATCGCGATATCTCGATTAACATGAAGCATACGGGGAATAAGCGTTTGTAAAAATAGTTTGTACAAGAGTAGAGAAAGTCATGTGAGTGTAACACATCAGATTTTTTTATGTCCTGGACATGCAAAGAGAACGGAATGCGCCACATAGCAACCAGCGCTTAAAATATTTGACTGTCGCTTGAAATCTACCATATTCCCCATGCATCTACAAGAAAATTAGCAATAAGATTGACATCTCGATTAACATGAAGCATACGGAGAATAAGCGTTTGTAAAAATAGTTTTCACAAGAGTAGAGAAAGTCACGTGAGTGTAACACATCAGATTTGTTACTTTCTCTACTACGTATAGTAAGTAGGGGAAGTATTGTATTCCACCCAAAATTTTGATACCGAGATTTCACCGGAAATACATGTTTAGAGACCCCCTGAATCCAAAAAAAGCATTTTTCGAAACATGTCCGTGTGTGTGTCTGTGTGTGTGTGTCTGTCTGTCTGTCTGTGAACAGCATAACTCAGAAACGAACAGTCGAATAAACACCAAACTTGGTATTTAGGTTCAATATCTTCCAAGGATGCGACACGAAGGCTTTCAAGAAAATCCCCCCACCCCAGAGTAACCTTTACATGGAAGATGTTTCGAAAATTTTAATTTTCTCAAAAATGGCTCTAACGATTTTCATTAAAATATCATATGTTTAAGATATTTTTATGACAAATAAAATGTATATCTTTAATTTCTTGGGAATGTCTCCAAAAGTATTCTTTATTGTGAACGACTTTTGCATAACTGGTAAACCATAAGAGATAGACAAACTTTTACTACACAAAAAATGTAGAGCGCGTTAAAATACACAATTTATGTCATATACATTTTTTTTTGTTGAGTGAACCATTTTCGAGATATTACTTCTTATTCCCTTAAATTTTTCAATACTTATTTTCTAAATGGGAATTCGTTATTCATTTTTTTTTGTCTTGGATATGCAAAGAGTATTAATTTGTGGCAAAAAGAATGGTGCTGCACATAGCAACCAGCTATTAAGAGATATGTATGTGCTTATATTGCCCTTGCAAATACAAAACAAGGGGAACATATTAGGCCTTAAGCGATGGTTAAATATTTTTAGAACCGGTCGCTATGTGTAAAATGTAATTCTCTTTGCATGTCAAAAGATCGTTTCTGCAAATGTTTATCTCGATTAATATGAAATAGATGGAGAATAAGCGTTTGTAAAAATAGTTTTTACAAGAGTAGAGAAAGTCATGTGAGTGTAACAATCAATTTTTTTTTAAATGGGAACTACTTTTTTATTCCGTTTACTCACTCCTCATAAAACATTTATATAAAGCACTTTGTAATTTTTCTTGTACCAACGGAAATAACAATGAAAATTCTGAATGGCTGTGTACGAAGAGCGCAATGAATGGTTGGACTATTCATGGATGGTTATTTGAGGATCAAATTATCTTTCGCAATTATTGGGAACCAACATGTTTTATTTTGTTTCCTTATTCCTCATCACAAAATAAAAAGCTTTTTATAAACCATTTTCTAAAGAGAAAACAACATACAAAGTGTAGGTTCCCATTAAAAAAATTCTGATGTGCTACACTCACACGACTTTCTCTACTCTTGTACGAACTATTTTTACAAACGCTTATTCTCCATATGCTACATGTTAATCGAGATATCTAGATGTTAATCTTATTGCTGATTTTCTTGTAGATGCAACGGGAATATGGTAGACTTTAAGCAATAGTCAAATATTTTAAGAGCTGGTTGCTATGTGGCGCATTCCATTCTCTTTGTATGTCCAGTACGCAAACAAAATGAATAACGAATTCCCATTTCAGAAAAAGTAAGTATTGGAAAATTTAAGGGAATAACAAGCAATATCTCGAAAATGGTTCACTCAACAACAAAAATCTGATGTGTTACACTCACATGACTTTCTCTACTCTTGTACAAACTGTTTTTACAAACGCTTATTCTCCATCTACTTCATGTTAATCGAGATATACATTTACAGACTATATCTTAGTGCTAATTTTCTTGTAGATGTAAGGGGAAAATGTATTTACAAGGGCAATATAGAAAAACAGTAGCCTTTAAGCACATACATATCTCTTAATATCTGGTTGCTAGGTGCAGCACCATTCCCTTTGCCACAGATTATAACTCTTTGCATATCCAAGACAAAAAAATTAATAACGAATTCCCAGTTTAGAAATAAAGTATTGAAAAATTTAAGGAAATAACAAGTAATATTTCGAAAATGGTTCACTCAACAAAAAAAATGTATATGACATAAATTGTGTATTTTAACGCGATCTACATTTTTTGTGTAGTAAAATTTTGTCTATCTCTTATGGTTTACCAGTTATGCAAAAGTCGTTCAATATGAAGAATACTTTTGGAGACTGCGGCGCTCACCTCCTCATCCGTGCTGTAGCTTACCTTGATGCTTCTCCCGTTGCTTCCAGAAGTTCTCAGCGTGTTGGTTCTTCTATTTATCCTCGGCTAGCTGCAGTAATTTTCCTTAAATTATATGGGAGCATGGACTTATCCTCGGTAAAGGAAAACGTAGATCTCGGGTGGTGATATAGGAAGACATAGACTTGCTTTGTTTATGAAAAGATGACACTGCCGTTTCTTTTTATTTAATTAACACTCGTAGTATACAAAACTGGTATTGCCGCTGTAAAATACTGTCCACCGCTGTTAAACTATGGCGTGGATATGGCACGAAATATAACTATTCTTATTGTCGCTTTAAGAGTAGCAGATCTTAGGTGTGTTGCTAGAAGTATCTTGATTCCCTGTTTTGGCGCGATATCTCACACATCCTGCAGCATCTCTCCCTGACCACACATTACGAAAACTCTCGAATAAAATGCAATACTAAGCTGACATGACAAATTTGACTTGATTCCCTTTTTGGCGCGATATTTCACACATCCTGCAGCATCTCTCCCTGACTACACATTACCAAAACTGTCGAATAAAATGCAATACTAAGCTGACATTACAAAGCTGACTTGATTCCCTTCTTGGCGCGATATCTCACGCATCCTGCAGCATCTCTCCCTGACCACACATGACATGAACTGCCCCCAATTTTCCCCAAACAGATCCATTTATAGTCTCAGGCTCCTGAGGCTGCTTCCTTTCCTATTGGTACATTTTTAGCGCGACTCAACGCGTCTAACTATTTCGAATAAACTTCCAGGGATTTCATTGGTCCAATTTTAATATAAATCGCGGCTTTTCCTACATGTACCGTTAGATTGTCCTTCTCACTCACTTGGTCACGGCGAATTATCAAATAATGGGACAAAGGCTCTACACCCTCGCTGTAGGAATAATAGCACTGCGACCGAAGAGAGGTAATAAAACTAGGTTTTCTGCCTTCGAAAGCACTATTCCTGTAGCTAAAACATTCCACCGTGGACAGTATTTTAACATAGCGCTTAAATTATTTACATTAAACCATTTATAACTCTACTAATATTAGTAACCTAGATAGATACATAATGTTAAATCACCCTTCTTAAAATATACAAGCAGTATGAGAAAAAGATATTTACATAGTAAGATTTAATATCAATAAAAGTTAATTAATCAATTATCTATAATTATGGTTCTCGGGCTCGGCCTAAAGTTGCCGTTTCAAATTGCCCTGTTCTGGAAAAGAAGAAATTTTTGAGCACTTGATACAATTTTCTTTTCCAGAATAATTCCTCTGATTATGGCCTTTGTTCGTTTGTTTTGTTGACATAGACCCTTCGCTATACCGGTTCCTTCACAAGGGTTCTGCCAAACCAGTGGTGTTTACATTTGGGTCGTTCACTCTACATTTGTTATGGTTGATCCCCTCTCACCATTTAAAAACAGGTTTCCGAGAGACATTCTTACACAATACATTTCCCGCACACGAATAACTTGTGGTGCAAACAAATACTCTAATACCCAATTTAAGTTCTAAAATTAAAACTATTTACATACATATTGGTACATAATTATTATGCCTTTATTTATTTCTTTACATCCTTATTTATCGGGTGTATTACCTTTACTATTTGTTCATAGGGTTGCTACCTCATTTCGAGTAAAACTAACCTGATTCTTTTCATTACGTTCTTCACCCTTCTCATTCTCTAAACATTTGTATGGTTTGAGCAACTGTTTATGATATCTCCCTACGATCTTGGAATTCTTTATTTCTTGTAACTCAAATGTATCCGAGCCAAAAATGTTAATCACCCGGTATGGACCTTTAAATAAATTTTCCATTCTATGATACCTTTTGTTCAGAATGCTAGACTTTTTCTTGTCCCGTACCAATACTAAGTCTCCCAATTTGATCAACCAGTGTTTTCGTTTCTTCTTCTTAAACTTTTCTTTTCTTTTCTGCGCCTTATTGGCCATTCTTTCAAAAGCTTTCTTAAACATCTCTTCTTCCGTTAGTGCTTTCGGATCTTTAGCTTCTAGTGTCTGTGGTAATTCCCCTTCAAGTGTTTCCATTAATTTCCCCTTCATCAGCTCGATGGGCTTATAACCGGTAGTAGGGCTCACACTTTCATTTAAAATACTTTCGATGCGCTGATAGTGATTTGCCCAATCACTGTGTTTTTTATTGGCCAAAATTCTCAAATAAACCGAAATGTCCCGTATTATTCTTTCGCAGGGATTGCTTTGTGGGTGGTATTTTGAGCAATGATACAACGTGATTTCGTTTTCTTTTAAGGTGTCTACAAATTTTCTGCTGGTAAATATTGAAGCATTATCACATAAAATTGCCTTCATCTTTCCAAATTGTGGAACATACGACTTCATTATCTTCCTTAGGCATGTTTCACTTGTAATCTTCCTGACTGGGTAAATTTTCACAAATTTTGAAAATACATCTATTAACACTACTATATACTTAAATCCAAATTTACTACGAGGCATCTCACCATGACAGTCCAAGGTCACTAACATGCCTGGTTTTTCTCTTAGTATGGAGTTTGTCTCGTATTCGTATTGTATATTCAATGGCTTTGCTTTTTGACATTGTAAGCATGTCGAAATTATTCTCCTTACTTTATGGTGTAATTTTGGAATATACATATTTTCTTGGATCATTAAAGCGGTGCGTTCTGAGCCAGAATGTGCTAGAGCTTGATGGAACGTGTTTATGAGTTCATTCTCCATGTTCTTAGGTATATACGTCTTCCATTTCTGTATTTCACTGCTATGTAGTTTATACAACACGCCCCCTTTTACCCCTATGTTTCCCTTGATATCTTCATCTATTTCTGGGGCCTTTTTTATTAATTTATTTAACTTCTCATCTCGTCGCTGCTGGTCCCCTATTCCTTTTAATTCCTTTATCAAACTTTTACTCAAGGGTATTTCAATACTCATTAAGGTTACTTCATTTTTAGGGCGTTCTATTCTCTCCGGTATTTCATTTTTGTTATGTAACCTAGACAGCAAATCGCTAAAGACATTTGTTTTTCCTGGAATGTGTTTCACCTCAACATCATACGAAAGAATCTCATGGATGTACCTAGATAATTTAGTACTCGTAAGCCGACAACGTTTCATAAATGAAAGACTCACATGGTCTGTGTATATAGTAACCTTCTGTAGATATATATATGATCTAAATTTCTGTAGTGCGTAATACACAGCACAGATCTCTAATTCGGTAACCGAAGCATTTTTCTCTATTTGACTTAAACCTCTCGAAGCGGTACTTATCACGTGCAGTTGATTTTCCTCATCTGATTGGGCTAGGACACACCCATATCCGTGACCTGAAGCATCCACGTAAATTACATATGGTAGGTTGTCCTTGGGTCTCTCTAGTAGAATTGATTTCGCAAATAGTTCTTTTATCTTTTCAAAAGCTTTCTGGTGTACCTCGTCCCATTTCCATCGCACTTTCTTTTTAAGTAATTCGCGCAAAGGTGCTATTTCTGCGGCGTACCTCAGGATAAATTTGCTTTGATAATTTAGCACTCCAAGAAACGACCTAACCTGCTTAACACTCTTGGGCGCTGGTATTCTTCTCACAGCCGCTACTCTTTCTTCGTTTGGCTTCATTCCTCTATCATTAATTACATAACCTAGAAATTCCACCTCGCGGATGCAAAATTTGGATTTATTAATGTTCACCGTCATACCGTTTTCTCTCAGCTTTCTAAGCACATAATCCACATGTTTAATATGCTCATCAAAATTTTCATCAACTATTAGAGAATCGTCGATATATTGGATCAAAAATTCGTCGGCTGAGTCGCCAAATATTTTATCGATGGCTCTTAATAGTCCACTACATGACGTAAGCATACCAAAAGGCATTCTCAAAAATTCGAACTGTTTCCCAAAAAATAAAAAAGAAGTATACTTTCTAACATCCTCGTGGAGCTCAATCTGCCAGTATGACGCCGTTAAATCAATAGTGGAGAAATACTTGCCTTTGGTTATTTTGGACAGCAATTTTTCTACACTTTCGCTCCGAAATCTGTCTGGTTGAGTATGTTTATTTATCTTTCGACCATCTATCGTCATCCTAAGTTCGCCATTGCGTTTCGTCACCCAACATAATGGACTGCTGTATGGAGAATTTGACTTTTGTATTATTCGGTCTCTCAACATTTTATCGATCACTTGTTTGGCTCTCTCCCTTAATGCAATCGGAATATCCCGATACTTGTGTGTGAAGGGTGCAATATCTTGTACCTTAAAACTGTGTTTGTATGCTTTGCACTTGCCTGGGACGTCCGAAAATACCGCTTTGTTTTCTTGTAACATTCGCCTTAATAGATGCCTTTGTGTCTCTGTGAGGTTCTCGGCAAGGGTCACTTTCTCCTCTACTGCTTCTACCTGGCTGCCGGTATCTTGGAATTCTTTATTTCGGGCGTAACCATAATCTCTCTCATTGTACTCCGTATACCCGTTGTAAAACCTGTCAGCGAACGCATGCATCTCATCGGTTTCTTCCCCTTGTACTATAGCAATTAATTTCTCACCCCTACCTGTTTGTACTAATTGTACGAAAAATCTTTCTTCGGCGATATCTTCTTCTCCTTGGGTTTTGTTATAAGTATCCTGCTTCATACCCTCTACAAAAGGGATTTCTAATAGATTTCTGTTCTTCTCTATTTTCAAAACTTTATCAGCAAAGTCAACCCTAGCTCTTAATTCAAACAAAACGTCACACCCAATCAAAATGTCACAAATCAAATTATTGATTACCAGAAAAATAAACTCAAATTTTTCTTCTCCTATTTTCATGTTCAACATTACTTGCATTTTTATTCGGGTAACCTCTTTGTTAACTGCTACCCGGCATACCGTGTTCCTTATGGGTAATGTCATTAGCTTAATTCCTTTATTTACCAGGTTCTGATATAACCTCAGGCTGCATACACTCACATTGGCTCCAGAGTCTATTAAAGCGTTATGTTCTTCATCCAACAATACTACTTTTATGCTAGGGGAATCTGTCAGATCCTTTTCCGAGTGATTTTGAATAGTAGTTATCAATTCTCCCAGTATAAAGTCATTTTTGAGCCCTGTTTCACATTTTCTGTTTATTTGAGAATTTTGCGCGCTTAGAATCCGCTCCGAGCTCTTGAATGGATCCTGTCTTAGTTTTCCGGGTTATCGACACTATTTGGTGCTCCGCTAGTCTCTTCCACATTTCCCTCTCTCTGCATTTGCCTATAGTTTCCTCTGCTTCCTCTAAAATGTCCCCGGGAAGGTCTTTCTCTCCTTTCGTTTCTTTCTGGGTAATTTTCGTCATACCTCTCTCCTATATCGCTTTCCCCTCGGTCAGAAAAATAATGTTCCCTGGATCTGTTTTCATTGTTTCTGCCTCTCCTATAGTTAAAACGGCCCCTATATCTTGGTCTGGTTTGTATAACATTTAGGTGATATTGGTTATCACCTTCCCTCCTGAAACGGTTATTTTGACAGTTTCTGTTCCCGGATTGAGGCACGTCGTTCCAGTATCTCTCTCTGGGGTTATAGTTCCCTCTCGCGTTTCCTCTCCAGTTCGCATTCCTTGCATTATCCGGTATTGGTCGAACTGTATAGTTTTGTCCGTGGTTCCTACTACTTGTCTCGAATGATGATACCAGCTCAATCAGTTCGGGAATAGAATTTGGCTTCGCAATGAGTAGGTAATGGTGTATACGTTCTGGATAATGTGGTACGATCATATTAATGAAATCCCTCTCGCTTATGGGTGGCTCGATTAGTCTACTACTCTGTGCTTTAGTTAGCAAATAATCTACCATGCTTAGGTTTCCGCGTTCATCGTACTTGCCATTAACTAGGATAGATCTCACCTGGTTCTGAGTATTAGTACTCCAATACTTATTCAAAAATGCCCTTCTGAAATATTCAAAATTATTATTCTCTCCCAAAGTCAATCTTACCCATTGGAGAACCCTTTGACGTAAACCTTTACGAACGATTAACATCTTTAGCTCGTCCGGAATTTGCTTCAAACGGAAATACTCCTCAAGATCATTTAGGTATTGTTTAGGATTATCAGCCGAATTTTCCTCGAAAGTAGGTACCCCTATCTCATTTAATAAATGGTAGTTTGCATTACTTGCATGGTTAGGTGTACATTGGTGCCCTGGATTGAAATTATATGGGTCGGCAGCTGGACTTTGGCCTCCATTTGCCTCCCTAAAAGTAGTGCTAGTTTCACTGGGTGAGCTATCATCACTCTGTCTCACACTTATCCCTAGTCTACCCATAGAGCGTTTTAACTCCTTTACACAGTTTTCATGCTCTTCCACCCTCTTCACAATTTCATGATGATTTGAGAGCTGTTCAGTCATTTTTGACGAAAGTTCATTCATCTTTCCCTGATCCTTTTCTAACACTATTCTAATTTCTTTGAATTCCCTTTGAATGTTAGATTCTAAGGTACTTTGTTTTTTTTCTAAAGAAACATTTACAGCTCTTAAGTCATCATCCAATTGCTCCTTTATGGCTAAGCTGGTAACACTTAATTCTGTTTCTACATCCTTCCTTAGTTTTTCTACATCGTTTCTTAGACATAGTTGTCCTGCCTGAATTTCTTGCACTACCTTCCCTTGCTGACTGAATTTGGAGTCCAATTGACTTTGTAATCGGGTGACCTGTTCACCTAAATATTCCCTCATCTCCTGAGCTAATTCCCCTCTCATCTTCCTGTTTTCCTCTCTGACATATTCACCTATCTGTATACTCTGCTCATTTAATTTCCCTTCTAAATTTTTATTTTGTTCACTCAAATTTCTTTTTGAGTCCTTCCTCTGCTCATTTAAGTCCTTACCCATCTCGTCTATCTTTGTGCTCAAATGTTGAAGCAATATTAGCAGCTGGTTTTGACCTGCGTCAATGACCTGCTCAATCGGTGATTGCCTTTCTAGCCTAACTTCTACTTCTGCTGCACCCATATTTTCTCCCTCTGTTGTTATGCTGACAATAGCCTCCCTATTCAGTTCTTCCAAATCTTCCCTTGACCTACTCATGGTTCCGTTAGCAAGTTCTACCTCCCTAGTAATGACTTTACCCCCTCTCAATAACATGTGTTCACAAAACTGAGTCACTACTCTGCATGCCTTTTTGTTTGTTTTTGAATAAATGTTCTAACCTGTATTTTTTTCAATGTTAACTGATGCGTTCCGGGTTCGACTCCTGGTGAAGTTCTAGAAGCGATGTTCTCAGCTGTTTTGTTGTCCCACGTAGGTAGACTAGAAGTTCGCGTTGTAATTTTGTTCTGCTGTGCCCCTTTCCTCTGAAGATCCTTCGTCCGTTCGTTGTTTCCTAGTCCTCCGTTTGTGTCGTTCTTCCCTTCGAGCTCCACGTTATGGCGCCAGTTTGCGGCGCTCACCTCCTCATCCGTGCTGTTAGGCTTACCTTGATGCTTCTCCCGTTGCTTTCAGAAGTTCTCAGTGGGTTGGTTGTCTTCTATTTATCCTCGGCTAGCTGCAGTAATTTTCCTTAAATTATATGGGAGCATGGACTTATCCTCGGTAAAGGAAAACGTAGATCTCGGGTGGTGATATAGGAAGACATAGACTTGCTTTGTTTATGAAAAGATGACACTGCCGTTTCTTTTTATTTAATTAACACTCGTAGTATACAAAACTGGTATTGCCGCTGTAAAATACTGTCCACCGCTGTTAAACTATGGCGTGGATATGGCACGAAATATAACTATTCTTATTGTCGCTTTAAGAGTAGCAGATCTTAGGTGTGTTGCTAGAACTATCTTGATTCCCTGTTTTGGCGCGATATCTCACACATCCTGCAGCATCTCTCCCTGACCACACATTACGAAAACTCTCGAATAAAATGCAATACTAAGCTGACATGACAAATTTGACTTGATTCCCTTTTTGGCGCGATATTTCACACATCCTGCAGCATCTCTCCCTGACTACACATTACCAAAACTGTCGAATAAAATGCAATACTAAGCTGACATTACAAAGCTGACTTGATTCCCTTCTTGGCGCGATATCTCACGCATCCTGCAGCATCTCTCCCTGACCACACATGACATGAACTGCCCCCAATTTTCCCCAAACAGATCCATTTATAGTCTCAGGCTCCTGAGGCTGCTTCCTTTCCTATTGGTACATTTTTAGCGCGACTCAACGCGTCTAACTATTTCGAATAAACTTCCAGGGATTTCATTGGTCCAATTTTAATATAAATCGCGGCTTTTCCTACATGTACCGTTAGATTGTCCTTCTCACTCACTTGGTCACGGCGAATTATCAAATAATGGGACAAAGGCTCTACACCCTCGCTGTAGGAATAATAGCACTGCGACCGAAGAGAGGTAATAAAACTAGGTTTTCTGCCTTCGAAAGCACTATTCCTGTAGCTAAAACATTCCACCGTGGACAGTATTTTAACATAGCGCTTAAATTATTTACATTAAACCATTTATAACTCTACTAATATTAGTAACCTAGATAGATACATAATGTTAAATCACCCTTCTTAAAATATACAAGCAGTATGAGAAAAAGATATTTACATAGTAAGATTTAATATCAATAAAAGTTAATTAATCAATTATCTATAATTATGGTTCTCGGGCTCGGCCTAAAGTTGCCGTTTCAAGACATTCCCAGAAAATTCAAGATATACATTTCATTTGTCATGAAAATATCTTAAACATATGATATTTTAATCAAAATCGTTAGAGCCATTTTAGAACATTAAAATTTTCGAAAAATATTCCATGTAAAGGGTAATCTGGGGTGGAGGGATTTTCTTGAAAACCTTCGTGTCACATTTCTGGAAGATACTGAACCTAAATACCAAGTTTGGTGTTTATCCGACTGTTTGTTTCTGATATTGCGTTCACAGACACACACGGACATCTTTTCAAAAATGCTTTTTTTTTATTCAGGGGGTATCAAAACATGTATTTCCGGTGAAATCTCGGTATCGAGTTTTTGGGTGGAATATAATACTTCCCCTACTTACTATACGTAGTAGAGAAAGTAAAACTTAAATTTACTCTAAAATTACTTATCATAAGGTTCTCCAAACAAAACACGACTACCGGCATTTAATTTCCCCCTTAATATCAAGCAACTGTTAAAGACATTTCTTTCCACAACGCTTAGTTTTGTAGACATTGGGCAGTCTCAACTTAAAAGATCCATCCTGTGTGTATATGTATATATCCACAACCATATTAATCTCTGTATAATTATAACATAGTGAATCTTCAGGTTTAATGCACGCTAGTAGTTACGAGAGATATTTCATCTACCAAAGCTGCTTTGTATGTCATAATAGCACTGGCAAAGCCTGAAACATGATTTAGGTAATTGTTACTCAGGCTTCTTACTCTGGGTAACCATCACAGTGTGTCTCATTAGCTTAAGTAAACTCAGCAAATATGAGTAGTAGTTACAGTAATGAGTAGTTACAGAGAGATATTTTATGTAAAAACACTTTTTGTTTCATAATAACATTGACAAATGGCTGGCCCCATAGCTCAGTCGGTAGAGCACCTGCCTGCCAGTTGTCCTCCGTGGTGTAGTGGTTACCATGCTAGCCTCCAGTTTCCTAGGTCGTGGGTTCAAACCCGGCGGAGAGCGATAGATTTCTTCGGACGTAAAGATCCTAAGCATGACTTCCTTCGGTAAAGCCAGTGATCCCGTGTCGTATATTTACGGCACGTAGAAGAACTTCAAGCCTGACAAAGAGATCTCTGAGCAAAATTCCCTGTCTTTCACGTCCAATACAGAATGGGACGCTAAGCACCACAGCAGTTAAAGAGGGTCCATAAATAGACCTCAATTTTTTTTACTTTCCTGCCGTGTGAGGGGTCCCGGGTTTTATTCCCGGCTGGGGAATGGGAGTATATCTCTAGCCAATATTATTCCCTATTCTCCCCAGAGTCTGGAAGTATAAATAAGAGTGTAAATGTGTGTGTGTGTGTGATCTAATGATTAAAACCTCAAAAATGCAAGAAACCCAACGACAAGAGAATACGTGTGAGTACCATTGCCAATAGGCAATACGTTCCAAAGGAAAGGCCGCCGATAAGACCATTTTACTTAAGGTGGGGTACAAATGGGACTTAAGAAAGTTGGTAGACCTGTAGCCTAACTTATGTTACCTCATTTGGTACAACTGTCAAAAAGTGGCTCTTTAGATTAAGAAAACGTTTCACGAGCACTTTATGGGCACTTACAGAGTGTTATTTCTTGTAAAACTATTTTCTGTTTCATAATAATATTTGGCAAATGTCATCAGCAGCCCTGTAAACTAACTTATTTCGTTCGATTACCTCATTTGGGATAACTACTGCATAGTGGCTCTTTAGGCTAACAAATAAATATTACATTAGCACCTTATGGGAAGTTATAAAGAGCTGTTTGTTGTAAAACAGCTTTGTGTTTCATAATAAACTAGAAAAAAAAATCGTATGTGATACATTCACATGCCTTTCTCTATCCTCTATCGTTTATTAGTGGATATACAAACTATTCTTACTAAAGAATAGTTGCCGGGCCAAGGACTGCCGGCCGAACGCTCCGTTCCCTACAGGCGCCATGAGTGGGGTGCACTACTGGAACGTGGGACGCAGTCAGCGCCCGGATCTCTCCCGGCCGGCATATGTGGTCACCTCAACCTGGAGCCCCTACTTTTCCATCAAGTAGCTCTCAGGAGCCTAACAAGGCTGAGTGCATCCGAGCCAGGTCTCCCAGCGAGGGAAAATCCCCATGCCGGGACCGGGAATGCAACCCGGGTCTCCCACTTGGTACGCAGCTGCGCTATCACCGCGCTAAGGAGACACCATTTTTCTATCTACTTCATTTTAATCCAGATAAACCTTTGCAGAAATAGTTACATTACATATTTCATTATAGATACAAAGGGAATAGCGACAGTCAGTTAAAAATTAGGCTAACAGTCGATCTCTTTAAAACACACAGCTTATTTCTAATAACTTTTTTGTGGCATAAGCCATTTCCGAGATATCCGCTATTAAGGTTCGAATTGTTCAATACCTTGTCATTCTTTTAAAGTCGTGTCGACTGCCAGTTGTTTCTTGCAATTGAATGGAAACAGTATGGAATGTTAAAGCCAACGTATATCGTCCAGTTCTTAACATTTAACTATCGCTATTCTCTTTGATAAATGTGTAATGTAACTATTTCCAAAGGTTTATCTCGATTAAGACGAGGTAGAAAAAATGAGCTTTCAAAGGAATAGTTTGTGTACCCACTAATAAACAACAGAGGGTAAAGAAAGTCATCTGAATGTAACACATCAGATTTTGTTTTTCCTTCCACTGTGCAATTTATTATTTGCCATTTTTGATACATAGGTATAACTAGGAATTCAACGCCGTGAGCCGGCTGCGTTACTTCTGCCCACCATTTTGTTTCAATGCTCGGGCCTTGTCTTTCAGCAGATATTGTTTACAGGATCTCGGATTACTGTTGGTACAAGTATTAAAAATATCGGTTGTGTTACATTCATATGACCTTCTTTATCATTTATTAGTGGGTTTAAGATATATTCTTTCGAAAGCTTATTTTTATCTACTTTTTAAACATTTTGAGATAAACCTTTGCAGACGTAGCTATTACATATTGCGTTATAAATGCAAAGGTAATAGTGATAGTCAATTTTTACTTTCTCTACTACGTATAGTAAGTAGGGGAAGTATTGTATTCCACCCAAAATTTCGATACCGAGATATCACCGGAAATACATGTTTTGAGACCCCCTGAATCCAAAAAAAGCATTTTTGGAAACATGTCCGTGTGTGTGTCTGTGTGTCTGTCTGTGTGTCTGTGTGTGTGTCTGTGAACAGCATACCTCAGAAACGAACAGTCAGATAAACACCAAACTTGGTATTTAGGTTCAGTATCTTCCAAGGATGCGACACGAAGGTTTTCAAGAAAATCCCCCAACCCCAGAGTACCCTTTACATGGAAGATTTTTCGAAAATTTTAATTTTCTCAAAAATGGCTCTAACGATTTTGATTAAAATATCATATGTTTAAGATATTTTTATGACAAATAAAATGTATATCTTGAATTTCCTGGGAATGTCTCCAAAAGTATTCTTTATTGTGAACGACTTTTGCATAACTGGTAAACCATAAGAGACAGACAAAATGTTACTACACAAAAAATGTAGATCGCGTTAAAATACACAATTTATGGCATATACATTTTTTTAGTTGAGTGAACCATTTTCGAGATATTGCTTGTTATTTCCTTAAATTTTCCAATACTTATACTTTTTCTCAAATTCGTTATTCAATTTTTTATGTCCTGGATATGCAAACAGAATAGAATGCGCCACATAGCAACCAGCGCTTAAAAGATTTGACTATCGCTTATAACCTACCATGTTCCCCTTGCATCTACAAGAAAATTAGCAATAAGATTGACATCTCGATATCTCGAGTAACATGAAGCATATGGAGAATAAACGTTTGTAAAAATAGTTTGTACAAGAGTAGAGAAAGTCATGTGAGTGTAACACATCAGATTTTTTAAGAACTGTATGCTGTATACTGGCCTAATAATTCTATACTGTTTCTATGACATCGCGACAAATGTCTACAAAACCTTAAAAGAATGACAGAGGAACAGTTCAAAGCATTAATATCAGATATCTCGGAAATGGCTTATGCCACAAAAATTATTTGAAATAAATTGTGTGTTTTAAAGGAATCTATTTTTTTCTGTAGTGCTCTTTTGCCTATCGTTGATCGTTTATCGGTTATATAAGATTATACAAAATTCCTTCCAAATGAAGAGGACTTCATAGGCGCACCCAAAAAATTCAAGAAATATACTTTGTCATGTAAATACCTTTAATATGTGGTATTTAAATAAAAATCATTAAAGCCGTTGTTTAGAAATTTAAAAAAAATTCGAAAAATCTTCCACGTAAAACGTAGTTTGGTGTGGAGGGGGAATTCTCTTACAAATCTTCGTGTGGCATCTTGGAAAGTTATTTAACTTAAGTATCAAGTTTAGTGTTTATACAACTTTTGGTTTTTGAATTATGCTGTTCACAAATACACATACACATACACACTCTCTCTCCCTCTCTCCCTCCCTCTCTCTCTCTCAGACACAGACAAACACACACACACCCGGACCTTTATCTAAACATTCATATTTTGAATTCAGAGGGCCTCAAAACATGCATTTCTGGTGGATGTTTGGGTGGTATACAATATTTCCCCTGCTTATATACAGTAAAGAAAATAAATATTAGTTTATGATACAAAGGATAAAAGTAAGATAGTGGCATACACTATTTTTAGACAGCGCTCGAATTTGTAAAATACCAATAATATTATATTAATTCCTGAAACTAACAGCGATCACGTTTAGAACGCGTTCTTGAAAAAAGAAAAATGACGTTAGAAAAGCGAGGTGCCAGATGTTTTGATGCTTTATTGATTCGCTGGTAGTCATTTTCAGTGACATTATTTTCAACATGTTTTGTGTATCATATGCTTTCTGGATTTTTTTGGGGCTTCTGCAATTTCACTTCTATTTCAGTTTCTTCTGAATTCACAATTTCCGCCGTTTAATCTTTATGTAGGTTAGATAAAAGAATAGTGTTTTAGATTAAAGAAATCTGTCAATATAACGATTAACTCTAAAACGAATTGCAATAAATTGAAATATGACGATTTGTATTGAGAACAGATAATGCGAGCGCCATGAGAAATTATTCATATAAAAAGACATAATGAAAAGCAAAACCTAATCAAGTCCAGTTATTAAATATGTGCAAATACAAAGGGTATTTGCCATGTGATTGGACTTGAAACCAAAATTTCACTACTAGTGCGATAATCTAAAGCAGTGCTGGCAAAAACACGACTCGCGAAGCGTGTGACTCGCAGGCGCAGCTCCTTTTTAGCCGTTTATTCATTTGTTTTGTGCTGCTGAGTGGTGTAGTGCGTGTTGCATATTTGATGACTCGAGAGAAAAAGGCATTTTTGCCACCGTTGATCTAAGGCTTTCAGCTCGTATAATTTGTTAGAAGTTCTATCTTTTAGGCTACGCTGTCTAAAAAGGTATGTTTTGAACTTAATGTGTAACGAAAGCGCTGTTCAGATGTACAGTCACATTTAAAATAATTGCCACAAACATAAACATCCTAAAAATTGGTTCAAAATAGACTAGGCTGTAAAGAACTGGAGAAAGGGTCAGTTAGCTGAAAGGACAGCGCTCAATTTTACTCGCCTCCTTGAAGGAGAATAAGAGAGAGCAGTCGTCTCGGTATTTTCAATATCAAGAGTTGTCTGCCTAGCTCATCTTTCAATAGATTCCGCAGAGTTTCCGCTTGAAGTAAACTTTAGCTTAAAGTATCTAACAGTAACGGCGTCAAATAGATTGTTCATTTACAACAAGCTGCATGAATATTTACGATCACAATAAAAAGTAATTTAATTCTTCCTTTGGGACATAACTTTCAAATGACTATCTAAAAATCTTGTATACAACGCGTAGCAAAGGTGTGATTTATGCTCTACATATTTTGCCTTTCTCGCCTCTACCTCAGTGGAGAATCCTCAACACCTAGAGGATAAATTCCTCATAAAGTAAACTTTTGCATAAATAGTTATCAGTGGCGGCACCTATATAAGAGCACAAGAGACATGAACACCCTAACTTTTGACACCTTGCGAATTTATTGATTATTTTTTCTTTGAATGCCATTAAACGTAAGATATATGCGTAATTTAAAATCTACGTCGTTTAAATCTACTGCGGTATCCCTCTAAACTCGATGAAATGTGGCAACAGGTTCGCTAACACATCTTGACTTGTGCACGTTTTAAGGAGCTTTTGCGCAAGCGCAACCGGTATGACGTAATTACCTTATGGATGAAATACAGTGGCTTGTGCACACTTGCAGGGTATACGAAGGTTCTCCCGGCTGTGTATTCATACTATCTCTAGATGGTAGCACTGCTGCAGAAGCAGGTAACGTGCACGAGAGCGGAAACGTCTCCCGGTTATTCTAGACCATCCGTTCTCTTAACTGCAATTTAATTTACTCATTACGCCGTTCTTGCCCTAAACACTGTGCTTGGGAGCGGCTCCAGTTATATCAATTTGTTCATAATTACAATTGTTCTACAGCACATGCTATTTCACATTTTCACGGTTGTCTGACTCTAAAATTTTGTGAACATCTAGCCGCTACTGGCTGTTATGCAGTTTTGTAACAATAATCGATAGTGCGATGTTTGAAATCCGGTGTTAAAATTTACTCAGGTGTTTCCTGCGTTTATTTCAGGACATTATAGCCCGATAAAGTAAAATTACAGTCGCCTAAAACATCCATACTTAAAAGAAATAAATTAATCGTTAAATGTATTGAAAATATGAAGCTATTCAATGTTATCCATGTTTAAGACCACCATTACTATTCTGTTTAGCTACGTTAGTTTTCATAATTATGTTTAGAAATGGCAACCAGGGTAAAATACATACAAGCTACGGTATAAGCTCTCATTTAACAAACGGTATTTATGTCATGAAGTTTAACGACAACAACGAATTAATAAATCTACTGAAACTAGGGGAATATTCAAATATAAATCATATTTATGTTTCCATTATAAACTTTAATATTGTCGTAGTTATCCATTACTACATACGAAGAGGAAGTGTAATAGAAATATATTTCGAAAATATTCCAGAAAATGTAATAAAGAAAGACAATAAATCATGAATATGAGCTGCATTTAAACAGAGAATTACTCGAAATTAAATTGAGTTTTATTTATGGACGCTCTTTAACTGCTATAGTCCTTAGCGTCCCATTCTGTATTGGGCGTGAAAGACCGCTAATTTTGCTCAGAGGCCTCTTTATCAGGCTTGAGGTTCTTTTACGTGCCGTAAATCTACGTCGCGGGACCACCGACTTTACATCCCTTCCGAAGGAAACCAATGCAAGGATTTTACGCCCGAAAAAATCCATCGCCCTCCGCCGGGTTTGAACCCGCGACCTCGGGAACTAGATGCTAGCATGGTAACCACCAGATCACGGAGGACGACCGAATTACTCGAACTTGACAGCATAAAGAACCTTTACAAGAGAAAATTAGAAATTAAAATATGACATAATCCTTTAAAAAGCAGATGATATTGAAGAAACGGCTGAAACACAATGTAATACATGCACCAGAAGAGGCCTTAGAAACTACAAAAGTAAAAATAAATCAGCAATTTAACTACAATTCCCCATTGTTTTGTGAGGATTTCAGAAACTTAGAAAAATTTTTAAAAAAAGAGAAGCTTATGTTAAATCAATAACGACAAAAAGATGCGAGCACTTTAATTCATGTAAGCAAATAAGAAGTGGATTAAATATTAAAATTCGAAAAATTAAACAAGACTCCTAACAACCTTACCCCAGTGGTTTGCAAAGAGACATTTATGGAGCACAAACACAAATCTGGCGAGCAATACGCAATCAAAGGCGGAAGCAAAAGTGTACATCAATATAAATAAAAGTGATGAAGCTAATTGGATAAAATGCTTCACGGATTTGTATTTTGAGGAGACAGAAAGAGACTTTTAGGTTCGAGGCACTTATAAGGTATTTACAGAGACAACCAAAGAAGAAATAACTGAAACTTTATTAATACTAACAAATAAAAAAACAAACAACAGTTCCAATGAGATGAGATGTCGAAATATGAAGGACATATTGTATGAAAAAATCACTACATTAATGAAACAAATTCTTGCCTATCAAGAATTCCAAAAGAATGGTAAACAGTATTTTCATTCAAGTTTTTAAAAAAGGATAAGAGCAAATTATAAAGAAACAAATATTCTTAGTTCACTCCTGAAACTAACAAATAACACAATTCACAGGAAATAAAATAAATAATTTTAACATCTGCTGACAATAAGGTTTCTGACCAGGACATTCATGCAATGATGCGATCTTTGCTATGAGACAAATAGAGAAAAAATTTTAGAATATAATAAATAGGGTTTTTATGCTTTATTGACATGACAAAAAAGCATTTGATAGTTCACCATTAAATATCATTTTTAAATTTTTATAAGAAAGTAATGTACCAAACGGGTTACGTTTATTAATTGAAGATATCTATAACTCATAATTTAAAAAACTTAAGGTGAATAATCAGGTACAACCGAAATATCATTAAAGAAGTGTGTGCGACAAGGAGATTTCCTAAGCCCACTATTGTTCAATATTGTTGTGGATAAAGTCATTGAAGAATTAAAATAGAAACCAGGTTACTAAATGAGAAATGGACAGATACATATAATTCTCTATCCGAATGATTATAATATTGGTCTCGGATAATGAGGATAACTTACAAACACTATTATAGCAGCTTTTCTGAAGTTGTAAAAGTATTGAAGATTATACTAATTAAACCAAGTTGATGAGAATAAATAAGCACCTGTTAGATGCAAATTAGTAATTGAAAATAGTATAACACAAGTAATGGCTTTTAAATATTTAAGAGGTGAAAATAACCAGTACTGGTATATTGCGAAACGAAGTACTTTCACAAGCAAAGGTATGTGGTTTCCTGATCGATATAATACGCAAAAATGGATATCTACATGCCAACCTAAGCTAAGAATTTATAAAAATGTCATTAGACCAGTATTAACGTACTCATCCGAAACTGGACAGACACTGTAAAGACAAAGAAATTTAATGGAAGTAACAGAAATGACAAACCTAAGAAGGTAGGGGTTAACGAAACTTGATATAAATAGAGCGAGGATATAGAGACAAATGCAGAATAAAGAATAATACTGTCTAATGAACTAAGGAAAGAAGAGATGAACGGAATGATTATTTTTCAAGGATGGCACCTTAGTAGATACTATTCCGGAAGGGGGGGGGGAGCCCAGAAAAGCCAAGGAAAAAATGGAGTGATTCATACTCCAGAAGAAACAGCTAGTTGCCTAATTCCAGAGAAGACGAATAACAAACCTCGAGCCTTATTAATCCGATATTTATCATTTTCTGAGTGTTGCATAGCTTAAATCCCTATGTCTTTATAGGCTATCGAGATGAGATTACATAAAAACTTATGGAAATATATTTATACTACTAGTGAAAACTAATGCACTACCTTTCGCTCATGACTTCATATACGTTGGGCCAAAATCTAAAATGTTGCACCTTGCGCAAAAATAATTCATGAACTTCGCATTTTCAATAATGAGGAAGCTCCATTAATGTACGCAAACTAAGGCAGTATCGCTTATGAAAGGCTGTAGTTCAGATCTTGGGCTGGAGTGTACCTATTTGAGCTGGGCTCTTGGCGCAACTTGTCAGTGGGGAGAGAAGCGGAGACAAATTGCTCGAGTATACTTGGTTCTATTCACGTGGCATGTAGGGCCAGACACTTGCGTGTGATATTACATTTCAGCTGCACCGTGACCCAGTTGCAGCGACGGCAGTTGCTTTTTAAAGCAGACCGATTGTTTCCCTCCCAAACACCGAGCGAGATGGCTCCGGGGTAACGCGTGATCGCCCACTTTGACTATGAGTTTTTCCGTGATTTCCCCGGGTCAGTTAGGGGAATGCTGGGGTGGTTTCTCATCTAACCTCTACACGATTTCCGCTTCATTCCGTTTCCTTCTTATCTTTCAGGTGTGCTTATAAGTTTCGTCGAGTATGGCGGTTGCAGATAGACGGCGCGGATGCTTGCTCAAAGGAAAGCGTACTCCTCATGGACAATAGAGAGCTGCTTGGTCATCTGGTCGTTGATCGCCCTCTCTGTGCAGCCCCAGCAGTGCGACGGGTCTTCGAGCCCGGAATTGTTTAGGGCCTCCCGTGCGTCTCAGCAGTCTATAACCTCCTATGGTTCCCTCACTTCATCCCTTTCTACGGGGTAGTAGCTACAATTGTTCTAGGCAAGTTTATTGGCGAGGTATGCCCCCCTCCGTTGCATATCCCCCAACATTTCCCTCTCAAACTTAACAGCTCGCTTGTCTGATTGAAACGCATATTATTAAACAGTATAGATTATTAAATGATGGGTTAAAATATATTATCAATTTTACTTTCTCTACGAACTACTATTTTAACCAAGCGGGATGGCTCAGGCGATAACGTCTCTGGCCCGCATTCGATAGATTGTGGGTTCGATTCTCGCAGTCACCTTCCTGACCCATAGGTTTTTCGGGGGTTTCCGGGGTTGCTAGGCGAATGCTGGGAAGGATTGTTAAGTCCCCCGAATTTCCTGTCCCTCCATTTCACCCCCATTCTCATTTCACTTCACATTTCTTCCGTTTAGTCTCTTTCAGGGTTCTACTTGTCTGCGGGAGGTCTCGGTGTGTGCTTGGCAGGAGAAAAGGATGCTCTGTGGAAACCTTCGTCCACCGGAATGGGGGCGATCTCCGGATTCCGAGCCCCCAAGTAGAATGTAAGGCCACAGGGGGAGGAGAACCGGCTGCATCAGTGCCCATCCTGGGAGTTTTAATCTGTAAATGATAGGTACCCCGACCTCTGCCTATCATGCCCCCTGGTCCGGCGCTCTCTGTCTTCTCTTACCTCATCCGTCTCTCCCTGGGCATAGGTACATAAGATCTATGTAGATCGACGTGCTAAATCCCCCTCTGCGTTGAATTCTAATCGTGCCTATGCTAAATAGAGGAGGTTTGCATTCCATCCGAAAATTAAATAGCAGATTTCACCGGAAAAATATATTTTGTAGTCTCTGAATCCACAAGAACATTCTTAGAAAAACATGTGCGTGTGCAGGTGCGTGTGCGCGTGCGCGTGCGCGTGCGAGTGCGAGTGCGCGTGTGAACAGCATCTTCCGAGGATGCGACAAGAAAAGTTTTAAGAAAATCCCCTTCTCCAAACTTCTGTTTAAAACGAAAAACTTTAGTTGTATTTTGTTTTCTCAAAAATTTCAACGATTTTAATTAAAATACCACAATATGTTTAAGGTATTGCCATGACAAATGAAATGAAATGTCTATCTTAAATTTTCTGGTAATAGCCTCTTTATTCTTAACTTTAGTGTAACTGGGAAACCGTAAGAGATACACAAAGCATTACTACAAAACACACACACACACACACACACACACACACACATACACACACACACATATATATAGGGTGGAATATTTAAGTTGAGACTGTATAATATCTCCAAAACTAAACGTTGTAGAAAGAAATGTTGCTTGATATTATGGGGGAAAGTAAATGCCATTAGTCGTGTTTTGTTTAGAGGACGCTATCATTGTCATTTTAGGGTCACATAAAGGAAAAGCCGGATAAATACCAAACTTGGCATTTAGGTTCCATATCTTCCAAAGATGCGATACGATTTTTAAGAAAATCCCCCCGATATGGAACTTTTTTCTTTTTTATCTTCTCAAAAATGGCTCTAAAGGTTTTGATTAAAACGCCATATATTAAAGATATTTGCATTTCAAATAAAATGTATATCTTGTACTTTCCAGGAGCAGCTTTCTTCTCTGCGATTGGAAGGAATTTCGCATAATCTTGTATAAATGGTAAACGATACGTGATAGACGGAAACGCACTTCACAAAAGATGTAGATCTCTTTAAAATACACAGTTTACTTCGAATAGCTCTTTTGCCACGTAACCGTTTTCGAAATATCCATTATTAAGGTTTGGAGTTGTTCAATACTTTTATTCTTTTTAAGTCCTGTCAATTTTCGGTTGTTTCTCGCTATTGCATGGAAAGAGTATGGCCAGCATATAGATCCTAATTCTTAAACAGTTGACTATCGCTGTATCCTCTGTATGTATAATGAAATGTGTAGTGTAGCTATTTCTCAAAAGGTCTATCTCGATTATAATAAAGTAGTTAAAAAAATCTTATGTGTTGCACCCACATGACTTTCTCTACTCTTGTACAAAATAGTTTTACAAACGCTTATTCTCCATCTACTTACTTCATGTTAATCGAGATAAACATTTACAGAAACTATTTAATTGCTAATTTTCTTGTAGGTGCAAGGGAAATATGGTAGGCTTTAAGCGATAGTTAAATGTTTTAAGACCTAGTTACTATGTGGAGCATTCTCATTGAATGTCCAAGACATAAAAAACGAATAACGAATTCCCATTTCAGAAAAAGTATAAGTATTGGAAAATTCAAATAAATAACAAGGAATATCTCAGAAATTATGCACTCCACAAAAACAATTATGACATAAATTGTGCGGTTTAACGATATCTACATTTTTTTTGTGTGGTAACATTTTTTCTATCCCTTACGGTTTACCAGTTAGGCGAAAGTCATTCAGAATGAAGAGAGTTTTGGGACATTTCCAGAAAATTCAAAATAAGCATTTCATTTTCCATAAAAGTATCTTAAACAAAAGATATTTTAAGCAAGAGCAATCTTTGAGAAAATCAAAATCTTCGGAAAGTGTTCCATGTAAAGGGTAGTCTGGGTTGAGGAATTTTCTTGAAAATCTTCATGTCGTAACCTTGAAAGGTAGTAAATTCAAGTACCAAGTTTGGTATTTATCTGAATTTTCGTTTTTGAGTTATGCTGTTCACAGACAGACACACACACACGGACATGTTTCCAAAAATGCTTTACTTGGATTCAGAAGACTTCAAAACATGTATTTACGGTAAAATCTCGATATAGAATTTGGGGGTGGAATGCAATACTTCCCCTACTTACTATACGTAGTAGAGAAAGTATAAAGGTTTCGTAGGAATAGGTTGCCTACCCACTAATAAACGATAGCGGGTAGAGAAAGTCGTAAAAGGAGTATTGTATTCATTACAGAAATTCAATATCTAAACTTGAAGAACTTTATGTCTTTACGTTATTTATTATTTGCCCCACGTTTTGGGAGGCAATTTGAAGGTTTGTTGCTGCTACGTATGGAAAGTCAGTTTAAAGATGTATTATATTTCGACTGTTGGGGAGGTGAACTTGAGGTAGCGGCAACCGCAGGTATGGTAAAAAGTTTCTGGTAGCCTTCGCCCCAAGTTTAAAAAAATATTAACTTTGTAATTTGACTGTTTCTTTAAATGTTACACATTTATGTTTGACTTGGCTGCTTCAGTATTTATTTTTTTAGAGACATTAATGTCTTAGCAGGGAGATGGTGCGACTGAAGAATGTAGGCTTACATAGATTATAATTTTTACTTCACTCCTTTTATTAATACTTGACACGATTTAAATAACACTTCACTGATATAGGGAGAGTTGTGAGATTTGTTGTTTTTATTAAATACTTGCAGTTTTTAACACGTAAAACTATTTTCGTCTCACAGGAATACCTATTAAATTTCTCGAGGACACATCTCGCGTCTGATTAATAACACTGTCTACAACCAACACGTCCAGTTATGAGCGGTGTGTACAAGCAACTGACTTGATTTCTACTGCCTAAATTTCTAAATTTCTGTATTTCAAGTCTCTGGTTGGCTATTCCTAATCCAATAGAATACTTTTATTTAACTTATGCTTTTTCTGGTTGTTGATTGGCTAGTTTATAAACTGTCACAAAAATTACATTATTGTTGCTCCAGGAATGACCAGTGGCATTAGTACTCTTTCTTACACATTATTGCCACAAGGTTACCTCATTGTTACCTCAATGTTAGCAACCTTTAACCTATAATTCTCACACCTCCTACGTTATTAAATTACGTGATACATTCACATAACATTATTGAACATGCATACAATAATATAAACATATACAATGACTGTTACATACATTTTTATATATTGGCACACATACATATTGCTTTAAGGCGGGCTGTTATTATATTTTTATTATATAATTTGACTAAAATCATTTATGTGTTAAAAATACTGCCTCAAACTCCACGCCAAATACACGTTTTGAGGCCCTCTAAATAAAAAGGCATGTATCTCTCTGTGTGCCAATGTCGGCCATCCTTTAAAGAACCACAGCAAAAGCTTTTAAGGCGCCCCACCCCAAAGTATGCTGTACGTCAGGAGTTGCGAAAATGACTTCCTTCCTGGAGTTACTAAATATGGAATATGCGCTACACCACTATGTGGCACGTGAAACACAAATGGGAGGCCAAGCAGAGAGGGAAGTGCACCTGAGAGTCACTATGCCTCGCGTGTTCGGTTTTTGTCACTTCTGCTGTACGTGAATGTCTGTGATTATTCTTTTTAATAAGTGACTGCAATGATTTTTATTAAAATAACATATGTGTGAGAAACTCGCATGACGTAAAACGAAACTTATATGACCTGGAACCCGTAAAAGACAAATAAAGCTTTACTGTAAGGTATATGCAGATGTTGTTAAAGTATACAGAGAATATCACGTAAAAAAATTGTGATTTGTTACATTCACATGGTTTACCGAGCGGGATGCCTCAGGCGGTTACGTCTGTGGCCTACAATCGCAAGGTATCGGGATCGATCCCCGGTGACCGCCCATTCTGTCCCACAGGTTTTCGTGGTTTTCCCGGATCGCTAGGCGAATGGTGGGGTGGTTCTTCTTCTATCACGACTCTTCTTCCTCTGATTTCCTGTACACTTCATCTTCCTTGTCGTTCTGTTTCAGTGTTGTAGGACCAGGCGACGGTGTTCGGCGGGTTGCAGCTGGGCGGTGGCTTGCACTCTATAAAGGTTTCTTCCCTGGTGTCGCTGCGGTACCACTCAGTTAGGTCTCCTCAGCGTGGAGCTCTCCTCCTGGAGGTAGGTGGCTTCTGAGCTGCGACCGTGTGGTGTCGAATGCATTACATCTGGAAACGTTAGGGAATCCTCCATGTTTGCGTCCGTCGGCATCCGGATCTGTTCGCCCTTCGGGTCTCTACACTCATTCCTTCCTCCCAGGGGTCACTTTAGAAGCACAGTGGGCCGACTGGCCTGCGTGCGGTGCTCTGCCCCGGTTCAGGGGGCACCTCCGTGACACGTACCTTTATCTTTAACTTTCAGATGATATTCTGTAGCTATTACCATTTATTTGTATAGTTTCTACAAGCTATAAGCTATTCTAGCAAAAGTTGTTTTTCTCTCTATAGTGCATTTGTTTTAGGTTGAAACATGGGAAGTAGCAAGTCATAGCAATATATTCCACATGACAGTTGGTAATCCTTAATTTCAAAACCTTTACTATTGAAACTTACTACTTAAAATCTGGGTTAGGTTGGAACATGACATTTAGAAGAGAACAACCAACAAACGCTTGTAACAATACGAAAGCCAGTGAGGCAAGGACGGTCGGAGACATCAGGATATTTTCCATATTTCACTGCCAAAAGTGCAACTGACAACGTATTGCAAGTACAACGCTGAGAGACTAGATAGTGAAGGGATTTTCGCACTCTGACCGTCATGAGCTCTCTCCCCCTCCTAGATAGGCCAGATTGTATCAAAATGGTTAGATTTCAACTTAAACCTCACGTACTGTACTTCATTATAATTGAGATAAACGTTTGCAGAAATTGTTTGATTATTCAATTCAGTGTAGATACAAAGGGGATACAGGGTTATGTTTATACCACGTGAGTCTTCTCATCCTGCGGATTGGTAACTACTGTCCATTCCAAACCAGAGTGCCTTTCACTGAAAACAAACTCTTTGTATTATCCGCGCGAAAGTAGTTCGCTATCCCCGCCCATAATGTCTGCTTGTTCCCTCCCACGTGCTTGTTGAACACTATTTAATTTATAAAAAGGCGCCCTGCGTGAGAATGATAGTTCAAAATGCAACCTGAGGTAACAATCGATTTTATAAGTATGCTGCAATGAACATTTTACTTACGTTAATCACAATCCTCGGGCAAAAGTGCAACACCCAAATCCGAATCCTCCGAAGATGACTCAGCTGCCGTATGAGAATCAAAAATACTCTCCAAAATAATGACAAGCTTATCCACAATTCCACAGCACTGTCGCACTTAAAACAAGTTCCCACATTTTATCCTCTTCTATGTTCTATTTATATTCCTTACTCGCTTTCGTTACACTTCTCACTGAAACGCCTGTAAAATCCGATATTAGTTTCGTAATATGCAATAATGCAAGTGTCGGGTATTTTTGTAATAGTGAGTTGAATAGATGAAGATTGTTTGTTTTTAGCCACTTTTTAAATGTTTCCCGCTTCTGTGTTTGAACAGTTTATTCGCACTGTGTTCGCACTACACGCACCTTCCTCTGCCATGTGATCTCAAATACCAACTGACTAAATCACAAGATTTGACCTGAGCTGAGCATATGTGTGTTAGTGTATTATGAATGACTGTTCGCTTATATATCCTGTGTTACGCAAAGTGTTTGTTTGGTACTTAGATAGCACCTCTGAAAATTCATTGCTGCATTTCTTGTGTATGTAAGAGATTGGCAGTCGTGCATGTCGGTTGGTATTAACAAGCAACATGCTCTCTGCGTTAGCGCAATAGCAGGCGAAAATCCTATTTTGTAATCTTTTAACAGCTAGTATATATCCATTACCTTTAACGATGAGTTCTTATAACAGCAATAAAATGTGCAGTTCTATACCTTTCCTGCTGTAATATTTCATAATACAATACATGTATTAAGGAACTACTTACGTTGGCGTAAGAGTAAATTCTTGGGTTCGTGACAAGCCGAAGCACGTGCTTCTGTTTACATCAGAGAGAACTCTGGTTTGGAATGGACAATAGCCAATCCTGCATTTTACAGACTATGCGAAATGCAGGTGCTGACACCGCTGATTAAGGCTACGGTGGTGTTCACTTGATAATGTTCTCTAGTAGCACAATGGTTAATATGCTGCAAAGTCATGGTGAAGGTCGGAAGTTCAAATCACGCCTGCGAATAAACATGTTTTATCCATTTCTGTTCATGTTTCTTTTCGAATGCACTAGAAATTGGATTTGCGTATTCTAACAAGCAACAATTAGTGTTTTAATGAAATTCACATAACTAAACTAGTTAAGTGAAACGACACTTTCATGTCAAACTATCGGTTCTCGTTAAATTTACTAAACATAAAAAGGACCTTCAAGTGGCAGTATTTGAACCTGGGACCTTCACCACTGAAGGCCAACGCGCTACGAGTGCAAGTCACTGCACGCACAGCAGTACAAAGTAGTCATTTCGGCCGAAATGTATACCTCGCGATGCAGTGGACAGTGTTTACGGCATAGCCTGCACAACGCCGGGACTGCAGAACTTCTCAATCCGCAGGCTGAGAAGACTTATCCGGTATAGTTAAATGTTTAAAATCTGATCGATTTATTCCGCATCAGACCTGTAACCTTCCCATTACATTGCGAGAAACAACTGAATGATGGCAGCACTTTTTAAATCTGTTAAAAGTGCTGGAAAACTTCAAACCAATAACAACAAATATTTCAGAAATGGCTGATGCCACAAAAAAGTTTATGAAATAAATTGTATGCTTTAAAAAGACTTCCATGTTTGTGCAATTAGTTTTAGCCTATCTCTTACGGTTAACGTTGAACGAAGTTTATTAAAAATGAAAGGGACTTCGCAGGCTTTATTTTTAGCATAATACACTTCGCAGAAATTTCATATGCTTTATTATTTATTTAAATATCTTATTAATATGATATTCTAAATAAAATATTTATAGCTACTTCTGAGAAAATAGAAAATAATGGAAGAGTTTTTAGGTAAAGGTTAGTTTGGGATGAGAGGATTTTCTGAACTTAAATACAAAGTTTGGTAGGCGTTAAACTTTTCGGTTCTGACTTATGCTGTTCGCACACGCACATACACGTGCGCTTTTTTTTTTTTTTTTTTTTTAAAGGAGGCTCCAAACTTTTCATTGGAATAACCGTACAACAAAGAGTGTTAACACAAATGTAGGAGGAGCTGTAGTGAAGGAACAAACCGGGCCTGTATTCCTTAAACATAATTTTATTTGCTATGAAAGAAGTGTGACCAGAATGAGTTGATATACATTTGCTATACTTTGTATTTAAAAGCTACTAATTACAGTCTGGTGTTATTTTACGTTATGCCTAAATACCTTTTTCTGGTTTTATTTGCAAAGTCTTCAATTAACACATATTTTAAGGAGTGGTCATTATTTGTTTGAAAATTGCAGTTTATTTAAAGGAAGTCTTTCCTTCCGAGGATAGTCTCACGTGACTCTTCGTCACTCCTTCATTAATCACCACCTACAAGATTAACGCTTGGATGTCAACGCAGAACATTAAACACTCAGGGAGGAAATCACCGCTTTAAACCGAAATTCAAGCCTTTTTCTCGTTAAAAATTATGTTGTTTCAACCTGACCGATTTTTTTATTTTGTGAGGTCAGTTTTAAATATGTACCTATTATAGTGTAGGTGTACGTAAAGGTATAGGCTATATAATGATATACCTTGCACACCGCATAGATCTATTATGTCTGAAATCCTCCAGGAGGAAAGGACAAAGTGAAGGAACCACGGGAGGATTCAGTCCGCAGGTAGATAGGCCACAGAGACGCTTAGAAGTCGCTAACACTTCCAGGCTTGAAGACCGTCCCACTGCTGCAGCTGTCTAGAGAGGGCGATGAAGACCTGTCCACGGGGAGTAATCTTTCGTTTATGCAAGCATCCGCGCTATCTGTCCGCCACCGCCATAAGCCACGGAACCTATAATCACACCTAAAAGATAAGAAGAAAACGGGATGAAAGTAAAATGATGGAACGGAAATCGGGATAGATGAGATACCACCCCAACATTCGACTACCGATCAGGGAAACCCCTGAAAGGCCCAAGTTCGCCCAAATAAATTATGGTCCTATTGACAATTCATCACAATCCCCTACATTATTTATACTTTAATGGAAAATAGTGATTTACAAGTAGGTGAGAACAGCATAGAGTAATATCGTGAAATGCTTCTTGCTTATTGTATTAGTAGGTCTCCTAAAATCCTGGTCTGCTGGCGTGTGTCTTTAACTGTAGAAAAATAGTTCTGTTCTTTAAACTAACCACTGCAGTATAAATAGAAAAATATGTTACATTCACATGACTTTCATAACCATTATCGTTTATTTTCATGAAGCTTCTACAAACTCACCTTCCGAAAGCTTATTTTTCTATTTATTTCATGTTAAGCAAGGCAAAACTTTGCAGAAATAGTTTCTTCATATATCACGTTATGGGTACAAGGGGGATAAAGGAATTGATAGTCAGATGTTTAAAAAGGAGTTACTGTATGATGACCTTGAAATTTTATACTCTTTCCATCAATCGCGAAAAGCAATTGAATAGCGACAGCAGTTTTAAAAAGTAAGAAAGGTATTGAAACATTGTGATCAATAATAACGGATATCTCGGAAATAGCGGATGTCACAAAAATAAGTTATGTGAAATCTTGTGTTTTAAAGATATCTGCGTTTGGTGTTGTGCATTTTTGTATACCTCTTAACATTTACAAAATTTCTTCATAAAGAAGAGGACACCAGAGGCTGTTCCTAGAAAACTCAAGATATACATTTTATTTTTAATGTAAATATTTTAAATATCTAGTTTATTCGAAATCCGTAGAGCTATTTTTGTGAAAATCAAAACTTCGGAAATATTTTCCACGCAAAGTATAGTTTGGGTAGGAGGCTTTTCTTGAAAATCGTGACGTCGCATCTTTGGAAGACACTGAACTTAAATGTCAAGTTTGGTATTTATTCTAGTTTGAGTTATGTTGTTCAAACACACAAACATACGTAGATAATTCTCTAAAGAAGCTTTTCATAGATTCAGAGAAATTTAAAACACTTACAATTTTGAGTGAACTCTCGATATCGAATTTTTGGTTGGAATGCAATACCTTCTCTACCTACTAGATACATGGTAGATAAAGTAAAAGTATAAGAAAATATATGTAATAGCTACACAGAAACCCACTGTCGTGTTTTAGATGAATGACAGTTTGTCTCAACTAAAACACAGTATTGATACCTCTGTCTCTATCTAACGCACACATGTTGCCATTAGCTTCGTCCTGTTTACTTCCCCTACTACGTATAATAAGTAGGGGAAGTATTGCATTCCACCAAAATATTCGATACCGAGATTTCACCGGAAATACATGTTTTGAGACCCCCTGAATCCAAAAAAAGCATTTTTGAAAACATGTCCGTGTGTGTGTCTGTGTGTGTGTGTGTGTCTGTGAACAGCATAACTCAGAAACGAACAGTCGGATAAACACCAAACTTGGTATTTAGGTTCAGTATCTTCCTGAGATGCGACACGAAGGTTTTCAAGAAAATCCCCCCACCCCAGATTACCCTTTACATGGAACAGTTTTCGAAAATTTTAATTTTCTCAAAAATGGCTCCAACGATTTTGATTAAAATATCACATGTTTAAGATATTGTCATGACAAATAAAATGTATATTCCGAATTTTCTGGGAATGTCTCCAAAAGTATTCTTCATTGTGAACAACTTTTGCATAACTGGTAAACCATAAGAGATGGACAAAATGTTATTACAAAAAATCTGATGTGTTACACTCACATGACTTTCTCTACTCTTGTACAATATAATTTTACAAACGCCTATTCTCCATATGCTTCATGTTAATCGAGATATCGAGATGTCAATCTTATTGGTAATTTTCTTGTAGATGCAAGGGGAATATGGTAGCTCTTAAGCGATAGTCAAATATTTTAACGCTGGTTGCTATGTGGCGCATTCCATTCTCTTTGCATGTCGGGACATAAAAAAATGAATAACGTATTTGAGAAAAAGTATAAGTATTGGAAAATTTAAGGAAATAACAAGCAATATCTCGAAAACGGTTCACTCAACAAAAGAAATGTATATGACATAAGTTGTGTATTTTAACGCGATCTACATTTTTTGTGTAGTAAAAGTTTGTCTATCTCTTATGGTTTATCAGTTATGCAAAAGGCGTTCACAATGAAGAATATTTTTGGAGACATTCCCAGAAAATTCGAGATATACATTTCATTTCCCATGACATTATCTTAAACATATGATATTTTCATCAAAATCGTTAGAGCCATTTTTGAGAAAATTAAAATTTTCGAAAAATGTTCCATGTAAAGGGTAGTCTGGGGTGGGGGGATTTTCTTGAAAACCTTCGTGTCGCATCTCTGGAAGATACTGAACCTAAATACCAAGTTTGGTGCTTATCCGATTGTTCGTTTTTGAGTTATGCTGTTCACAGACACACACACACACAGACACACACACACACAGACACACACACACACAGACACACACACACACACACAGACACACACACGGACATGTTTCTAAAAATGCTTTTTTTGGATTCAGGAGGTCTCAAAACGTGTATTTCCGGTGAAATCTCGGTATCGAATTTTTGGGTGGAATGCAATACTTCCCCTACTTACTATACGTAGTAGAGAAAGTAAAAAAATGTATATAGCATTAAAATACACAATTTATGTTATATACAATGTTGGTGAGTGAACAATTTTCGAGATATTTCTTGTCATTCCCTTAAATTTTCCAATACTTATACTTTTTCTCAAATGGAAATTCGTTGTTCATTTTTTTTGTCCTGGTAATGCAAAGACAATGGAATACTCCACATAGCAACCGGCTCTTAAAATATTTGACTATCGCTTAAAACCTACCAATTCCTCTTGCAAATACAAGAAAATTAGCAATAAGATTGACATCTCGATATCTCGATTAACATGAAGCATATGGAGAATAGGCGTTTGTAAAAATAGTTTGTAAAAGAGTAGAGAAAGTTATGTGAGTGTAACACTTGAGATTTTTTACTCTCGCGCTGCCGACAGGTTGCTAAAAATAATCATGTGTTGTAAATATTAATTTGAAATAAATTTAATTTTGAACACATTATCCCATGCAGAATACTTTTCTCCATCAAATTATATCATTTTTAGAACCCTTATAATTTTTGTGCACACAAATTCCTAAAGAAAACAAGTTTTTCAATAAGTCCCATATGTTCTGCTTCTATGTTTATCACTCAGTAACTAATGTACTAACGGACAAAATGCAACAATACTTTTTTCATAGCTAGAGTAAACTAGTGTGCCGATACCTGTCCAGTTTGAATTCCCTACTTTTAATAATATAAGCGTTATAATTTTTTATTAAATGTTTTCAAAAAGTCCTATACCTAAGCAACAGAAAATCAGCAAGCGAGAAATGTTTTTGTTATTGGGTTTACAACAGGGACCAGGCGAGAGAAGATGCGGGTTAGAGACAATTTTTAAAAGAAGCCGGAAACCTAACTTCTTGCATTATGTGAAAAACAAAAGCCATCCATCTATTCAGCTAACAGGTATTCAAGTATAACGAGTGTTATTAAGGCAGTAAAAGAAACAGCTAAGGCTACGCGGGTGTTCGGAAACAGCAGTATATAGGATAAAAAAGGAATGAATAAAAGGACCTCTAAGGATCTATTAAAAAGTAATGCGAAAACAAAAGTACCCTAGGTTAACACAATAGATATGGAATATCGCGAAGCGGAATGTGACACATCGTTCATTTTTTGCTGTTTGAAAACATTCCATCCACGTTGAATGTAAACAGTGATGATACCCTACCAAATTACAGCTTTTATCATTCTACTCCTCTTCATATTTATTTGGTAATGATTTTTATGCCTGTAAAACAGTACTTAAGTATTAAAAATACAAAGAGGAGAGATAAATTGCAAGTGAAAATTAGGTGATGTATAATTCACAAAATGACATTAAATTGGTAGATCGATCGAAAAATTTGCGAGCGTATGTATGGAGCATGTGGCAAAAATGCGTCCCATTTAACCTGTACTGTCTTTTAAGCGTGAGACACTATATAAATAAAATCCTTTCTTTCTTCTGAGCAGATTTGACGTAAAGAAATAGTATTTGAATTTCGTCACAATAATATACCGTGGTGTCTCTGAGCACAAAATAAAAGAAAAGAACAAATGCGTCCAAGGCTATGGACACTGAAATTGATCAGTTTTTCCTTGGTATTTGTGTGTGTGTGTTTGTGTTTTTAATCAATAGATTTTGCGTAGTTAGAGAGTCCCCTAGATTCCTTTCAGACTCTGTCATTTGTCGCGCACAGCAGCTGAAGGTGAATCAGAGTAGCCGATAATAAATTTTACATAGTATAAAATTTACACTAAGTTAGCATAGGAAGGATTACATGTAAGAACAGTTAAAACAATTGTAACTTACTGGATATTACGATTTAGTGCTAGAGAAGCAACGAGAACTTATGAAACTGGATTTTCTGGCTATAGCTCTCTATATCTTGGAAAGTCAAGTTGTTTATCATTGTTAAAATTGGGACACTATCAACAGTAAAGTGTCAATTGATAAAGTTAATGAATCGAAATGATATTAAAAGTCTTACTTACATCATGATGGTAAAATAAAGACGATCCTTTCGAGGATTTCAAGGCCCCGTCATCAGCAGTAGTCGACTAAACCCTGCTACAAAAACACAAGATGTGTGTACCCATGTAGTCGATTGGTAGGACCTCAGGTGGTAGTTTTTGTAACTGCTGAAGGTGATCCAGAAGGCTGCTGTACTGACATCTCTTGTTGTGTAGTGGAACTTGAAGTAGGATGGGCTCCATATTGGTCTGATTTCTTCTGAGGTTGAACCAGACGGGTGACGTCATCCAACGGCGGAAATTCAAAGTTTAAAACTTGTGAATTGTTTTTAATAATGAATATTTTTTCCCAATCATCCAACATTGATGAATTATGTATAGATTTTAACAGTTCAATGACTAGACCAATTACAAGTTGTGTGTTCCAAAAATGTGACACAGCTGATTTATCAGTTTGTTTTAGTTTAATATTTCTTTGATGTTCTTTAAGATGAATTAAGGGGTTACGTTTTGTTCTTCCGATGTAAAACTTGCCACAATGATCACATTTTATTTTATAAATACCAGAAAGAGTTTTCTTATCTTTGGCATTGACATTGACATTTGTTCTTCATCGGACGCCTAGTAAATGTAATCGCTTTCAGGGTTTGCAAAATTACGGCCCGTGGCCTAACAGGCCCATGATCTGATTTTGTTTGGCACGCCTACAAATATAAAAACAGTGTTCCCAATTTATTCGAATTTCGAAATATTAAATAAAAGTAAGCTCTCACATTTTTAATTGATACAGTGTAATAACCTGCTGAAGAACAAACATAACGAAGTTAATTTGGTTGATCTTTGCAGCTGTCTCCCAAAAGACAAATGTTCGTTTGAAAGTCCATGCATAAGGACTAATATCAGTGTTCTCAACAAGTAAATCTATGGAGGCATTTTCAAAAAAATGATATGTTACACTCACATGACTTTCTCTACTCTTGTACAAACTATTTTTACAAACGCTTATTCTCATGTGCTTCATGTTAATCGAGATATCGAGATGAGAATCTTATTGCTAATTTTCTTGTAGATGCAAGGGGAATTGCTAGGCTTTAAGTAACAGTCAAATATTTTAAGAGCTGGTTGCTATGTGGAGCATTCCATTCTAATTGCGTTACCAGGACAAAAAAAAATTAACAACGAATTCCCATTTGAGAAAAAGTATAAGTATTGGAACATTTAAGGGAATAATAAGCAATATCTCAAAAATGGTTCTCTCAACAACAAAATGTATATGACATAAATTGTGTATTTTAACGCGATCTACATTTTTTGTATAGTAAAATTTTGTCTATCTCTTACGGTTTACCAGTTATGCAAAAGTCGTTCACAATGAAGAATATTTTTGGAGACATTCCCAGAAAATTCAAGATATACATTTTATTTGTCATGAAAATATCTTAAACAGATATATTTTAATTAAAATCGTTAGAGCCATGTTTGAGAAAATTAAAATTTTCGAAAAATGTTCCATATAAAGGGTAATCTGGGGTGGGGATTTTCTTGAAAACCTTCGTGTCGCATCTCTGGAAGATACTGACCTAAATACTAAGTTTGGTGTTTATCCGACAGTTCTGAGTTATGCTGTTCATAGACAGACACACAGGCACACACACGGACATGTTTCCAATTTTTTTGATTCAGGGGGCCTCAAAACATATATTTCCGGTGAAATCTTGGTATCGAATTTTTGGGTGGAATGCAATACTTCCCCTACTTACTATACGTAGTAGAGAAAGTAAAATTGGATATTTAAGATCTAAATATAAATTGCTATTGCTCATGAACATTTAGAGTCTGATTTGATGATACGCAGCGTAACTCTACAAATGTTAGCAATTATCGCACAGAAAAGTCACTTTCGTCCTTCTTACTAAATATGAACTGTTACTAACGTAAAAATCTGATGTGTTACACTCACATGACTTTCTCTACTCTTGTACAATCTATTTTTACAAACGCCTATTCTCCATATGCTTTATGTTAATCGAGATATCGAGATGTCAATCTTATTGCTAATTTTCTTGTAGATGCAAGGGGAATATGGTAGCTTTTAAGCGATGGTCAAATATTGCTATGCGGCGCATTCCATTCTCTTTGCAAGTCCAGGACATAAAAAAATGAATAACGAATTTGAGAAAAAGTATAAGTATTGGAAAATTTAAGGGAATAACAAGCAATATCTCGAAAACGGTTCACTCAACAAAAGAAATGTATATGACATAAGTTGTGTATTTTAACGAGATCTACATTTTGTGTGTAGTAACATTTTGTCTATCTCTTATGGTTTACCAGTTATGCAAAAGTCGTTCACAATGAAGAATACTTTTGGAGACATTCCCAGAAAATTCGAGATATACATTTCATTTCTCATGACATTATCTTAAACATATGATATTTTAATCAAAATCGTTAGAGCCATTTTTGAGAAAATTAAAATTTTCGAAAAATGTTCCATATAAAGGGTAATCTGGGGTGGGGATTTTCTTGAAAACCTTCGTGTCGCATCTCTGGAAGATACTGACCTAAATACTAAGTTTGGTGTTTATCCGACAGTTCTGAGTTATGCTGTTCATAGACAGACACACAGGCACACACACGGACATGTTTCCAATTTTTTTGATTCAGGGGGCCTCAAAACATATATTTCCGGTGAAATCTTGGTATCGAATTTTTGGGTGGAATGCAATACTTCCCCTACTTGCTATACGTAGTAGAGAAAGTAAAATTGGATATTTAAGATCTAAATATAAATTGCTATTGCTCATGAACATTTAGAGTCTGATTTGATGATACGCAGCGTAACTCTACAAATGTTAGCAATTATCGCACAGAAAAGTCACTTTCGTCCTTCTTACTAAATATGAACTGTTACTAACGTAAAAATCTGATGTGTTACACTCACATGACTTTCTCTACTCTTGTACAATCTATTTTTACAAACGCCTATTCTCCATATGCTTTATGTTAATCGAGATATCGAGATGTCAATCTTATTGCTAATTTTCTTGTAGATGCAAGGGGAATATGGTAGCTTTTAAGCGATGGTCAAATATTGCTATGCGGCGCATTCCATTCTCTTTGCAAGTCCAGGACATAAAAAAATGAATAACGAATTTGAGAAAAAGTATAAGTATTGGAAAATTTAAGGGAATAACAAGCAATATCTCGAAAACGGTTCACTCAACAAAAGAAATGTATATGACATAAGTTGTGTATTTTAACGAGATCTACATTTTGTGTGTAGTAACATTTTGTCTATCTCTTATGGTTTACCAGTTATGCAAAAGTCGTTCACAATGAAGAATACTTTTGGAGACATTCCCAGAAAATTCGAGATATACATTTCATTTCTCATGACATTATCTTAAACATATGATATTTTAATCAAAATCGTTAGAGCCATTTTTGAGAAAATTAAAATTTTCGAAAAATGTTCCATATAAAGGGTAATCTGGGGTGGGGATTTTCTTGAAAACCTTCGTGTCGCATCTCTGGAAGATACTGACCTAAATACTAAGTTTGGTGTTTATCCGACAGTTCTGAGTTATGCTGTTCATAGACAGACACACAGGCACACACACGGACATGTTTCCAATTTTTTTGATTCAGGGGGCCTCAAAACATATATTTCCGGTGAAATCTTGGTATCGAATTTTTGGGTGGAATGCAATACTTCCCCTACTTACTATACGTAGTAGAGAAAGTAAAATTGGATATTTAAGATCTAAATATAAATTGCTATTGCTCATGAACATTTAGAGTCTGATTTGATGATACGCAGCGTAACTCTACAAATGTTAGCAATTATCGCACAGAAAAGTCACTTTCGTCCTTCTTACTAAATATGAACTGTTACTAACGTAAAAATCTGATGTGTTACACTCACATGACTTTCTCTACTCTTGTACAATCTATTTTTACAAACGCCTATTCTCCATATGCTTTATGTTAATCGAGATATCGAGATGTCAATCTTATTGCTAATTTTCTTGTAGATGCAAGGGGAATATGGTAGCTTTTAAGCGATGGTCAAATATTGCTATGCGGCGCATTCCATTCTCTTTGCAAGTCCAGGACATAAAAAAATGAATAACGAATTTGAGAAAAAGTATAAGTATTGGAAAATTTAAGGGAATAACAAGCAATATCTCGAAAACGGTTCACTCAACAAAAGAAATGTATATGACATAAGTTGTGTATTTTAACGAGATCTACATTTTGTGTGTAGTAACATTTTGTCTATCTCTTATGGTTTACCAGTTATGCAAAAGTCGTTCACAATGAAGAATACTTTTGGAGACATTCCCAGAAAATTCGAGATATACATTTCATTTCTCATGACATTATCTTAAACATATGATATTTTAATCAAAATCGTTATAGCCATTTTTGAGAAAATTAAAATTTTCGAAAAATGTTCCATGTAAAGGGTAGTCTGGGGTGGGGGGATTTTCTTGAAAACCTTCGTGTCGCATCTCTGGAAGATATTGAACCTAAATACCAAGTTTGGTGTTTATCTGACTGTTCGTTTTTGAGTTATGCTGTTCACAGACACACACAAACACACACAGACACACACACACACAGACACACACACGGACATGTTTCCAAAAATGCTTTTTTTGGATTCAGGAGGTCCCAAAACATGTATTTCCGGTGAAATCTCGGTATCGAATTTTTGGGTGGAATGCAATACTTCCCCTACTTGCTATACGTAGTAGAGAAAGTAAAAATAGTTTATGTAACAAGTGATTATGCATATATATAGAATTAACCAGATCTCCTCAGACAAATTTTCAAAGGTTGTTCTGGGATACCTTCTGAGTATTTTGGTATAAGAGACCCATGGTCTCCGGCGCCTCGTTACAGAGTAATTGTATTCCGTTTGGTTTTCTGCCCCAATTAGCTTTGTATCTGTATTGCACTGAAAGTACTGTACAACAGTACAAATGTCCAAGTATGCGCTGTGTCTCTTGTTTGTAAACAAATTGTTTTCATTAGCTAGTACCTGCTGTTGAAACAATAGTGTCCTCTTTAACTGATTGCTCTCAAGTTTGCACTTAGTGATGTTCGGTTCTGTCAAGGGTTACGTTTTTCCAGCAGTGTTAGTTGTGTGTTAACAGTGATACACAGCAGTATGGATAGCTTTACTGATGAAGAGTTGGACGATATGCACCTCGTGTATGAGTTCATTAATGCAATGGAAGAGCGGCACAACGACACTATGCTGAATTGTTCACGCACAGATGGCAACCACATCACAGTACTTTTGCATCTGTACATAGGCACCTACGAGAAACTGGAAGATACTGGCCGTGCGAGGTATGCCAGAACACCCGATCTGGAAGAGAATGTGTTACACGCGATTAGTGATAATCCTACCGCTAATGGTGGGCGCGTTGCACGAGCCTAAGCGCAAGCCAATCAACTATTTTGAGAATCGTACATGAACAACCATCGCACCGGCACCATCCACAGAAGGTGCAGTGATTGCAGTCAGCGTAATTCCCATTTCCAGTTGAGTATGCAAATTGGTTCCTACAGCAATGTGCAGAAGACCACTATTTTCTTGCTTTTGTGTTATATACATACGAGGCCAAGTTTACAAGAGAGACCACGTTCATTAGTGGGAGTACAAAAATCCACACGCATTGGTGTATCGAACCTATCAGTAGCAGTGTGCTGTGACTGTATGGGCTGGTATTGTCAATGATTTTGTGATTTGACCTTATGCACTTTCTGATACACTGAACGAAGTGGTGTACAAAACGTTCATTCGGCATATCCTCCCACGTTCCTAGATGATGTGCTGCTGAGAATTCGTCACCTTGTGTGGTTTCAACATGACGGGGCGCTCTCACACTTTGCACTTGATGTAAGGAACCACATTGATGTACAGTTTGGGTGAAAATGGATTGGTCGCGTTGGTCCTGTTCCATGGCCAACTCGGTCATCAAACATGAACCAATGGACTTCTTCTGGGGGCTTGTGAAGAGCCTAGTTTAGAGACTCTGCTCGATACTCGCATGGAAAACGTTGCTAGGATTATTGCAACCGCGGAAGTAGTATGTCAAACTTGGAATGCTTGAGCGTGTAAGACCATCGATACTGCGTAACTGTAGACCCTGCTGTGATCATGGCAATCGATATTTTCAACAATGGTTGTAAGGGACAGTTCTGCATTTGTAACGTGCTGTACTGTACTGTAAACTGATAGATCATCTTGAACACACTGTGATAAAAGTGTGTGTGTGTTTTGTCTACGGGATGTTGCGTTACTCTGTGTTCTGTGTAGTAAGTTTTGGTTACTGCATATTATACAGGCTTCTTCACTGTTGTGAAGCTACTTTCACAGAAACAAGGGTGATTGGGGTAACAAAAAAACAATATAATTCATTATTACTCTGTAACGAGCCGCAAGAGACCTTGGTTCCCATTATACCAAAATACTCGAAAGGTATTCCTGAACAATCTCTGGAGAACTGGTTTTGTATATATATGTATATATATATATATAAACTTATTTGGTTTCATTGCGGCTAGATAGGGAAAGCTTTCATTTATTAGATGAATCATTAATGAACGTACTTTGAAATACCAAGTACCTAAAATTCAATTGTATACTTTCTGACTTTAAGAGATGAGTATTAATCAATCTCAACATGTGTGTTTATTACCACATACGCCTTATGTGCTTCTGTCTTTATTTATCGCTGTAAGCTTAAAGTAGCAAAACTTTATACAGAAACATTCCTCAATTTCCACTGAGAAATAGCAAGTGTACCGCTCAACAAACCAAGGAACGTATTCGTATTACTGGAAATGGTTACTGTTTTGGTTATATTTGGAATTGCGAGAGAAGTAAGCATTATCCGTGTTACGCATATTTTCCCCACAAGCTTTCTCGCTTTCTCGAGTAGCACTGTGTGTGAGAGGTAAGAATGAGAATATCCAATAATGCTTGGACAATTTGTCAAGTGACACCGTATGTGAGAGGTAAGGATGAGAATATCCAATGAAGTTTAGTTGGTTTATCAAGTTGTGCTGTGAGAGAGAAACAAGGTTGAGGATATCACAATGTTGCTTGATCGATTTGTCAAGAATGCTGTGGGTGAGAAGCAAGGGTGAGGATATCACAATGATGCTTGATCGATTTGTCAAGAATGCTATGTGTGAAAAGTAAGGGTGAGGATATCACAATGATGGTTGATCGATTTGTCAAGAATGCTGTGGGTGAAAAGCAAGGGTGAGGATATCACAATGATGGTTGATCGATTTGTCAAGAATGCTGTGTGTGAGAAGCAAGGGTGAGGATATCACAATGATGCTTGATCGATTTGTCAAGAGTGCTGTGTGTGAAAAGTAAGGGTGAGGATATCACAATGATGGTTGATCGATTTGTCAAGAATGCTGTGGGTGAAAAGCAAGGGTGAGGATATCACAATGTTGCTTGATCGATTTCTCAAGAATGCTGTGTGTGAAAAGTAAGGGTGAGGATATCACAATGATGGTTAATCGATTTGTCAAGAATGTTGTGGGTGAGAAGCAAGGGTGAGGATATCACAAATAATATTAGGTTTTATTAAATTTTCCTATGAATTTAGTGAAAAAATAATACTACTAGGAACTTTAATTTTAATTTTAATTACTATTCAATGATGACGTGATGTTGTACGAGAAAGTACATATCAAGGATTCCACACTTGCTTGATCGATTTCTCAAGAATGCTGTGTGTGAAAAGTAAGGGTGAGGATATCACAATGTTGCTTGATCGATTTGTCAAGAATGCTGTGTGTGAAAAGTATCGGTGAAGATATCACAATGTTGCTTGATCGATTTGTCAAGAATGCTGCGTGTGAAAAGTAAGGGTGAAGATACACAATGATGCTTAGTCGATTTTGCAAGAGTGCTGTGTGTGAGAAACAAGGGTGAGGATATCACAAGACGCTTGATCGATTTGTCAAGAGTGCTGTGGGTGAGAAGCAAGGGTGAGGATATCACAATGATGCTTAGTCGATTTGTCAAGAGTGCTGTGTGTGAGAAACAAGGGTGAGGATATCACAATGATGCTTGGTCGGGTTGTCAAGAGTGCTGTGTGTGAGAAGCAAGGGTGAGGATATCACAATGATGCTTGGTCGGGTTGTCAAGAGTGCTGTGTGTGAGAAACAAGGGTGAGGATATCACAATGTTGCTTGGTCGGTTTGTCAAGTTGTGCTGTGTGTGAGAAACAAGGGTGAGGATGTCACAATGATGCTTGGTCGGGTTGTCAAGAGTGTTGGGTGTGAGAAACAAGGGTGAGGATATCACAATGTTGCTTGGTCGGTTTGTCAAGAGTGCTGTGCGTTAGAAACAAGGGTGAGGATATCACAATGTTGCTTGTTCGGTTTGTGAAGGGTGCTGTGTGTGAGAAGTAAGGGTGAGGATATCACAATGTTGCTTGGTCGGTTTGTCAAGAGTGCTGTGTGTGAGAAGCAAGGGTGAGGATATCACAATGTTGCTTGGTCGGTTTGTCAAGAGTGCTGTGTGTGAGAAACAAGGGTGAGGATATCACAATGTTGCTTGTTCGGTTTGTCAAGAGTGCTGTGCGTTAGAAAGAGGGGTGAGGATATCACAATGTTGCTTGGTCGGCTTGTGAAGAGTGCTGTGAGAGAGAAACAAGGGTGAGGATATCACAATGTTGCTTGTTCGGTTTGTGAAGGGTGCTGTGTGTGAGAAGTAAGGGTGAGGATATCACAATGTTGCTTGGTCGGTTTGTGAAGTTGTGCTCTGTGTAAGAAGCAAGGGTGAGGATATCACAATGACGTTTGGTCGGTTTGTGAAGTTGTGCTCTGTGTGAGAAGCAAGGGTGAGGATATCACAATGGCGTTTGGTCGGTTTGTGAAGCTGTGCTCTGTGTGAGAAGCAAGGGTGAGGATGTCACAATGAACTTTGGTCGGTTTGTCAAGTTGTTTTGTGTATGAGAAACAAGGGTGAGGATAATACAGTGACGCCTGGTCGGTTTGCCGAGTACTGCTGCGTGTAAGAGGCAAGGATGTGGATGGCCGGGTCTGTCAAGTAATACTTCCCGGTTGGCGTAGAAATTTATTTACCAGCCTACACCAGGGCAGTGTCGTGCGCTGGGCACATAGACTCAATAATATAGCATTCTACACAGAATGGTGTATTGTAAAGTACTTGTTTTAAGATAAATGCTTGGAGATTGATCAAAGGTGATTAAGTAGTTTTGTCACTGTCTATCAGTTTTCTTAGCAGTTTTAATGAACATCCCTAAGAATCATTCGCTTAGGAATAGTCTAGATACAATGATGAGTTGAATAGAAAGGATAGTGGCATGTGATCAATGGTTTTTTCCTTAGCGTCCTTGTGACTTCCAGGAAGGATTCCATGCAAGTGGTTGCAGACTAACGCTTTATAGCATCCCGACACTGACCTATACCGTGCGATGATCTTCACGGAAATTTTCATGCATAGTACACCAAATTATCTACACGAATGATTCGGGCAGAGGATTCCTCTTAAAACTGCCACCTATCCACATGGACGTGGTCAGGCAGAGCTTCCGATGCCAGATGCAAAATTATAAACCTTTCCTTAGGTTAAGTTCACCTCCATAATCACATACTGCTGTGCATCGCGTCTGACGCGCAAGCCTGAAAAATAAGGAAGGAAACGCAATGAGAGGGAAGGGGAATTGGAATATTCGCGATGTCTTATAACGGCATGTCTGATGGCACATAGAAATAGCTAAGCCTTAAAGCCAGGAGAAAGGGAAATTAAATTGAACTAATAAAGGACTTAACGTAGTGACTTCGCTGATTACAAATCCCTCTATCCCTCGAACAGTCTGTTGGCGTTTGCAAACGGTAATCATGAGACCGTGTTCTACTGCTCGTCAGTGACTCTTGCCATCTGTTGTTTACATTATTTGTGTAGACATAATAGTTTGAGTGTAGATAACTTGAAACCAACTGCTTATGAACCCCTATGCCTGCTGATAATCTATTCCATTATTTGCCTAGAGATCAGGAAAAATCACGCAAACGTTTTTAATTTGGATGGCTGGTATCGGGGATTAAACACAAGTTCTCCTTTCAGTGGAAATAATAGTAAGCTGGATCGTCAGCATTTGCAGCGGTATGTAACGATGCCTCTGTGATGTCCTGGTCTTGTTGTCGATCTCCTAAGGATGCTGCAGCGACGCCTATGCAACAATTCGCTAGATATTGTGTTAGATATATTCCCGGACAAGTTATCTTTATCTCAGGTTTCGTTGCCCTCGTGTTTGATAAGTTCTTAAGTGTATAGTTGGCAAACCGATGCAACCCACTTGCTGTAGTGCAGAGGTGGCGAAAACGTGACTCGCGAGACATTTTGACTCGCAGGCGCACGTTCCCTTTCTGCAAACTTCCGTTTGATTTTCACATGCTGCTGAGTGACGTAGTGCGTGTTACATATTTGGTGACTCGCGGAAGGAAGTCGTTTTCGCCACCCTTGCTGTAGTGCATTCATGTTAGTAATGTATTTTTTTGATAATAATGATAACACTAAGTGTTTTCGCTTTATTCATTGTAGTATTTATTTTCAATCATGTACTTATAGATAATATGATATATGTAAACTCATTTCAATGATTTTATATAAACAATTCTCTAACTTTTTTCAATAATAATAAATAAAATTTATTTTTTGTCTTTGTATATGTCGTTGTACTGGGAATATACTAACTTCTATTTTTATAATTCTCTACCGATTTATTACTTTTATTAACTATTGATTCCAGTATCTTAAGTGTTTTACAACCTTAACCTTTTTGGTGTGATAGGTAATGTTGATGAATAATGATTCCTCCATTTTAAAGAAAAATATTCTATGCTTATTGATTTATCTGGCAACGAGTAGACTTCAGTTTTGTTGCGTTTTTTTTATTTATATCTTACTTATTATAAAATCTTTTATTATAATAAATATTTTGAATATCCAATTTTGAAATAAAAATTAATGACTTTGAAATTACTTTAATATTACTTACGAAATTATTTATATTATTTCAAGCAATTTAAAGTTTGTTTGGGAGATTTTATAAATCCTGTAGAAATTATATTTATTTCTCATTTATTTTCTTCTTTTTCGTCTTCTTCTTTTTCTACTCTACCTTGCTTAGCAGAGTTAAGCAAGTATAAATAATAATTCAAAATTTTATTCCTGTTGTATCCTGAACATCAGTCTCAGATGTTACCATCAAAGTCATTTCATTCAGTTAGGAGAAAGATACGTTGACACAGCCTACCGCGTGGAGACAATAATGGCGCCCAAAGTAGGGAAACTGTTTCGGGGAGTAGAATGATCCTTTCTATGGGACTTATGGACTTATAAGATACAGTCGCTCGATTAGCTGAATGTATGAAACAAGTCTGTGCGAGAACTTTATCCCTTCTAAACGCAAGCAGGTGAAGTCTTTAAAAAGCATAATAAGCGGAAACCTGACAGAAGTCCACCATTCAAACTCGACCAGCCGAATTACAGCTTCACCATCAGAGATGTGAGACAGCGGGAGCGTTGAAAGAGGTCATTCCGAAAAATATGATTTATACATGCACACCTTCAGTGAGGAATTTACGAAAGTTAAATATCTGCTTTCAATACCATAAATGCTCGATCACAATTTGGTTTCCACATTCAAGTATGAAATAGAATTGTTCTTTACGTTGTTTATTTATTTAGCTCCACGTATGGACGTCAATTTGAGAAAGTGTGTTGTTTACGTAATTTATTAGCCCGACGCTTGGGAAGCCAACTTGAAGTACTTATTGTTTTGGAGTTTATTTATTTAATCACCTCCATGTATGAACGTCAATTTTAAAGTGCATTATTTATTATGTAATATACTGCTACGTATGAGAAGCTGATTTGAAAATGATGAATTTTTGTTCTTACGCTCCAAGTTTAAAAATATTATATTAACTTTGTTATTAAACTGCTTCTATAGATATTGTTTATGTTTATGTTTGCTTCGCCTGCGTCAGTATTGTTTTAGAGTTACGTATCTCTTAGACAGGGCGTGGTACGACAAGAATGTAGGCTTACACAGATTTTAAGTTTAAATTCACTTCTTTTTTTATTAATCCTTGGCACAAATTAAATAGCACTACAATGATATTAAGAGCTGTGAGATTCCTCAGTTTAAATCTTGCATTTTACTATCGCGTATACTTAATTTTCGTTACACACGAATACGTAATATTTCTTTAGAGAACACATCTTCCATCCGGTCACTACCAAGGTCTGCAGGCAACTGAGCATATTTCAACCGTATAAACTTTTAACTTTTTGTATTTCAAGTCTCTCATTGGCTAATCCTAGTCCAATAGAATACCTGCATTTTACCAAAGTTTTTTCTGGCTGTTGATTGGCTATTTTTAAACTGTCACAAAATTTACATTATCGTTGCTCTAATAATGACTAGTAGCATTTAAACTCTCAAACTCATTATTGCCTCAAGGTTACCTCATTGTTAGCAACTTTAAACTTATTATTCTCATAGCTCTTACATTATTAAATTACATAACGCATTCACATAACATTATTAAACATGTTTACAATTATATAAGCATATGCAATGACTGTTACATACATTTTAGAAATTATTACATACATATTGCTTCAAGGCGGGCTGTTATTGAATTTATATATTATATAATTTAATCAAAATTATACAAGTGTTAAAAATACTGCCTGAAGCAACAATAAAATCAGCGAAATAAATACAACAGACGCTAGACTTTGTCTCACGTAATATAAGAAATATGTCATTAACATTGCTTGAAACGACGAAAAACTGCATTCCAATGGAAGAGAAGGCTTGGAGAGTGCTTGGTGAACATCCATTTGTTTGCTAATATCAACATAAAATTTTTCTCTTATTCAATACAGAAGCAAAAAGGAAATAAAATACGTATGTTAATTTGTTTTCTGTTCATAAAGCGTGACTTTGAGAATAATTTTATTACCTCCACGTATGGACGCCAATTTGACGTAGTTTGTATTGAAGGAGTTGTATTATATTTCAACTGTTGGGAAGCCGAACTTGTAGTAGTTGCAAGCGCACGTATAGTAAACAGTTTCCGGTAGACTTCGCCCCAAATGTACTTTCAGGTGGCCTTCGCCCCAAGTTTAAAAGAATATTAACTTTGTAATTTGACTGTTTCTTTAAATATTATATATTTATGTTTGCCTCGGCTGTGTCAGTATTTATTTTAGAGACATGTTTCTCTTGGGAGGGTTGTGATGCGACAAGAATGTAGGCTTACAAAGATTATAATTTTACTTCACTCCTTTTATTACTGCTTGGCACGATTTATATAACACTTCACTGATAATGAGCTGTGAGATTCTTTTTATTGTTAAATACTTGCACTTTTTAACACGTAAACTATTTTCGTCTCACACGAATACGTATTATATTTCTCAAGGACGCATTACGCATCCAGTTATAATCACTGTCTGCAGGCAACTGAACTGATTTCAAGCGCCTAAACTTTGTAAATATATGTATTTCATGTCTCTGATTGGCTAATCCTACTCCAATAGAATGCCTTATTTTAGCTAAAGCTTTTTCTGGTTGTTGATTGGCTATTTTATAAACTGTCACTAAAATTACATTATTGCTTCCAAGAATCACAAGTAGTATTGTTAAACTCTCAAACTCATTATTGCCTCAAGGTTACCTCATTGTTAGCAAATTTTAACTTATTATTCTCACAGCTCCTACATTATTAAATTACGTAATACATTTACATTATTGAACATGTATACATTAATATAAGCATATGCAATGACATATACATTTTACAAATTATTACATACAGATATTGCTTCAAGGCGGGCTGTTATTAAATTTACATATTATATAATTCGGCTGAAATCATGTATGTGTGAAAAATACTGCCTCAGCTTACTCATTTTAAAGTTTAAAGTGGTTTATTGAAGTAAAAACTAAAGTAATTAGAGAGAAAACACAGAGTGTACTGATTTGAAACTGGTGTTAATGTGGCGTTTAGGTCTGTAAATTTAAACACCGTGGGATTTTCGAAATCCACCTTTGCGGATATTTTTTTTCTTTCTCCGACACGTATTTACAGTAAATAGGGAAAGTATTGTATATCACCCCAAAATTTAATGTCGAGATTTCACCGTAAATACATGGTTTTGAGTTCACTTGAACCCCCCAAAAAAGCGCTTTTAGAAATGCCGAATATGTGTGTGTGTGCGTGTGCATGTGTATGTGAACAGTATAATTCATAAACGAGTAGTCGGTTAATACGAAACTTGGTGTTTAAATTAAGGACCTTCTAAGATGTGACGTGAAGATTGTGAAGAAATTCTTCCACTCCAACCTAAATTTTCGAAATTGTTTATTTTCTCAAAAATGTTTCTAACGACTTTGATTAAAATACCACATGTTAAGTCATTTTCATGACATATAAAACGTATATTTTGAATTTTTTGGGAATAGCTTTGAAGTCCTTATTCCAAATGACTTTTGTGTATTTCATTAACCGCAAGAGATAGAGAAAAAATTGTATTGCACAAACAATCTAGAGTCCCTTAAAACATACCTTCCTTTTCCCCCTTTCTTTTTAGTGTTCATACAAAGAGCATAATTTCAGCGCCATCAAATACGACCGACTATGAAAATATGTGACCATCGCTTTAGCTTGTTGTATTCTTCCTATACCTACAAAATTGTACAAATGAGTAATGAAGATTTATCTGTATTGTGACTGTCCAGTTTTTCAACTGTCACTTCCCTGCTTCTCACTGTCACTGTTTTTATCTAGTTCTACTTTCACTGAGACTTCAGTTAGTTTATACTGTGAGACGGTACGTTCTGCGTAGCTAAATATAAAATTATAACCATTTATATCAATATTAATAACAGCAGGAATGGTATTATTAAATAAGACGGGGAAGCGAGTATTACTGTAAAGGTGAATAGGGGTTGAAAAGACAGTACCAGCAGGAGGCAGGAAGTAGGGTTAGTTTTTCCCTTATTCTAGCCAAGTGAGAAGAGAATACGCTTTGTTAGTGTACCGTTAGGTCTCCTGAAAAACAGATGCATAGGCAGGAGTCAGCGCTGTGATAGCCATAGGCAACCAATAAGAAGAAGGTAGAAATCACGTGGTAGTGAAATGAGGGGATAGGAAATTTGAAAAAAGAAACAGGAAAGATTGGAGAACACTATTCGTGGTATTTACTTGGAGGTTGTTCTGAAAACAAATGCGTCGGCGGATGTGTGGTTAATATCAGGAGTCAGATTTTAAAACGCTGACGGGAAATAAACGGGCAGGAAAATGAACCAGTCGTATTAACCACTAACCCTAGATCCAAGATACATGCGAGTCCCTGAGCTAGCATCGAACCCGGGACCATTGCTGAAATTTCGAGCCGCCAAATCGGCGCACAGCACTTTGCATTGTACTGTCGCAACTGTCACTTCACTCACCTGAACTAATTTCTTGACGTAGCCTCTTCTTCCGGGTGGTTCACTTCACTCGGGAGCCAAACACAAGACCTCCACAATCTCTCGCTCCGCAGCAGCAATCGCCACAAACTCGCTCGGAGAACTGCACCCCTCGTCGCACCGGAAACTCACCCGCAAACTCACTGACTGACTGATTGACAGATTAACTCTTCTCGTGAGAAATCTAGCTTATATAGCCAATGGAAATTTAAATTTCTACAGCTTTCTGGAGCATTCGAGAGGGATAAACATCAGAAAATTGCTTACCCAACGATAGCGCTTCTAGCGTTTACACTGGTAGCTCTATTTGTCGTTTATCTTGGAATTCCCATCGCCAGCCTCCGATAACCTTGTGTCATAGCAGATACCAAGAAGTAGATAGAAAAATAAGCCTTTTTAAGAATACTTTGTAGAAGCGTGAGTAAAGAAAGTCATTTGAATGCAACACATCGGATTTTTTTTTCTAATGATCTTAGTCCAGAAATTATGAAGCCTATAGAGCATAGAATAGAATTTTTCAAGTATATCTTTCTTTAAGGACACTAGGTAGAGATCGCAGAGTATTTTTATGCTTTTTCACAAATGAAAGAAAGTCTGTTTTCTCTAGAATTACACTATCCAGGACAACGAACCTTTTACTGCTTATTAAAGGTTTTCTGAGTGGGTAGCTTTAAATGTTTTAATTATAAAATTAATTAAATACCGTAAAACATTTTTCTAATTAAATTTTACTTTCATTTATACGAGGGGCACTATTTATATTTTGAGCCTAATAATTAAAACAAACTAATTTCTGATTGAAAAACCGTTTTATTGTTTTTCAAAATATTCTCCTTTATGATCAATACACTTTTGCATCCGTTTGAAGCATTTATTCCAGTCTTCTTGAGACACCTCCAAACATGGTTTTTGAAGGCATCAACGGCTTCTTCTGCCAACGAAAATCGTTGTCCACGCAATTCATTCTTGATGTTCGGGAACAAAAAGAAGTCATTTGGTGCCAAATCAGGACTGTATGGCGGATGACCCATAAATTCGATTTTTTGAGCCTTTAAATACTCTGTTGTTAGATGAGATGTGTGTGCGCTCGCATTGTCTTGATGAAGAACAATCCTACGGTTCTTGTTGGTTTTCCTTAACTTCCGGCAAACAAATGGTTGTGTACCATTCGGCATTGTCCGTTTTACGTTCCTCTAAAGGCACTGTTGCCACATGGCCAGTTTTGCAGAAAAAGCAGGCGACCATTTGCTTCGAAGTGCTTCGAGTGCGAACAACGTTTGTTGGTTTTGCTTCAACTTGAAACACCCATACAGTCGACTGCTGTTTACGTTCCGGCTCATACGCATAGATCCATGATTCTTCACCTGTTATAATCATATGTACGTCTTTTGAAGCACCGCCATTGTATTTCTTCAGCATTTTTGTACACCAATCGACATGAGCATCTTTTTGAAATTGCGTCAAATATGTGGAATCCAACAAGAGCAAACCTTTTTCACGGCTACATAACCATGCAATATTTTATATATGCTGGTGGAACTAATGCCTAGGGTTGCCTCAATCTCACAATACGTCGCATGACGATTGTTCATTACTAGTTTTTGCACAGCATCAATGTTTTCTGGCCCAACTGATTTTGGACGACCTTCACGAACTTCATCATTGAGCGAACGACGGGCACGATTAAATTCGTTATACCAGCGTTTCACAGTGACAAAGGATGGAGCTTCGTCGCCAAATGTGGAAGTTAGTTGATCGATGCACTCTTGTCTTGATAATCTACGTCGAAAGTCGTAATAAATCATTGAACGAACATTTTCACGAGTTAATTCCATGTTTTTGTTGACACACAATTTTCAAGTTAGTGTAAACAAAACAAATGACGCTCTATTGACAAAATGTTTGAAGTAGATTATGGTCAAAAATTTCAAACTTTCCATTGGAAACGTCAGATGGCACGTACAACATTCAGGGTTGCCAAGGCTCAAAATATAAATAGTGCCCCTTGTAGGTACACTTTTCTTTGAAAATACAAATCATAGCTCCGCCAAACTTTTATTATTAGTTCTATAAGTACTTTAAGGTATTCGGTTAACTATTTGTCATTTAAGGAACTAATTTAATTTTAAAAAATCTGATGTGTTACACTCACATAACTTTCTCTACTCTTGTACAATCTAATTTTACAAACGCCTATTCTCCATATGCTTCATGTTAATCGAGATATCGAGATGTCAATCTTATTGGTAATTTTCTTGTAGATGCAAGGGGAATATGGTAGCTTTTAAGCGATAGTCAAATATTTTAACGCTGGTTGCTATGTGGCGAATTCCATTCTCTTTGCATGTTCAGGACATAAAAAAATCTGATGTGTTACACTCACATGACTTTCTCTACTCTTGTACAATCTATTTTTACAAACACCTATTCTCCATATGCTTCATATTAATCGAGATATCGAGATGTCAATCTTATTGCAATTTTCTTGTAGATGCAAGGGGAATATGGTAGCTTTTAAGCGATAGTCAAATATTTTATCGCTGGTTGCTATGTGGCGCATTCCATTCGCTTTGCATGTCCAGGACATAAAAAAATGAATAACGAATTTGAGAAAAAGTATAAGTATTGGAAAATTTAAGGGAATAACAAGCAATATCTCGAAAACGGTTCACTCAACAAAAGAAATGTATATAACATAAGTTGCGTATTTTAACGAGATCTACATTTTTTGTGTAGTAAAATTTTGTCTATCTCTTATGGTTTACCAGTTATGCAAAAGTCGTTCACAATGAAGAATACTTTTGGAGACATTCCCAGAAAATTCGAGATATACATTTCATTTCTCATGACATTATCTTAAACATATGATATTTTAAACAAAATCGTTAGAGCCATTTTTGAGAAAATTAAAATTTTCGAAAAATGTTCCATGTAAAGGGTAGTCTGGGGTGGGGGGATTTTCTTGAAAACCTTCGTGTCGCATCTCTGGAAGATACTGAACCTAAATACCAAGTTTGGTGTTTATCCGACTGTTCGTTTTTGAGTTATGCTGTTCACAGACACACACACAGACACACACACAGACACACACACGGACATGTTTCCAAAAATGCTTTTTTTGGATTCAGGAGGTCTCAAAACATGTATTTCCGGTGAAATCTCGGTATCGAATTTTTGGGTGGAATGCAATACTTCCCCTACTTACTATACGTAGTAGAGAAAGTAAAAATGAATAACGAATTTGAGAAAAAGTATAAGTATTGGAAAATTTAAGGAAATAACAAGCAATATCTCGAAAACGGTTCACTCAACAAAAGAAACGTATATGACATAAGTTGTGTATTTTAACGCGATCTACATTTTTTGTGTAGTAAAATTTTGTCTATCTCTTATGGTTTACCAGTTAGGCAAAAGTCGTTCACAATGAAGAATATTTTTGGAGACATTCCCAGAAAATTCGAGATATGCATTTTATTTGTCATGACAATATCTTAAACATATGATATTTTAATCAAAATCGTTAGAGCCGTTTTTGAGAAAATTAAAATTTTCGAAAAATGTTCCATGTAAAGGGTAGTCTGGGGTGGGGGGATTTTCTTGAAAACCTTCGTGTCGCATCTCTGGAAGATACTGAACCTAAATACCAAGTTTGGTGTTTATCCGACTGTTCGTTTTTGAGTTATGCTGTTCACAGACACACAGACACACAGACACACACACACACACACACAGACACACACACGGACATGTTTCCAAAAATGCTTTTTTTGGATTCAGGAGGTCTCAAAACATGTATTTCCGGCGAAATCTCGGTATCGAATTTTTGGGTGGAATGCAATACTTCCCCTACTTACTATACGTAGTAGAGAAAGTAAAAAGATAGCCGCAACAAAATAATTTTTGGTGTAACTTTTTTTGTGGGAACCATATGATTTAGGCTTGAAATCTTTAACCTACTAAATGCAGCTAAACATTCTGTACTACAACAACAAAAATTCAAAACTTCTAAGTCAAATACATTTTGAGAAAAGTGTACCTGAAATTTAAAAAATAAAACTTAAGAGAAATGGCAAAAAACAACAAGGTGAGCAAAATTCTACATATCAATGTACTGTAACATCCCTGGGCCATAAAGAACCTTTAAAGGTCAAAATAAAAGATGTACGTAGGGGTGTTCCTTATACCATTTATAACGAATACAATAAAAAGCAAAAAATTAATTTTTTATACCCAAATCTCTACCAAATGTAAATCATCAGTGTTTTGATGTGCTTTCTAAGCTTGAGTTTACATTTCGTCTTTGCTGATATAAACTGAACGTAACATTATTAAGCTATGCTTTTATAACAGGGATTTTTTCGCGTATAAAATTAAAATAAGCTTGAAAAATGTTAGCTGCCTGGGAAAGTATGAAATTAATTTCCTCTGAGTACGAACGGATGTTGTTGACAGGAGCACAAGATGTCTCTTTTACGCGCATACACATAATTATCGGTACAGTCTCCATGCAACGACAATTTCGTTTTGTTTCTTTCTCGTTTTAAACCGTATGACATGCGTCTTTCACAACCGTAACAAATTGCCTTACACCCGAAATCCAGCTGTGCAAGCGAAGTGAAACGTTTTGTTTTGACTTTTTCTCCCCTTGCTGGGAACTTTCGGTTGCAGAGTTGTTAATAATCAACTTTGTCCCTGCTACTAGCATCGTGTTTTGTTTCTGGCAACAAAAAATGTGCCGCTCGTGCTTCACTCACTTCAAAACAAGATGTTACTCTAATTCAGTTACAGTATTCCAGTCTCATATCCTACCGAGAGACGCGGGAGGGGGGACGCTCCTAAATGCCTGTATTCTGGATATTGCTTTCAAAGGCATGCAGATGTTTAAATTGCTAAATTATCTTCAAGAAATATCAAATATCTAACACATTCCACCTTCATTCTTGTTTCCTGTTTCCCCCAGGGCTACCAAGCGAAGTGGCTCCGCAGTAACGCATGAGGGTAGCATTCCGGAGGTCCCGGGTTTGATTCCCAGCGACTGTCCACTCTGATGCATGTTTTTTTCGTGGTTTACCTGGGTCCGCAGGCGAATGCTAGGGCATTTCCTCTTGTACCACGACTCTTATCCCATAATTTCCTTCATCATTATCTATTTCAGGACCAGACGACGGTGTTCGGCGAGTTGCGACTGGACGGTGGGCGTGCGCTTTGACGAGGTTTCTCCTTGGCGTCGGTTGCGACTACTCAGTCAAGACTTACTTCCAATGTGGGCCTCCTCGGGGGACTGCCGGGGATTAGGGGCTTGTAAGTGGGGTTGGGAAGCATCGGATGAGTTCGAACTGAAACCATTAGGGTAAAGGTAAGGGTACGAACGGAGGGAGCACCTGAAACCGGGACAGAGCACAGCACGCAGGCCAGTCGGCCCCTTATGCTTCTACCGTGACCCCCGGAGGGAGAGATGAGGGGAGAGACACGAAAGGTGAAATTAAATTAAATTGAGTTTTATTTATGGACGCTCTTTAATTGCTGTGGTCCTTAGCGTCCCATTCTATATTGGACGTGAAAGTCCGATAATTTTGCTCAGAGGCCTCTTTATCAGGCTTGAGGTTCTTTTACGTGCCGTAAATCTACGACACGGGACCACTGGCTTTACTTTCCTTCCGAAGGAAGCCATGAAAAAAATCTATCGCACTCCACCTGGATAGCATGGTAACCATTACTCCACGGAAGACGACACGAAGGGCGACATCCTATTGATAACGGGCGCAAAAACAGGTAGGGTCCCTAATGTTTCTATATTGAACACCTCCCAAGCCCGCTGAGCCTCCGAGTGTCCCCCGAAGGAGTTCCCGCCCCACAAGCACCCAGAAGCGTGTACCAGCAAGCTGTCACTGGAGCAACGTCAGGAAGAAACCTCTACAGAGCGCATAAGCACCGCCCAGCCGCAACACGCCGAACACCGTCGCCTGGTCCTACAACCCTGAAACAGATGACAAGGAACATGATGGGTACAGGAAATGAGGGGCAAGAGAGTTGTGGTAGAAGACGAATCACTCCAGCATTCGTCTGCCGACCCGGAGAAACCACGAAAAATCTATGGGTCAGAGTGGGCGGATGCCGGGGATAAAACCCGAGAGCTCCCGAATGCGAGTTGCATGCTCTACCACCGCACCACCTCGCTCTGTCGGAACTGTTAGGGACCCCGTGAATGCTTGCGCACATCGTCATCCGAGTTTCTTACATTTATCTCAATGTCCATTATAATGAGAAGTTCTCTCTCTCTCTCTCTCTCTCTCTCTCTCTCTGTTTCCCTCTACTACGTACTTAGAGTAGAGGAAGTATTGTATTCCACCTAAGAACTCGTAGTCGAGATTTGTTCGGAAATACAATTTGACATATTGAATCCCTCAAAAATCATTTTAGAAAAATGTCCGTGTATGTGTGTGTGCGTGTAGGTACGTGTGTCTGTTCATTTTTAGCAGAGTTTAACGCCCGTTCTTACATACGGCACCACAGCCGGTTGAAATGATGATACATGAAATGAAATGATATTTTGGAAAGGAAATGTTCCTCCAGCATTTGCCAAATTATGAGGATTGAGAAAAACTTAGAATAACCTCAGCGAAGGAGAACGGTCCAGGAGGAACTTGAACCGCAGACCTCTCGAATGCGAGCCCAACGCATTACCGCGGAGCCTTCTCGCTTGGTTTTGGTGTGTGTTTTGTTCCTTTTTAGCAGAGTTTAACACCCGTTCTTAAATACGGCACCACAGACGGTGAACACTGATGATACGTGAAATGAAATGATATTTGAGAAAGGAACATTGGAAAGAAAATGTTCCAGGCCTAAGATTAGGGTACTTCCTCAGTATTTGCCAGTTATAAGAACTGAAAAAAACTTAGAATAACCTCAGCCACAGAGAACGGTCGAGGGGGAATTTGAACCGAGGAACACCCGAATGCGAGCCCCACACGTTACCGCGGAGCAATCTTGCGCAATTGTGTATGTGGTTGGGTGCGTGTGCGTGTGATAGAGAGAGAGAGATTGATACGAAGATTTTCATAAAATCCCCCACCCCATACTATCCTTACATGGAAGATTTTTCTAAATTTTAAATTCAAATATCATAAGTTTAAGACATTAACATGTCAAACACATTGTATATTTTGAATTTTCCGGGAATAACATGTGAAGATCTCTTCATTCGTGAAGAATTTTGTATAATTTTGAATAAATTGTAAACCATGAGAGATACACAAAAGCTGTAGATTTCTATGCAACACACGATTTGTTTAAAATAACGCTTTTGTTGTATGAGTCATTTCCGAGATATACGTTGTTATTGATTTGAAGATTTCAATACATTTGTCAGTTTTTTTAAATTGCTATTCAGTATTTTCTCGCGATGTCATGGAAAGAATAGGGAATTTCGAGGCCAGCATATGGCGATTAGCTTGAAAATATCTATCGACTCGTTTGCTCTCTCTGCCGTATACCTACAACGAAATGTGCAATTAAACTATTTCTGTAAATGTTTATCTCCATTAACACAAAGAAGATACAAAAATCAGCTTTTGAAAAAATACTTTGAGGAAGCTTTATAAAAAGATCTGATGTGTTACACTCACATGACTTTCTCTACTCTTGTACAAACTATTTTTACAAACGCTTATTCTCCATATTCTTCATGTTAATCGAGATATCGAGATGTTAATCATATTGCTAATTTTCTTGTAGATGCAGGAAATTGGTAGGCTTTATGCTATAGTCAAATATTTTAAGAGCTGGTTGCTATGTGGCGCATTCCATTCTCTTTGTATTACCAGGACAAAAGAAATGAATAACGAATTTGAGAAAAAGTATAAGTATTGTAAAATTTAAGGGAATAACAAGCATTATCTCGAAAATAGTTCACTCAACAAAAAAAATGTATATGACATAAATTGTGTATTATAACGCGATCTACATTTTTTTGTGTACTAAAATTTTGTTTATCTCTTATGGTTTACCAGTTATGCAAAAGTCGTTCACAATGAAGAATATTTTTGGAGACATTCCCAGAAAATTCAATATATACATTTTATTTGTCATGAAAGCATCTTAAATATACGATATTTTAATCAAAATCGATAGAGCCATTTTTGAGAAAATTAAAATTTTCAAAAAATGTTCCATGTAAAGTGTAATCTGGGGTAGGGGGGATTTTCTTGAATACCTTCGTGTCGCATCTCTGGAAGATACTGAACGTAAATTCCAAGTTTGGTGTTTATCCGACTGTTCATTTCTGAGTTACACATACACGGACATGTTTCCAAAAATGTTTTTTTTTTTTTATTCAGAGGGTCTTAAAACTTGTATTTCCGGTGAAATCTCGCTATCGAACTTTTGGGTACGTAGTAGAGAAAGCAATAAACGATATTACGTAGATAAAGTCATGGCAGTGTAACATATCAGGTTTTCTACTAACATTCCTTATGTACAATCCAAAGGAAAAGAATGGTAGTGAGAGGTATGTACCAGATAAACATTTGTTACTCTCTTTATGCGCAACGCGTGCAAAAAAACAGAGTCAGGTTTGCCAACTTAATAAGTCGAAGCTCCGCGAGGGGTCTGAGATTACACTGTGGTAACAAATGTCAACACGAGAAGACAGCCTCGTCTGGATTCCGTTTAATACAGCGGAATTCCACTACGGATGGAGTAAATAAGCTGTCAACGTAAGCAGATAAACTTTTCTGGCTCCTCACCTCGGTGTAGTATTCCTCTCATTCGTGAGCTATAAACACTAAGGAGGTAATTGAGTAATTTGGTGCTGCCAGCTACGCTTTCGATATATTTAAAATTTGCAAATCTGCAACTCCAATTATTATTATTATTATTATTATTATTATTATTATTATTATTATTATTATTACATTCACTATTGAAGTACATTTTTGTTTCTCCAGTGTATCACTTCTGTTCTTGCAGGTTCCAAAAACATTTGAATGTTATTACAATAAAAGGCCGCAAGATAATTTTTGTATTTTCATAAAATATCAATAATAACAATCGTATACAGGGCGTCGGGGGTAGCGCAGCGATTTCGTATCCGAATTTCGATTGCGGCTCTGGAGTGAGGATTTTAAATCGGTCCTAACCACGCCTTCACCTCTGACTTGCTCACGTGAAGCATTCTCAAGTCCCAGCGTGATTCGTAGTCCACGGTAAAAGCTGGAAGTCCTCTCATGCTATCGCCATCAGGAGCAACGGATTCCCCCGCTGGGTGTCTCCACCTCCGAAATGGGTCCAGTCACTGCTTGGTGGAATGAGATATCCCCCGAAGGTCATAGGTCATAGGTCATTTTGGGGAGCGTTAGAATCGACAATCGTACATATAGACATTTGTGGTTCGCACAATTAAACGGAGTCAAAGACTATATTAGAAAAGGATTTCTGATGCTAGATAAATCAATCATTTTTTCAAAACCGAAAAAATTTCAAGAAATTTTATTTTAACTTTTATGCTGCTCGGCTAAAGCACACATTACGCTCCTTATGACTAAAAACACACAATACCGAATTTCACTGTTGTATGAAAGCTATACAATTTTTCTGTACCTCTTTGGTTGGTGTAGAATTTCGAAGTAATAGTTTTCCTTGCAATGAATGCAGCCACTCCAAAAACTAAGGGCATATATTTTGTTTTAAACTGTTTGTTACTAGAAATTAAATATTTTTGCATGCTTCCATTTAGATATATGCAGAGTGAACCATTTAATTGAGAATGTACAATATCTCCAAAACTAAGCGTTTTAGAAAGAAATGTCTTGAATACACGTTCATTGATATTATGGGGGAAAGTAAACGGCAGTAGTCGTGGTTTTATTTGGAGGACGTTGCGATGGTCACTTTAGGGTCAATTTAATATTTTTTAATGGGAACCTACGTTTTCTATGTTGTTTTCTCACACCTCATAAAAATTAAACAACATATGTATAAAGCACTTTGCAACTGTTCTTACACCAACGTAAATAACAACGAAAATTCTGAATGGCCGTGTATGAAGACTGCAATGAATGGTTGGACCATCTATGGATGGTCATTTGAGGGTCAAGCTACGTTTCGTAATTGGGAACCAACATTTTTATTTTCTCTACTACGTATAGTAAGTAGGGTAAGTATTGTATTCCACCCAAAAGTTCGATACCGAGATTTCACCGGAAATATATGTTTTGAGGCACCCTGAATCCAAAAAAAGCATTTTTGGAAGCATGTCCGTATGTGTGTCTGTCTTTAAACAGTATAATTCAAAAACGTACAGTCGGATAAACACCAAACTTGGTATTTAGGTTCATTATCTTCCAGAGATGCGACATGAAGGTTTTCAAGAAAATCTCCCACCCCAGATTACCCTTTACATGGAATATTTTTCGAAATTTTAATTTTCTCAAAAACTGCACTAAGGATTTTGATTAAAAAATCATATGTTTAAGATATTTTCATGACAAATGAAATGTATATCTCGAAATTTCTGGGACTGTCTCCAAAAGTATTCTTCATTGTGAACGACTTTTGCATAACTGGTAAACCATAAGAGATAGACAAAATTTTACTACACAAACAATGTAGATCGCCTTAAAATACACAATTTATGTCATATACATTTTTTTTGTTGAGTGAACCATTTTCGAGATATTGCTTGTTATTCCCTTAAATTTTCCAATACTTATACTTTTTCTCAAATTCGTTATTAATTTTTTTTGGCTGGTAATGCAAAGCGAATGGAATACTCCACATAGCAACCAGCTCTTAAAATATTTGACTACCGCTTAAAGCATAGCAATTCCCCTTGCATCTACAAGAGAATTAGCAATAAGATTAACATCTCGATATCTCGATTAACATGAAGCATATGGGGAATAACCGTTTGTAAAAATAGTTTGTACAAGAGTAAAGAAAGTCATGTGAATGTAACACCATTTTCCAATGATAAAACATCATACAAAATGTACATTCCCATTTAAAAATTTTAAATTGATCCCACAATGACCATCATTACGTCCTCCAAACAAAACGGGACTAACAGCATATACGTTCCCCCATAATATCAAGCAATTTTTATTAAAGGCATTTTTTTCTACAACGCTTAGTTTTGGAGATACTGTACAGTCTCAACTTAAATGGTCCACTCTTATATTACAAAAGTGCAGAATTTTGATTATGATTTGCCGCATTCAGTGTGGGAAAATTTTTCTACGCTTGCCTTCCACGCAGGAAAGTCCTATCTCCTAGATGAATATGAAACGCTTCACACTTACGTAAATGACTCATTTTACAACAGGTTATCTACCAATTTAAATAAAATTAGAGTAATTTAAATTAATCACAATGGTTATAGAAATCAAAATAATAATTTAAATTAACACACCAATTGGGGAAACAAACGAAATTTAGGTGATCACGCTAATTGGCGCTCCTGCTGTTAATTTTGCTGATTGTTCAATGAAATAAGCAAGAAATACGTCTTTAGTGCAATGTTTAGCTTTAATCATCTCGCACCGTGTTAAAAATGCACCATGTTCTCTTTCAGGAGATATTTCTGGCAACAGTTCTCTTGAAGATATATTCGCTATTGCCGCTGCGTCTGGTGGTGTGCCTATAAACCTTTTGGGTTCCTTTTCGTCTTCGTAATCCATCATTCATGACTACTTAAATACTGAAACGTTAAGCTCACGAAATGTCGCCAAAACTGAATAGCAAAGTATTAAACAATGGATTCCTACTATGGTCAAGGCAACAACCCTGATAATGTAAAGAGAAATGCATTTCAACGTTCACTGTTTTTGTTTCATTTTCATAACATTTAATTACAATACTCTGTTTAGGCAGCTCAAGCAGTGGCACAGTTCTTCGGGTCTGGAATTGTTAGGGACTTCCGCGCGCCTCCTGTGATTTCTTCACATCATCCCTTCCTCCTGGGGGATGGTAGCCACAATAGATCTCTGTAGATATCAGTGCACGAGGTGTCCTCCTCCGCTGTACAACCTGTACCTACTCGCATACCTCTACCTATATAATTACTAGAGGGCGGTTGCTTCCAACAGACGGAGGACAGCTTGCTGGGATTTGATTCTAAACAGTCAAAACTGGCCAAGCTTGGGCACATACTTAATGGAAGTACGTGTACTAAAAGATAAGGTGTTTATGTAAATTTTCTTTAAATATATCTGGTGCTTGAGCTTTTGTGTGTGTGTTTGTGTGTGTGTGTGTGTATTTGCGTGGGTAATTCGGAGAGTTTTTCAATTTTATATGTATGTATATAATGTGATGATTATAAACATAGTTGTTTCTGGTCGATTCTGCAAGTCAGTATACAGACCAGGTATTTTTCTAGAGAGCATGTACGGTCTTATGACCCATGCGACTGTGTTATGCAATTAATGTAATACTAAGTACTTAATAAATACCACTACTACTACTACTACTACTACTACTACTACTACTACTACTACTACTACTACTATTACTACTACTACTACTACTACTACTACTACTACTACTACTACTACTACTAGAGGGCGGGTTAGAGTGCTCTTGTACCTGATTCCAAGTTACAGATGCTGAGAACATAATGACTTGTCACGCGTCCCCTGGGTACAGATTGTGGGTAAAGGAATAAAGAAATATGTCGTAGTAAGCATAATGCTGTGTTTGCAGACAGAGTAAGCTATACAGGATAGACCATTTAAGTTGAGACTGTACAGTATCTCCAAAAGTAAGCGTTGTAGAAAGGAATGTCTTCAATAAAAGTTGCTTAATATTATAGGGGAAAGTAAATGCCATTAGTCGTGGTTTGTTTGGAGGACGTTATCATGGCTCATTTAGATCAATTTAATTTTTTTAAAATGGAAACCTACATTTTGTATGTTTGTTTCTCATTATAAAATGGTTCATAAAAAGCTGTTTGTTTTGTGGTGAGCAATAAGGAAACAAAATAAAAAAAAGTTGGTTCCCAATTACGTAACGTAATTTGATCCTCAAATGACCGCCCATGGATGGTCCAACCGTTCATTGCGCTCTTTCTACACAGTCATTCAGAATGTTCGTTGTTATTTACGTTGCTGTAGGAACAATTGCAAAGTGATTTATACAAATGCTGGTTAGTGTTTTATGAGGAGTGAGAAAACAACATTTAAAAGAATTGAAATTGACTCTAAAATGACCATCACAAGGTCCTCAAAATAAAACACGACTAATGGCATTTACTTTCCCCCATAATATCAAACAACTTTTACTAAAGACACTTCTTTCTACAACGCTTAGTTTTGGAGATATTGTATCAGACTCTTAATATAAGTGTATTTATTCGTATGCTATTATTACCTCTTGCGATATCGAAATGAGTTTCTGGTGATATAGTGCTTGTTTAAGTAAGAGACGATCTTCCCATGTTCTTATGATACAACGTGTGCGAGCTCAGCATATACGCGCCCGCTGTTTACATCTGGACTCACCCTCTATCCTTCAACATAAACAGACTACAGTACAATATAAGTTAACCTTATAAAAACGGTCACACTGAACCGCCCCAATTACAATATTTTCGTTGAAGAAATAGCATGCAAGGGGCTGTTCACAATGTAACTTAAGCATAAGTTTCGCATAGAAGCTTGCTCATGCATTTACATTGGCTGACACTGACAAACATAGAAGTTTGCCACCTCAAAGCTTTCATGTTTATATTTACGTCAAACATAAGAAAATAGCCAATCAGAGAACGATCTTCCATACACCTCATCACGTGATCATTGTCATCTCGCAGCACATTTTCCGTCACTATGTGTTGGTTTGCTAATTGCCTTTCTGTGTAAGATCGCGGGTCAGGAATCACTGGGACATCTATAACAATCCCAACAAAACAGATTGTGATGCTAGGTGGTGATATTTTGTGAGTTTAACGTCCTTTTTTCGGGTACTTAGCTCTTGTTCATTTTATACATTAACCTCTTTTGTCGTGTGTACTGTCGGTGATTGCTCCTAGGCCATTCAGCTGTTTCACGCACTCTGAGAATGGCTGCTGTTTATGTTTCCATTTTTGGTTGCGAATGACAACATATAGCGCTAAGTTTTACGGTGTTGTGTTAATGATTCATTCTTCACTTGCGGGAAGAATCATTACAAACCTCGTATTGTTGGTGCACTCGCTTGGTCTCCGAATTTCATACACCTTCCTACACCCGTATTACAATATACTATTCTTCTTTTATGAAGAGAAATCACCCTCCCTCGCTCTATGCCTCATCCCTTGTTTTTTTATTATTATTTTTATTTTTTTCGGTCTTTCACGCCTTTTTTATAAAGCATATTAATGTCTTATCTTCATTGTTTTTTTCATTATTATCACCATTTTTTCTCTGTTTTCTGTTTACCGCTGTACAACACACAAACACCCATCCCCATGGCGGGACTCGAACCCGCGATCCAACTAGGCGGAGCGCCGAAGCCAAACGCTCCGGCAACCACGGCTACAAGGGCCGGCTTGCTTCATACTTTATGTTGAGTACCTAAAATCTTCCAATCTTAAAAGGACAATTTCCAATCTTTCCCTCTGCTAGTAGACTACTTGCTTGTAGTCCGAAACTTCTAGTAGTATTCCCTCCAGCTAAAATGCAGTCTACCTCTAGATCTACTCGCAAGAAACAAATAAAACTTTAAACCGTTAATTCACAAATACAGCTTAATGATATTGTGAGGTGTTTATATTCACTAAATGAGTCTGCGGAGTATCTTGATTTTATCCTTAAAGTTAATAGGTTCTGCCTTAGCTAAGAAAGAAACAGAAACAAAACAAATTTGCGAGGTAGAAGTACAAAGAAAAAACCTTATTCGTTACATTCACATGACTTTCTCTACCCTCTATAGCTTACTAGTAGGTATGCAAATTATTCTTACGAAAGTTTGTTTCCTATCTACTTCATTTTAATGCAAATAAATCTTTGTATAAATAGCTATATTATACATTCCGTTATCTACACAAAGGGAATAGCGATAGTCAAATGTTTAAGAACTGGTCGCTATAGGCTGGCCTTAAAATTCCATACTGTTTCCATGACATCGCGAGAAACAATTGAAAATCGATGGGACTTAAGAAGATAGTTAAGTATTGAGCAAATCGAACCATTAATAACGAATACCCCGGAAATCGTATTATGCTACAAAAAATTTATTTGAAATAAATTATGCGTTTTAAAGAGATCTACATTTCTCGAGTGGCACGTTTCGTCTATCGCTTAACGTTTACCACTTATACAAGATTATATAAAATTCTATTCCGAAAAAGAGGAGTACAAAGGCTATCCTCAGAAAATTAAAGATATACATTTTATTTATCATGTATGTAAATATCTTTAATATATGGTCTTTTAATCAAAATCGTCAGAGCCACTTTTTTGGAAAATCAAAATTTCCAAAAATCTTTCATGTAAAGGACAGTTTGGGGTGGGGAGATTTCCTAGGAAAATATTGAAATTAAGTACCAAGTTTGGCATTTATACTGCTTTTCGTTTTTGTTATACTGTTCAGACACACTCGGATCTTTTTCTAAACATTTCTTTATTTACTCAGGAGGCCTTAAATCTTGTATTTCCGGTGAAATATAGGTATCAAAGTTTTGGGTGGAATGCAATACTTTCTTTACCTACTATGTATGTTGTACAGAAACTAATAATTAGTATAGCTTTTAAATACGAAAATAGTATTTAATTTTATTTTGATATTCTTTGATTTTGAAAGACTTCAACACTACGCAGTCCTCAAGGCTGTGTTATTTATAAACTGTTCAAAAATTGCTTTTGCTTCATGGGAGTATACATTCTTGGCTTCCCATTGCTCATAAATTAATTTTGAAAAGTCGTACAACAGTACACAGTTAGTACAGCATAATGTGGAGTATGAAAATCATTAGTGATCTGTTTCTAAAAGTACCTATACTTGTTTCAACGGAGCGCGATAGCTCAGGCGGCATCTCTGTGGCTCGCACTTGAAAGGTTCAATCCGTTCTATTAATCATTTTATTCATCTTTCAACCCGTTTGGCCTGTTTCATGGTTGGGAGTATCGGCGATGGAGTTTCGGTGCAGCGTGGCAGGGAAAAAGGATGCTCTCTGAAGTTTCTCCGTTCCTCGGCCTTCGGTAGATTGCCGGGATATAAGGACCGCTTCCGCGGGGGCGTTGGGCAACACGTGGAACGGAGTCCCCGGTCTGCCTAACCGTCTACCGGGGCGTTTATATCTGGAAACTGTCATTGCCGCACCGTCACTCCTGCTTCCGGCCGCCCGGTGTCTCCCTTCACTTCAACCCTCGTGGGGACGTAGTTACAATATCCGGATTCACTGGATCGGTGCTGAATCCCCTCCGCTTCACAATACAATCTAATACGTATTTCATTTTCAAGACATGGCTTAGTATTTCGATGGGAATATCCAAGCAAATAATTTTTTTCACCCGGAGCGAAAAACATTATTCAGGAAGCATTAACTGACAGCCCCCTCCCCGCGAATTTTTGTTGATACCTTTATGCCTCTAAATATTATGAAGCAGTCTGTGAGAGATACTGCGTGCGCATCTTTGGATGGTACTGAATGCAAATACCAAGTTTTTCATTTTTGAGTTATGCTATTCACAGAGACAGACACGGACCTTTATCTAAAAATGTTTTATGGGCCTCAAAACGTGTATTTCCGGTGAAATCTCAGTAACAAATTTTTGAGTGGAATGCAATACTTTCTCTACCTACTATGTTCGTGGTAGGGAAAGCAAAAACTACGCAATATTTTATATGTCTTTGTGATAAATTTCTCTTAATTATGAAAAAGTGGCATGGAATATTTCTAGGCCCCAAATACATAGTTTAATGTAGAAAAGTGGTTTTGAAACAGTTATGTGTGAGTTATAGAAGACTACTTGGAATAGTGTCCTGGCGACTTAAAGATCTCCCAATTAACCGCGTTTCATTCTTCATAATCGGTTGCTATGTAGAAGTTAAAATTCATTTCCTGCACTCGCATCTCAGTTATTTACCCGATAACTTAGGAACTGTTTACTGAGATACACAAAAAGTTTCACCAGGACATCAAATATAAACACATATTATATCACTCTACTTGGACATCTTTAGTCTAGATTTAAGAATGTAAATGTTTATAGGAGCATAATATTCCATTTAGCGACAGTTTTAACTGAAATAGCGATGCCATATTTACTCTTCGTGTTAATAGCACAATATGACACACGGAGTAAACGTAGGATTTTATTTCGCAACCCTACGAGCAAAATAAAACCACTTTTAACACGTGTGGCATATATTATTGTTTTAGAGAGCGCTTGAATTTATAATATAACAATAATATTATATTGATTCCTGAAACTAACAGAGAGCACGTTTAGAGCGCGTTCTTGAAACAAGAGAAATGACGTTAAAAAAGCGAGATGTTTTGATGTTTTGTTGATTCGCTAGCAGTCATTTTCAGTGAAATTACTTTCATGTTTTGCCTTATAGCAGGCAATGACGCAATTAAATATTATATTATATACTTTCGGGATTTTTTGTATAACTACTTCTAGTATTATTCTTTCTGCTACCTTTGTAATTTCACTTCCATTTCAGTTTCTTATGAATTCATAATTTCCTCCATTTAATCTTTATGTAGTTTAGATAAATGAATGACGTTTTCGATAAAAAAAAAAGCTGCCAGTATAAGGTATAGGTTAACTCTACAACGAATTTCCATAAACTGAAGTATGACCATTTGTATTGTCAACAGATAATTTATAATCTGTGTAAGCCTACATTCTTCAGTCGCACCACCTCCCTGTTAAGACATTATGTCTCTAAAAAAATATAAATACTGACGCAGCCAATGCAAACATAAATATATAATGTTTAAAGAAACATTCAAAATTACCAAGTTAAGATTTTTTAAGCTTGGGACGAAGGACACCGGAAAGTACATTTGGGGCGAAGGCTACCGGAAAGCGGGTACTATACGTGCGGTTGTAACGAACTTCAAGTTTGGCTCCCCAACAGTTGCACTACAATACAACTCCTACTGCAAATTGGCTCTACATACGTGAAGCAACCAACTACTTCAAATTGACGCCCAAAAAACTGGGGCAAATAACAACGTAAAACAGTACAACAACAAAAAACAATTCTCAAACTTGAAGTTCGTTATAATTTTTACTTCACTCCTTTTATTAATGCTTGGCATTATTTAAATAACACTTCACTGATATAGAGAGAGAACCGTAGGATTTTTTTAATTACTTGCACTTTTTTAACACGTAAACTATTTTCGTCTCACGAATACGTATTAAATTTCTCGAGGACACATCTCGCGTCTGATTAGTAACACTGTCTGCTAGCAACGCGTCCAGTTATGAGCGCTGTCTACAAGCAACTGATCTGACTTCCACCGCCTAAATTTGTAAATTTCTGTATTTCAAGTCTCTGATTGGCTATTCCTAGTCCAATAGAATACTTTTATTTAACTTAAGCTTTTTTCTGGTTGTTGATTAACTATTTTATAAACTGTCATAAAATTACATTATTGTTGCTACAATAATGACTAGTAGCGTTATTAAACTTTCTTACTCATTATTGCCTCAAGGTTACCTCATTACATCTTTGTTAGCAACTTTTAACCTATTATTCTCACAGCTCTTACATTATTAAATTATGTAATACATTCACATAACATTATTGAACATGTATACAATAATATAAACATATACAATGACTGTAATATACACTTTTTATATATTGTTACATACACATATTGCTTTAAGGCGGGCTGTTCTTGAATTTATATGTTATATAATTCGACTGAAATCATTTAAGTGTTAAAAATACTGCCTCAAATTCAAACGCTATAAGGAATTAATCACGTGAAACTACATAATTGAAAGTAAAACCTAGTCAAACTACGTCGAGTTATTAAACATGTGGAAATACTAAGGGTAATTGCCATGTGATTGGACTTGAAATCAAAGTTGGTCACAATGCAGATAATCGTACTAGTGCAATAATAAAGCTTTTAGCTCTTGTGCACTATGTTAGAAGCTCTACTTTCAGATCATGTTGTCTAAAAATATTTTATAGTTCTATAAAGACTTCAATTTAAAATAATAAGAATAAGAAGAACAAAAAGAGGAACAAATATAGGTTCAGTGACCAACGAGTTTCTGCCCAAGAGAGTTTATTTGCTTGCGGAATACGGCCCCCTCCTTTCTTCCTCTTTTTCTTCTGCCACTTTCTTCTTCGTCTTGGCATAAGAATTGTTTATCTTAATATTGCCTATTATGTGTTATATTCCTTAGCCCCGAATTCTTTTCCTATTCAGCGTACACTCCAGTACATCTAATAGCAATCGATTTCTGTGAATTCAATTTATTATCATAGAACTTACTTTGTACTACAATGTTTTTAAAACAGTGTCTTTACTTATTCTGCATGGCCATTTCACTCCCATATGTTTCACTACATTCAAACGTTAAATACATTCAGTTGTCTTTCTTCATTTCGTTGAAAATTCTGTAATTTCACTTCCACTTCAGTTTCTTCTGAATTCATAATTTCCGTCGTATAATCTCTATGTAGGCTAGATAAAATAGCCACATTTTATATCCAAGAAATCTACCAATATAACGCATATGTTAACTTTCAAACGAATTGGATAAATTGAAGTATGACGATTTGTATTGTGAATAGATAATGCAAACGCCATTAGGAATTAATCACGTGAAACTACATAATTAAAAGTAAAACCTAATCAAACCAATCGAGTTATTAAACATGTGCAAATACAAAAGTAATTGCCATGTGATGGGACTGAAACCAAAGTTAGTCACAATGCTTTTACCTCGTGTGCACTGTATTAGAAGTTCTACTTTTAGGCGTTGCTGCCTAAAATATACTACTAATTAATTGTCAATAGAAACGAACAACCGTTGGAGAGAATATTACTTGGGAATTTTGAACAACAGTATGGAAATGGACAATAGGCAAGATTTCTTAACCTCTTCCTACTTTAGAGGATTTGTGGTGACCTGCGAAAATAATTTATGAAACAAGTACATTCATAAAATATTAAATTTGTATAATTTTAGTCGGATTTCATTAAAATGTATTTAATAAAAGCTGCCGTTTCTCAGTAAAATGTCGCATCTTTGAGAAATAAACGAATTACGCGAAAGAAAGAGATGGGAAGATCGCAAAAGGTCCAGCTGCTTGTGTGTGTGTGAAAGAGACAGACAGAGAGAGAGATGAATGTGGTTAAGTCCATTCTTCGCTTCTGGTGATTAATCGTTCCATAGTGAATTACTGAGCTGAAATGTAATACGTGGTTGAAATAAATTTCCTGGAGCACAATACTTATTTTGTTTTCCTGGAAAATCTGAATAAGGACACCCTAAAGGTTATTAACTTGCGACTTTAAATCATCTCTTGATTTACGCTCTCGCTTAAGTCAAAAATTTGAAGGACAATAAGTCCTCTGATCTTACTGTCATCTAAATACTGTTCAGCGGACACACAGGAAAATGAAATGGAGTTGATGTTGTTTTGTGTCAATGCCAATTTGGCCTGCATCCAAACTTAGATAACAGAGCCCTTCTGGCAAAGATCCAGAGCCTGATCCATACATTGAGGATCCTTTGGCCGTGTTCTATTGGCGTTGTGCAAATTCCTTAAGGATTATAAAGGATCTTTAATGAATTCGCGTTTTTACAAGAATTGTGAAGAAGCCGATGCAATGCAATTTAAGAATAAAATGTTGTGCCAGAAGATAAGTCCAGAGATATAAACGAGTAAATTTTATAGTACTGATAGTCATTGCAATAAGGAGGTCATTTCGAAAGTATTAAGTCCACTGATGTAAATACTTCAGGAGCGAAGAAAAACTTTTACTTGTAATCTAAGGGGGATAAATTAAAATATTAGCATTGTTAATTACCATAAGGGTTTTGTTTATAAGAAACCGTTTTATTTTAAATCACTTGTACATTCAGACTGCCCTGATATTCAGACAATATGACAGACGCTATACGGTTTGACGTGGACACAGAAAAGTATTCTTATTGTAGAGGTACTGCGTTAGATTTCATGAAGTGTCGAAGAACGTGCTAATATAGGAAGCACTGACTTGTAGGACACCAGGTCGCTTACTTGGCTTTCTGAAGGGTATATATTAGCCATGTATGTAGGTCACTCGCTCACATTCCGCTTCAACACGCCTACGACGCCGAGACTACGCTCCTCAGGGCTCCAGTCGCTGCGGTAGCACTCAGGTTTCTTCTCAGCTTGAGGCTCCGCTCCGTGACACCCTTGAGGTTGTTGGCTTGTGGGCTGGGACTGTGCGGCGTCGGATGCGTTCTGTCTGGAAACGTTAGGGATACCGTGCATGTTTGTGCCCGTCGGCATCCGGATCTGGTAGCCCTTCGGGTCTCTCCCTACCAGGAGTCAAGTTAGAAGCACAAGGGGCCGACTGGCCTTCGTGCGGTGCGGTTCCGGGAAGCTCTTCGTGATACGTACCTTTACCTTTATCCATTCTAAAGAGTTAACCTTTAATTCAGTGTCACAGGAGGTCCGACCAGAAGTTTCCAGGTGAGATATGTGTTATGCCTAAGTTCTTGCACGTACGACCTCTCTACGCTATGTTAAAGCATCCAGGTTTTGTAGTCATTAGCTTTTCATACAACCCCTGGGTATTTATTTGGCACCTCTCTCTACCCCGATACCCTACCATGGACCCCTGCACCCTGATACCGACCTGCTCTACGGTCCGAGTTTTTCCCCTACTGTCAATCCCCGTGGGGTACAGTTCCAAGGGTGCGTTACATTATGTGAAGATTTGTAAAAATTCAACCAAGTATACTGTGAACCTATACTCAGTCCAGCTCAAGAAAGGATCCTGGCGTAAATAAATGCACCTGCCACTGCCGCAGCACACCTGTCAAGCGAATAAAATAGTTGGTTACTGCACTGCATGCATCATCACTTTTTTGTACTTCAAATAATAAAGACCGTGAATAATGATTATTTATGGTTTATGATGATAGTTTAATAATAGCTTCAATTAAACATAACAAACAACTATCTTCCATTTGTTACTATAACCGTGCAGACATATGTATTCCTGCATTGTTTACTATAACGAAGCCATGATCGTGCGATCATGCCTGAGAATCTAGCAGATAAGAGCGGTGTAATTAAGCATAGAAGGGACAAAGTTCTTAAAACTGATAAAAAATGACAGTTTTGAGCATGTTCAACTTCTGTTTACTGTTAAGGATGTCATTAAATTAACATCAGAAGCCACTGGTGCGTCTGTGAATGTTCGCGACCAAGCTGTAGATAGGATAATTATATCCTGGAAGACGCATCGAGCGATATCACCATTTCTGATTCCGAGCTGGTTAACGCGCTGACCCAAGGACTCCCATTAACATATAAGGTTTACTAATACAGGATATTTCATATTATTTTCTCAAGTATTCTTGAATTATTTTATCTGGTTCAACAAGTATAGAGGTATGTATTTCTTTAACACTCAAAGCTGGTGCAGTGAAAGATACCACATGGTTAAGATAACATTAAGATGTAACAATGGCAATTATTGAGCCCCCGAAAGTAAACACCTGAGCTGCTTTGAGGGGGAAGAGAGGAAGCTCCAAGCTCCACCATGCGTTTACGAAACGTCAAGTGCGGAGTGATTCTTCATATGCTAGGACCCATTCTCGGGTCGAAAGAATTAAAATGGGTATCACTACTTGAATTACTCCCTAGTTAATATTGTCTCGTAATAGCATATTATGTAACGAGTCTATAATGGAAGTAATTAAAATGCGAGGTTAATAATTATCATACGAGCGTTTTAATCACCATTATAGTCAAGTTACATGCGACTGTTTATGCTCGGCCATGTATCTAAATTAAAAGGTTTCATAAGTATTCGTTTATGGTTTGAGTGATGTATTACAATCGTTATTCCTTTATCTATGCTTACAATATAATGACCTTGTAGCACCTGTGTCAAACAAAGTTGTTAGCGTTGTGAGACGTACTACGCAGAATAATCGATACTTGCGCTTTCACAATTTTACGTGATCACTTCTGATTGGTCGAATACCAATACTTTAATGTACAGGTGTACTTTAATGAGGCTCATTAAAGTACTGCTACCAGTCGTATAAATACTACGTTTTGGCATGGTCGAGCATAAACATAATTTTTATGTAATAAAGCTAAATTGGTACATTATTAGATACCTATTAACAACATTTTCTGAATAGCTCATAGTGTTCTGTATAGTTAAAAGTTTCTGTTCCTCTTACGAAAATACCGAAACAACAATAACTTTGTTTAAAGTAATGAACGAAGGTACAGTAAATGGATTAATAAAAGCCACAATAACAACACTACTAATAATAATAGTAATAATAATTATGGTTTGAAATAATGTGAAAAGTTTCCTTCAGTATCTTAAATATAGAAAGCTACACTTTTCAAAGCCTTGCCGCTCCATAGTCAATACTGTAAATTGGCGCCAATTTTTCTCATTGCAGAAAACTTGGCAGTTGACACACAATCCTAGAATGAACATTTAACATTAATTGATTTTGGACAGAACAAGCTTTGACGTGGACAAAGTTTTTGGCCTAATATTGTTTGACATCAACACGCAGCTTCGTGCATTCTCTTACACAGATATTTTAACACACTTAGAGGAAAACAGACTTCACAGCATGATAGAGCATACTAAGCACTATACGAAATCATATATAATATAAATTTCGTAAATATATAGACTTAATACGGTTTTGAAAGGACTTTTACTTTATTAAAAACTGTAAACAAGAAAATATGGAATGTGGTCTTGTTTAATAACCTCAGAAAAATATTACATTTGATACAATACCTACACTAATTTAAGAGGCATATAGTTATGTTTCTAAAATCTAAAGTTGAGAATGTTGTTTATTGTATTGTTGTAGGAGTTTGCACCACGCTTTGGGCGTCAATTTGAAGTAGGTTGAATTGAAGGAGATGTATTATATTTTAACTGTTGGGGAGCCGAATACTTGAAGTTTGTTTGCAACCGCACGTATGGTACCCAGTTTCCGGTAGCCTTAACTTTGTAATTTGACTGTTTCTTTAAATATTTAATATTTATGTTTGCCTCGGCTGTGTCAGTATTTACTTTTAGAGGCACGTTTCTCTTAGCAGGGTTGTGGTACGACTAAGAATGTAGGCTTACACAGATTATAATTTTACTCCACTCCTTTTATTAATACTTGATACGATTTAAATAACACTCTTTAATTAATTACATGCACTTTTTAGCACGTAAAACTATTTTCGTCTCACACAAATACGTATTAAATTTCTCGAGGATGTGTCTCGTGTCCGGTTAAGAACACTGTTTGCAGGCAACTGAACTGATTTCAACCGCCTATACTTGTAAATTTCTGTATTTCAAGTCTCTGATTGGCTAGCAAGGGATTGGCTTGAATTCAAGCAAGGGCTATTCAAGGGATCAAGTCCTAATCCAATAGAATACCTTCATTTAACAAAAGCTTTTTCTGGCTGCTGATTGGCTATTTTATAAACTGTCTCAAAATTTACATTATTGTTGCTCCAATAATGACTAGTAGCATTTAAACTTTCAAATTCATTATTGCCTCAAGGTTGCTTCATTCTTACCTCATTGTTAGCAACTTTTAACCTATTATTCTCACAGCTCCTACATTATTAAATTACGTAATACATTCAAAAAACATTATTACACATGAATGTAATGTTACAAACATATACAATGACTGTTACATACATTTTTATATATTGTTACATACACATATTGCTTTAAGGCGTGCTGTTATTATATTTAAAATTAATATAATTGGACTGAAATATTTTTAAGTGTTAAAAACACTGCCTCAAAGTTAACACTTATTCCTTGAAAATGACTAAATTTTAATTCAAACACATCCCATTTGAAATTGAAAATAAATAGAGGCATTAACAGTAACTGTCCTAATTTACCATTTGTAAATACACTTTCATTTTCTTGACTCTGGTAATGATTGCTGTTTTCTGATTTCAACCGCAAATATGGGGAATGAGATGAACTTCAGTGGTTCACCGACAACCTTATACTTACAAACGTTTACATGCAGAGTTTGACGATATTTCTCACTTAGATGACCAATATGGAGTATTCATTCTGGTTTCTTGAAGGACACTGGAATGAATTGCCTATGTACAGCTCATTTTGTAAGCTTGATTTGCTAGGAATTCATGAGTATTGGCTGAAAAAAACTCAAAGTCTTTCACATGAAGTTCTCTTGTGACTTTGTTGATGCAGTTCATTGTCGGAATGATGTCAGAACTCTTAGTATAAGTCCTGGTAACTGAGGCAGTATTTTAACACTTAAATGATTTGTCTAACTATATAATATATATATATTTATATACATATATATTCAATAACAGCCCGCCTTAAAGCAATATGTGTATGTAACAATATATAAAAAGTGTATATTACAATATTGTATATGTTTATATTATTGTATACATGTGTATTAATGGTATGCGAATGTATTACGTAATTTAATAATGTAGGAGCTGTGAGAATAATAGGTTAAAAGTTGCTAACAATGAGGTATCAATGAGGTAATCTTGAGGCAATAATGAATTTGAAAGTTTAACAATAATACTGGTGATTCTATTCGGATTCGTGCGAGACAAAAATAGTTTAATTGTTAAAAAAGTGCAAGTAATTAATAAAAAAAATCTCACAGCTCTCTCTCTATCAGTGAAGTGTTATTTAAATCGTGTCAAGCATTAATAAAAGGAGTGAAGTAAAATTATAATCTGTGTAAGTCTACATTCTTCAGTCGCACCACCTCCCTGCTAAGACATTCATATCTCTAAATAATAAATACTGACGCAGCCGAGGCAAACATAAATATAATATTTAAAGAAACAGTCAAATTACAAAGTTAATATTTTTAAATTTTGGACGAAGGCTACCGGGTACCATACGTGCGGTGGACACTACTACAAGTTCGGCTCCCCAACATAAGAAATACAACACCTAAAATAAACTTCTTCAAATTGGCTCCCAAAACGTGAGGCAAATAACGTGAAGACAATACAAACAAAACTTCTTCATAACACAGGCGCAATAAAACATGATTGGGTAATATTTTACATTAGAATAAGTGGTATCTTGACAAAGTAACTGAACATATCACAAATCGAAGTGTTATACGCTTTTAAAACAAAAGTAAAATAAACCATTAAATTTTGATGAATTCTCATCTTCTGAAGAGACATATTCTGAACCAGAATCTCTGAATCAACTTCCGTAAAATCAATAACACTGCGAAAAACTATTCTAATTTTAAAAAATAATTTCAGTTCTGTCATTAGAAGCCGACATTTTATATGAAATTAGCACAAGCTATTACATTTAAAATACTTTAATGCACAAAGAGTAATGAAGAAAGTTCTTTCTAGAGTCACCATACATACCTGTTCTAACTGCCACCTTGTGGAGTCTTGTTGCTAACACTAGCAGAGCTAGAGCCATCTATAGCTCACTGAAATAATCTAATAATTCATACTCGTAATAATGTGGCATAGCATGTATTGCACCAAGTCTTCAGTTGGGCTTATTTATATCAAAACAACCGCAAAGATTCCTTCAAAATAACTAAAGAATGTATTTTGCACTCCCATCGAATATTAAATTCAACCCAGACTTTCGACATGAGAGCAGCTGTATATAGCTTATTTCTTAGAGCTGATAGGTCACGGGGATTAAGAGAATTTCTGAACATTTCATATATATTAATTAACGTGTGGGCCATTCCTGACTCCTCCTTATTCCAACATTTAAGCTGACCAGTGATGACTACGCCTTATTTTCATCAGTACCAGTTCCGTCTCTTATGTATTGCGCCTGCTAGGGCTTATAACGCAACCAGCATGGAAAAGTCATCAAAGCTGTTTAAAGATACATCGGTAGAACGCTAGAGTATGTTCCCTCCCTCTCACTCCAGATGGTGTTCACAGCGACTGAAGTCACGTGGTTCGCTACTCCGTGGGTCGCCTGCTTAGCCTACCATCAAAAGTAGCTAGTTTCGAGTTGGGATTTGCTAGCAGCCGACGCGTCAAAAGCTTTAGTTCTGTGCTGGGGGTAGCGACCACAACACACACGCTTTTCGGCATAGTCAAAATTCTTGATTACATTTGTAAGTAATGTTCAAAATTCCATATCATGTCATCTAGTGCACTGTGTAGCTTGGTTTATCGTTAAACAAAACCTTAATTGAGCTCAAAGCTATTAGAGTACCAGACTCATGTCATCTAGTGCACTGTGTAGCTTAGTTTATCGTTAAACAAAACCTTAATTGAATCCAAAGCTAATACAATACCTGTATTAAAACCTTCAAAATGCGTAAACTCCGATATTTTATAGTTCCTACTAAATTTCACTGTTTCAGATCTTCACAGATTTAAGTAAACATTTAGCAAACGTTTCTCCATTAACCTTCTTCATTATTTTAACTATGTATGCTGGTGATACCACTTTGATTGTTAAAGATGGCAATATGAGAGATATGGAAGTGAAATGTAGTGAATTACTTAAAGATCTCGGAACCTGGTTTAATAATAATAAAACTATGCTTTATCTGAATGTTAATAAAACTGGTTTTGTTCCTTTTCATATGTATCAAGAAAGAGATCTTGAGGAATTAAGTGTTAATATATTTGTTCAGAGTCTGCGTTGTATTCAGCATACTAACCTCTTAGGAATTGTGTTTGTTGAGCATTGTATTGAATTAATTAAATACTTAAATGTTTGTTGTGACCAATTACGGGTTTTGAGATCCTGTTTTAATTTTAAGGCCGTACTCTTGTTTTATTTTGCACATGTTGAATCTCGGTTGGCATATGGTGTTTTTTGGGGGGTCAGGATCCCTAATGCTGCAGGTATTTATTGCCCAAAAACGCATAATACGATGTATTGCAGGCATTGATTGTAGGGTATCCTGTAAGGATTATTTTATTAGTTTTAATGTATTGACTAATGTATTTTTAAATTAATGGAGTTGATATTTATTAAAAGAAATTACTTTCTTAGAAGTGTTGATTTTCATACGCATGATACATGTATAAGACATAATTTTAACATTCCAGTGCATCAATAGATCTGCTATGGTTTATAGTTTGAAATTGTTTAACTCCTTGCCTGTTAATATTAAATCTACAACTAATGTTAAGTATTTTAAAAGTAATCTTAAGAGAATGTTGATTAAACTGTGCCCTTATGATTTGCATGAACTTAATCTTAAGTTGTAATTTTACGACTTATCTTATGGCTTACAAGCGTTACAAGATAAAATAAATATCTAACTATCTAGCCAATCCGCATTAAGAATTATTGCTTATAAAAATGTTCCATTTTAAAACGCGAAGCTGTGAATACATTTTGTAATATAATATTACTTTAATTCATTTAAGTGCTGGGGAATAATTGAATGTCATATTCCCTAGGGTAACCGATAAATCGTATTTTACAAATGCATACAAAGTGTAGTATTTCAAATTACTTTCGTAAAAACCTGTCTCCGCTTTGGATGAAACATTTTTGGTGTTTTCCAAAACAATATGAACTTAACTAAGACATTTTATTTATCTGTGAGGACCTTAAGTAGTTAACGGTTTACAAAAACTGCTGTTTTGAAACAACGCACATAGTAAAGTTCTTGAAGAACTTCTAAAACATGTGGTAGTACATACATTATACAAGAACAGAAAGAAAAATAATTTACTGTCACGCAAAAGTGCTTACCTAGGTCAAAAGAAAAGCAGAAAAACTCTAAAGCATATCTAATCATCTTCCAGTTCATAAGCTTTACGTAATCATGACGGTATGCAAATTCAACATTAATCAACAAGGCCATAAAATGTAAAACCACAATTACAACTAGTAATGTCAAGAAGGCACGGTTTCGTTGCCTAGTAAACTTTTAGTTGCAGTAAGTCATTCGACTGCAGTGATGCAAAATAACGTTTGGTTTATGCTTCTCCAAACTCCATCGTCTGTGCATTCAGATACCAGTCTTCTCCTTCATGACGAATGAAAGGTACCGGAAGTTTTGAGTTCTTAGACTATAAGGACCGAGAAAGCTTGCGTATAAAGGAGATAGTAGCTTTAGAAATGAACAGAACATATATTAATTACCTAAAATACAAGAATATAAATACAACAAATATAATAGCAACAGAGGTAACGACTCCAATATAATATATTGATAAACAATATCAGAAAAACCTAATATATACAATACACAAAACAATATACCAGATGAAATGAGAGCCATAGCAATAGCTACGGAAAATGAAAGATATTCAGAAAAAGAATGACTCCGAATATATACAGATGTATCCCTCATCAATAAAAAACGACAGTGCAGGAGTATACTGTAAACATTTTGCACAGTATCTAACATTAGATGACACGTCAAACCACTATAATGGAGAATTAACAGCTATAAAAGCAGCATTACAGAACATTTCATATAGACCATACATAAAGTAAAAAATAGTCATCTTATTAGACTCAAAATCAGCCATAGATGGAATAGTAAATTACAATAATAAAACAACAAGTAATATTAAAGAAATAAGAAGCCTAATTAAAGCAGTTGAAACTAGAAATCATGTCACTCTACAATGGATCCCAGCTCATGTTGGACTTTTGGGCAATGAACATGCGGATCAATTAGCAAAGAAAGGTTCAATACAACAAATAAAACCTGTAGGACAAATAGAAATAAATCAATAATTAAGAACACCTCTACAATATACGATGCCTACCTACACCCAAGTGCACTCTCTGTGAAGAAGATGTCATCCTGAAACGCATCTCGCCAAATGCAAAGACCTTAAAAGTGATAACTTACACACTTTATATTGGGAAGCCAGAGGGAAAATGATGCAGATCAATTAATCCCCAGTGCCATTGTAGAACAACAACACTTTAGAAATGATGAGTTAACACTGTTAAAAGTTTTTTGTTGTTTTTCTCGTTTTAAGTATTCGCGTTTAAGAATTTTAAACGGAGGAACATGAAGCATTGGAAACACCAGATATAGTTATCAACATCCATCGAGAGGAATGATGGCCTTTTTGCTTTTTCTACTAATTACTTACAGTAAGCAGAAGAAATATTTTATTGCAACAAAAAACTCGAAGTCGGGGTTGCACCAGGAATGTTTTGAAGTCCCATGAACACCAAGAAAGCGTTTTTAGAAAACGGTGCGCGTTTGTCTGTGAACAGCATATGATAAGACTAGTTAGCGGGGCGGGTTACCTAACACCCCAAAGAATCCTTTGTGCGAAACCCCGGGAGGAACGGAAGAGGTGAGGAAACCGCAGGAGACTGTGGGTTGCAGAGCGAGGCTAGCGCAAGTCGACAGAGAAGAACAGTTCTCCCTAACGGTTCCAGACTTGATCACCCGGCCACGGAGGGTCACTCGGAGACGTCCCTTTAGTGGCACCAGGGAAACACGACCCAGCAGTGGAGACTTGGTAGGCTTCCCTATAGCAGGATCGAGAAGTTCCAAATCGCAAGCCTCTGCACCATCTGCCACCGACGAACCACAACCCCCGTGTCAACCTGAAACTCGAAAGGGAAATTAAATGAGAAGAAATTGGGGAGAAAGGAAATCCGTGGCAGAATACACCACTCCAGCGTTCCTATGCCAACCAGGGAAAACCACGAAAAACGCACAGTCAGAGTAGACGGCACCGGAAATCGAACCTGGGCCCTCCCGAATGCCAACCTCTTACGTTACTCCGAAGCCACCTCACTCTGTTGTGAACAGTACAACTCAGAAACGAAATGTCGGATAATTAGCAAACTTTGTGCTTAAGTTATTACAAAGATGCGACACGAAGATTTTAAAAAAAATCTCCATCCCAAACTACACTTTACTTGGGAATTTTTCGAAAAATTTGAGTTTCACAAACAGGTTCTAAAGATTTTGATTAAAATACCATATTAAGTTATTTACATGACAAATAAAATCTACATTTTAATTTTATGAATAGTTTTGAAGTTCTCATCATTCGTAAGGAATTCTATATAATTTCGTATAACGTGTCAATCATAACAGATAGACAAACTCGCACTACACAATAGATGTAGATCTGTTTAAAACACGATTTATTTCAAATAACGTTTTCTGCGGCTTAACCCATATACGAGATACTCGATATAATTGGTTTGAATTCTACGTACTTAGCCATTTTAAAGTGCTGTACCTGATCAGCTGTTTCTCCCATGTGGAAACAGTATGTAATTTTGAAGCCAGCATACGAGACATATGACTATCGATTTTGCTTTCTATTTCCGCTTTGCACTTACAACGAAATGTGTAATGAAACTACTTCTGTAAAGGTATTTTTCGAGTAACATGAAGTACGAGTAGGTAAACAAGTATACTGTCGTAGGGAAAGTTTGTAGTAGCTATATAAAAATAAACGATAATGGTTAGAGAAAGGCATGTAAATGTATCACATTGGCTTTTAGGGGGAAGGCGAGAATAGAAGTGAAGTTGGATAGGAAAGCAGTTGGCTTATCTTGGAAACAAGTAATGGCTAAGAAAAGGAAAGGTGAGATAAACTTCAAGTGGATATTTGGTAGGAATGCATGGGAGAGGATGATGGAGTACTGCATAAGCACCTTCGTTATTGTAAGAGATGGAATGCTGCCTGTCAATGACGGGAGTGGGTAGGTGGCAGTTGGAGACCGCAGCCATGACATAAGCCCTGGTTACAGCCTAGCGTTAGCAGGAGGCAATAAAAGCTAATGTGTCATCACCTTTTCCAGCAGGTGTTTGTCATCTTTGGTTTTCCTGGTTTATTGCCCGGCACTTCTCAAGAAAATGTTGAGTTTCAGATGTAATTTCATATGCAGATCGTTGATGGGCTGTGGTTGCTTGGCGGAATGCTGGGGATGGTCTTGAAGTCGACATCCACTTCTGATGTTGCAGATTGGCGGCGGTGATGGCGGCTTGCAGTTCCTGGAGTTTGCCAGCCAGAAGGCCGATGACTTATCTTCCAGCGCAGCTAAGCGGGTACCAATAACTGTGCAACTATTCGTGAGAGTACCAACTTTGAACAAAACAAATTTCTGCAAACTGCAGATTGAAAATGGATGTTGGTTAATGATACCATTGATTATGATTGTGACTTTGACGATGATGATGAGCCAACAGTTCATAATCTCCGGCTTAAAAGGTAAAGGTTTTGACGAACGAAGGGGTCCCTGAAACCTTGGCAGAGCACCGCAAGTAGGCCACAAGGGCCCTTTTTGCTTCCACGGTGACTCCTGGGAGGGAGGGATTAGGGTAGAGAACCGAAGGGCGACCAGATTCGGATAACACACGGGCTTAAGCATGTATGGGGTCCCTAATGTCTCCAGATCGAACGCATCTGACACCGCCTGTCCATCGGCAACGTGCCGAACACAATCGCCTGGTCCTAAAACTCTGAAACAGCTGACAAGGAAGATGATGGGGCAGGAAAGTTGTGGTAAAAGATGAACCACTCCAGCATTCGCCTCCGACCCGAGGAAACCATGGGTCAAAGTGAGCGATCACCGGGGATCGAACCCGGAGTCTCCTGAATGCGAGTCGCACACATTACCGCGGCTACCCTCCTTAAAGGGGAATGTGCTGCTTGCTCCGCATGTTAATTTCGATGTGTACACTGTTCTTAAACATAAGAGGCACTTTTGTTAATGTCAGCTTGTGTGTAATTTCAAAAGGACATCAAAGGAAAGCTTTCAAAAGGCAACCAATTTAATTAATAGAACAGCAACATAACTTTTAGACCTTTAGCAGTGGTGTACATCGAGTTTACAACTAAATATTTAACTTAAATCATTTCATATATTCTTGAATTTGTTGAGGTTTATGTTAATGCAGGTATATCCCTACTTCAAACACCATATTAGTTTATGGTAAACAATGAAGTTAACATAATACAGTGTGTACACATATTATTATATGGGTTTTAAACCTATCATATTTTCAGCGGTATACAATCCTATTTTGAATAATAAATTAAAGAAAAGCTATGGAATTACCTTAATACAGATTACTAGTGTTCAATATGATATCCAGAAACATGGCATACATCCAGCTGGCAGGCCATTTCTTGCCACACTGCGTTAGCTTCACTGTTATAACTGATCCTACTTCTGCAATAATCCTCCGTCTGAACTCAGATGGGTCTGCAGGTGGCTCTGGCACGTTTGCTTACCGTTCTCATTGTCATTGTTGGAATTACTAGTTCTCGACTCGCCCATCTTACATTTTGTAGGACTGCGCGCAAAAGCTGTTCTGACTCTCTCAACTTCCTTTACAGTCTTCCAGTTATTTTGATCTGTTGTATTATCTACGATGTTTAATTCACTGAGGATAAAATATAGGCTACATTATAAATGTAACTAGTCGACGTTGCTATTGGGAGTCTTCTGTATTTTCTATGGCACGCGAGTTGCCACATTTTATTTCGTTACCATGGCTAAAAAGCAAAGCAATTCATACAACATTGAGTTCAAACTTCCACACTTACTCCTCAATTTAAGTTAGGATTCAAAATTATATATCATACTGCAGAGAAAAGCATAGTTTAAAATCCTATAATATTCGCATACGCCTTACTTTACATAAACTGGAACATGGCTTAATTCTATTCGCCATAAGCATGTGAAGTGAACATATATGTTTTTCTTTTGTGTTCCTTCCCCGATATCCACGTTCAATTCCATAGCACTAAACCTTTCTACGCGTCAGAATACGATAGCTACAGTGGCAGCTGGACTGACGTGATATTTCCTGTGCTCTACCGCTTGTAAAAGAGATGAGTGGAGTATGAGAGGGAGACAATCAGAAGCTAAGCATTGGCCTCTATGACTAAAGTTTCTGATCCAAAGCTAACAAGGACTGATAAACCAACATCAAAAACACTGCATCAGTTATAAAAAATCTTGAGTTCCATTCACTGCCTTTCTCTACCCACTCGTTTATTTGAACACAGCTTCTACAAACCATTCTTACAACGCGTATTTTTTATTTATTTCATATTAATAGGTATAAACCTTTGTAGATATAGTTTCGTTACACATTTCGTTGTAGGTAAAAGGGGGGGGATAGAGAAGAACCAAATCGATAATCAGATATTTAAAAGCGAGTACTGTCCTTAAATTTCATATTCTTTCCATGATATTGCGAGAAAAAAACTGATTGGCGACGGCACTTGAAACAAATGACAAAGATTTGAAAAATTCAAAACAATATCGGATCTCTCGGAAATGACTGGTGCCACAAAAAAGATTATCTGAAATAAATTCTGAGTTTTAAAGAGATTTAAAGTTTTTGCGATTCCCAGAAAACTCAAGATAAACATTTTATTTGTCATGTAAATCCCTTTAATTTATGGTATTTTAATCAAAATTTCAGAGCCATTTTATAAAGTCAAAATTTTGAAAAATGTTCCTACAAAGAGTAGTTTAGGGTAGGTGGTTTCAAAATGTTCGTTTCGCAACTTTGGAAGGTACTGAACTTAAATACCAAGTTTGGTGTAGATCTGACCTTTATCTTTTGGGTTATACTGTTTACATACAAACACAAAACCACACACAGACAGACTCAACGGCGGACTTTATCTTAAAATACTTTTTTTTATTCAGAGGGCCTCAAACTTGTATTTCTGGAGAAATCACGGTATCGAATTTCTGCCTACTATGTATGTGGTAGAGAAAATAAGAAACCATCAGCGTTTTTTCCTCTTGAGAAAATTATTTAAACGTTCTAACCAATAATAAAGGATATCTCGGATGAATAACGCCACAAAAAATGTTATTTTACATAAACTGTGTGCTTTAACGAGATCTACATTTTTGGTGCAGGGAGAATTTTGTCTTTCTCTTATGGTTTAGCAGTAACACAAAAGTAATTTATAATGAAGGGGACTTCAGAGGGTATTCCTAAAAAATTCAAGATACACATTTCATTTATCATTAAAATATCTTGAGGATATAATATTTTAATAAAAATCTTTAAAGCCATTTTGAAAAAATCAAAATTTTCAACAAGTTTTCATGTAAGAGGTATTTTGGGATGTAGTAATGCTCTTCAAAGTGTTCGTGTCGCATCTTCGGTATGTAGCGGATTTTTCGTTTCCAAGTTATGCTGTCCATAGACACACAGACGCGCACGCGCGGACCTTTCTTCTAAAAATGTTTTTCTTGAGTTTAGCGGGCCTTATAATATGTATTTCCGGTAAATCTCGGCATTAAATTTTTGGGTGGAATACAATACTTCCCCTATTTACTGAAAGTGCCTGGTAGAGAAAGTAATATTATATTACTTTCTCTACTACGTATAGTAAGTAGGGGAAGTATTGTATTCCTCCCAAATATTCGATACCGAGATTTCACCTAAAATACATGTTTTGAGACCCCCTGAATCCAAAAAAAGCATTTTTGGAAACATGTCCGTGTGTGTATCTGTGTGTCTGTGTGTGTGTGTGTGTGTGTGTGTGTGTGTGTGTGTGTGTGTGTCTGTGAACAGCATAATTCAGAAACGAACAGTCGGATAAACACCAAACTTGGTATTTAGGTTCAGTATCTTGCAGAGATGCGACACGAAGCTTAACAAGAAAATCCCCCCACCCCAGACTACCCTTTACATGGAACATTTTTCGAAAATTTTAATTTTCTCAAAAATGGCTCTAACGATTTTGATTAAAATATCACATGTTTAAGATATTGTCATGACAAATGAAATGTATATCTCGACTTTTCTGGGAATGTCTCCAAAAGTGTTCTTCATTGTGAACGACTTTTGCATAACTGGTGAACCATAAGAGATAGACAAAATTTTGCTACACAAAAAATGTAGATCGCGTTAAAATACACAATTTAATGTCATATACATTGTTTTTGTTGAGTGAACGGTTTTCGAGATATGGCTTGTTATTCCCTTAAATTTACCAATACTTATACTTTTTCTCAAATGCGTTATTCATTTTTACTTTCTCTACTACGTATAGTAAGTAGGAGAAGTATTGCATTCCACCCAAAATTCGATACCGAGATTTCACCGGAAATACATGTTTTGAGACCTCCTGAATCCAAAAAAAAAGCATTTTTGGAAACATGTCCGTGTGTGTGTCTGTGTGTGTGTGTGTCTGTGAACAGCATAACTCAAAAACTAACAGTCGGATAAACACCAAACTTGGTATTTACGTTCAGTATCTTCCAGAGATGCGACACGAAGATTTTCAAGAAAATCCCCCTACCCCAGACTACCCTTTACATGGAACATTTTTCGAAAATTTTAATTTTCTCAAAAATGGCTCTAACGATTTTGATGAAAATATCATATGTTTAAGGTAATGTCATGAGAAATGAAATGTATATCTCGAACTTTCTGGGAATGTCTCCAAAAGTATTCTTCATTATGAACGACTTTTGCATAACTGGTAAACCATAAGAGATAGACAAAATTTTACTACACAAAAAATGTAGATCGCGTTAAAATACATAACTTATATCATATACATTTTTTTTGTTGAGTGAACCGTTTTCGAGATATTGCTTGTTATTTCCTTAAATTTTCCAATACTTAATACTTTTTCTCAAATTCGTTATTCATTTTTTATGTCCTGGACATGCAAAGAGAATGAAATGCGCCACATAGCAACCAGCGATAAAATATTTGACTATCGCTTAAAAGCTACCATATTCCCCTTGCATCTACAAGAAAATTACAAATAAGATTGACATCTCGATATCTCGATTAATATGAAGCATATGGAGAATAGGCGTTTGTAAAAATAGATTGTACAAGAGTAGAGAAAGTCATGTGAGTGTAACACATCAGATTTTTACTTTCTCTACTACGAAGAGTAAGTAGGAGAAGTATTGCATTCCACCCAAAAATTCGATACCGAGATTTCGCCGGAAATACATGTTTTGAGACCTCCTGAATCCAAAAAAAGCATTTTTGGAAACATGTCCGTGTGTGTGTCTGTGTGTGTGTGTTTGTGTGTCTGTGTGTGTGTGTGTGTCTGTGTGTCTGTGAACAGCATAACTCAAAAACGAACAGTCGGATAAGCACCAAACTTGGTATTTAGGTTCAGTATCTTCCAGAGATGCGACACGAAGGTTCTCAAGAAAATCCCCCCCACCCCAGACTACCCTTTACATGGAAGATTTTTCGAAAATTTTAATTTTCTCAAAAATGGCTCTAACGATTTTGATGCAAATATCATATGTTTAAGATAATGTCATGAGAAATGAAATGTATATCTCGAATTTTCTGGGAATGTCTCCAAAAGTATTCTTCATTGTGAACGACTTTTGCATAACTGGTAAACCATAAGAGATAAACAAAATTTTACTACACAAAAAATGTAGATCGCGTTAAAATACACAACTTATATCATATACAGTTTTTTTGTTGAGTGAACCGTTTTCGAGATATTGCTTGTTATTTCCTTAAATTTTCCAATACTTATACTTTTTCTCAAATGCGTTATTCATTTTTTTATGTCCTGGACATGCAAAGAGAATGGAATGCGCCACATAGCAACCAGCGTTAAAATATTTGACTATCGCTTAAAAGCTACCATATTTCCCTTGCATCTACAAGAAAATTACCAATAAGATTGACATCTCGATATCTCGATTAACATGAAGCATATGGAGAATAAGCGTTTGTAAAAATAGTTTCTACAAGAGTAGAGAAAGTCTTGTGAGTGTAACACATCAAATTTATTTTATTCAGAGGGCCTCAAACGTGTATTTCTGGTGAAATCACGATATCGAATTTTTGCCTAGTATGTACGTAGTAGAGAAAATAAGAAACCATCAGCGTTTTTGCCTCTTGAGAAAATGATTTAAACGTTCTAACCGATAACAAAGGATATCTCGGAAATGAGTAATGCCACAAAAAATGTTATTTTACATAAACTGTGTGCTTTAACGAGATCTACATTTTTGGTGCAGTGAGAATTTTGTCTTTCTCTTATGGTTTAGCAGTAACAGAAAAGTAATTTAGAATGAAGGGGACTTCAGAGACTATTTCTAAAAAATTCAAGATATACATTTCGTTTACCATTAAAATATCTTGAGGATATAATATTTTAATCAAAATCTTTAAAGCCATTTTTGAGAAAATCAAAATGTTCAACAAGTTTTCATGTAAGAGGTATTTTGGGATCTAGTAATTTTCTTCAAAGTGTTCGTGTCGCATCTGCGGTATGCAGCCGACTTCTCGTTTCTGAGTTATGGTGTCTATAGACACACAGACGCGCACGCGCGGACGTTTTTTCTAAAAATTCTTTTCTTGAGTTCAGCGGGCCTTATAACATGTATTTCCGGTGAAATCTCGACATTAAAATTTTTGGTTGAATACAATACTTCCCCTACTTACTGTAAGTGCGATTACTTTCTCTACTACGTATAGCAAGTAGGGGAAGTATTGCATTCCACCCAAAAATTCGATACCGAGATTTAACCGGAAATATATGTTTTGAGGCCCTTTGAATCCAAAAAAGCATTTTTGGAAACATGTCGGTGTGTGTGTCTGTGTGTGTGACTGAATAGCATAACTCAGGAACGAAGTCAGATAAACACCAAACTTGGTATTTAGGTTTAGTATCTTCCAGAGATGCGACACCAAGGTTTTCAAAAAATCCCCCACCCCAGATTACCCTTTACTTTAGGACATAGAACACTTTTCGAAAATTTTAATATTCTCAAAAATGGCTCTAACAATTTTGAATAAAATATCATATGTTTAAGATATTTTTATGACAAATGAATTGTATATCTCGAATTTTCTGGGAATGTCTCCAAAAGTATTCTTCAGTTTGAACGACTTTTGCATAACTGGGAAGTCATAAGAGATAGACAAAATTTTACTACACAAAAAATGTAGATCGCGTTGAAATACACAATTTATGTAATATACATTTTTTGTTGAGTGAAGCATTTTCGAGATATTGTTTGTTATTCCCTGAACTTTTCCAATACTTTTCCTCCAATGGGAATTCGTTATTCCTTTTTTTTTTTGCCCTGGTAATGCAAAGTGAATGGAATACTGCACATAGCAATCAGCTCTTAAAGGATTTGACTATCGCTTAAAGCCTACCATATTCCCCTTGCACCTACAAGAAAATTAGCAATAAGATTAACAACTCGATTAACATGAAGTATATGGAGAATAAGCGTTTATAAAAATAGTTTGTACAAGAGTAGAGAAAGTCATTTGAGTGTAACACATCAGTTTTTTTTATTCTGCAATCATCTGAGGCTGCATTCAAGAGCCTTGACAGTTCATAAAATATTCGCCTGTTAATTACAAAGCATTGGCAGTTTATGTTTCTGTTTCACGATTAACATAAGATAAACATTGCTGTAACACGCAAGCCTATAGATTTCACCACAGGCTTGCTTGCGCTTAGCCACCCCGCAGCAAACAAAGCAGCTTTGTTTGCGAGAAAACACAACTCCTCAACATGGCTTCTCTTAAGAGTGGGTATTCATAACATCTTGCAGTTTTTATCTAAGAGTTATCAAAATTTTGCCACCTACTGCTCTACCGCAATTAAGTGTGATTTAAATTCCATGCAGATAGCTTTAATATTTATTAAGAAAGAAATTATTTTACTTTTACTATACTAATTGGTTACGCTATCCCCCTATGCAAAACTCGTAATTTTGAAAAAAAATTAAAATACTAGCATACTATTTAAATGCTAATACACAAACCTGACATATAGTTTTTTTTCTCATCTGGTTGCTTCGGAAACAAAAATTTTTAAAACAATTTATTATAAATTATCTTGAGAAATTTAAAAGTGTAGCAAACACCACGCGGCAGTTTTAAGATTATTTTATCTAAGTTTTTGCTGAAAATTTGAACAAGACTTGTTACAGACTACTTCGCATGGAACATTTTTAGAACGCAAAAGGGTGTAAAAAAAATCAAAGTCGAGTAAAAGCCATTGAAAGTAAATGCAGGTCATTAGACCTCGTGCTCATGGGCATTTAAATGTTAACGTGTTAAAGCTTTTAACGGCTTGAGAGCAAAAGCCATAGTATACCTTTAAAATTAAACGTTCGGAGTATTTTTTGTACGAAAAACAAATTTGTTTAAAAATATTGCCAAATTTCAAATGTGGCTACCCTTAGGCCTGCTAACTTGACAGAAAATATTTTGACACTCACACTGACTGGAGTGTATCAAAATATGTCATCCATGCAGGTGATTCTGCCTTTTCGAAAGAGGTTAACTTGGTGGCCTGGGAATAATCTTCACTTCAGCTCTATTCAGTTGTATATGTTATGAGTTTTTGTATCATGTGAAAACTATGTATATTTTAGATTATTAAATAAATATAGGGCCAGAGAAAAGGTACTTACTTTTACTTTACTTTTGAGGGCTTCTCCACTTGTCAACAGTTATCCTGAATTCCCATTTTCTATCTTTCTCGATCGTTACAATCCCCGTGTTGTAAACCTCTCTCTCTCTCTCTCATCTGGTTAATATGGAATTTCCATGAAGCCCTAGGTCGTTCTCACTTTCTCCTTCCACAAAGCGACCATTCCAAAAATGTCCTAGACCATCTCTCCTTACCACTCTGTTGACATGTCCATACCATTGTAACGTCCTACGTTCAATCCTTTCTATAACAGGTTCCTCCATTATTGGGAAACGTAGCAAATTATTACTTTCTCTACTACGTATAGTAAGTAGGGGAAGTATTGCATTCCACCCAAAAATTCGATACCGAGATTTCACCGGAAATACATGTTTTGAGACCTCCTGAATCCAAAAAAAGCATTTTGGAAACATGTCCGTCTGTGTGTCTGTGTGTGTGTCTGTGTGTGAGTGTGTGTTTGGCTGTGAACAGCATAACTCAGAAACGAACGGTCAGATAAACACCAAACTTGGTATTTACGTTCAGTATCTTCCAGAGATGCGACACGAAGATTTTCAAGAAAATCCCCCCACCCCAGACTACCCTTTACATGGAACATTTTTCGAAAATTTTAATTTTCTCAAAAATGGCTCTAACGATTTTGATGAAAATATCATATGTTTAAGGTAATGTCATGAGAAATGAAATGTATATCTCGAAATTTCTGGGAATGTCTCCAAAAGTATTCTTCATTATGAACGACTTTTGCATAACTGACCATAAGAGATAGACAAAATTTTACTGCACAAAAAATGTAGACCGCATTAAAATACACAATTTATGTCATAAAGATTTTTTTTTGTTGAGTGAACCATTTTCGAGATATTACTTGTTATTGCCTTGATTTTTTCAATACTTATTTTCTCAAATGGGAATTCGTTATTCATTTTTTGTCTTGGATATGCAAAGAGTATTAATCTGTGGCAAAGGGAATGGTGCTGCACCTAGCAACCAGCTATTAAGAGATATGTATGTGCTTAAAGGCTACTGTATTTCCAAATTGTCCTTGTAAATATATATTCCCCTTACATCTACAAGAAAATTAGCAATAAGATAGACTCTGCAAATGTTTATCTCGATTAATATGAAGTAGATGGAGAATAAGCGTTTGTATAAATAGTGTGTACAAGAGTAGAGAAAGTCATGTGAGTGTAACACATCAGATTTTTTTTATAGGAGGGGGGGCCTAACCGTCTGCCTCTCCTAACTTGGAGGATCAGAGCGTTGCCTTTTCTACCAGTTTTCGGAACCCCTACTTGGCCTTCTTGGCAACCGTAGCGGTCCCAGAGCACAAGTCGCTGACACACTTCGCCCAAACAGGCACTTCCCTACTTCTGTTGCCCACATCTCCGGACAAGAACCCAAAGGTCGGAAGAGAAAGAATAAAGGTTTAAAATTTCCCCTACTGTAACTATCTAAGAACTTACTTGACCATTTCGACCGATGACTATTCCAACGCCAAAGCCATAGGCCCAGGAGCACTTCGAGAACTGGAAGACTGTCCGGAGAAGATTAAAGAAGTCCGAGGATCCGCAAATGTTTCACATCCTTCAGGATGACTATCAGGAAAGTTTTCATCTGTTATTAGGAATAGCCGTGCAAAATTGCAATTATAAGAGGTAAAGGGGAGGGTTCACCATAGAGCATTGCACAATAATTTCATAAATAACTGGATGAGGAATATCAAATTCTTCATTCGAGCTTTTAACATTCTGATGTGATACATTCACATGACCTTCTCTACCTTCTAACTTTATTAGTAATTATACTAACTATTCTTACTAAAACTCATTTTTCCATCTACCGCATTTTAATCCAAATAAACCTTTGCATATGTAGTTACATTACACATTTTGTTATAGATGCAAAGGGAACAGCGATAGTCAAATGTTTAAGAACTGGGCTCCATATGCTGGCCTTAGAATTACATTTTGTTTCAATGGAATTGCCAGAAACAACAGAACATCGATGAGACTTTGAACCTTTAACAATGGATATCTCAGGAACGGCTTATGCCACAGAAAAACTTATTTTAAAGTAAATTGCGTGTTTTAAAGAGACTACATGTTTTGTGTGGTACGCTTTCGTCTATCACTTAACTAAATTTAAATTTAAATTGAGTTTTATTTATGGACGCTCTTTAACTACTATGGTTCTTAGCGTCCCATTCCATATTGGGCGTGAAAGACCGATACTTTTGCTCAGAGTCCTCTTTATCAGGCTTGAGGTTCTTTTACGTGCCGTAAATCTACGACGCGGGACCACCGGTTTTACTTCCCTTCCGAAGGAAGCCATGCTAAGGATTTTTACGCCCGAAAAAATCCATCGCCCTCCGCCGGATTTGAACTAGAAGCTAGCACGGTACCACTAGTCCACCGAGGATGACGTTTACCAGTTGTATAAGATTATATAAAATTCCTGCCGAATGAAAGGAGCTTCAGGCTATTCCAAGAAAATTAAAGATGTGCATCTTATTTGTCATGTAAATCTTTACATGTCATCTTTAATATATGATATTTTAATCAAAACCGATAGAGCCATTTTTTAAAAAATCAAAATTTTCGAAAAATGTTCCATGTAAAGGGTAGTTGTGTGGGGGGGATTTTCTGTAAAACCTTCGTGTCGCATCTTTGGAAGATACTGAGCTAGATACAAAGTAGGGTATTTATCAGACTTTCCTTTTGTTATGCTGTTCAAAGGCACACACACACACACACACACACACACACACATCTTTTTCTAATTTATGTTTTTATTATTATTATTTCTTCAGGAAGCCTCAATTTCGTGAAATCTCGGTATCGAATTTTTGGGTGGAAAGTGGTACCTTCTCTACCTACTATGTACGTGAAAGTAAACAGAGGATCTAAAATAAAATAGCCAATTTAAATGACGTGTAAGATTGATAGGTTGTGAGAATCGCCTTTAATGATCACTCTCGAAGACAGTAGCAATGAATCTATAGCTTACCCCTGCCATTATTGCTGCCCATCTAACAGGAGCTTCAACGACATTTCAGACTACAATGGGATCAGTAACAAGGGACATGCAGTGGAGTTCAGAGATTTATGTTTTCAGAGGAACGTAAATTTAATCAAATACATTACGATGACACCACCCTGATAAGACAGTCCTCTCGGGAACAAAGCTGTAACCATATATTCCGAAATTCTAGGTAAACTCTGTGATAAACTGCTGCTTTGCCTGTCTTCTGGATAGTCCGGGTTCGATCCGTTTTGGAGATAAATTACCTCCATGAGGATTTTTCAAAGCTCTGGTCAAAGCATCAAACACGATAACATGCAGGTCTGGTGCTATAATATATAATCATTATTAAATGTCAAGTAATACCTCATTTTTATATTCTTGCGCTCTACATCTTTAATTTGATTTTCTTAAATTCACATTCCAAATAAAAAACCTCATTTTTTGTAATATTTATTTTTGTACCTTTGACTGCTTAGTCTTATCAAAGCCTTTCTAATTTTATAACAGATACATTATTTCAACATTAAACAGAAGTTTACATTTTTACACGTGATCATACAGATTAATGACCTTAAACTATAAAGTTTTTATCTTTTCTGGTTTGTTCACGGCACTAGAGAAATCAAAGATGCTGGTTTGTTGTCTACTTTGGTGTACAATTGGCAGTCCATAATGACGTGCTGGATGGTTAAGGGAATGCTGGATTTGACACAGGTTGGAAGCTGGTCTTTGGTTAGAAAAAAAGACTGAGTCAGTTTGCAGTAACCAATTCTTTGACGGGCGATGATTACTTTATTTCATCGTTTGGTGGTTCGTAGAGGTTGGAAAAAGTTGGTGCAGCCTGAACGAGTTTCATGAAGTTTGCTATCAAGTGATAACCACTTGTCTTCCATTTCTGCATGAACGCCTTTGAATGAAGGTGAGACATCCTGGTGTGATTAGGCTATAGATGGGTCACTTACAGGATGTCTGGATGCTTCTTTAGCGCTTCGAACGGCTATTTTATTGCCATCTATACCTATATGGGAGGGAATCCATATCAACGATACCCTAGTCCCTGTGTTGTTAGTTTTAAAGCACAAGGAACAAACGTCTTGTATCATTGCATGGGAGGCTCAGATTTCTATGTGGAATAGTAGTGCACTTAAGGATCAGTGAAGATAATGAAGTGGGCTTTTTGGGGAGACCTATTTATATGTAAAAATCTTCTTTTTTGCTGAAGACTTCACAAGAAAGCATACACCACTGCGCAGCCACGTCCTTCATTGGTTGCTGAACCATCGGTAAAGATTTTTACCGAGTTGTGATACTTATCTGGTAGGTGGTTGAACATTTGTTTAAGAAGAAGAGTGAGTGTTTGGAGTTTCGCATGGGATTAAAGTTGTACATGAATTGACGGATGTTGCATACGCAAATGAAATGTCTGGCGTGGATAGATCAAAGGCGTTTTTAGATTAATATCTTGGGAATAAATCTGAATTCTGATGTGAAATGGATTTTCATGTTGTTTTGAGGGCACACTGTTAGGGATATGTTGTGGGAAAACGTAGCGATGCATTTTATGTGAGTCACACGATGCAATTTTTATGGCATATGTAAGACTAGGCATTCTTCTGGGAACATTCAAAGCAGGCTCACATGCTTCCAGTTGTAGACTTGTAATTGTAATTGAGCTCGTAATGAATGCCCCTATAGCAAGGCGCAGTGCAGTAGCTTGAATTCTGTCTAACATTTTGATAATCGAAAGTTTAGCGGAGTTGTAAACCACAGCTCTATAGTCCAGTTTAGATCGAATAAGAGCTTTGTAGGTACAAAGAAGTATGGGTAAATCGGCTCCCCAATTTTTTGAACCAAGAATTTTGAGGACACTAAGTAGTTTTCTGGGGTTATTTAAGTATTTAATATGGGGAATCCATGAAAGTTTTCTGTCAGAAATAATGCCAAGAATGTTTATATCCGTAACCTTCAAGCTTTTCCTCAATAAGGTCATTAAGCTACGGTTCTAAGTATTTCTCTGATGATCTTTTCCTTGAGAAGGTGATGCATTTTGTTTTCTAGGTAGCGAATTTAAACCCATTGTTGATCATTTTTGTAGTAGTTTCAAGGCAGACTAAAGCACTGCTTGTGTGGCGGAAATATTTTTCCTTTGACAGAGTATTGTAAGATCATTAGCGTAGAGGCAAGCCTTAATTGGTGGACTGTGAGATGATACAACGTTGTTGATGGCTAAAAGAAAAAGAGTTACGCTCAACACTGAACCTTGAGGAATGCCTTTTCAATCGGGACTCCTTTGGAGGGTATACGCTGGTCCGACTCGTATACTGCGGTTGTGAAGAAAGTTCCAGATAAAAGTTATAATCCTTCCTCTAATGTTTGTATTTAGAAAGGTTTCTATTATGTGAGGTTTCCATGTTATGTCATAAGCCTTCTCAAGACATTCTGAGAAGGCTTTCAGGATTTTTGTTTCAAGCATGTTTAATATGTCTGTAGTTGAATGCTAACTGCGAAATCCATCTGAGAATAGGTAAAAAAGTGTTTCCTGATCATAGTACAGGTGGGAGCCATAGCTCGAAGGATTCCAGGAATACTATGGTCCTTGTTGGGTTTAGGAATAGGGATTATTATTGCTAGTTTCCATTGGTTGGGAAATACTTTTTTTATCCAGATAAAGTTATATATTTCATTCAGACATACCAGTCCTTCACAGGGAAGTTGTTTGAGTAATTCATACGGTATGTTGTCCAGAATCAGGAGCATTTAATGTACATTGCCCATTAGCCCGTCTGGCGTAATTTCTTAAATGTAGCTTTCGCGACAATCCGAGAGTTCTGGAGCTAGTTTCAGGTGTGTTTTAGACTTTTTATATTTTGAAAGGCTTCATAATAATTGGAGTCACTTGAGATTCCTGAAAAGATATTACCAAATGTATTAACAATTTCAGTAGAGCAGCAAATAGTTTTTTTTTCTTCTCAGTCTTCCAAAGAGTAGTGATGTGAAGAGTCCTGAATGTACAGTTTATTTTTTTAATTCTATCCCATACTAAAGGGGATGGAGTGCTATGGTTTAAGGAAGATACAAAGGATGGCCAGCTTAGTTGTTTGCTCTCCTTGATTATGCTTCTTGCTTTTGAGCTAACTTTTAAAAAAATAATTTTGTTCTCTAATGATGGTTGCCTCATACTGTTAGAATGCTCTGTATTTATGTTTTAAACCGGATTTGCAGAATCCATTCCACCATGGTGCATAGACTACGTGATCAAAATTATCCGGTCACCTGGCCGAAAATGACGTACAAGTTCGTGGCGCCCTCCATCGGTAATGCTGGAAGTCAATATGGTGTTAGCCCACCCTTAGCCTTAATGACAGCGTTCACTCTCTCAGGCATACCTTCAATCAGGAAGGTTTCTTGGGGAATGGCAGACCTTCTTCAAGGAGTGCGGAACTGAGGAGAGGTATCGATGTAGGTCGGTGAGGCCTGGCACGAAGTCGGTGTTCCAAAACATCTCAAAGGTGTTCTGTAGGATTCAAGTCAGGACTCTGTGCAGGCCAGTCCATTACAGGGATGTTATTGTCGTGTAACCGCTCTCCGCCACAGCCCGTGCAGTATAAAGAGGTGTTGAAAGATGCAATCGCCATCCCCGAATTGCTCTTCAACAGTGGTAAGCAAGAAGGTGCAGGTGTCTGTGCTGTGATCGTGCCACGCAAAACAACAAGGGGTGCAAGCCCCCTCCAGAAAAGACACGATCACACCATAACACTACCAACTCCAAATTTCACTGTGGGCACTACGCACGCTGGCAGATGACGTTCACCGGGCATTCGCCATACCCACACCCTGCCATCGGATCGCCATATTGTGTACCGTGATTCGTCACTCCATACAACGTTTTGCCACTGTTCAATCGTGTTGACGCTCCTTACACCAAGCGAGGCGTTGTTTGGCGTTTTCCTGCATGATGTGTGGCTTATCAGCAGCCGCTCTACCATGGAATCCAAGGTTTCTCACCTCACGCCCAACTGGCATAATACTTGGAGTGGATCCTGATGCAGTTTGTAATTCCTGTGTGATGGTCTGGATAGATGTCAGTCTGTTACTCTTTACGACCCTCTTCAAATGTCGGCGGTCTCTGTCAGTCAACAGATGAGGTCGGCCTGTATGATTTTGTGCTGTGCATGTCCCTTCACGTTCCCACTTCACTATCACATCAGAAACAGTGGAGCTGGGGATGTTTAGGAGTGTGGAAATCTCGCGTACAGACTTCTGACACAAGTGGTACCCAATCACCTGACCACGTTTGAAGTCCGTGAGTTCCACGGAGCGTTCCATTCTGCCGTTTCACGATGTCCAATGACTACTGAGGTCGCGGATAATGAGTACCAGGCAGTATATGACAGGACAATGCACCTAAGCTTAAAAATGTATTTTTGTGGGGTTTCCGGATACTTTTGATCATATAGTGTATATTTTATTGTTAAAAGCTATGGTTTTTTGCTCACTCAATTCTGCAGAGGTGACTATTAATCAAGTAAACCCTAAGATAAAATAATCTACTTCATCGATAGAACTACAGTTCAGTCGAGGGAGTTTTTGGATGCCCTCTTTGATGAGATTTTGGTTAGTGGAGAGTCAGTTTTATGAAACTTCCAATTGTACTTGAAGGCTATAGAATTATTTAACGAGGTTGTGATGGGTGAGTGGTCGCTACCAAGTAGTGTAGAGTAAACAGAACCACTGGAGTAGTTAGTACATATCAGGAGTACTGATCATTAAATCGATGACACTAGATGTTGCATGAGCTATATCGTAGCGAGTTGGATCGCTATGTTAAGTGTAATAAAATCAAAATCTTCTATTATTTTTCCAATTACGAGGACTGTTCAATAAAGGCTGAGACTGATTTTGTTCTGTAGTTTCCTTGATAGTTTTATGTCTCTACCACAAATACTTGAAAAGAGCAGGGTTTCATGTATAATGTCCATAAGCGACAGCACTCTCGTAACGGTAGGTTGGCAGTAATGCTGTATATTGTTGACCCTACTTGAATTTCACATACCATAAAATGGAGGTGACACGAGAGGAGCAATACAGCGCAATAAAATTATATTTTCGTTTAAATCATACAGTCTTGAAACTTTCGAAAATCTGAAGCAAGCATACGGTGAAAATGCACTACCTCGTGCAACGGTGTTTAGGTGGTTCAAGGACTTCAAAGAAGGGCGAGTCCTCTGTGCTAAGCAAGGTGGGCCTGGTGTTTCGGAATGGAATGATTTACCAGCATGCAGTTGCCCCCTCACACTACTGTTACAGCAGCTACTACACGTCAGTATTGGCTACACTGAGGAAGCACATTACAAGAAAACGTCCAGAACATCATCGCAATGGGTGGCGACTTCATCACGACAACGCGCGGCCTCACGTCGCAAATCAAGTCCAGGAATTTTTGGCTAAATTCAACATTACCTGTGTGCCGCATCCGCCTTAAAGCCCCGGTCTTATCCCCGGTGATTTATTTTTATTCCCATTACTAAAGACAAAGCTCCGGGGCATTCGATTTGAGAGCACTGAAGTAGTGCTAAAGAAAAGTGAGGCGATTCTCAAAGACATGACAAAGAATGGCCTGCACCATGTGTTCGAGGACTGACGGAGATGCTATAAAAAGTGCATTCAATTAGGAGGGGACTACTTTGAAAAATATCATGTCAACATTGAAATGGAGTAATAAATATCTGTGAAAAAAATCAGTCTCAGCCTTTATTGATCAGCCCTCGTATTTTCCCTCTTGTATCAGTGTGACGACTTCCCTATAATGCATTGTGGCTGTTAAATTCGCCCAACAATATGAAAGGCTTGATAAGTTGGTGTATTAAGTTTACTATACTCTCACTAGGAAGCTCAAAGCTATTGGGGATATATATATATTACAAATGAATGCTGGTTGAGGTAAATTGTCAGGTACTGCGATTGCTTCTACGTCGGTTATTAGAGGGATTACTTTGTGGTTAAAATTGCTTTTCATATATGTTGTTACCCCTCCACTTGCCTGAAGTGCAGTTATGCGATTTTTATTATATCTTAGCTTGTTTTAAGTTAGAGACAGTGTTGCAATTTAAGTTTTTTTTCCTGTAGACAAACAGTTCCTGGTTGGTGATGGTTAATAATGAGTTGTAAAAATTCAAGTTGTGGTCGGAAATCGTTAAGATTCTCTTACATTATTGAAGATGTCACTAATATGACAATTATTTCAAGTGTACTTTCTTCATTGTTGGGTAAGGGAAGCACATTCATTACTTGAGTATCCGGGGTACAGGCTCCTATTGCAATATCTATGTTCTGACTGGCAGCTTTCAGTAGCTTTTCAACAATGCGTGTGCATCTATTTTTTTATCGGTGAAATGAAGATGCTGATTTTTAGCGCATAGGCAAGACCCTCTACATCTTAGGAGTACCTGGAATCAATTGTTGCTTTCAGTAGCCCTACTGTGTTTTCAAAGAAACTTTGAAGTTGCAAATAGTCGAGAGGAAAGAAGTTTGGCTGTTTCAATTATTGCTTTAATTGATCGGAGCGCAATAATACTTAAGGCTGTAGTTTGTGTGTCCTTTTTCGGCTTTTTAGGGTTAGATAGATTTAAGATCTGTAGGCTGGTTATCCAAATTAGTAGAGACATTGCTTTCATCACTGAGCTTGGCAGTTGTATTGCTGGTTACTGAAATTGGTCTTTTAAATCTAATTCAACAACCTCTTATTGTTTAATTGAAATGTTTCTGATTCTGAGGTAGCGAGATCTGTGAGTTCCTTTCGAGAGCTTGATAGAGTTTGAGTTTGATCAAGACTGTCATGGTTTTTCTTTTTGTAGTGATATGAGAGGCTTCGTTGCTTTTAGTGAAGAAGAGGGTATACCTATAATCTTTATTATTGCCCTTTGGAGTTGAAACTTCCTCGTTAAGTGCTGGAAATTCCGAGATTAATCTGGAGATTTCGTGAAAAGGATCCGAAGGCACATCTTTAGGTGCTGCACTGATATTAGGGCACCGTTTAGCTAAATGCCCTTCAGTTATACATAGGAAACAGGAGGGGAGACAAGAACATAGATATGTGAAGTAGTTTGTTCCATCATGTTGGAGTTGTAATGTTTCAGGAAGCTTATCGAAGTCTTCATTTAGGATATGCATCTTTCTTCCAAAGCTTAGTATGTGCGAGAAACCTGAATTGATACTCTGCTCTAATTGGTGACATTTTTGGAATTTATGTAATGTCAAGTTGGTTTAGTTCATTTTCAATCTCATAGTTGGGTATTACGGTTCAAACATTCGCAGAATGATTCGTTTATTTCTTGACAGAAGGGGTCTTATTTCCAACGAAAACTTCTTGATGAGTATCTCTGGGTGTTCTTTTTGGCACATTTCTTACTAGATAGGAATATACAAATTCTTCCATTAGATAAACATATCGTATATTCATAGGATTGGTTAGTTTTCCTAACGCAAGAATGTAATTATTGATACTGATGCCATCACAGGATTCGGTAACAATAGCTTGGTCTTTGGTAGAGTTTGGTAGTGTTATATCAGAGGAGCCTGGCCTTGTAGATGCATTGGATTCTTTATTAGCAGGTTTCATTAGGTTATCTGAATGTCTGTAAATTGTATTATTGGAAGTAGTAGTGTCTTTATTTCTCTATGGGTTCATTTGTTCAGCTGTGTTATAGATATCAGTGTTGGCAACATTTTAATTTACTTTCGTTGTGTTAGCATCATTGAGTTTACCTCTCTGAATAGAGGTGCCCATGAATGTATAGCTATGAGTTTAGATTATGCTAGGAAAGCGTTTTTAATTTTACAGTTTTACTCAATACTAAAACCAGCCCTGTATTTACTCATGGGTCACATGGGCTCGGGCCCAGGGCGGTAAATTCTTAGGGAGCAACATTAAAAAATCTGATGTGTTACACTCACATGACTTTCTCTACTCTTGTACAATCTAATTTTACAAACGCCTATTCTCCATATGCTTCATGTTAATCGAGATATCGAGATGTCAATCTTATTGCTAATTTTCTTGTATATGCAAGGGGAATATGCTAGCTTTTAAGCGATAGTCAAATATTTTAACGCTGGTTGCTATGTGGCGCATTCCAATCTCTTTGCATGTCTAGGACATAAAAAAAATGAATAACGAATTTGAGAAAAAGTATAAGTATTGGAAAATTTAAGGAAATAACAAGCAATATCTCGAAAACGGTTCACTCAACAAAAGAAATGTAAATGACATAAGTTGTGTATTTTAACGCGATCTACATTTTTTGTGTAGTAAAATTTTGTCTATCTCTTATGGTTTACCAGTTATGCAAAAGTCGTTCACAATGAAGAATACTTTTAGAGACATTCCCAGAAAATTGGAGATATACATTTCATTTCTCATGACATTATCTTAAACATATGATATTTTCATCAAAATCGTTAGAGCCATTTTTGAGAAAATTAAAATTTTCGAAAAATCTTCCATGTAAAGGGTAGTCTGGGGTGGGGGGGATTTTCTTGAAAACCTTCGTGTCGCATCTCTGGAAGATACTGAACCTAAATACCAAGTTTGGTGTTTATCCGACTGTTCGTTTTTGAGTTATGCTGTTCACAGACACACACACACAGACACACACACAGACACACAGACACACACACAGACACACACACGGACATGTTTCCAAAAATGCTTTTTTTGGATTCAGGAGATCTCAAAACATGTATTTCCGGTGAAATCTCGGTATCGAATTTTTGGGTGGAATGCAATACTTCCCCTACTTACTATACGTAGTAGAGAAAGTAAAAAATAATGAAGAAAATATATATGCGCTGAAAATAAAGCTGCACGTGCTTTAAACAAGAGCAGCGATGGTAGCAGGAATTCTTATTAGTGAGAGGGAAATTGTAGGTAGACGGATGGATATCTTAGGCGTATGATGCAACTGGCAACATTGCCTTCCTGCATGCTACCTGCACTGTTTTGAGTGGCGTTGCACGAACGGAGGGCAAAACACTTTTTAGGCGCATGGATGTAACATTACCTAAATACGGGTCTGCTCCATCTTTACTTACGGTTTAAGTGTATATTGTGTCCGATAGAGAACAGCAGTCTTTATCGCCAAATAGTTGCACTAGAAATAATTTAACCAAATATCGCATGTAGAATGAGAGTCTACACGTGAACCGTTAGCGATGAATTTTTTCTTCTAGAATTTTGATAACTTTACATCTCCCCTAGAGTTACTATTTAAACATCGGTATCTCGGTTTATAATATGATCTACGTAATGTTCTGACCTATACAATTAAACTGATTGTAACACAAGCACGGTGCGTCTTATTTGAATGAATGCGTGTATTTACTTAAAAGTATACGTTCATTGATCCCTATCAATCGCACTGGTCCACAACTGTACTTGCCTTTATAATAACATAGAATAATAAGCAAGATTACAGCAAAATAAAATCTGATGTGTTGCACTCACATAACTTTCCCTACTATTGTATCAACTATTTTTACAAACGCTTATTCTCCATTTACTTCATGTTAATCGAGATGTTGAGATGTTAAGCGATAGTCAAATCTTTTAAGAGCTGGTTGCTATGTGGAACACTTCATTCTCTTTATCTGTCCAGAAGATAAAAAAGCGAATAACGAATTACCATTTTAGAAAAGGTATAAGTATTGAAAAATTCAGACATATAATAAGGAATATCCCTGAAATAGTTCACTCGACAAAAAAATGTATATGAAATAAATCGTATGCTTTAACGAGATCTACAATTTTTGTGTAGTAAAATTTTGTCTATCTCTTACGGTTTACCAGTTATGCGGAAGTCATTCAGACTATAGAGGGCTTGTTTGGACATTCCCATAAAATTCGAGATATACATTTCATTGCCCATGAAAATATTTTAACATATGTACTTTTAATCAAAATCGTTAAAGCCATTTTTGAGAAAATCTAAATTTTCCAAAATTGTTCCATGTAAACGGTAGTCTAGGGTAGGGGAGTTTCTTGAAAATCTTCGTGTCGCATCCTTGGAAGATACTAAACTCAAATACCAAGTTTAGTACCAATTTTCAGTTATGTTCACAGACAGCCAGATACCCACATAGACACGTTTCCAAAAATGCTTCATTTGGATTCGGGGCACCACAAAGCATGTATTTCCAGTGAAGTCTTGATATCGAATTTTTGGGTGGAATGCAATTCTTCCCCTACTTACTACACATGTAGAGAAAGTAAAAATACTATTGCACGAAAAAAATACACACATACATAAGTATAGCACCCTAAATATAAACAACCCAAAAAACAACGGTAAACCAAATTGAATACATGGTTATGTCCTATTACATTAAACGTAAAAAGTTAAGAAAGATAAATAAACACAACACACTAACAAGAAGTAAAAATAACGCAAAATAGCATATAAAGTAAACAAAAAGGAATAAAAATAAATAAAACACCAACACCCATTTGGTTATACCACCTCTTCTTACACAACCCCTTTCCTAAAATCAGCCTTCTTAGATCTTGGCTATCTTGCCTTAAGCAGAAATTTATCTTTCCCCGCCACGTTTTCCCTGCCTGCCAGTAGTGCCCGACACGCCCTTAATCATCCATTCCGGGCGGTAAAGGACTGCGGTAAATACTTTTCCCTCATTCCTCCTTTGCCCTATACCCTGCCAAGATATACACCCATGACTACTGTTCCTCGCAAATGGGTTAAACTCTCCTGCCACTTTCATCCATAATTATAAGTATATTTCTGAAAGTTGTATAAAATGTTTATATCTTATAAGATACGTGCGATTTAGCTGAATTTTTGCTTTACGAATTAAAAATTTAAAAATTAAATGTTTTATATCGTGTAGGTATATTATCTTAAAATATAAAAATATCAGGAGTTCTTTATAATTGTAATAAACGTAACGTACTCATTTTAAAAGTTGTACCAAATATGTTGCCTTTATAATTTTTAGTAACTCTTTTATGTTGGTTTATTTGCTGGGAAACTGTAGAAACATTTTAAATTTCCTTGCTTGTTATGATATACCAATACATGCTGAAAATACGTCAAACTATTATTAAAAGGATCTAAATGGCTTATAAGAAGCATAAGTATTAATTATAATCGCCAAGTGGCAGGTTGTGCAACACAGTTTTCTTCTACATTGCCAACTATTTTTCCACTATTATGTTTTTCGTATGATAGGGATGTCTAACGGTACTAATGAGTACATTTAAGTAGATGTTTTTAAACGCTTTTATTTAATACAGATTTGATTGCATTTTTGCACACATATTCGTTGACCAGTGCCATTAAATGCTGCTAATTGGTGTGCTAAATGCTCCCCAGGACAAAAATCTGCATTTATAACTCCTTGAATGTTGTTATTGACGTTTAAAAAACATTTTTAAAACCCATTTATTTATTGTCAGTTTGAGGTCATCGGTAAAATTGCCTGTGGTGTTATTAGTTTGGATCGCGTTATCTGTGGATAGCAATACGAACTAATTAGGGAACTCGTCAAAACACTTTATCTAGAGGTCATTATCGATGATGAGCTGCAATGAACTCAATCGTTTGGTTTGGCGAAGTAAGCACTGCAAGAGAAGAATAATATATATAAAGTTGAAAAGTGGAAAATGAAACTAATTTATTCACAGGCACTTGTGTATTTAGACGACATACTTCTAGGTAGTAGATAGATATGACCTAAATACTTGTGTAATAACTTCAATAATTTGAATCCAATAAGGATGCCTTATCCATCTATCTATTCACTTCTACATAGTAATAATACCAAGACTGACAAGCAATAATTTGATGGGCAAGCACTAGAGGAAAGAGGTATGCAAGTACAAACAAGTAAAGCTAAAGTTATGAAAATAGGGGAGGAACATAAAAGGATAATTTAAATAAAAAATGAAATAATGATAGTTTGGAACAAGAATACCTACGCATACCTAGGTACCATAATATCCTCAACAGGTAAACTGAAAGACGAAATTAGCACTATAGTTCATAATACAAATGGAAGGTACTACTAATCCTATAACACTATAATAGGAAGGAAAGAATGTCAACAAGGGTAAAAATGCAAATATACAAAATAGTTTATCTATAGATACTCTTATATGGATCAGAAACTTGAGTATTGTTAGATAAATATGAAAGTACAATAACGTTCATCAGGGATAACACATTTCAGAAAAATTAAAGGAAATACTAGAAGAAATAATAGAGTAAGAAATAGAGTTATTAGAAAGAGCCTAAATACAGAAACAGTAGTGTACATGGTAGAGAACAGGAATTTGAATATATGGTTCCTGGACATATGGTTGGAATGAATGAACAATATAAAACAAAACAGGTTTTTGAAGCAAGAAAAGAAGGAAGATAACGAGGTAGAGAAAAGAAAGAATGGGACCAATATGTCAGCGAGGTCACAAGAAAAACGGAACTGCAGGAAGTAAGGAATTTGGCACAGGACCGAAAACACTACAGAAAATGGATAGATGGCCCGTCGCCGAAAGGCAGAAAGGAAAGGTGAAGAAGAGAAGGCGGATTTTGTGAACTTTCTGGAACCCAGACACATTTTAAACCTCTTAAATCTATGAGTCATGTTTTAACAGAATAAGTCTTCAAAAACTATAGGAATGGTTTTGAATATCAAATATATCAATGAAATATATCAATGGTAGTATTATATTGCTATATGTTTTCTCTTATCCAATTAGCAGCAAGTATCTTCTTTCTGCAGTAGTGGCATACTACAGTATTTCACTTATTTGATAAGTACATGTGGTTAGACATAGTATGTTACATAGTTCAGTTAGGATCGAAAACGTACCTTACATACTCTGCAGTTTCCATCACAGTTTTTCCTGCCCAAACAAAGCTGAATCAGAAAAGCTCTTCCAAAGCTGTCAATGCTCTGTCGGAGGGTTGGTATACCTGCTTGAGACGCTCGCTTGTCTCTCCCCATCATGCCTTCGTACTGCTTGAATGTGTGTGGAAGAGCTGCATATTTGAGTAGTATTGAGGTTAGTTTTGTTCTGTGATATTGGAGCACCCGACAGGGAAAGACAGAGACGCATCATCGTCACTGGGCACGTCTAGAGAGATTTCGACACAAACATAGATATATCCGCTAGCACACATGGAATTTTAGAAGCGCACCGACAGCCATGGAATGTAACATGAATGAAAAATAATGAAATCAATTACCTTAGGAGTGAGTTTAGAACATGATGTGGTCTCTACAATACCTGATGCCCACCAACCCACCCGTTTTAGGTGTTTCACTTATATAGACAAATAGCGTGAGGGAGACAGCAGTGACTTTTCCATGCAAAGTGGGTACTGCCAACCTAAATAAGAAGTGAAATGCACTGAATATGCGATGTGCTGTTGTTTCTGCGAAGTGAATCATTCGAGTTTTAGAAGCGCAGATCCCTGGGCTACGCTCTGTCGTCGCTTCGCAGTATCGGACGCAACTTGCTACACTCCTCTCCTTCTAAAAAACATCCCTCGGCTACGCTTTGAGGCTGAGGGCCCTCAATCTCTGGGCTACGCTTTGAGGCTGAGTGTCTTGCCGGCTTCGGTGGCATTATTCATATGTTGGCAGCATTACGTTAGAGCAAGCGTAAGACCTAATGCGGACAAAAGTGACACAAATGCGGGCAAAAGTATGACAATTTACCCACTTGCCGTAATATTCAGGTGAGGGTATGCTCATACAACACTACTATTTTTCAAAATTTTAGCTCATTAAAACATTTCGGAGCAAAGTTGCCCTTGTTGGGCCTACCAAGATGCAGAAGGAAGTGAGAAATAATGGAATACATTACCTTAGGAGCGAATGTAGAAATAGATGTGCACTGGCCAATATCTGGTGCCCACCTGTCCTGCCTTATTTGGTGTTTTACTTATATAGGTGAATTGCAATACGACACGAAAAAACATGGCCATCTTCACGGTAATACTGACGCTCATTCGGAAGTGACAACTGAAGAACGGAATTGGGGAATCCACTAAATATGAGATGTGTTGTTACTTCTTCTTATTATTATTCATGTAGTATAGCCGCAGAAAAAAGCGCCACGCATTCAGAGCAAGCTGTGCAGGGAACAAGTCTAGAACACCGCGGCATGAACTTGTGTCATTCTTCCCCTAAACCGGAATGACGTAGAAAGTTGGGATTTTGGAGGTAAACATAACCATCGTTAATGAACGCACGCTCGCTTCGCTCGCATGCTTTTATGTAGCTATTAACTGCTAGTTAACCTAAATTTTTATAAAACAAAAACTAAACCTAACCTAACCTTGAGGCAGTATTTTATATCACAACATTGTGAATGCCAGAGTGATTGTAATGTAAATTAACGTTATTGTATGACAATGATTTTAAATGTTCGTTAGCCATATGTATTGTTAGGAAATACGTTTACACGGCCTCACTGAAACTGACAATAGAGTGGGTAACAATGAAGCGAGGGGGTGAGTTGTTTATCACTAACAAGATACAAACAAATCACGTCAGGGTAGCGTCTCTTTCTTTAGAAATGGAGGGAATATCTTACCTAGAGCATATGTGTTAGTAATTATGATTGCCTGACAAAACAGACGCTAATGTTGGGGCGATTTAGTAACCAATAGCAGCTCTATTATAATGTTTAGGCATTTCGGGGAGAAGGAGTATATATTCTCGAGTCATAAGCATGTTTCACTCAGTTCAAAAGAATCAACCGCGAGGTACACATCGAGCAGTTCTAAGAAATCTCTCGCGAGGTACACATCACGCAGTTCTATGGAATCATTCGCGAGGTACTCGTCGCGCAGTCTAGAAGAATCTATCGTGAAGTGCACGTAATACAGTTTGGAAGAATCTCTCGCGTCGTAAAGTTTGTTACAAAATGTGAAGTACGCAGCAACTAATACGACAGTAATTACATTCGGAAATATAACCGTTTCAGTCAGGCGTGTATCAAGATTGAAGATGTGAAATTAATTGTGACGGCAATAAAAGCGTAAAAACAAATTCTTTTATCAGTGTTATCTTTTAGTGACAACTCCTTTCCGTTTACACGTCCTGCTCAAAGATATTTGCTCGACTGAATAATAATAGCTAGCCGGAGGCCAAAGAACCCAAATTTTAAAAAAATAATAAAACAATAACAGGCGCTCAGCTAATAAGATAACACGAGAGAATGCTGCGACAACCTCCCGAAAATCACAACCCTTAGGTTTTATAAATAGGTAATCATAACCATCATTGCTTAACGCACGCTTGCTTCGCTCGCGTGCTTTAAGGTAGCTAAGGATAACCTTGCGTGAATTCAGAAACGTAAGCTTATATGAAAAACAAAAAAACAAAAAAAAACGGAAACCGAGAAATTTGGGGAAATATCTCCGCCTTTGGCGGCATTACTTATTCATATGTGCCAGCATTGCGTTACAGGCAGAGAATGACATACAGTGACATCTGTTGGACATATAACACATCACTTCCGTCGCCAATGTGGGCCCAAGAAACGCAACTTACCCCATTTCGGCATAACGGATAAACGAGACAGGTTTTTTCGTGTATTTTGTTTCAAAGTAGTGTTGCCTAAGTTTATCAGTGGAGGATGAGTTACATATTTTATTTGATGGGCCTCCTTTAATGCAGTACGTTATTTCTTTGACAGATATTTCGTCTTGCATTAAGAATTCTGAGTGTCATACAAGAGGTAATGGAGCTTATTTGTGTTTCAATTGGTGAAAACGATGTATGTGTTATACTTCATCAACCTTATACTTAATAATAACTTCATTCAGAAGGAAATTCATACTTGCAGCTAATAGTAACGTTATTCATAAAGTAATTGGTACTTAGAGGTAATAAAAGCTTTACTTGGGAAGCAATCGATGCTCGCAGTTAATAGTAACTCTGCTCAGAAACTGATACTTGGCAGATAATAGTAACTTTCCTCAAAACGTAATTGCTACTTGAGCTTAATAGTAACTTTGGAGAAACCAGCTTACTTACCTTCCGATTATATTACGGTTTTCCACCATTAGACTGCGCTTTGTGGCTCTCATAATTAATGGAGTTCACACCAAAGAGCTACCAACATTTGAGCGAAAAATACCATGAGATTGAAATCAGCTAGCAACAGCGATGAATATTATTGATATCCAAGAGTGCTATTAAGCTGAAAGAAATAAAAAGAAAAAATCTGATGTGTTACACTCACATGACTCTTGTACAAACTATTTTTACAAACGCTTATTCTCCATATGCTTCATGCTAATCGAGATATCGAGATGTTAATCTTATTGCTAATTTTTTTTCTTCTGTGTTCCACAGGAAATCTGCCCATAGACTCTATAGGGTTCTGTACAATAGCTTGTAACACTTTCACATTTGTCTCTTCACTTAATGATAGCCTACATGATCTATGGCAGTTCAATCACTGATCCATTTGCTTCGAAACGTTTCCGTAAATTGTAGACCGCCTTCCGTGTTGGTGGAAGAGTATTGAAGTGTTCATTCCATTCATCAATTAATAACGCATAACCACCTTAGTACCATCTTCGAATACAAAAAAATCTTTCTTCTTCCGACAATATACACTATGTGATCAAAACTATCCGAACACTTCCACAAAAATACGTTTTTCATCTTAGGTGCATTTTCCTGTCATCTACTGCCTAGTACTCATTATCCGCGACCTCAGTAGTCATTCGACATCGTGAAACAGCAGAATGGGACGCTCCGTGGAACTCACGGACTTTGAACATGGTCAGGTGATTGGGAGTCACTTGTGTCAGGTCTGTACGCGAGATTTCCACACTCCTAAACATCCCTAGGTCCACTATTTCTGATGTGATAGTGAAGTGGAAACATGAAGGGACATGAACAGCACAAAAGCGTATAGACCGACCTCGTCTGTTGACTGACAGAGACCACCGACATTTGAAGAGGGTCGTAAAGAGTAATAGGCAAACATCTATCTAGACCATCACACAGGAATTCCAAACTGCATCAGGATCCACTCCAAGTACCATGACAGTTAGGCGTGAGGTGAGAAACCTTGGATTCCATGGTCGAGCGGCTGCTCATAAGCCACACATCACGCAGGAAAATGCCAAATGACGCCTCGCTTGGTGTAAGGAGCGTCAACATTATACGATTGAACAGTAGCAAAACGTTGTGTGGAGTGACAAATCACGGTACACAATGTGGCAATTCGATGGCAGGGTGTGGGTATGGTGAATGCCCGGTGAACGTCATCTGCCTGCGTTGTAGCTCCAACAGTGAAATTCGGAGGTGGTGGTGTTATGTTGTGGCCGTGTATTTCCTGGAGGAGGCTTGCACCCCTTGTTTTTTTGCGTGGCACGATCACAGCGCAGACCTACATTGATATTTTAAGCACCTTCTTGCTTCCCACTGTTGAAGAGCAATTCGGGGATGGCGATTGCATCTTTCAACACGAGCGAGCACCTGTTCATACTGCACGGGCTGCGGCAAAGTGGTTACACGACAATAATATCCCAATAATGCACTGGTCTGCACAGAGTCCTGACTTGAATCCTATAGAACACCTTTGGGATGTTTTGGAACGCCGACTTCATGCCAGGCCTCAGCGACCTACATCGATACTTCTCCTCAGTTCCGCACTCCATGAAGAATGGTCTGCCATTCCTCAAGAAACCTTCCAGCACCTGATTGAACTGCTTAATTATGGTGGAAAAACTTGTATGATTTTTCAAAAAACCCAGATGATTACAAAGCTGATACACTTACAATTACTAATGGTTTACCTGATTTTGATAAAACCTTAATTAAAAATAAATGTGCTCACATAGTAAAATAATTATAAACATGTAATAACAACAGCTCTCAATTAAAACTTGTTAAACAACTCAACAACAAAAAAACCTGTGGTTTACATTAAAGCAGATAAAGGCAATAAAATAGTTATTTTAGACAAAGATGAATATCACAATACAGTAATGAACCGGCTAAACCCAGAAGATTACAAAACAATACAGAAAATTCCTCTTAACAAGTGTGAACAAAGGTCTTTCTAACAGTATGCTGATCCTAGTATCTAAGAAAAAATGTCTCAAGATCAATAACCTACACTGCCTAAATTATACTGCTTACCAAGAATCCACAAAGAAAATAACAGCATGAGACCTATCATTAACAATATAGATTCTCGTAACTATTTATTAGCAAAATTGCTTGTGAAAAAATTTAATTCCTGGCCAAAATTTGAGAGCTTAAGCATTAAAAACTCATTAGAGGTTACTACAAAACTGAAAAGTGTTTCACTATCTGAAGTTGACACCTTAGTTTCCTTTGATGTATCTTCACTCTTTACTAATGTACCTACTGGAAAACTACCTCAGTTAATAAGAAATTGGCTTTACACTTATGATACTGAAGATGAAATAGTTACAGAAATGATCAATTTAACAGATATCTGCATAAATCAAAACTTTTTTACTTTTGACACAGAAATTTATCAATAGACACATGATTTGGCTATGGGGAGTCCTCTTTCATCTATATTAGCAGATTTATATAAAAGTTCCTTGGAGACAAAGGTTACTAGTACTTATCCACACTTATTTAAGTTTTGAATCTGATCTGTGGACGACATACTAGCTATTGTTCCTAAGACACAAACTTACACAGCTTTGGATCTATTGAACAATCAAGATACCTCTATTAAGTTTTCTATGGAAACAGAAGAAAACAGTTGTCTACCTTTCTTGGATATTGAAATTTTAAGAATTAATAATCGAAAATATACTCACGTTGACAATTACATTAAGAATAATTTTTTTAATCCTGTACAACATCAATATGCTGTTTTTCACAGCTTGATTCATAGACTTGTCAACTTACCATTATATAAATCAGAATATTGGAAAGAATTTCAACATATTCAACAGACAGCTTTAAAGAATGGCTTTGTCCCTAAAACGATTAATAATATGGTTAAACGTTACAAATATAAAAAACAAAAGAGATCAGCACTCTCAACAACATCAAAGAACCGCCATCAGTGTTTAAAAAATGGAATTATCATCCTAAATATTCAAGAAATTTGAAAATATTTTTAAGACCTATGGAATACCACAGAATAGATGCAGTATCAATAATTTGTTAAATGTCCAAGATAAGAAAACTCTTTCTGGTATCTATAATATAAAATGTGATCATTGTGACAATTTCTACATTGGAAGAACAAAACGTAATCTCTTAATCCGTCTTAAAGAACATCAAAGAAATATTAAATTAAAACAAACTGATAAATCAACTGTGTCCCACCATTTTTGGAATACACAACATGAAATTGGTCAAGACATTGAAATATTAAAACCCATACATAGCTCATCCTTGTTGGATGCTTGGGGAAAATATTCATTAATAAAAACAATTCAGAAGTTATAAACTTTGAAAATTCCGCCGTTGGATGACGTCACCTGCCTTCTAGTTCAACCTCAGAAGAAAACAGACCAAGATGGAGCCCACCCTACTTAGGTTTCACCACACAACAAGAGATGTCGGTACAGCAGCCTTCTGGTTCACCTTTAGCAGTTATGAAAACTACCACCTGAGGTCCTTCCAATCGTCCACATGGGTACATACTTTTTGTGCTTTTGGAGCAAGATTCAGTCGTCTCTGCTGATGATGAGGCCTTGATAGCCTCGAAACGATCGTCCATCTTTTACCATCATGATGTAAGTGAAGGTTTTTAATATCATCTTGACTCATTTATTTTATCACCTGATTGAAAGTATGCCTGCGAGAGTGAACGCTGTAATCAAGGCTAAGGGTGGGCCAACACCATACTGACTTCCAGCATTACCGATGGAGGGCGCCACGAACTTGTACGTCATTTTCAGTCAGGTGTCCGGATACTTTTGATCACGTAGTGTATCAACAGCATGATCACAGAACGTATCTAAGCAAAATAAAGGTCTAAATAAATATCGACAGCGAACTGATGATTTAGCTATGTCCTCTAGTGTGTATCTGAGTAACTAATTATCATACGAAGGTCACAGGCGTGTAATTTGAAATTCATGGGAGATTAAAAGCATAATAGAGTAGAAGCAGTAATTGGTAGTGACTTTTTGTCCAGCCTGTATATCTATTTCTGGGAGTAAAGTACCAATCAAGAGATAAACTTGCCTAGAAGTTTAAAATTAGGAATAAAGTGGGAATTACAAACTTCCTTGGTAGTGAATAATGCTATTTGAATGAAATTGCGTTAGTGGGGAAATGCGCCAAAAATAATGGACGTACGACTGTCAATAAATCTTGGAGAGGGGAGGAATTTTGTATCTCTCGAAAACGTCGACCCAATTTACAACAAAGGCCATTTAGCTCATGAGTCCATTTTTGTGTCCTACGTGAGGCAAATTTTATTCAAAGGATGGATTTGTAGGCTACTTATATCTGAAATAAAAGGTTGACTTGTTGCTGAGAAGTGGACTCCAATTCTCCCTGGGTCCTGCAAGCTGTTGCATTTGCGATAATCTCACTTAATCCTTGCTGTTTGATCGTTTTTCAGGTAAAACCGAAATATGAATATTATATTGTCCAATTTTATGTAATATAATTTCCTTTTTTGACAAGGGGCATCCAAACAGTTGCGATTGTGCTTTAACCTTATACATTTTAAAACAGTTTGTTAACAAATACGTAACTACCTCACCTACCATACCTAGCCGAGATAGTACAGCTTTCTTCTTCTTGAACGGATCACCTTCCTGTTTGCCAATGTCTTGGGATCAGTAACCTGTCGAGGAGCAAGCAAACTCGGGATCATAGCATATCCAAGATGAGTGATCAGCCCAATGCCAGTGAAGAAGAAGGAAATAAAAATGTAGTGATAAAAGGTATGATAGGAAAATACGCGTATAAAACTATCCAACCCAGCATTCGCGTAGCGAACTAGGAAAATCGCGAGAAAAAAAAACCTTCAGCCAGGGGGTTTGAACCCGGGACCCTACCGAATGCGGAAAACAGACGTTAACACCTGAGCCATCCTGCTCAGAATGTTCTGTTTAGTGTTTGTCGAACGTATAAAAGTTATGGACATTCCATTTTAAAGGTTCGTTTGATTGTTGGCTGCCATGGTTACTTCAAAATAGAGAAGCTAATCACATCTAAAACGAAACAAACTTAATAAAAATCTGATGTGTTACACTCACATGAATTTCTCTACTCTTGTACAAACTATTTTTACAAACTCTTATTCTCCATCTATTTCATATTAATCGAGATAAACATTTGCAGAAACGATCTTTTGACATGCAAAGAGAATTATATTTTACACATAGCGACCAGTTCTAAAAATATTTGACTATCGCTTAAGGTGATAAATGTATATAACATAAATTGTGTGTTTTAATGCGATCTACATTTCTGTGTAGTAAAATTCTGTCTATCTCTTATGGTTTACCAGTTATGCAAAAGTCGTTCACAATGAAGAATACTTTTGGAGACATTCCCAGAAAATTCGAGATATACATTTCATTTCTCATGAAAATATCTTGAACATATGATATTTTAATCAAAATCGTGAGAGCCATTTTTGTGAAAATTAAAATTTTCGAAAAATTTTCCATGTAAAGGGTAATCTGGGGTGGGGGGATTTTCTTGAAAACCTTTGTGTCGCATCTCTGGAAGATACTGAACCTATATACCAAGCTTGGTGTTTATCCGACTGTTCGTTTCTGAGTTATGCTGTTCACACACAGACACACACACACACGGACATGTTTCCAAAAATGCATTTTTGGATTCAGGGGGTCTCAAAACATGTAGTTCCGGTGAAATCTCGGTATGGAATTGTTGGCTGGAATACAATACTTCCCCTACTTACTATACGTAGTAGAGAAAGTAAAAACTAGGAGATGAAGATGGCTGTGGAACACGCCCACTCAGAATTGCTATACAGGTGGTTATGAGTGGAAAATATCCGTTTTATTTTATTTTATTTTTAACTCTGATACTGTGTTCGCTACACACAGTGATTGGATTTTTTGACTTCGCTCAGGCATTCGACAAACCTCTTATTACTAGGCACTTTTCCAGATTTTCTTCTATTATTGTAGGTATTGACCAAGTTTCTGTTTTACGTCTAGTTCTGTTCAGAGTGTACGCTTCTATTACGTTTGACTTATATTAAGTATATATTCGCATAGAATATTAATCAGAAATATCTCCGAAAACTAAAAGACAAATTTTACACTTGAGACATACAAATAGTCAGCTTAATTAGCACAAAGAAACTTGACGAATAGTCGTTATTCAACCGAAGCTTTTAAAGCCCCACTTGCGTTATGTGGTGGGTAGCATATCTGCTTCACATTTTAGAGGTGCCGTGTTCGAATCTCGGTTAGGGTGAGTTATCTGGATAAAGTTTTATTCCAGGAGTTTTCCTTATCCTGAGAAGTCAAGTGTCGGTAAATCTAAGCTCTAAGGAGCTATTTCAGCATCATTTTAACCATTTCGTTCATTCACTTTCTGATATGACCTATACGTTAACTTTTGAGCAAAAATAAGAAGGTATAATTAAATCTCAACGCATTTTGGTCACTGTTATACCAGGATTATCTTTTTTGAGGCGGAAGTCTTCCAAATGGAATAAAAACTTATTCATATATTATCAAGCAGTCTTTAAGTATTTTTTCAGCTAAATATATACCCGTTTTTTTAATCCCTCGGCTCTGTAGCGACTGTGAATGAAACGAATGAAATGATGCTCAAATTAGCTCGGGTGAACTCAGCTGAGAGTTACCTAACCTAACATATAATGTTTAATGAGGAAAAAATCAGACCCAGGCAACTCGCACAAAACCGGGATTAGTATTCTGGCCCTCTATGCAGGAAGGCAGAAACGCAACCCCGAAACCATGTAAATGGGCTCCTCGGTTGAACCGAAAAATCAACTGCACGAAGCATCCATATAAGAAGCAGTCAACCTAATATATTTTCACAGGCTGGGCAACCTTAAAGAATTTTCTGGCCTCCTTTACTGTACTATTTTTGGCAATAAGCTGTCGTCCTCCATGGTGTAGTGGTTACCATGCTAGACTCTAGTTCCAGAGGTTCAAACCCGTCGGAGGGCGATGGACTTTTCGGGTGTAACAATCCTGATAAGGATTGTTACACCCAAAAGGGAAGTAAAGCCGGTGGCCCCGTGTCGTAGATTTACGGACGTAAAAGAACCTCCAGCCTGATAAAGAGGCCTCTGAGAAAAATTATTGGTCTTTCACGTCCAATATAGAATGGGACGATAAGGACCACATCAGTTAAAGAGCGTCCATAAATAAAACTCAATTTAAATTTAATTTAATTTTGATAATAAGCACACCTTTTCAAACTGGATTGAGAATTGTCCCTATGAAGTAAATATTACAAAAATTATACATTTCTTTGGATAGCTGATTTGTATCTATCTACACTGGGTCTGTACAGCGTGAACTGGCTCGTCGATAAATAAAAGGTTTTTAAAAAGCATGTTAAGAGAGATATTTTTGTTAAAGCTGATTCTGGCAGTACTACACGTTTCCATACAAGATGTTCACTCTTTAGTGATAAAACATTTTTAGATAGCGTGGCCTAAAGGTGTAACTTCTGACACAGAGCACACGAGCTAACAGCTTTAGATTATCTCACTAGTGTGACCAGCTTTGGTTTTAAGTCCAATCATACAGCAATTGCCCTTTGTATTTTCACATGTTTAATAATTCGTCTTGGTTTGATTAGGTTTTACTTTTGATTATGTCGTTTTACATGATTAATTTCTCATGACGCTCGCATTATCCGTTCACAATACAAGTCATACTTCAATTTATCGTAATTCGTTGTAGAGTTAACCTATATGCTATATTGGCAGCTTTCTTTTATCTAAAACCTTACTTTTTTGTCTAATCCACATAAAGATGAAATGGCGGAAATTATGAATTCATATGAAACTGAAATTAAAGTCAAATTACAGAAGCATGCAAAAATAATAATAATAGAAATTCTTACACAAAAGATATCAAGCAATATGATATAGCATTCAATCGCTCCATTACCTGGTGTAAGGTAAAACGTGATAAAATAATTTCACTGAAAATGACTGCTAGCGAATCAACAAAACATCTGATATCTCGCTTTTTTAACGTCATTTATCTTGTTTCAAGAACGCGTTCTAAACGTGATCTGTTAGTTGCTGGAATGAATGTAATATTACTGATGCTTTAAAAATTCGAGCACCGTCTAAAAAATAGTACATGCCACACGTGTTAAAAGTGGTTTTATTTTGCGAAACGAAGCCCTAACATTCCTACTCGGAAAATAAAACCCTACTTTTACCCCTTGTATCACAATCTACTATTATAGCAAAGCTTGGGGTGGAAAACCCTAGGGTTGCTAAGAACAGGGGGCCATAGGCTCAGGGGTAGGCGCGTTCGGACCGGAGGGGTAAGGATGCCATCGAGAAGCGGGATAGCATTAAATAACGACTGCGTCAGGTTCTATAAAAGCTAACCAGCTCTCTCAGCGGTTGGGCAATTTTATTAGGCATTTTAGGTTTGGGGGCTCACTGACGGGCCCCGGCTCCGGCCTGACCCGAGCTCATTTGAGCATCATTTCATTCGTTTCATTCACCGTCACTACAGATACGAGGGATTAAAAAGGGGTATATGTTTAGGTGAAAAAATACTTAAAGACCGCTTGGTAATATATGAATATGCTTTTATTCCATCTGGAAGACTCCCACCTCAAAAAAGATAATCCTGGTGTAACAATGACCAAAAGGCGTTGAGATTTAATTATACCTTCTTATTTTTGCTCAAAAGTTAACGTATAGGTCATATCAGAAGGTGAATGAACGAAATGGTTGAAATGATGCTGAAATAGCTCCTTGGAGCTTAGATTTACCGACACTTGACTTCTCAGGATAAGGAAAACTCCTGGAATAAAACTTTAGATAAGGTTGAAAAGTGTGGAGAGGGCCGCTGTCAAACACAAAGCTTAAATACCATTTCCAAGACTTACTTGAAGATAATTCTGGCAGGTCTTTAAAACTTGTTAGTAAAATAACACTGCGCGGAGAGATTGGTGTTCGAGACCCAAGTTTAACGTAGACGCATGGTGCCGTCGTAACAGTCTGACGGAGACAAGATACAAGATGATCTACAAACGAGCCAATAAATTACAATTCACCATGCTACCTCAGCAAGGCGTTGTCGTGGCACGGTTTGTTCCAGTTACACCCCTTTATGAAATCTGATTCAACTTCCCAGTTGTGGATCGAATCCCAAGAAGGGTCGTTACAATATGGACTACCCCGATGTAATCTATTCGAATTATTTAAATCCAGAATAATTGCAATAACATTCAAGTAAAGACGTTTCAATTCAAATTAATTTATTTAAGTATAGTCAATACCTAGAATGCCACAAATGATTCATTATAAAAAATTCCTTGAAATCCAACTATCATTATAAGCAGCAGTCAGAGTAAAAGTACAGCAGATAATTACTAGAAAAAATAAATGTCCGGCCCATTCTAGAATGTGTTGAAACAAAGCATTCCGCCAGAGTAATGAATTCTTTGTACTACAAATAAAGTAAAAGGAAATGAAGTAAGGATTTAGTACACCTCTAAATGAAACTAGTAATTATTGCAGCCCAGAAAGCACTTGATATATTCACATACAAATCTAAGAAACGTTAACAAATTACAATTCATATACGTTAAGTATTTTTGCTTTGTCCTTCTCACATAATGTTCGCCATTTCAATACAACTTAGCACGTGCTGATATTTCAATATGAACTCGTTCGAAAAATTTAACTGCCGCTCCACGCATAAAAAAAATTTGAACTTTACATATGCCGAAAGAATGTATATAATAATTTAGATAAGGTTGAAAAGTGTGGAGAGGGCCGCTCCCAAACACAAAGCTCAAGAAGTGTTTCTCCATTTGTCACCGAGAACTAAGACAGTCATACTCTCTAATCTTGATTGACACGTCTCACTCGAGGCGCACTGGAAAGATCGCCTGACGATGACGTCGACACTGCTTGAGCGCTATCTATGTTGGCGGAAAGGGCGCAACCTGGCGAGAGCTCTTGGTATTTGGTGCAGCCGGTTGCTGGCTTGTTGCTCGGGCTGCCGATCTGGTTATGAGCAGAGGCAGAAAATTGTAGTCCATCATTCCAAAGTCATTAAGTAACTGCGGCCCTCTCTGGTAGAAAAGGTATTGCTTAGAAGAGCCATAATTGGCTCGCCTAGTCGGTGACAAAATTTCGTTTATCACATTGATACCAACTAAGCCAGATATAGCGTGCTGGCATGTTGCCATGGTAGCTCAGTGGTTAAGCAACCGGACGGAGACTGGGAGATCCGTGGTTCAAATCCCGGCTATGGCATTGTTTTTTTCAGTCGTCTGATTCTACCTTTCCAACACACGGTTTGTGTGAAAGAACAATTATTTCCATTAATTGACCTAATAGTGGTTGAAACTAAAAGCCCGCTTAAGTACTTACAAAGAATGTAAGTCGCCATTGGGGTATGACATCTCAATACATTTGAGATCTCCTTGTGGTTTACCGGGAAAAATTCGAGTCAGCTGGAGAATTTAATGGCGTGCCGGCATGTTGCCATGGTAGCTCAGTGGTTAGAGCAACCGGACGGAGACCGGGAGATCCGTGGTTCAAATCCCGACTACGGCATTGAATTTTTCAGTCGTCTGATTCTACCTTTCCAACCCTGTCCAACACACGGCTTGTGTGAAAGAAAAATTATTTCCATAAGCCAGACAATGTTTCAGAGATTACACCTTAAAGCACTAAAATTTGCGCTTGACCAATGTAAGTCCCAAAACAAAGTTAAAATTTGTTTTTCATATCTCCCCATTCTTTTGAGAAAATAGTTCACATAGCTTTATATCCTATGGTCTACCCCGTGGCACGAAAGACCAATGTTCCTATCACACAAGAGAGTTCTTATAGTATTTTATTCTACTCATTTCTATAGTATTGATTCTACTCAGACATTTAGAAAAACTTTTTCTTATGCTTGATATTAAACTATCAACAGCAGGAACATTAAAGCGCACAGTTTCGCTCAGGTAACACATTGCATGAAGGTAATTTGAATAGAATGAATGGAATGCTAAAGTTTCTGAGGAAACCATTAAACTATGAAAACAGAGGCACTACAAATGTGGAAGTGTGAGTGAGAGGAAAACTAGGAATATAGCGTCGTTTCATCAACATTTTGTTGCCAGAATGATTTAGGTGCGTTTGATTTTTGCTTCAGATGTCAGAAGTAATTTTTATTACTCTATTTATTTTACATCGCTTAAACTACACGGTCACATCGCAACGGATCTGTTAGTGGATAACTCTTAGATCGAGGTGTGCCGACATTCTAGGTCTCATTCCTGTAACCACCCGCTTGTTGTGTCCACAGAGACCCTAGCGCATAGCAACTGGATCTTCTGCTTCGTGGCGTGCAGATGGCATTAGGGTACCGTCCAGTCTAGCTGCTGCTTTCATATGGAAAGGCAGTTAGCCGTCTAGGTCTCATGTCTGTAACCATGCCATCACGTGTCGACATGGAGACCCTAACGCATAGCAGCTGCATCCTTGGTTCGTGTCGTGCTGAGGGCATTACGGTGCCGTATAGTCTACCTGCTTTCATTGTCTGTGGATAGATAGCACAGCATTCGCTATTAGCACCTATTTTTCATTTTTACTATTGTTTCAGACTAAACCTGGAACTTCGGTTCGTGTATTAAATATCAAACCCTGAGTCAGATTGGTCGGTCCACGGGATTTGAAACCGGGACCTCCCGAATGAGGGTCTCGGACGTTACCGCCTGAGCCAACCCGCTCGTTAGAGAAGTAAATTGTCAGTGAAAACACTCCGTGAGTTTTGAGCACGGAGAACCTTAACATGTTTTGTCGTCTATAGACGATAAGCAGGAAAATTGTCACCTAGTATGTTAGCCGACTCATAGGCAAACTATTAAAAATTTCCTGCTGCATTTTCTAGATTAAATTATGTTACACATTATATTTTTTTGAAATATATATTTTTACGTTCTCTACTACGTACCTAGTAGGTAGAGAAGGTATTGCATTCAATGAAAAAATGCGATGTCAGTACTCCACCGGAAAAACATGTTTTGAGGTTTGCTTAATCCAAAGATATTCATTTTCAGAAAAAAATCTGATGTGTTACACTCACATGACTTTCTCTACTCTTCTACAAACTATTTTTACAAACGCTTATTCTCCATAAGCTTCATGTTAATCGAGATTGAGATGTCAATCTTATTGCGAATTTTCTTGTAGATGCAAGGGGAATATGGTAGGTTTTAAGCGATAGTCAAATATTTTAAGAGCTGGTTGCTATTTGGCGCATTCTATTCTCTTTGTATGTCCAGGACATAAAAAAATGAATAACGAATTTGAGAAAAAGTATAAGTATTGGAAAATTTAAGAGAATAACAAGCAATATCTCGAAAATGGTTCACTTAACAAAAACAATGTATATGGCATAAATTGTGTATTTTAATGCGATCTACATTCTTGTGTAGTAACATTTTGTCTATCTCTTATGGTTTACCAGTTATGCAAAAGTCATTCACAATGAACAATACTTTTGGAGACATTCCCAGAAAATTCGAGATATACATTTCATTTGTCATGAAAATGTCTTAAACAGATGATATTTTAATCAAAATCGTTAGAGCCATTTTTGAGAAAATTAAAATTTTCGAAAAATGTTCTATGTAAAGGGAAATCTGGGATGGGGGATTTTCTTGAAAACCTTCGTGTCGCATCTCTGGAAGATACTGAAGCTAAATACCAAGTTTGGTGTTTATCCGACTGTTCGTTTCTGAGTTATGCTGTTCACAGACACACAGACACACACGGACATTTTCCAAAAATGCTTTTTCTGGATTCAGGGGGTCTCAAAACATGTATTTCCGGTGAAATCTCACTATCGAAATTTTGGGTGGAATACAATACTTCCCCTACTTACTATACGTAGTAGAGAAAGTAATATACTCTACAAAAATGACACAGTTTACTTTAAATAATTTCTTTCAAATTTTCCATTTATACGCCGCCTATAACTGAAATGGTCATACCAGCAGCTTATTACCCTTGGAACATACTCGTATAGCATTTTCATTTGATTTCTGGGTTTTCTTTTTTTGCGTTAAATCACACACACACAAACGTTCACAAACTCATTAATACTTCCAGACTCTGGGTAGGACAGGGAATAATTTTGAGTGGAGAAAAATTTCCACTCCCAGCAGGAGAATTGAACCTGGGACCCCTTGTATAGCGGGCAGATGCATACCGACTGAGATAGAGGACAGCTTAATACTAAGGTTTTGGTAGCATCAGCTACTGCCAAGAAATGCGTTATTATTGGTTTGAATTTTTCTAAGCTTCGTGTTTTGAAGCGCAGTCGCAATTGATGTGTTTCTCGCGATGCCATTGAAAGGCCAGCATGTAGCGACTAACTTTTACATATCTGATTATCGATTTGACATCTCCCTGGTATCTACAAACAAACGTGTAATTAAACTATTTCTGCATACATTTATCTCGATTAACATGAAGTGATAGAAAACAAATCTGATGTCACATGACTTTCTCTACCCTCTGTCTTTTAGTGAGCATACAAACTATTCTTACCTAAGCTTAATTTTCCTTCTACTATATTTTAATTTAAATAAACCTTGCAGAAACAGCTACATTACACATTTCCTTGTAGATACAAAGAGAACAGCGATAGTCAGATGTTTAAGAACTGGATGCCATATGCTGGCCTTAGAATTCCATAGTGTTTCCATGACATCGCGAGAAACAACTGAATGTTCACAGGACTTGAATAAACAAAAAATCTGATGTGTTACACTCACATGACTTTCTCTACTCTTGTACAATCTATTTTTACAAACGCCTATTCTCCATATGCTTCATGTTAATCGAGATATCGAGATGTCAATCTTATTGGTAATTTTCTTGTAGATGCAAGGGGAATATGGTAGCTTTTAAGCGATGGTCAAATATTTTAACGCTGGTTGCTATGTGGCGCATTCCATTCTCTTTGCATGTCCAGGACAAAAAAATGAATAACGAATTTGAGAAAAAGTATAAGTATTGGAAAATTTAAGGAAATAACAAGCAATATCTCGAAAACGGTTCACTCAACAAAAGAAATGTATATGACATAAATTGTGTATTTTAACGCGATCTACATTTTTTGTGTAGTAAAATTTTGTCTATCTCTTATGGTTTATCAGTTATGCAAAAGTCGTTCACAATGAAGAATACTTTTGGAGACATTCCCGGAAAATTCGAGATATACATTTCATTTCTCATGACATTATCTTAAACATATGATATTTTAATCAAAATCGTTAGAGCCATTTTTGAGAAAATTAAAATTTTCGAAAAATGTTCCATGTAAAGGGTAGTCTGGGGTGGGGGGATTTTCTTGAAAACCTTCGTGTCGCATCTCTGGAAGATACTGAACCTAAATACTAAGTTTGGTGTTTATCCGACTGTTCGTTTTTGAGTTATGCTGTTCACAGACACACACACACAGACACACAGACACACACACACACACAGATACACACACGGACATGTTTCCAAATATGCTTTTTTTGGATTCAGGAGGTCTCAAAACATGTATTTCCGGTGAAATCTCGGTATCGAATTTTTGGGTGGAATGCAATACTTCCCCTACTTACTATACGTAGTAGAGAAAGTAAAAATGAATAATTCAAACCTTTAATAATGGATATCTCAGAAATGGCTTATGTTACATAAAAGCTTATTTTAAATAATTTATTTGTTTTAAAAGGATCTACATTCTTCTGTAGTACGTTTTTGTCTACCGCTTAACGTTTACCAGTTATAGCAGATTATGCAAAATTCCTCACGAATAAAGAGGACTTAACAGGCTATTCACAGAAAATTCAAGATATACATTTTATTTGTCAGGTAAATATCTTTAATATGTCGTATTTTAATCAAAATCACTAAACCATTTTTAAAAAATCAAAATTTTCAAACATTTTTCCATGTAAAGGACAGTTGGGGTAGGAAGATTTTCTTGAAAATATTCGTGAAAAATCCCTGGAAATGCTAAACTCAAATTGGTATTTATCCGACTTTTCCTTTTTAGTTATGCTGTTAACACACAGGCATAAACACGGACATGTTTTCCAAAAATGCTTTATTTGGATTCAGGGCTCCTCAAATTTTTGGGTAGAATGCAATACTTCCCCTACATATTATATGTAGTGGAGAGAGAAAAAAAGTGTGAAAAAGATCTGCATCTGCGTTTTCTCTCATGATTACCGATAATTAGTTCAATGCGCGATTTCTAAGTTTTTAGAAACGAGCATTATCTTTAATTCGTTCGAAATCCGTTTAGGTTTGAAGTAGTTTTGTAACTAATCAGGAATTGTTTGTGATTTTCATGTAATTCATCATCAAATGATGGTTGAGTTATTCAATTGAAAATATTATTGACATACCAACGATGGGTGGGTGAGTGGGTAGCTTTTTGTCAGTAAGAGGTACATTGCATTATGTATTTCGCATTCACTTGAGTATTGTGTTTGTAGGTTATCGTAATTTTTGAGATTAGATATGCTTTAGCTTGTCGATTCTTGCACAACTCTCTTTGACTTTGTTTCCTTCTTTGACTGCAATCTAATCACCTTGATCTATTTGATTTATGCATTCGTTTTAGTTTTTCTAGTATTCTTTGCAGAATTCGTAAATTCTCATTGTGTTTTCGAATTCTATTTTGCAGTAATTTATTATTTTTCTATCATCTCGCATAATGTATTGCATCTTGATTAATGCATTGTTGTAAATGTGGAATTTTCATATTTAATTACTAACTTTTAAATTACTGAGATAGTCTCGAAGTTACATCTTGTAGAGGGCGACACTGAAAAATATAACATCAATAAAGAATTGGTTTTATAAAAGTTAAATGATTTTTATTGTTTTCCAAAATATTTCCCTTTAACATCGATACATTCTTTTACATTCGATGAAACCAGTCTTTAAAGTATTGATGCCACTCTTCCTAAGGCACTTCAGAAACCAAGCTTTTATAATGGTCTACTGCTTCATCTGATGACGAAAAATCTGATGTGTTACACTCACATGACTTTCTATACTCTTGTATAAACTAGCTTTACAAACTCTTATTCTCCATATGCTTCATGTTAATAGAGATATCGAGATATTAACCGTATTGCTAATTTTCTTGTAGATGCAAGGAGAATTGGTAGGCTTTAAGCGACAGTCAAATATTTTAAGAGCTGGTTGCTATGTGGAGTATTCCATTCTCTTTGCATTACCAGGACAATATATATATATATATATATATATATATATATATATATATCTGAAGTGTTACAATCACATGACTTTCTCTACTCTTGTACAAACTATTTTTGGAAACGCTTATTCTCCATCTACTTCATGTTAATCGAGATAAACATTTGCAGTCGCTATTTTATTGCTAATTTTCTTGTAGATATAAGGGGAATATATATTTACAAGGGCAATGTAGAAATACTGTAGCCTTTAAGCATAGACATTACTCTTAATAGCTGGTTGCTATGTGCAGCACCATTCTCTTTGCCACAGATCAATACTCTTTGCATATCCAAGATAAAAAAAATGATTAACGCATTATCATTTGAGAAAATAAGTATTGAAAATTTTAAGAGAATAACAAGCAATATCTTGGAAATGCTTCACTTAACAAAATAATTGTATATGACATAAATTGTGTTTTTTAACGCGATCTACATTTTTGTGTAGTAAAATTTTGTCTATTTCTTATGGTTTACCAGTTATGCAAAATTCGTTCACAATGAAGAATACTTTTGGAGACATTCCCAGAAAATTCAAGATATACATTTCATTTGCCATGAAAATATCTTAAACATATGATATTTTAATCAATATCGTTAGAGCCATTTTTGAGAAAATTAAAATTTTCGAACAATGTTCCATGTAAAGGGTAATCTGGGGTGAGGGATTTTCTTGAAAACCTTCGTGTCGCATCTCTGGAAGATACTGAACCTAAAACCAAGTTTGGTGTTTATCGGACTGTTCGTTTCTGAGTTATGCTGTCCACAGACACACAGACCAAGTGCCAGGGCGGCACTTCCAATTTGGTTTTGAATATCGTTCCTGGTTATGAATCTTTGATTTATTGTTATGATCCTGAAAAGTCAATTAGTTCAATGGTTGTTTTGAACAGAACCTGAGTATACAAAAGTCAAATGAATTCATAGTGCTGGTAAGAAGATGGTTGCCAGATATTTTTAATGGACCATATTGCTACTATAGCATTAGAAGGTAGACGTACCGTTACTGTCAATTGGTACACAACTGTCTATTTACCGTGAAGTTTTGAAAAGTTATGTAAAATCGCACAAAAGATAAATCTGATGTGTTACACTCACATGACTTTCTCTATTCTGTACAAACTATTTTTACAAACTCTTATTCTCCATCTATTTCATATTAATCGAGACAAACATTTGCAGAAACGATCTTTTGACATGCAAAGAGAATTACATTTTACATATAGCGACAAGTTCTGAAATATTTGACTATCGCTTAAGGCGTACTATATTCCCCTTGTTTTGTATTCGCAAGGGCAATATAGAAATACAGTAGCCTTTAAGCATAGCCTTTAAGCATATCCTTAGATCGGGAGTCAGTTTTTGTGGGATCCATCGACAACAAAGTGTTTTTACGTCTAACTCTTGTCGTAAAATGTTTTGGGTTTGACTCACTCCAATGCCCAATGTCACCCATATAAATTCATAAGATGTCCGTCGATCTTCTTAAGCATTGCTCGAACAGCGGCAATATTTTCATCAGTGACATAAGTTCTTGGGCGTCTTTAATTCGTTTTTAGAAACATGGCATTCTAAATTGTTTCAGTATAGCTCTTGTATGACTGAATTCAACTTTAAAAATGGTTGCTGTTTCACTCAATTCTAAGATACTTTATAGAATTTGCTTGTGTTAGTTAAGCCAGCATTTTCTGTACTGATTGAATTCCATTTATTGTTTTAGCTGGTTTTCAATTTGGTACTTGTATGACTTACAATATTGGCTTAGAGGTTGGTTTTCATCCGTACTGATAAAGATTCCTGATAAAGGTTCGGTCATATTTATGAGCTTTCTTAGTTTCTCTAACACGTACATAGTAAGTAGAGAAGGTATTGCATTCCACCCAACTACAGAATCCTCAGAAACATAACTCAGAAACGAACAGTCGTATAAACACCAAACTTGGTATTTAGGTTCAGTATCTTCCAGAGATGCGACACGAAGGTTTTCAAGAAAATCCCCCCACCCCAGACTACCCTTTACATGGAACATTTTTCAAAAATTTTAATTTTCTCAAAAACGGCTCTAACGATTTTGATTAAAATATCATATGTTTAAGATATTGTCATGAGAAATGAAATGTATATCTCGAATTTTCTGGGAATGTCTCCAAAAGTATTCTTAATTGTGAATGACTTTTGCATAACTGGTAAACCATAAGAGATAGACAAAATTTTACTACATAACAATGTAGATCGCGTTAAAATACGCAATATATGTCATATACATTTTTTTGTTGAGTGAACCTTTTTCGAGATATTGCTTGTTATTCTCTTACATTTTTCAATACTTATCTTCTCAAATGGAAATTCGTTATTCATTTTTTTGTCTTGGATATGCAAAGAGTATTACTCTGTGGGAAAGGGAATGGTGCTGTACGTAGCAACCAGCTATTAAGAGATATGTATGTGCTTAAAGGCTACTGCATTTCTATATTGCCCTGTAAATATATATTCCCCTTACATCTACAAGAAAATTAGAAATAAGATAGAGTCTGCAAGTGTTTATCTCGATTAACATGAAGTAGATGGAGAATAACCGTTTGTAAAAATAGTTTGTACAAGAGTAGAGAAAGTCATGTGAGTGTAACACATCAGATTTTTTTCATGTGATTACAGTTGTTATTGACAAATAGCCATGGAACGTTACAGCATTCAGCAACGCGTAGAAATTGTGAAAATTTATTATCAAAATGGATCATCTGTTCGCCAAACCTTGCGTGTATTGCGTGAAGTTTACGGTGTGCATAATCGTCGCTGCAAGAGAACGATTCGGCGTTTGATGGATAAATTTGAAAGAAGTGTCAGCGATCAAAGAACACCTGTACGTAATCGACGTAAGCGCTCCAACGAAAACAGGCGCCGTTCTTGAGAGTGTACGGGAGAACGGAAACAAATCAATTGCTCGTCGAGCGCAAGAATTGGGCCTTTCGCCGACCACAACTTGGTGAATTCTGTATCTGGACTTGAAGTTTCACGCTTACAAATTGGTGTTAACTCAATAAATAAAGCCCAACACGGTTGCGCCGTGTTTTCGCTGACTGGGCTATGGAGCAATTGAAAGCTGACACGGATTTTTGTCGAAAAATCATCTTCAGCGACGAAGCCCACTTTTGGATGTTAACAAACAAAATTTCCGCTATTGGAGCAATCACAATCCAATTCAGATTAAAGAATGACCACTTCATCCCCAAAAGATTACTGTGTGGTGTGGATTTTCGTATGGTGGAATCATTGGTCCATATTTTTTCCAATATGAAGATGAAGAACCTCTAACTTTCAATGGAGAAAGATACCGGGCTCTTATACGGGACTATTTTTGGCCTCAATGGATGGTATGGATCTCAAAAACATCTGGTTCCAGCAATATGATGCCACATGTCATACTGCTCTCGAAACAATCGATCTTTTGAAAACGAAGTTCAGAGGTTTCATCATTTCCCGTGGTGGTGATGTTAGCTGGCCCCCGAGGTCATGTGATTTAACGCCGTTGGATTACTTCTGGTGGGGTTACGTTAAATCTTGAGTTTATGTCAACAAACCAGAAACGTAAGTGATCTCATGAATAACATCACGCATGTTATTCGTGAAGTTGGACCTAATTTACGTTCTTCTGTCATTGAAAATTGCGTCAACCGTATACGCGCAACCCAACGAAGTCGCGGGGTCACTTAACTGATGTTATCTTCCACACGTAATGACATTAATTATGTTCCAAAATAAAAATAATAAACCTTTATCATTTATAGAACATGTTTTATTTAAGTTCAAAGATAGAACGCTCTTGTTGAAGGATCCTATATATCGAGTTTTCACCTGAAGTACATATTTTGAGTACCTCTGAATTCAAAAAGAAATAATTTTTAGAAATATATCCGTATGTGTGTACCTATCTGTGAACAACATAACTCAAAAACGAAATGTCGGATATATACCAAATTTGGTTTTCAAGTTCAGTATCTTCCAAAAATGTGACTCGAAGATATTCAAGAAATCTCCCCACTTTAAACTACCCTTGACATGGTACATTTTTCGAATAGTTTGACTTTCTAAAAATAACTCTAACGATTTTGATTAAAATAGGATATTTACATGATAAATGAAATGTATATCTTGAATTTTCTATGAATATCTTGTGAAGTCCTCTTCCTTAGGAAGGAAATTTATCTAATCTTGCCTAACTTGTAAACGTTACGCGATAGACGAAAGGAGACTACACAAAAATTATAGATCGCTTTAAAACACAATTTATTTCAAATAACTTTTTTGCGGCCATTTCCGGGATATCAGTTATTAATGGTTCGAATTGTTCCCTACTTATGTAGACATTCCATTCAAGTCTTCTTGATTTTCAGTTGTTTCTGGCGATTGCTTGGAAACATTATGGCATTTAAGTCCAGCATATAGCGTCCAGTTCTAAAAGATTTGGCTACCGGTATTCGCTTTGTATTTCTAACAAAATATTATTTCCGAAAAGATTTACCTCGATTAAAATGAAGTTGATAGAAAAATAAACGTTCGTAAGAATAATTTGTACACCAGCTAATAAGAGACAGAGGATAGAGTAAGTGTGTGAATGTATATATTCTGTATATATTTTGGCTAAATCACTTGATAACTTAGCCTGTTCTGATTAATTGTACCAATTTTTCTAGTTTCTAATTACGTCAATTCCCTGTTTTTATTTTGTTACTTGGGTGCTTTATATATTTTTTCGTATCTTTGTCATTAAATCAGCTGAGGTAACGTTATTTTCAGATTAAGTGCCTTAGATTTGATTTTCTGCTGTATTGTTTGCCATAATTTTAACTATAGTATTTTATTCATTTACATTAGATTTGAATCGTAGATGGTTTGTTTCGTGTTGTTATTTGCCCCACGTTTTGGGAGCCAATTTGAAGTAGTTTTATTGCTGTATTGTAGTTCAACTGTTTGGGAGCCGAACTTGAAGTAGTTGCAACCGCACGTATGGTACCCGGTAGCCTTCGCCCCAAATTTAAAAATATTAACTTTGCAATTTGACTGTTTCTTTAAATATTATATATTTATGTTTGCCTCGGCTGCGTCAGTATTATTGTTGTAGAGACATGAATGTCTTAGCAAGATGTGGTGTGACTGAAGAATGTAGGCTTACACAGATTATAATTTTTACTTCACTCCTTTTATTAATGCTTGACACGATTTAAATAACACTTCACTGATATAGAGAGCTGTGAGATTCCTTTATTAATTACTTGCACTTTTTAACACGTAAACTATTTTCGTCTCACATGAATACGTATTAAATTTCACGAGGACGCATCTCGCGCCCGGTTAGGAACACTGTCTTCAAGCAACGCGTCCAGTTATGAGCACTGTCTACAAGCAACTGACTTGATTTCTACCGCCTAAATTTGTAAATTTCTGTATTTCAAGTCTCTGATTGGCTATTCCTAATTCAATAGAATACTTTTATTTAACTTAAGCTTTTTTCTGGTTGTTGATTGGCTATTTTATAAACTGTCACAAAAATTATATCATTGTTGCTCCAATAATGACTAGTAGCATTATTACACTTTCTTACTCATTATTGCCTCAAGGTTACCTCATTGTTAGCAACTGATAACTTATTATTCTCAGAGCTCCTACATTACTAAATTACGTAAAACATTCACATAACATTATTGAACATGTATACAATAATATAAACATATACAATGACTGCAATATACACTTTTTATATACTGTTAAATATACATATTGCTTTAAGGCGGGTTGTTATTATATTTTTTATTATATAATTTGGCTAAAATCATTTAAGTGTTAAAAATACTGCCTCAGATTCAAGTATTTCTGTTCTATTCTGTTTTTATACTACCCTACCACCTTTTAATGTCATAAACCACCAGCTATGTTAAATTATCACTTTTTCAAAACACAATTTTTACGCATTCCGACAATCATTTAATTGTTGAGGATATTGTATTTCTGGAATACCTCTTGAAGTTTAATTTCTCTAATATGAAGTTCTGCATAACTTTCTCCACTTTCCCCTGGAATGTCTCTTGTTTTTCCATGTAATGACTTCTGCGTAGTGAGACACTTGGCGCCTTGAATCTCTTTTGTCTGGCGTTGGATTCAGTTTTTCCCTTTCTTCTTTATTATTTTATCTTCTTTTCTCTCGTTGGTGACTTCTGTTGTTGCTTATTTCTTCTATTTACTTTTGTTGCGTAATTTCACCTTTTATTCGAGCTGTACCATTTTGTGGCTCCAATTTCAAATAAAAACGCTGATATGTTACATTCACATGATTTTCTGTTCCCATAATCATTCTTGCAAAACCTTATTCCTGTATTTAATTCAAATTAATTGTGATAAATGCCGCATAAGTAGATTAATACAAATTTTCCTGTAGGTGCAGTGATGTTCAAATTTGTAAAAGCGCTTCGCTAAATGCTGGCCTTTAAAATTAATGCTGTTTCCTTTACATCGCGAGAAATCAACTGAATACCAACAGCGTTTTGAAAAACTGACAGCAGTATTAAAAACTTCAAAAGATATCTGGCTAATGGCTGATGCCACATAAAAGATGTTTGAAATAAACGGTGTGCTTTAAACACATCTACAATGTTTGAAAAGTGTGCTTTTAATAGCTAGGGTGTTGTTTTGCTACACAAAATTATACAAAACTCTTTCTGACTGAAGAGGGCTTCACGGTTCTACTCAGAAAATTCAAAATATACATTTTATTTGTCAGATAAATCCTTTGAAGATGTATTTTAATCAAAATCGTTAGGGACATTTTTGATAAAATAACTTTCGAAAATTTTTTCATGCCAAGGGTAGTCTGGGGTAGCGGATTTTCTTGAACATCGTATCGAATCTTCAAATCTATTTTAACTTAAATACCAAGTTTGGTATTTATTCGATTTTACATTTTTACTTTCTCTACTACGTATAGTAAGCAGGGGAAGTATTGCATTCCAACCAAAAATTTGATACCGAGATTTCACCAAAAATACATGTTTTGAGGTGCCCTGAATAAGTAAAAAAAACATTTCAGAAAAAGGTCTGTGTGTATGAACATAATAATTAACTCCAAAACGAAAAGTCGGATAAATACCAAACTCGGTATTTAGGTTCAGTATCTTTCAAAGATGCGACACGAACACTTTAAAGAAAATACTCCCACTCCAGGCTACCCATTATATGGAATATTTTTCGAAATGTTTTGTTTTCCCTAAAATGGCTCTAATGATTTTGATTAAAATATCACATATTTAACATATTTTCATGGCAAATGAAATGTATATGATAAATTTTCTGGAAATGTCCCCAAAAGCCTCCACTCTGAATGACTTTAGCATAGCAAAAGAGATAGACAAAGTTTTACAACACAAAAATGTAAATCTTCTTAAAATACAGCATTTGTTTTACCTTTTCTTTTTTTTTTCTTTTTTTTTTTTTTCTTTTTTGGTAGAGTGCACCATCACCGAGATATTCCTTCTTATTTGTTTGGATTTTCCAATACTACTACTTTTTCTCAAATGGGAATTCGTAATTCTTTTTTTTTATGTCCTGGACATGCAAAGAGAATAGAATGCTCCAATGCTCCATATAGCAATCAGCTCTTAAAAGATTTGACTATCGCTTAAAGCCTACCACATTCCCCTCGCACCTACAAGAAAATTAGCAATGATATTCTGCAAATGTTTATCTCGATTAACGTGAAGTAGATGGAGAATAAGCGTTTATAAAAATAGTTTGTAGAAGAGTAGAGAAAGTGATGTGAGTGCAACACATCATTTTTTTACTTATACTGTTCACAAACACACACGTATCGTTTTCTTGAAATGTTCTTTTTTTAATCACGGAGCCTTGAAATGTGTATTTCCGCTCAAATCTAAGTATAGAACTTTTGGGTTAACTGCAATAATTCCTCTACTTATTATAGGTAAGTAGTAGATAAAGTAAAAATAGTATCCGAAAGAATGTCGCTACCTTGAAATGAAATTGGTGGTAATGAACGATGGGTAAATTATAACTTTCGAGCTTGCTGAAGCTCAGATCTGTTTTAAACGACTTCCATGCGTATAGACTTCCCTCGTGTAATCGATAAATTGCTTTTCCTGCAACTTTACTTTTTGTTTTGACTAGTTGCTATATGCAATTTAATATAAATGTACTTATACTGCGTCCTATTGGCTTGGGATACAATTAGAAATCAGTAATATGCGTGTTTAGTCATAATATTAATTATAGGTATATACTTTGTAACGTTCTTGCAAAGCCGATTCACGGATAGTCGATGCAAGAAAGTCACAACTAAGAAAAAGAAATATTTGCCGGCCCCATTATAGAATGCATTAGAAGTAGGCATTCAGTATCACAACTTAAAGGAATCAAAGGATTTAAAGAAGCTTTAAATAAAAACAAGAATCTGTACAGCCCCAAAGGTACTTAATATATTAACTCAGAAATATAATACAATTAAAGCACGTTACATTTAACTCTGTCCTTTACACACATTTGTCATTACAAAACAAAATTTAACATGCCAAATATATATAATGGAAACTCGCTTCCATGAAATATTATGTGCCGCTCCATACTGTATAAGAATTTTGAAATTTACTCACGCCCGAAGATACATGTTATACAAATTTAGAATAAGCCAAAAAGCGTGGAGATGGCCGCTCCCAGACACGAAACGTCAGGTGATGACGTTGAACCAACATTAGCGCCACATGTACTGGCGGAGAGGGCGCAACCTGGCGAGCGCTGGTGAACTTTGTGTAGCCGACTCCAACTGTAAGGCAGGCTGTCGGCATAAGAAGCAGGGGTCAGGATTGTATCTTATGACTGCGGTTACAAGAAGAGCTGCGGTCATCTCTGCGAAAGTGTCCCTCAAAGAAAGAGCCAGAATCGACTCAACATTTACTAACTGCCTTTGTTCAGTTCACTGTTATTTGGCTCGAAAATCTTTCTGGTGACGAATGACCGCAAGTTATACATGTGAGAATTTTATGCAAGCTTCAGCTTTCCGATATCAACACTAGGAATAGTATGAAAAGAAAATATTTGTAATGTTTTTTTTTCGGTGAGTCAACACAGCTCAACGCATCAACAGTTTAACATTCAAAATTAACAAAACGATCATTCAACGTGCTAAATGTCTTCAACATTTGTAACTGTAAACTTTTAAAATTTCATCCAAACCCGTTGCTTGTTGGGACAAGAAAATATCTCAACTAGAAGCAAAATGGACTCTAGTGATGACTTATCTATTGTTATTTGTGTCTGGCTTAGCGTATAATTAAAGAGAAGAATGTTGATGAGACCCCACCAGGTTAATCATCACAAGAGTTTTCATTGAACTTAAACGTGAGGATAGGTTTGACTTTAAAAATTTCTTGAGAGCCAGACTTGAGACTTCTTTTTTTCAATTCTCTGTGCTTGGAGTGAGGTCTCTTGAAAACAATAAATTGTACACAGTTGGTATGACTGTTCTTCCTTTTTATCTTGCCCGTGTACCCTATGCACGAAACGTCCCACAATGATGGCTGTAACAATATAATTGATTAATGAAAGTGTCGTTTCTTTCGTCCATTCCATAACTTCACGTGGAAGCAACGAAATTAAGGATACGAGCTCAGAGCAATGCGAGTGAACAACGGAACTGCTGAGCACAAAGTATGTAATGAATAGTGCGCAGGAATTGGTAGTATTCCGTTGCCATGGTTACAGTCCGGAAACGTCCGAAGCTCGCCCGATCGCATACGAAAAGCGAATTAAGTTATCCGTCCAAAGCAGAAAACACCCAAAATGTTAAAAGTGTCAAGCGTAACACACTCGGTTGACATGTTAAGTCGATCCTGTGATGAAAATTCGGCCAACACGCAAAACCTTAACATGTACTTCACAAGCTTTGGTAAATGTTAATCACTGTAGATCCGGCTTTATAACAGCATATCCACTTGGAACGGTAGAATCAGACGACTGAAAAATTCAATGTCATAACCGGGATTTGAACCATTGATCTCACGGTCTCCGTCTGGTTGCTCTAACCACTGAGCTACCGTAGTAACATGCCGGTACGACATTAAATTCCCCAACTGACTAGCATTTTTTTCCGGTAAACCACAAGGAGATCTCAAATTGTATTGAGATGACATACCCCAATGGCAACGTACAATGCTGTAAGTACTTTAAGTCCCGGGCTTCATAGTTACAACCACTATTAGGTCAATTAATTAGGTCCAGTTAGAGCAACCGACGGGGACCGGGAGATCCGTGGTTCAATTCCCGGCTATGGCATTGAATTTTTCAGTCGTCTGATTCCACCTTTCCAAACTTGTCCAACACACGGTGGAACAACAGTTAATCCCGACATATCTAATATTTGGAAAGCAGGCCCATTTAAACCTTAAAATAATTCAATGCATAATTACAATATTAATTAAATTCGATCCTTGAGGTATGAGGTACATTTACCGGAGGGAGAACACTCGGTAGTGCGACCAACTACGTCTATTGTAGTTACACCTCCCGTGAGGCAGGGATGAAGTGAAGGAGCCGAAGGAGGTAGCAGGTCCGCAGGCAGACGAGATTACAGAGACCCGCAGAAGCCCCTAACATTACCAGTTCGAAACCCCGCTCTTGCCGGTAGACGTGGAGTCCCACGAGAGGGCGACGGAGTGGCCCTTGCAGGCAGGCCAACGCGCCCTGTCGTTGGTGGAGAAAATCTTTCCAAAGCGCAGCAACCATGCCAGCTGTCTATCACCGGATGTACTACAGGACCTGGAGAGATGCCTGAAAAGTGAAAGGGAGAAAGCTGAAGTGACAGGAAATGAGGGAAAGGAGAAATCGTGGTAGAATACACTACTTCAGCATTCGCCTAGGCGACCAGAGGGAAACCACGAAAAGCCTTATTATCAGTGGGTGGTCATCGAGAGTCGAACCTGGGACCTCCCGAATGTGGGTTGTCGCCTGAACCATCCCGCTCGGTATTCAATCCTTTTTGTGGATCTTATTAAAATATTAATAGTTTGAGGCAATATTTTTAACTCTTAAATGATTTCAGTCAAATTATATAATATATATGAATTCAATAACAGCCTGGCTTAAAGCAATACGCGTATGTAACAAGATATAAAAAGAGTATATTACAGTCATTGTATATGTTTATATTATTGTATACATGTATTAGGTAATTTAATAATGTAGGAGCTGTGAGAATAATAGGTTAAAAGTTGCTAACAATGGCCACCGGAAAGTACATTTGGGACAAAGACCACCGGAAGGCACATTTGGGGCGAAGGTTACCGGAAACTTTTTCACCATACGTGCGGTTGCAACTACTTCAAGTTCGGCGCCCCAACAGTTGAAATATAATACAACTCTTTCAATACAACCTACTTCAAATTGACGCCCAAAACGTGGTGCAAATAACGTAAATAAACTCCTTCTTCAAATTGACTCACAAAGCGTAGGGTAAATAGCTATACAACGAAACAGGTTCTTCAAGTTCCTTAAATATTATTGTTTCATATCACTAGTGGGTGCTTTTTAGGTAATTTAGCTTTCATACTTAGGAGCCCAGAAGAGCGTGACTAAGGTTTTACTGGTGTTCCTTTATTTTGAAGCGTTTGCTTATGATATGTCTTTATTTTTACGCAGATGATGGGGTACCACCAGTAGCGCAATCAGGTGATGGCTACTTGAACTTCAGCGCCATCCGACGGGAGCACAGTGGTTGGTACAAATGCACAAGTAGACATCTACTAGGAGAATACAGTTCTATTGGCTACTTCCTCAACGTAAGATGTAAGTATAACCTACAGTTTCCTTAGCCTTCTCTGAAAGTGCACACTGGTCTTAAAGGGAAGAAAAGGTTCTACAACACACATGATTGATGCAACTGGCTTTCCGTTTCGTGGTAAGTAGCAATAAGCGCGTGCAGTATGTGTTTCTGTTAAAGAAAGTAGTTCAAAACGGACGAGAATGTAAAATATTCAGTACACTTAGTGCTATGCTGCCGGGATGAGAACAGATTTCCCTAAAGAGAGAATAAATTGAACTAGTTGTAGAATATTGCGGCTGAAGGAAGTGGGGCAAGTACGGCAATTTGTAAAGTCTGTCTAATAAATACGAGTGCAGTTTCCTTAGGGAACCCTCTTAATGGTTTTATAACCGTTGTGGTCCCTTCTTTGCTGCTGTTTGCAAAGTTGCAACCTCTCAACATCGCAATCTATAAGTAGATCACCTTATATCTCCAAACAACGTAAAGTGAGAAATATCCTGCAATCTTCGTCAGGAAGCTTATACGTGTTTCCCTTGATCTCACACTGTTGTATGCGTAACGATGTTTTGTCACTTATGTGACTAAAATAAGAGCTTCGGAATATGGATCTTTGGCAATTGGGACTCCGCGTCCTGTGGTAAGTATTTGTCCCTCTCTTACATCTTTTTTTAGGTGGCGCCGTGTTAACGTGTGCGACTTGCATTAGTGAGGTTCCGGGTTTGATCCCAGCAACCATTGGTTTTTCGTGGTTTCCCCGGGGCCGGAACGTGAATGCTGGGGAGATTATGTCTTCTTTCCCGTGATTTCCTTTCCACCATTTCCCTTTCATTCCGTCTCCTCATCCCACGCTTCTAGGTTTCGTGGCGTATGGCCGTGCCAGAAAGATGGCGCGGATGCATGCTCAGTGGGAAGAGTAATCCCTGTGGGCACCAGAGTGGAATGTTTATCGCCCTTTGCGGCTCCAAGAGTGCGAGCTTGGAAATGTTAGGGACTTCGCGCGTCTCTGTGGCCTGTCCACCTACAGCCAGTAGCCTCCTGTGGTTCCTTCACCTCAACCCTTCCTCGTGAGGGTGGTAGCCGCAATAGATCAATGCAGATCCCAGCGCGCGAGGTGTCCCCCTCCGTTGAATCACCTATGCCTAAACTTTTTTTTTTCTTTTTAGTAGTGTTTAACTTCTACAGTATCACAGGCGTTAGAGACGATGAAATGAAATGAACATTTGGGAAGAAAACGTTCCAGATCTAAGTTGGGGGTACCTCCCAGGAATTTGCCAGTAATGAGGTCTGAGAAAAACGAGAAAAAAAAAAGCCAGGGAGAGCGGTTCCCGCCCCTTGAATCACAGATCTCCCATTGACAAGTCCGTGTGTTAACTTCCTCCACTATTCGTGTCGGTAATATCTTACAGTTGCCTATGTATTCTATAAATTATTAGCATAATTCAGTCCGAATCAACTGGCTATTTTAGAGAATTCAAGATAAACGTGTGAATACTTCAAACACTTTAGTCACTTTTTAGAAAATAAAAAAAATATCTCTATATAAAGGCTAGCTTGGGTTGGAGCTAGGCTTAAATACCACTTTTGGTATTCATCCCACATTTCATTTTTGAATTATGATATTCCTCCGCGCGCGCGAATTAACATTTTTTTCCTAAAAGTAAAAATAGGAAATTATAAGGAATACAGTGGTACTTTAGCATTGAATAGCTGAATCATAAGAAAAAGTGGCATTATGCATGAACAGCGAATAAAATAATTGCTGTTATTTTCTTTATGTAATTACACATATAAATATTTATTAAGTAGACATAGCTCTGACTGCAGAATATCACAAAAGACGTAGTGCTGCTTTGTAGCACATTTTCCGTTATATATTATATCGTACTGTTTGTCATACGTAAAATGATTTGTCTCAATAAAATGGTATGACGAACACACTGAGTTCATCCATGGAATTGATTTGATCGGCAGCAAAAATATTAAAGGTAATACTTCAGTTACCGAGTGGGATGACTCAGGCGGTGGCTACTGTGGCATGCATTCGGAAGTACCAGTTTCGATCTCCGGCGACAGTCCACTCTGGCCCATGGGTTTCGTGGTTTCCCCGGATCGCTAGGCGAATGCTGGCGTAGTTCATCTTCTACCATGACTCTCCTTTCTCTCATTTCCTGTACTCATCATCTTCTCTGTTATCTGTTTCAAAGTTGTAGAACCAGGCGACGCTGTTCGGCGGGTTGCGGCTGGGCGGTGGTTTGCGCTAGTAAAGGTTTCGTCCCTGGCGTCGCTGCGATACCGCTCAGTTAGGTCTCCCCTCAGCGTGAGGCCCCGCTCCGTGGAACTCTGGCGGTTAGTGGCTTGTAGGCAGGGATCTTGCGGCGTCGGATGCGTTCAATCTGGAAACGTTTGGGACCCTGAACGTGCTTGCGTCCATCGACATCCGATTTCTCGTCCGTCGGGTCTATCCCTCCCAGGGATCATGTTTGAGGCACAATGGGCCGACCTTTACATTTAATACTTCTGTTCAACTAGTTATTTGTCTACGGTATTACACGGCATATATTTAACGATAGCCATAGTCAGTTGGCAAAAAGAAAGTTGAGGAGGAAAAAAATGCATTAACACTCGAACAGATAAAGGTGCAATGCTGATATGCAAGAACCGGCCGCATAGCAATATATCTCTTCTAGTTTATGATTATATGTTATAGACCTGTGGGCTGGAGCTTTGGTTTCCGGCCACGGAATTCACGGGAGTGCGGATTTAAGTCCCGGGTATAGGACCGGTGCCCACTCAGCTTGAGTAGATGCGATACGCAGCGATCCCGGCCACGGAAGCCAACATTCAGGCTAGGGGATGCGTGATGCTGGCCCCATCACCTCCCGTATCGGTTGGATAATCGTCCACCTCTGCCATGCGTACATGGCTGCAAGTCGGGTGGGTAGGCCCAGAACGTCTACGTGCTGTAGCGCCACGGGTTTATATTATTGTTGTTGTTGTTGTTGCTGTTGCTGTTGCTGTTATTGCTATTGTGTTACTAAGCCTATACCTTTACATTAAACCGATTGTTATTCGTGCTTTGTCACGTGGGCGAGAAAGACAATCTGAAGGCAGTCGCGTTAGTTGCATCGTCTCCGAAATTAGTAAGTGCAGTTGGTGTGTTGTCGGCCTGATCTGAAATGTCGTGAATATGGCCAAATTACCATGATTGTAAGATGTAATTACCGGAAGGGACACCTCGCCACTTGTAGTTACACTCCCTGGGAGGCAGGGATGAAGTGAAGGAGCCACAGGAAGTCGCAGGTCCCTGTCATTTCCAGTACAAAACACCCACCCTCTCCAGCAGAAAAAGACTCTTCCCCTTAGTTTTTGACGGTTAAAAAGGTTGACAATTATTTTTGGTTTACAAGACCAATGTTTTATTTTAAACTATTAAGACATTAATGCTAATGTTTTTGTTTTATATTTTTTTTTTGTAAATGATAATAAAATTAATGCTAAACTTACCTTATAAGAAATTGTTTGTGCAACAGCACGTATTCCGTGTTCGAACATCCTTTTAAGATGATGAGCGCTCAGAGCGTCCCAAAACCGCTTCAACCCACGAGATTGACAGAAATTCACAATGCCAAACTCGATCCCGATTATAGGGGCACGAGTTGGCTGACATTGCAAAGACCTCTCGATAGGCCGTTTCCACATTCTACATTAAGTTTTCAGAATGAGAAAGCTTTCCGCTCGGAGAGTGTCGCGTTTGTTAACTATGGACCAAAACACGTTGGAATGAACATTATAAATATTATTTAGAATTTAAACTAAATTTTAGTGATTTTCTTCCACATTTCATAACATTAGATGAAACACGGATTCATCACTACATACCAGAGACGAAGGAGCAGTCCAAGCAGTGGGTGGCAATAGATGAAAGTGCACCAAAGAAAGCAAAAAAGGAAAATTTATGGCTGCGGTTTTTTTCGACTTTCTCATTGTGTGGTAGTCATAGACTTCCTCCACAGGAAACGAGCCATCGGGGAGTATTACACTTCACTACTGGACCAAATGAATTATGCTATTCAGACTAAACGTTCACAGCTTACGAAAAAGTAAGCTCTCTTCCATCACCATAATCGCATTCACATGCGTCTGGGATTCTTGCTGCAAAATTGCATGACCTTCGCTGTGCTTCCATATTCCCCATAGAAACCAAATCACTTGGAATTATAGACTGAAATACAATTAGTGTCTCAAATGCCCTATTTTGGGACGTTGTACACAATAGTAATCTTCTGCATATTTTTACATTACGCCTTATAACATCGTAGTACACAATTGCCTTTTTAAATTTCAGAAAAAAAACTCACGAAAATTTAGGTTAATAATATTTACAATGTTTTTCCCTTTTTACGTATATTATGAAGTTAGATTATATAGGTAACGTAGCGGGAAACTGTTGCTGAGCGCTATTTGTAGCGGGAAATCGTCGGTCTCTGGGTTGATGCTATCTGCTGCAGTGTTGTTCCTCAGCTATGGATGCTCGTCGGCTGTTGAGTTTTCCATTCCTAACTTTTCCCTATTTATATCTAACTCTTGGTTCTCAGGGTTATCGTGGGTGAGGCAAATTAAAAATATACTTCATTTCCCTTGCTAAGTGTGGTTTATTAACAATTTAAATATTTATGGGCGTCTAGCTTTTCCCATTATTCTAATCGCACCACTTTAAATAAGTCAGGAGCCTAACTATCTGCACACGCACTCCCACCCGTTTGCACACACACGTGCATCTGTCGCTAAGAGCGTAGCACTTCATACCGACGAAATTCTAGAAGATAAGAGAGTGGGTTCTGGCGCCTTGTTTGCCCTTATATACCTGGCCCTAGTGACGCTCACCTCTGCTTTTCAAAATGTAACGCCGTTTTCATTGGTCCTCAGACCGCGTCACCTTAACATGTATGAGAATATGTTACTCCAAATTCGTGCGCTTACGCGTCACCCTAGCGCGTTGTGAAGCCGGTTTAATATCTCCGTCTCTTTCGTTTCTCTATCTGTCTCTTTCTATTTCTCCTAACCGTTACCGGTTCCCTGCTCGTTGGCTTGGTGAAAGGTGTGCTCTACTTAGAATTATGTTTTACCTGGAATTTTGCTAGCTCGCCCGTTTCTTACAATTTGCTCTGTACAAATGTTGGATGTTGAATATTCTAACATATTTCTTGATGACTTATATTATTACTGTACAATTCTTATATATGTATGGTATATCCCCTTTCATATGTACAATTCTTATTTATGTATGGTATATCCCCTTTCAGTCAATTAAGTGTGTATGGGTATAAGGAGCGTGTCTGGGCAGAGGTAAATTTCTTCATTTCCTTCATTGTGGTATCTGCCCGTACATTGCTAATATGGTCCATTGACTCATAGGTTAGGATATTATAAATAAAACAAAAAAAATCATTAAATATGATTTCAAATCATTATATTGAAATTTTTAGTAGGTAAATTGTTTCATAATTGTCAGAGATCCTCTAAATAATAATTAGATTCTGTGGTACCTCTTCTTGGCTTGTACAATCTTCTCCTCCCTTAGAAGCACTTTACAGTGAATGTTTCATCGTATTAGATTAATGCTTCTGTTAATTGGTATCGTTACAGTGGTGCTATGTTTAAATTATTATATTTATCATTTTAACATTTTCCTCGGTTGGTATCCTCTCCCATCGATTTATTTACTTTAGTATTTATCTCTGTATGTTTTAAGGTATTCAACTCTATATCACCTTCTCGCAGCTCATGCAGAATATGTTGTCACAAACACTACGTTCAATTAAAAAAATCAATCCTCTAATTTTATTTCGTTGAAGCTTATATATTAACATATATAATTCTTTTCCTCTAATAAAGGTAATATTATTTCGTCGTTTTTTTTCTTGCACTCTCATTGTGCACTTCTCAAAGTCTAGTGTGGTCTCCCAAAAGTACAATATGTTGCCACCTATAGCCATATTTATTATTAATCTGGGTACTAGCAGTGAAATAGCCTCACATCACGAGTTTTGGATTTCTACAATGCCTTCGTGTTATGCCAAGGCCACAACCGTCTTATATGTGTGGCAGACGGTATTATGTCATAGCGCAGAAGCTGTGCAGGACGTGTTGAAGAGTACGCTTGTCAGCTGTGAGCAGTCTCAGTCGTTGCTTTGTCTTCGTGTTGTGAAGTGTTTCCACAATACATGTGCTGTGTGTGATTTCCTTAGGAGTGTTATTCTCTTATTAGTCCAGGGAAATGTCTGCCAACAAATTCACGCAGCATATTTTTATGTATGATACATACTTGAAAACTGAATCATGTCGACAGGCGTGTGGACAATTTCAGCAGCAATTTCCTAGTTATCCAGTTCTAGGTAGAAGTTTGGTCAATAAATTTAAAGCAACGGGATCGCTAAACGCTAAAAAAACAGTGTTTATAGGAACAATCCCACACCATAGACGAACTTAAGGACAATATAAAAGCCGAAATTGTGAACATTACGCAAGAAGAACTTATGCGTGTGAATGGTAATTTCATCCGACGGTGTCAAGAATGTCTTCGCGCAGATGGACACTACTTCCAACAACACTTATAACAAGGTTAGTACTGATTGCATATATTTTATTAACATTCGTGAGTAAATAACAAGAGAGTTACGGAACGGAAAACCCCGCAGTGTAGCAGACTGTGCGGAGCACGCATTCGCACGATCCGCGGCCTTGACATAAAACGAAGGCACCGTGGATTAAGAATTACCTGATGGCGGATGTGCTCTTTCGCTTTTCTATCACTATAAACACGTAGGCAGTTAACTTTATTTTCCAATATTTCTAGAAACGACATATTCCTACATATTGTGGCGCTATCCCTGGTATTCCCCATTATTATATGAGAAATAGTGCTGGAGTTATATGTTCCACGCCATTATTAAGATTAGGTTAGGTTAGAACTAGCTGTCACATACTTTTTGTAATGTATTCAAGTGCCTCCTCTCCAATGTTGATATCGTTGTTGTCATAGCAACATTAGTAGAAGTGTCATAATGACCTCTTAGCACTTTTCCGGCTGTGTTTGGGTTAGTTGTTTGGTACTTGTCGCGCTTGTCACCTGTCGTTCAACTGGTTAGTATGATTGTTATAATTTGGTGTGTTTCTCTGCACTTTGTCATTTGCTACGAGCCTTTGATACCGTGGACTCCGACAGTTTCATTGAGGTTGTCATGTGTTTAGGTTATAGTTGTCGTATAGTGTTTATCACCCCTGTAATTCTCCCGACCAAAACCCATATTATTTACGTGCATATTTCTTCTCCTGACATTCTTGTGTCCCCTATTACTTCTTCGTGGTGAACACCTAGGGATAGGGTTGTCTTGTTTCTTTGACTTTTTTTTGTAATAATTTCGAGGTGGCTGCGCCCTTTTACCCAAGAAAATTCACATTTTCGTGTGCATCGTTTTGTTGGCAGCTCTGTAAGTGTGTGTCCCTTTCAGATGTGTTTATTTGCGTGGTCTGGTTGTGATGGTTTGTTGTTTTACTTCCATTTGCACGTGTGTTGAGGTGTAATGTCACAAAATCGATTATGAGAGAGAGAGAGAGGGAGAGAGAGAGAGATCCTTTTAACTGTTCCTATAAACGCTACTGTTCCAGATTTAATATTTGCAACATGTATTGCAAAATAAAAAATCTGATGTGATCCATTCATATGACTTTCTCTACCCTTTGTCATTCATTAGTGAGTATACAAACTATTCTTACTAAAACTTATATTTATATCTACTACGTTTAAATCAAATAAACCTTGCAGAAACAGCTACACTACACATTTATTAATAGATGCAAAGAGAACAGCAATAGTCAAATATTTAAGTACTAGACGCCATATGCTGTCTTAAAATTCCATACTGTTTCCATGCAGTCGCGAGAAACAATTGAATGTTGACAGGACTTGTAAGAGAATTACCAACTATTCGAATCATTAATAACAGATATCTCAAAAATGGCTGATGCCACAAAAATACTTCTTTGAAATAAATTGTGTGTTTTAAGGAGACCTACATTCCTTTTGTAGTACGTTTTCGCCTATCGCTTAACTTTTACCAGTTATACAAGGATTATATAAAATTCCTTCCTAATGAAAAGGACTTCAAAGGCTATTCCCAGAAAATGCAAGATATGCTTTTTGTTTGTCATGTAAATATATTTCACATATGGTATTTTAATCAAAATCATTAGAAGCCTGCTTTTATAAAATCAAAATTTTCGAAAAATCTTCCATGTAAAGGGTAATTGCAGATTAGAGGATTTTCTATAAATTCCTCGTGTCGCATTTTTGGAAGATAATGAACTTAAATACCAAGTTTGGTACTTATCCAACTTTTCGTTTTTGAGTTATTCTGTTCACAGACACACGCGCGGACCTTTTTGTAAGAATGCTTTTTTTTATTCAGGGGGCCTCAAAACATAAATTTCCAGTGAACTTGCGACATAGAATTATTGGGTGGAATTCAATACTTCCCTTACTATAGGTAGTAGAGAAAGTAAAATATAGCCAACATTAAAGCACCCACAGTCAACGGGTTGTTTCTGAAGTAAAAACACCCCATATGGCCATAGAAGTTAAAGTGGCCTATACAGTTGAACCAGTTTAAAACAAGCTGATGTGTTACATTCATATGCCGTCTATAACCTTATCGTTTATAAATGAGTATACAAACTATTTTACGAAGGTTTATTTTTCTACCTACTTCATTTCAACTGAGATAAACCTTTGCAGAAATATCCTACATTACACATTTCGTTACAGCTACCAAGCGAACAGCAAGAGTCAAATGTTTAAGAACGGACACTATATGCTGCCCTTAAAATTCCAAACTCTTTCAATGCAATCTCTAGAAACAACTGAACATCGACAGGACTTTAAAAGAATGACAAGGTATTGAACAATTCGAACCATTATTAACACTCATCTCTGAATTGCGTATGCTACAAAAAGGTTAATTGAAATAAATTGTGTGTTTTAAAAACATCTATTTTTTGTGTAAAATGTTTTCGTCTATCGCTTAACGCCTACAAGGTTATACTAAATTCCCTCCAAATAAAGAGGACTTTACAGGTTATTCCCAGAAAATTCAAGATATACATATTCATTTATCATGCAAATATTTTTATTTTGTTATTTTGTTCAGAATCCTTAAGAGCCATTTTAGTGAAAATAAAAAATTCGAGTTTTTCCATTAAAGGGCAGTTTGGGGGTCAGGGGATTTTCTTGAGAATCTTTGTGTCACATCCTTAGAAAATACTGAACTTAAATACGAAGTTTTGTATTCGTTTTTCAGTTGTACTGTTCAAACACACCTAACTTTTCCTAAAAATAGTATTTTTACTTTCTCTGCTAAGTATAGTAAGTAGGGGAAGTATTGCGTTGCATTCAAAAATTCGATACCGGGATTTTACCGAAGATACATGTTTTTGAGGTGCCCTTCCAAATAAAGCATTTTTGGAAACATATCCGTGTGTGTGTCTGTCTGTGAACAGCACAACTCAAAACGAAATGTCAGCTAAATACCAAACTTGGTATTTGAGTTTAGTATCTTTCAAGGATGCGACACGATTTTCATTAAAATATCATATGTTTAAGATATTTGTATGGCAAATGAAATGTACATCTTCAATTCTCTGGGAATGTCCCCAAACGTCCCCTTTATTCTGAATAACTTTCACATAACCGGAACCGTAAAACATAGACAAAAGTTTACCACACAAAAAATGTATATCTGGTTAAAACACATAATTTATGTCATACACATTTTTTGTGGAGTGAACCATTTCCGAGATATTCCTTGTTATTTGTTTAAAATTTCCAATACTTATACTTTCTCTCAAATGGGAATTCGTTATTCATTTTTTATGTCCTGGACATACAAAGAGAATGGAATGCTGCACATAGCAACCAGCTCTTAAAACATTTGACTCGCTTAAGGCCTACCATATTCCCCTTGCAGCTACAAGAAAATTAGCAATAGATCAGGGGACCTCAAACCACGTATTCCTGGAAAAACATCAATATAAAATATTACCTTTCAATGAACATTCATTATTAAATTAAGGTTCAATAAGCATTTTATTATAAATAGGGCTGCAATGACCAAAAGTTGTGCAAATACTCACTATTGCTCTATAAATTCGTGAAGTAAATGTATTCATTTGAGCTTAAAACGGACGTATCAAAAAGAGAATTGTTATGGTATAATAGGCAGTATCACAAAAGAAGCCTTTGTTAATAAAGACAAAGGTTTATAAACCAGTTAGAGACTTAAAACAATGAGTTAAATCTTCTCTTGCTGGTTATTTTGGAAGAACCACCCTGAGATATATTAAATATGTGTTACTTAGAGGCTCTGCATGTTTATAGCTGTCTCGGTAGAATTCCTGTGGGTTAACAGATAGTCTTAGGTAAAACACGCGATGGAGCGTGAGTTGAGCCACTAAGTTGAATGTTGCACTAGATGATATCATGCAAATGTTACGCTCCAGCCCGTTTTTATCTACTTGTCTTCATTATTCCTTGCTTGGCAACACTTTATGGGCTGGAAGAACTGGCGGTCGCACACAAAGATTTCAGGAATTCTCTATGGCCTCCAGTTCATACATTTTGTGTAATGAGAAGTGGTTCGAGAAGAGGGAAAACAAGCTAACTTACGACGTTCTCGGCCTGAGATTTCACTCGCATTACTAACACTTTATTTTGAAGTATATCTTCGTATTTGCTGCGCTACTTTACCAACGGTAATCCGCTTCGAGGAACATAGCAGCTCCCCAAACTTAGTTGTACAGCAATTCCATATTTTGTGCCTCTTTTTGATTGCTTAATTTGCAGCAATCGTACAGAGTGGGTCATTTAAGCTGAGACTATACAATATCTCCAAAACTAAGTGTTGTAGAAAGAAATGTCTTGAATAAAAGCTGCTTGAGATTATGTACGAAAGTAAATGCCATTAGTCGTTATTGTTTGGAAGACGTAACGATGGCCATTTTAGGGTCTATTTTATTTTTTAAACGGGAACCTACATTTTGTATGACTAATGGCATTTACTTACTTCCATAACATCAAGCAACTTCTATTAAAGCCATTTCTTTCTACAACGCTTAGTTTTAGAGATATTGTACATTCTCAACTTAAATGAACCATCCTCTATATTATATGCCCTCGACATAGTACAGCACGTATGCTTCTTTTTACTTGCCACATACATAAGTAGTAGGCAGAGAAGGTATTGCATTTCATCCAAACATTCGATAGCGAGATTTCACTGGAAATAATGTTTTGAGTCACCCTAAACGCAAAAAAATCATTTTTAGAAAAATTTCCGTATGTGTGGTGAGGGGGGTGTTTGAATAGCTTAACTCAAAATGGAAAATTCTGATGTGTTACACTCACATGAATTTCTCTGCTCTTGTACAAACTATTTTTACAAACGCTTATTATCCATATGCTTCATGTTAATCGAGATATCGAGATGTTAATCTTATTGCTAATTTTCTTGTAGATGAAAGGAGAATTGGTAGGCTTTAAGCGATAGTCAAATATTTTAAGAGCTGGTTGCTATGTAGAGTATTCCATTCTCTTTGTATTACCAGGACAAAAAAATTGAATAACGAATTGCTTCACTCAACAAAATAATTGTGTATTTTAACGCGATCTACATTTTTGTGTAGTAAAATTTTGTCTATCTCTTATGGTTTACCAGTTATGCAAAAGTCGATCACAATGAAGAATACTTTTGGAGACATTCCCAGAAAATTCGAGATATACAATTCATTTGCCATAAAAATGTCTTAAAACGTATGCTATTTTATTCAAACTCGTTAGAGCCATTTTTGAGAAAATTAAAATTTTCGAAAAATGTTCCATAAAACGGGTAATCTGGGGTGGGGGGATTTTCTTGAAAACCTTTGTGTCGCATCTCTGGAAGATACTGAACCTAAATACCAAGTTTGGTGTTTATCCGACTGTTCGTTTCTGAGTTATGCTGTTCACAGACAGACACACGGACATGTTTCCAAAAATGCTTTATATGCATTCAGTGCACCTCTAAACATGAATTTCCTATGAAATCTCGGTATCTAATTTTTGGGTGGAATGCAATACTTCCTCTACTTACTACAGGTAGTAGAGAAAGTAAAATCTGATAAACAACAAACTTGGTTATTAAGTTCAGTATCTTCCAAAGATGCAACACAAACATTTTCAAGAAAATCCTCCTACCCCAAACTACTCTTTATACGGGAAATTTTTCGAAACGTTTCAATTTCTAAAATATGGCACTACCGATTTTGATTAAAATACCATACATTAAAGATATTTATATAACAAATAAAGTGTATATATTGAGTTTTCTGCAATTAGCCTGTCAAGTCCTCTTCATATGGAAGGAGTTTTGTATAATCTTGTATAACAGTTAAATGTTAAGCGATAAACGAAAACGTACTGCATAAGAAATGTTGATCTCTTTAAAACACACAATTTATTTCAAATAACTTTTTTTGTAGCATCAGCCATTTCCAATGTATCCGGTATTATTGGTTCGAATTCTTAACTATTTATTCATTCTTTTAAAGTCCTCTTAATTTCAGTTGTGTCTCGCGATGTCATGGAAATATTATGGAATTTTAAGGCCAGCACATAATGTTCATTTGACAATCGGTGTTCTCTTTGTACCTATAACGAACTATGTAATGCAGCTATTTTCGGAAAGGTTTATCTCGATTTAAATGAAATAAATAGTAAAGTAAACTTTCGTAAGAATAATTTTATATCCAGTAACAAGCCACAGGCAAGAGAATGCCATGTTAAAGATTTTTATACATTTTCTATATAAAAGTAAAAAAAATTAATCTATTATGTTTGTATTGGATGAGTAAAAAACAATACAATAACAAAACATGGGTACATTTTCTACACGTTTTGAAGAGGGTCGTAGTCTATACCTTCACAAACTTAAGTTATACTGAATTTTTGCAGCTTCTTTCATAGTTCATATATAGTTAAATAAAAGTTCATCCACTCCCGGGGCTAGAAACGTTGATCTTCACCTTACTGGAACGATTTAATAGACACGTGTCACAGATGTAAGCTTATTATAGTTTTGTAATACATTCATTATACTCAACACGAAATACATACTTTTTCAAAGGTTGAAGTATTCTAAATTATACTACCAGAACTTGCTTGCGTTATTGGGTATATAAGGGATTAATCACGTTTGTCTCCGTCTCTCATTATAATGTGTTTCCTTCCTTCCTTCTTTTTCTCTCTGTCCCTCTCTCTAATTATGCCCCTTCATTTTCGTCTTATTCTCTTTCCCTACTCTCTTCCCTATCACATCCTTAAATCTCCCCATCGCTCTCTTGTTCTCACTCTCTGTACCTTTCCATTTTCCCTTCCACTCTCCCCCTTTCTTCCCTCTATTGTCCTCGGTCTATATCTACCCTTTGCTCTGCGCAAATTAGATGTCATGTGATGTTTTAAAAACGGATAATTAAACTACCTTTTTGCGCGATCGTGTTTTTTCTACGTCTCCCCAATGATGTTAAACAAAAGAAAATGTAGAATCCCAAATCATGAATTCGTTTCCAAAGTAATTCATGTTTATCAACAAATTTGGTGGTTGTAATAACATGCCAGTCGGCGACGATATGAGTGCGTGCGGTGGGAAGAGGAACTAAACAGTTCCGGAACAAGTGAGCGGGGCATCGGAAGGACAGCCGGGTAAAGAAAGCATCTGCAGTTCCGAGTTGCATTTACTAGCGGGCTGAGGCCTGCAAATGTGTTACTATTTTCATTATCCAACTCTACATTCCCCTATCGCCTTGCCCCTCACTTCCCTCTGATCCCTAACCTTGATGACGTTCGCGTCATCAACAAAAGTAGCGGCACCCTCCTCCAAGTGCACTCATATCGTGACCAACTAGTGCAATATTCACTTGGGCGGAAAGTAAAAAACAATCCAATTCTCTCTGCGTCTTCTTAATCCGCGCTTCCGATTTCAAATTCTTCTCGAAATACTGAATTTATCTAGTTCTATCAGTGAAATAAAAATGCTGTTTGGTTTATTGGATTCCAATCAGACGTGCGAGGGTTAAGGGTATAGGAAAATGTATGAGGGCTGACTTATGATCTATGACCAAGGAAGGGAGGGGATACCTCGCACCTCAACCAAAAGTGGAACTTTTGTGCTTTCCACCCCGGAAGCAACGAAGGAAGTGAAGGAACTTCAGGAGGCTATAGGCCACAGGCAGGTTGGCCGACATAGACTAGCAGAGGTCCCTAAGGATTCCAAGCTAGATGACCCGCACAAAACGGGGGCTGCTCATAGAAGGCTTCCCTCTCGTGGGGAGAACTTGGGCCACCGGAGGTGGTTCAGAGAAGGCTGTCATCTGACAGGGTCAAGAAAACTTTCCAACGAGCCAGTATCTACACCACTTGACACACGAAATGGGAAGCAAAATGATAGGAAAGGAGGGAAAGAAAATTCGTGACCACATGGTCAGAGTAGTCGGCCCCAGGAATCGAACCTAGGACCTCCCGAACGCAAATCTCGCGCCTTACGTCAGAGCCATCTTGTTCGGCATTCACGTGGATTACATACAGGAACTGAAATGATTGTGAAATGCTATATTTATATTAAGAAGCATTTCTAATTAAGAATTATTTATTGTTTCAATGTTATTAAAACAATCGCAACTGTTGAAATTTCAATTTAAGATCTTATACTGAGCGGGATAGCTCAGGCGGTAAAGTCTGTGACCCGGATTCGGGAGATCGTGGGTTCGATTTCCCTGGCCGACATTCCTGACCCATGGTTTTTTTCGGGGTTTTCCCCGGGTCGCTAGGAGAATGCTGGGAGGGATCATTAAATCCACCGAATTTCCTGTTCCTCTACTTTACCTCAATTCTCATTTCAATTCATGCGGGAGGTCTCGGCGTATGCATGGCCGGATAAAAGTATGCTCTGTGGATACCAACCGTCCCCGGGTACGAACGTTTGGTATCCCAGGGGGATGTTTAAGGGGAGTCGGTTGCACTAGTGCCCATTCGTGGAGTTTAAACATAGAGACCCTGCCCTCTGCATGTCGCGCCCCGCTTGTCCGGCCGTCCTCTATCCCCTCTCACCACATCCCTCCCGGGACATGTGTACAAAAGATCTATGTAGGTCGACGTGCTAAGTACCCCTCAGAGTTTAATCCTAAGATCTTATGCTGTTGCTGTTTTTCTCTGCAACCACACCTCCATAATGCGGTTTTCGCTACAGTGCAGCTGCTAGAAAACTACCGCAGCATATACCCTTTGGTTGCATGTCTGATGGTTTATCGGCACAGATAAAAACCTTTTAAAGGAATCCTGCTCTACTTTCGTGACCAAAAACACTTGCTGAACCAAAATGAGCAATCATAAGTTGAATCTGAAGAAAATGCCCTATCGTGTAAATGAGAATTGATCAAATAAAGCAAGAAACGAATGTGCAAAATCAGTTCTTCCGTGGCCAAAACGCTTAGCGATGTCTTCTGACTGACAATGAGCTTGTAGCTTCTGCTGAAAATGTTAGTTGAAGGAGAACCGAATGTAATAGCTTGTGCAGACGAATACATCACGGCTTTGAGTAACGAAATACTAACTGATATAATAACTGCATTCTTTCATTTGTAACTTCCAACAGCCTCTGATCTTCCAATGTTTAATATGGTTTCAGAATTAAACATCTGATATGTTACATTCACATGAAACTCTATACACATATAATTTATTACTTCTCTCTACTAAATAGGGGAAGTTTTGTATTCCACCCAAAAATTCGATACCGAGATGTCACCGGAAATATATATTTTTTGAGACCCCTGAATCCATAAAAATCATTTTTGGAAACATGTCCGTGTGTGTCTGTGTGTTTATCTGTGTGTTTGTGAACAGCATAACTCGGAAACGAACAGTCGGATAAACACCAAACTTGGTATTTGGGTTCAGTATCTTCTCGAGATGTGACACGAAGGTTTTCAAGAAAATCCCCCACCCCATATTACCGTTTACATGGAGCATTTTTCGAAAATTTTAATTTTCATAAAAACGGCTCTAACCATTTTGATAAAAATTTCATATGTTTAAGGTATTTTCATGACAAATGAAATGTATATCTCGAATTTTCTGGGAATGTCTCTAAAATTATTCTTCATTGAGAAGACTTTGACATAACTGGTAAACCATAAGAGATAGACAAAATTTTACTACACATAAAATGTAGATCGCGTTAAAATACACAATTTATGTCATATACATGTTTTTTGTTGAGTGAACCATTTTCGAGATATTGCTTGTTATTCCCTTAAATTTTCCAATACTTATACTTTTTCCCAAATGGAAATTCGTTATTCATTTTTCTTTTGTTTGTCCTGGTAATGCAAAGAGAATGGAATACTCCACATAGCAACCAGCTCTTAAAATATTTGACTATCGCTTAAAGCCTACCAATTCCTCTTGCATCTACAAGAAAATTAGCAATAAGATTAACATCTCGATATCTCCATTAACATGAAGCTTATGGAGAATAAGCGTTTGTAAACATGGTTTGTACAAGAGTAGGGAAAGTCATGTGACTGTAACACATCAGATATTTTAATTTCCCTACCACATACCTAGTAGGTAACGAAGGTATTGTATGCCACCCAAACATTCGATACGAGTTTTTGTTGGAAATACATGTTTCGAGGCCTCCTGAAACCATAAGAGTACTTTTAGAAAAAGATCTGTGTGTGTTTGTGAACAGATTAACTCAAAAACGAAAAATCGAATAAGTATCTAACTTTAGGTTCAGTCCCATACAAAGATGCGACACGAAGATTTTCAAGAAAATTCCGCCTCCCTAAACTACCCTTTACATGGAACATTTTTCGAAATTTTTGTTTTCTAAAACATTTTTAACGATTCTAATTAAAATTTCATATATTAAATATATTTACATAACAAATAAAATGTATATCTTGAATTTTCTGAGAACAACCTGTGAGTCCATTCATTCTGTAGGAATTTAGTACAATCTTGTGTAACTGATAAACGTTATACGTTAGACGAAAATGTACTACACAAAATATGTAGATCTCTTTAAAGCACACAGTTTATTTCAAATAACATTTTTTGTGGCATCGGCTATTTCCGAGATATCCGTTATTACTGGTTTGAATTGTTCAATTCTTTGTCATTCTTTCAAAAGTCTTGTCGACTATCACTATTCCCTTTGCATTTATAACGAAATATGTAATGTAGCTACTTCTGCAAAGGTTTGTCTCAATTAAAATGAAGTAGGTAGAAAAAAATCCCGTTGTGATACATTCACATGACTTTCTCTACCCATTGTCGTGTATTAACGGGTATACAAACTATTCTTACGAAAGCAATTAATTGAAACCAAAATAGATTATCTGTGAAAATATTTATACAAATTGAAATTTTATTTCTTTATTTTTCTATCTGCTTCATTTTAATACAAATAAATCTTTGCAGAAATGGCTACATTATATATTTCGTTAAGATACAAAGAGAACAGTGTTAGTCAAACGTTTAAGAACTGGGCGATATATGCTGGCTTTGAATTTGTTTCCATGTGTTTCAAATTCTGTTTCCGTGCAATTGCCAGAAACAACTGAAAATCAATGGGATTTAAAATGAATAACAAAGGATTGAACAAATCGAACCATTAATAACGGTTATCTCGGAAATGGCTGATACCACGAAAAAAAGTGTTTTAAATAAATTGTGTACTTTAAAGAGATCTACATTTGTTTTGTAGTACGTTTTCGTCTATCGCTTAACATTTACCAGTTATACAAGATTATAGAAATCTGCTTCCGAATAAAGAGAACTTCATAGGCTGTTCCCAGAAAATTCAAAATATACATTTTATTTTTCATGTAAATATATTTAATATATGGTGTTTTAATCTACATCGTTAGCGTAATGTTCTATAAAACCAAAAAAATTCGAAATATTTTTCATGTAGAGGTTGTTTGGGATGGGGTTATTGAAAATCTTTGTGTCATTTTTAGAAGATAAACTAAATACCAAGTTTGGTATTTATCCAACTTATCGTTTTTTCTTTATGCTGTTCACTCACGACCGGTTTCTAAAAATTATTTTTTTTATTAAGGGGCCTCAAAACACATATTACCAGTGAAATATCCGTATCGAATTTTTGCTTGGAATGCAATATTTTTCTACCTACTATGCACGTGGTAGAGAAAGCAATAAGCTCTCGTAAGAATAGCTTTTATACGTATTAATAAATGATGGAGGGTAGAGAACGTCATGCCAATGTAACACATTAACTTTTTTCTATGTACTTCACGTTAATCGAAATACGGCTTTGCAGGAATAGTACCATTACATATTTCGTTAAACGACAAGAGAGCATAGAGGAAACAGAGTCGATAAGCTATATGCTGGACTTGGCATCACGACAAACATTTTAAAAATAACAAAAGCATTGAAACATTCAAACCAATAACAACGGATATCTCGGAAATGGCTAATGCCACAAAAAAGTTATTTGAAATAAATTATGTGATATCTACATGTTTTGCAAAGTACGTTTTCGTCTACCTCTGTTTTACCAGTTATACAAAAACATACAACATTTCTTCCGAACGAAGAAGGCTTCACAGGCTATTCTCAGGAAATTCAAGATATACATTTTATTTGTGTGTAACTATTACAAAGATATGGTATTTTAATCAAAATCGTTAGCCATTTTTTAAAAAATCCAGATTTTCAAAAGCATTTTTAATGGAAAGCGGGGGATTTTTTTGAAAATCCTTGGAATATGCTGATTATAAACACCAAGTTTAGTATTTATCGGATATTTCGATTGGGGGTTATGCACACATACACACACAAATGAACGTTTTTCTAAAGCTTTCTCTCGATTCATGGGCCTCAAAGCACGTATTCCTGTTGAAATCTTGACTTGATAGGTTTGGTTGAAATACAATACTTTCTCTTACCTATTATAGACAGGTGGTAGAGACAGTAAAAGCAAAGTGATATGCTTTGAAAGGGTTTAACATTCATTCGTGGTTTCATATGCGTATGCCTTAAAATGATAGTTTATAAGAAAGTTTTTTGCAGCCACCGCGCCCTGGTTTTGTGGTCTATCCATGCGCGGCGCTGGTAATAGTAATAATAGGTTTTTTTATAACACACAACTTTAGCAGTCATTTGCGCCCTCAGAATACAAAGCATGTCCAAAGCGAGAAAAAAGGTATTAAATTTAAAATGCGTGCTTCACATACACATGTCCAAAAGAAGGCATTGGACGAGACGCACACTCGTAAGCCCCCTGTACACGATCGAACCTTTTTTTTAATTCAAGAGTTTACCAAACGAATGTAAAATATTTTTGAATATGTGACAAGATTGGACAAGTCTTGACAAGATCTGGCAAGACTTTACAATGTCATAAATGTGTATTTATAAGTTGTCTCTTTCAAACTGAAACCCTTCAGGACACATTGATAAATAATTTATCACGCGCAAAGCGACATGATAATATAACAATTTGCAATGAAATATGTTCTTTACTAACATTATGTAGCACTTTCACGTATTATATCCAATGCAATCACATTACGATTATGGAAAACAATGGAAATAACACCCAACTCATAGGTTAACCACACTATATAACGTTGCATTAATATATACTTAGTTCGGAAATCTGCCTGGAGTTATTTCTTCATATGCCTTCATCTGCTTCATCTTATTGTGGTAATCCACGGAGCCCTCGATATACACACATGGCCAGTTTATGATTAACCTAATCAGTTCGCATACGATATACCTTGGCCAGGTAGCCATTTTGTTTACTTTTCGCTTTCAGCCATGTTGCAGATTTCGTGACACACTGTAAATACTCGCATTTCATTGGCAAAGCCATCAAATCATTGTCAAATCTTTGACCGTTTAGAGCATGTCCTTATTTCTTTCAAGACTTTCAAAGAGTGAAAGTATTGAAAGCAATTTGACAAGAAAAGTTGTGAGTTTGTGACAACTCTTGAAAAGTCTTGTAAAACTTTGAATTTGCCAAAAATTCGATCGTGTGCAAGGGGATTTAGAAGTAAAACAACTTAGAATAAAAGGCTTTCAAAGTAAGAAACATGTGTTACAGTCATATGACTTTCTCTACTCTCTAATCTTTACTAATGGGTATAAAAACTATTTTTACGCAAGCTTATTTTTCTATCTACATTTTAATCGAGATAAACCTTTGTACCTTTGTAGAAGTAACAAAATTACAAATTTCGTAAGGATACAAAGGGAATAGCGATAGTCAAAATGTTTAAGAACTGGACGCTATATGCTGACCTTAAAATTCCATACTGTTTCCATGCAATCGCAAGAAACAACTGAATGTCGACAGAACTTTAAAACATAACAAAGGATCAATTCAAACAATTAATAACAGGTGTATCAAAAATGGCTTATACCACAAAAAGTTTATTTTAAATAAATTGTATGTTCTAAAGGAATCTACGTTTTTTGTGTAGTATGTTTTCGACTGTCGCTGAACGTCTACCAGTTATACAAAATTATATAAAATTCCTTCCGAATGTAGAAGACTCCAAAGGTTATTCCCAGAAAGTTCAAGATCTACATTGTATTTATCATATATGGTCATATACCTTAATATATGGTATTTTAATAAAATTTGTTAGCCTTTTTTTACAAAATAAATACTTCGAAAAACCTTCCATGTAAAGGGTAGTTTGGGGTGGGGGATTTTCTTGAAAATCTTCGTGTCGCATCTTTGGAAGATACTAAACTTAAATACCAAGTTTGGTATTTTTTCGACTTTTCGTTTTTTAGCTACGCTGTTAACAGAAACACACACAGGCAGGCACACACATGGACATGTTTCCAAAAATGCTTTATTTGGATTCAGAGTGCCTCAAAATGTGCATTTTCGATGAAATATGGTATCTAATTTTTGGAGGAATGCAAAATGTCTCTACCTACTATTTACATAGTACAGAAAGTAAAACAAGTGTCAGCAGCAAAATACAATTGTTTAAAGTCGGGTGAAACATAAAAGCTACGACATAAACACGCCCAAAAGAGAAATAAACTACTGAAAAGTAAAAAAAAATGCAATAAACTACCGCTTTCCGAGAACCGATATTAAACCCTGGCGTCTAAGCTGCTGCATTGGATAAAACAAAGAAGAGGGAAAACAACACTTAAGGGCCGGTTTCCCAACAGATACTGAATTTTAACACAATATTAAACTGATTTAACACTGAAGTTAACGCAAATTCTGTTTCATTAAATAATGTTAACTTTAACAGTGTATTAAGCTGGGCGCTAAGTTAACATCGACAACTGTGTTAAAACATTTAACAAATGTTAGAATTTGGAAAATGCCTGCCGCAAACCAAGCTGTTGATGCGAGTTTGCTACATTTGGCAATTTTAATGACAGTCCTAATGGAAAAGCAGTCATACGTCATATTAAAGTTGAAATCCTGCAAAAGAAGGAATTTTTAAAGCGATACAGACTGTTCAAGGGGTCATGAGAATGGTTTTATGGGAAATATGAGAGGTTAGAATACTACCAACAGAAGCATGGCACTTTCTCCTATACTACAAATGTTACTTACTTTGAGATTTTATGTTACTGGCACTTGTTACTGGCACTTTTCGTTTAACTGATAGTGATAATGGTGTTTCCAAAGCTACGGTTTGTGGGTTTATTCGGAAGGTTCCCCAAGTAATTACTTCAGGAAGCAAACTGTATTTTTGTTCGGATCTACTTGATCCTTAATCAGCAATAACACATTTTCGTCCACTTTAATTTCAATGCAGTGCCCACCAGCGGTTTTAAATTATCCTAAACGCTCTTCACACCTAACATTTTTGATGCTGCACTGGCATAAAATTGACCCAGTTGTTTATTGGACCTGGAATAAACGCGTTTCTTCCCATTAAATACTAGCGAATTTTCTCCCAGGCTGTAATCTTATCCTAAATGTAACACCGTCACTTTTTCGCGTTTGATAATACACCTATACTTAGTAACCAGCTCTTAATTAACATATTTCAAAACAGTGAAACATTTATTGCAGTTCAACAATTCTAACCCCAAACAATCGGAAACATCACATGGCAATTGAAATGAATGTAAATAGTTGTCTGCTACTGACACAGAGAGCTCGTAAACGTAGACAAAAGTGCATCGGAACACGTTCAGAAGCAGTGTAGTTCGGTCACCGCCTTCTCGAAAGCTGCGTTTGCAGTTGTCAAACATTAACAAGATGTTAGCTGACAAGTTACTGTAAAAGCTTGATGAAACGCAAAAGTTTTAACATTATGTTAAATTTTGAACATATTGTTAACAAACTAGGTATTAGGGTATTTTTTTAACTTCGGTTGGTGAAAACGACCCTTATGTCTAGTAAAAGCTGCAGCTTTTAGGTGTGCATTTAGGTATGCACCCTAGATGTTCTTGGGCTTCAAGCCAAGTGATTTATTGCTGGAACACTGATGTTTCGAGGGCGTCCATCTTTCCCATCTTTAGGATGCTGAATGATTTAGGCAGGTTAGCTGAAAAAACATTTCTGCGTGTGCCCGAACTTCTGCCAACGATAGCAGTGTTGGGGTTGGGTATTAGTCAATTTCGAGTGTCCTGTTTCGACGACTCATAGCGTTTTTTTTTACTGGACCGCATATCCTGTCAATTTCCTTTGAATGTAAAACGGATTCAGTTCCTTCATAGTACATGACTCGAATTAAGTCGCGAGGTGTTGAGATTGAGAGAAGAGGAGCTATGATGTAAAGGTCCCCCATCTGGAACCGTTGGTATTAACCTTCCATCCGGGGAATGGAATAAAGGCACCTGGATATTGCGGTTATTGCCGACCTGGAGCATTCACTTGAGACAATACGTATTATGTATATTGTGGGTGCTTAAGTTATAATATAATTTATGTCCTTTACTCTGTAAATGTATTAGTCATAAAACTGTTTAAATGTTTTAGCTATAGGAAATTACTGAGTGAAAGTGTACAACTGAAATGTACATAGGTGTCAGGCGACTTCCTTAACACGCCTCCTTCAACATGGGCACGATGGAGAAACCAAGACGGGGTGCGGGTGACGAAATTTCCCAGACTAGTCATCAATCCGTTGATGTGGGATGCTAGATTCCAGTATTATTCCAAAGATGCTAGTTGAGTTGAGCCAATGAGGATAGCTAACGCAAATTTGAAATATATGAATGAGGGAATAATATTTAATTTATCTAAAAGCCCGATAAAATGACATCTGTAAACGCCATAGATAGTATTCTGTGAAGAGGGTGCGAGAGTTGAACACAGACAAGTATTAATATTGTGTTTCCTCAGTGCTTATCCATCCACTTACAAGAGAAAGTGATGAAAAAGAATTAGGCTTGATAATAGTTTGAGGTGTGGGAATAACGTAAAGTTTCAATTAAAGTCAAGTATCAATTAGTATCAGCGTTCATTCCTGTAAAACCACACTTGAAACGCCAGGGCAACGGAGACTGCATCTTGGCAGCAAATAACCCACCCACCATACACATAGCCAATTCGACAAACCCATTAACCACTACAGGATCCATCTCTAAGAATACTTCGGATAGTCCCCCCCCCAAGCATGACTACTGACCGGCATGGTTCACTATAGGCAGACACACGTTTATGCCCAGATCCCTGGAATAACTGCCAGTGGCTCCCCATTTTAGGTTACGCAGTCTCAATATAGCCAGTGTGGATTAGAGATTCTTGGATGATTACGTCTGATCCCAGAAATCGTCAACATGGCTGTTTTACCGTTCATCCCAGCGTCACCGAGGTACTCGAGGGTACACGACAGCCCAAAAAATGCAGTGAGGAGGGTCCACTTAACCTTCATTCCAGAGACTTGATGCACACCAGTTGGAGCGTCGATAATCGCGGGACAGAAATAATAATCCTAATAACCTACAAAAATCCTTATAAGAGGAAGAGACTAATTGTAAGTTAAACACGTGGCATTAACAAATAAGGATGGAGGTTGACGGTGCCACTGAGTGGCTCGGGATCCCCAGTATGCTAAACCCCTACCTTCAAAATTCCCCTGGTTCCTGGTATGAACCCATTACGCATCATTCGTTATGTCGCGCTACAGCTAAAATGCTATTAGCTGCAAGTGGCTTTATGGAATGAAGCACTGACCGGTCCATGGCGTGGTGCAATAGAGTTGCTACTGAAGAACGGGGAAACCAGATTCGATTCCCAATATCCGCTTGGAAATATCTCCCTGGACGGTCCGGAATCAGAGGGAAATAAAGTCGCTTCAGGTCGTTTTTAAACTACTGGATAAATAAATGCATGATCACGAGAACGATGTTGAGCCATTTTGATATGTAATTCTCTCGTTGAATATTTCCTATGTTTTCGTCAAACGCACCAAAAATGATTGCGGTAGTACATGAGTAACCTTCTTGTCTGTAGTGCTGCAGGCTTAGATTCGAAACCGATTGTGTTAAAATGCCTGTTCGAGTCCTAACTGTCCTAAGAATGAATGTTAGATAACGTCAGTGCTTTAAATCTCCAAGGTAATTTGGACATAAGTTACATTTATACATCGTCTGAAATTATGTGCCTGATCCCCCAAAGACAAAAACACATTCTTGGTTCATCCATGTCCATAGCAAATATCTAAAACCAATTAAATCAATTCTAATATGCAAAATAAGCATCGAGCATGTACCAAGTTATGAAATCTTCATGTATGAAAAACGTAGAAATAACATTTGCATCAAACATTACAAAATACATGAATGTATAGAGCCTTTGTATGGATGCGTGGCCGGGCTAACCAGAATTTTCTTGGCGTCTGGCGTCTATTTGCCAGCGGGATCGGATATTCGTAATCCCTTAAATTCAAGCTCATAGATTTAGCATGCAAATTATAACTACAATAACCACATACTTTTGTCATAGATGAAGTTGGAAACGGAGTCCTTGTGCGTGGTAGAGAAAGTAAAAATATAAAATAAAATAGCCTTGTAGTTCTTATGTTCATTACAATTCGGTTTGTCTTAAACAATCCTGTAGCAGCCTGATTGTTCCGACGATGCAACGACTATTCTCTGACCTCAAAGATCTTTTAGGATTTTTAACTCCGATCTTATATAGTTCTCAGTTGAAAATCTTATAGCATGTAGATTCCTACCACAAACAGGAATTGCCTGTTATTTATTGTAAAAGGTAAACGTACATATCACGGAGGGGCCCCCGGAACCGGGGCAGTGCATCGCACGCAGGCCAGTCCGCCCTTTATGCTTCCAACATGACCCCTGGGGCCGAAGTATGAGGAGAGAGACCCGAGGGGCGACCAGGTCCGGATGCCGACGGACACAAGCATGGACGGGGTCCCTAACGTTTCCAGATATAACGCATCCAACGCCACACTGTCCCTGCCCTAGGCCACCAACCTCCAGGGCTCCCGGAGCGGAGCCCCACACTGAAGAGAGACCAAACTGAGCCACGGAAGAAACCTTTACAAGCCACAAGCCACCACAACCCACCGGACACCGTCGCCTGGTCCTACAACCCTGAAACAGATGACAAGGAAGATAATGGGTACAGGAAATGAGGGGAAGGGGAGTTGTAAAAGCTGAACCACCCCAGCATTCCCTGACGACCCGGGGAAACCACGAAAAACCCATGGTCCAGAGTGGGCGCTCGCCGGGGATCGATCCCGGAACCTCCCGAATGCGGGCCACAGACGTAACCGCCTGAGCCAACCCGCTCTGTGTCATTCATTGTAGGAGGTTAAGTACAGCAACTGCTTTAATTACTCACATAAATAAATACATAACAGTTATAAAATATAACAGTTGCCCAGCTTACAATATAATCAATCAGTCGGTAGAGCACCTGCGTGCTGTGCGAGGTGTCCCGGGTTCGATTCCCGGCTGGGGAGTAGGTATTTTTCTTAGGCCAGGATTATTCCTTATCCTTCCCAGAGATTGGAAGAATGAATGAGAATGTGAATGTGTGTGTGATCTAATGATAAAAACCCAAAGTGCAAGAAACCCAACGAATACGAGTTAACACCATTGCCTTAGGCGATAAGTTCCAAAGGAAATGCTCCAATGAGACAGACGTAGTTAAAGGCGGGGTATAAATAGAGCTTAAAACAAAAATATAATCAAAAATCAAGGCCCTTCCAAAAAACTCCATACTTTAAACAAATCGTAATGTAATTGTGTTCCCAATTTAATTGGTTTATCTTTTAATGCTACCTACTGACCGTTTATTTGAAGAAAAAAGGTCTCGCGTATTACACTCACATGATTATTTTTCTTCATACTATCGCTTGATTTTATACAAATTCTACAAACTGTTCTTGCGAAAGCTTATTTTTCTACTTACTTCATATTAATCGAGTTAAACATTTTCTGCAGAAATGATTTCATTATACATTTCGTTGAAGGTACAAGGAGGCGAAACAAGAAACCGAATCGATAGTCAAATGTTTAAAAATTTAGCCGATATAGGGGCTATAGCCTAGAAATTCAAAACGTTTTCCATGGTATCCTAACAAAATTAACTAAATAACAATGATATTTTTAAAAAATCTGATGTGTTACACTCACATGACTTTCTCTACTCTTGTACAAGCTATTTTTACAAACGCATATTCTCCATATGCTTCATGTTAATCGAGATGTTAATCTTATTGCTAATTTTCTTGTAGATGCAAAGGGAATTGGTAGGCTTTAAGCGATAGTCAAATATTTTAAGAGCTGGTTGCTATGTACAGTATTCCATTCTCTTTGCATTACCAGGACAAAAACATATGAATAACGAATTTCTATTTGAGAAAAAGTATAAGTATTGGAAAATTTAAGGGAATAACAAGCAATATCTCGAAAATGGTTCACTCAACAAAAAAAAGTAACAGACATAAATTGTGTATTTTAACGCGATCCACATTTTTTGTGCAGCAAAATTTTGTCTATCTCTTATGGTTTACCAGTTATACAAAAGTCGTTCACACTGAAGAATACTTTTGGAGACATTCCCAGAAAATTCGTATACAATTCATTTGCCATAAAAATGTCTTAAAGTTATGGTATTTTATTCAAAATCGTTAGAGCGATTTTTGAGAAAATTAAAATTTTCGAAAAATGTTCCATGTAAAGGGTAATCTGGGGTGGGGAAGTTTTCTTGACAACCTTCGTGTCGCATCTCTGGAAGATACTGAACCTAAATACCAAGTTTGGTGTTTATCCGACTGTTAGTTTCTGAGTTATGCTGTTCACAAATACACAGATAGACACACACACATACATGTTTCCAAAAATGCTTTTTTTTTATTCAGGGGGCCCTAAAACATATATTTCCAGTGAATTCTCGGTATCGAATTTTTGGGTGGAATACAATACTTCCCCTACTTACTATACGTAGTAGAGAAAGTAAAAATTATGTGTTACATTTACTTGACTTTCTCCAGCCTCTGTCATTTATTAGAGGGTACACAAATTATTCTTACGAAAGTTTATTTTTCAACCTACTTCATTTTAATCGAGATAAACTTTTCCAGAAATATCTACATTACATTTCGCTATAGTTACAAAGGGAATGGCGTTAGCTAAATGTTTATGAACCGAGTGCTATATGCTAGTCTTAAAATTTCATACTCTTTCCATGCAATCGCGAGAAACAACTGAAAATCGACGGTATTTAAAAAGAATGGCGAAGTATTGCACAATTCGAACCATTAACAGTGGATGCCTCGAAAATGGCTGATGCCACAAAAAAGAGTTTTTTAGTGACATTACTTTTTTGTATACTAAGTTCTCGTATATCGCTTAACGTTTACCTGTTATACAAAATTCCTTGGAATGAAGGGGACTTCAAAGGCTATTCCACAAAACCCAAGATATAAGTTTTATTTTTCATTTAAATATGTATAATATATGGAATTTTAATCAAAATCTTTAGAGCTATTTTTTAGAAAATCAGAAATTTCGAAAAATGTTTCACGTGAAGGTTAGTTTTGGGTAGAGGTATTTTCTGAAAAATCTTCGTACCACATCTTTGGAATATGTTGAATGTAAATATGAAATTTGGTATTTATCGGACACTTCGTTTTTGCATTCTGCTGTTTACAAATACACACGGACCGTTTTCTAAAAATGTTTTTTGGGGTTCAGGAGTCCCGAAACGTTTATTTTCGGTATAATCTCGACATCTAATTTGTGTGTGGAATATTATATTTTCTCTACTTACTGTAAGTACGTAGTAGCGAAAGTAATAAGAGACAATATGGAATGGAAACTAATTTTAACATAGCTGCTGTTTTTGTGCAAGCAAATAAAATAGCAAACAAACGATTAACAAAGAAAGTTAGGTTGAAAGTTTGTTTGTACAAACTGTAGCTCTTATAATAGAGTTTTCTCTCACATCTGTGGTGTAAATAATGTGCGCAGAGTAATAAAGGAAAATAAGCTTTTGGTCCGAGATAATATTTGCTAGCTCTAAGGAAAGAATAACAACATTCCCTCTGTTGACCAACCCAAGTTTCCCCACTTGTTTCCACTTTTAAGAGGAATGAGTATACTTGTAATGTAAAAACACGTGCTTTCTCCTACTAAATATATCCTTTCATAATGTTTTTGCAGCAAGGTTATAACCATTTATACACAAAACCATGCAAGGAATCTCTGTTTATCTTTCACATTAGTCGTATGCCCGGCAATTTTCTCAAAGCAATGTATTCAACTAAGATACGCGGGGTGACAATTTCAAAGCATACTCTCCTCTTTGGTACATATCGGGAAGGTGATTTGCCCGTGTTTTCCTTTATCCTGATAAGACAGTCAGGGCTATTCTGTAACATTGTGCTTAATAAGTTGTTAAAGCCGCTAACCAATGTCACGCACTATTCGGCATTCTGTAACTGTAACAAAATGTTGTTAAGAATAAAGATTTGGTTGTTGAACGCAACAAACACCGAGACCGTCTTGCTAACGTGTTTGTTACACAACAGATTCGTATAGACATCTTTTTATACTGCTATAAGAGGAAAAGTATGATATAAATTTGACATTTTAATGTTTATTGATTTGTTATAGCGTTCATAAATGCTATGGATCACACTTGGGTAAGCAATGTTCCGTGTGTTAGCTTTAGTAAATTATGCTGCAAAACATAACTTTTAAGAGAAGAATTTTAATACAAAGTAAATGTTTTGTAATATCGTATCGTAATAAGAAATGATATTTATTTAAGAATATTGTGTTTCAATAGTGATTAATCTTGTGTTTATTTACATGGTTCATCAATATATTTGCCTCATTTTTAGGTTAAAAGCATTTGAGAGCGGTACGATGCTGCCGCGAACTATTTTGTTTCCAGAATCTGTTTAAGAGAATTTTCAATGTGCTTAAAGAAGTGGCTAGCAGAAATATATTTATCGCTTCCCCTAACCATAGAAAATTGAATTTATATAACATTACTGGAACAGGAAAGATACGACAGAAATCAGTCAGTTTGATTATAAAGTGAAATCTATGATTATAAATTTGTGTATGAAAAATAATCCGAAATAAATTCTAATAGGAGCAACATTCTCCACATTCACTTGGCGAAACTGGCCTTTCTTTTCACTACGAATACCTAAAATTCCATTTATCGAATACCTAAAATATTATGGATATTATCAGATACTAATTATGATTTTCATTCAGATATTGTAAGATGCAAAGATGCAAGGACATTTCTAAAGAATGAATTAAAGCTGAACATTGCCAAATCACGATTAAAAAAAGCTAAGTACCTACTTACGCTTGATGATGTACATTAACATTATAAATTAGCGAAATTTGCATCAAAACATTATGAAATTCCAACTATGTACTGTTATTTCTTTTGTCAGTCTTTCATAACCTAAAACGCAAACTCATTTTGCAGGGCTACTTCCACAGATGTTCTCTTTGAGGTTACAAGAAAGTTTAAGTCTTGCTATTCTAAGCAGTGCCTAAGAAATTTAATACTCCACCTATATATTTCATATTTTTGTACAAAGTTTTCACAGCACGCTTCAACTTCATCTCGGAAAGAAAAATTTACAAAACCACTCGGTAGTTCGATTCCACCGCAGGTGGTTTTGGAAAAACAAAACGCTCTCTAACAGTGCACGAATTTTCCATTAGTCACTCAGTTGGCTAACAATCTGCAAGAAAATAAATATCGCGATACAAAACGAGTTACAGAATGCCAAATAACCGCACATTTGTTAAGAGCTGTTCTTTCAGCATAACAGATAAATGTAGCCTCCTACTTAACAACGAAGTTACAGAATAGCGCTGAATGTCATGTAACTCTCAGCTTATTTGAGCATTCATTATCATCATTCAATTCATCTCTGTTAAAACCTGACGTAAACTTGGGGCAGTATCTTTAACACTTAAATGATATCAGTCTAATTATATAATATAAAAATTTAATAACAGCCCGACTTAAAGCAATACGTATAATATAATATATAAAGTGTATGTTACAATCATTGTATTATATTTATATTATGATTTACATGTATAATAATGTTATATGAATGCATTACATAGTTTAACAATGTAGGAGCTGTGAGAATAGAAGCAAGCTGCATTCCATAGCAAACAGAATTATAAAGTAAAAGCCGAAAGTTGCTAACAATGAGGTAACCTTGAGACAACAATAAGTTAGAAAGTTTAATAAAAACAACTAATAATTCTTGGAACAATAATAATGTAATATTTAAAACAGTTTATAAATAGCAAATCAAAAACTAGAAAAAGCTTAAGTTAAATAATAGTACTCTCTTGGAATAGGTTTAGCCAATTAGAGACTTGAAACAGAGGCAATGTACAGATTCAGGCGGGAGACGCTAGAAGGAAGCGTAACCAAGCAGCCAGTTCGGTATGGTACGGGTTCAGTGTGTGACATGAAAATTTTATTGCGGTGAGAATAATATAAAGTTTACGTGTTTAAAAAGTGCAAATAACAATAATCTCACAGCTCTACAGTAGGATACATCAGTGAAGTGTTATTTAATATTGTGAAGGATTAATAAACAAAGTGCAATACAATTATAAATTGTGTAAGTCTTCATTCCTTAGCCGTACCAGTCCTACTAAGAGATACGTGCTCTAAAAATACTAATAACGCATCCGAGGTATACATATATAATATTTAAATAAACATTAAAATACAAAGTTAATTCTTAACGTAGGGGCGAAGGCCACAAGGAAAGTAAAGGTAGGGCGAAGGCCACCGGAAAGTTTGTATCGTACGTGGGGCGAACACTCCTAGAAACCGCAAAATTGGCATCCATTACGTATGTAGTCCGAAACAGCTTCAATTTGGTGCCTAAACGTGGTGCAATCGTAACAACAATTACACACCTTCAAGTTTGGCTACCATACGTGGGGCTGCAACTACTTCAAACTGCCGTAAACACGCTCGCGCATGCGCGCAACCTTTCTCTTTCAAGTTCCTGTAAAATAATCAAATTTTAAGCTAAATGCGGAATTACTTATAACTAGTTAAAAGATACTTTTGTATGTAATTTGTTCAGTTTCCATGCAAATTCTTACTTTCTCTACTATTTGACTACAAATAAGTAGAGGACGTATACTCCACACAAAAGTCTAATTCCAATATATCACCGGAAATGCCCGTTTTGAGACTCCCTGGATAAAAAAAGTAAAAACTATTGTTTAAAAAAAGCGTCTGTGTGTGTATGCGTGCGTGTGTGAGAGAACAGCATAACTCGGAAGCGAGTCATTCAAATACTAGGCTTCTTATTTCTTCCAAGAATGCGATAGGATTATTTTAAACAAAATTCCCCAACACCAGACTTCCTTTTACGTGGAAATACTTTTTTTTAATTCTGATTTTCTCACATAATTCTAACAATTTTTATTAAAATATTATGTTTTAAGATATTTTCACGTAAAGAGTATTTTGTTGAGAGGGTACTTTCTTGCAGATCTTCATGTCGCATCCTTAGAAGATGTTGACCTTAAATACCAAGTTTCATATTTAACCGTCGTCGCGTTTTGGAGTTGTGCTGTTCATATGCACACACACACACTCGCGCGCGCGCGCACACACACACACACACACACACACACACAAACACAAACACGCGGACCTTTATCTACCCTTTTACTTTCTCTACTACGTATATAAGTAGGGGAAGTATTGTATTCAACCCAAAAATTCGATACCGAGATTTCACCGGAAATCCATATTTTGAGACCTCCTGAATCCGAAAAAAGCATTTTTGGAAACATGTCCGTGTGTGTGTGTGTGTGTGTGTGTGTCTGTGAACAGCATAACTCAGAAAAAAACAGTCGAATAAACACTAAACTTGGTATTTAGATTCAGTATCTTCCAGAGATGCGACACGAAGGTTTTCAAGAAAATCCCCCCACTCCAGATTACCTTTTACATGGAACATTTTTCAAAAACTTTAATTTTTTGAAAAATGGCTCTAACCATTTTATTAAAATATCATTTGTTTAAGATATTTTCATAACAAAGGAAATGTATATCTGGAATTTTCTAGGAATGTCTGCAAAAGTATTCTTCATTGTGAACACTTTTGCATAACTGGTAAACCATAAGAGATAGACAAAATTTTACTGCACAAAAAATCTAGATCGCGTTAAAATACACAATTTATGTCATATACATTTTTGTTGCTGAGTGAACCATTTTCGAGATATTGCTTGTTATTCCCTTAAATTTTCCATACTTACACTTTTTTCTCAAATGGGAATTCGTTATTCATTTTTTTATGTCCTGGACATGCAAAGAGAGATTAACTTCTCGTTTAACATGAAGCATATGGAGAATAAGCGTTTGTAAAAATAGTTTGTACAAGAGTAGAGAAAGTCATGTGAGTGTAACACATCAGAATTTTTTTATGTCCTGGACATACAAAGAGAATGGAATGCGCCACATAGCAACCAGCTCTTAAAAGATTTGACTATCGCTTAAATAGTACCATATTCCCCTTGCATCTTGCATATATCATATTGAACCAAAAAATTATTATTTCATAATATTTAAATATTAGAAAATAATAATTTATTCTATATTTACTTTACTTAACCACATAATTACAAACAATCAATTCATAAAAAAATAATATCTATCCAAGGAATTTAAAATTTCTTTACAAGAAAATTAGCAATAAGATTAACATCTCGATATCTCGATTAACATGAAGCATGTGGAGAATAAGCGTTTGTAAGAATAGTTTGTACAAGAGTAGAGAAAGTCATGTGAGTGTAACACATCAGATTTTTTTATAGGAACCTCGTGATTCTCGTGGCCGAGTGGCTGGACCAATCGCCTTTCACCAAGCAGCCTGGATTCAGTCGTCCTCCGTGAACTAGTGGTACCGTGCTAGCCTCTAGTTCCCTAGGTCGCGGGTCAAACTCGGCGGAGGGCGATGGATTTTTTCGGGCGTAAAAATCCTTAGTATAGCGTCCTTCGGAAGGGAAGTAAAGCCCGTGTGGTCCCGTGTCGTAGATTTACAGCATGTAAAAGAACCTCAAGCCTGATAAAGAGTCCTCTGAGCAAAATTGCCTGTCTTTCACGCCCAATACAGAATGGGACGCTAAGGACCATAGTAGTTAAAGAGCGTCCATAAACAAAACTCAATTTAATTTAGCCTGGATTCAATCCCAGGGAACCGCATGTGGGATTTATGGTGGACAAAGTGGGGTTTCTCTGGATTCTCCGGTTTCCCCCGCCATTCATTCAGCCAATTGCTTCATCATCATTTTTCGTTATATTCATCTCGTCGCCATTTCATATCATCTTCTTCCTCGTTCTCATATCATTTTTCGGGCTAATCACCCATCCTGGTTGTGCTCTCTGATCCAAGTCTATACTTCCCCACAGGCGTCTGACTCCCGACATTCACTTGTAAGCCTTGGGGGTGAAGCCCTTAACAACGGAGAGGGTAAACAGCAAAAGAAGAAGAAAATTAGGAATTCTCATAACGGATATTTCCAGCGAAATCTCGGTATCGAATTTTTGGGTGGAATGTAATACTTTTTCTGCTGAAGGTTAGCAGTAGAGACAGTAAAATGGCTCATTTATTTTCTTGAAGCATTCATTGAAGGCAAATAAAGCACTTGCGGAAATATGGATCAAAGTAAGTTATTTTTTTTTCGATCACACTACCTATATAATACGCTGATTACTGGTAAGTGAACTGCTATGGCATCCATAATCATTATGGTCTTACTCGGTGTTGCGCAGCTCACCTATCGCCCATATCTTGTAACGCCTTCAAAGCAGCAGTCCAAGATGCCAGAAACAGCAGGCGCAAGTTTTGGAAGCGTTATTGATTTAGAAAATAAACAATGAAATATGTGTGTTTAAAGTAAAATAAATTCTGCTCATTGTAATTTTAATACTCTAATAAATTGTTAATTGCCTTTACTTCAATATGTGTTGCTTTCACGTTACCTGCAAAAGACAAATACATACTGCACGGACTCAACAGTGCAGTGTTTCTACCTCGCTAATGCTCGTTTCATAAACATTCTTGCGTCTTAATTTCTACCATTACAGTCTTGTTGATTAATATACTGTTAATATCTAAGGAACTAGTTTTTCTTAAGAGTAACATTAACGCCACGTGCACTATTACTAACGGCGTCCACATCGCTGCAGAACTAGCACCACTTGTCTGAGCGGTGTACTAAGTAATGGTAACACAACCTTTGATACCAACTTTTATCTAAACTATATTTAGGGAATAAAATGTAAATAAAAACTGTGCAGTATGTATTGTTCTGTCGCTCTCTTTAATACAACCAGGCTTACTCATTCCAAATTTGAGTTAGGAAGCCTCGAAGAGACTGCAAAACTTATTTTCACTGTTATTTCAGGAGGCTTAATGATATTCAAATTTTTCAGCCGTATCTCTAACTATAAACATCTAATCAATGTCATTAAAACCCTTCCACTGGAAATGTAAATAGAATCCCTTCTATGGCAATGGTAAACAAGATGGATTGGGGGAAATTATAATTCATATTACTGTAAATTATCAATACAAATTATTTTCGGAGTCCGTGTTATACAAGAGTTTGTCTTGTATCACTAAACAACCCCTAAACAATTCAAACATATTCGTCTGGTAATGCTGCTCTTAATCATAAAGGAACCCTATAGGATAGGACTAGAAGAGGAAGGGGACCCAGCACCTCGACCGATGCGAATCGTTTGTGCCTATGCCCCTGACGGGGCGCTCCCTAGAGGGAGAAATGAGGTGAGAGGAGACAGAGAGTGACCGGACTAGGAGGTATGACAGGCAGCGGGCAGGGTCCCTACCATTTAAGGTTTGAACTCCCCGAATGCTAGCTGGTGCAGCCGGACCCCTCCACCCTGTGGGCTTACACATTCCCTGGGACCCGGAATCTCTCCAGTCCGGAGAGCGAAGGTTTCCTCAGAGCATCCTTTTCTCCTACCATGCACACGCCGAGACCTCCCGCCGACACTTTCAACCCTGAAAGAGACCAAGGAGATGAAAGGTGAAGTGAAGTGAGAATGTAGATGAAACAGAGGGACAGGAAATCCGGGAGATATAATGGAATAAAATAGGAGGTAATAATCAAAATCTTATATTATTTGTTCGAGGAAAAGCTATATCAAGCTGCTACAAAAAAGTTGATCCAAAAATTTAATCTGCGATGGTAAATGGTGTTTCTTCCCGGTATTCGCTTGGCGACTCGGGGAAATTTCTCAAAAAAAAACATGGGTCAGGTAGGTCGGTCGCGGGAATCGAACCCACAACCTCCCGAATGGGACCACAGACGTTACCGCCTGAGGCACAAGCGGACTGTATACTAACAACTGAATAATTGTAGATACGTAAATGAAATAGACACTTTTATATACTGGGTTTTTACTTTATCTACTACTTACGTATAGTAAGTAGAGAAAATAATGCATTCCACAAAAAAATTCTATATAGAGATTTCATCGGTGGTTTCCAGAATTTAATAAAAGAAAAATAGAAACAAATTTCGCGTGTGTATCTGTGAACAACATAATACAAAAACCAAATGCCAGGCAAATATTTAACTTTGTATTTAAGGATGACATAATTACATGGAAAAGTTTTGGCTCTTTTTGATTTTCTCAAAAATTTCTCTAACGATTTGTACTAAAACAGCATATTTTTAAGATATTCTATGACAAATAAAATGTATATCTTGAATATTCTAGGAGTAATATGTAAAGTTCAATTTACTTGACTGAATTCTGTATAAGTTTGAATTACGTATAAGGAAACCTTCAAAGTTACACAAACGCTTAATACAGAGAAAATGTAGAGATCATTAAAACGTCCATCTGTATCAAATAAACTGTTACGTAGGGCTAGCTGCTTTTTAAATATTCCATCTTGAAATATTCCATGCTCTATTAATCAGTCATTCTTGAAAGTACGCTCCCGAGGTAACGGATTCAAACACGACGGAGGGCGGGATTTTTTCGGGCGTAAAACTCCTTAGCATGGCTTTCTTCAGAAGGGAAGTCCCGTGTCGTAGATTTACGGCACATAAAAGAACCTCAAGCCTGATAAAGAGGCCTCTGAGCAAAATTATCGGTCTTTCATGCCCTCCGTCGGGTTTGAACCCGCGATCTCGGAAACTAGAGGCTAGCATGGTAACCACTACACTACGGAAGACGACAAGCTTGTGTAAGCGACAGTCACGCGAATGTAACATATCAGAGTCCTTTAAGTTGTCTCACAAATGTAAAAATAAAACTTAATTTAAGGGGAGGTTGTAAGTTGATTAGAGTAAAAGTTGTCAATTTGGGGGGCGGGTGATTTTGCAAGCTTAAACCCTGTTTTATCATAATATAATGTTTATCCCATGAAAGCATACCAGAAGCTTCTTTAATAATAGATTATGGCACAATGGGTAAAATAAATCACGTTTAACGCGTTGTCATATACTATTTTTAGACCGCTCGAATTTGTAAAATATGAATAATGGTATATTTATTTCTGAAATTAACAAAAACCACGTTTAGAAAGCGGTTCTTGAAACAAGAGAAATGGCAGTAAAAAAGCGAGATGTCAGATGTTTTGATGTTTTATTGTTTCGTTAGCAGTCATTTTCAGTGAAAATATTTTCAGCATGTTTTGCCTTACATCAGCCATTGAAGCGATTACATGCTATATCATATTGCTTTCTGGAATTTTACTTTCTCTACTACGTATAGTAAGTAGGGGAAGTATTGTATTCCACCCAAAAATTCGATACCGAGATTACACCAGAAATATATGTTTTGAAACCCCCTGAATCCAAAAAAAAAGCATTTTATGAAACATATCCGTTCGTGTGTCTGTGAACAGCATAACTCAGAAACGAACAGTCGGATAAACACCAAACTTGGTATTTAGGTTCAGTATCTTCCAGAGATGCAACACAAAGGTTTTCAAGAAAATCCCCCCACCCCAGACTACCCTTTACATGGAACATTTTTCGAAAATTTTAATTTTCTCAAAAATGGCTCTCACGATTTTGATTAAAATATCATATATTTAAGATATTCTCATGACAAATGAAATGTATATCTCGAATTTTCTGGGAATTTCTCCAAAAGTATTGTTCATTGTGAACGACATTTGCATAACTGGTAAACCATAAGAGATAGACGAAATTTTACTACACAAAAAATGTAGACGCGTTAAAATACACAATTTATGTCATATAAATTTTTTGTGGAGTGAATCACTTTCGAGATATTGCTTGTTATTCCCTTAAATTATCCAATACTTTTTCTCAAATGGGAATTCGTTAATCATGTTTTTTTTATGTCCTGGACATACAAAGAGAATGGAATGCGCCACATAGCAACCAGCTCTTAAAATATTTGACTATCGCTTAAAACCTACCATATTCCCCTTGCACCTACAAGAAAATTAGCAATAAGATTAACATGAAGCATATGGAAAATAAGTGTTTGTAAAAATAGTTTGTACAAGAGTAGAGAAAGTCATGTGAGTGCAACACATCAGATTTTTTGGGTAAGTACTTCTAGCGTTGTCCTTTCTGCTGCTTCTGTAATTTCTTCTGGCTCTACCATTTCGGTTTCTTTTGAATTCATAATTTCCGCCATTTAGTATATATACAGGTTAATAAATAAAAGAACAACGTTTTAGATCAACAGTAGGTTGCCAATATAGTGTATAGGTTAACTCTACAACGAATTGCGATAAACTGAAGTATGACAATTTGTATTGTGAACAGATAATGTGATCATGAGAAATTAATCATGTAAAACGACATAATGAAATGTAAAATCTAATTAAACTAAGTCGAGTTATTAAATATGCGCAAATACAAAGGGTAATTGCCATGTGTTGGTCTTGAAACTAAAGTTGGTCACACTGAAGAATTATCGCACTAGTGCGATAATCTAAAGTTTTTAGCTCGTGTGCTCTGTGTTAAAAGTTCTACTTTCAGCCATGCTGTCTAAAAAATAAATTTAAATGTCCAATGAAGTGGCTTGTTCTAAGGTGACTATAAACTTCAAATTATGTTTTCTCGCAACTGATTTTTTTCCATGCAATGTTACCATTTTTTCAAGAACTACTTGCTCTAGAATAATGAAATGTATACTACTCATTTATGGGTTAGTTGTGGTGATACCGACGTCTGTTAATGATGACCCCAGCATTAAAATATGGATGCTAGAAACAGTTTTATTTAAAAAATGGGTGAAGAAATAATATATTCATTAGAAAATTTAAAAATGTTATATATTGCACTCTGCTCTTGTACAAACTAGTTTTACAAACGCTTATTCTCCATCTACTTCATGTTACTCGAGACAAACATTTGCAGAAACTATCGTACTACTAATTTTCTTGTAGGTATAAGGGGAATATGGCAGGCTTTAAGCGATAGTCAAATCTTTTAAGAGCTGGTTGCTATGTGGAGCATTTCATTCTCTTTGTATGTCCAAAAGAAACGAATAACGAATTTCCATTTGAGAAAATGTATAAATATTGGAAAATTCAAATAAATAACAAAGAATATTTCTGAAACAGTTCACGGGACAAAAAAGTGTATATGACATAAATTGTGTGTTTTAACAAGGTCTACATTTTTTTGTGTAGTAAAATTTTGTCTATCTCTTACGGTTTATCAGTTACGCAAAAGTCATTCAGAAGAGGAATTTTGGGACACTACCAGAAAATTCAAGATATACATTTCATATGCCATTAAAGTATCTTAAACATATGAAATTTTAATCCCAATTGTTACAGCCATTTTCAAGAAAATTATTTTTTTTAATATCCACGGTCCTTTTTCTAAAAGTGCCTTTTTTGCATTCAGGAGGCCTCAAAACATGTATTTTCGGTGAAACCTCGATATGGATTTTTTGGGTGGAATGCAATGCTTCCCCTACTTACTATACTTAGTAGAGGAAGTAAAAATTTCAATGCAATCAGAAAGCATTGATTCATTTGTGTTCAAAATTTCACACCTATAGAGCAAATAGATTCCCTGAAAAGTGCAATTAAACTCTTTAAATTCAACTTGCAAGCATAAGGCTTACAGCCTCCCCTAAATGGGCCAAAATGGTTTAAAATCGCCATAATTGATCACCTGTAACAATTATTTTTACCGATTCATGCGCATATGATATACCTCTTTAAGCCTACAAGAAAATGTTACTTTATAGCTGTTTCTCTTTGAAATAGGTACCTAAATGTTGCAAATTTATCACGGGTTCTAGCGATACAACATATCCGTATGAGTCGCACGAAGTATGTAATAAAATCCGAGGGAGGGAGAGAGAGAGATATCTTCCAAGCTTTTACTAACTGTGTCTGTGCGTATCAGCTTTCAACTAACCATTTAAGCGGCAAGTATGTGAAATTCAAGAGCCATAGAAATGCTGATTCTACTCTCTTCCACAACGCTGGGCCGGTAATTTGATGGAAGGCTGTTTGCTACAGAGTGAAATAAAAGAAAATTAAAACTCCCTGGGTAGATGCTCTCAGTTTGCTGAAAGAGGTATGTCAAATTGAATTATCTTGGAACTGCGTTCTAGTTTGATTACACAAGGGAGCTTTTGGGGCTTTTGTAAACCAAGCCTCAATAAAAAACATTCTTTTTATTTAGTGCTCTTCATGTAAATAAATGACTCAACTGGAATGAGACGCTTGACAGAGGACCATGAACAAAGAATACTATGGTAGTTTAGGTGCACAGATCCTAAAGAGTGACGATACAGACGAAGGAAAATAAGCGAAGTATGCAGTTAAATGTATAACACTATTTAATTCAATAATGTTTTACATATGAGAGCAAGTTTGTAATTGGCTGGCAGTATTGACGAACACCATTTCTATTACATTGCTTGTATCACAGGTTGTGGTGTGTATAAATAAAGAAATTATGAACAATTAGTTTTAAGGAAACAATAGAAACATATTTATGTAATCATTATCATAAAAGTTTACCAGTTTAAACATTTGTATTTCTTAAACGGAATTTATCAACACAATTTGAACTTGCATAGTTTAGCATATTTTGAATGTTTTGTTGATATGGGAGACTTTGTGACGTGGATTTAGCTCTTTTATATTCCTTTCTTTTTATTTTGAAAGAAAGGGAGGGCAATAAATGCCCTATACACTGCGGCCAGTTCAATTCTATTCTGCTTTCTTTCATTTATCTCGTAAGATCTTTACCTCCTTCGCAAACTCTGCAAGTCTCTTATAAGCACTTCTTAAAATTCTTGCAATTGCACGATTTCCTGATTAAAGTATTTAACCCTAATAACTGAGAGAGCTTCGCAGTCACACAGCAAATGAGATGTTTCATTTGTTACATATCTGATCGACTGCTTTGCCGATGGAATCAATTGTTCTTTCACACACGCCGTGGGTTGGACAAGGTTGGAAAGGTAGAATCAGACGACTGAAAAATTAAATGTTATAGCCGGAATTTGAACCGCGGATCTCCCGGTCTCCGTCCGGTTGCTCTAACCACTGAGCTACCATGGCAACATGCAGGCACGCCATTAAACTCTGCAACTGATTCGTATTTTTCCCGGTAAGCCACAAGGATAGCTCAAATTCTATTGAGATGACATACCTCAATGGCGGCTTACAATGTCGTAAGTACTTTTGAGTCCCGGGCTTCATAGTTTCAACCACAATTATGCGAATCAGTTGGAGGATTTAATGGCGTGCCTGCATGTTGCCATGATAGCTCAGTGGTTAGAATAACCGGATGGAGACCGGGAGGTCCGTGGTTCAAATCCCGGCTATGGCATTGAATTTTTCAGTCGTCTGATTTTGCTTTGCTGATTTTTTGGAGATGCCCATACAACTGATAGGGTCCTATTAATAAACCAACTGTCAGTTTAGTGCAGTTCCAACTCATTTTAAGCAGTGATTGTGTCCTGATTTTCATTATCTCTTTGATAAGAGCCTTTGACTGCTATTGATAAATACTTTCATTACTCATTGTGTTTTCTCCTGATCCAACCCGGTATTACTCACCGGACAAATCCGTAGCCCGAGTCTAGGTTCAGGACCTACGTACAAAACGATTCTCTGCTCCTTCATCTGCACTTTCATTGCCAGGATTCCTCTGTGCCCCGGCACCCACACTAACTCCACTCCACTGAATTGTGCGGGGTAAGGCCATAGGAGCCTCCATACATTCTCAGACTATTTTAGATTTGGTTAAATTAGCTTCTTTAAGCAGAGGGTAAGGAAAACAGAACCTTTAATGTTTTATAACCAGGACCCGAATTTTAATGACCTAAAAGTGTTTGAAAAATTATCTATAAAATGACTAAAATGCTTAAAAAATGACAAATTACAAAAACATGACTTAAAACTCAGAGTAATTTAATTTTTTAAAATCAGTATACAGAAAGTTATTAATTAATTTATAATCAATATAACTGCTGTACAAGAACAAAAGGTATACTAAAAAGTAATGACACAATTTAGAGAATTAATTAGAAATATATTTGTTCAACGTTCTTGTTTGGAGAATCTGAAAACAAAATTAAGAAAATAGTTTTTGATGCTATAGCATTAATTCTTTTGAGTTCTCAGATTATGTAAACTTCGCTGCAAACGAAAAGCTCCTCGCACTCGGTGGCGCCACACAAGGACAGGGACAATAGCAACCAACCGCACTTATTAACGTGAAAAAGGGAAAACTGACCTGTCTAGTTCCTAGTTTGGGACATGAATTCATAACTGCCCGCCTATTAATAGCCAACCCTCCACCCACAAGCAACCCTTTCCAGACTAACCCTTCCGGATGTTTGAAAAGTTCTCCTTATGTAAAATGTCACTAAAGTAAAAATATTTATACACTATTTACGACAAATGCAAGAAAATACTAAATAAGGAGGTAAAGCAAGAAAATTACAAAATAAAGTTGAAAAATCGAAAAAAAATGCTCTAAAATTAGAAGATGGCATAAAATGGCCATGAAAATTACTAATAGATATGCATTTTCATAATTGTGACCCTGATAAGGATTTATGTGCATGTTAAAAATGCCTATGATGCAACAATAAAAGATGAAATGTTATCAGAATCCGGGCTCTGATAATGGCATTTCATAGATGGTGGAGTAGAACGCATGCATGCATTTATCATGTTGTTCCTGCTGATAACACTAGTCTGCATGATATCGGATGACTGAAAACTAATAAGTAATTCTGAACTTACATTTTTATGCTGATTTCAGAACAGTTTTTATTTTTTTTTCTATAACGTACAGATTTTTTCATAATTTCACTTCAAAATATAGAGATATAAAGATATTTCTTCTGCCACGACATTAAAATTTAGCCTGATGAAGCAATTTGTAAAGGCTCTACCACAGGATGGACCCTGCTTCAAGTCTCTTTCCAAGAAATTTCCCTTCATTACACAAGACAAATTAAAGGCTGGAATTTTTGTTGGTCCTCAAATAATAAAATTGATGAAGGATGAAGATTTTGAGAAGACAGTGAATGAGTGAGAAATAGCAACATGGACCGCCTTCAATCAGTTACTCAAAACTTCTTAGGCAATAATAAAGATCCTAATTAAAGGCCATCGTCGAAACAATGTTGGAAAATTTCAAGAAGATGGGTTGTAACATGAGTGTAAAGGTACATTTTCTGCATTCACATATCGACTAGTTTCCAGAAAATCTGGGACATTATAATGAAGAGCAGGGTGAACGTTTTCACCAAGATATTAAGGAAATGGAGAGGATGTAACAAGGGGAGTTAGAATGAAATTATGATGGCCGACTACTGTTGGAAGTTGAGGAGGGACAGTCATCTTCAAGGATCTGCAAGGAAGTCAAAGAAGAGAAAGTTTAAAAAAAAATAAATGAAACACTTTGGCTTCTTGTTTTGTTAAAATGTAGTCATGAAATAAACTAGGGGAGTTTTTGATAGTATACTTAAATTGTTTCTTGAATAAAAACTTACCTTCTGTGAAATGGTGTTTGAATACTTTTCTACGCTCATTAGTAAAATTATCAAAATATTACTTATTTTGTGTAAAAACCTGACGTGATAGAAAAACCGGAAGTTATTTCTGGAATCAGCATTAAAACGTGATTCAGGAACACCTACTTTTAAGAAAGCATCTGACAAAAAGTTTGAAAATGCAGACTAGTCTAATCTAAGGTTTTCGATGAATATAGTTAACACATTTTCAGTTACCGCTTTGAATGTTAAAATTCGCAGTGAAACATATCTCCGCACATAAGTTCTTTGACCAAATTATCGATACAGTAACTAATTAATGAACATCATTCGAGAATAATTAACAAATTGCGGAATCCAGAGCTTACAAGAGAATGTACATTATCCTCCGCTTCCATTTCTAATAACAGTACATCTGTTGTTTGCCACAAGAAATAAATCCCATTAATATTTTTATTTTAATAATAATTATTAAAACCTATAATTATTGCACATTTTAAACTTCCCCATTAAATGCGGTTCATCGAATCTCCATTTCATTATTTTAGCCAGTAAAATGAGAGCATAAGCTAAAAAAAATCTGATGTGTTACACTCACATGACTTTCTCTACTCTTGTACAATCTATTTTTACAAACGCCTATTCTCCATATGCTTTATGTTAATCGAGATATCGAGATGTCAATCTTATTGGTAATTTTCTTGTAGATGCAAGGGGAATATGGTAGCTTTTAAGCGATGGTCAAATATTTTAACGCTGGTTGCTATGCGGCGCATTCCATTCTCTTTGCAAGTCCAGGACATAAAAAAATGAATAACGAATTTGAGAAAAAGTATAAGTATTGGAAAATTTAAGGGAATAACAAGCAATATCTCGAAAACGGTTCACTCAACAAAAGAAATGTATATGACATAAGTTGTGTATTTTAACGAGATCTACATTTTTTGTGTAGTAAAATTTTGTCTATCTCTTATGGTTTACCAGTTATGCAAAAGTCGTTCACAATGAAGAATACTTTTGGAGACATTCCCAGAAAATTCGAGATATACATTTCATTTCTCATGACATTGTCTTAAACATATGATATTTTAATCAAAATCGTTAGAGCCATTTTTGAGAAAATTAAAATTTTCGAAAAATGTTCCATGTAAAGGGTAGTCTGGGGTGCGGGGATTTTCTTGAAAACCTTCGTGTCGCATCTCTGGAAGATACTGAACCTAAATACCAAGTTTGGTGTTTATCCGACTGTTCGTTTTTGAGTTATGCTGTTCACAGACACACACACACAGACACACACACAGACACACAGACACACACACAGACACACACACGGACATGTTTCCAAAAATGCTTTTTTTGGATTCAGGGAGTATCAAAACATGTATTTCCGGTGAAATCTCGGTATCGAATTTTTGGGTGGAATGCAATACTTCCCCTACTTACTATACGTAGTAGAGAAAGTAATAAATCTATAGTAGTTAATGAGCGTCCATAAATAAAACTCAATTTTTAAAAATAAATCTAAAAACTAAGTACTTATGATTATATTACACACCTTAATTATTCATTGCCGTGCAACTGCTAAAAATCTTATGTGATACATTCACATGTCTTTTCTACCATCTATATTTTATTAGTGGATATACAAACTATTCTTACTAGCTTCTCTTATTTTTCTAACTACTACATTTTAATCCAAATTAGTCTATGCATAAATAACTACATTGCACATTTCGCTAAAATACAAAGAGAACAGTGACAGTCAAATGCTTAAGGACTGGACGCTATATGTTGGCCTTAAAATTCCATAATGTTTTTACGCAATTGCGAGAAACAACTGAATGTTGATAGGACTTGAAAAGAATCACCAGGGAATGAACTATTCCAAGCTTTAATAACATATATCTTAGAAATGGCTTATGCCACAAAAAACTTAATTTAAATAAATTGTGTTTTAAAGATATCTACACTTTTGTGTAGTACGTTTTCATTCTATCGCTTAACGTTTACCAGTTATACAAGATTATGCATTAGGTTATCCCTAGAAAATTCATGATAAGCATTTTATTTGCCATGTAAACATATTTCATGTATGGCATTTTAATCAAAAACGATAAACATTTTTAGGAAATCCTCGTGTGCGTCTTTGGAAGATACTGAACCTAAATACCAAGTTTGGTTGATATTGTAATGAAAAGAAGCTAGAAACAGTGATGTGTATTGAATTTATTTAAAGGTGAGTCGGAATTGTTACACTAACATCACATTTACTAAATGTTACACATTTACTAAAGTGAGTAAACTTAAGTGATGTTAGTGTAACAATTCCGACTCACCTTTAAATAAAACCAAGTTTGGTGTTTATCCCACATTTATTTTTTAGTTATACTGTTCATAGACATTAAAACACACACAAATACACGGAGCATTTTTCCAAAAATGCTTTATTGCGTTTCAGGGTGCCTAAAAACGTGTATTTACAGTGAAATACTGATTTTGGGTAGAATGCAATACCTTCTCCATCTACTACGTACGTGGCAAAGAAAGTAAAACTGGGATTTTATTTTGTATAGTTCCAAAGACATTCAATAGTAAGGATGTGCTATTTATAATAATTCTTGTATGGCAAAAATACAACTAAATATTTAATATATTTCGTAAGTAGTTAGCTTATAGATCTATTGTATTGTTCTCTAAAATAGTCAAACTAAATCTTACACGTGGCTGTGTTACTCCAGACAAAATCACTAACGACTTGTAGTTTTCAGAATAACATAACAACAGTACAAAGAGCAGATTGCTTAAAAAATCTGTTGTGATGCATTCACATGACTTTCTCTATCAACGGAAAATTCACATATACACATATGATATGTTATAGTATTTATATAAAAGGTGATACTGTATACCATAACTTACTCAAGACATAAATTTGCTTAGGAAAATATACTGAAGCTGTATTCAACCGTTTATTTATTGTAACAGGTCCTCGCAATGGAAAGAAAAATATGACGTCTTACAGTCACATGACTTTCTCTACTCTTGTACAAACTATTTTTACAAACGCTTATTCTCCATGTGCTTCATGTTAATCGAGATATAGATGTTAATCTTATTGTTCATTATCTTGTAGATGCAAGGTAGGCTTTAAGCAATAGTCAAATATTTTAAGAGCTGGTTGTTATGTCGAGTATTCCATTCTCTTTGCATTAACAGCACAAAAAAAGAATAACGAATTTCCATTTGAGAAAAAGTATAAGTATTGAAAAATTTAAGGGAATAATAAGCAATATCTCGGAAATGGTTCACTCAACAACAACAAAAAATTATATCACATAAATTGTGTATTTTAACGCGATCTACATTTTTGTGTAGTAAACGTTTGTCTATCTCTTATGGTTTGCCAGTTATGCAAAAGTCATACCCAGAAAATTCGAGATATACATTTCATTTGTCATAAAAATATCTTAAACATATGATATATTAATCAAAGTCGTTAGTCATTTTTGAGAAAATTAAAATTTTCTAAAACTTTTCCATGTAAAGGGTAATCTGGGGTGGGGAATTTCTTGAAAACCTTCGTGTCGCATCTCTGGAAGATACTGAAACTAAATACCAAGTTTGGTGTTTATCCGACTGTTCGTTTCTGAGTTATGCTGTTCACAGACACACAGACAGACAGACACACACACGGACATGTTTCCAAAAGTGCTTTTTTTTGGATTCACGGCGTCTCAAAACATATTTTCGGTGAAATCTCGGTATCGAATTTTTGGGTGAAATACAATACTTCCCCTACTTACTATACGTAGTAGAGAAAGTAAAAAATCTGATGTGCTACACCCACATGACTTTCTCTACTCTTGTAGAAACTATTTTTACAAACGCTTATTCTCCATATGCTTCAGGTTAATGGAGATATCGAGATGTTAATCTTATTGCTAATTTTCTTGTAGATGCAAGGGGAATTGCTAGGCTTTAACCGATAGTCAATTATTTTAAGAGCTGGTTGCTGTGTGGAGTATTCCATTATCTTTTCATTACCAGGACAAAAAGAAATGAATATCGAATTTGAGAAAAGTATAAGTATTGGAAAATTTAAGGGAATAACAAGAAATATCTCGAAAATGTTTCACTGAGCAAAAAAAAGTATATGACATAAATTGTGTATTTTAACGCGATTTACATTTTTTGTGTAGTAAAATTTTGTCTATCTCTTATGGTTTACCAGTTATGCGAAAGTCGTTCACAATGAAGAACACTTTTGGAGACATTCCCAGAAAATTCGAGATATACATTTCATTTGTCATGAAAATATCTTAAACATATGATATTTTAATCAAAATCGTTATAGCCATTTATGAGAAAATTAAACTTTTCGAAAAAATGTTCCATGTAAAGGGTAATCTGTGGTGGGGGATTTTCTTTAAAACCTTCGTGTCGCATCTCGGGAAGATACTGAACCTAAATACCAAGTTTGGTGTTTATCCGACTGTTCGTTTCTGAGTTATGCTGTTCACAGACACACAGACACACGGACATGTTTCCAAAAAAGCTTATTTTGATTCACGGGGCCTCAAAACATATATTTCCGGTGAAATCTCGGTATAGAATTTTTGGGTGGAATACAATACTTCCTCTACTTACTATACGTAGTAGAGAAAGTAAAAAAGGAGAAAAAGAAGCAAGCATCGCAATATTTCAAATCTGATAGACAACACTCATCATGGAATATTTCGAAAACGGCTAACACTACAGAGAAGTTTTTCAGAAATTATGTATTTTAATCTCTAAATTTTTGCACTGGTAAGCTATTTTTCTAGCTTTTAAAATTCTAAATAATACACAATTCTACAAATTCAATCAAATAACTGAGACTTCACAGACCTTTCCATAAAATTCAAGATATACATTTTACCATACAAGTATCATAGAAATATCGTATTTTAATCAAAAGCATTGGAACCATTTTTGAGAAAATAAAAAATAATGAAACATTTTCCACTTAAGGGATAATTTAAGGTGGTGGAACTTTGCTTGAGAATCTTCGTGTCACATCCGTGAAAGACACTGAATTATATATCAGGTTTATTTCTAAGCGACTTTTCCTTTTTTAATTATGCTGTTCACACTTTTTTTTCGTTAAATTCTGTTTTTTATTCAGGGAACCTCAAAACGTATGTCTCCAGTGAAATCTGTATATCGAATTTTTGGGTGCAATATATACCTTCCTCTGCGTATTACCATAAAAAAGCACTAGAGAAAGTTAAAAACAATAGGTCGACTTACATTTGAGCATTATATGAATGCATTTGGAGGAGGGCGCCACTGTTTTTGTTGACAATGCAAGGCTTGGAATCAGAGGAAAGTGAGCGGCAAGGCGACAGGGGAATGTACAGTTGCACAATGATAACAGTACTACATTTTCAGGTCTCAGCCTTGCTAGTAAACTCGGAACTGCGGATGTTTTCTTCACCTGACTCTCCTTCCGATGCCCCACCTACTTATTCCGTAGCTGTTTAGTTGCTCTTCCCATTATCGTGACCGACTAATAGATATGAAAGCCGGACCACACAGAAGTATTCGTTATGGAAAAGATGCCTTGTGGTGGAGTAGGTTAGTACAAACACTACTGTGGTGGACTCGATGAATGTTACTTCAAACTTCGTTGCATGCAAAAGTTCGTTCATGTATTTGAATCCTTTGCCACTTAATCCGACGAATTAAACCCAACTACTAATTACTAAGCCGAGTCTGAATGCCATATTTCGCCAAGTTCAATAATGTTTACTCTTAGCAAACTATTTAGTCTAAATAAAACTTTGAAATTATAAGCACAGTAATAGAATTCACATTAACGCTTATTTACGCCATATTCTTCTGGTGTTACAGATTTCAGCCGACAAACCTTCAGGGTTATAAGAGGAATGGTATAGGAACAGCTTTTAATATAAGACATCAATGGTCTGTGACGACAAACTTTGAAAGTTACGTAATAATTTTACAATTGAAAATTTGTAGTGCCAATTGCAAACATATAAAGACTTAATACGAATACGATATTGATTTCTACTCTGAAATAGTTAATTTCTGTTTTACAAAATGGCTAACCATTGAAGTATTTCAAATTTATGAGTTTTGCTTTTTCTGGAAAAAATGTTTCGTCAGCAAGGGCCAGTGCACTACTGATACCTCTGTTTAAACTTGGAAAACCATACGTAAAAGAAATATAAACAACAGTTAGCTGTAGTAATAGCGCATCCATTAGCGTGTTTAGCTATCAATCCGACGGTGCTGGGTTCAAAGCCCGTAGGCGATTAAACTTTCTTTTTCCAAACAAATGAATGATGTGCGTTTTGGAGTGAACCCAATTTTAATTTTTCGCGTTTATTTCAAAGTTTAAATATGCTGCGAGGTATAGTATGGCCAGATTAACAAGGAGCAGAAAATCATGATTTTTATTTATTACAAACCACCACGAACTCAAAGACAATAAGTGTACTGCATCAAAGTGCTCTCCTAACACTTCTCTGTAACCCTGAAAGTTTGTCGGTTGAATTCTGTAACACTATATATTTTTCCAGTAAAATCAAATACTTGGAGTTTTTAAAACTGAGAATACCTACTCCACAAATCTTCACAAACATTTAAAGGCACGAATAAGCCAAAATAATAATTAAAATTTGAGGTGCATATTTAGCTGACGTTTATGCTACAATACTACTAAAGTTTACACGAAATTTCGCTGCTGCAGCAATAACCTGAATAAGATCGTTACTGAGAGAAGCATCTGAATGCCGACCAGACTTGGTTTAAGTGATTCTGCTGTCATCACTGTCCACGCACGCATGAACTTAGCAATTCCTAGCACAGAGTACCAACTACAGCATCACAAGTCGACCGTTCCTCTTCGTGCACAGAATGTCGCCTTTTCCTTGAATTACCCGTCCGGAATAAAATGCAGGACGGCTCCTTTTATTCTCCAACTCTTTCACTTTTTTCCCAAGAAGAAGAAAGACGGAAGGTCTAGTAGAGAAAGTTGCAGGGCAGAGGACAAAGTAACAACACAGCAGTCGGCGTAAATAAACACAAAAAGAAATGGTAATAAGAGAAGATCATCTCGAAGTACCCCAATGCTCTTCTCTTGAATTTTGAACTCTAGTCTTTACTTATCTACCTTCACTAGCTCCTTCACTAGTAATTCTGACTTATTTTCCATATTTCGTAAAATATCAAGCACTCGTCCACGAAATGTTCGTCGCATTTTCTCTGCATTATCCATGAGAAAAGTGTGTAGCATCTTTTTTTGATTAGGCATTTTATTTTTGACAGAAATTATTATTCAATTTTCCGATGATGGGACACAGAGCTCCTTCACAAAATAAACAGCCTGTCGCAAATTTTCGCAACAAATTTCGGAAGGTATACGGCAGAACACAAAATATTATCATTGAGAAAGCTAAAATACGATAAATTCATACAGGTATAAATTTTAGATATTAATATTTTGTCATTTTATTAAACATACATAAAATTGGGCTTTCTCAGTAGTGAAAGCACATGCAATGATATCTTATACAAAATTCCTTAAACTAGCTGTAAATGTCATGTTTTTAATCTAATCTGGATACGGACTCTAGATTCGCCGTGTGATCCGTTGCCTTTGAATTTCAAAATGTGCTTACTGCAATGGACAATTTAAAGAAAGCAATCGATCTTTCATGAGCACCTCTTTTGTAAAAGCAATATTTTTCGCACAATTTATAATCTCAGTTTCCGCACAGATGTGGTTTCGTGGTGTAAGTACGTCTGGCAACGTCACGCTCCTCGCTTTCTGTCGCACAATTCTGACCTTTCTCAGTCAGGTAGGTAATAGGCGAACCAAGCTAATAAGATGGTACCGCCAAAGCCGCCAGCACAGCATCGCAGCAACGATCTCTGCACATTCGCCGACACCAGCATCATACTTCGTTACAGACCTCTAATATTATCTTTTGAAGTCAACAATTTATAGTTACCAATGCCAATCGTCGAGGAAGTCCAGGACCCACGCGACGCCGTTCAGGATCTCCACGCGGAGTTCCTGAACATGACGATGAAGCTGACAGCCCTGGAGGAACTCATCAGGGACCTTCAAGGCGCGTCAGCTGCTCAGCAAGTTTTTCTAGCTAGGCAGTTTGACACAATCGCATCCAGAATCAATAAAATCGACGACTCCATCAAGAACTCATCTACAGCTTCTAACACAACACAGACACACCTCGACTCCGTAGACTTGACTCTCAGATCTATGGAAGCACAACAGCATCAACTCAGAGCCCACTTCCAGCAGCCAGCCAAACCGGAGACCTTCAGTAATCGCTGAAGGCCACCGTGCACCACAAAGTACGCCGAGGAGTACCTTAGCCGGGTAATTCAATGACGACGTTCAAACGGCAAGTAAGTTCAACTTAAGCATCCTCTCCTGCACATTCACCATTTCCATCCTCTTCTAAACCCTCGCCATTCCCACTAATGTTGCAGTCAGTTTTCATGGCTGCACCCTAGTTACTACCATTACCCACTCCCGCCCATAGGGCGGCAGCCAACAGCTTTCGGTTATTAACGCGGGTGCTATGCGGGACCGCACAACCTTCACGCTATTCCACTTTTTCTCCTACTATCCTTTTTCCTTCCGGTGGAGGAGCTTTTAGTGGGTATGGCGACGCTTGGTGAGTCCCACACTCTCAGTCCCGACTTCCATCGGGGCTGAGGTCAGTGATTAAATCATTTTCTCCTCCACTCCAAAAAAGAGGGCGTAACGACCAAGTAAAAAAGTATGAATAACAATGGAGTGTTGGCCATCTTCGCTCTTCTAAGAAGTAGGTGATATAGTAGCAAACAGTGTCAGTGTTATAATAATAATTAATAATAATGTTTATTGTCTGAATACTTCATTACAGACCTTCTAATATTATCTTTTGAAGTCAAAAGTTATAGTTACGAAATACTTTCAAAGCTATCAGTTTTTACGAAGTATAAATTACATAATATCAACTTATACACATATTGTAATTATGTTATTAGTTTTACAGTTTTGAAAATTCATAGTCTGGAATTATGTTCAGTTAACAGTTTAATTTACACTTTACTAACGTTATATAGATATCATCTACATTGTGACGCAGCTATGGCCCTAGCTTACCACGAGGAAGTTGATCGACCGACTGAGTGGCCAGTTGAAGGGATAAGGGGAGATAAGTAGACGGAGTAGGGCTCTCACTCAGGTAAACAACAGAAGCGCTATCGAGAGAGAGTGAGGTTTTTCTGGAGGTTTCCTTTCCCACCGCGAATATTCTCGATTTCACCGATAGTTACATATAAGCAAGTGGGCTCACGAAGAAGTTAGTGAGATAGTGAGTTGATGCGACATAAAGAGCTCTTCTACGAGGATGTGGTGACGACAGTTGTGACGTAAAGTGAATACTGCTACTGGAGAGATTAGAGAGATCCAACGAAGGTAGAAGAGGCTGCTTTGCGCGTCTCATTTCAGCGCTACGGAAAAGCGAAGTGACAACGAAATTTGAACTAGATCAGATTAGTGAAGTGAACATTGGATATAGTATTTTATTACTACACCTAGAAATTTAGAAAGGTAATGTTATATATGAAAACAGCTACATAACGTATATGTGTGCTTATCCTCAAATCTGTAAATGCACGTATTGATTAAATAAATGCGCAACAATTTGTCTAAGATTCGACCACTTATGGAATTTATATTGTCTGGCAATTCGTTATAAAATGTTATTTCAGGATATAAGGATCTTACTCTACGGTACACTTTTTGGCTTATGGAGCAGCACTATGTAATAAGAGAGAAGAATCAGGATATGACACTGACCGATATGCTTGCTCCGTTTGTCGAGTAAAGGTGCCAGAATTTCCAGAGTGGCCCGTAAAGTGGTCTCCGCCTGCACACGTTACGAGTACGTTTAGGAAGTGTTGGGTAGCGGTGACGAAGGGCCAGGTCATGCTTGGTGCAGTCAGCTGTGGTGTTTGGCAAGCCACAGTAATCACAACGTGGCTGCGCTGTACAGGTAGCCGCCGATTGGCCGTAACAGCAACAACGACAGAACAGATGTGGCGTATTGTGTGATTCGTCTCAATCCTTTATGACTGGCCTAAGAGAGTTAGGCCAGTCGTCAGTGCGCCAGTATAGTGCACCCTATCCAGGAACTTCGGGAGCAGCAGTGGTGTCGCTTCTCTATTGGAGGTGATCCTAGAGACCTTGGTGAGCGAAGGACACAGCGGCTGAGTTGGCACCGGACAATCCTCTCAAGGAGGAGTCAGTGGACCCCTACGACATAAAAGTGCCATAGTGGCATGTGGCATCTGACGATGGCGAAGCAGTGAACTAGGCATTGAAGCTTCGGCGTTGGAGTCAGCCGGTTGTGGCGATGGTGTGGTACTGAATAGAGAGGTGGAAGCTGCGGTTAGCAGAGCTTCTCCAGAGGCAGGTTGAGCGGCGGAGTCTTCATGATGCGATTTGCTTGGAGGATCGCAAATGGCGAGGCTAAGCCGGGAGAAACGAGGAGCTGTCTTCCTTCTTCCTATGGTGCTACATAGATGTTTGCTCTTCAAGGTGCGGCGAGCGTATGAGATCTGTGCATTAACCGATATAACAGTTGCGGAGATGATAGATCCAAAATCAGTTAACATATTCCACAAGATTTGGTTGATTATGGAATGAGGACACCACTAGTATTAAAACCCATTTCTCAATGTTTTGACCATTAATTTGAGCATGATATCTACTACCGATGGTGGTTCAAATCCGCTCAGAACTGTATAAGAATATAAAACTGCAGGAAGAACCGTGAATAATCATGCCCAAGAAAAAACGCCAGACGTGAAACAGGAGACGGCAACACGGTTTTAATAACCTAAGCAGTAGGAATGAAGATTTTGATTGGTGTTCTACACATTCTAATTGATAATGTGTCTCTGAAATACATAAAACTTAAACAGACTGCCTTTCAAAATATTTACAAAGAATTTTCTCCACCAATTTCTCACGGTGCACATAAATGAAAGTAGACATTATACTCCCTTTGATTTAAAAAACACGTGATTATGTTGGAGAATACACATATACCACAATAGAAGCATATGTATAAACAGACAATATTATCCTTTGAATATTTTAAGAGAACCGTTGTAATTATTATTTTAATACAAGTCAAATATTTAACGTACTCTAATATGAATAGTTATACGACGAAGAAAATTAATTTATGAATGCAATTGTTTTCATTCTGAAGATGTATTTTAAAGACATTATGAAGTGAAAATATTTACAGTTCGTTGGCTGTAACCTCTATCTCATGGCAATCCAGGTATCATTGAGTATGGTACCCGAAACTGTATTGGTACAGTCGAGTGTATGGAATTGTGCCGATCAATGAGCAGTGACTTTTGTTGCTAAAGAAGCATGAACCCCCAGTGTCCACCTAGTATCTTGATCTGTAGCACTCCGTTTAATCTTTTCTTAATGCATCTTTTCTCCTGAACCTGAAACTAACTTGTGTTCATACACAGTGAGTGCTAGACTTCTGACATCAAACCAATGCGAGACGTACTCATCCAGCTGCTGGTGTGGACTTCGTTGTAAAGCATACCTTCCAGCCACTCAAGTGAAATATTTCCATACTCCACTCCTATTCCTTCCGTTCAAACAGACTTGACCTTTTTTGTAGGCTAATGCATTTGTGTCGGACTCAAATCAGGAAGATACTGGCTCACCCAGGGCTGGTGTGGAACACAGACCATAAGGAGATTCTGTCAGTATTAAATAAAGAAAGATAATATAAGAAACCAGCAGTATCGGCATGTTTCCGTGCACATAAATGTAATGCTTTCTCTGAGCACCTTCTCATTATCTGCCCCTTTAAGAGGCTTGATGCATCGAAATAAATGATTCAACTATATGTAAGCATCATTGTTGTTATTATTATGATCATTTCGAGCCTAGCATTAACTTCCACAAGCCGAAAAGCAGAGTGTGTAAATTTATTTCATCAGATACATATTGTCATATGGCTTACTGACATGACATTTGACTGATGATGTGTATCTTGCATAATTATGAAGCGCTGTTAGAACCCGATACTCAGCTCATTATATACGCTCTTTATCATACGGGCATCACATTAAGGTTAGTGTGTGCTTACTAAACTATATGATGGCATGCTTCAGACTACGCTTCTTCTTCTTCTTCTTCCTACTTCACATCATTCTGTAAAGAATTCGCATTTAAAACTGCATATGTTAGTGTTTCCGTAAAGATAATCTGTGCTTATAATATCCTACTGAGGGGGACTAAATCTTAAACCGGCTTACTGGCATTTATCACAACAGCAGCGCACAGTAATGCTAGGCTTCTAGTAGTGAAGTAGCTAGGTAGTCGTACAGTTTGTGTGTTTTATGACTGGAGCCACTCCTACGGTCGTTCGAGTTGATACCTTTATGGTTTGCTAAGGAAATACCAAAGTATACTTGTAGTTAGCGCGTCCATATCTCTGAAAGAAACAAAATATGAAATTTGATAAAATGATGTATCTACATTTTTACTTTCTCTACTACGTAAAGTAAGTAGGAGAACTATTGTATTCCACCTAAAAATTCGATACCGAGATTTCACCGGAAATATATGTTTTGAGACTCCCTGAATAAAAAAGAAGCGTCTGTGTGTATCTCTGTGTCTGTGTGTGTATGCGTGTGTCTGTCTGTGAACAGCATAATTCAGAAACGAAGTCGGATAAACATCAAACTTAGTATTTAGGTTCAGTATCTTCCAGAGATGCGACACGAAGGTTTTCAAGAAAATCCTCCACCCCAGATTACTCTTTACATGCAACATTTTTTTAAAATTTTAATTTTCTCAAAAATGACTCGAACGATCTTGATTAAAATATCATATGTTTAAGATATTTTCATGACAAATAAAATGTATATCTTGAAATTTCTGGGAATGTCTCCAAAAGTATTCTTCATTGTGAACGATTTTTGCATAACTGGTAAACCATAGGAGATAGACAAAATTTTACTACACAAAAAATGTAGATCGCGTTACAATACACAATTTATGTCATATACATTTTTTTGTTGAGTGAACCATTTTCGAGATATTGCTTGTTGTTCCCTTAAATTTTTCAATGCTTTTCTCAAATGGGAATTCGTTATTCATTTTTTTGTCTTGGATATGCAAAGAGTATTAATCTGTGGCAAACAGAATGGTGCTGCGCATAGCAACCAGCTATTAAGAGATATGTCTATGCTTAAAGGCTACTGTATTTCTATAGCCCTTTCAAATACAAAACAAGGGGAACATGGTACGCCTTAAGCGATGGTCAAATATTTTTAGAACTGGTCGCTATGTGTAAAATGTAATTCTCTTTGCATGTCAAAAGATGGTTTCTGCAAATGTTTATCTCGATTAATATGAAATAGATGGAGAATAAGAGTTCGTAAAAGTAATTTGTACAAGAGTAGAGAAAGTCATGTGAGTGTAACGCATCAGACTTTTTATAATAAAATATAAAGGTAAAAGATACGGGCAAACGGAGGGAGTTCTCGAAACCGAGTTCCGCAAGTAGGCCACAACGACCCTTTTTGCTTCTATCGTGACCCCTGGGAGGGAGGATGAAAGAGACGGACGCAAGCATGTATGGGGTCCCTAACATTTCCAAATCGAACGCACCCGACACCCCCGGGCCCACCCACAAGCCATTAACCCCTGGGGTTCCCCCGAAGAGACGCCCGCCTTAGAGCTCTCAGAGGCGGGTTCTAATTGAGCAGTTCAGCAACCACAGGGAAAAAGCTCTACAGAACGCACAGCCACCACCCAGCCGCGCAACCTGCCGAACACCGTCGCCTGGTCCTACCACCAGAAAAAATATGACAAGGAAGATGATGGGTGCAGGCTATGAGTGGCAGGAAAGTCGTGATAGAAGGTGAACCACCTGAGCGTTCGCCTGCCGACCCGGGGAAACCACGATAAACCTATAGATCGGAGTAGGTGGTCATCGGGATCGAACCTGGGAGCTCCCGAATGAGAGTTGCACACGTTACCGCGGCGCCACCTCATTCGGTTATTACATAGTAAAGAAAGGCGTCTTTACGAAACGAAAGAATAAGAATAAGATATTGTCTTTACGTTGGAGTTGTTTGCTGCTACGTAAGAAAAGCCGATTTGAAGTAGTTTGTATTGAAGGAGTTGTATTATATTTCAGCTGTTGGAGAGCCAAACCTAAAATTCGTTGCGACCGCACGTATAGTACCCGGTTTCCGGTAGCTTTCGCCCCAAGTTTAAAAATATTAGCTTTGTAATTTGACTGTTTCTTTGAGTATTATACATTTGTTTGCCTCGGCTGCGTCAGTATTACTTTAGACATGAATATCTTGGCAGGGCTTGATGCGACAAGAATGTAGGATTACGCAGACTTTAAGTTTTAATTCACTCCTTTTTATTAATCCTTGACACAAATTAAATAGCACTTTACTGATATAGAGAGCTGTGAGATTTTTTTTATTAATTAATTACACTTTTTACCACGTAAAACTATTTTTCGTCTCACACGAACACATATTAAATCTCTCGAGGACGCATCTTGCATCCAGTTACTATCACTGTCTGCAGGCAACCGACTAGATTTCAACCGTCTAAACTTGTAAATTTCTGTATTTCAAGTCCCTGATTGGCTAATTCCATCCAATAGAATACCTGCATTTAACTAAAGCTTTTTCTGGTTGTTGGTTGGCCATTTTTAAAGTCACTAAAATTACATTATTGCTTCCAAGAATCACAAATAACATTTAAACTCTCAAACTAATTATTGCCTCAAGTTACCTCTTTGTTAGCAACTTTAGACCTATTTCTCACAGCTCCTACTTTATTAAATTACGTAATACATCCATATAATATTATTGAACATGTATACAATAATATAATCATATGCAACGACTGTTACATACATTTTACAAATTATTACATACACATATTGCTTCAAGGCGGGCTTTATTGAATTTACATATTATATAATTTGACTGAAATCATTTAAGTGTTAAAAACACTGCCTCAAAATGTATTCTGCAACCTTATGTTCTATTCTCATTATCCGCCTCTTTAAGAGGCTTGGTGTATCTAAATTGACTTCATTCACCCAACCTTATGTTCATCCATCTCATTCCCTCTCTCTACTTAGGCAATTACCACTACACACACACACACAGAGGGGGAGAGAGAGAGCTAGTTTCTTAATTCTTTAATTACTCGGTATTTATTATCCATTTGTAGACTTTTACAACATTTAGGTGAATTCTTGAATGTAGTTAACATTGCTTTGGCTGGATTTTCTTTTTCAGAACAGTTGTGAGCAAGTGAAGAAACCTTAGGAAGTAAACCTTTTTATTAATAAATTGAAGGTTGAATACTTAAATTTATTCTAAGAGATAACGGATGTGAAATAAGCCCACAAAAGGAAAGAAAGATAAATTTAAACTTAGCAAAATTTCCAACAATGTGGGGAACACTTTATTGAAAAATAAAGCAAGAAGAGATACAATAATTACGTTCTATAAAACGATGGCAGTGCCAGTTTTAATATATAGAATGTGAAATATGGGTAACCACAAAAACGACTGAAAGTAGAATACAAGGATGTGAAATGAAATTTCTGAGAAAAACTAAAGGATGTACAAGATTACATGAAATAAATAATACTATTACAAGAACTTGCTATAAAATCCATAAATGAAGAATTACAAGCCACAGAAAAAGTGGCTCTCACACGTACAGAGAATTCAGATTTCCAAGATTAACATTGAATTATAGACCTATAGGAAGAAGAAATATAGGCAAGCCGCGAAAGAGTTAGAAAGACTTAATATGAAGTCGGAACAGACCGATGGTCTAAACCATGGAGTGAAGAAGAAGTACGAAGAAGAAGACTAACACTACCAATCGAAGGTATATAAAAAACAAAACGATTTTTAATGAATAGGAAGTTCCAGATGAAGGAAATCTAATATCTTACATAGCCATTAATCTAAATTTAAAATAGAACCTGCAGTCGTCTTGGACTTAATTATACCGAGCAGGACGACTCGGATGGCAATATCTGTGGTTCACTTTATGAAGGTCATGGGTTCAATTCCCGCGACGACCTTCCTAACGCATGGATTTTTTGGAGGGGTTTCTGCGAGTCGCTAGGTGAATGCTGGAAAAACTTATTACATTCCCCGAATTTCCTGTCCCTCCATTTCACCTATATTCTCATTTCACCTCACCTTTCATCTGCTCGGCAGGAGAGAAAAGGATGCTCCATGTAACTCTTCGTCCCCGGAATGGGGGCGGTTTCGGAGTGCCGGGCTCCCCCAGTGGAGTGTGCAAGCCTGCAGAGGGAAGGGAAAACGGTTGCACCAGCTGACATCCAGGGAGTTTCAATCTGTAAACTTTAGGGACCCTGCACTCTACCATGTCGTGTCTTCTGGTCCGACCGCCCCTCCCTCCTGGGGGCATCCTGTCAGGAACTTAAGCATAAAAGAACTTGTAGGTCAATGTGTAAGTCTCCCTAAGAAAATTCCCTGAAATTATTGATGACAGCCAACCTTTTTAATTCCTGTTTTTTCGATTCTGTTAATAGTGGAAGCTTGAATATAACGCTCGCAGAGTATCCCTAGCATTTTTTATGCTTGAATAATTAGTTGTCACAAATGTACGCTCTACTAATTTTGTTTTTGCATCATTGCTAATTTATAAAGTTAGAAATTCTTCTTATTTAATAGATACCCTCACCTAAACTAAAGAGCTGACAGAAAAACGTTGAGGAAATATAATGATGGCAACTGACGCGGAAAGATGATTTCCAAACGCCTCCATCCAGCAGAAAATTGTAGTAGATATCAAAGCTCAGTGAAGTTAATAATGGAGAGATGTGCTTCTTGAAATGGAAATCGTTAAGTTAAAGGAAATTATGAACTAGAAGAAGCATGATATACTCCAACGGTAAACCTAGATGATTGGGGAAGAGCTCTAGTGGATGTTGCTGGAATAGTTGAGTTTATGAGCAACACTGATAAGTAAGTTACCTAATTTGTCGTTGCTATATAAGCAGTTGCATCTAAACCCTGTCTGTTAACGTAGCTATGGAAAGTATGAAAACATATGGTCTTGCAATATATAACAAGCAAATAATTACCTCGCTATTATTTCTTCTACTTTTCTTGTGTGTACTTGACTATAGTAAGTAGAAAAGATATTGTATTCTATACCGAGATTTCACTTTTGGAGACTTCCGCGCGTCTCTGTGGTCTGCCTAGCTACTGCCTGTAGCCTCCTGTTGCCCTCCACGTCATACCTTCCTTCCGGAGGAGTAGGTCACATTGCGCGACGTGTCCTTGTTGTATACCCTGTACCCTACAATTCTTATTCCATGTGCTCTGTTTTCCTCCACTGTCGTGCATAAAAAGTACCCCATTCCCCTAGATCGCCAAAGTGTTTTTTCTCCTTAAGGTTTCCACCTTCAGGTAACTAACTTTAGACTTAATCCAGCCGGTATCAATTCTCTATGTGACTGGCATGAAAAACAATTCATGCACATTAAAACTGACGATGAAGGATGTTTATAATCAATGTGAAATGAGAGGGTTTCGCTACGATTGGTACAAGAAAAGGCTAAACTAATTACAATATCATCGGCCTTCCCGTTGGAAATGGTGAACAATTATTTGCATGCGTGGTTAAACTGAACGACAGCTGCGATACTCAGATATACGAAAGCTTTCATCAGCGATATGTCTGCCACCATTTTCAACACACTTCTTCATAGGTTTTGTACAATTTGTTTGAATTATCCTCAACATGCGTAGGTTAAGAGCAGCACATGCAGCAATAATTCTTTAACGGGGATGTTCCACATCCCGTTTTTTTTTTTTTTTTTTGCATACACATAAGCTCTCACAATCCACCAAATCGCGAAATCCATAGGGTTCAGGTCTGGTGACCTTGATGGCCATTCCACAGGGCCCCTTCTCCCAATCCATTGTCCGGGAAATCCGGGAAACATTTCATCCAGCCAGTGCCGAATGAAACCTGCCTAATGATGTGGGGCTCCATCTTAAAAAACCATTCTGGATAGCCGATAACACGAAGTTCTGGTACTATTTCATCCCAACATCTTGAGATAATTTTCTCCAGTGACTTGATTCAAAGAAGAATGGACCAACAATCTTTTGCTACATAAACCACACCATACACCGCTCGCCTCTCACCGAGGCGACCCGGGATCAATCCCAGGGACCCGCATGTGAGATTTGTGGTGAACAAAGCGGCGTCTGGGCGGGTTTTCTCCGGGTTCTCCGGTTTCCCCCGCCATTCATTCCACCAACTGCTCCATTATCACCTTTCCTTTCATCCATTTCGCCTTCATTTTGTTTCATCTACTTCCTTCATCCCGTACCAGGCATCGGGCTGATCACCCATCCTGGACATTCTGTCTGCTCCATGAGAGTCTCCTCCTCCTCGACGGACCTCTTATCCCAGGCACCAGGTGTAAGTTCTACATAAGCGGAGGTTAAACAGTGAAAGGAAAGGAAGGAAGGAAGGAAGGAAGGAAGGAAGGAAGGAAGGAAGGAAGGGAGGGAGGGAGGAAGGAAGGAATGAAACCACACAATACCATCACTTTTGGAGAGTCTTGCCTTTTACTGTCGATGTAGTAGTGTGGGTTTGCTTGTGACAAATACCTAAAAATTTTGTTTGTTCACCTCCCCACATACGTAAAAATTTGCCTCGTCTGAGAACATCACTGTTTCCAGAGAAGATAGATTTTCTATTATTTTTGCGCAGGAACCAATCATACATTTCAACCCTTAGCTCGGGTCGTCTTCCGTTAGATGATGCATGATCTGCAACCTTTCAGGAGGGAATTTTGAAATGGTATGCACCGTGCTCCGGGACCCACCGATTTCCAAACTCGTGCGCCGGATTGATTTTTTGGATTAGCGTGAAACTTTGCAAGTTTATCGTTTATGAAGAGAACTTTATAGGCTATTTCCAGAAACTTCAAGATATACATTTTGTCCTATAAATATATTTAATGCGTGGTATTTTAATAAAAACCATGTCATTTTATTTTTAAAAACTCCTAACTTTAGAGAAATGTAAAGAGTAGTTTGGGGTGATGGGACTTTCTTGAAAATCTTCATGTCCCACCTTTGGTAGATACTGAGCCTGAATACCAAGTTTGGTATTTATCAGACTTTTCGTTTTTGAAATATGCTGTTCACAGACACACACACACATATACGGATGTTTTCCCAATTATGTTATTTTTTCAAGGGGTTTCAAAACATGCATTTCGGTACAATATCTGTATCAGATTTTCCAGGAATGCAATGCTTTCTTTACCCACTAAGCAGGTGATAGAGAAACTAAAAAATCACACTCCTAACCACATCAGTTCCACCAAAATAAGTTATACCAAATTCTCATTACTATTTTTCGTATAAATATACAGTTATTGCGGAAGTCAGCAATTTCGTTGTGTAACAAGCATAGAAAATAGGCAATAGGTGTGTGTGTACTTTCATTTATGTTTTAATTGTTATTAATTATTGCAGAGCAGGCGAGTCAATTGAACACTATGCGGTACTATAAGAAAGAAGAGAAATAGCGGCAAGTTGACCTGTAACTAGGTAACCAGGCCAATTCCCATGGGAATTCAGCAGCTGACAGACTGGTGCGTAGCGCCAAACTATGATGCAGTATCCCCATTTCATTGGTTAGCTTTTCATGGCTGCAATTTGAGAATTACTACACTTAGAACATAGTTCCATCAACTTGTTATCTCTAATTTGTCTTTAGGATAGATACTGGAGGGCTAGCGAGCGAATTCGTGAATAGCCCGTATATTATTTAATCATTTTATGTCGTGTTTATGCAACGTCTGCTTTCAATTAATTCCGGAATATACTGATTGTGGAAATTCAATATGCTGGAAATTGTAGAGTTGAACGGCACTACTAAAATAAGTATTTTGAGGTTAGGAATAAGAGTTTAGAGAAGCTTTATTGCTACGCTACACGTGTCAACAGTAAATCCATCACGTTAGTGTCTCCGACTGTGAAACCTGTTTGTGGCCTGTCAGATGTAAACAAAGCGCATCTTGTATAGTGCTAGTCACTGTTACTAGGTGTGTATGATTTAAAGCCTACTAGAGTATAACGAATTCCGAACACCCATATTGTTCAGTATTGGGTTTCTAAAACACAAATATTGCTGATGCCTCCTGTCAGGGCGATCAACGTTCTAACTTGAGTCACTAGATATACAGGTTGGACCATTTAAGTTGAGACTGTACAATATCTCCAAAACTAAGCATTGTAGAAAGAAATGTCTTGAATAAAAGTTGCTTGATATTATGGGGGAAAGTAAATGCCATTAGTCAGTTTTATTTGGAGGACATTGTGATGGTCATTTTAGGGTCAATTTAGTTTTTTTAAATGGGTGTCTACCTTTTTGTGTTGTTTTCTCACTTCTCATAGAAATTAAACATTTGTATAAAGCATACAATTGTCCATACACCAACGTAAATAACAACGAAAATTCTGAGTTTCCGTGCACGAAGAGAGCAATGAATGGTTGGACCATCCATGGATGGTCTTTGAGGGTCAAGTTACTTTTTGTAATTGCGAACCAATATTTTGATTTTGTTTCCTTATTCCTCATCCCAAAATAAACAGCTTTTTATAAACCATTTTCTAATGAGAAAACAACATATAAAATGTAGGTTCCCATTTAAAAAATTAAATTGACCCTAAAATGGCCATCACAGCGTCCTCCAAACAAAACACGACTAATGTCATTTTCTTTTCCTCATAATATCAAACCACTTTTATTCAGGACATTTCTTTCTAAAACGCGTTGTTTTGGAGATATTGTACACACTCAACTTAAATGGTATACCCTGTATAACCAGGGAACCGACCAGACAACCTATTTACAAAAGACACACTATTCCGATATCTTCAGTTAGCATTATAAATCGTTGTCATACCATATATATACTGTCCTGTAATATTCTTTCATCGGTGCAAAGGTTTGGCCATCGCCTTCCTTTTCCTCCATAATTGCTGATTGTCTATGACCTCGAGGTGCCTTAAGTGTTAAATTAATTATTGAACCCTGCTATGGGCCTAATTTCTAAAGCATGCTTATATCATTAACGTTGCAAATTGCTGTACGATAAAATGAACAACCTAAAGTTACGTTTCGGCGTTCTTATCTAAACCAAACAATTAAATTTCTTAGTTTTCTTCTACGCAGATCTTCTTCCTTTAGAAATAAAATCTACAAAAACAGACAACGCCTTAGCCAAAAATCTGATGTGATATATTCATATGACTTTCTCTAGCTTCTATCGTTTATTAGTGCGTATACAAATTATTCTCACAAGCTTATTTTTCTATCTACTACATTTTAATCTAGATAAACCTTTGCAGAAATAGCTACATTACACATTTCGTTATAAACACAAAGGTAACAGCAATAGTCAAATGTTTAAAACTGGACGTTATACGCTGACCTTAAAATTCCATAATGTTTCCATGCAATCGCAAGAAACATCTGAATGTTAACAGAAGTTTAAAAGAATGACCAAGCAATGATCAATTCTAACTATTAATACGGGTATATAAAAATTGCTTATGCCACAAGAAAAATGTATTTGAAATAAATTCGGTGTTTTGAAAACATCTACATTTCCTGTGTAGTACGTTTTCGTCTATCGCTTAAGGTTTGTCAGTTATACACAATTATACAAAATTCCTTCCGAATGAAGAGGATTTCACAGGTTATTTTCAGAAAATTTAAGATAAGCATTCTATTTTTCATGTAAATATCTTGAATATATGGTATTTTCATGTAAATCGTTACAGCTATTTTTGGCAAAATGTTCAATGTATAGGCTTCCCGGGGGTAAGGGGATTTTTTTTGAAAATCTTTTTGTCGCATTCTTGTAAGATACTGAACTTAAATACCAACTTTGGTATTCATCCCACTTTTCGTTTTTGAGTTATGCTCTTCACAGACACACGCGCACACACGGACCTTTTTCTAAAAATACTTTTTTTTTACTTTCCCTACTACGGATAGTAAGTAGGGGAAGTTCCATTTCACCCAAAAATTCGATATCGAGATTTTCCCGGAAAATTTTTAGAAAAAGGTCCGTGTGTGCGCGTGTGTCTGTGAAGAGTATAACTTAAAAACGAAAAGTCAGATAAATACCAAACTTGGTGTTTAGATTCAGTAGCTTCTAGAGATGCGACACGAAAATTTTCTAGAAAATCACCCCACCCCAGACTACCCTTTACATGGTAAATTTTTCGAAAAATTGGATTTTTCCAAAAATGGCTGCAAATATTTAGATTAGAATATCATATGTTTAAGATAGACTTCATGGTAAATAAAATCCCATATTCTGATAATGACCCCAAAGGTCCTCTTCATTCCGAATGGCTTTTGCATAACTGGTAAACCGTAACAAATAGACACTTTAGTACACAAAAATGAAGATCTCGTTAAAACACACAATTTATCATATGCTATTTTTTATGCGGTGAATCGTTTCCGAGATATTCCTTGTTATTCGTTTGAATTTTCCAATTCTTTTTCTTAAATGGGAATTCGTTATTCGTTTTTGTTTTAATGTCCTGGACATACAAAGAGAATGGAATGCTCCACATAGCAACCTGCTCTTAAAATATTTGACTATCGCTTAAAGTCTACCATATTCCCCTTGCATCTACAAGAAAATTAGCAATAAGATAGTTTCTGTAAACGTCTATCTCAATTAACACGAAGTATCTGGATAACAAGCTTTTGTAAAAAAAGGTTGTACAACGCTATAGAAAGTTATGTGAGTGCAACACGTCAGAGTTTTATTCAGGGGATCTCAAAGCATGTATTTCGGGTGAAATATTTGTATCGAATTTTTGGGTGCAATGCAATACCTTCTCTATCTACTATGTACGTGCTAGAGAAAGTAAACGTTGCAACTGTAAAATAAATTCAAATTTCTAGTTACTACAAAAGTAAGACCTAATAATTAATAACCTAATAATAATTAATTAAATGCTCATACAATTAGCCTAATTCATATAACTATATCTAATCTAATATTAATATAAATACAATTAATCAGTGCGTCAGTGGTGACTAAATGATCGGCGTGCACAGTTTGAACACTTGCGAATATAAAAACGGGGCGCCAATGTAAAGATACAATATATCTAATCTTCTCCATACGTGTAACAGGTGCGTATTTACGGAGGAGTTGCCGTTTGTGAATGGAAACTAACAACCCGATTATCACCAGATTCTAGTGACTTATCCCAAAATGTGGCAAAATATCAAAGTTGTACTTTAGTAACATTTCATACACTGTAATCTCTATACAAAGAGTACAGTACAGTACAGCGGTTTGTGTACTCGTACTTATTATCTACGGCCCCTTGCTCCTGTCCTCAATATGATAATTTTGTGATCTCACATTGCTGTTCCGAACCCTATATATTACATATACGTTGCGTACAGGGCCATTCATAACGAAAGTGTAGCGTTAGCATATAGTTTACGCAAAATTAAATTGATGTGGTGACGTTCAGAACGACAAACGTAACCTGTAATAATCCATTAGTATGAGAAAAATCTGATGTGTTACACTCGCATGACTTTCTCTACTCTTGTACAAACTATTTTTACAAACGCTATTTGCCATATGCTTCATGTTAATCGAGATGTTAATCTTATTGCTAATTTTCTTGTAGATGCAAGGGGAATTGGTAGGCTTTAAGCGATAGTCAAATGTTTTAACAGCTGGTTGCTATGTGGCGCATTCCATTCTCTTTATATATCCAGGACATAAAAAAATGAATAACGAATTCCCATTTGAGAAAAAGTATTGGAAAATTTAAAGGAATAACAAGCAATATCTCGAAAATGGTTCACCCAACAAAAATATGTATATGACATAAATTGTGTATTTTAACGCGATCTACATTTTTTGTGTAGTAAAATTTTGTCTATCTCTTATGGTTTACCAGTTATGCAAAAGTCTTTCACAATGAAGAATACTTTTGGAGACATTACCAGAAAATTCGAGATATACATTTCATTTGTCATGAAAATATCTTAAACATATGATATTTTAATCAAAATCGTTAGCCATTTTTGAGAAAATTAAAATTTTCGAAAAATGTTCCATGTAAAGGGTAATCTGAGGTGGGGGGATTTTCTTGAAAACCATCGTGTCGCATTTCTCGAAGATACTGAACCTAAATACCAAGTTTGGTGTTTATCCGACTGTTCATTTCTGAGTTATGCTGTTCACAGACACACAGACACACACCTACAGACACATACACACGGACATGTTTCCAAAAATGCATTTTTTGCATTCAGGGGTCTCAAAACATATATTTCCGGTGAAATCTCGGTATGGAATTTTTGGGTGGAATACAATACTTCCCATACTTACTATACGTAGTAGAGAAAGTAAAAGGCGATCTTCTGCAAGACTACAGTAAACGCGGAAAAAGAGCGTATGTGAAACATCTAAACAAACAACCTCCACAATTTATTTCTCTGGAAATGCAAATCTCTTTGTTGATTTACAGATATCGCAACCGCCCTTGTCCCATGACCAATATACAGTGAAATAAAATAGTCACTTTTATGAGATGTCAGCAGATTGAAGTGTAATTTTAGAACAGGTGTCTGACGACGTGTTAGGAAAATGTAAGTAAAACTCGCTCGTACCAGTTAAGTTCAAGGTAAAAAGGATCAAAATCGGTACAACAGCTATTGTGGTTTTTACCTAGTGAGGTAGCGCCGCGGTAAAGTGAGCGACTCCCATTCGGGAGGTCCGGTTCGATCCCCGGCCACCGTCCACTCTGACCCCTGGGTTTTTCATGGTTTCACCGGTCCGCAGGCGAATGCTGGGGTAGTTTATCTTCTGCCATGACACTCCTGCCCCTCATTCCCTGTACCCTTCACCTTCCTTGTCGCCTGTTTCTGGATTGTAGGACCAGGCGACTGTGTGGCGTCATTGTGAGACTGCTTAATTATGTCTCGCCCCGAGGGTACCGCCAGGGGTTCCGTAGCTTTCGGTGGATGCCAACGGCGTCGGATTCGTTTCACCTGGAAACGTTAGGGACCCCGACCATGCTTGCGCCTATCGTCCCCCGGATCTGATCTACCTTTGGGTCTCTCTCCTCATCCCTCCCTCCCAGAGGTCACGATAGAAGCAAACAGGGCCGTTGCCTCCTACTTTGGGTGCTCTGCCCCGGTTGCTGGGGCCCCTCCGTTCGTCCCCTTAATATTTTAGTGTGATTTTCATGATTACACAAAGGACGGAAGAAATATACGATGCCGCTGTAACACTGAATACTGGGTTTTAAATTTCAGTTCGCATTGACATTTTCCCTATATTACTTTCTTTGCTACGTACCTGCAATAAGTAAAGAAAATTCTATGTTGAGATTTCACCTAAATTGGGAGAAAAAAAAATCCGTGTGTGAGGTGTGTTTAAACAGCATAATTCAAAAACTAAAAGTCGGTTAAATACATAACTTGATATTTGTGTTCCTTCCTTCCAGGGATGCGACAGGAAGATTTTGAAGAAAGCTTCACCCAAACTATCCTTTATATTGTAATGGTGTTCTGATGATCGTTATTATTCTTTCAAACAGTTAACATGTTATGAAAGTAATGAAGCTGCCACCCAATTTAACCTCAATAGTATGTTATTTGCCTCAAAGGTACGGATTGTTATGAGAGCACAGGATTTAATTACTCAAACAAGTGAACTAACCTTTTTACTTTCTCTACTACGTATAGTAAGCAGGGGAAGTATTGTATTCCACCCAAAAATTGATACCGAGATTTCACCGGAAATACATGTTTTGAGACCCCTGAATCCAAAAAAAAAACATTTTTGGAAACATGTCCGTGTGTGTGTGTGTGTGTGTGTGTGTGTGTGTGTGTCTGTGAACAGCATAACTCAGAAACGAACAGTCGGATAAACACCAAACTTGGTATTTAGGTTCAGTATCTTCCAGAGATGCGATACGAAGGTTTTCAAGAAAGTCCCCCCACCTCAGACTACCCTTTACATGGAACATTTTTCGAAAATTTTAATTTTCTCAAAAATGGCTCTAACGATTTTGATTAAAATATCATATGTTTAGATATTGTCGTGAGAAATGAAATGTATATCTCGAATTTCCTGGGAATGTCTCCAAAAGTATTCTTCATTATGAACAACTTTTGCATAAATGGTAAACCATAAGAGATACACAAAATTTTACTACACAACAAATGTAGATCGCGTTAAAATACACAATTTATGTCGTATACAGTTTTTTTTTTGTTGAGTGAAGCTTTTCGAAATATTGCTTGCATTCCCTTAAATTTTCAGTACTTATTTTCTCAAATGGGAATTCGTTATTGATTTTTTTGTCTTGGATATGCAAAGAGTATTAATCTGTGGCAAAGAGAATGGTGCTGTACCTAGCAACCAGCTATTAAGAGATATGTATGTGCTTAAAGGCTACTGTATTTCTATATTGCCCTTGCAATTACAAAACAAGGGGAACATAGTACGCCTTAAGCGAAAGTCAAATATTTTTAGAACTGGTCGCTATGTGTAAAATGTAATTCTCTTTGCATGTCAATTATCGTTTCTGCAAATGTTTATCCAGATTAATATGAAATAGATGGAGAATAGGCGTTTGTAAAAATAGTTTGTACAAGAGTAGAGAAAGTCATGTGAGTGTAACACATCAGATTTTTATTACAGCGTTAAACAATTATATAGCTTTTAATTATGCCTGCACCTTTAACATGCATAAAGTTGTGAAATAGTTTACACGTACATAGTAGTTCTCGTTTTTCCTTTTACTTTAACTGTTGACAATAACTTTTCTTTACAACAAGCTCCCTAAATCTTTACAAAGGTTTTCTATTTGCTTCAGCTATCAATTCGACTTACGGACAAGTGTTGAATTACTATATTTCTCCCGCAAGCTAAAAAAGTTAGTAAATGGGGTAATGATTACCAAAATGTATGAGGTTAAATTTAGTCGATATACAGTATATAACATTCTTATTCGTACACATCAGGTTTTCAATAAAAAGTCACTCTCTACTTGCTTAAAAACTTGTGTTTTTCTGTGAGTCATTTATACGCGCTTGATGAATGTAATTCAAGCTAATTCCAATGAAAAGATGCATTTCAAAACCTACACCATTGCATGAAACAGCAATGTTAAAGAAGTAGCCCCCAATTTTATACAACTTTCCTATTCGTACAGTTGTTAAGAATGACCACTGCGTCGTAAACAGCTTCAACATTCACGTGATTTAAAGGTCGTTTAGGCTACTGCCGTCGCAGTTGTATACGTTCTGTCAGTAGTGGTCGAAATGGGTAAGCAAAAGGAGCTCAGTTCTGATCTGAAGCAGGTAATTATAAACTTGGCATTTGGAGGGCATTCTCTCAGAAAAATAGGAGAGACACTAAATAAACGGCATTCTACCATTCAGTACGTAGCCAAAAAATTTAGGGAGCAAGGTTCTACAAAGAATTTACCAAGAAAACCTAAAGAAAGTAAGCTGAATGCAAGAGAGGAACGTTTCATTGGAAGCCAAATCCGAGAAAAACCAAAATTAAGTATTCCTCAATACAACCATTAGCAGAAAGTGTGTCTGGAAAGAAGATGTCTGACCAAACAGTTCGTCGTGTCTTATGGAAGTATGAATACCATGGCGAACCTCCAAGGAAGAAGCCTATGTAAGTGCAGCAAACAGAAAGAAACGAGTTGTATTTGCTAAAGATTACATTCATAAGGATCAGAACTTTTTGGACAGCGTGATATGGTCAGACGAGACTAAGATAACCTCTTCGGGTCATATGGGATAAACAGAGTTTGGAGAAATGCAAATTTAGGTGATGACTACCAAAACACTCTTCCCACAGTTAAGCATGGTGGTGGTCCATTATGCTCTGGGCCTGCATGTCATCCAACAGTGTTGGTAATCTACAGTTTATTGTTGGCACTATGGAGAAATATGTGTATTTTGACATTTTAAAGAACAATGTAAAGCAGAGTGCCGAGAAAATGGGCATGGCACCTCGTTATACGTTTCAACGGGATAACGATAATAAACACAAGGCAAGATTGAACATGAATTTGTTGATATGTAATGTACCCAAACTATTACAAAGACCTCCACAGAGTCCAGACTTGAATCCAATCGAGCATCTGTGGACAGTTCTGAAGAAACGAGTCCGTAAAAGCTGAGTAACATATCAACAAGAGCTTAAAAGTGCTGCGGAAGAAGAATGGAGTAAAATCAGCCCAGAAGACTGCAAAAACCTCGTTACTTCTCTGAAGAGAAGATGTGTGGCAGTTATTAAAGCCAAAGGTTACCCAACAAAATATTAGATTATCAGTGGTGTATTTGTTATTAAAACATTACTTCTAATGTACGAATAGAAAAGTTGTACAAATATGGCCATGTTTCTTTTACAATTTTATTTAATTTAATTTGTAAGTTCATAAGTTAAACTTTAGTTAATTCCTAAAACAGCACGTGCTATACTGTTCAACATGTATGGAAAACAGTATTAATTTAACTGTGTCTTCTAATAAATCTTAAAATATTTCCTTATAAAATGAAGTGCACGATGTTATATGCTGTATATCAAATTTGGTATTTAAGTTGAGTTTCTTCCAAAGATGCGACGCGAAGATTTTCAAAAAAATTCCCTAATCCAACTATCCTTTGCATGGAACATTTTAGAATGTTTTTGTTTCGTCAAAAATGGCTATAAAAATGTTTATTAAAATACCATATACCAAAGATATATATATATGAAATTTACCTACATCTTGAATTTTCGGGGAATATCCATGAAGTCCTGTTCATTCGGAAGGAAGTTTGTACGTATAAACTTGTATAACTGGTAAAAGTTAACCGATGGACAAAAATGTACTACACAAAAATGTATAGCTCTTTAAAACACACAATTTATTTCAAAACATTTTTTGCAGCATAAGCCATTTTCCAGATATCCTATCAATGTTTCGCACTAATCAATACCTTGTCGTTGTTTTAGAGTCCTATCGACGTTCAGTTGTTTTTCGCGATTGCATGGAAAGAGCATGGAATTTTAAGGCCAGCAGTTCCTAAACGTTTGACTAGCTGTCCTCTTTGTATCTATAACGTAATGTATAATGTAGCTAATTCTAAAAAGGTATATCTCGATTAAAATGAAATAGATAGAAATATAGGCTTTCGAAAGAATAATCTATATACCACTAATAAACGACAGAGTGTTTTAACTTTGAAATTACAATTTCAGTAGTCACGTGACAAGGTTTTAAAGCACAACTAGCTGAAAATAACTTCAGCATACTGATCCATAAGAATCAAAGTATATTTCAATCAAAATGTTCAACAATTTGCGATAATTTTCACAAGTTAGTCCCCATAACTGGGTACGCTCTGACAAGCACGATGGGAACACTCTCAGTTTTACACTTTCTAGAGCAGTGTTTATACTTTGGATCCCGCGGTCAGATTTGTTTACTAACTGTTACGTCCCGAGCCGAGAAGTAAAACCACTAAATGGATCCCGGGCCGAGGAGTTCTAGTTTGTTCCTGATAATATAACCTACATTCTATATTCAAATCGCACGAGAATTATAAACGTATTCCTTCCCATAATGTAGGTTTAAGATTCCTTGATTCTAATGAATAAAGTCCCTCATATACACTTTATTAACCGAGCAGCGGTAGCGCCCGGTAACGTCTGCAGGAGGCTTCGGCTTTGACCAGTATTTTATATCACAACACTGTGAATGCCGGAGTGATTGTAGTGTAAATTAGCATTATTGTATGACAATGATTTGAGATGTTTGTTATTTATAAGCATTGTTAGGAAATAAGTTTACACGGCCTCACTGAAACTGACAATAGGAGCGGGTAACAATGTAGCGAGGGGGTGAGTTGTTTATCAATTAGAAGAGACAAACAAATGACGTCAGAGTAGCGCGCTTTTCTTTAGAAATGGAGGGAATATCTTCCCTAGAGCATATAAGTTCGTAATTTTGATTGGATATAAACATAGACGCTAATGTTGGCGCGTTTTATTAACCAATAGCAGCTCTGTTATAATGTTTAGGCATATCGGGGTGAGGGAGTATATATTCCGAGCCAGAGACGGGTAACGCGCAGTTTTACAGAATCATTCACAAGGCAAACGTCGCACAGTTCAACAGGATCATTCACGCGTTACACGTCGCACAGTTTAAGAGAATCATTCACGCGTTATACGTCGCACAGTTTTACAGAATCATTCACAAGGCAAACGTCGCGCAGTTCAACAGAATCATTCACGGGTTACACGTCGCGCAGTTCTACAGAATCTCTCGCGTCGTAAAATTAGTTAAAAGATGTGAAATACGCGAATTAATAATGTGCGGCAAATAAGTGACATTAGTTGCATTCAAAATACAACAGTTTCAGTCAGGCGTGTATCAAGAGTAATTATGTGAAATGAATAAAGTGTGACGGCAATAAAAGTGTAAAAATAAATTATTTTATCAGTGTTATCTTTTAGTAACAACTCCTTTCCGTTTACACACCCTGTTCAAGAGATTTGCTCGACTGGGTAATAATAGCTAGCCGGAGGACAAAGAACTCAATATTCAAAATAGTAAAACAATAACAGGCTCTCAGCAAATAAGATAATACGAAAGATACCGCGACAGCTTCGAACGCCAGCAACCGTCCACTCTGACACATGGGTTTTTCGTGGTTTTCCCTGCAAGTGAATGTTGTGGTAGTTTCTTCTCTCCTAAGATTTACTTTTCATCATTTTCCTTCCATTTCGTTCCTTCTCATTTTTCAGGTGTGCTTCTAGGTTTCGTGGCATATGACGGTGAAGGACAGATGGCCCGGATGCATGCTCAAAAGAAAGAGTACTCCCGATGGACACCTGAAGGTAACTTGTTCGTCGGGTCGTTCGCCTTCTCTAAGCAGCTCCAGTAATAGGACGGGCCTAAGAGCCTGGAAATGTTAGGGACTTGCGCGCGTTTCTGTGGCATGTAGCTTCCTATAGTTCCCTCACTTCATCCCTTCCTTCTGAGGGATGGAGGCTGCAATACTATGCAGGTTGCAGTGCGCGAGGTGTCCCCCTCCGTTGAGTAACGTATACTTATAACCTATATACACTTTATTATATCACAATGCGGTACCTCCTTTGTCGATAGTAATAGTATAAGGCTTACCAGTCACTGAGATTTAAAAGTAGATATGGTCATATACATTCACTAAACTGAGCGAGATGGCCCCGCGGTAACGTTCGAGGCTCACATTCGAGAAGTCCCGGGTACCATTCCTTTTGGATTGGCCGCTTTTGACTTTGGGTTTTTTTTTTTTTTGCGGCTTTTCCAGGTGGATAGCTGAACGCTAGGGTGGTTTCTGTAATTTCGCGATTTTTAATATCCCCTTTTCCTGTAATTTAATTTCATTGACACGTTTCAAGGTGAGAAGATCAGGCGAGTGGATGAGTGGCGAGACATGTGACTGTAGCCTTTGTTTTGAGGAACTGTCTGTCCCGGCATTCTGTGATGTATTCCCAACGAGACCTTTCCTTGGAGAGGGAGCTTTGTGTGGGTAGTACTGCCCGCTTCGTGATCTCATAACTCCAGACGTTAAGGACACCGTCTCGGTCCGGATCTGGTCGCCCTCTGTGTCTTTCGCTTCTCCTCGTCCTCCCCGAGAGCTCAGAAGGTACAGAGGCCCTTTATGTGCTTCCATGTTGAAATCTTCCTCCGCACCTTATCTACAGTCTCTACCTTCTTTAAAACAAGTCAGAACCAATATAAATAGAGAACATAGCTAATAGAGACATATGGATAGGTTAAAAGTGTAGGTGTTCACTAAGTCTCTGCATTGATAGGGCCCTATGTACATAGTAGGTAGAGAAGGTATTGCATTCCACCCAAAAATTTGATACCGAAATTTCACTGGAAATACATGTTTTGAGGTGGCCCTGCATTTTTGGAAACATGTCCGTTTGTGCGTCTGTGAACAGCATAACTCAGTGATTAAAAGTCCTATAAATACCAAACTTGGTATTTGAGTTTAGTATCTTCCAGAGATGCGACACGAAGATTTTTAAAAGAATTTTCATATGCTTCATGTTAATCGAGATATCGAGATGTCAATCTTATTGCTAATTTTCTTGTAGATGCATGGGGAATATGGTAGGCTTTAAGTGATAGTCAAATACTTTAGGAGCTGATTGCTATATGGAGTATTCCATTCTCTTTGCATTACCAGGACAAAAAAAGTTAATAACGAATTCCCATTTGAGAAAATGTATAAGTATTGGAAAATTTAAGGAAATAACAAGCAATATCTCGAAAATGCTTCACTCAACAACAAAAAATGTATATGACATATATTGTGTATTTTAACGCGATCTACCTTTTTTGTGTAGCAAAATTTTTGTCTATCGCTTATGGTTGACCACTTATGCAAAAGACGTTCACAATGAAGAATACTTTTGGAGACATTCCCTGAAAATTCGAGATATACATTTCATTTGTCATAAAAATATCTTAAACATATGGAATTTAATCAAAATCGTTAGAGCAATTTTTGAGAAAATTAAAATTTTCGAAAAATGTTCCATGTAAAGGATAATCTGGGGTGGGGGAATTTTCTTGAAAACCTTCGTGTCGCATCTCTGGAAGATACTGAACCTAAATACCAAGTTTGGTGTTTATCCGACTTCGTTTCTGAGTTACGCTGTTCACAGACAGACACACACACGAACATGTTTCCAAAAATGCTTTATATGCATTCAGTTCACCTCAAAATATTCATTTCCTGTGAAATCTCGGTATCAAATTTTTGGGTGGAATACAATACTTCCCTACTTACTATACGTAGTAGAGACAGTAAAAATGCTCCTATTCCAACTACCCGTTATATGGAACATTTTTCCAAAATTTTGGTTTTCTAAAAAATCGCTCTAACGATTTTGATTAAAATTCCGTATATGAAAGATATTTACATGACATTTGAAATGTATATCTTGAATTTTCTGAGAATAGCTTAGGAAGTCCTCTTCATTCAGAAGAAATTTTATATAATCTTGGTAAACATTAAACAACAGACGAAAACTTACTGAAAAAAGAATGTATTTCTCCTCAAAACACAATTTACTTCAAATATTTTTTCCAGGATATCCGTTAGTAATGGTTCGAATTGTTCAACACTTTTCAGTTCTTGTTGATTGTATGTTGTTTTTCGGGATTGTATGGAAACAGTGTGGAATTTTAAATCCAGCATACAGCTTGCAGTTCCTAAATATTTGACTATATATATTCTCATTTTATCTCTAACGAAATGTGTAATATAACTGTTTCTGTAAATGTTTATGTCGATTAAAATGAAGAAGGTAGAAAAATAAGCTGTCGTAGGAATAGTTTGCATACCCGCTAATAAATATAGAGGGTAGAGAAAGTAGTGTGAATGTAACAGGCATTTTAACCCTGGTACAAGCGGTACTGTGGATATGCGTGTTTGTAACTGATGGGACCCAACTAATGAGCACATTTCTTAGGTGTAAATGATCTCGTACGCAAAATCGATTGAAAAATACGCTACAATCACAAACATGCCATCATTGGTGAACCTTGCTCTCTAGAACGACACGAACGCAAACAGGTCAGGTCTGCATCGTCTCCGTCTCCTGCCTGTGTGTGCAACATTAACTGTAATTTACAGCCTCACTTTGACCTACATTGTTTCTAAGCCTAAAATAATCTTACTCTTGAAATTGATGTATTGTTTCACGTATGGAAAGCAAGTTTGAAGTAGGAGTTGTATTGCATTTCGACTGTTGGGGAGCGAAATGCTTGAAATAGTTACAACCGCACATATGGTGAAAAGTTTCCGGTAGCCTTCGCCCCAAGTTTAAAAATATTATTGACTTTGTAATTTGACTGTTTCTTTAAATATTATATATTTATGTTTACCTCGGCTCCGTCAGTACTTTTTTTTTAGCGACATGTTTCTCTTTGCAGGGTTGTGGTGCGATTGAAGAATGTAGGCTTACAGAGATTTTAGTTTTTACTTCACTCCTTTTATTATTAATTTTGGCACGATTTAAATAACATTTCACTTATATAGAGAGCTGTGGAGGTTCTTTAATTAATTACTTGCACTTTTTAACACGTAAAACTATTTTCGTCTCACACGAATACGTATTAAGTTTCTCGAGGACACATCTCGCATCCGGTTAGAAACACTAACTGCTACCAACACGTCCAGTTATGAGCACTGTCTATAAGCAACTGACTGGATTTCTACCTCCTAAATTTGTAAATTTCTGTATTTCAAGTCTCTGATTGGCTATTCCTAATCCAATAGAATACCTTCACTTAATTTAAGCTTTTTTCTGGTTGTTGATTGGTTATTCTATAAACTGTCATAAAAATTACATTATTGTTGCTCCAAGAATGACTAGTAGCATTATTACACTTTCTTACTCATTATTGCCTCAGGGTTACCTCATTGTTACCTCTTTGTTAGCAACTTTTAAGCTATTATTCTCACAGCTCCTACATTATTAAATTACGTAATACATTCACATAAAATTATTGAACATGTATACAATAATATAAACATATACAATGACTGTAATATACACTTTTTATATATCGTTACATACACATATTGCTTTAATTATACTGAAATCATTTAAGTGTTAAAGATGCTGCTTCACGCTTTTTACCGTCTCATAAAACAGTTGCTTTCTACTTCAGCCACCATCTTAACACTGAGGAATGGAGAAGAGGTAAGAAATGGGTATTCCTGAATCATTGCTCTCTTTTTAAGTAATTCCAGTTATTCTTTATCGAGACCCCTCTACTGAATTCCTGATAAAATCTCTTTATTACTTTCTCCACTGTTTATCTATAGTAAGTAGAGGAAGTATTGCATCCCACGCAAGAATTCAATACTGAAATTTCACCAAAATACACGTTTTGAGGTACCCGGATCCAAAAAGCATTAATAGAAAAAGGTCCTGTGTGCGTGTTAAATATCATACTTAGTATTTAAGTTCAGTATAGCGAGGATCATCAAAAAATTCCCCCATCCCAAACTACCTTCTATATTCTTTTTTTTCTCAAAAATGGCTCCAACAACTTTAATTTAAATTACTTACATGTGTTTAATATATTCGCATCATAAATAAAATGCATATCTTGAGTTTTCCGGGATTAGCCTGTGAAGTCGTCTTCGATCTGCATGTGATAGTGGTTTACTTTATATTATATTTAATTTGTTGTTGAGCCCCACTTTTGGGAGCCAATTTGCGATGGTAAATTTATAATGTTATTTGTGTATGTGTGTTTACTTCACGTGGTGATGCCATTTTGTGACGTAATTCTTTGTTAGGTTTGTAGCTCCATCTGGTGTTAGCAATTTGCAGTAGTATTAGTGTTTGTTTGAAAGAATGCTACTGTTATTTTATTTAATTTTGGTTTACTGTCCTCCGGCTAGCTATTATCCTTTTGGGTCGAGCACTTCTCTTTAAACAGGTTGTGTAAACGAAAAGGAATCTTTTATCCAAAGATAACACTGATGAAAGAATTTCTTTTATACTTTTATTGTCGAACACTTTCACTATCACATTTACACATTGATCTAGACACTCGCCAAACTGAAACTGTTATAACAACTTCTTACTGATCACTTTTAATTCACGTACTTCAATCTTTTGTATAATTAACTTTACCATACTTGAGATTTTTCATAACTCTTATACGCGTAACTTGCGAATCGATAGCCGACGTGTAATATTTCTGCTGGACTGAAGGCGACGTGTATCATACAAATATTTTCGACGAACTGACGGACTCTACCTCTAACCTAGCCTTTTATACTCATACACCCCGATATGCCTAAAGATTATAACTGAGCTGCAATTGGCTAATAAAACGCGCCAACATTAGCGTCTATTTTTATATCCAATGAAAATTATGAATACATATGCTCTAGGGAAATGTTCCAGAAGATTCTAAAGGAAAAACGCGCCAACATTACGTAACTTCCTCGTTTCCAATAATGATAAACAGCTCACCCCCTCGCTGCATTATTGCACGCTATTATTGTCAGTTTCAGTAAGGCAGTATAAACTTACTTCCCAACAATAATTACAATCAACAAACATCTCAAATCAATGTCACATAATAATGCATATTCATACTATAATCACTCTTTACATTTAAATAATTTGTGATACAAATTACTGCATCACATGACATGTTATAACTTGTAAATTGTAAGGAATAGACAATAACTTACTATAGAAAAGATGTAGATCTGTTAAATCGCACAATTTATTTAGAGTAATACTTTTATTCTGTGGCGTTAACCATTTCCTAGATACCACTTATTTTAGATTTGAATTGTCAAATACTTTATAAGCTTTCCGCTGCAAAGTCGCTATCCATTTTGTTTTCTCGTGGTGCCAATTTGAACCCGGGCGTTGTTCGTCACGTTTGAAGCCGTACCCTTTGCTTCATTATCTGCTGTTGATTCTGCTGCCAGCTGCTACCGTGGTTTGCTATGAGATATTTCTCTCAGGGAATGCGTATGCGGAGTACACCAGTTTAAATTTACTGAGAAATTTAATAGGACCTACTACTTGAGCTGTTCAAGTGAGTTGCCGACGGTTTGAAAATAAAAAATAAACTGATTATGAATCGTAGCACTCGAAACTAGAACATTTAAATTATTGTACCTGCTAACTTCTGCAGTGTCATTTTCACGGTTTGAAATAACTGTTTCCGCAATAAAAGATATTAGAAGCGTAACTTGCCGTGAGTCGCTAAGATGCTTGCGGCAAAACCCCTCGCGCCTACCGCTAAGTAACTGATAACCCAGCGCGATTTGAGGCGCTGCGAACTGCTGATCACCGTAAGACTGGAAGCCCCTAAGGCTGTAGATGAGGAAAAGAAAGGTAAGACGCTAATTTTAGCAATACACCTCTTTTATTACTTAAGCTCCGCCTACATATTACTCCCCTATCAAGATCCCTTCATATGCCTCCAATATTAAATACTCTAACCTATGCATATGTGACACTGTTACTAGGTGGTACCTCCCCGAACCTCTGAATTTCATTACCTTTCTCTTTTTCAGAATTTCTGGTATACATGACTATTCAAACGCACTGAACTCAAGCTTTAACTGCATTCCAAGAACTTTTACACTATCGCGTTTACTACTTCAGCTGTTGCTAATGACTTTGAATAACATGGCTCACTAATGACCTTTTTCTCGGAGAAATCGTTCAACTCAAGCTTATTTCATTATACATTGATTATTTATCTATCTCACTGTAATTTCCTTATTTCATTATTTATATCTTTCTGTAAATAATTACGGTATCACAAAGATAACGGAATTGCCAAGCCATCCAATAGCGACCCGTTGTTAAAACATCTGATTATCGCTAAAGCCTTCTGTATTCCCTTATTCACCTTGTACCTACAGCGAAATATGTAATAAAACCAACTCTACAAATGTTTATCTCGATTAGCATGAAGTGGGTAAAAGAATAAGCTTTTGTAAGATTAAATAATTTGTTGAAGAATGGATTAGAGAAAGTTACGTGAATGTAACACATCAGATTTTTGTAAAACTAATATTAACATAACATACATATGCTTTTTCTTTTATATGCGTTGCAATTCATAACGGTATAAGCATTGATAATAAAACATCGAAAGCAGCAAATGCTTAAATAATACGTGCCCGGCAAAGAAAATAACACGACGACCTTAAAAAAAAAAACAAGACGATCTTTTAAAGACACGAATTGCATACGTTTTTCCAATAAAGTTAATCATGTTAATCGAGATGAACCTTTGTAGAAATCTTATTGTTAATTTTGTTATAGGTGCAAGGGGAATATGGTAGGCTTTAAGCGATAATCAAATCTTTTAAGTGCTGGTTGCTATGTGGGGCATTCTATTCTCTTTGCATGTCCAGGACATAAAAAGCGAATAACGAATTCCCATTTCATAGAAAGTATTGAAAAATTTAAATAAATAACGAGGAATATCTCGGAAATGGTTCACTCGAAAAAAAAGTATACGAAATAAATTGTGTATTTTAACAAGATCTGCATTTTTTGTGTAATGAAACTTTGTCTATCTCATACGATTTACCAGTTATGCAAAAGTCATTGAAATGAAGAGGACGTTTGGGAACATTCCCAGAAAAGTCATCATATACATTTTATTTGCCTGAAAATGTCTTAAACATGTGATATTTTAATAAAAATCATTAGAGCCATTTTTGAAAGAATCAACATTTTCAAAAAATGTTCCATGTAAAGGGTAGTCAGGGATAGAGGCTCACAGACATACGGATCTTTTTCTAAAAATCATTTTTTTATTCAGGGCACCTCAAAATATATATTTCCTGTGAAATCTCGATATATAATTTTTGGGTGGAATGCAGTACTTCCCCTACTTACTGTACGTGGTAGAGAAAGTAAAAATGAAAGGCAAGAATCTTACTTTAATCAAACTTGTACCTTGTATCCACAATGACTCATATTATGACATTCAGTGCATAGTTACTATATGTACTCTTTCTGGCTGTCATAGGGATTGGCGTTTTGTAAAGAAAAGCATCTGCTTGATCAATAATCGTCTACGGTTGTGGTGGTGTACAGAGTTGTTGGCATGTATATTAAGGATTCTATCGACATTTTCAGCAGGAATTCTTTTTCCCTGCAGTTAGGTAACCACAGTAACCCAGTAGTTCCTGCTGAAAACGGTTTCATATATTGCAGTTGTTTCCTGTTGCCAGACGAGGAGGGCCCGGAAGTGACACAGGACCCGGAACTGGATGGCGACGCCACGTCTGACGGCGGTGTCCGACAGGTGGAGGTGGCACTGGGAGGCGCGGTTCAACTTCAGTGTCCTGCTGCAACCCCTGGAGGGGGATGCTGGAGTCGAGTAGGTGCCGATCGGCGTCTCCAACCCGTCGGCCCTGGACCGGACCTCTCCTTGGACCGGGTTCTCTACCAGGAGGCGGGAAACTATCGCTGTCTTGTAGGACGAAGTTCTCCCGAACTGGCAGAATGGCGGGCCGACCTGGATATACAGCTCATCGTTACTGGTAAGTATTCCTTCAGCCCATTTGTAAGCGCATTTTGCATAGCTTTATTCTGTAGATCTACTTTTAGGTAAAACCGCACGGTTTCTTAAACCTCACGCTTCTTTTGTTTCTCACTTCAAAGCACAACTTTGAGAACCACCTTAGCAGGTAGGCAGCTCTTAACCTTTTGAGTAAAGTTTGTTAAGAATCGTAGGTGGGTGAGTCTTCTCAGCCGGCGGATTGAGAAGTCATGCAGTCCCGTAAACACTGTCCACTGCATCGATTTGTATCAATTTTGGCCGAAAGGACTGCTTTGCACCACTATGCGTTCAATGACTTGCACTCATAGCGCAACAGTGTGCGCGTTTGCCTTCACTGGTGAAGGTCCCAGGTTCAAATACTTCCACTTGAGGGTACTTTTTATGTATAGTAAATTTAACCAGAACTGATAGTTTAATTATGTGAATTTCATTAAAACACAAATTGTTACTTGCTAGAATATGCCAATCCACTCATTTATTCGCAGGCGTGATTCGAACTCCGACCTTCTCTATGATTTTCCAATGTGTTAACCGCTGCGCTACCAGCATACTTACAATGAGCACCACCGTAGCTCTAATCAGCGGGCTGGTGAATTCGGTGCCAGTACCTGCATTTCACAGCATCAGTAAAACGCAGGGTGCCTAGTTACCAATCCGCAGGATGAGAAGACTCCTATGTGCGTGTGTTTCATTTTACTGGTGTAAACCATACGAATTATACAGTGACTATAATTGCCTATTTTCATAGTGTGTGCCTTTTTGTAGTATAAGGGTCTGTTGTTTGTTTGTGTTGCGATGAGAACCTTTATCAAGGTTTTTGCCTATTGTAATTTCATTATTTATGTTATTGTCGGTTATTTATTAAAGTATTGCGATTAATATTTTGTGCTCTGAGCCATTGACAACAGCCTGAGTATGTTTGTAAGACCGGCACTCCTTTCTAACAATGCAAAACAAAACATGTTTTTATTTAAAGTCGCTTTTTAATTATTTATTACTTGAGTTTCTTTCCTGCTACTGGAGTATTAAGTACATGTTTCTCCTGTAAAAATATAGAAAAATATTTATTTGTAAAATATTTCTTGCAAAAGAATGGGAAATTCAATGTCAGCTGTACTTTGTTGTTCAAATGTACTAATTTGTTGATGGGAGAGAATTGTATTCCTTAAACGTTATTAGGAACAGAATTTATTGCAATTACTTACTCTATCTAAATTGTTAATTTATATGAAATTGCATAGGCACAAGGGAATTTTTTTGCTCCATTTATATGCCACCTTTAAAATCTCGAGGGCTTTTTACCTTAGGAGCGATTGCTCATCAGCAATGATGTTCGCTTGTTTTACAGTGTGTTAACCTTTGGGATGTTATTACTCTTGGTTATTACATTAAATCCACACTCCCACTCGTACTTCCAGGCTCTAGGGAGGATAGGGAATAATCCTGCCTAAAGAAAACCTTTGTTTGGGTTTCAGCTGTGTCGATACTTGCTTTGCTAGTTCGTCAGCGTTCTAATTGCCTTCAATTCCTTTATGCCCTGGGACCCATGACAAACAAACCTTATGTTCTCAAGATTGGATAAGGCAGTAGTACATTCACCTGCCATGTAGATAACATTAAAGGTCTGTTTAAAGCCTTTAGTGTTGCCGGCTGTCTGAAAAAATTAAGATTTGGTTATATTTATACTCTCTTATAAGATTTTCTTTTGTACATTGTACAATACTTCGGCTTGAAATACCGTGGTTACCAGACCCACTGAATTGCTAAAGTTACACTCCACCTGCTGACAGTTCAAATCCCTGTCGGAGCATGATAGCATAATGCCATTTCTACCAGGGGATTTGTATGGTTCAAATGAGAACGCAGCCCATTTAGTTTTTCATAACAGATTACCTTCTTAGCTGTTTTCCAGCCTTCCTTCTTTCCTTGATGTCCGCGATGGGAACCCGAGTCCTAGAACACTCCCTCTGAGCCGGGGAAATGAGTTCTTAGAAGCTCCTCCATAGTTTCCACAGCAGAGTTAGTGAACCCCCCATCAACATTTTGAAGAGTTGCGCACAGTCAGGAGTCTGATCAATCTCCTCACAACGGTTCCTCCAAGAGTCCCTCTTGGCCTTCCTTAAATCTCTGTTATATTGAGTTAAAGCCTTTCTGTATTCAATCTATGAACCGGAATATTTTGCTTTATTAAAGAGCCTTCTTACCTCTTTCCTCTTATGTGCTAAGTCATTATTCCACCAGGGAACATCCCTACGTGAACATCTTTGTACCTAAGGACGCTGCTATTAAAGGTTGCAGTTATTGCCTCCTGAAATAGCACAGATGCTATCTCTAGGTCCGCATAACTGTCTGCTGCAATATCAATTTTGCTCTGATTCTGGCTAAGTTTTCTCTGTAAGAATACCAGTCAGTTTTCCTAGGATTTATATATGGTTCTAATTGCTGGAAAAAACCAGACAACTCAAGGCGTATGTATCTGTGGTCTGAGCAACTCATTTCACCAGATACTTGCCAATATAATTAATACCTATTGTTATGTCTAAAACTTCCTTCCTTTTGGCTGTAACAAAGGTCGGCCTGTTTCCTACGTTCATTACATCTAAGTTACTAGATACAATAAAATTGAAGAGATACTCACCTCTTTAATTGATATTAGTGCTCCCCATGAAATATATTGAGAGTTTGTATCACATCTAATGATAAGGTGGTAGCCGTCCTTTATGCATTCGGCTACCAACCCTTCAACTCCCTTTGTGGGGGAGGTCCTGGATCACCATATAAAAGGTACGCAGGCCCGAGGATAACCTCCCTCGGTTCTTCCATTTTATTATTGTAGTTTTATCATCGTCAGGTCTCTGGAACACAGATGCATAAGTGGTAGTATCTTTATTCACTGGTTTACAAGGATACAGAGCGTGGCTAGATCTACTATAAACTAGTTCTCCACCTACCTCTTTCAATCCTCTAGTATCCCTCATAGAAAACCAAGGGCCACATTAAAGCCCCTCATTAGCGCACACAAGGCAGCCCAAGTAGCCATGATGTGCTGGAGATTAATTTGTAGCACCTTCGTCTTGACATGAAGTCTTCCCTTCATCTCTACCTTCAGGAGTTGAAAGTCTAACCTTCCTAACCGCCAGAAGGCCTTGAATTTACGACTTTCCAGCCATTTAAACGAATCGCAGTCTAGTGATAAGGTCAGCATTTCCCCTTATCAGTCATCTTGCGAGTAACATGAGGCTTGCGTTTTGATTTTTCATCCTTAGCATGAAGGTTGGAATGTCAACAGTGTCAGAGACTCATACAATTGCCCTTGGTGTCTTCGGAAGGTCCTTGCCGTCCACAACCGCAACACCATTCCCTCCCAAAGATCCCCGATCGTGTGCCAGCTACTTCGTTTCTTAGTTTGCACAGGTTATCCAAAGGATCCCCTACGAAAAACTAGCATTTAGAAACTGTTGACTTGCCCCCTCCGGAGACTTGGTGTACATAGCCTTCTAGAGTTTTAATTGGATCAGTTCTGACTGTGCCTGAACCAACTTGATTTTATGGTCCACACAAAGGATGGCCGTTTTTGTTCCAGCGAAAGCTTCCTTAAAAGACATAGTCTGCTGCTGTGAGTTCCTATGTTTTTAGGTTGCTGCTGAGTAGGAGTTCTCGAGTCCAATTGAGGTCTTTTCTTCCCTCCACTGGGCTCAGTTCACCTCACTTTAGAGGTCATCTTAGCCGGAGTTTCTTCAGTCCAATTTTCCTCTTTCTTCTTCCTTTCTTTTAGGAGGTTTTGCGCTGAGCACCCAAGGGTCTCCTAGTTTTCATTCTCATCTGATTGACGCCTGACACTAAGGCCTCCTCGAGGTGTTCCGCTTCTTTCGCTGAATCGGGGAACCGGTTGACGGGCCTGTGGAGTGAACCACTTGCTTTACAACCTCTGCATCTAGATCCGAAAGTTCCATTGATAAATCTGAGGAAATTGCCTCCCCTTGTTGGGTTTGTTTTGAATTTAAATCTCGTTTCATGTTTGTTCCACGAGTAGCGGAGAAACATAAGGTCGACTGAGGCAGGGCACCAGCAAGGCCATGGTACTCAGGTAGGTCGCCTGGTATCGCTGAAGCTCCCCTGTGCCATTCATTCTTCTGCAAGGACTAAGGCATGCGTCACACATTACACTTGGGACTGGGGAGTTGATTCGCGGTCTCCGCTGAGACAACCCGCTCTGAAAGGTAAACCAATAGTCGTCTCCCAGGAATAGGTACCGGCAATCAACCACCTGCCGATGCGCCCGGTTGTCGCTAAAGGTTTTCTCCGACAATGCCGAATTACTCCGAGGCGCGAGAAGGATGGCCATAACTATTGGACTTGAAGGAGAAGGTGAGTGACGTGTAGTGAATCAGAATTGGAGTGATAAATGAAAAGTAACTAAGGGTAGGATAAAATATCTAATAGTGCGAGTGGAATAGTTAAAGTTAATGAAGTTAAAATAAGTGAAAGTGAAAGGAAATACAGTTAAGTCAGTAACAAGCATAAGAAAGTGAAGTGTATGCTTAAATATTGAAGATAAAATATTATAGCCATAGTGATTAAAGATAGAGGTTAAAAAATATAGTGATATAGAAATAGTTTGGATATTAGTTTAAGGAAACAACATGATTTTATTACAGGATATAGACAATTAAATTTATTGATAAATGATACAAAGAAATATTTATGAATATTAAGGTAAAAATGAGAAATATGTATTACGGAATTTAGAAATTTAGCAAATGGATTAAATCCCATGAACCCGCATGTGGGATTTGTGGTGGACAAAGCGGCGTCTAGGCGGGTTTTCTTCGGTCCCGCCCCACCATGTTTCATTCCACCGGTGCTCCATCATCACTTCTCTTATTATTCTTCTCTCACCTGCACTTACTATCCATTCCCTTGATGCAATCCGCGTGTGGCTAATCGCCCACTCGGTCTCTCACTCTCTGAACTGTAAGCTCACTTCCCAGAGCGTTGTCATACGTCCTAGGGAGTGAAAGTTTTCGGTTCGGGTGGGCGTTAAAGAAGGAAGGCTCTGGTCCAGTTGGCCTGTTTCCGCTATGTAGTTATTAAAGAACTAGTTAGAGTATTTAAAATAAAGTAAGGTGAAATAAATAAATTAACTAATGCACACTTGGGTTATGAGGGGTGATGGTTACCGGTATTTAACTCTGCTAGATATTCATAGTCAAAAGTTTATATTAGGCTAGAATTAAAGGAGAGTAGATGCCAAATGACAACCAGTTGGAAGACCTGCTGACTTCCAGCAACTGAAGTAATAGTGGTAAGTGAAGTAATATTATTAGAATTAATTGTTTTAATGCACGTTTTATTTTGTTTTATTATTCTTAATTGTTTTACTTTAGTCTAATGGATTAAGAACATATCAGTAATAGTGTGCATAGAAACAAATGATCTAAAGTATTGATTAATAAGCGATAAATTTGGAATATGCGTCCTGATTCAGCCAACAGGGTGCCAGGATGATATATTACACGTTTATTTTATTTTTATTAGGCATTCATGAGGGAGGGATTTAAACTTATATTTAGAACAAGATTATGAATACTTAATAGTATAGCCTGTTTCAATCTACTCTCATAACATTAGCTTGATAAAAGTGTAATTGTCTTTATAAAGTGCATTTTTTTGTTTTACTACTAAAGGATTGCAAAAAGCTAAATTGAGCTCATTATTAATTTTTGCACACCTATAACCTCATACTTTCTCTACAACGTACATAGCAGGTAGAGAAGGTATTGCATTCCACCCAAAAATTCATTGCCGAGATTTCAACGAAATACATGTTTTGAGCGCCTGAATCCAAAAATAGCATTTTTAATTTCTCTACTACGTATAGTAAGTAGGGGAACTATTGTATTCCACCCAAAAATTCGATACCGAGATTTCGACGGAAATATATGTTTTGAGACCCCCTGAATCCAAAAAAAGCATTTTTGGAAACATGTCCGTGTGTGTTTGTGTGCCTGTGTGTGTGTCTGTGAACAGCATAACTCAGAAACGAACAGTCGGATAAACACCAAACTTGGTATTTAGGTTCAGTATTTTCCAGAGATGCGACACGAAGGTTTTCAAGAAAATCCCTCCACCCCAGATTACCCTTTACATGGAACATTTTTTGAAAATTTTAATTTTCTCAAAAATGGCTGAAACGATTTTGATTAAAATATGATATGTTTAATATATTTTCATGGCAAATAAAATGTATATTTTGAATTTTCTGGGAATGTCTCCAAAAGTATTCTTCATTGTGAACGACTTTTGCATACTGGTAAACCATAAGAGATAGACAACATTTTACTACACAAAAAAATGTGGATCGCGTTAAAATACACAATTTATGTCATATACATTTTTGTTGAGTGAACCATTTTCGAGATATTGCTTGTTATTCCCTTAAATTTTTCAATACTTATTTTCTCAAATGGGAATTCGTTATTCATTTTTTGTCTTGGACATGCAAAGAGTATTAATCTGTAGCAAAGCGAATGGTGCTGCACCTAGCAACCAGTTATTAAGAGTAATGTCTAGACTTAAAGGCTACTGTATTTCTATATTGCTCTTGTAAATATATATTCCCCAAACATCTACACGAAAATTAGCAATAAGATAGAGTCTGCAAATATTTATCTCGATTAACATGAAGTAGATGGAGAATAAGCGTTTGTAAAAATAGCTTGTACAAGAGTACAGAAAGTCATGTGAGTGTAACACATCAGATCTTTACAAAAACGTTCTGTGTGTCTGTGAAATGCAGAACTAAGTAACGAAAATTCGGATAAGTACCAAACTAGGTATTTAAGTTCGGTACCTTCCAAGGGCCCGACACGAAGGTTTACAAGAAATCCCCCACCCCAACAACACTTAGCATGGAACGTTTTCAGAATATTTTTATTTTCTAAAAAATTGCTAACGATTTTGATTAAAATATCACATACAAAAGACATTTTCATGACAAATAATATGTATATCTTAATTTTTCTAGGATAGCCTATGAAGTCGCTTCATTCGGAAGGAATTTTCTATACTCTTGTATAGCTCGTTAAGTGATAGACGAAAACATACTACACAATAAATGTAGATCTATTTAAAACACAATTTATTTCAAATAAATCTTTTTGTGGCATAAGCAATTTTTGAGAGTAAAGGTTGGAATTGTGCTTTACTTTAAATACCTGTTAACATTCAGTTGTTTCTCATGATTGTAAACAGTGTGGAATTTTAAGGCCAGTATATAGCGTCCAGTTCTTAAACATTTGACTGTCGATGTTCCCCTTGTGTCTACAACAAAGTGTTTAATGTAGCTATTTCTGCAAAGGTTTATTTGGATTAAAATACACTAGGTAAAAAATAAGCTTTAGTAAGCATAGTTGTTAACTACTAATACTGGTAGAGGGTAGAGGAAGTCATTTGAATGTATCGCATCAGATTTTTTAAAATCAAATGTTGCATCTTTTTGCGCATTTCTGGTTTATGCTTCTTTTGTGGTCCATCTTAGACCTTTATTTTGAAAAGGAAGCCTGGTTCTTATCACAATCTGGTGACAAAACTTTTATATACCACTGTTCCCGACGCAGAATACAGCTTTCTCTTACTCAGGTTTCAACCAAAGTAAAGCATTGATAAAGAAACATACACGTATCAGGTACTTTATACTTGTATATGGGTTTCATGGTCGCAAAAAGACACGTGGTTCACTAGCCTGAAAAATAATGGCACAAAGTGGACTCAATTAGCATTTTTGTTCGAATATGCGTAATTTAATCAATATTCATGAGGGACCTTAATTGCGTTCGCATAAAATTGCAATATTGCGCATCCACGGCAACAACATGCGTTTCAGGGGTGTAATTTTAGCAACTGATATGTTTACACAAAGTTTTTGTTTCCTAAAAGCTCACGTATGTTTTACAGTTTTGCTATCATAATAAAAAAGATCAGCTTTCTTCTCCAAATAATACGACAGGTTAAAGAATTAACGTTATTTTCAAGTTATAGCAAGCGAGATTCTATAACTTCCTAAATCGCGTATATTTCACAATGTAGCGTTAATTAAATGCTCATCGGTACAAACAATTAAAACCACTTATCTATCATGAATACAGATTTCAAAATCCTTAACTCGGCATTTCTTTGAGGCAATATTTTTAACACTTAAATGATTTCAGTCAAATTATATAATAAAAAATATAATAACAGCCCGCCGTAAAGCAATTTGTGTATGTAACATATATAAAAATTGTATATTACAGTCATTGTATATGTTTATATTATTGTATTCATGTGTAATATTGTTATGTGAATGTATTACGTAATTTAATAATGTAGGAGCTGTGAGAATAATACGTTAAAAGTTGCTAACAATGAGGTAACACTGAGGTAGCCCTGAGACAATAATGAATTTGAAAGTTTAACAATACTACTTGCGATTCTTGGAAGTAGTAATGTAATTTTAGTGACAGTCTATAAAATAGCCAATCAACAACCAGAAAAAGCTTTAGTTAAATGAAGATATTCTATTGGACTAGGATTAGCGAATCAGAAACTAAAATGAAGCAAAATTTACAAATTCAGATGCTAGTTGGTTGTAGACAGTGTTCCTAACCGGACGCGAGATGCGTCTTCTAGTAATTTAATACGTATTCGTGTGAGACGAAAATAGTTTACATGTTAAAAAGTGCAAGTAAATAATAAAAGAATCTCACAGCTCTCTATATCAGTGAAGCGTTATTTAAATTGTGTCAAGGATGAATAAATGTAGTGAAGTAGAAATTATAATCTGTGTAAGCCTACATTCCTACTCCCTGCAAATAAATCCATGTCTCTAACAATACTGACGCAGCCGAGGCAAACATAAATATATAATATTTAAAGAAACAGTCAAATTACAAAGTTAATATTTTGTAAACCTACGAAACGAAGGCTACCGGAAACCATACGTGCGATTGCAACTACTTCAAGTTCGGCTCCCCAATAGTTGAACTACAATACAACTCCTACTTCAAATTGGCTTTCCATACGTGAAACAACAACCTACTTCATCTTAAAACATTTTTAAAACATGATTTAAACACCGAAGCGTTTTAAAGCAAACAAGTCAATGAAAGATGCAAAGCAACAAACGTAAATTTGGAGAAAAGTCTGTAGAAATGACTGCTTCAAAGAGCTCTCCACTTATGACATCCATGCAGACTTGTGCTGAGATTTTATACGAAAAGTAAAGTGGTACACACACTTTTGTTATTATTTCATAGTTTAGAACAGAAAAAATTACTGCGTACCTAATCCAGAAGTCAAATACCATCTAATTCTTCCTTAAAATGTTAAGGAATGCACCATTCATAGAGTTTGTATGATTTGCATCATTCCCTTGTTTAATAAACTATAGACATTTCCGTGGAGGAACCTGTCTTTTCCTAGAGACCAACATCGGTAATAAATAATTTCGGTTGATCATCGGTCACATAAACCTTGAAAAATCTTCTATTCAAGCCTTACTGTTCCGTTCTCGAAGATCTTACATGCATATACTCCTGGCTCTTTCCAGGGGTCTCCTCCTATTGGTCTGTACACCACTGTGTGTTTTGTCAGTTTTTTACTTTCTCTACTACGTATAGTAAGTAGGGGAAGTATTGTATTCCACCCAAAAATTCGATACCGAGATTTCACAGCAGATGTCCTGAGGTCCACTGAATGCATATAAAGCATTTTTGGAAACGTCCGTATGTGTGTCTGTGTGTGTGTCTGTGTCTGTGAACACCATATCTCAGAAACGAACAGTCGGATAAACACCAAACTTGGTATTTAGCTTCCGTATCTTTCAGAGATGCGACACGAAGGTTTTCAAGAAAATCTCCCCACCCCAGATTACCCTTTACATGGAAAATTTTTCGAAAATTTTAATTATCTCAAAAATGGCTCTAACGATTTTGAATAAAATACCATACGTTTAAGAGATTTTTATGGCAAATGAATTGTATATCTCGAATTTTCTGGGAATGTCTCCAAAAGTATTCTTTATTGTGAACGACTTTTGCATAACTGGTAAACCATAAGAGATAGACAAACTTTTACTACACAAAAAATGTAGATCGTGTAAAGTACACAAGTTATGTCATATACATTTCTTTTGTTGAGTGAACCATTTTCAAGATATTGCTTGTTATTCCCTTAAATGTTCCAATACTTGTACTTTTTCTCAAATGGGAATTAGTTATTCATGTTTTTGTCCTGGTAATGCAAAGAGAATGGAATACTCCACATAGCAACCAGCTCTTAAAATATTTGACTATAGCTTAAAGCCTACCAATTCCCCTTGCATCTACAAGAAAATTAGCAATAAGATTAACATCTCGATTAACACGAGGCATATGGAGAATAAGCGTTTGTAAAAATAGTTTGTACAAGAGTAGAGAAAGTCATGTGAGTGTAACACATCATACTTTTTTGTTTTAATTACATTTAACTGCATTGGTCTTATAGGCCGCCTTTCCTTTGGAATTTATTGCCTATTGGAATGGCGCTCACTCGTATTCTCTTGTCGTTGGGTTTCTTGCACTTATTGGGTTTTAATCATTAGATCAACAACACATTCACACTTCCAGACTCTGGGAAGGATAGGCAATCTTGACAAGAGAAAACGTCCCACCCCCAACTGGGAATCGAACCCGGTCCCCATGCTGTTAGTCTTTATTCCATATCGTTTGACCCTTTTCTCTACGCTGTAACAGGTAAAGGTACTGACGAACGAAGGGGCACCGCCGCATGCCAACCGACCCCTTGTGCTTCTACGCTGACCCTTGTGAGGGATGGGGGGAAAGACCCGAAGGGCGACCAGATCTGGATGACGACGGGCGCAAGCATTGACGGGGTCCCTAATGTTTCCAGATTGAACACATCCGACGCCGCGGACCTAGCACCTAACCTCCGGTGTCCCCGAAGGAGCGCTTGCCGGATAGCACCCAGAGGCGGATCCTCTTTACTTTGAGCAGTCACTGGAACGACCTCAGGAAGAAGCCTCTGCAAAGTGCATAGTTACCCCCCCAGCCTCAACCCATACATAGTAGAGAATGTAAAAATATAACAGTAACTATTAAAACCTTTATTAAGAAAACCCTTCAATTATGGACATTCCATCTAGATTAGCGTGTTGTGATACCCAAAAAATTTTATGCGATATATTCACACACTATCTCTATCCTCTATCATTTAGTAGTGGGTACACAAACCATTTCAGTAATGCTTATTTTTCAATCCACTAATTTTAATCTCAATAAACCTTTTCAGAAGTAACTACATTACACATTCCGCTACAGACACAAAGGGAACAGCAATAGTCAAATGTTTATGAACTGGACGCCATACGCTGCCTTAAAATTTCGTACTGTTTCCATGCAATCGCGAAAAACAACTGGATATTGAAAAGTCTTCAAAGAATGAGCAAGCACGGAACAATATTCGAACCTTTAATAACGGATATCTCAGAAATGGCCTATGCCACAAAAAATTATTCTTAGTAAACTGTGTGTTTTAAAGTCATCTACACTTTTGTGCGGTACGTTTTCGTCTATCGCTTAACGTTTAGCGGTTGTACAACATTCTTCAAAATGTCTTCCAACAGAAGTGGACTTCACAGGTTATTCCCGGAAAATACAATATATACATTTATTTGCCATGTAAGATTCTTTAATATGTTGTACTTTTAATCAAAATTGTTAGAGCCATTGTTAAGAAAATAAAAAAATTCGAAAAACGTTTCATGTAACGGTAGTTGGGGACGGGGAATTTTCTTTAAAATCTTCGTGTCGCATCCTTGGAAAGTACTGATATTTATTCGACTTTTGGTTTTTGACTTAGGCTGTTCATAGACACAGACACGTGGACCTTTTTTTAAAATCTGATGTGTTACACTCATATTACTTTCTCTACTCTTGTACAAACTATTTTTACAAACGCTTATTCTCCATCTCCTTCATGTTAATCGAGATATCGAGATGTTAATCTTATTGCTAATTTTCTTGTAGGTGCAAGGGGAATTGGTAGGCTTTAAGCGATAGTCAAATATTTTAAGAGCTGGTTGCTATGTGGCGCATTCCATTCTCTTTGCATTACCAGGACAAAAACAAATCAATAACGAATTTCTATTTGAGAAAAAGTATAAGTATTGGACAATTTAAGGGAATAAATAATAAGCAATATCTCGAAAATGGTACACTCAAAAAAATGTATATGACATAAATTGCGTATTTTAACGCGATCTACGATTTTTGTGTAGTAAAATTTTGTCTTATCTCTTATGGTTTACCAGTTATGCAAAAGTTGTTCACAATGAAGAATACTTTTGGAAACATTCCCAGAAAATTCAAGATATACACTTTATTTGTCATGAAAGTATCTTAAATATATGGTATTTTAATCAAAATCGTTTGAGCCATTTTTGAGAAAATTAAATTATTCGAAAAATGTTCCATGTAAAGGGTAATCTGGGGTGGGGGAATTTTCCTAAAGACCTTCGTGTCGCATCTCTGGAAGATACTGAACCTAAATACCAAGTTTGTTGTTTATCTGACTGTTCGTTTCTGAGTTATACTGTTCACAGACAGACACACAGACACACACACACATGTTTCCAAAAATTTATTTTTTGGGATTCAGGGGGCCTCAAAACATATATTTACGGTGAAATCTCGGTATCGAATTTTTGGATGGAATACAATACTTCCCCTACTTACTATACGTAGTAGCAAAATAAAAATTTAAAGGAAAATTCCGCTTCAATAACTAAATTATACCAACAACTGCAGTGAAACAAAAGTAGGTGTGTATGAGAATTTGGAAGATGAGTAATTAGGCTGGAGCTAATCCAAACAGACACCACCGCCCAACAAAGGCATTCAAAGGTACTTTACAACAAAAGCGAGTGAGGATTAGCTGTGAATGGAAAGAGAGATGATCTGTTAGGAGCACACAAGTACCAAGGGATGGATATAGACGAACTGAATGATCCACGAAGCTCAGAATGGAAAGATTATTATCTGAAACTGCATTGAAATTTAGCTGGAGTTGTTCCTGGACGGAATGAAGATGGAGTCTACCGCAGCGAGCCTCAAACTTTGGTCCATGTTCTCAATCGACTTATTCAGTAGTGTCATAAAGTGAGAATAGGACTCTTCTCTGAAACTTATGAGGTGCACTAAGGAATTAAATTGATATCGGTGGAGAAAGTAGAATTCTGCTAATCCAAAGGTTAACATGCTTCTGGGAAGCCTCTTCAGTACACGTGGAGTGAAACGTGATATCGGTTACAGGAGTGATAAGATGACAGGTAGCGTCATCACATCGCTCTGCGGCGACATTAAGTCCCTGTGTATCGAGAGTAGGATCACAGGTGTGATGGGAGTATAATCAAGTTAGCTCCTCATCACACCACTCCACTGCCATTTTAAATCACTATATATCGAGAGTAGGATCACAGAGGTGATGGGAGTATAATCAAGTTAGCTGCTCATCACACCACTCCACTGCCATTTTAAATCACTATATATCGAGAGTAGGATCACAGGTGTGATGGGAGTATAATCAAGTTAGCTCCTCATCACACCACTCCACTGCCATTTAAAATCACTATATATCATGAGTAGGATCACAGGTGTGATGGGAGTATAATCAAGTTAGCTCCTCATCACACCACTCCACTGCCATTTTAAATCACTATATATCATGAGTAGGACCACAGGTGTGATGGGAGTATAATCAAGTTAGCTCCTCATCACACCACTCCACTGCCATTTTAAATCACTATATATCTAGAGTAGGATCACAGGTGTGATGGGAGTATAATCAAGTTAGCTCCTCATCACACCACTCCACTGTCATTTTAAATCACTGTATATCGAGAGTAGGATCACATGGGTGATGGGAGTATAATCAGATTTAGCTCCTCATCACAGCACTCCACTACCATTTTAAATCACTGTATATCGAGAGTAGGATCACATGGGTGATGGGAGTATAATCAGAGTTAGCTCCTCATCACAGCACTCCACTGTCATTTTAAATCACTGTATATCGAGAGTAGGATCACAGGGGTGATGGGAGTATAATCAGAGTTAGCTCCTCATCACAGCACTCCACTACCATTTTAAATCACTGTATATCGAGAGCAGGATCACATAGGTGATGGGATATGATCACAGTAAGCTCCTCATCACAGCACTCTACTACCATTTTAAATCACTGTATATCGAGAGTAGGTTCACAGGGGTGATGGGATATAATCACAGTAAGCTCCTCATCACAGCACTCTACTACCATTTTAAATCACTGTATATCGAGAGTAGGATCACATAGGTGATGGGAGTATAATCAGAGTTAGCTCCTCATCACAGCACTCCACTACCATTTTAAATCACTGTATATCGAGAGCAGGATCACATAGGTGATGGGATATAATCACAGTAAGCTCCTCATCACAGCACTCTACTACCATTTTAAATCACTGTATATCGAGAGTAGGTTCACAGGGGTGATGGGAGTATAATCACAGTAAGCTCCTCATCACAGCACTCCTCTGCTATTTTAAAACACTGTATATCGAGTGTAGCCTCACATAGATAATGGAGATATAATCACAGTTCGCTCTTCAATACAGCAATTCCTCTGCTATTTTAGAACACTGTATATCGAGTGTAGCCTCACATAGATAATGGTCGATATAATCACAGTTCGCTCTTCAATACAGCACTCCTCTGCTATTTTAGAACACTGTATATCGAGTGTAGCCTCACATAGATAATGGAGATATAATCACAGTTCGCTCTTCAATACAGCACTCCTCTGCTATTTTAGAACACTGTATATCGAGTGTAGCCTCACACAGATAATGGAGATATAATCACAGTTCGCTCTTCAATACAGCACTCCTCTGCTATTTTAGAACACTGTATATCGAGTGTAGCCTCACATAGATAATGGAGATATAATCACAGTTCGCTCTTCAATACAGCACTCCTCTGCTATTCTAAATCACTCTATATGCAGTGTAGAATCACATAGATAATGGGGATATAATCACAGTTCGCTCTTTAATACAGCACTCCTCTACTATTTTAAATCACTGTGTATTGAGTGTAGGATCACATGGGTAATGGGGATATAATCACAGTTCGCTCCTCAATACAGCACTCCACTGCTATTTTGAATCACTTTATATCGAGTGTAGGTTCACATGGGTGATGGGGATATAATCAGACTTAGCTCCTCAATACAGCACTCCACTGCTATTTTGAATCACTGTATATCAAGTGTAGGTTCACATGGGTGATGGGGATATAATCAGACTTAGCTCCTCAATACATCACTGCTCTGCTATTTTAAAACACTGTGTATGGAGAGTAGGATCACAGGGGTGATGGCAGTATAATCACAGTTAGCTCCTCATCACAGCACTCTTCTGCTATTTTGAAACACTGTGTATGGAGAGTACAATCACAGAGGTGATGGGGATATAATCACATGTACTTTATTTTCTTGAACCTACGCTCATTGCTGTAGTGTGAAACATCAGCGACTAATGCATCGCTGATGTTTTACGTGCACCAATGAATATATCACTTCAGCCAATAAAAACAAAGAAATCGTTTCACTCCATGTGATGATAACCGTACCTGAGATGCACAGGCAGCTGCATGTTAACCTTCAGAATAGCATAATAATGATGGCAATGGATAGAAGCATAAGTTTATCCACTGATTCTCGCCATCGGATAGGAAACAGATAATCACCGAATTAGTTGTAGGACATCAACAGGGGGAACAGAACCATTTTAAACGTTCTCTACTACACCAGGTGAGTCAGCTGTCCCTAGGTATTCGTATCTATGCAACCCAAAGTTTATAGTTTAGTGTGATAACATTGGCCCTTTTAGCAAACAAACTGTTACTGTAGCTCTATTCGGTACTATACGCATCCAGCATTATGGTTAAAGGCCTGAAGGAGAACCAAGGAGCTGCAAAAGGATTAAACAAAGCGGTTCTTTATGGATATGATGCTTGCAAGGAGGTAGAGGAATGTTCTCCCAAAGAGTGGGGCAGAATGAGATAGCCGAGTGGGTTAGCTGCTGGAATGTGGTGAAGCAAAGGTTAGCTTCGTAGGTTCGAATCTAATTGAAACATCATACAGTTTTGGTTCTGTTTTTTCCTTGTGTTTATTTTCTGTATTTTAGTATACTAATTTATTTATATTTGTTATTTGCTGCCCTGTGAGCCAAAGACACAACAATTACAACCAGATAATTGTGTATCATATTTACCGTAATAATCTGTACCGTATCTGTGTTGTAAACCGTGTTACGTAGTTAGCTTTTATTCTTTTGGGCGGTTAATGATAACACTAAATCTAACAGCTTTTGTTGCATGTTTAAACCTTATGTTTCACTTCTACTGACAAAGGAATTGTAAATGTGCTAAGTTCACGGGTAAACAGAATAATAAATTGTTAAAGAGCTTGGATTTCATCAACGTAAATGTTCAAAATGACGACCCCCTTCATCACTGCATATTTGTGTACGTTGCCGGAGAGATCTTCTGGCATGCTGTAACATGCGAGTGTAATCTGCCTACATTCTTCACGTATGAGTGCCAGTAGCTTTGGGCTCTGCGGTGGAAAACATGGCGATTATTCTATTTTGTACACACTGATGTTATCAAAAATGTTATTTGTATAAAAATATCAAATTATAGGCCCAAAGAGAAAAAAACAAAAGGTAATAAAAAGATTTGAACCCAAACAGATGTGGCACAGTGCCAACGCAACCATGATAATACCATTCGGCTAATGCTACCTTGTGATCTTAGGTTCCTATATGAATTAGTAATCATAGAACTAGACACCAACTCGAATTTTCACACGCTTTTTGCAGCTTCATACAGTGTTTTGAGCTCGGTTTGGTAGTTTTAACTCAAATAAAGAAACTGCATCAGTCATAGTTACTGTATGAACTGAAATATCCCATAACTGAAGCAAAGTTATCTACCTACTACTTAGCATTTTTGACAAGGCTGTACAACATTGATTAATGGCTTAAATCCAATTGGTCGCACTGGTAGATCTGCAATTTTGTTTTCAAATGGTTTTGTCAACCGATACATGTGACAGGTTGTTCCTTCGGGGGCATTTCAAAGGGATGCACAAAAGTATGCTAAAGAATAAAAGTTTGTAAAATTGGCTAAAAGTGCTACTCTAGCTCTCAGTGTCAGAGTGGGACGTTTTTTGCATCGACATACATAACGTTTGCATTGTGTCCCGTAAAACACTTATGCACTGAGTTATCTATCCCTCCCCTATAAAGTGTTATGCAAATCAGCCATTAGAAGGCATTCAAGAAAGATGTAAGTCAAATATGTCGCTTAGCACGTTGCATAAATTACCTGGTAGTAAGTAGAGGAAGTATTGCATTCCACCCAAAAATTCGATACCGAATTTCACCTGAAATACATCTTTAAGATGCCCTGAATCCAAATAACCAATTTTTGGAAACATGTCCGTGTGTGAGTTTGACTGTAAACAGCATAACTCAAAAAGAAAATGTCGTATAAATACCAAACTTAACATTTACGTTTAGCATCTTTCAAAGATGCAACACGAAGATCTTAAAGAAAATCCCCCCACCTCAGACTTCTCTTTCCATGGAACATTTTTGAAAACTTTCAATTTTCTCAAAAACAGTTCTAACGATTTTGATTAAAATGTCATATGTTTTAGATGTGCTATAGCAAATGAAATGTATATCGTGAACTTTCTGGGAATGTCGCCATAAGTCCTCTTCATTCTGAATGAATTCTGCATAACTGGTAAACCGTAAGGGTTAGACAAAACTTTCCTATACAGAAAATGTTAAAACACAATTTATGTCATATACTTTGCTTTTTATCGAATAAACCATTTCCGAGATATTCCTTGTTATTTGTTTGAATTTTCCAACACTTATACTTATGGGAATTCGTTATTCGTTTTTTATGTCCTGGACATGTAAAAACAATGGAATGCTTCACATTGTAACCATCTCTTAAAAGATTTGACTATCCCTTCAAGCCTACCATATTCCCCTTGCACCTACAAGAAAATTAGCAATAAGATTAACATATCGATTAACATGAAGCATATGGAGAATAAGCGTTTGTAAAAATAGTTTGTGCAAGAGTAGAGAAAGTCATGTGAGTGCAACACATCAATGTTTTTAAATAAAGATATAAACTTTTGTTTATTACGGTTTTAGGGCCTAGCCTGTGAGGGGGAGAAACAATCAAAACATTCTTTATAGATTAATCTATTTCCTTCTATGCATTTAGATATAGCCATTTTAGCCATAGCAGATTTTAATAATTTAAGTCATATAAAAACATTGAAAAATTAGTTAACTCCTTAAATTTGCAAATGTTGCTTGTTAAGTATTATTATTATTATTATTATTATTATTATTATTATTATTATTATTATTATTTGTACTACTACTGCCGACGTCACTTATGTATTATATTGCATATACATTATAGCGACAGCTGATTGCTGAAACATATTAACAACAAATTGCAAATTTTAGCGACAAAAAGGGAACATTTCATTCTTAATAATTACGGAGAATTGTTCCAAAATCGAGAGTATTACACTATTTATAACGAAATTTATTAATTCACTAATTTTCCGGTTTGTGTTTATGGATTCGCACAGTGGTTCTACCGCAACTCAGACTCCCCAAAACAAACGCTATACATTGTAAGAACTAACAGAAAACATCAGGAGAGAAATTCGCTCAATTTCAGATATTTAAACTGTCGAGTGTGAAAGAAAATTTTCTGAGAAGATGCCAGAGGATAGAGGACAACGTTTCCAACATCTCTTGTGATAAGGAATGTGCTTATTATTGTTGTAATTGTAACTAATGAGAACTCGAGGAGATTGCGGGGATTATGTGACAGTTTCGGCGGGAGTCAAAGCAGCGGCGGCTAGCGCGCGAGCAGCCGTACGATGGCCACAGTGTGAAGGAAAAGCACTGTTACTATGGCACTATTTATATTTTGAGCCTTGGCAACCCTGAATGTTGTAGGTGCCATCTGACGTTTCCATTGGAAAGTTTGACATTTTTTACCACAATCTACTTCAAACATTTGGTCAATAGAGCGTCATTTGTTTTGTTTGCACTAACTTGAAAATTTGTGTCAACAAAAACATGGAATTAACTCGTGAAAATGTTCGTGCAATGATTTATTACGACTTTCGACGTGGATTATCAAAACAAGAGTGCATCGATTAACTAACTTCCACATTTGGCGACGAAGCTCCATGTTTGCCACTGTGAAACGCTGGTATATAATCGTGCCCGCCGTTCGCTCAATGATGAAGTTCGTGAAGGTCGTCCAAAATCAGTTGTTGTGCCAGAAAACATTGATGCTGTGCAAAACCTAATAATAAAAGATCGTCATGTGACATATTGTGAGATTAAGGCAACCCTAGGCATTAGTTCCACTAGCATATATAAAATATTGCATGATTATTTAGCCGTGAAAAAAGTTTGCACTCGTTGGATCCCACATAATTTGACGCATCTGAAAAAGATGCTCGTGTCGACTGGTGTACAAAAATTCTCAAGAAATACAATGGCGGTGCCTCAAAAGACGCATATAAGATTGTAACAGGTGATGAATCATGGATCTATGCATATGAGCTGGAATGTAAACAGCAGTTGACTGTATGGGTGTTTCAAGATGAAGCAAATCCAACAAAAGTGTTCGTACTCGAAGCACTTCGAAGCAAATGGTCGCCTGTTTTTTGAGCAAAACTGGCCATGTGGCAACAGTGCTTTAAGAGGAACGCAAAACGGTCAATGCCGAATAGTACACAACCATTTGTTTGTCGGAAGTCTTCGGTGAAGTATGGAAAATCAACAAGTACCGTAGAATAGTTCTTCATCAAGACAGTGCACACACATCTCGTCTAACAACAGAGCATTTGAAGGCTCAAGAAATAGAATTGATGCGTCATCCGCCATACAGTCTTGAATTGGCACCCAATGACTTCTTCTTGATCCCGAACATCAAGAATAAATTGCATGGACAACGATTTTCGTTGGCAGTAGAAGCCGTTGATGCCTTCAAAAACCATATTTTGGAGGTGCCTCAAGAAGACTGGAATAAATGCTTTGACAAATGGTTCAAACGGATGCAAACGTGTATTGATCATAAAGGAGAACATTTTGAAAAACAATAAAGCAGTTTTCAATCAGAAATTACTTTGTTTTAATTATTAGGCTCAAAATATAAATAGTGCCCCTCCTATAAAGCTACGTGCTGGGTTGTGCCATTAGTCATCTGCCTCGGGCTAACACGTCCTATGAGATGGGTAATACAGTGATTTTTAAATGACACCTTTAGTACGCTTTACCGTTACAATTGTTATTTATTTGCTGGAGTCCAACGAAACGAAGTACTAAATTATGTTACGTCAAGCCAAGCTATTACCAAGTAATCTGAATAAACATTTTCCTATTACCGACGATACTTTCACGCTATTAACATAGCTTACTGCATGATCAAAGAACACTGAACACTAGCAAGCACATGTGTTGACTATATGAGGGCCACGGACTGAGTTCTTGGAATTCTCATCCCGAGCAAATGCTGGATGAACGTGGCGCGTCGGCACACTCCTTTTTTACTTCAATTGGACTCCGCCCCCCGTTTAGTGATTTCTATCCTAATACTGACACGTTATTCTTTTCCGTGTTGCTACAACTACCTGCAATAGCTGGCTAATTCTTAGAACCTCTACTGTATGCGTACCTATCTGTAGTTGAGAACCCTTGCCGTGAGCTTTGCTAATATCTGACCCAAGCGTTCATTATCAACATTAAACATTCCCTTCCTTATTTCTATATTATTATGCTTTGCTATTTCTAAATCACTTGTATATGTATGTACTTTATTTATTTATTTATTTATTTATTCGCGTTTAACAATTAGCCCATATACACATCTTTTGGGAAAGGGCCTCTTGCAAGCAAAGGGATCTGGATTTTGCAGTCCCGGTTAGTGTTCCGCGAAGGATCAACCTACTGGCTGTGTCCACTGGTTTTTTTTCACGTTTCTCTCTCTTTGGCTATCGTGATCCATCTGCTGCTGAAATTCCTCCTCAGTTCTCTGCCTTCCGACATTTCTCCCCCTTCCGATGTTCCCCTGACCAATCCTGGGGTCTCAAGAAGTCACTCTGTGTGTCCATCTGTTGTACAGGGTTATTCATAAATCAATGTCACATTTCGAAAGTTTGTTGTGAAATAAGCACTTGACATAACACTGTGAATGATATACAAAAGGAAAGGCAATCTTTGAAAGTTTGTTTGATATACCTTAGAAGTGTTGAATGTGTGTACCTCTGGTACACGTAAGACATCCAGGCGGTAGTCCAATTCCGCTCACCCCCGCACCAGCATGTCACGCCGATCGTTGCTATCGCTGCTGCAATGTGATCTTGGAGGTCCTTCAAATTAGCAGGAAGTGGTGGAAAGAACACCCTATTCTTCACATATCACTAGAGAAAGAAATCACATGATGTTAAATCCGGGGATCGGGGCGGCCACCGAAACAATGCGACGTCATTGTCAGCATTTTATCCAATCCAACGTCACGGTAAGTACAGGTTCAGGTATGCGTGCACGAGTCGATGGAAGTGGGGTGGGGCCCCGTCCTGTTGGAAAATGAAGTCACCTTGCCTGTCATTTGTAGCATAAGCCATTGTTCTAATATGTTCAGATAAGTGATGCCAGTCACTGTGGATTCGGCAAAGAAAAAGGTCCCGTAAACCTTGTCCTTTGGCAGTGCGCAAAACTCATTGAGTCACGCACATGTTCGATTGTCACATGTGGGTGTTCGGTTCCCCAAATGCGCACGTTGTGATGGTTCACTTTCCCGGACAAGCAAAACGTTGCTTCGTGGCTGAAGACGAGTCTGTCACCAAAATCATCATCTGCCATTGTAGCCTGCATGTCGATGGCAAATTGTGTGTGAAAATCTTTGTCACCATCTGTGATCGCCTGCAGGAGTTCCAGTTTGCACGGTTTCACCTTTAGTTGCTTGCGAAGAATCCATCACACAGTCACTGAGACATTCCCAGCTGCAGACTTGCATGATTTGTCAGTTTCTGAGGGGTGCATGTAAACAACTCGTGAACGCCTCCAACAGTGGCGTCTGACGGTCCCGGCCTTCCGGTCGTAGGTGGACACAGACAACCAGTGCACTCAAACGTTTCATACCACCTCTTGATGGCCCTGCGATCTGGCGCATCCTTGTGAAAACGAGTGCGAAATCGCCGCAGAACAGTCACAGTAACCTCTGTTTTCGCAAATTCTCTCGTTACCTGCAAACGCCATTTTGTAGACTGCTGCAGCCTAGCGGTCAACCGCGTCACCACAACATGCACGCTTCATGTGAGACAAACTTGGAGAGCTTCTGTTTCCATAGGTACATGATTTGGACTCGCACGTCTCGTACATCACGCACAAGATGTTTTCCAAATGTGACACTGACTTATGAATAACCCTGTACTTCAACTTTTATTATTTGTCACTTTCTGATTTTTCCTTATCTACCAGCGGGGTGAGGAAAGCCCATTATACTAATTTCCGGCTTTAAATGACAGTCTCATCACACTCTCTTTTTCTTGCGTTTTTGGGGGGGAGGGGTTCATCGCGAATAGGATAGGATTTAAACATGGCTTAGAAAGGAGAAGTTAGGAGGGGTTCCGCTGTTGCACACCCGTTAGTGCGCGGTAGGATAGCTGCCAGCTTATTGCCCTGGCAGTGGAGTAAGGAATGACCGGATGACGACCATGACCGAGGCCCTGGTCGCCACACACGGGGAGGTTCGTGGAGAGGAATTGGTAAGGATTAAGGCGTGGTTGTCGTTTATTTAATTAAGTGTGATTGCTAGTGTTCCAGTGTGACCTCTGTGCACATGGTGCTTGGTTTTATCGGCGGTTGTTTCGTGGTGGATTGGTGGCCATCAGAACATGTGGCTCGATGAAGTTGCGTATTAGGTCGTAAGCTTCATCGAGCTTCTGGTGCTTTTCCTGCAGTTGTTGGAATTGCTTTTTGATGTCGGCGTAGATGTGGTTCTTGAGTTGACTGAAATGTTCGGCCATGTTTTTACAATCGTTTCGGTGATGTGTAGTGATATCTATCTGTAGTGCTGTGATTGAGGTCTCCAGAGCGCCCAGTCGGTCAGAAGTCTTGTGGGCGGTCTCTGGAGGTGTTGTTTCTTGTATAGTTCTGTATATTTTTGTGAGAATTCTTGAAGCGGCTGTGAGTTGTCTGTTGGTGTCTCGCTGCTTGGCTTCCATGGCAGCGAGACGTTTGGAGGCCAATGTCTTGATTGCGTCGAGGCGTCGGCTGACGTTGGTTTCTGAGGTCACTGCTACTGATGTCTGGTTCAGTGATTGTAGTAACTGCTCGATAGCCTCGAGTGCGTTGGTGGTTGTGGTGCTCCCTTGTTGAGGCTCGGTGGCTGGCCGAGCGGGCCTTGAAGGCTGGTGTCTCGGCGGTGGCGTAGGGCCTTCAAGGGCCAATAAAGGCCGCGGGAAAAGCTCGCATACAGCCTGCCCGGTGCAATGGTCCGTCCTGCCACAGGTGGCGCAGAACCTTCGACGATGTGCTAGGTTGTGCTGCTGGCAGGCGGACGTCAGTAATGTGGAAATCCCTTGCCTACTTGTTCTGCTTGACAGTGAAAGTAACTGTGGTGGTTTGCGACTGTGATAGAAGTGTTTTTGTGTGCTGCATTATGCAAAGAGTGAATTCATTGCTTCATTGCAGTGTGAATTTTGTTGTAAGTTCAACAAGAAGCCACCTCGTCATAAAAAGTTTACGATTGATACAATAAATTCGTAGAAGAAGGTTGCGTATGCAAACGGAAAAACACAAGTCGTCCTCGCATAACAAATGGTGCTCATTTTTTAACTGTAAAATAAAATTTTTAACTTTTCTCTATTCGGTGATGTACCGCACGTGTCTCCATCTATTGTCGTTCATTAGAAATAAATATTTAAAGTCTGTTCCTTCTTTTTGAATAATCCTGTATTTATTACCGGTGCTGGAAAGAAGGGAAAGCCTATAAAATCATATGGAGGATAAGTGATAGTTAATGTTCATAGGTAATTTAGCGAAGAATTTTCGCCTTGAAATGTGGAAAACCAACAATTTCGGTGACGAGTACAATCGAAAGAACTGCTGTAGCTACAGTTGTATTCTTTCGCACTATTAAAAGGGTTCTAAAAGAATAAAATAAAGCCCAAGCAAGCGATAGCCTTCTGGAGACCCCGGGGAAAAAAGTCCCAATAGAGTATCTAAAAACACAGACATCGACTCGTCTTGTGCCGCGGCGATTAGAAGAATGATTTATTCCTTGTATAAGACCTGAGGCAGTATTTTAACACTTAATTAATTGCAGTCAAATTATATAATATGTAAATTCAATTGCCTTGAAGCAATATGTGTATGTAATAATTTGTAAAATGTATGTAACAGTCATTGCATATGTTTATATTATTGTATCCATGAGTAATAATGTTATGTGAATATACTACGTAATTTAATGATGTAGGAGCTGTGAGAATAATAGGTTAAAAGTTGCTAACAATGAGGTAACCTTGAGGCAATAATGAGTTTGAGAGTTTAAATGTTATGTGTTTGGAGCAACAACAATGTAATTTTAGTGACAGTTTATAAAATAGCCAATCAACAACCAGAAAAACCTTTAGTTAAATGCAGGTATTCTATTGGAGTAAAAAAAGCCAATCAGAGACTTGAAATACAGAAATTTACAAGTTTAGACGGTAACTGGACAGTGTTTGTAACTGGATGCGAGATGTGTCCTCGAGAGATTTAATACGTATTCGTGCGAAACGAAAAATAAGTTTACGTGTTAAAAAGTGTAATTAATTGATTAAAGAATCTCACAGCTCTCTATATCAGTGAAGTGTTATTTAAATCGTATCAAGTAGTAATAAAAAGGAGCGAATTAAACTTAAAATCTGTGTAAACCTACATTCTTGTCGCAATGTCTCTAACAATAATACTGACGCAGCCGAGGCAAACATAAATATTTGATACTTAAAGAAACAGTTTAATTACAAAGTTAATATTTTTTTAAACTTGGGGCAAAGGCCACCTAAAAAATACATTTGGGGCGAAGGCTACCGGAAACTGCTTACTATACATGTTGTTGCAACTACTACAAGTTCGGCTCACCAACAGTTGAAATGCGATACAACTTCTTCAATACAAACTACTTCAAATCGGTTTTTTATACGTAGCAGCAAACAACGTAAAGAACAATACGAACTACTTCAAATTGACGCCCAAAAAGTGGTGCAAATAACGTAACAACAACAATTCTACTTCAGACCGATTTTCTGCCTAGTTTAGAATATATAAATAAGGCATTAAAAGAAAATCTGTTTGACGGAAGCATAAATACTCTAAGAAAAATTTTGAGGAAAACAAATTTCAGGTTTGTAAAAAACGCAAACGGGAGATAAGGCCAGTGCTTTATAATTTTACATACAGGATATTCAGCAGGTTATATTCCCATCGCCCTCCTGAGTTTTAAATCGAGATCTAGCATAGACTACCACAAAGAAATGGACAGTAAAACTTTTAAGCACTGGTTTATTAACCAGTTATTGCCAAATATTCCCTCCAACAGTTTCATTGTTCTCGATAATGTTTGCTATCACTCTATAAAAATAAACAAGGCTCCTCCCTTAAATCAGAAATACAATCCTGGCTCTGTAATAACAGCATCGAATTTCTTCCATGCACTACTAAAGTTGTATTATATGAACTTATAAAGTTGAAAAAAGATCGTCTCAAACTTTATGAAATAGATCACATAGGAGGAGAGCATGTACCGTCGTACGATTAGCGCTGTATCATTGCGACTTAAACGGGAATAAAGCTGATATGGGCCCAGAAACGATTTTGCAAAGCACGGTGTATTATTTAAGAGCAGCAAGGTAAAGGAACTGTTTGATTGTGCAGTGCAAAAAGTGTCAATGGAAAACTGGAAAAAAGCGTGCGAACATGTGCAAAAACTTGAACAGTTTTATTGGGACAAGGGCGGTTTAACAGATGAGACTAGTGATCGATTTGTAATAAACTTCGAAGACTCGGACAATAAGTGCAAAGAGCATTTGCCATTATCCAATATAGAACAGGAGGAGGAATACTAACACTAGTCTGCATTATATCGGATGACTGAAAACTAATAAGTGATTCTGACTCAATTTTATATGCTGATTTCAGAACTGCTTTTAGTTTTTTTCTAACACGTACAGTTGTTTCACAATTTCACTTCAAAGATATAGAGGTATAAAGATATTGCTTCTGCCACCACACATAAAATTAGGCTTGATGAAGCAATTTGTAACGGCTCTACCACAGGATGGACCCTGCTTTGAGTACCTTTCCAAGAAATTTCCCTTCATTACACAGGACAAATTAAAGGCTGCAATTTTTGTTGGTCCTCAAATAAAGAAATTGATGAAGCATGAAGATTTTGAGAAGGCAATGAATGTGAGAGAAATAGAAGCATGGACCGCCTTCCGATCAGTTACTGAAAACTTCTTAAGCGATAACAAAGATCCTAATTACAAGGCTATTGTCGAAACAATGTTAGAAAATTTCAAGAAGATGGGTTGTAACATGAGTGTAAAGTTGCATTTTCTGCATTCACATATCGACCACTTTCCAGAAAATATGGGACGTTATAGTGAAGAGCAGGGTGAACGTTTTCACCAAGATATTAAGGAAATGGAGAGGAGGTGCCAGGGGAGATGGAATGAAACTATGATGGCCGACTACTGTTGGATGTTGAGGAGGAACAGTCATTTTTAAGGATCTGCAAGGAAGTCAAAGAAGAGAAAATTTGAAAAAAAACATTAAATGAAACACTTTTAAATAAATTAGGGGAGTTCTTGAGAATATTCTTAAAATGTTTCTTGAATAAAAACTTACCATGTGTGAAATGATATTTGGATACCTTTCTGCGCTCATTAGTAAAATTGTCAAAACATTACTTCTTATTTTGTGTAAAAACCTGACGTGATTGAAAAAAATGGCAGTTGTTTCTGGAATTAGCATAAAAACTTGATTCAATAACACCTACTTTTAATAAATCATCTGACAAAAAGTTTGAAAATGCATACTTACGTAATCGTCAAACGGCCAGGAATCTGCCACTGGCCCTTCTTGTAATAAACTTCGAAGACTCGGACAATAAGTGCAAAGAGCATTTGCCATTATCCAATATAGAACAGGAGGAGGAATACTAACACTAGTCTGCATTATATCGGATGACTGAAAACTAATAAGTGATTCTGACTCAATTTTATATGCTGATTTCAGAACTGCTTTTAGTTTTTTTCTAACACGTACAGTTGTTTCACAATTTCACTTCAAAGATATAGAGGTATAAAGATATTGCTTCTGCCACCACACATAAAATTAGGCTTGATGAAGCAATTTGTAACGGCTCTACCACAGGATGGACCCTGCTTTGAGTACCTTTCCAAGAAATTTCCCTTCATTACACAGGACAAATTAAAGGCTGCAATTTTTGTTGGTCCTCAAATAAAGAAATTGATGAAGCATGAAGATTTTGAGAAGGCAATGAATGTGAGAGAAATAGAAGCATGGACCGCCTTCCGATCAGTTACTGAAAACTTCTTAAGCGATAACAAAGATCCTAATTACAAGGCTATTGTCGAAACAATGTTAGAAAATTTCAAGAAGATGGGTTGTAACATGAGTGTAAAGTTGCATTTTCTGCATTCACATATCGACCACTTTCCAGAAAATATGGGACGTTATAGTGAAGAGCAGGGTGAACGTTTTCACCAAGATATTAAGGAAATGGAGAGGAGGTGCCAGGGGAGATGGAATGAAACTATGATGGCCGACTACTGTTGGATGTTGAGGAGGAACAGTCATTTTTAAGGATCTGCAAGGAAGTCAAAGAAGAGAAAATTTGAAAAAAAACATTAAATGAAACACTTTTAAATAAATTAGGGGAGTTCTTGAGAATATTCTTAAAATGTTTCTTGAATAAAAACTTACCATGTGTGAAATGATATTTGGATACCTTTCTGCGCTCATTAGTAAAATTGTCAAAACATTACTTCTTATTTTGTGTAAAAACCTGACGTGATTGAAAAAAATGGCAGTTGTTTCTGGAATTAGCATAAAAACTTGATTCAATAACACCTACTTTTAATAAATCATCTGACAAAAAGTTTGAAAATGCATACTTACGTAATCGTCAAACGGCCAGGAATCTGCCACTGGCCCTTCTTGTTCTTTTAAATTCATTTCTGTTCTGCCCCACTAGCCGACCGACCACGAAGTATGACAGCGACAGATAGAGCGGGTGAATATTCTCTTTTTCTTCCTACAAAACGAGTGACTACTTAAAGTACATATACTCATAATGTGTTCTGCCCATCTCATTTTAGGTTGTTTTATGTGGTCGCAGCGTGCTTTAAACGTGTCCTCCTCTTTATTTCTTGATTCTGCATTCCATCTCTCAGTGTTATACCCAAGATGTTCCTTTCCATTTTCCTTTGGCAGATATCTATTGCGTGCCTCTTTTTTTAACTCCACGTTTGTAAGGTATAAGGTGTATTGTCTGAGCTTTCAGATTTATATTGTAGGATTTGTCTAAGAGTATAAAGTTTAGTAACCAGACTTTTAGACGTTGCTGTGCTATTACTTAGTCCATCGTGCCCTTTAAGGAAATGATTTACCTAAGTATGCAGCTTCTTGTACGTATTCTAGAAGTTTGTTGCTGTTTGTCATCAACTTAGTCTCCGTATGACTCATTTTTAGGCCTATACCGCTTAACTCGGATTCCTTAGCTCTGTAATATGCGCCATCAATGCCTCTGGCTTGTAGTTATGAGTGCTATGCCGTCAGCAAATCTCAGTTGGGATAGTTTTCTCCCGCTATGCATATAGTCTGCATATATAGTCTTTATAGTCTTCTAGACTATAAAGAGTTTGGGGGATATTGGATATCCTTATCTTACTCCTCTTCGTAGTTTGAACTCCTTTCCTTGTTTGTATAATGTGTTCTCGATATAGCGTTTGAGTATAATTTCGCCAAGATCCTGACGTATTTCTCTTCTGTTCCCTCGTTTTTTGTGCTGCTATTAATGGGACATGTTCTACAGTGTCGAATGCCTTTGCGAAATCAATAAATGCTAAATACAAGTCCTGGCTGTACTCTTGTTACTTTCTCTACTACGTATAGTAAGTAGGGGAAGTATTGTATTCCATCCAAAGATTCGATACCGATATTTCACCGTAAATATATGTTTTGAGGTCCCCTGAATCCAAAAATAAACCTTTTTGGAAACCTGTACGTGTGTGTGTCTGTGAACACCATAACTCAGAAACGAACAGTCGGATAAACACCAAACTTGGTGTTTAGGTTCAGTATCTTCCAGAGATGCGACACGAAGGTTTTCAAGAAAATCCTCTCACACCAGATTACCCTTTACATGGAACATTTTTCTAAAATTTTAATTTTCTCAAAATGGCTCAAACGATTTGGATTAAAATATAATATGTTTAAGATATTTTCATGACAAATGAAATGTATATCTCGAATTATCTGGGAATGTCTCCAAAAGCATTCTTCATTGTGAAAGACTTTTTCATAACTGGTAAACCGTAAGATATAGAACAAAATTTTACTACACAAAAAATGTAGATCGCGTAAAAATATACAATTTAGGTCATATACATTTTTTTTTGTTTTTTGTTGAGTGAACCATTTTGGAGATATTGCTTGTTATTCCCTTAAATTTTCCAATACTTATACTTTTTCTCAAATGGAAATTCGTTATTCATTTTTATGTCCTGATAATGCAAAGGGAATGGAATACTCCACATAGCAATCAGCTCTTAAAACATTTGTCTATAGCTTAAAGCCTACCAATTCCCCTTGCATCTACAAGAAAATTAGCAATAAGATTAACATCTCGATATCTCGATTAACATGAAGCATATGGAGAATAAGCGTTTATAAAAATAGTTGTACAAGAGTAGAGAAAGTCATGTGAGTGTAACACATCAGATTTTGTTTTTTCTATTAGCTGTGTTATCACTTGTGAGTGGTCAGTGGTCAAGTATCCTGCTTGTTCATCTGCCTGGTTCTCTTCCAGAATACGATCTATGCACTTGATAATTTTGGAGTAATTTATGTATACATCAAGATTATTGGTTGGTAAATGTTTATATATTCTTTGTTCCTTTTTGTGAAGTAAATTGCACCCATTGGATGGTTATGTCTACCATCGGTAATATTTGTTGAATAGATATGTCTCGGTGTTCACCATTTCTTCTCCCCTTAGCTTTAGTTCGTATATAATTTTGTCTTCTCCTGGTGACTTGTCTACTCTCGCTCCTGGAATAGCTGCTCTGACGTCGCAGCTCAGTATTGGAGGCACTGTCTGGATTTCATCTATAAGTATTTCACTGAACTGTGAAAGTCTAGTATTCGCTGTTGGTAGTATGCTGCAGTATATATGTTCATAGAACGTTTTACCTGATTCTACTAAGTATTTTCCGTCAGGGGCGCATTTTCCTGCGTTAGTTTGTAGTTGTTTTATCAGTTGTTTGCCTTAGGTTAATTCTTTTTTTAATGTTTGTTATAGATGTTTCCTTCCCATTTCTTGCAAATCTCGTCTGCTTTGTATTGCTGTAAATCTTTTCTTATAGCTCATTTTGTGATTTTATTATTCAGTATCAATTACTAGCCGATCCTACCTATGCTGCATAGGTGCCTATTTAGTTTTGCACTAATAATAAAGTACAGAAGTTGAATATATATTTATTGATTCATTCAAAATTAAACAAATGTGTTTCTGTTTTAACTGGTTTCATTAAACGTTAAGTACTTCGCTTAAAAGGAGAACTGCCTTGGGTGTTTTCTGGGTCTAGGTGCACAAAGGATTCTCGATGATACGACCGCAGATTTTATTTTGTATCCATCCATTTACATCCATATGTAAAGAATTATATAATCTTAACATATATAACTTGTAACTGTTATGCAATGCATTATATTTGTTTAATTTCTAAAGTTAAATCCACGCATTACACATTCCTGTTACAAATTTTTAAACTTGTGTTAAATTCCCCCAAACCACCGTTTACATTATGTACAAACTAACAGAGTGCAAGTCGCAGCGAATAAAAAGTATTACTAGTATGTGCTGGGCCCATTCTAGAACATGTACACGTATGAAGTATTCCCCAGAGAAATAATTTTTTTTACAGAAGGAATTAACACAAGTATTTAGTACACCTCCTCAGAATAAAACCACTCGTCTACTTGCAGCTGAATATCAATAAATATATTTATTGAAACTTTATCACCATTAACTAAGAAAATTACACTTGCCATATTCTCAATAAAAAAATTTAAGTTATGTCCTTCTTGTACCATGTTTGTAAATTTAATAACATTTCAAAGTACCAAAACATGTATGAGCCCGCTCTAGTAAAGTATAATTTAATCGCTCCACACATAAGAAATTGAATTTAGAAAGTTAGTTACGACCAGAATACAATGTAAGTAATTTTGACAAATCCGAGAGAGTGTGGAGTCGGTCGCTTCCAAGATACAGAGCGCGGAAAAGTCTTTCCCAATTGGTAGTACGAAACGAAGTCTTTCTGCTTCTCTTTGTCGTTGGCTCACCCTCGAGGCACACACGGAGGTACGTCACGTGGGATGACGTTGCCGCGACGATAGCGCCTTCTATCTTGGCTGCCAGCGCGCTCCTGGTGAGAGCTGAGGAAATGTCTTCCAGACGGTAACGAGGCTTGTTACACTGGCTGCTTCACTGAATATAGCAGGGGCCAAAACTTATTGTTGAACTCCAAGCCGTTAATACACCACCTCTGCAGCTTGGGGTACATGAGCCATAAATGGCTCAAACTGAATGTGATATTACAATATATCACCTACGTCATACTTTTAGTTACACTAAGTACTATGTTAAACTGTTAGTTTGTTTAGAAAACAGTTTCCGCATTTAGCCGCTCTAAGCCCACACATTTAGAAAACATCGTAATTGTAGCTTTTTTTTACTTTCTCTACCACGCGCCTAGTAGGTAGAGAAGCCACTGCATTCCATCCAAATAATGAAACCGAGGTTTCACCGGAAAATACATATTTTCAGGCCCTTTGAATCCCCAAGGAATAGTATTATTAGAGAAGTGTGTGTGTGTGTGTGTGTGTGTGTGTGTTTGTGTGTGTGTGTGAACAGCATAACTCAAAAATGAAAACTCATAAATACCGAAATTGTTATGAATACATCTTCCAAATCTGCAACATGAAAATTTTCAAGAAACTCCCTCTACCCAAACTATCCTTTTCATTGGAAAGCCTTCGAAATTTTTAATTTTCTCAAAAGTTGCTCTTAAATTTTGTATTAAAATCCCATTTATTTAAGATATTTATAAATAAAATTCATCTTGAATTTTCTGGGAATAGCTTGTAAGTCCTCTTCGTTCGGAAACAACTTTTTATTATTTTGCATAATGGGTAATCATTAAGAAATAGATACAAATATATGACATAAAAATGTAGAGCTCTTTAAAACACACAACTTATTCCCAGTGATCTTTTCTATGTTAACAGCATTTTCCGAGATATTTGTTGTTATTGGTTTGAACATTTCAATACTTCATTTTAGTGCTGCTGCTATCCAATAGTTTCTCGCGATATCATGGCAAGAATATGGAATTTCAAGGCCACCATACAGCCACTCGCTTCTAAATATCTTGACAATCGATTCGGTTACCTCTGTCCCCCATGTACCTACAACGACATTTGTAATGAGACTTTCTAACGGAAGTATTTATTCAGATGTTTATCTCGATTAACACTAAGCAGGTATAAGCATAAGCTTCCCTAAGAACAGTTTGATTATGTAGCCTATACAAATAAACGATATTGGGTATAGACACTCATGTGAGTGTAATATATCATATTCTTACTTTCTCTCCTACGTTTATAGTAGATACAACAGGTATTGCATTCAAAAAAATATTCTATTCCAAAACTTCACCGTAAATATATGTTCTGAGGGTCCTGAATTCGAAAAGCATTTATAGAAAAGGCCCTGTGTGTGTATGTGTGATGCGAGACGAAGATTTTTAAGACAATCTCCCCACAATTCCCTACCCTTTACAAGAACAATTTTCGTAATTTTTTGTTTTCTCAAAATGGATCTAACGGTTTTGATTAAAATGCCGTGTATTAAAGATATTTACATCACAAATAAAATGTATATTTTGAATTTTCTGGGAGTAGCCTTTGAAGACCTCTTCATTCGGAAGGAACCTCTTATAGTCTTGTATAACGGGTAAACGTTAAGCGATGGACGAAAACCTACTGCACAAGAAAGGTAGATCCCTTAAAACATGCAATTTATTTCAAATAACTCTTGTAGTATCAGCCATGTCTGGGATATCCGTTTCGAAGTGTTCAATAATCAGTCATTCTTTTAAATTCCTGTCGATTTTCAGTTGTTTCTCGCGATGTCATGGAAATAGTAAGGAATTTTAAGGCCAGCGTATAGTGTCTAGTTCTAAAATATTTGACTGTCACTATTCGCTTTGTATCTATAGCGAAATGTATAATTCAGCTATTTTCGGAAAGGTTTATCTGGATTAAAATATAATTTGTATACCCCTAATAAGCGATAGAGGATAGAAAAAAGCATCCGAATTTGAGCTTAGTATAGAAACATAAAGGAATTATTGTACAGGCATTTCTAATTTTCATTGGTTTAAGAGAAAAAAAAAATTACACATGGTATCGAATTTTTTTTTCAATAGTGATACGTTCCTATTGAACACTGAACAGAGCAAAAATGATTTCAAAGCGATGCAAAAACCAGCGCATATAATACTTGGTGGCTTTGTTAAAGCTGTTTGTTACACATTTTTGGCACTAGATACAATTGCCTGTATTTGTAAAACATCGCGCTATTTCAACTTCGTTGCAAATGCGTTGCAGGGAAAATGTCAAGTATGAGCCCTGAATTCATTCCCCATTAAAACCAACATGACAAGTGTGTGCTTGAAGGGTGATAGCAAATAGGTTGCCGAAAACAAATATAAAATCGCACGAAATATAACGACGAGTAGCCTAGTCCACTGGTTCAAACAAATTAACAAACACCATAGCAAAACCCCTGAACAGAATCTCCGGGTTTATTACTCGCCTATTAAAAAGGGGTGTATTATAACAAAGCCCTGTAGTAAAATCAAAGTTGAGAACATTGTGGCAATATGGGACGGAAAACATAGTTTCGCGTTTAGACAAGGAGAGCAGTAAAATTTGTTTTTGAAAATATGTTGAACATTGTTAGGAATCTGTATACATATAAGCTTACAAAAATGTCTACTGCATTGCATTCACATGACTTTCTCTAATCACACTTTGCTTTCTCTACAATGTACACAGTAGTAACTATGCCACCCAAAAATTCGATATCGAGATTTCACCGGAAATACATATTTGGAGAACCCCTTGAGTCCAAAAAGAATCATTTTCGAAAAAAGTTTCTGTAAGTGAATGTATGTGATTGTGAATAGCAAAGCTCAAAAACGAAAGGTCAGATAAATTCCAAACTTGGTATTTAGGTTCAGTATCCTCCAAGGATGCGACACGAATGTTTTCAAGAAAATACCTCACCACAAACTACCCTTTACGTGCAGCAGTTTTCGAAACTGTTTATTTTCTAAAAAAATTTCCCTTAACAATTTTGATTAAAATAACAAATACATACATGCTATTTCCACGCAATCGAGAGAACTGAAAATCAACGGGACATAAAGAATGATAAAACATTGAATAAATCTAACCATTAATAATGGATTTTTCGGAAACGGCTTATGCTATAAAAAGTTATATGAAATAAATATTGTGCCTTACTGTATTTTTCGTCTTTCGCTTAACGTTTACCAGTTATACAAGATTATAAAAAATTCCTTCTGAATAAGAGGACATCACAGGCTATTCCTAGAAAATTCAAGATAAGTACCTTATTTTTAATGTAAATATCTTTAATATATGTATACTACTTTAATCAAAATGTTAGAGCCCTTTTTAGAAAATCGAAAATTTTGAAAAATGTTCCATGTAAAGGGTAGTTGGGGTGGAGGGATTTTCTTGAATCTCTTCTTGTTGTATCTTTGGAATGTACTGAAACTAAATACCAAGTTTGGTGTTTATCCGACTTTTCGTTTTTGAATTATGCTATTCACAGACATACACACGAACATTTTCTAAAAATCCTTTATTTGGATTCAGGAGGCCTCAAAACATGTGAAATCTCGATATCGAGACTACTACGTATAGTAAGTAGGGGAAGTATTGTATTCCACCCAAAAATTCGATACCGAGATTTCACCGGAAATATATGTTTTGAGAGACCCTGAATCCAAAAAAAAGCATTTTTGGAAACAGCTCCATGTGTGTGTGAACAGCATATCTCAGAAACGAACAGTCGGATAAACACCAAACTTGGTACTTAGGTTCAGTATCTGCCAGAGATGGGACACGAAGGTTTTCAAAAAATCCCCCAAACCCAGATTACCCTTTACATGAAACATTTTTCGAAAATTTTATTTTTCTCAAAAATGGCTCTAACGATTTTGATTAAAATATCATATGTTTAAGATATTTTCATGACAAATGAAATGTATATCTTGAATTTTCTGGGAATGTCTCCAAAAGTATTCTTCATTGTGAACTACCTTGGCATAACTGGTAAACCATACCAGATAGACAAAATTTTACTACACAAGAAAATGTAGATCGCGTTAAAATACACAATTTATGTCATATAATTTTTTTTTGTTGAGTGAACCGTTTTCGAGATATTGCTTGTTATTCCCTTAAATTTTCCAATACTTTTACTTTTTCTCAAATGGGAATTCGTTATTCATTTTTATTTGTCCTGATAATGCAAAGAGAATGGAATACTCCACATAGCAACCAGCTCTTAAAGTATTTGACTATCGCTTAAAACCTACCAATTCCCCTTGCATCTACAAGAAAATTAGCAATAAGATTAACATCTCGATATCTCGATTAACATGAAGCATATGGATAATAAGCTTGTAAAAATAATTTGTACAAGAGTAGAGAAAGTCATGTGGGTTTAACACATGAGATTGTTTTCATTATGCCCTTAATCATTCTAAGAAATGTGTTATCAGTGATTATATTCTCGTACAAATTCTCATATGCAATACTGATTTTCGTTCTCCACTAGATGCATACCACTAAATCCTTCTAGATGGTTAGGTATTACAAAATAAGGGCAAGGTGCGCCAGTAAAAATGCATGAATTTGTTACGGCTGTACTAAAAAGAACAAACATCGCTCCCTTGTGCTGCAAATTGAGTTGGGTTGCCATACCCTGGTGGTTTAGACGCGAGATACTTTGAGCTGCGTTTGTTTTTGATGACGTGGAAGCAGTAGGGAATCCTCCATAATGGATGCTGGTATTGTGATAGATCAAAGGAACGTCTTCCCAGGCGTGGGTTTACCAGGCAGTTAATTCAGTGGATTAAGGAAGCGAAAAGAGGAAGGTGTTGGAGGAGAAGAAGATGATGTGAGAAGATTCTTCGAGGGGAAACAAATGTGTTTGGAACGTTCCATCCGTAGGAATACAACAGCGGGGTCGAAAACAATATACAGAAAGTTTGTAGCTACTTTATTTGATATTTGAATAAATAAACGTACTGCGATGCATCTTTCAGCACATAATATTTTTATTATTCCATACAACATCTGTAACTAACGAAGGGCAATGTTCATATTCTTAAATTAATAATGCGTGATGCCCTAATTATTGACGGGCAGATATAAAAATTAAATAAAGAATTAATAGTACGATAAATAAATAGCTGCAATAAATAATCCCCATGTATTAAATCAATCTGTAAAGTAATAAGCTTGAGTTAAAATGTTTGTCTGGAAAGACGAAGGTAATTAGGAAGTCAGGTTAACGAAGTTCATTAGTATCAGCCGAAGTAGTGAACACATTAGCTTAAATATTCTGGCAATTCAATTAAGTTATAGGCTCGGTACGTTTGCAGGGTCACGTAGGCAGAATTCTGGAAAAGAGAAAGGATTTATGTATTGGTTGCGCGTGAAAAATAACGTTGGTGGGAGTAATGAAGTAGGCAGAGCTAAAACTAATAAACGGGTGTAATTTTATATCGAAGAGTTACTCTCTCTGGTACCATCACCGGTACGTACTGCTCATGTAATATTTTAAGCGCTTACTGAAGCGCTTGTGTAAGATTCCGTAACTATTGCGGGAGGTCGCGCCGATAAGTATTTTAGCGACTCACAACAGTTTCTTTTATTGCGAAAACAGTTATTTCAAACTGTAACATTGATACTGCAGAATTTAGCAGGTACAATGATTCAGTTGTTACAATTTCGAGTGTACAATTCATAATCAGTTCCATTCTTTACCTTCAAACGGTCGGCAAATCACTTGAAAGCTTAAATATTAGTTCACGTACATTTCTCAGTCAATTTAAATTGGTGGTGTCCTTTTGTCCTTCACAATACACCCATGCATACCCTGAGGAAAAGTACTCGTAGCTATACCACTGGAGCAGCCGCACGAAACAACAGAACGAGCCACGAGATCACAATAGCAGAATCAACAACGAAACAGGTAAAGTAAACGACATCAAATGTGGCGAGCATTTTACTGCTTTAAACTGGTGCACCATCGCGGGGCTGTGGCGATCATCGTTCCTGTATCAAACTAGCGACCATCATATATACTGCTTCACACGCTTCCTCTCAAATGATATACGAACCATTGTTTCCAATGCAGCTATCATTTTTTGGTGTAAGAGCTGACTCTGAATTGCTCAATGAAATGTATCCATTATTTCAATTTAAAGTACCGTTTGTTTACCAGCAAGATGGCACCGTGGTAACGCGTGCGACTTGATTCTGGAGGTCCCGAGTTCGATTCCCGGCGACTGCCTACTCTGACCCATGGATTTTTAGGGGTTTTCTTGGTTTGTCAGGCGAATGCTAGCGTGGTTTCTCTCAGCTTCCGAATTTCCTGACCTTACATTTCGTTCCATTCACCCCGTTAGGTCTGTTTCAGGATTGGAAGTGTCGGAGATGCTGTGGCAGGGGAAAAGAATGCTCTCTGTGGAACTTTCGCCGTCCCTCTGCCTTCGGCTGGTTTCCGAGGTATACGGACCGTCCCCTGGTAGAGCGTTTGACCCTCTGTGTGGGACGAGTCCCCTATCTGCCTGTCCCACTGTCGGGGCGTCTCAATCTGTGCCGTTGCTGCTGGTTCCGACCGCCCGGTGCCTCCTCTCAGCTCCCCCTCCCTGCCGGGGGAGCTCCCATGTGGGACATAGAGACAATATCTTCACTGGATCAGTGACGAGTCCCTTCGGATACACATTCCATTCTATAGTTTGTTTCGTCGTTTCTAGCAACCTAAAGACTGGTTTGAATCTCAGTGAATTAAAATGTATTACTCCATTGCTATATCATTCCTGAAACTAGACTTCAAGTAATAGTAAATAACAGAAATAAATCCTCAACAATTACATAATAGATTCACATCCCATGTCTATTTTAACATAAGATGATATAACCACAATGGCGATGGTTTACATTTGCTTATCTTTCCGAAAGAAATGCTCAGCTTAAATGGTCCACCCTGTGTGTGTGTATATATATTACATACCATATATATTACCCCCAAGATAACCAGCCACACACTTTTTCCATTCCAGCGACAATAAATCTAAGTATTGAATTAAAAGAATTACTTCGATAAAATATTGTATACCACACGAGTTTAAATTTACTTAAATGTTCGTGTAAATTATCACCCTCGGCAAACCTAGAGCATTAAACTCTTCAGTCAATACTAAAATATTATTTTAAGTTTCTTACACCATAAATTACTATTAAGCAGACAAAAGAGAGATTTCTACAGAAAAGAGCTGATGTGTTACATTCACATGACTTTCCCAACCCTCTACCGCTTATTAATGTGTATACAAGCTATCCTTACGAAAGATTACCTTTCCATCTAGTTCATTTTAACCGAGATAAACCTTTGCACTACACATGTCGTTATAGATACAAAGAGAACAGCCATAGCCAAATGTTTAAGAACTGGACGCTATATGCTACCTTAAAAGTCCATACTCTTTCCAAGAAATCCCGAGAAATAACTGCATATCGACAGCACTTTAAAGGAATGGCCAAGTATTGAACAATTCAAAACATTAATAACGGATACCTCGGAATTGTCTGATGCCACAAAATGCTTTATTTGAAATAAATTGTGTGTTATAAAGAGATTTAAGTTTTGTTGTAGTACGTTTTCGCCTATTGCTTAAACATTTACCAGTTATACAAGATTATACAAAATTCCTTCTTGCATGCGTATCAGATCATGACCGTCAGAAAGAATACGGATTTTTAATGTTGAAAGAAAAATAGACTAAGCTGGTTTTAAGATTACACACATACAAGCAAAGATGTTCTTTCTTTATAATCAGTGCGGTCGTTTTAAAGTGAGGCCACAGACTAGTATATGCATAGCACACTCTACTCCAGTGACCTGAGTACTTTACCTATGCCCAGCTAGCGGTGCATGATGCGCTCAAGGTTATCCTTATTGGCTGTGCTTCACTCGTTGCTTTGTGTTCATGCTGTAAACAGAGGTGTGCATCTCAAAGCTGAAAGTTTATTCAATACATCTGTGTTATGTGTGATTTACTTATATCTTATTAGTCCAGTGCAATGCCCGGCAACAAATTCTATGCTTGAATGACGAATTTTTATCTACGATACATACATAAAATCACGAATCATGTAGACAGGTGTGTATAGATAATTTCAGGAGAAATTTTCTGATATTCCAGCTCCAGATAGAGAAACTGTTAGATTCTGGTTAACAAGTTTAAAACAACGGGATCGTTAATCCTAAGAAACGAAAACGAGATGTTTAAACGGAGGAAAAAGATGACGAAATTGGTGCATCAATTTGTGGGGAACCCTAAAAAATAAAGTTTACATGAGCAATTCCCACACCATAGACGAACTTAAGGACAATATAAAAACATAAATTATAAACGTTACCATGTGAATGGAAATTTCATCCGAAGATACCAAGAATGTCTTCACACAAGTGTACGAGGGCTGTCCCAGAAGTACCCGACCTAACAAATAAAACACAAAAAATTTGGGAAAAAATCTCTTTATTTCTCTACATAGTCTCCTTTCAGCTCGATACACTTTGCCCAGCGATGTTCGATAGCTGCGAAACCCTGTTTATAGTGAGAACCATCGAGTTCTGCAAAGTAGCCATCAATTGCAGACTCCGGCTCTTCACTGTTGGCAAATCTTGCATGAGGAAGTAATTCGAACTTTAACTCATTGATTTTGGCTATGGCGATAATGGATGTGTGAACTGGTGCATTGTCTTGATGAAACAAAAGCTTCCTTTCCACTAAATGCGGCCGTTTCTGCTTGATTTCATCATTCAAATGCTGCAATAAGTTTACATACTACTCGCCATGGATTCCTTTTTCCTTTTTGAAGATAATCAACGAAAATTATTCCATACACATTCCAAAACTCTTACGCCATGACCTTGCCTGCAAGTGGAACTGTCTCACCTTCTTGGAGCCGATTCTCTCCTTTCAATCCACTGTTTTGACTGTTCCTTCATCTCAGGCGTGAAGTGATGAACCAATGTTTCATCCATGGTTATGAATCGACACAAACGCTAGGCGTATTGCAGCAAAACATCTCCAAACACTCGACTGAAACACTTTCACGATGCTGCTTTTGTTCCAATGTGAATAAACGCGGCACCCATCTTGCGCACAGCTTTCTCATGTCTAAATTTTCAGTCAGTATGGTATGTACAGCACCTTTTGAAATGCCTGCGATGTCTGCTAGCTTGCGCACTGAGTCGATGGTCATTTTGTGGATTTTCTTCACAATTTCTGGCGTGGTTACCTCATGTGGTCGACCACTGCGATGTTCGTCTTGGCAGCTCCTACGGCCTCGCTTAAACTCTGCCACCCAACATTTTACTGTTGTAAACGAAGGAGCAGACCTCCCAGAGTAGAATCTAGCTCAGCTTTAATATTAGTTGGACTAATACCTTTCAAATAAAAGTATTGATCACATAACGATGACCAGTTTTATCCATGTTTACAAATTTGCTGAGAACGTTCACTATTGATGGCTGCCAAACATTTACTAAACGACGTAGTATCACCAAACTTCAGATTTAAGCTTTATAAGGTTGGTACTTTCTATCATAGTAATTTTTTTGAAACAACAACCACTATCTATACATCAGGTCGGGTACTTCTGGGACTGCCCTCGTACACCACTTATAACAAGGTTAGTAGTCTTTAGAGTACATGTTACTATCATCGTGAGTGAGTAATGCGGGAATTACAGAACGAAGAACCCTCAGTGTAATAGACAGTGTGCGGAGCACGCATACGCGGAACCGTGGCCTCACTATAAAATGACTGCACTGTATTAAAATGTGAATAAGTTGTTGCTTCCTTACAAAAGAATTCTATGACTGTGTACGGCTTTGAACCCTGGCCATCATCTGCTACTCTCAGTCCAGAAGAAGAAAATAAATTCGGTAGTTTGCTCTAGTCCATTTCCTCCAAGGATGAAATTGGCAGCCCTTGTTTGTCATCTAAATTCAAACAGAATTGCTATAGATATTTCCAGTAATTAAAATGAATGTTAATTACGTGGGGTTCATAATTATATCGAATCAGAATTAAAAGCTCACTCAGTAGCAATGGACACGTGCTCTCTCTATCTAATTGTGTTTACTGACTGGGAATATTATAAAGGCAGAATTATTGTTGGTCATACTCGCTCGGCAACCCTTTGATGGGGGTTGTTGTCCATAATCGATTCCTCTTCCGTTTCGCATCGGCTGTTTACAGTAATACAAATGTCCAACCAATCAGGCTGGCGCAGCTTTAAAACATTCAAGCTATTCTCTAGAGACTAAGGTTGGCATTAAAACCAGGAAATAACACAGCCTGTTCGGAGTATACAATAACCGATGTATCGAAATGCGAATGCCACAAATTACGTTACTGTAAAAATCTGATCTGTTACATACATGTTCTTTCTCTACTCTCTATTACTTATTAGTGGATATACAAATTATTCTTACGAGAGTTTATTCTCCTATCTATTTCATTTTAATCGCAATAAACCTCACCGGAAATAGCCGCATTTCACATTTCGTTATAGATACAAAGGAAATAGAGATCGTCAAACATTTAATAACTGGACGCTATAATCTGGCCTTGAAATCCCATACTATTCCTAAGAAATTGTGGGAAATAACTGAAAATCGACAACATTTTATTGAATAATTCGAACCATTAATACCGGATATATCGAAAATAGCTGACGCCACAGAAAACGTTATTTCAAATAAATTGTGCATTTTAAAAAAAATCTGATGGTTTACACTCGCATGACTTTTCTTGTACAAACTACTTTTACAATCTCTTACTTTCCATCTATTTCATATTAACGATCTTTTGACATGCAAAGAGAATTACATTTTACACATAGCGACCAGTTTTAAAGTATATTACTATCGCTTAAGGCGTAGCATGTTCCCCTTGTTTTGTATTTGCAAGGGCAATATAGAAATACAGTAGCCTTTAAGTATAGACATATCCCTTAATAGCTGGTTGCTAGGTGCAGCACCATTCTCTTTGCCACAGACTAATACTCTTTGCATATCCAAGACAAACAAAAAGGAATAACGAATTCCCATTTGAGAAAATAAGTATTGAAAAATTTAAGGGAATAACAAGCAATATCTCGAAAATGGTTCACTCAACAACAAAACTGTATATGACATAAATTGTGTATTTTAACGCGATCTACATTTTTATGTAGTAAAATTTTGTCTATCTCTTATGGTTTACCAGTTATGCAAAAGTCGTTCACAATGAAGAATACTTTTGGAGACATTCCCAGAAAATTCGAGATATATATTTCATTTGTAATGAAAGTATGTTAAACATATGATATTTTAATCAAGATTGTTAGAGCCATTTTTGAGAAAATTAAAATTTTCGAAAAATGTTCCATTTAAAGTGTAATCTGGGGTGGGGGGATTTTCTTGAAAACCTTCGTGTCGCATCTCTGGAAGATACTGAAACTAAATACCAAGTTTGGTGTTCGTTTCTGAGTTATGCTGTTGACAGGCACACACACAGACATACACACGGACATGTTTCCAAAAATGCTTTTTTTGAATTCTGGGGGCCGCAAAACATATATTTCCGGTGAAATCTCGGCATAGAATTTTTGGGTGGAATACAATACTTCCCCTACTTATTATTTGTAGTAGAGAAAGTCAAAATCTACATGTCTTTTGTAGTATGTTTTCGTCTATCGCTTAACATTAACCAGTTTTACAACTTATACAAAATTCCTGGCGAATGAAGAGAACTTCACAAACTATTTCCAGTAAATTCAAGATATACATTTTATTTGTTATGTAAATATCTGTTATATGTGTTATTTTAATAAAAATCGTTAAAACCAATTTTTAGAAAATATCAAATTTCGAAAAATGTTCCATGTTAACAGTAGTTTGAGGTGAGAGGATTTTCGTGAAAATCTTCGTGTCGCATGTTTGGAAGGTACTAATTCTAAATGCCAAAGTTGGTACTTATCCGAGATTTCGTTTTTGAGTTATGCTGTTTACGCACACGGACCTCTTGCTAAAACCTCTTTATTTTAATCAAGGGGCCTCAAAGCATGTATTTCCGGTAAAATCTCACTATTTTTGGAGTGGAATGCAGTACCTTCCCTACCTATTACAGAAAAAAGAAACTACCTATGTAAGTATGAAAAGTAAAACGTACCTAGGCCTTGTTTATAAAGGCCTTTGAAATAATGAGTCTTTTTGTCGCCTTTTATTACTGTATAAAAGGTTACAATAGTACCTACTTGACCCTCTTCAATCCATGTACTCATTTTGGTTCAAAATTAAATACAGAAAGGGTTTAACAGTGTGTTGTATAGCATATATCACCGCAAAATAGACTTTAAAAGCAAATAATTAGGCCAACAACATTTGGGGCACAGCTTTTTAAAGGAACTCATGAGCTGCGACGGTTTTTTTTTCAGTACAAGATGGGTTTATGTGAATTTTTTGGTCCTATAGGAAAGAATTCAGGCAATTAGATACCTATTGAATGGCAAATTATTAACGTTAAACATTCTGTTTATTCACCGAAACATACAGAAAAGCACACAAATAATACTAAAAAAGTTAAAAACACTCACCTCACTGTTCAATAAACAGTATGGTTCCATTATTTTTACGGTTTTGCCACTGAAACAAGTGCTGAAACACGTCCATTGACTTCACACTTGCAGTACCTACATAGACGTATCGTACTTTGCCGTACCCTGTCAAACTCCACAGGCATTTGCTTGATGTCAGCTGCAGCGCTGAATAGGCATGCTGCAAGATTCTCTTTCGAGTCAACAGGGCTTTCATAAATTATAGAATTCATGTAGACATGTAAAAAGAAATAAAGTGGGTCAGGTCAGACGAACGTTCGGGTCAGGCACTGAATGTAGCTATCAAATGATCACGTACTTCTTCCCAAAATGAGCCAGCGTCCTGTCATGTTCAAACCACATTCCTTGTCGGTTATATTTTTTGTATTATGATTATTATTATTAAGTATTCTCCATTAAGCAACGTAATATGTAGCGACCCTTGAGCCCTGCCGCCCCGGGGGTTGCGTACAACAGGGAGGAGTAGGATCAGATGGTAGAGTCGATTGGGACCGGGTAGAAAGACGCTATAAGGATGCTGGGGAACGGGGGTGTGAAATAACTAACCGGAATTCTATAAAACCCATATTCTTAGATGAATTATAGTGAAGATGTGGCTCCTCAGTAGAGAGGTCTGCCGTGCCAGAATTTAAGATAACCACACATTTACCTGTGGAATTCTGGTAGCTTAAGAAACACAGTTTTAAGGATTAACTAGTTAGGGTAGGGCGGAGTCCTAAAAGACGTGGCCTCTATGTCGTAGCGAGTCGTGGCGAGAATTGGGGGAGTTGACCCACTTACAGGGCCAATAAATATGTTTTCATGAGACAATTCAGCAACCTGATGCACTCAATCCCTTCATTACATTACTTTTTGAAGCTTAACGCAAGCTAATGCAACTCACCGTCGTGGACCGAACTCCTCGCGGATGGATACAATACTACAAACTATTTTAAATTACATAAGCTACATATTAACATGCAATTTTCTTTCTGCTCTATACATGCAATATCTCTATTTACATTTTTACATTAAGGGTTCACTTTGGGACATCAAAGTCTATTGTTTAGACAAATGTATTGAAACTCTTAGCTTTTTGTTTAGTAGAAGCTTCTCTGGCCATTTGGTTTTCTGGAGTTCTATACTGTATTTCAGGTCATCACTTTCGTTTTGTAGTGTGGCGAATCTGTAGATGAATGTGTTGTACCGTCTGTTCTTGTAGTAGACATGAACATCTGGTGTATTTGTTATTTCTGTCTTTTATATATATAATATATCTTGGTTTTCCCATGTTCGCTAATAATTGTTGTTAAATCCGGTTAATTGGGATGTTTTGTTGCATTCTTTGAATAATAGATAGCATAGGAATCTGTAGAGATAAGATGGTCCTGGGTGAAACTGGTGATGTGTGATATATGTTGAAAAGTTCCCTATATGAGTTCGATTGTGCTTAGATGCTCTATAAAGAACGCACAGAGGAGTGAAAATTATTAGGTTTCAGACGGGATTTAGCTATGGCACACCGGAATTAATTTTGTATTATGCTATTTTTACCCATCATTATGATATATGATATGATATGATATATTTTCCCTTTTGAAAAATTTTCACTTTAATGTCCCTCCCAACGTACTAAGTGTTGTCGGTGTTTTCTCTATACACATGCCCTTTCCATGCAGTCGCGAGAAACAACTAAATGTGTCGACAGGACTTAAAAGATAACAAAATATTGAACCATTCGAACCATTAATTACGGGTATCTGGCAGATGGTCTATGCCACAAAAAAGTTGTTTGAAACAAGTTATGTTTTAACGATACCTACATTTTTGTATAATATGTTTCCCTCCAGCGCTTAACGTTTACCAGTTATGCAAGATTACACAAAATTCCCTCCGAATAAAGAGGACATTACAGGTATTCCCAAAAAAATCAATATAAACGTTTTAATTGTCATGTAAATATACTTAATATATGATGTTTTGATCAAAATTATTAGGCCCAGTTTTTGAGAAATCGAAAATTTCTAAAAATGTTCCATGTAAAGCCTAGTTAGGGTGGCGGGTTTTTTTTCGAAAATCTTTGTGTGACATTTTCAAAAGGTACTGACTTAAACACCAAGTTTTATATTTATCCAACTTTTCTTTTTTGAGTTATGCTGTTCACAGACATACACATGGCCCTTTTTCTAAAAATGCTTTGAGTTCACGGGCCTTCAATACACTATTTACGTTGAAATATTGTTATCTAATTTTTGGGGTGTAATACATACTTACTACATGTAGCAAAGAAAGTAATAAATGACAGTGGGTAGACAAAGTAATGTGAATGTAACATATCGGACTATTGCCATTATACCCATTACAAAGGAACGCAGCTTGAACCTTGGAGACAGCAATTTCTCGGTAGACATGCCACTGTTGCTCTGAAAAGTGGTAATGAGGGTAGCAGTGGAGGGGGCGAGTTGCCATGACAGCATTACCTTGGAACTTGGTCTAACTACTCTACTCCAGGGAGAGGAAGAAAAACGACCAACGCCATCTCGAAGCACCCTTTTTCCTTGCTTGTAGGAAGCGGGTCTGATGATCTCGTGATTATCTAAGTGTGGCAGCCAACATCGTTTAGCCATCTAAGCTGAAGCAAGGATCAAGTGCTGGGTGTTTTCATCTTCTTGAGGATCCCTAACGAAGTTTGAGACAAAAACCGTAATAACCTTGTGTCGGACCTAGTGAACCTAACATCAACGCGAAATGGTCTTTCAAAAGCGGAAAGGAACCATCACAGCCCACTTTCCGCTAGACCAGTTGTTGCCAACGTTGAATATATGTACTAAAATAATTAACACGTCTCAAAAGGCAGCCCCAGAATAATACACGCTGCCCCAAGGCTTTAAGTACGCCATTTCCTCTTCCCCAACCCCATTTATGCAACACAACAAACACACAAACATACTTTCATAAGTCAATTATTCATTCTTTACTCTTTAAAAAACTTAAACAGTGAACATTTCTATATTCGTATAGCTAAATTAAAGTGAAGCGTAAGAATCGTTTGTTAGCCAGTCAACTAGATGTTATGCACAGGTTCTTCGATATAAAACCCGTCCGCTCTCACGGATTTTGCATCTGGGTAGCACGACATGCCAGAGCCGGTCGTGCCAGCACTCTGTCTTCGGTTCTTAAATCTGTATTTCTGTAAACCTGTACATAAAATATAACAAATTAACTCTTACCTCATAGCAAATGCTGGAAAGGTCGTCCTTTCGCAGCTAAACAAGTACTGCACCGAGTAAACACATTTAGATTAACACACTGTAATGTTTCGTAAAATAACGTTTTCATACAAAGATATGTTCTTCTAAACATAACTACCTCGCAAATGCAAGTGGATTACTAACACTCTACGTGGTAACTGAAGGACAGAAAGCCTATCGTGTGTGCGGGTGTGGGGAATGGGGGAAACCGGTTGACATTGGTTCTGACATATAACACCGTGCAAGCCGTCACGTTTTTATACCGAGTGGAGAGTAGTAATTTTTAAGTAAGTTGGGGAAGTATTGTATTGTATTCCATCCAAAATTTCTATATCAGATTTCACCGGAAATACATGCTCTGAGATCCCTAAATACAAAAAAATTAGATAAAGGTCCTATGCCTCTCTGAACAACATAGTTGAAGAATGTAAAGCCGGATGAACACCAAACTTGGTATTTAAGTTCAATACTTTCCAAGGATGAGACAAGAAGGTTTTCCAGAAAATCCCTTCACCCCAGACTATCCTTTAGAGGAAAGATTTTTCGAAATGGTTGATTTTCTAAATATACCGTAAATAAAAGGTACTTACATGACAACTTGTATATTTCGAATATACAAGTTGTACAAGAATGAAGTCCACTTCATTTGGAAGAAATTTTGTATAATCTTCTATAATTGGTAAACGTTAAGCGACAGACGAAAACGTATTACAGAAAAAATCTGGATCTCTTTAAAACACATTATTTATTTAAATAAGTATTTTTGTGGTATAAGCCGTTTATGAGATATCCGTTATCTCTTATCGTGATCACTCTCAACAGTCAGTTGTCTCTAGCGATTTCATGGAAACAGTATGGAATTTTAAAGCCAGCAGACAGCGTCCAGTTCTTAAACATTTGACTATTCACATTCTCTTTGTATCTATAATGAAATGTGTAATGTAACTATTTCTGCAAAGGTTTATTTGAACTAAAATAAAAAAAAATCTGATGTGTTACACTCACATGACTTTCTCTACTCCTGTACAAACTATTATTACAAACGCTTCTTCTCCATATGCTTCATGTTAATCGAGATATCGAGATGTCAATCGTATTGCTAATTTTCTTGTAGATGCAAGGGGAATATGATAGGTTTTAAGCGATAGTCAAATATTTTAAGAACTGGTTGCTATGTGGCGCATTCCATCCTCTTTGCAAGTCCAGGACATAAAAAAAATGAGTAACGAATTTGAGAAAAAGTATAAGTATTGGAAAATATAAGGGAATAACAAGCAATATCTCGAAAATGGTTCACTCAACAACAAAAATGTATATGACATAAATTGTGTATTGTAACGCGATCTACATTTTTTGTGTAGTAACATTTTGTCTATCTCTTATGGTTTACCAGTTATGCAAAAGTCGTTCAGAATGAAGAACACTTTTGGAGACATTCCCAGAAAACTCGAGATATACATTTCATTTGTCATGAAAATACCTTAAACATATGTTATTTTAATCAAAATCGTTAGAGCCATTTTTGAGAAAATTAAAATTTTCGAAAAATGTTCCATGTAAAGGGTAGTCTGGGGTGGGGGGATTTTCTTAAAAACCTTCGTGTCGCATCTCTGAAGATAGTGAACCTAAATACCAAGTTTGGTGTTTATCCGACTGTTCGTTTCTGAGTTATGCTGTTCACAGACACACAGACACACACACACTCACACACAGACACACACACACAGACACACAGACACACACACGGACATGTTTCCAAAAATGCTTTTTTTGGATTCAGGGAGTCTCAAAACATATATTTCCGGTGAAATCTCGGTATCGAATTTTTGGGTGGAATGCAATACTTCCCCTACTTACTATACGTAGTAGAGAAAGTAATAAACTTGAGTAAGAATGGTTTGTATACCCACTAATAAACGATAGAGAAAAAGTTAATTTGAATTTTGCTTATGGACGCTCTTTAACTGCTATGGTTCTTAATGTCCCATTCTATACTGCGCGTGAAAGATTAGAAATTTTCTCACAGGCCCTTTTACCAGGCTTTAGATACCTTTACGTGCCGTAAATCTACAACACGGGACCACCGACCTTACTTCCCTTCCAAAGGAAGCCATACTAAAGATTTTTACGCCCGAAAAAAATGCATCGCCCTCTACCGGGATTGAACACGCGATTTCAGGAACTAGAAGCTAGCATGGTAACACTAGACCACGGAGGACGATAATGATAGAGAGTAGAGAAGGTCATGTGAATTTATCAAATCAGATTTTGTGTGTGTACGTGCGTGCGTGCGTGTGTGTGTGTGTGTGCGCGCGCGCGCGCGTGTGTGTTTTCCGCACCTGTATTATTCCTCTAAAGGTTAACATGCGGCTTGTTTTTGCTTCTCGGAGACCTTTCGGTTATTATTGTGCTATCTAATGGTTAACATGTGTTTTGCCTTTGTTTATCAAATGCTCTCGCATAAGAAACACAGTATGCATTGTTTATTCCCGGAAGTCGCTGGCGTTTCACATTGCACCACATTGCGTATGAATGCAGCAAATGAATGCAAAGAAATCATAATGATTCATAGATGTTAATTCCACGTGAAGTGAAGCACAGCGTTTCAAGGATTTCCCTGTGTTCCCTCTCATTCAGTTAATTTTCTTATGAGTTTCCCACCAAGCCCAGCAGAAAGGACGAAATAATCAGTTTCATGGAAGAACATAATTTAGAATTAACCAGTCCATTTCCCATAAAAGACCTACCTTTGGAGAAAATTCGGGAAGCCAGTTTAAAGAAAGTGTGTGTAATAGACGAAATGGCAAAAGATTACGGTCACGAAGTCCTTAGGTTACCGACATATTACCATCGATTCAATCCAAATGAGCTAATATGGGTACGGCGTAAAGCATGCCATAAAGAAAGCGGAATGTGACTCCCTCTCTGAGTGTCAGTGTTTCCAAAGTGTTGAGGAAATGAGTAACGAACATAGATTCGACTATATGGGAAAGATGTGTGCAGCTGTGCTGTTATGTGTTCTTTTTATGTTTTGTATCTGTATTATACATCCAGCCAGTCACTTTACGTTGCTGGTCCCCTTTGCTTAACGCTCTCTTTGGTGCTGTCTTTTTTTTTCCTCTGTGGGTTGCTGACGTGGCATGTGCTTTGGCCGTACGCGCTGAGTGGTGGATTTCTGTCCGCATTGCAGGGATAGCTCTCTGCCCGGCAACTACTCATGCGGATGGTGGAAGTTTTTTTGTAATGAATTTTTAAGGAACGTCTTTGTGATTTTCGGTGGATCGACCTTATGTAAAGGTAGGCTTTATTATCAGTTTTATGTCCTGGTAATGGTGAGTGAATTTTGGGGCGGAAAACGTTTTGTGTGTTTGAAAATAAGAGTTCGTAAAGTGACTGGCTCTTGGAGTTGTTCATAGGTTTAGTGTGTTTTGTTTCTTTTCCAGTTCAGTTATATTTTCAGTACGTGATTTTCAGTGTATAGTTAGTTTAAAATTTGTGATAAGAGCTTTACACAGTTGTGCAATTTGAAAATGCATATTTTGATTCATGAAGGTAAAAAGCATCAGTAGTGTGAAATTTGTGAGAAAAGCTTTTGGCATTTGTCGTCTGAAATTGCATAGTTTGATAAATGGAGGGCAAGAAGCAATTTAAGTAGAAATTTGTGAGTAGAGCTTTACATATTTTGGGCACTTTGAAAATGCATAGTTAATTCAAAATTACAGATATTCTGTTGTGTAAATTATGAGAGCAGTAATTGCAGTTAAAACCCAGTTATGCTGTACCCATTTATGCTGAACTTTGTAACTGAAAACGGTTGGGTTGTAAAGCTATCTACATCTAGCTTAGCTGGACTTTGAAGCTCTCGGTTTCCTGAATTTCATTAAAGTCTGTTTCGGTCTTGTTCAACATTCTTAGCTAGTCTTAAATTTTTTTGGTCTGATGTTTATAGTGGCCTTGTTTTATAAACTTTCTAAATTGATTTGGTTTGTTGAATTTTTGGATTTACTTAATTTTGCTGTATTTAAAACTTGCCTTTACTGCTCTGCTCAATTGGTTTTGGTTGCTTTACTCTTTAAGCCATTTTTGTTTTACAGTTATTCTTTTATGGTTGCTTTACGGTTCTGGTTATTAATGTTTGTTTATTATTATCATTAAAGTACCCAAAAACAAACTTATCAATAGTAGTATATTTTTGAGAGTTCTGGTTTCCTTTTGTTTTCCCCTACGGCACTCGTTAGGGCTTCCCTTTTCGTTTGGCCGGGGTTCCCTAACTCAGTCAAACAGCGGAACCATTGCACAGCACACCATGCAAATAGAGTTAAAATAATTATGTATATTGTGGGTGTTATCTTCAAGTGCGAACGCGTTGCCTTTTGGGACACTGAACACCATCTTGTCAGGCGGCTTTGATCTGCCACAATTTAAGCGTTAGAGTAGCACGATAATATATTAATTTCACGTGGAGAGAAGCGATTATTTTGCTTTCAGTGGCTGAAATAATACACTCATTCGTGCAGTGTGAAACATCAACTTCCGAGAGTAAAAAATGCGTCACTGAGTTTCATATTACACAATGTGCCACTTTAGTCAATGAAAGCAAAGAAATCGTTTCACCCACGTGAAGGAATGGAGATTTGGAGGCTTCCGAGAAGCAAATGCAAACCGCACGTTAACCTTTAGAGTAGCACAATAATAAGTTTGTGTAGCGGAAGCTGAAGAGCTACTGGAAGATAGAGTGACCATAAATGCGACAGCTAAAAATATGATGTGTTACACGCAAGACTTTCTCATTTATTAGTGGCTATAAAAAATATTTTTACGAAAGTTTGTTTTTCTATCTACCTCATTTTAATGGAGATAAACCTTTGCAGAAATAGCCACTTTACGCATTTCGTTATATACACAAAGAACAGCGATAGGCAAATGTCCCAGAACTGGACGCTCTATGCTGGCCTTAAAATTCCATACTTGACGTCGAAAGAAACAACTGAATGTCGACAGGACTTCAATATAATGACGAAGTACTGAAAAATTCGAACTATTAATAACGAATCTCTCAGAAATGGCTGGTGCCACAAAAAAGTTCTGATGTGTTACACTCACGTGACTTTCTCTACTCTTGTACAAACTATTTTTACACTTATTCTCCATATGCTTCATGTTAATTGAGATGTTAATCTTATTCCTAATTTTCTTGTAGATGCAAAGGGAATATGGTAGGCTTTAAGCGACAGTCAAATATTTTAAGAGCTGGTTGCTATGTGCAGTATTCCATTCTCTTTGCATGTCCAGGACATGAAAAAAATGAATAACGAATTCCCATTTGACAAAAAGGATAGGTATTGGAAAATTTAGGGGAATAACAAGCAATATCTCGAAAATGGTTCACTCAACAACAAAAAATGTAGATATATGACATAAATTGTGTATTTTAACGCGATCTACATTTTTGTCAAGTAAAATTTTGTCCATCTCTTATGGTTTACCAGTTATGCAAAAGTCGTTCACAATGAAGAATACTTTTGGAGACATTCCCAGAAAATTCGAGATATACATTTCATTTGTCATGAAAATATCTTAAACATATGATATTTTAATCAAAACCGTTAGAGCCAGTTTTGAGAAAATAAAAACTTTCGAAAAATGCTCCATGTAAAGGGTAATCTGGGGTCGGGGGATTTTCTTGAAAACCTTCGTGTCGTATTTCTGGAAGATATTGAACCTAAATACCAAGTTTGGTGTTTATCCGACTGTTCGTTACTGAGTTATGCTGTTCACAGACAGACACACGGACATGTTTCCAAAAATGCTTTTTTGCTTTCAGGGGGTCTCAAAACATATATTTCCGGTGGAATCTTGGTATCGAATTTTTGGGTGAAATACAATACTTCCCCTACTTACTATACGTAGTAGAGAAGGTAATTATTTGAAATAAATTGTGCGTTTTAAAGAGATCTACATTTTCTTTGTAATATGTTTTCGTCTATCACTTAATATTTACCAGTTACACGATTGTATAAAAATCCTTCCGCATGAAGAGGACTACACGGGCTATTCCCAGAAAATTCAAGGTATACATTTTATTTTTCGTGTAAATATCTTTAATACATCGAATTTTAACCAACAACGTTAGAGCTAATTATTAGAAAATAAAGAATTGTGAAAAATGTTATATGTAAAGGGTAGTTGGGGGGAGGGAAGATTTTCTTGAAAATCTTCGTGTTGCAACTTTGGAAGATACTAAACTTGAATACCAAATTTTTGTATTTATTCGACTTTTCGGTTTTGAGTTATGCTATTCATAAACAACACACCCACAGATGCACATGGCTCTCTTTCTAAATTAGTAGTGTGCGGTAATTCTAATACAGGCGGTTGGCAACTGTGCAGAGTTTCAGCCATCCGCCATCTACAGCACTAGTTGTAGGTAAATAAAGGGCCAGTTCGTTTGGAAAACTGGTCTCGCGAACAGATCCGCTCCGTTATTCGATTTCTGTGGGCGAAACATGTAACCGCGGTTAAAATTCACCGGCACCAATGGGTTCCATGAAATCTGTCCAACCAATACAAGGAGAAGCGAATGGGGCAAGTCTGAAACTTTTGCAAGGGTTCTTCACCACATTATCAAGGATGACGAAACATGGATCCATCACTACACCCCCAGCAGTAAACGGTCGTCAATGGAGTGAAAACACCCCTACTCTCAAGACTCTAAGTAGCTTAAGGTGCCAGGAAGTTGATGGCCACAGTGTTTTGGGACAAGGTGGGTAACATACTCGTGGAGGTTTTGGAAAGAGGGCGCACAGTAACCACTGACCGACGCTGCGAGACCTTGGCACGATTGCGCGAAGCAACCAGGAAGAAACGGCCAGGACTTCTCGCCGAGGTCACCTTCCTTCACGACAATGCACGACCTCATACAGCACAGAAGACCACCACACTGTTGAAGCAGTTTTGCTAGACATCATCGACCACCCTCCTTACAGCCGGACCTCACTCCAAGCGGCTTTCACCTTTTTCCTTACTTGAAAAAGCACCTAAGAGGCCGAAGATTTGCTTTAGACAAGTAGGTGAAACAATTCGCAACAACGTGGCTGAACACGCAGCAGGATTCTTACCAGGAGAGAATATTCAAATTCATCCCACGAAGCGGCAAATACCTAAACCGATATGGAGACTGTGTAGAAAAATAACCTAACGTATGTACAATCAGTTGGCTGTATTGTTTGTATAAAATGTACAGGTGTAACTGCAGCCCTTGTAACCTTAGTTTCTCATCGCCTCTCGCACTTATGTTCCAGTTCTCAATTTAGGGTCCCTACCTAAATTACGAGGACTGAGGAAAACTTGGGAAAAAACCTCAGTCAGGGAGGACGGTCCTGGGGAGATCTCCCCTTTACGAATCCATATCTTAACGACCTATTGAAGGTCAGTATTGGTATATGAAAGATATCAAAGGTATTATGAATTTTTACTTTCTCTACTACGTATAGTAAGTAGGGGAAGTATTGTATTCCACCCAAAAATTTGATACCGAGATTTCACAGGAAATACATGTTTTGAGGCTCTCTGAATCCAAAAAAAAAGCATTTTTGGAAACATGTCCGTGTGTGTGTGTGTCTGTGTGTTTGTGAACAGCATAACTCAGAAACGAACAGTCGGATAAACACAAAACTTGGTATTTAGGTTCAGTATCTTCCAGAGATGCGACAGGGGGGTTTTCAAGAAAATCCCCCACCCCAGAATACCCTTTACATGGAACATTTTTCAAAAATTTTAATTTTCTCGAAAACGGCTCTAACGATTTTGATTAAAATATCATATGTTTAAGATATTTCCGTGACAAATGAAATGAATATCTCGAATTTTCCGGGAATGTCTCCAAAAGTATTCTTCATTGTGAATGACTTTTGCATAACTGGTAAACTATAAGAGATAGACAAACTTTTACTACACAAAAAATGTAGATCGCATTATAATACACAATTTATGTCATATACATTTTTTTGTTGAATGAACCATTTTCGAGATATTGCTTGTTACTCCCTTAAATTTTCCAATACTTATACTTTTTCTCAAATTCGTTAGTCATTTTTTTTGTCCTGATAATGCAAACAGAATGGAATACTCCACATAGCAACCAGCTCTTAATATATTTGACTATCGCTTAAAGCTTACCAATTCCCCTTGCATCTATAAGAAAATTAGCAATAAGATTATCATCTCGATATCTGGATAACATGAAGCATATGGAGAATAAGCGTTTATGAAAATAGTTTGTACAAGAGTTGAGAAAGTCATGTGAGTGTAACATATCAGCTTTTCTTTCAATGCACTCGTGAGATCTATCTTCGGTTTAAACAATCTTTCGTGCGAATACATCGCAAAAGCTTATTTGGTAAAACATGAACATATTATCAACAACAGCTTACAGTAGAATAGTATGAAAATATCAAACTGTGTAGTAGTACTCGACAAACAAATGATGTTTATGTGCAATGCGATGTATCGTTAAAAATTAAAGTACCTATATTACATTTGTGTTGTGTTGCCAATTATTTGTTTGTTTTTACTTTCTCTCTTACGTACTTACATTAGGTAGAGCAAGTATTTCATTCTATTCAAAAATTCGATACCGAGATTTTACCGAAAGTATATGTTTTGAGGCCCCCATAAACACAAAAAAGCATTTTTAGAAAAGCGTGCGTGTGCATGTGTGTGTATGTGAACAGCATAACTAAAACTTCAAGTTCGGTTTAACACGAAACTTGGTATTTAAATTCATCACCTTCCAAGCATAACCACATGAAGATTTCCACGAAAATCTCACACCCCAAAATTGCCCTTTGCGTAATTTTTGAAATTTCCTAAAAATGTCTCTAACCATGTTCGTTAAAATACCACATATTAAATATACTTCATGAAAAATAAAATTATCTTGAATTTTTTGGGAGCCTGTGAATTTCTCTTCATTCGGAAGGAATTTTGTATAAACTTGTATCACTGCTGAACCTTAAGCGATAGACGAAAATGAACTGCACAAAAAAGAAAGATGAAGTAGATTATCTTTATGTTATTAGCACCACTCTTAGGTATTTGCAGCCCCACGTATGGTACAAAGTTTCCGGTGGCCTTCGCCCCAAGTTTACTTTCCGGTGACCTTCGCCCCACTTTAGAAAAATCAACTTTGTATTTTAGTGTTTCTTTAAACATTATATATGTATGTTTTCCTCGGCTGCGTCAGTAGTAATTTGCAGAAACACGTATCTCTTAGCAGGGTTTGGTGCGGCTAAAGAATGAAGGCTTACACAAATTATATTTTTTTACTTCACTCCTTGTATTAATCCTTCACATGATTAAATAACACTTCACTGTAAAGCTGTGAGATTATTTATTATTTGCACTTTTCAACACGCAAACTTTATATTATTCTCGCCTTAATGAATTTTCGTTTCTCACACTGAATACTTATCGAACTGCTCGAGAACGCTTCTTTCTAGCCTCTGGCTTCTACCGCTAAATTTATACTTTTACTATATTTCAAGTCTCTGATTGGCTAATCCTACTCCAATTGAATACTTTTATTTAACTTAAGCTTTTTCTAGTAGTTGATTGGCTATTTTTAACTGTTTAAGTATTACATTATTGTTCCAAGAATTATTAGTAGAATTATTAAGCTTTCCAATTCATTATTGCCTCGAGGTTACCTCATTGTTAGCAACTTTCAAGTTCTATTTTCACAGCTCCTACATTGTTAAATTACGTAATACATTTACATAACATTATTATACATGTACATAATAAAAATAAACATAATACAAAGACTGTTACATTCATTTTATATATTATGCACATATTGCTTTAAGGTGGGCTGTTATTATATTTTATATTATATGATCAGACTGATATCATTTAAGTGTTAAAAATACTGCCTCAAAGAAGGAAGGGAGGAAAATGTAGATCTCTTTAAAACCCGCAATTGTGGCATCAGTCATTACCGAGATATCCCTTATTATGGTTCGAATTGTTCAACACTTTATCATTCTTTTGAAGTCCTGTCGGGTTCAGTTGTTTCTCGCGAATGCATGGTAACAGTGTGGAATTTTAAGGCTAAGTATGCTTCCAGCTCTTAAACATTTGACTACCGCTGATCTCTTTGTATTTATAACGAAATGTGTAATGTAGCTGTTTCTGTAAAATTTCATCTGGTTTAAAATGAAGTAGACAGAAAAGTAAGCTTTAATAAAAATAATCTGTTCGCTTACGAATAAACGATAGAGGACAGAAAAGTAAGGTGAATGTAACGCAGAATTGTTCTTTCTGTTTTGTGTAAAATTAATTGCTTATTGGCCGCAAATGTTATCTTTATATTATTTTTTTATTGTGCGACTTCTATTTGTATTGTGTTTAAATTACTTAATGTTTGATAATTTACATGATAACATTATTCGAATAGTATACGTTAGCAACATATTTTTGTTACTTAATTGTTCTTTCACACATACCGGAAGTAGTTATAGTTGGAAAGGTAAAATCAGACTGATAAATTTAGTGCCATAGCCTGGAATTGAACCATGGATCATCGGCTTTCCGTACCACTGCTCTAACCAACTAAACGTTGTAGTTTTCTGGAGAAAATGTGAGTCATTTGGGGAGTTTATGTCGTACCGTCAAGTTGCCATGGTAGCAGACTTAGAGCAGCGGCACAGTAAACCGAAGATCCGTGCTCCAAATCCCGGGTATGGCATTGAACTTTTGAGTCTGATTCCACCTTTCCAGCATCCTTTTCTAAACCAATATAGCATTGTATTTTGTAACTTTCTTACCAAATAATTATTCATTCTGTTACTGGCTTTCATTATCAACCATGCTTGAAGCAATCTCCTTCGCCGCATGTGTTAGTTTGGTTTAATACTAAGGTCGTAGCCAAATGAAATTTCATTGCTGTAAAAACAAATGTTTTAGCGCCTAAATAAGCGAAGTTGGCATTCCATCTATCAGCTCCTACCCAAAATAAAAACAACTAGCTAAATTCCTTGTCCAAATGTCTAAAAAAGGAATTAAAACCAAATCCGGTATCCCCATTTTGCCGCGTTCGTTACCAATTAATTGCCCCCTCTTTCTCTTCGGAACATATTTCACGACAACATTCTCCCAATCTCTTGATACCACAAAACGAGAGTGTGTGGGTGCATGTATGCGAGTTAAATTAGGCCGTAGTATAAATTCAGAATCCAGTAACAATTCCTCGCTTCCACGTTCTCTCTCCCTCTCCCTTTCCCTTACTCTCTCTCTCTCCCTCTCTCACCCACAGAACTGAATGAGGAGTAATTCAGTTGCCATTTCATGATTATACACGCACATACATACACCTCCAACCCTTGGCACTAGACTCCCGTTCACTTTACATGCAAATTGAGGGTTGGGGGATACATCAAATGGGAGGGGGTGAACAGCAACTCTCGCGCTTCGTTCTCCCGTGATGTTAACTTGGATATTAATTTTTCATTACATCGTTTATGTGGTCAGAGGGTGATCAATGAAGAAGTAAACAAAATTAAGATATGTATTCACGAGGAAAAGAAATTAGCGCGGTTTTACCGCCTACTTTTAGACAGTCTATTATGTTTTGAGGTGTTATAGAATAAATGAAAGACGTTGCAAACTAAAAGCTCCTGAATCTACGACCAATGGAAGACGTTTTCGAGAATCTTAAAGGGGCCCGGAAGGGTATGAATTTCCAAAATCCAAGGAACATTTTTTCTGAAACCAGTAATAGTATAAATTTCAAAGTTTTACAGCATAAAATAAGAGTCTTCCTACACAATTTAACAGACGATTTGTTGTAAACTTCTTCAATTAGGGAGAATAATTTTATGAAGTCAATTTTTAGCAAAATATGAATTATAATATATTCTCATCACTTCAATACAACAAGTAATTTTTGAAAAATGCCACTGGTAAGCTATGTAAAACATTTGTATGGACTAAAAAATTTGAGCCGCTTATGTATCATAGTTTGATGTTCTATATGTACCAAATGTAGTCTTGACACATTGAGCGTCAAGAGATGCACCTTATTTTCATATCAGCATAACAGGAAGAATTGCTAGCCTCATATTGAATATTGCTGCTTTAATTTGTATTGTTTTCATGACTAGCTTTCAAAATGTATTATAATCCTCAGAGTAATAGGGGAATACTATAATAAATAGGGGAAGTATTGTATTCCACCCAAAATTTCGAAGTCGAGATTTCAAGGAAATACATGTTTTGAGGCTCGATGAAAACAAAAACAAAAAACAAAAAGGTTTTTAGAAACGTCTAAAACATCAGTGTGTCTGTGAACAGCATAACTCAAAAACGAAAAGTCGGATAAATACCAGGCTTGGTATTTAGAATCAGTGCCTTCCAAAATGCAACACGAAGATTTTCAAGAAAATCCCTCACGCCCAACCACCCTGGAATATTTTTCGAAAATTTAGATTCGGTAAAAAATTACTAACGAATTTGTTTAAAAATTAAAATATATTGAGATATTTACTTGACAAATAAAATGCATATCTTCGATTTTCTGGGAATAGCGTTTGAAGTCTTCATTTGGAAGGAATCTTTGTAATCTTGTGTAACTGGTAAACATTAAGCGAGAGACGAAAAATGTAGGTTTCTTTAAAACACATAATTTATTTCAAATAAGTGTTTTTTGGCATAAGCCATTTCTGAGATATTCGTTATGAATGATGCGAATTGCTTCCTGCGATTACATGGAAACTATGGAATTAGAATTTTAAAGCCAGCATATAGTGTTCAGTTCTAAAACATTTGGTGGAATTAATTGTTCTTTCACACAAGCCGTGTGTTGGACAGGGTTGGAAAGGTAGAATTTGTAATGTAGCTATTTCTGCCTGTACATTGTAAGAACTAAAAGAAAACATCAGGCGAGAAATTCACTCAGTTTCGGATATTGAACTCTCCAGTGAGAATGAAAGTGTCTTGAAGAAATATGCGGATAGAGAACATTTCCAACATTCTCTTATGATATGGTATATGCTTATTACCATAGTAATTGTAACTCTAAATATGAGCACGTGAAGCGGTTATTAAATAAGACTGGGAAGTGAATATGGGTTGAAAAGACAGTAACAGTAGCAGGCCGGAAATGGAGTATTTTTTCCCTTTTCTAGCCGAGTGAGAAGAGAATACGTTTTGTTAGTGTACCGTTAGGTCGCCTGAACATCACATGTGTAGAAAACGGTGAATGCTCCCGATACTTCAGGCTCCAATAAGAAAGAAGGCAGATATAATGTGATAGTGAAATGTGGAGATGGGAGTTTTGCAATAAAGAAACAGGATAGTTTAGAAGACCACTTCTTGTTCGTGGTAGTTCGGAAAATAAATACATCGGTGAATAGGAGCGATGGTACGAAGCACAGCAGTAAAGAAATGCGCGCGTGTGGCGAGGTAATATCAGGAGTGAAATTTTAAAACGGTGACGGGAAACAAACGTGAAGGAAAATGAATCAGTTGTATTAACCACTAATCCTAGATCCAAGATCCATGCAAATCCCCGAGGTAGCATCGAACCCGGGACCATTCCTACAAATCCCGAGCCGGAAATTGGCGTTCAACACCCAGTACCGCCGCAAGCGGCCAGCGCCCGAGCAGCCGTACGATAGCCATAGTGTAAAGGAATAGTGTTGTGTTTCTTGTCGTAGTACAATTGTAACACAAAGAAGTTATTTACACTCAACACCACTTCACCCTGAATGAAATATTTGCTTTTTGTCACTTCAGTGCAAGTTAAAAACATGCATTTCTCTTTATTTCTAAAAGCAACCACGGTAATGAGTGCAAGAATTTGTCAGGTCTGATGCCGCATAAATCCACAACAAATCCCACCAGAAGTAACCACGGTAACTTCGAAAACAAAGTATTTTTTGTTTACTTTCTCTACTACGTATAGCAATACTGCCACAATTACTAAGTCTACCAGGTTGGCTATCCTGGCAAAAACATCTAAGGTAAGAACGCCTTTCTTCTTATAAGTAACGACAAAAGCACAACAGTACTACCAAAATTACCAAGGTCAACCCGTTTGGCTACTCTGGCAAATATATCCAAGGTTAGAGAACTTTCTTCCGTCCTATCAGTAACATGGAAATCACAGCATTATAACCACAATTATCAATTTTTACCACGTTGGCAGCAGAGGCATAGTTAGGAAAGGGTTTTGGAGCTGAAACCCCTTCCTTACTAAAAAAAATTCTGATGTGTTACACTCACATGACTTTCTCTACTCTTGTACAAACTATTTTTACAAACACTTATTCTCCATATGCTTCATGTTAATCAAGATATCGCGACATTAATCTTATTGTTATTTTCTTGTAGGTGCAAGGGGAATTGGTAGGCTTTAAGTGATAGCCAAATATTTTAAGAGCTGGTTGCTATGTGGAGTATTCCATTATCTTTGCATATTTAACACCAGGTTATCCACATATATAATGGATATGTGGATAACCGTTATCCTAAAGTTAAAACTTTCTTGTATACCTCAATCAAGATTATCTCATTGTCCTTTCATTAATGTTACCTACTTTCAATAGCCATTTTAGTCTCACCTTACCTATGTACTTTTCCCAGTTTTTACTTTCTCTACTACGTATAGTAAGTAGGGGAAGTATTGCATTCCATCCAAAGCTTCGATACCGTGATTTTACCAGGAATACATGTTTTGAGGCCCCTGAATCCAAAAAGAGCATTTCTAGAAAAAGATCCGTGTGTGTTTGTGTGTGTGTGTGTGTGTCTATGAACAGTATAACTCAAAAACGAAAATTCGAATAAATACCAAACTTGGTATTTATGTTTACTGTTTTTTAAGGATGCGACACGATGATTTTCAAGAAAATCCCCTCACCCAGTTTTTATTTTCTCAAAAATGGCTCTAACGATTTTGATTAAATTATATATATTTAAGATATTTTCATGAAAAATAAAATGTATATCTTGAATTTTCTGGTATTGTTCCGAAAAAGTCCTCTTCATTCTAAATGGCATTTGCATAAGTGGTAAACCGTAAGAGATAGATAAACTTTAACTACACAAAAACTGTAGATCTCGTTAAAACACACAATTGGTCATATACAACTTCTTGTTTGTTTGTTTTTTTGTTGTTTTTTTTGAGTGAACCATTTCCGAAATATTCCGTGCTATTTGTTTGAATTTTCCAATACTTGCTTTTTCGCAAATGGGAATTGGTTACTCTTTTTTTCCCCTTTTTTTATATTCATGTTCTGGTCATGCAGAATGCCCCACATAGCAACCAGCTCTTAAAATATTTGACTATCGCTTAAAGCCTACCAATTCCCCTTGCAGCTACAAGAAAATTAGCAATAACATAGTTTCTACAAATTTTTATCTCGATTAACATGAAGTAGAGAATAAGGTTTGTAAAAATAGTTTCTACAAGAGTAGAGTAACTCTCTCCTCTGATCTTAGATTTAAAATTGTTTGCCTCTTATTTCATTTGGTGAATTTTCCCACTTTTGTAAAAAGGACTCATCCGACCACATTTTTGTTTGTTTACATTCCAGGATACAGTGGCATGTTTTATTTGCTTCTTCGCACATTGGACATTTTCCCTTGATACATCCATTCCTTATCCCATTTAAGTATGTTGCCCCATTCTGAACCATGCCAACTCTTCCCTTCCTGCTTTGTCACAAATTACAATATATTTTTCTCTTCCCCAGTCATTTTTCAATTATCGTATAGTTTCAAAGATCTTTTTTGTCTTTATAGGAATTCACAGAACCAGAACGTGGTAAAGTTTCATAAGACGCAAACATTAAAGACGAAACAATAAAACACGTTGATTTCTTTAAACAATAATTAGTATATTTATCATTACAGCATAGATATTTAATACTAGAAAAAGGTTCCTTATATCAGGGCTTTCAGGAATAATTTTTAATTTCTTCTATCTGAAGATGTCCAGACGCCAAGAATATGAATTTTCTGTATATTAGGTATAATTTATTAGTGGATTATTCGTTTATAACGTATTTTGAATACCCTTGAGAAGCACCAGACGAATTTCCTTACCAGAAAACGCCTCGAAAACTATTTAATGAAGCAAATTGTGTGATACATAAATAAAATTACGTTATACAGCTCAGAAAACAAGGACAGAAAAACAAGCGGCTAAGAAAAGGCTAAATGCATGTAACATTTAACTAGAGAGCAGGTTAGAGTAGCGAAGGCTGCAAGAAAGATGATCATTGGACTAATATAAGGCTCCATGATGCTTCTCTAAAGTTTCTTAGCTAGTGCTTCCACCCATATTTCTCTTGAGAAGCATGGAGTTGAGATTAAGAGGAGCTAACTCTCCTGGGGGTAAAGGGACATGAAATGAATGTTCACTGGAAAAATTACACACCCTCAAGAAACCAAACAAAACCTGCAGGGTGGAACCTTGCTGACGCAAAGAATGAAACATGTTAGTCCGTAACACTAGCCAGCCCAACCAATCCCAGCTTCGAGTTAAAAGCCCTCAAGGGATGTATACAATTTCATAGTAAAGAAGGAATATGAAATTGTTTGCAGTCAAGGGGAACTGGCTCACATTCTAGTAAAAGTGTACAAGTCACATTCTATAGGTAGTATGCATGTTATCTAGGACTTATTCATTTATTTAACGACGCTGGTCAAATCAGCGTCACCCCTTTGTCGAAATGTTTTATTCCAGGGTATCTTAAGTTCAGGAGGATGTAGCTTATTAACACACTTAAATAATGACATACCTTATCATAAGAGATTGGAAAATTTTTCCTTCACTATCCACACGTTTTTAGCATTTTCTGAGGAAATTTGCATTCACACTCAAAGAGTTACGTATCCAAAATTGAGTGAATTTTCTTTTAGTCCTTCCAATGTATGGAGATTTGTTGCATACATTTTAATTTTGAAGTTTCTCCATATATAAAAATCACATACAGTCAAAACAGGGGATCATGAAGGCCATAATCCTTTACTAATTGCGCTATCTTTAACATTTTTACGAATTATATTTAACGACTTATCATTTTATGCGCGGTAGCAGAGTCGTATTGGAAAAATCCGGACTGACAGTGAACAGCAGTTAGCTTTTCAAGGATTGGGGCCAGCATGACATTCCTGTAACTCTCTGTATTTGTTATTTGTTCTAAAAATATAGGTTTTATTATTCTGTATGCATTTACTGCACACCAATTTTTGCATGCAAGATAATCTCGTGTGTCAAATCGGGTTTCTCTGTACTCCATATCTGTTATTTTGCGACGAAATACGCCATGCAAATAGAACCATGCATCGCCAGAGAGGAATATTAAGCGTGGGTCAGTTATTCTATCATTTCGCAAAATCCAATCACAGAAATTTACTCAATTCTGATGACCACATGAAAAAAATGTGATGTGTTACACTCATATGACTTTCTCTACTCTTGTACAAACTATTTTTACAAACGTTTATTCTCCATCTACTTCATGTTAATCGAGATAAACATTTGCAGACTCTATCTTATTGCTAATTTTCTTGTAGATGTAAGGGGAATATATATTTACAAGGGCAATATAGAAATACAGTAGCCTTTAAGCACATACATATCTCTTAATAGCTGGTTGCTAGATGCAGCACCATTCCCTTTCCCACAGATTAATACTCTTTGCATATCCAAGACAAAAAAATGAATAACGAATTCCCATTTGAGAAAGTATTGAAAAATTTAAGGGAATAGCAAGCAATATTGCAAAAATGGTTCACTCAAAAAAAATGTATATGACATAAATTGTTTATTTTTTGTGTAGTAAAGTTTTATCTATCTCTTATGGTTTACCAGTTATGCAAAAGTCGTTCACAATGAAGAATACTTTTGGAGACATTCCCAGAAAATTCGAGATATGCATTTTATTTGTCATGAAAATATCTTAAACATATTATATTTTAATCAAAATCGTTAGAGCCATTTTTGAGAAAATTAAAATTTTCGAAAACACTTACATGTAAAGGGTAATATGGGGTGGGGGATTTTCTTGAAAACCTTCGTGTCGCATCTCTGGAAGATACTGAACCTAAATACCAAGTTTGGTGTTTATCCGACTGTTCGTTTCTGAGTTATGCTGTTCACAGACACACACACACGGACATGTTTCCAAGAATTCTTTTTTTGGATTCAGGGGGTCTCAAAACATGTATTTCCGGTGAAATCTCGGTATCGTAATTTTGGGTGGAATACAATACTCCCCCTACTTACTGTACGTAGTAGAGAAAGTAATAAAGTGTATACAACAAACCCCATACATTGTAAGAACTAAAAGACAACATGGAGGAAAATTCACTCAACTTCGGAGTGTGAATGCAAATTTCCTGAGAAGATGCTGGAAATGTATGGATAGAGAAGGGCAGCATTCCCAACATCTCTTATAATAACCTATGTGCTCATTATCATTGTAATTGCAACTATAAGAACATGAGGCAGTTGCGGGGATATTATCTCTCCCCCCTCTCTCTATATGTATCTCTCTCTCTCTCTATCTCTCATCCTTACCCCCGTTTTATTTTATTTTCTCCATTACTTTTACTGTATGGCGCAAACTATTTTCAAGTATTTCTTGCCACAAGAGACTTATACTATAAGGCTAATTTTCAGAGCATAATACTATATTATGCAACAAGACTATACTGGTAGTAATTAAGACGCGAGTATGTGTATGAAACGAGCGGTAGCGGGCTACATAATTTTCATACGAACGTCTTAATTACCATGATACTCTCGTTGCGTAACTGTTTTTGATCAACCACATTAATAAAATTTCAAAACTTTGAGCTTTTACAAAAAGATGCCACCTTGTTGATTGTACGTCATTAAGTGCTGACTGGATGGTAACACTTATGGCAGAACCTTGAGCGTATTTGCTGTTGTGTCCATGCCGCGGGTAACGTGAAAGCTACACATATTGAAGCAAAGGATATCAAGTCAGTTTACTAAAACATTAAAATTACAATGAATCGAATTTATTTTATTTTAAATATACATATTCCATTGTTTATTTCACTGGGGAATAGAGCCCATTGGACTGCTGCTTTGAAGGTGTTAAAAGGTACGGGCGATAACAGAGACGGCGCGTCACCTAGTAAGATAATGAGTCGCTGAAGCATTATGGATGCTATAACAGTTGAGTTGCGTCACATGTAATAAGCGTATTATAGTGTGGTCGGCCAAAAATATACAAATTGTTCCGAGATCTTCGAATCTTCCAGTATTTTTAAAAAAAATTTAAAAGCCTAGATTTATTTGACAACAATGTTCAGTTTATCATTTCAAAACCGGTTGTTCTTTTCTTTGTTGTTGTGCAATTGAAATACTGATCGACAATTATTAATACCCGACTTAAATATGGCAGATTATCCTGGTATTGCTGATGAGTGTTTATTTTTGGTTCTTTTTCCTTTATTGAAGCGCAAAACGCTAATAGATACTCGATTTCGCTCAAATCAAGCAGTATACTGACCATATCAAATTTCTTCCCGCAAATAATCAACCATCGGCCACCCATTGATTTCATCTATTTCCAACAATATGGAGCTCTAGCTTACTGTGGAGTGAATCTTCTTCGGCACTTAGACCAGGTGTTTCCACAACGATGGTTTGGTAGGAGAGGTCATACGGTGGCCAGCAAGATCTCCAATTTATTCCCTTTATTCTTTTCTTCTAGTTCCCCCTTCAAGGTTTAGGTGTTATAATCACCTGTTACAGTCCCTACTATCCATCCACCTTTCACGACATCTACCCAGATCCCTCTGTCCAATCGGCCGATAATTCATTTAACTAATTATTTGGTTAATAATTGATAGTTATTCTTTTTGTGGGGTCATTTGAACTCAGCAGGTAGTATATCGAGAAAGACCCAATAACTTAGATCTGGAACATCGAATAATGGAAGTGATGGAAGATATTCCTTAACTCATTTCTTAAACGGTTTCTGCGATCAACCTTATAAACCAGCTAGCGGTCACCAGTTTGAACACGTAACTTAGAAGGTGAACTAGCTTTGTTTTGGTTTTGTTAAGAAAGGGCATTATATTGCAACAAATGAGAACACCCGTTACTGTGAAACTCACATTATTTATTATTTAGGCACAAATATTACACTTAAGCCACTTTTGGCACACACTCGGAACACTGCACAACTGATTCGTCGAATCACAACTCAAAACTGAACTGCTGTGTCACTGAACTGTACTGGCACTGTCCACTTTTCACTTCATAACTTCTTAACTTATGGACTGCCCAAGGAAAAGAGTAGTCCCCTTATGTAGGCCTCGCATTCAAAGCGTAATGTTCTAGAAAGGGACGCTACTAGAACAACCCGAAAAGAACTCGTGGAACCGGCTAGCGGCACATAATTGGGTATTGTTCTGCATTGTTCCGTCGGTCGAAGGCCCCACTAAGGTGCCGGGAAGGGAGGCGCTTACCGGCGGCCCACAAGTAGCTTTGCGCATGCTGTCATATTATTCGGCACACCTTTCTGTTTTCTTGATTTAGCAACAACAAATTTGTACAGAAATACCTGGTGTATTTTGAACAGCTGTTAATGAGCATCATTCTAATATATATTTGCTATTCCATTTATCTCTGTCTACACTTATGTCGCATCCTAAGTACTTAAAATGGGAAACCTGCTCCTGTAATTTTCCTTGTATCTCTGAGCGGACAGCATATTTCCCGTAGTGTGCCATTAGTTTAGTTTTCTTATGTAATATTCTTAAATTATGTTTTTTTACGTATGGTATGCAATTTAAACATCGAATTAATAAATTACAACAAATTTGTGGAACAATAAATAAAACTTTGATAAAACACCGAAGGAAATAAAGGTGAAATTTTATAAAACAATGGCAGTACCAGTTTTATTATATGGAAGCGATTCAGGGATTTTAAAACAGAGGGATAAAAGTAAAATACAAAGCGCCAAAAAGAGATTTTTGAGGGGTGTGAAAGGTTTACGGAAAGGGACCAAATAAGAAATGTAGATATACGTGAAGAATTAAAAATGTATGACTTAAATGCGAAGATTGAAGAAAATAAGTATGGTTGGAAGGAACATATGAACAGAATGAATGAAGGGAGAACACCCAGGATCATGTATAGTTATGCACCCCAACGTAAAAGAGGTCGCCCAAGGAAAAGATGGGAATGATGGAATGGGAACGGAACAGGCCATAGGCCTAATCCCTGGAGTGGAGTGCAGTAGTAGCAGAAGAAGAAGCTATTACATTTAACATATGAGGGTTGGTCCCGTTAAAGCGGCAATGCCATTTTTGAGTTCTCAATATACGGCTATTCCCATACACCGAGTTACATCTCCCAGAAAGATACGCTTCAAATAACGGTAGACCATTTAAGTTGAGACCGTACAATATCTCCAAAACTAAGCGTTGTAGAAAGAAATGTCTAGTAAAAATTGCTTGATATTATGAGGGAGAGTAAATGCCATTAGTCGAGTTTTGTTTGGAGGACGTTTGGCAGTCATTTTAGGGCCAATTTGAGGCAGTATTTTTAACACTTAAATGATATCAGTCAAATTATATAATATAAAATTTAATAGCAGTTCGCCTTAAAGCAATATGTATATAATATAATATATAAAGTGTATGTAACAGTCATTGTATTATGTTTATATTATTATGTACATGTATAATAATGTTATGTGAATGTATTACGTAGTTAAACAATGTAGGAGCTGTGAGAATAGAAGCAAGCTGCTTTCCGTAGCAAACAGAATTACAAGTAGAAGCCGAAAGTTGCTCACAATCAGGTAACCTTGAGACAACAATAAATTATAAAGTTTAATAATGCTGCTAATAATTCTTGGAACAATAATGTAATATTTAAAACAGTTTATAAATGGCCAATCAAAAATTAGAAAAAAGCTTAAGTTAAATAAAAATATTCTATTGGAATAGGCTTAGCCAACCGCAGACTTGAAATAGGGGAAATATACAAATTCAGGCGGCAGACGCTAAAAGATAGCGAAACCAAGTACTCAGTTAGATTTGGTACGTGTTCAGTGTGAGACATAAAAAATCCATTGCGGTGAGAATAATAATATAAAGTTTACGTGTTAAAAAGTACAATTAACAATAATCTCATAGCTCTATAATAGGATATATCACTGAAGTGTTATTTAATAGTGTGAAGGATTAATAAACAAAGTACAATAGAATTATAATTTGTGTAAACCTTGTTCTTTAGCCGTACCAATCCTGCTAAGAGATATGTGCTTTAAAAAATACTACTGACGAAGCCGAGGCATACATATATAATATTTAAATAAACATTAAAATACAAAGTTGATTTTTTAAACGTGGGGGCGAAGGCCACCGAAAAAGTAAACGTGGGGCGAAGGCCACCGGAAAGTTTGTACCGTACGTGGAGCGAACACTCCAAGAAAGAATCTCCCGCAAATTGGCATCCATTACGTTGTGGTCTAAAACACAATAGAGCACGTGTACGGTGGCTTGTTAGTGGTTCTGCGAAGAGGTTACACAGAGCGCTCAGTTTATATACATTTTACACCGATGTCTTCTCGTTTAAATTTCCTACAATTTTCCAGCTGTACTGAAAGTTGGAATGATTTCTATTAGTTTCCTACACGTGCTCTATTACTGGATCCGCGAAGAGCTTACAAATTAAATGCCAAATGTCTAATTACTGGAGCCACTATATCGGCTTAACTCTGGTTAAGATGAACATTATGAATTGAAAAATTGCCTGATTTGAATCAGCGCAACTTTTAAACCGGAACAGAACAGTTTGTTGCCCAAAAATGGTTTTGGAATTTTGAAACATAGAAACATACAGAAACGTTATCGAATAAATGTGTGCTCATGATATGAAACTTTAGAAGTTTTCAAATCTTTTACCTCCCTACTTTTTTTTATCTTTCTCTATTACGTATAGTAAGAAGAAGAAGTGTTGTGTTCTACTCAAAAAATAGATATTGTAATTTCACCCAAATACATGTTTCGAGGTCCCCTGAATCCAAAAAAAACTTCTTATAAAAACGTCCGTGTGTGTGTGTCTGTGAACAGTATAATTCAAAAACGAAAAGTCGGATGAATACCAAACTTAGTATTTAGGCTCCGTACCTTACAAAAATGCGACACGAAGATTTTCAAGAAAATTCTCCCACCCCAGACTACCCTTTACATGGAAAATGTTTTGAAATTTTGTATTTCCTAAAATACGGTTCTAACGATTTTGATTAAAATACCATATATTAAAGATATTTATATGACATATAAAATGTACATCTTGAACTTTGTGGGAATAGCGTGTGAAGTTATCTTCATTCGGAAGGAATTTTGGATAATCTTGTTTAATGGTAAACGTTAATCGATAGACGAAAACGTTATACACCCAAAAATGTAGATCTCTTTAAAACACACAGTTTATCTGAAATAAGCTTTTTCGTAGCACAAGCCATTTCTGAGATATACGTTAATAAATATTCGAATTGTTAATTTCTTGGTCTTCCACATAAGTCCTGTCAACATTCAGTTGTTTCTCGCGATTGCGTGAAACAGTGTGGAATTTAAGGCCAGTATATAGCGTCCAATTCTTAAACATTTGACTATCGCCGTTCTCTTGGTATCTATAACGAAGTGTGTAATGTAGCTATTTCTGCAAAGGTTTATTTGGATTAAAATGTAGTAGACAGAAAAATAAGCTTTAGTAACAATACTTTGTATACGCACTAATAAATATAAAGCAATAAATATAAATCATATCAGATTTTTTCATTCATTTGTTTACGGCCATTAACATATAGGGTCATATCGGCGGCCTTTGGAACAATTTCTCATCGGTAATGATGTTCTCTAGTTTACTATTGTGTTAAACTTTATTAATACCAAATTCACACACACATTTACTGTCGCGCTCGTGCTTCCAGACCAGGATGGGGAATAATCCTGACTAAAAAAAATGCCTATTCTGCATCCGAGAATCGAACCGGGGACTTGGAAGCTAGCATGCTAACCACCAATCCTCAGATCCAGTAATCTACATCTTTATAATTGATAAACTTGTATTGCACGTTTCGTTTTAGGTATAAGGATACGTTAGGCTAAGGCGATAGTCAGATTTTAAAAAATGGATCGCTTTCGGATGGCTTTCAAATTCCATACTCCTTGCATGACCAGAGAAAAACTGAATATTAACATACCACTTAAAAAAGTAAGGTATTTGAAAATTCAATAGCAAATAATATCTTGTAGATGGTTAATGCCACACACAAGAAAAAAAATTGACATACGTAGATTGTGTGCTTTAACGAGTTTTACATTTTTGCGTAGTAAGATTTGGTCTGTCTCTTACGGTTTACCATTGTAAAAAGTGTCATTTAGAATGAAGAGGGCTTCATACATTATTCTCAGAAAATTCAAAATATATGTTAAACGTAAGGTATTTAAATCAAAATCGTTAGAGCGATTTTTTGAGAAAATCAAAAATAAGGAACACTTTTCCATGTGAAAGGTAGTTTTCGGGCGCTGGGTTTTCTTTAAATTCTTCAGTCGCATTCTTGGGGGATACAAGTTTGGTGTTTAAGTGACTTTTCCTTTAAATTACATACAGACACACTCACGGACCCTTTTTAACTTCTCTACTACGTATAGTAAATAGGGGAAGAATTGCATTCACCCAAAAATAGGATACTGATATTGCAGCGGAAATACATGCTTTGAGGTGCCCTGAATTCAATTAAAGTATTCTTTGAAAACATGTGCTTGTGTGTCTGTCTGTCTGTAAACAGCATAACTCAGGAACGAAAAATCAGATAAATACCAAACTTGGTATTTCAGTTTAGTATCTTCCAAAGATGCGATACGAAGATTTTCTAGAATATCCTCCAACCCAGACCACTCTTTACATGGAACATTTTTCGAAAATTTTGAGTTTATCAAAAATGGTTCTGACGATATTGATTAAAATATCGTTTGTTAAGGTATTTTCATGGCAAATGAAATCTACGAGAATATCATGCATTTTCTGGGAATGTCCCCAAAAGTCCTCTCCATTCTGAATGACTTTCGCATAACTGGTAAAACCTAAGAACTAGACAACATTTACTACACAAAAAAATGTAGATCTCATTAAAACACACAATTTATATCATATACTTTTTTTTTCAAGTGAAAAAATATATCCGAGATATTTCTTGTTTTTTGTTTTTAATTTTCCAATACTTATACGTTTTCTCAAATGGAACTTCTTTTTCGTTTTTTCTTTTTTTTTATGTCCGGACATACAAAGAGAATGGAATGCGCCACATAGCAACCAGTGCTTAAAAGATTTGACTATCGCTTAAAACCTACCATATTCCCCCTGCACCTACAAGAAAATTTAGCAATAAACAATGTTTCTGCAAATGTTTATATCGATTAAGATGAAGTAGATGGAGAATAAGCGATTGTAAAAATAGTTTGTATACAAGAATAAAGAAAGTAATGTTAGTGCAACACATCAGATTTTTCTAAAATCCTTTTTATTTTCTCTACCACGTACATAGTAGATAGAGAAGATATTGCATCCCACCCAAAAATTTAATATCGAAATTTCACTGGAAATATGTTTTGAGGCCCCCTAAATTTAAAAAAAACATTTTTAGAACAAGGTCCATGTTTGTGTCTGTGAACAGCAAGACTCAAAAACGAAAAGTCGGAAAATTACTAATTTTGATATTCAAGTGCAGCATTTTCCGAAGATAAGTGTAACAGGGCGATGGTCGTCACTTTTGAAGTCGTACCCTTTGCTTCAATATTTACAGTTGATTCTGCTGCTGGCTGCTACAGTGGTTGGCTAATAAGATCTTTCTCTCACGGTATGCGTAAATGTATTTTGAAAGGATAATACCAGTTTAGTTAACTGAGAAAATTTTAATGTTGACTAAAATGTTTGGTTTGAAAAGAATCGCTGGCTGTTAACTTTACGAATTAATTACTTCTATGACAATAATTTAGCGAAGCATCACTTACCGTAAGGGCCGGTTTCACCAACTAATGTTGACAATGCTCTAACATCTTGTTTGTTAACACGGTGTTCAAAGTTTAACTTAAGGTTAACACTTTTGCGTTTCATCAAGCTTTTACAGCAAATTGTTAGCTAGCACAATGTTAACGTAAAAGACATCCAGGGATTTCAACATGGTTTTAAAAAGGTTTATCTACAATCACTGCAATTGCAGAGTTTACACACCAGGTCTCTATGAAGCTAGAAAACAATTAAAAGGTTGGAGCCTTAGCTTTTGATCTATCGAAAGCGTTTGACTGTATCAATCATTATATTCCTATTCAAAAAATAGATAATTACGGCGTACGAGGATTACCCAAGAACTTAATTACCTCATACCTGAAAGATAGGACACAATACACCCAAATCCAATACAAAAATGCTAACTATCTTAATAACTATAACTCTACCAATAAAGTTGTAAAATATGGCGTTCCTCAGGGTAGTGTGTTAGGGCCAGTACTATTTATTTTATAATGACTTACCAATCATGGATAATGTTAATGTAATATGACATGCAGATGATACTACAGTTATCTGCTCTGCTGAAAACGAAGGTAAATGAATACAGGATATGGGCTCTTTTGGAGAGAATATAATCAAATTCTTTGACTCAAACAACTTCAAATACAACATGGAAAAACCAACATCTATACAAATTAGCCTGACAAATAAGACACATTTAAATATTAATCTACAGATAAATAAATGTAACAAAGAAGACATAAATAAGTACAAATTCTTGGGCATATGTGTGAACAAAAATCTAACATGATCTACTCACATTGATTGCATATGCAAAAAAATTAGTAAATCTATATTTATAATGAGACATTTTAAGCCACTTGGTGATTCAAATCTGCGGAACATTATTTATTATGGCGTTATATTTCCATATCTATCATATGGTATAGAATTATGGGGAAGCTGTCCAAGGGTACATCTGGACAGAGTTTTCATCTTACAGAAAAAGTGCATTAGGTTAATTTTTAATTTAAGACAATCTGACTCCTGTATAAATATGTTTAAACAAAATAAAATGTTGACACACTATTCACTATACTATTTAAGGCAATTATCTTTGCTGTAAATAAGTTAAATAAAAAGAATAATGATGTACATACTTACTATACTAGACACAACAATGACTACTTTCGGAAACGGACCAACAAAAAATCATCTGACAAGGACTTTTTTGTAATGGGGCAAATTCTGTAAAACAAGCTACCAATAGAAATTAAGGCAATAAACGGCACAAAACAGTTTCGAAGTAAACTGAAATCATTCCTAATAGAAAAATGTCTGCACAAACCCAATGATTTGTAAATATGGTATGTAATTTCTATTTTGCTTCTGTATTCCTATTGTAACATCTATGTTCTATATTGGCATTTGTAAATAATTATTTTCTTGTTATTGACAAAGCCAGAAACTTGTATAAGTACATAGGCCGCAAATAAATGATTTGATTTGAAACACCTGCGAACGCTAGCTTTCGATAAGGCGGTGGTCGAACTACACTGCTTCTGAACGCGCTCCGATGCGCTTTTGTCTACGTTTCGCTGCGCTCTCCGAGTCAATAGCAAACAACTTTTTACATTCACGGCAATTGCCATGTCATGTTCCCGATTGTTTGAGGTTAGAATCACAATTTCAACTGAAATAAATATTTCACCGTTTGAAACGTGTTAATTAATACCTGGTTAATATGTATAGACGCATTATCAACTGCAAAGAATCTGACGGTCTTACATTAAAGGATAAAATTGCAGCCTGGGACAAAATTTGCGAGTAATTTAATTGGAATTTACGCGTTTCTCTTAAGACCAGTAAGCAACTGCAGCAATTTTATGCTAACATAAAGTGCAGCACCAGAAACGTTAGCTGCAAACAGCGTGTAAGACGGTTTAAAACTGGTGGTGGATCCTGCATTGAAACTAAAATGGACGAAAATGTGTTATCGCTGATTAATCAAGCAGACTCGAAAAAAATAGTGTTTGATTCTTGAAGCAATTCCTTTGGAAACCTCCCGGATAAACCATAAACGGTAGCTTTGGAAATACCAATATTATCATCCACCAAGTAAATGAAATATATTAGTAGCATAAAATCTAAATACCTAATTAACACTCGTAGCTTAGGAGAAAGAGGAATGCTTCTGTTGGTAGTATTCTAACCTTTCGTATTTCCCATAAAACCATGCTCATGACCCCTTGGACAGTCTACATTGCTTTAAAAATTCCTCCTTTTGCAAGGTTTCAAAATTATTATGACGTACGACTGTTCTTCTATTAAGAATGAAATTGTAGCAAACTCGCATCAACAGCTTGGTTTGCGGCAGCCATTTTTCAACTTTAACATTTGTTAAACGCCGTAACACAGGGCATGATGATGTTAACTTAACACCGACTTTAATAGATTGTTAAAGTTAACATTGTTTGATGAAACAGAATTTGGATTAACTTCAGTATTAAATCGGTTTAATAATGCGTTAAAATTTAGCATCTGTTGGTGAACCCGGCCCTAAGTCTCAGAAATGTTTCGCAATCGCCGCTATATCTTACTCCCACAAGTGCGTCACTGAGCGCTTAAAATAACACACGAGTAAGTCACCGAATTAAGTAAGTCTCGGCAGAGAGCCAAGAACCTCAAGAAAGTCACGAGTATGTCACGAATGTGTCACGAATGTATCTTATTTAGAATGCGTGCTGTGTTCCTAACTTAGCTCCGCCTACCTATCGCTATCCCTACCAAGGTTCCCTTCTCGTGCGGGCCAATCTTAAGCTCATACGTAGGCACTCTTATCTTGTTACTATGCGATACCTCACCGAATTTAAACATTTCATTTACCTTCCACTTTTGCAGAATTTCCGCCTACGTGACTTAGCAATTATAATTGTAGTAGATAATGCAACCTTAAATCGATTTTTCACATTTCATTTTGTTCTTCCATTTATTGCAACAGCTATTATTATAATTCATCTACTATTTCTTCATTTTATAACCTAACTGCCTTCCATGAATCTTTGTGCTAACAACGCCTTCGCTGCTCACGCTGTTACTAATGATTTTGCTTAATATGACTCGCTAATGACCTTTCTCTTCGGACAAATCCTTCAACATAGGCTTATAACATTATAGTTAATTTGATATACAGAACTTATTTATTGCAATTATTTCTCTATCTTAATATAATTTCTTTATTTAATAATGTATATCCTCCTATATTGAATTATATTACATAAAGAGTTTCAAGGAAATTCTCCCACCACAACTATATTTTACATGGAACATTTTAAAATTTATTTATTTTCACAAAAATAGCTTTAACGATTTTGATTAAAATACCATATATTAAATATATTTATATGATAAATAAAATGTATATCTTTAATTTTACGGGAATACCTTAAGAAGTTATCTTCATTCGTAAACAATTTTGTATAATCTTGTATAACTGGTAAACCTTAAGGCTTAAGCGATAGACGAAAACGTGTTACACAAAAACGTAGCTCTCTTTAAAACATACAGTTTATTTCAAATAACTTGTTTTGTGGCATAAGCACAGCTTTTTATTTTCCCTACTACATATAATAACTCAAGAAAATCTCCCCACCCCAGACTACTCTTTATATGGAACATTTTTCGAAAATTTTTATTTTGCTCAAAAATTCTTTAACGATTTTGATTAAAATGTCATATGTTTAAGACAAATTAAATGTATATCATGAATTTTCTGGAAATGTCCCTAGAAGTCCTCTTCATTCTGAATTACTTTTGCATAGCTGGTAAACCGTAAGAGAGAGACAAAATTTTACTACAGCAAAAATGTAGATCTCGTTGAAATACGAAATTTATGTCACATGCATTTTTTTATCCTTTTTTTCCCCTTTTTTGTGGAACGCACCATTTCCGAGGTATTCCTGGTTATTTGTTTGAATTTTCCAATAATTATACCTTTTCTCAAAGAGAATCCCTTTATTTTTTATAATGCTCTGGACATGCAACAAGAATAGAATGTTCCACATAGCAACTAACTCTTAAAAGATTTGACTATTGCTTAAAGTTTACCTTATTCCCCTTGCACCTACAATAAAATTAGAAATGCGATAGTTTCTTCAAATTTTAAACGGCTCGAATTGTTCAACACTTTTTTTCTTTTCAAGTCCTGTCAGCACTCGCGAATGCATGCAAACATTATGAAATTTTAAGACCTGTGTATGGCGTACAGCTCTTAAACATTTGACTATCGCTGTTCTCTTTGTATCTAATAAGAAATGTAGGATGTAGCTATTTCTGCAAATGCTTATTTGTTTAAAATGAAGTAGACAGAAAAATAAACTTTCATCAGTGTTTTTGTATGAATAAACGATAGGGGTAGAGAAAGTCATGTGAATGTAACACATAAGATCTTTTATTCCCGTATTCTCATAACGTGTATTTCCGATGAAATAGGTATCGAATTTTTTGATGGAATGCTATATTTGCTCTACTTACTATAGGTAGGTAGTGAAGGAGCGAGAACTGTGAAACTGGACGTGGGAAAACATCATTTACCATTAATATGGGTTTATTACTAGTAAAAATATTTCACAATTTCAATTAGCATTCCGGATAAATGTGCTACTCAACGTACTAGTAAACGTTTATGTCCCTGAGGAAGACTGACAAACTTATTTGATAACGTGCACCACTGTAAAACCAAGGAAGGTTTTGTTTTCAGTATTCGGTCCTACACGTGCGAATGGTAGTTATTCCCAATTATTCCAGTGGCAACTGGTTGAAATCCACAATTCCGCACGAATAGCCATTCATATTCATGATGCCTTTACACTATGGGATCTGTTGTTTTTGTTACGAACCGGGCGAAATCACATATATTAGAATTGATTGCGATTTCCCTAGTTTAAGCCATCATTTAAGAATTATATTCTTCCACTAATATTGAATTACTACGCAGAACACGAACCATCAGGCACAGGTGCATCGCTAGGTCTGTGTAAATCCGCTGGCCGCTGCCTTTCTCACAAGATTCATCCATGCAAGGTCTGCACAGAATGATCCTCATGCTAGAGTGGAAGGGGGTGGAGTTGGTGGACGTTTAATGGATGGACAATTCGCTTCCCCCTCAGTTTGCGTGCTCTATGGCGATCATTCCCCTCTTAAACCTGACAGCGAGGGCTCTTTCGTTCTGATTACTCCCACGAGATGCGAATCTTTGGCTACGTAAACCAATTACTTTACTAATTACCGCACCAACAATAGTTGCAGAAAAGGGTTCTGAACTTCTGAACAGTGGTTGCATCAATGAAAGGAAAGCTGCTGTTTAATATAAAATATCCTATAGGTGTAATTCACACAACCTTCTCTGTTCATTAGCACTTCACAGGAATTTTGCATATAAAAATGTGCATCACTTGATGCATATTTCAGTTTGCACAGGAGGTTAAGACAGGTCGATCTATACTATAAATAAGAGCAGAAGATAGCTTAAAACCTTCATATATAGTTTCAAGAAATTTTAGGCAACAATAAACTTTCAGCAGCAAATATTTCGAAGACGGTATGAAATTACTTCATTAGGTTTTTGTAAAGATAAACTTATTTTGATGTGAACTTTGATGTGTTACACTCACATGACTTACTCTACTCTTGTACAAACTATTTTTACAAACTCTTATTCTCCATCTATTTCATATTAATCGAGATAAACAATTGCAGAAACGATCTTTTGACATGAAAAGAGAATTATATTTTAAACATAGTGACCAGTTCTAAAAATATTTGATATCGCTTATGACGTACTATGTTCCCCTTGTTTTGTATTTCCAAGGTCAATATAGAAATACAGTTGCCTTTAAGCATAGACATATATCTTAATAGCTGGTTGCTATGTGCAGCACCATTCTCTTTGCCACAGATTAATACTCGTTGCATATCCAAGACAAAAAAATGAATAACGAAATCCCATTTGAGAAAATAAGTATTGAAAAATTTAAGGGAATAACAAGCAATATCTCGAAAATGGTTCACTCAACAAAAAAATGTATGACACATAAATTGTATATTTTAAGGCGATCTACATTTTTGTGTAGTAACATTTTGTCTATCTCTTAATTTACCAGTTATGCAAAAGTCGTTCACAATGAAGAATACTTTTGGAGACATTCCCAGAAATTTCAAGATATACATTTTATTTGTCATGAAAATATCTTAAACATGTATTATTTTAATCAAAATCGTTACAGCCATTTTTGAGAAAGTTAAAATTTTCGAAAAATGTTCCATGTAAAGGGTAATCTGGGGTGGGGGATTTTCTTGAAAACCTTCGTGTCGCATTTCTGGAAAATACTGAACCTAAATACCAAGTTTGGTGTTCATAAAACTGTTCGTTTCTGAGTTATGCTGTTCACAGACACACACGGACATGTTTCCAAAAATGCTTTTTTTGGATTCAGGGGTCTCAAAACATATATTTCCTGTGAAATCTCGGTATCGAATTTTTGGGTGGAATACAATACTTCCCCTGCTTACTATACGTAGTAGAGAAAGTAAAAATCTGATGTGATGCATTCACATGACTCTCTCTACCCTCTATAGTTTATTAGTGCGTATACAAATTATTCTTTCTCAAGCTTATTTTTCTATATACTTCATTTTAATAGAAATAAACATTTGCAGAAATAGCTACATTACATATTTCGTTATAGATACAAACTGAACAGCGATAGTCAAATGTTTAACAACTCCATACTGTTTCCATGCAATCGCGAGAAACAACCGAATCTTGAAAGGACTAAGAATGCCCAAGAAATGAACAATTCGAACCTTTAATAATAGAAATCTCATAAACGGCTCATGTCAAAAAACATTATTTTCAATACATTTTGTTTTAAAGAGATCTACATTTTTTGTGCAGAACGTCTTCGTCTATCGCTTAACGTTTACAAGTTATACAATTATACAAAATTCCTTCAGAATGAAGAGGACTTCACAGACTATTCAAGATATACATTTCATTTGTCATGTAAATGACTTTAAAATACGGTATTTTAATCAAAATTGTTAGAACCATTCTTTAAAAAATCAAAATTTTAGAAAAATGTTCCATATAAAGCGTAGTTCGTGGTGGGATTGTTTTGTTTAAAATCTTCGTGTTGTATCTTTGGAAGATATTGAACCTAAATACCAAGTTTGGTATTTATCCAACTTTTCCTTTTTGAGTAATGTGATCACAGACACACATACCGACATGTTTCCAAATATGCCTTTTTTGGACTCGGGGGCCTCAAAACATGCATTTGCGGTGAAATTCCTGTTCAGAATTTTTGGATGGAATGCAGTACTTCCCCTACTTACTATAGTAATATTAGTACAGGAGAAAATGGGGGAAAAAAGAAACTTGGATGCACAATATACAGACAACATTGAAAGAAATAGGAATAGGTGAAACATGGGCAGAAATAAAACAAAAGTAAATGTTTCTGGAAAGAAATTAGAACAAGAACGGAGGATATTGAAAATCAAGAAATTATATGTAGTTTCAAGGGAAAAAATAATTAATAGATTATAAACATTTAAGGACGGAATGGGGAAAAGAAAGATACATCGAAGAATGTCACGAAGAGGCCGGAATAGGGTATGCATGAGCGAGGACAGGTGTAATGAATTTAAGTGGTTTAACAGGGAGAAGAAGAGGGGAGAGATGTACTAAATGCAATAGATTACATGACAATTGGCATTATATTCTGGAATGTGAGGACAGGGATAAGGAAAGAGAGAATTTAATACTAGAGAAATGGAGAAATTTACCAATAGAGCTAAAAGTTAGGAAGATGTTTAATACAAGACAAGTGAATATATTGAGAAAGCAGGAAAATATTTAGGAAAAATTAGGTTAAGGTGGTTAAGAGAGTGAAGCAAATTGGAGAAAATATGGAAAAGGGATAACAAGGCAAAAAAGTAAATAGTGGAAAGTTATACTTCCAAATTATATATATACAACGGAATGTTAAATATAAGGGGAAGAGAAATAATAAGCAACTCCATTGTATTGTAAACATTGTATAAATTGCACGCAAGTTCAAAATAGACAATAAATCATTCATACTACAGTAGAGAAAGTAAAAATATTGTGTGTTATATTTATACTTTCTCTATTACGTATAACAAGACGGGGAAATATTGTATTCCCCTCAAAAATTCGATGTTGATATTGCACAAGAAATACTTGTTTTGAGTTATGCTGAATTTAATATGACAGAATCCAAAAAAGGCATTTTTAGAAAAAAAAAGTGTGCGCGCCTGTGTGTGCGCCTGTGCGTGCGTGAACAGAATGACTCAAAAACGAGAAGTCGGAGTTACCAAACTAGGTTCAATATCTTCCAAAGATGCGACACAAAGCTTTTCAAGAAAATGCCCCCAACCACCAACTAACCTTTACACGGAACATTCTTCGAAAATTCTGATCTTCTAAAGAATGCCTTAAACGATTGCGATTAAAATATCACATATTAAAGACATTTACTTAAAATAAAATATATATCTTGAATTTTCTGGAAATAGCCTTTGAAGTCCTTTTCATTCTGAAGTAATTTTGTATAATATTGTACAACTGCTAAACGTTAAGTAATAGATGAAAACGAACTCCACAAAAAATGCACATCTCTTTAAAACTTCATTTATTTCAAATAAGTTGTTTTTGTGGTTGTTTTCTTTGTTTGTATTTTTTTTTTGTATAAGCCATATCTGAGATATTCGGTGTTAAAGGTTCGAATTGTTCATTAGTTGGTGATTCTGTAAGTCCTTCCAACATTCAGTTGTTTCTAGCGGAATCATAGAAACAGTATGGAATTTTAAGGCCAGCATATAGCGTGCAGTTCTTAAACATTTGACTATCGCTGTTCCCTTTGTATGTATAACGAAATGTGTAATGTAGCGATTTCTGCAAAAGTGTTTTTGGATTAAAAAGCAGTAGATATAAAAATAAGCTTTAGTAAGAATAGTTTGTACAGTCACTAAATAAGCGACAGAGGGCAGAGAAAGTCATGTGAATGTTGAGGCAGTATTTTTAATACTTAAGTAATTTCAGTCTAATTATATAATATGTAAATTCAATAACAGCCCGCCTTGAAGCAATATGGGTATGTAATAATTTGTAAAATGTATATAAGTCATTGCATATGCTTATATTATTGTATATATGTTCAATAATGTTATATGAATGTATTACGTAATTTAATAATGTAGGATCTGTGAGAAATACGTCAAAAGTTGCTAACAATGAGGTAACCTTGAGGCAATAATGAGTAAGAATGTTTAATAACGCTACTAGTCATTATTGGAGCAACAATAATGTAAATTTTGAGACAGTTTAAAAATAGCCAATCAACAACCAGAAAAAGCTTTAGTTAAATGAAGGTGTTCTATTGGATTAGGAATAGCCAATCAGAGACTTGAAATACAGAAATTTACAAGTTTAGACGGTTGAAATCAATGCATTTGCCTGCAGACAGTGATTGTAACCGGATGCAAGATGCGTCCTCGAGAGATTTAATACGTATTCGTGTGAGACGAAAAATAAGTTTACGTGTTAAAAAGTGCAAGTATTTAATAAAAACATCTCACAGCTCTCCCTCTATATCTGTGAAGTGTTATTTAAATCGTGTCAAGCATTAATAAAAGGAGTGAAGGAAAATTATAATCTGTATAAGCCTACATTCTTGTCGCATCACAACCCTGCTAAGAGAAAGTGTCTCTAACAATAATACTGATGCAGCCGAGGCAAACATAAATATTTAATACTTAAAGAAACAGTCAAATTACAAAGTTAATATTTTTTTTAAAAACTTGGGGCAAAATAACGTAACTAACCATCTTCAAATAGGGGTTCATACGTGGAGCTAATAAACAATAAAATAACTTCTTCAATGTATCCCATCAGATTTTTCTCTACCCAGTACTGTTAATGTTTAAATCCCTTGTGGAAAATATTGCTACAAAAGTTTTATTCTTTTTTCTATTTTAGGTTAATCTATGTAAACGTTTGCAGATAGGATTTACTTATGCATTTCGTTGTAGGCATAAGGAACATACAGGAGACGCGATAATCAAATTTTACTTTCTCTACCGCGTACATAGTAGGTAGAGCAGGTATTACATTCCACCCAAAAATTCGATGCCGAAATTTCATAGGAGGTACACGTTTTGAGGCCCCGTGAGTTAAAAAATGGCATTTTTGGAAACATGTCCTTATGTGTGACTGTGAGCGGCATAACTAAAAAACGAAAAGTTGGATAAGTACCAAACTTGGTATTTAAGTTCAATATCTTTCAAGGATACGACACATAGATTTTCAATGAAATCTATCCACCCAAATCCCTTTATATGGATCATTTTTTGAAAATTTTGATTTTCTAAAATATGGTTCTAACGATTTTGATTAAAGGTATTTACATGATAATTAAAATTTAAATCTTCAATTTTCTGGGAATAGCCTTTGAAATCCTCTTCATTTGGAAGGAATTTTGTATAATCTTGTATTAACTGGTAAACGTTAAGCGATAGACAAAAATATACTACGCAAGAAATGTAGAAATGTAGGCACAAAATTCATTTCAAATAAGCTTTTTTGTGGCATAGGCCATTTCTGAGTTATCCGTTATTAATGGTTCGGTATTCTTCACTTCTTGGTTATTCTTTAAAGTCCTTTCAACATTCAGTTGTTTTGTTGCATGGAAACAATATGGAATTTTAAGCCAGCGTATTACGTCCAGTTCTTAAACATTTGACTATTGCTCTTCCCTTGTATATATAATGAAATGTGTAATGTAGTTATTTCTGGAAAGGTTTGTATACCCAGTAATAAATGATAGAGAGTAGAGAAAGTCATGTGAATGTATCACCAGATTTTTTTTTAAATGCAACGCTATACGTTGGCCTAAAAATTCCATACTTTCCCTATGACATCGCGAGAAACAACTGCAGAGCGATTGCACTTTCAAACAATTCAAACCAGTAAAAGGGTATATCTCGAAAAGGCTGATGCTAAAAACAAATTATTTGAAATAAATATTGTGCTTTAAAAAGATCCAAACCTCTTATGGCTTACCCGTTATAATAAATTATTCAAAATTCCTTTGTAATGAACGGGACTTCACAGGCTATTCTCAGAAAATTCTAATATGATTTTATTATATATTACTGTAAGTATATTAAATATTTGGTATTTTTATCAAAATCGTTAGTCATTTCTGAGAAAATTAAAAAACATGAACAGCTTTTCTCATGTAAAGATTAGTTTTTTCAAACTCTTCGTGTCGTATCTTTGAAAGATACTGAATTTAAATACCAAGACCTCGTTTTTTACTTATATTGTCCACACACACACACACACACACACACACACACACACACACACACACACAACACACACACACACACACACACACAAACCTTTCTGTAAAAATCCTTTTCGTTTTGGTTCAACGTGCCTTGAAGCATGTATTTCCGGTGAAATTTGACATCTAATTTTTGGGTAGAATACAATAATACGTTCTTTATTTTCTCCTATTAAACGTTTGGAGGGAAAAAGAGGTATGACTGCCGTTCCAATTCAAATGATGCAGGTTCTCTGGCTACTTTTAAGTTTTCGTCACAATATATTAAAAAGAATGCCTTCAAGGAAAGTTTTCTCTTTAGTCAAAAAAAAAAAGGTTCAGTGGTGCATTTTGAATGAATGTATTATCGAATTTTATGTTAGTACATCCATTATTAAGTTCAAACGAAAATCGTAATTATATCACACTGATGAGCTTTACCAAAATGTAATAGAGTATCTTAAATAGTCTTGAGTTCTCTGTTGCTATATCTTGACTATAAGTCCAAATTGAGGCAGTATTTTATATCACAACACTGTGAATGCCAGAGTGATTGTAGTGTAAACTAACATTATTGTATGACAATGATTTTAGATGTTTGTTAGCCATAAGCATTGTTAGGAAATAAGTTTACACGGCCTCACTGAAACTGACAATAGAGTGCGCAACAATGAAGCGAGGGGGTGAGTTGTTTATCACTAAGAAGAGAAACAAATGACGTCAGGGTAGCGTGCCTTTCTTTAGAAATGGAGGGAATATCTTCCCTAGAGCATATGTGTTAGTAATTATGATTGGCTGACAAAACAGACAATAATGTTGGCGCGATATAGTAACCAATAGCAGCTCTATTATAATGTTTAGGCATTTCGGGGTGAGGGAGTATAAATTCTTGAGCCAAAAGCAACTATCGCGCAGTTCTAAGAAATCATTCACGAGATACACGTCGCGCAGTCTTGAGGAATCTCTCGTGAGGCGAATGTCATACAGTTTGGATGAATCTGTCGCGTCGTAAAGTGAGTTACAAAATGTGAAGTACGCGACAACTATTACGACAGTAATTACATTCGGAAATATAACAGTTTCAGTCAGGCGTGTATAAAGATTAAAGCTGTGAACTATTAATTAAGTGTGACGGCAATAAAAGTGTGAAAATAAATTCTTTTATCAGTGTTATCTTTTAGTAACAACTCCTTTCCGTTTACACGCCCTGCTCAGAGATATTTGCTCGACGGAGTAATCATAGCTAGCCGGAGGTCAAAGAACTCAAATTTTAAAAAAATTATAAAACAATAACAGGCGCTCAGCAAATAAGATAACACGAACAGATTACTGCGACAAGATTCTTATAGCTTAGGAGTAATCGATATTGGTCTTCTAAGGAAAAGGTAAACTCCCAATATTTAGTACAGTAATAACGAAAAGCGAGCATAACTATCTATGCAAATGTTATCTTTGCATAATACTTTTGACAAGCGCATTATTTCTCCATTGGCCTCAGTGGCAATGCCATCCCGTATAAAAGGTTCACAGTAGGGTTCAGTAATACCTGTATCCACTTTAAAATGCTCCTTTGGCTACGGTGCGCCGCTTCTCCATGTAAACTTTAATACACCAGTGACTACACGAAACTTCGAATATCTCGGGCATTAAATATCTCAATTATATCCAACATGGTGGTTACTTACCCTGCTTTACGTCTGAGCCTTTCAAATACGAAACACTTTAAATGTCTAATCTCAAGCTTTAGTTTCATACACATCGTATTAAATGTACCAAGTGGCATAAATGTGTAACTTTCTCCACATTCATTTTTAGCATTTCCCATGCAACATTTTTACTTTTCCATACCCCACTTTTTTTTTTTACTTTCTCTACTATGTTTAAGTAAGTAAGGTAAGTATTGAATTCCACCCAAAATTCAAATTTCACCGGCATTACATGTTTTGAGCCCCCCCTGAGTAAAACAACACTTTTAGAAAAAGGTCCGTGGGTGTGTCTTTGTATATGACTGTGAACAGCATTACTCAAAAACGAAAAGTTTTATAAATACCAAACTTGGTATTTAGGTTCAGTGTCTTTCAAAGATGCGACACGAAGATTTCCAAGAAATTCTCCCCACCCATACCACCCTTTACATAGAACATTTTTAGAAAAATTTTATTTTCTCAAAAACTGCTAACGATTTTGATTAAAATATATATTTAAGAATTGTCATGACATAAAATGTATATCTTAAATTATCTGGGAATTTCCAAAGAAGTTCTCTTCTTTTTGAATGGCTTTTGCATTACTGGTAAACCATAAGAGATAGACAAAATTTTTCTACACAAAAAAATGTAGAGCTCATTAAAACATACATTATATCATATACTTTTTACTTTCTCTGCTACGTATAGTAAGTAGGGGAAGTATTGTATTTCGCCCAAAAATTCAATACCGAGATTTCACCATAAACACATGTTTTGAGGCCCCTGAATACAAAAAAAGCATTTTGGAAACATTTCCGTGTGCCTGTCTGTGTGTCTGTGAACAGCATAACTCAGAAACGAACAGTCGGATAAACACCAAACTTGGTATTTAGGTTCAGTATCTTCCAGAGATGCGACACGAAGGTTTTCAAGAAAACCCCCCACCCCATATTACCCTTTACATGGAACATTTTTCGGACATTTTAATTTTCTCAAAAATGGCTCTAACGATTTTGATTAAAATATCGTATGTTTAAGATATTTTCATGACAAATGAAATGTCTCCAAAAGTATTCTTCATTGTGAACGACTTTTGCATAACTGGTAAACCATAAGAGATAGACAAAAGTTTACCACGCAAAAAATGTAGATCGCGTTAAAATACACAATTTATATCATATACCTTTTTTTTTTTGTTGGGTGAATCATTTTTGAGATATTGCTTGTTATTCCCTTAAATTTTTCAATACTTATACTTTTTCTCAAATTCGTTATAGCTTTTTTTTTGTCCTGGTAGTGCAAAGAGAATGGAACACTCCACATAGCAACCAGCTCTTAAAATATTTGACTATCGCTTAAAACCTACCAATTCCCCTTGCATCTACAAGAAAATTAGCAATAAGATTAACATCTCGATATCTCGATTAACATGAAGCATATGGAGAATAAGCGTTTGTAAAAATAGTTTGCACAGGAGTAGAGAAAGTCATGGGAGCGTAATACATCAGATTTTTTTTGCCGAGTGACCCATTTTTAGATAGTCCTTGTTATTTGTTTAAATGTTCACTACTTATACTGTTTTTCAAATGGAAATTCCTTATTCTTTTTTTTATGTCCTGAACATGCAAAGAGAATGAAAAGCTCCACATAGCAACCAGCTCTTAAAATATCGCTTAAAGTCTACCATATTCCCCTTGCATCTACAAGAAAATTAGCAATAAGATAGTTTCTGAAAATGTTTATCTTGATTAACATGAAGTCGATGGAGAATAAGCGTTTGTTAAAATAATTTGTACAAGAGCAGAGAAAGCCATGTAAGTGTAACACATCAGATTTTTAATATTTGAATTCCTATTTCGCTTCATCAACAGTTGTATTGTAAAACATGATTATTAATTATTTTCAATTTTATAAGCATTAAATTCAGTTCTTTTCCCTCACACTAAGGCCAATGCACTGCTGCTCGCGCGCCGGCCACCGCAGCTCAGACACCCGCGAAACAGTTATAATATCCCCGCAACCTCCTCACGTTCTCGCTGTTACAATTAAACATACAATGATAATAAGCACATACCTTATCATAAGAGATGTTGGAAATGTCATCCTTTATACTGGCATCTTCTCAGAACATTGACATTCACGTCGAGAGTTCAGTATTTGAAACTGAAAGAATTTCTCGCTTGCTATAATATAGTTCTTCTAATGTATGGGAGTTAAGATAGCATAAGACAAGGAGCGGAGGGGGGTTTAGCACCTCGACCTCGCAGATCTTTTGTACCTAAGCCCCAGGCGAGGCGCCCCCGGGAGGCAGGAATGAAGTGAGACGAGACAGGGGGTGGCCGGATCAAGAGACACGACAGGCAGAGGGCAGGGTCTCTACTATTTACATTTAAACTCCCCGGATTGCAGCCGGTTAAGACTGCTCTCCTTCCCCCTGTGAGCTTACACATCCCCTGGGAAATGAAATTGAGTTTGTATTTATGGACGCTCTTTAACTACTATGGTTCTTAGCGTCCCATTCTATACTGGGCGTGAAAGACCGGTAACTTTGCTCAAAGGCCTCTTTATCAGGCTTGAGGTTCTTTTACGTGCCGTAAATCTACGACACGGGACCACCGGCTTTACTTCCCTTCCGAAGGAAGCCTGCTAAGGATTTTTACGCCCGAAAAAATCCATCGCCCTCCGCCGAGTTTGAATCCGTGACCTTGGGAACTAGAGGCTAGCACGGTACCACTATTCCACGAAGGACGACATCCCCTGGGGGACTAGGGATTCGGAGACCGTCCCCATTCCGAAGAACAAAGATTTATACAGAGAATCCTTTTCCCTTGTCATGGACACACCGAAACCTCCCGCCGCAAGAGACCAAGCAGATGAAAGGTGAAGTGAAATGGGAATGAAGATGAAATGGAGGGGCAGGAAATTCGGGATATATAAGAATCCTTCCCAGCATTTACCTAGCGACGCGGGGAACCCCCGAAAAAACCCATGGGTTTTAAAGTCGTCCTCGAGAATCGAACCTACGTCCTCCCAAATGCGAGCCACAGACGTTAACGCCTGAGCCATCCCATTCGATATGAAGGAGAGTTTGTTGCATACACTTTATTTTTGAAGTTCCCAAATAGATAAAAATCGCATTCACTTAAAACGGTATTGTGAGCGGCATTATCCTTTATTATCATCAAAAATTACCGGAATTAAATTTTATAACTCACCAGCTGTATGCGCGGTAGCAGAGTCTTGTTGAAAAAATCCAGACTGACATTCAACGTCGGTCAGCCGTTCAAAAATGGCATAAGTCATTGCTTTCATTGTTGGTTCTAGAAATAAAATGTCTTATTCTGTATGTACTTATAGCACACCACATACAACAATTTTCGTGTCATGCAAAGGGATTTCGTGTGCAAAGTCGGGTTTCTCTGTGTTCTAATATCTATTATTTTGTGATGAAACATAACCATGTAAATGAAACCACACTTCCTCAGAGACGAATATTAAGCGAGTGTCAATTACTCATTTGCAATTATATGGATTTACATACTCTGATGATCTCGTGAACAATAAAATGTATGCAAACAAACTCCCATACTTACGAAGAACTAAAAGAAAACATCAGGCGAGAACTTCACACAATTTCGGATACTGAACTCTCGAGTGTGAATGAGAATTTCCTGAGAAGATGCAAGAATTTTTTTGGATAGAAGGACAACATTTCCAACATCTCTTTATGATAAGGTATGTGTTTATTATCGCTGTACTATCGTAACCGTAACTGCAAGAATGTGAAGCGGTTGCGGGAATGTTAAAATGTTTCGGCGGCAGTCCCAGCTGGGAAAAGCACTGTACATTTGCAATCATATCCTCTCTTCCATACACATTGCTGCTTAATTTCCTACAAGGGTTAAAGGGTTTCCCTGAATTGTTTTCAGTTCTAACCACTTTATAACAAATTCCCGTCCTTTACCGAGTCCTAGCAGAGGATCTCCGACTTTTACTATGTGTAATTATATCAAAGGTTGCTATAAAACACCGCTGTAGTTTGAATTTCATCATAGTAATCTAGCATCTGATTCTTATGTTTACAGAATTGTAATACCTCACAGGTACGGAGGGTTGCCCCACTTAAGCTCGGACGTTTTTGCTTATGTTTTTCATGGCGAGATACCCTTTCGCCACCATCTATTGTTTTCAATGTGCTTTCCACGGGCTTTAACTATGACTCTGCAGCGCAATTTCCATTGAAGAAGGCTGCGTCTAAGAACAGGAAGAGGGATGTTATCCCATTCCTCCTGGCAGGCTTTCCAGAGTCCTTCAATTGTGGTGGGACGCCGAGAAGCAAGGCGCTGTTTCAGCAGACCAAATCCGCAAAACTCCATTGGTAATCGTCTGGTGACTTCCCAGGGATCCTTTTAAATGGTATTACATTGACACCCGTTTCCATAGCTTTCCGGTGGCAGTAATGCTGGGAAGACCAAGAAGTGTGACTGCATGTGGATCCAAACATTTGGGGCATCCTCATCTTACAACCGAGGAGTCTCTTCATCAAAAATTGGGTCCATAACATTCCTTTGATAGTAGGCTGCATTAATTCTGACATTGTTGGCAACTCTGTGTATGCCTAGTTTCTCCCGAGAGCAATGACCTGCAACCACCATGAATCCCTTGGAAAAATTTCCTTGTTCTCCCGAATAGAATTGGAGCGCCACTATGGCCCAATTGATAACAATAAATGGCTCGGTTTTTTGTGTCACCTAGATAAACCCATGCTTCATCTAAAGATACCACCCATTGCCACTTTTCACCTGCCAGGTGGTGTTCATAGAGTTTTCTTGCGTTTGCAAAGCATTCTCTGATGTGCCGCTCTTTCAAGGCGTGTCCACGTGCTTTATGTCGCCATTCTAGACCCATATTGCTGTGTATTATCTGATAGACGGTCCCTTGGGATATTCCACTGCGGCTGGAAATGCTTCTTTGGGTTGGTAGGTATCCAGTATCCACTGTTGCGCTGACCTTGGCTACTACTGCTTTAGGTCGTGTTGGTTGTGGCCCTTCTCTTGCTAGTATTTTTGCACACTGAGCCTCAGTTGGGAATCCATTTTTATGAAGTTGTGTTATACGCCCCACACACGACTTACTTATGGTAAGAACTTTTTGTTTGCACCTTTCCACTATAATTGAAAGGCTGTAACCGGCATCGGAAAGCCTAACAATGTACCCCTGCTACAAGTCGGCGATTGTTGAAGCCATTATGAGTAACCTTTGCCTCAGAGTGGCCCAGCAGACAGCTATCACTGCAATGAGCTGATGCAATAATAAATATAAGCAGTTTGATCAATGACAGGAGTAGGAGGGCGATTCAAAGTCGTCCGAGCTTAAGTGGGGCAACCCTCTTCTCCGTATTTCTTTAGCCTCAATGTTATGGCATTACACTGAGAATTTACATGTTCTGCAAATTTTAAGGGTAATTGTTACGTGTTTATAGGTCGACCTGCCGTCTACCCGAGCAACAAAACCTTGACGGCAGTCACAGGGCAGCGTTTGGCCTTGACAGTGGAATTCTGTGCTAATCCTCCGGCGTCCCGTACCGTGTGGCTTACAGAGACGAAAGTGTTACGCCCAGGAGACTCCACTGACACTATCATTGCTCACAATATCACCGTAAGTACAACTTCTTTATTAACACTCAATTACAAGGAGAGCATTTTTGCATTAGAACTATTAAGTGTCTATATTTAAACACACAAGTTTGCATTTTATTTCAAATTCTCTGTTGTGAAAATATGTTTTTCATTTTATTCTCCCAAGGGTTGGTAGCCGTAGCCGAGATGTTAGCACGGCTGCCAACATTCAGACCACCACGCGATAAGCAAATTAATAGTGGCCACGAAATGAATGCGCTTTTAGAAAGGCGCCACTGTTTTTTTTTTTTTTTTTTTTGGCAGTCGAGGCTAGGAATCGAGGAGAGTGAGGGACAAGGCGATAGGGAAACGTATAGCCGCACAACTAGGAAATGCGGATGTTTTCTTTACCTAACTGCCCTTCCTCCACTTTTTGTAACTGTTTAGTTCCTCTTCCCACCACACCCACTCATGTCGTGGCCAACTAGTGCTGAAATTACATCCCTCCCACAAATAAAATACCGAAAATATTAGCATTTGCAATGTGTAAGCATGTTTTAATTCAAGCCTTTAAAGCTGCCTCTGGAATGTTGACTATTTGTATTTGCACCTGCAGTGTGCTCATTGAATTTACTTGGAAAGGTCTATGCAAATAAATCATGGGTTGTTAACCTTGAGGATCTAATCGATGACATCATTATAGTAATTGGCCTTTAGTATTTCCCCAGGAGCGTCAAATCAATTTTTGCTTGGAAAGAGGCAAGATTACCTGAAGCAGTCTTCCTAACGACACATTTAGTCTAAAAAGAACCTTTTATTTGTTAAATGTGAAATATGTGTATTAAAAGTAGAATTATTATAATTTTATTCTTTTGATAGAGAAAAATATCACTACCGTAATTATTTCTGGTAACTTAGGGGACCAATTGACCCCTCTCCTCCTAAATGACTGGTTTACCTTATCACGACACACGTTAGCAATTGCACGTAATGAAGTGTAAGCTACATGAATTGTGTCCCATCTTCTTGAAACAGACATTATATAGCAGTTAATTGAGAAATAAATAAATAAATAAAAAAGATTTAAGAATATGCTTGTACTGGTCAGTATTAAGTCCTTCATGAAAGAAATTCTAACCTATAATGTAGCCCATATGCTGATCTTAGCGTAGTTAAATATAAAGGATTTTTACGTGCAAAGTAAAGAATCTCAGTTGTCTAATACTACAATGTTTAATATTAGGAGGGACATCCAGAATGTAAACAACAATTCCACATTACGATCGGTGCCGGTCCCCCAACACCAGAATTGCAGGCACGCTAATTAGCTCCTTAGGGTCATTCACAATGAAATGACGTAGCATAAGCGCAAGACTTTGCATTCATGTTATTTAATGGAAGCATTCACATAGAGTCGCGCAACGCAAGAGTTTGCAAACTCCAAACTTTATGCTTGCGTTGCGTGCATAGAGGAAGAATTCTGCATTTCTTTCTCTTTGCATTACCTGCTGTTCAACAGCTGACGATCGCGATGTGGGACTTTAGCCGTCTAATGTACATGCGTGAACTCTTCCATTAGGCCGTGCCACACAAATTGTGGGTCACCATCTCTCATTTCTCTCAAGAGGTTATGATAGCCTCCTTACTGAATCATCTTTCATTTAGTGGATGAACCCGGCATCTGTGCCTAGGCTCAGGCGCAAAGAGATAATGAACATTGCATTAATATGACTTGTGCAGCTGTAACATCACATGTATAACTTGCTGCAGTATCCGGACAATATTCCGTACGCGGGAAGCAGGTATGAAATTTTAAGAAACTTACGGAATCGAGGTTTTTTAATCCGCAGAGTTGATTGTGTAGTATCCTGGGTTCTTAAATTGTGTAGGAGTTGTTGCTTTATCGAAAACATTGGGTTCTTCTTGGCGACCACTTAGCTTTTGCAGAAATCTTGTCAGAAGATATTGCGAACGTGATGGAAAAAAAAATATGGCTAACGGAATGTCGCGAAGCAAGGAAAATGTAGCTAAAGTTGATTATTCGAGTTTAGACGCGCAGATCTACGGCTGTTCTGTGCCTACGGCTACGCCCTGTCGTCGCTCCGTAGCTGCGGCCCTTGCGGCTTAGGGCCCATGATGTTATAATTTTGGCAGCAGAATGCCAACGACAGTAACCCTAACATAATGCAAGTGCGTGTGTTACATATTGATAGCAAAAGTGCTCACTACCCACATATGGAATAATGGCTCTGCTTCCATAGTGCTTGCACAACTTTTTCATTGTTTTGAGCAGACAGTTTTATTCTACCGTTAAAGTGGTTTGGTACAATGTACATTCACCATTGAACACGGCAAGCTATAAACATAAACAATATTAGATTTTTGCAATATATACAATATGTTTATACATTATATACAATAGGTCTTTACATGCTAAATACTATGATTCATGACATATATACATTTGTGTTCAAGGTAATCATTGATAGAAAAAAGAAGTAGTTAATTAGATGTGCCGTGAGACTGGATTTCAGCTGGTTTACTTTTTTAATTACCTTGATATTACTTGGTAAATTACTGTAAAGTTTAATGCCAGAGTATAAAATGCTTTTTTGATAGCGAGCACTAACGCTACGGGCGGTTGTTGGACGTATGTTTCTTTTTGTGCCCTACTTATTTATAAAATATTGAGTGAACTTTCTTATTTGGTATTGTTGGTTATATCATTCAATTTGAAACTTACGGTGCACTCGGAACATTTCCGCAATTAGTTTAAGGATCTAGAAGCCCGTGCAAACTTCTTGCGTTACGCCTACGGCTGCATTGTGAATGGTGTTCCCTCACGCCTGCGCTTATGCTGCATTACGTTAGCGCTTACATTTCATTGCGAATGAAGCCTTACTCCACTTCAGTGCGAGTCGAGTTTCGTTACTGTGAGGTGACGCCTGTCTGTTCTACAACATATCCAAATGGTGGCGCCAATTGAAAATCCCATCAAATGCGAAGTGCGTGGTGTGATTCATTTTTTGAATGCACAAAATTTTCGGCCAATAGAAAGTTATAGACAAATAATGCAAGTGTGTGATGATAATGCAATGAACGAGTCTTCAGTGAGGAAATGGTGCATAATGTTTAACCAAGAGGAATCAGTGTGCACGACGAAGACCGATGTGGGGGCTATCATTCATTGCGGATGAGTTGAAGGCAAATGTTGATGAAAGAATTCAGGATATTCAGTTGTTTTCGAAACAAAAGGAATTTTTGGGTGGAAAAGAGTTTCCAAACGATGAAGGCCCCAAAGAGGCAGTGACAGTCTTTGGCGGTAGAAGAATATCACATCGACATTGAAGAACTGGTACCATATTACAATAAACGCCTTGACAGCAATGACGATTACATTGAGTAATAGAATAAGGTTGTAAATAAAGTTTTGTTTTGACATATTTCGTTATTATTTATATATGCCAAATCGTTCTTTACTTTCTGGATGTCCCTAGTAGCCCTTCAGTTAATTAAAATCGCATTCCAACACTTAAACAAATCTGTTTTAAATATACATCATATCTGAAGAAACCAGCTGCAAGAATTAACCCTTCCACCCGGAGCAGTGGATTGTAACTACAGGTAAATTTCAGTAACTTTTAGGAATTACAAATTCGCTAGTTTGTAGAAAATTTTCTGATTTATGGCTAATCCCTGCCTGTTGTAACAATGCTAACAATTCCCATTGAGAATCCTTAGTTTTTCCTCTGCTAGCACAGAAACTTTGTGTCTCATCTTTTTATCCAACCTGCTACTTTAAATTTAAGCAGTAGCTTATCCGCCTGAAAGTATATCTTTCAGGCGGATAAGCCAAGAAGACTCTTAAAATGCTGAAATACAGAATTTAGGTTAATACCTTGAACAATAAAACAAAATAAACTGGTGTGTGTTACACCTCTGGACCGTAGGTAAAAGAATAAAAATTGAAGCGTTCATTCCAAAAATGCGACAATGCACGCGTTTGGGTATCGCTGAGCAGAATTGGGAACCACTATATTCCTACCCGGTCCACCTGCACAAAAAAGAAGTAATTTAGTGAAGTACTGCCCGTTTGACACGTTTTAGCTAATGGAGTGGGGTGGCTTATCTCTCAGTTGAAGTTTTAGCTTGTGGGATGGGTACACAGTATGCTGGACTCATGTCGCGCTTGACGCGTACAGTGGAAAATAGCCAACAATATTTCACTGTTCGCGCGTCTTTATCTTTCACTTGCCTCATACCAAGTAGACACTACCTCCCTCCAGTAGCTATACCCCTACCTGCTTGGAAGGGTTCCCGCATTCACTAGCATGACGCTGAACAAAATAGTATATCCTTTCTAAGCAGAACTTTGTCACAATATTTTGAAATTGATATCGAACTTTTAATCTTATTACGTACATTATATCGACCTAAAATGGTAATTTAGCAGATTAGCAGATGTAAAAGCCTGATCCAATTTCAAATATGCTACCGCTTTCTCTGTTTACCCTCCCGTTGTTAGGGCTTACACCCCCAGAAGTTACAGGCGGGTGCCTGAGGTCAGACGGTTGTCAGGGAGCACAGACTATGGATCAGAGAGAACAGCCAGGACAGGTGATCAGCCCGAAGGCTAGTATGAGAGCGAGGAAGGAGATGATATGAATTGACCGTGAAAGGAAAGGTGGTGATGGAGCGATTGGCGGAATAAATGGCGAGGGAAACCGGAGAACCCAGACGCCACTTTTTTTCACCACAAATCCCAGATGCTGTTCCCCGAGATTGAACCCCGGTCACCTTGGTGAGAGGTGAGCGGTCTAACCACTCGGCCACGGCGCCACCTATTTTCAAATATGCCTATATTTATTACAGTGATACCACAGAAATATAACTACCTTTAACCAGGGAAATCCTACTTCTGTATTGCGTATAAGTAGGGGAAGAATTGCAATCCATCCAAAAATCGAGATTTTTCCGGAAATACTTGTTTTGAGGTGCCCTAAATCCATATAAAGCATTTTGGAAACATGTCCATGTGTGTGCGTGTGTGTGTCTTGTCTGTGAACAGCATAACTCAAAAACAAAAATCGGATAAATACCAAATTTGGTACTTGTGTTTACTTTCTTCCAAGGCTGCGACACGAAGACTTTCAAGAAAATCCCCCCTCCCCAACTACCCTTTACATAAACATTTTTCGAAACTTTTGATTTTCTCAAAAATGACTAACGATTTTGATTAAAATATCATATGTTTAAGATATTTTACAGTAAATGAAATGTATATCTTGAATTTTCTGGGACTTCCCCAAAAGCCCTCTTCATTCCGAATGACTTTTGCATAAATGGTAAACCGTAAGAAATAGACAAAATTTACTACACAAAAGATCATTAAAACACGCAATTTATGTCATATACCCTTTTGCGTGCGCGTGTGTGTGTGTGTCTGTGTGTGTGTGCGCGCGCGCGCGCGCGCGTGAACCATTTCTGAGATATTCCTTGTTATTTGTTTCCAATACTTTTTCTCAAGAAGTGGGAATTCGTTATTCGTATTTTCATGTCCTGGACATGTATAGAGAATAGAATGTTCCACATTCTATGTTCCACCAGCTCTTTAAATATTTGACTATCGCTTAAAGCCTACCATATCCCCCTTGTACCTACAAGAAAATTAGCAATAAGATTAACATCTCGATATCTCAATTAATATGAAGTAGATGGAGAATAAGTGTTTGTAAAAATAGTTTGTACAAAGAGTACAGAAAGTCATGTGAGTATAGTATATCAGAATGTTTTTAGTTTTATTTATGGACGCTCTTTAACTGCTATTGTTCTTAGCGTCCCATTCTAAATTGGGAGTGAAAGACCAGTAATTTTGCTCAGGGCCTCTTTATCAGGATTGAGGTTATTTTACGTGCCGTAAATCTACGACACCGGTTTTACTTCCCTTTCGATGGAAGCCATGCTACGGATTTTTACGTCCGAAAAAATGCACCGCCCTGCGCTGGGTTTCAACCCGAGACCTCGGGAACCAAGGTACTACTAGACCACGGAGACGTCACGTTAATTTTCTAATGAACATGTATGTTCGGTTTTTAACTGCTATCGACTACATTTTGTTAGCATGTTCATACAGGTTTCTAAACCTGCTTTTAGGTTTTTTCACGTAAAACATGTATTCGATGAAAGCATAAACACTGCTCCTACACATAACGCATATCACCTTTACACTTCTATGAAGGTTGCGTCGTGGTTGAGTGGATAGACCTCTCGTCTCTCGCCAAGACGACCCGGATGCATTCCAAGGACCCGCATGTGAGATTTGTGGTAGGCAAAGCGGCGTCTGGTCGGGTTTTCTCCGGGTTCTCCGGTTTCCCCCGCCTCCCATTCCACCAATTGCTCTATCATCTCCTTTCTTACCGTTCATCTCACCGTTATTTCATATCATCTCCTTCCTTGCTGTCCTACCAGATTCGGACTGATCACACACTGGTTGTACTATGATACTAGTCTGTCTGCTCCCCAACAGGCATTGGTTGTAAGTCCTCCAACGGGGAGGGCAAGCAGGTAGAGAAAAGAGAATTTCTATTATACATCTTGAAACATGTATCCATCACCATATTTAATTTAGCTTAATCATTTATTTCATTATTATAATTGCCAAAGAAAGACTTGCTGAGTGTATCCATTACTTTTAGAGACAACCATGAATATACGAGTATCGTAATAATGTTATCATTCCCATTTTACTAGTGAAGATTTACGGGTAATGAAGAAAGAGATCTTCATGTTTACACTGATAGCAACACTTGAGTATTATGGTTTCCCATTTATATAAAATTCACTGAGAATGAAGTGAACTCACACACCGACTATTTGTAGGAAACTCAAGACATGCTTTTCACTTTCTCTGCCACGTACCTAATAGGTAGAGAAGGTACTGTATTCCATTAAAACATCCTATATAGTGGTGTCACCTGAAGTGCATGCTTTTAGGCTTCCTGAATCTCAAAAAGCAATTCTATAAAACTCTGATAAACACCAAACTGGGTATTTAAGTTCAGTATCTTCAAAAGATGCGGCACTAAGATTAAAAACAAATCCCTCACACTAAACTACCCTTTATAATAGGGACGATGGTTCTGTGCGGTGAAACCTGGATGCGCACTGGTTAACCGGACAATGAGCAAGCGCCAATTCTCGGGCATGCGCAGTGAGTGCAATCAGTTCAGTCTAGCGGCAGCAGAGTTCGAGTAACGTCTCTTGCCAACCGTCTGTTTATGACTTTATGCTACCTTGAACTTTGTGTTTATAAATTAGTTACTGTATGTTTCTGTAGAAGCGTCATTTCAGTTTCTGCATGGGGGGGGGGCAAGATTGCTTGGAGCAGTTTCACTAAATTTCATGTGGATTTTAACGATATATTTGGCCTAAAAGAATTTTTTTTTTATTTCTTAAATGTGAAATATTTGTATTAAAGGTACAGGTTGCAATGGTTCCGCTGTTTCTCCCAAAACACAACACTGGAGCAAGGCTGCGAAACCATGCAGACGCTTAAGAAAGGTTTGACTGAGTTAGGGAACCCCGGCCAAGCGAAAAGGGAAGCCCTAACGAGTGCCGTAGGGGAAAACAAAATGGAAACCAGAACTCTCAAAAATATACTACTATTGATAAGTTTTTTGGGGGGGTACTTTAATGATAATAATAAACAAACATTAATAACCAGAACCGTAAAGCAACCTTAAAAGAATAACTGTAAAACAAAGATGGCTTAAATAGTAAACCAACCAAAACCAATTGAGCAGAGCAGTAAGGCAAGTTTTAAATACAGCAAAAATTAAGTAAAACCAAAAATTCAACAAACAAAATCAATTTAGAAAGTTTATAAAACAATACCACTATAAACATCAACCAATATATTTAATTATGTTGATCTAGTCAAAGACTTGCTAAGAATGTTGATCAAGACCCAAACAGACTTTTATGAATTTCTAGTAACAGTGAGCTTCAAAGTCCAGCAGAGCTAGATGTACTTTACAACCCAACCGTTTTCAGTTACAAAAGTTCAGCATGATTGGGTTCTGCATGATAGGGTTTTAACTGCAATTACTGCTCTCATAATTAACACAACAGAATTTCTGTAATTTTAAACTAACTATGCACTGAAAATCACGTACTGAAAATATAACTCAACTGCAATTACTGCTCTCATAATTAACACAACAGAATTTCTGTAATTTTAAACTAACTATGCACTGAAAATCACGTACTGAAAATATAACTCAACTGCAATTACTGCTCTCCGAATTTCTGTAATTTTAAACTAACTATGCACTGAAAATCACGTACTGAAAATATAACTCAACTGCAATTACTGCTCTCATAATTAACACAACAGAATTTCTGTAATTTTAAACTAACTATGCACTGAAAATCACGTACTGAAAATATAACTCAGCTGGAAAAGAACCAAAACACACTAAACATATGAACAATTCCAAGAGCCAGTCACTTTACGAATTCGTATTTTAAAACACACATTACGTTTTCCGCCCCAAAATTCACACACCATTACCAAGATATAAAACTGATAACAAAGCCTACCTTTACATAAGGCCGATCCACAGAAAATCACAAAAGACGTTCCTTAAATTCATTACAAAAACTTCCACAATCCGGATGAGTTGTTGCCGGGCAGAGAGCTATCCCTGCAATGCGACAGAAATCCACCACTCGCCGCGTACGGCCAAAGCACATGCCACGTAAGCAAACCAGAGAGGAGGAAAAAAAGAGAGCACCAGAGAGTGCGTTAAGCAAGGGGACAAGCAACGTAAAGTGACTGGCTGGATGTATAACACATACAAAACACAAAAGGAACACATAACAGCACAAGGTGTAATTTTTCTTTTGGTAGAGCAATTATGTAACCTAATTATTTCTTGTAACTTAGGGGAGGGGCCAATTGACCCCCTGCCCCCTAAATGACACCCTTGTGTTCCTGTAATTAAACTTGGATTGCATATATTGTGTATTTTGGTGTATTTATTGGAGGTTCTTGCCTTCTGCGAATTTTTATGTAAAAATAAAAAAGTTAATATACCACAAAATGATGGGGAAAAAGGGCTAATGGAAAAGCTAATTTGTAATTTGCCTCCCAGATTTGGTCATTGATAACGCACCGTACCATAGTGTGCTGTTGGAAAAGGCCCCAACGTCTCATACCAAAATAAGATGCAGAACTTGCCCCATTCCATGAAACGATGCTATGTTTGGAGCTTTACAACCTAAGTAAGGGTCAAAGCTTGTTCCTAAAATTTACGTTGATAGTTTGTAGGCCATGCACACAATGTTCTCCGATTCATCGGGTCTTAATAGAGTAGAACTCATCTGGGCTGATATAAAGCATTGGGTAGCTTGGTAGAACACCCTTTTAAACTATGTTATTTATTAAGCTTAGCTAACAACATATTGAGGACATTAGCGTGGAAAAGGGGAAAACTGCCTATCAACACGTTATTAACTAGGAAGACAATTATATTGAAGAACAAGACCTATTTGAAAATGTCATAGAAAGTTTTGTAATCCAAGTTAGGGAATATAGAGACAGCGAAGGAGAAGAAGATTGAAGACGATGAAAGAAAACGAGGTGGTGATATTTCTGGTGCAGAGTGTTTATCACATAATAAAGCCCCTGCTAGTTTAAGACAATGAAGGTGACAAGGTTTGTGTATAATGTGTCAATATAAAAGAATGATAGAGCAATCTGAACATAGTGACAATAAACCAGTCATGCAGTGGTGTGGTATTGTCTGTTTATGTCGTATCAGCAAAGTCCCACGTCTTCCGTCCCACGTCTTCCAGCAGGCAGACAGCTGCCTGGCGTTAGGCATAGACTCTCTTCAGTGCGCGAGGAAAGAAGGTCACCGGCACAGAACCATTGTCCCTACTGTACATGGAAAAGTTTTCCGTGTTTTTTATTTTAACGATTTTTAATAAAGTACCATATATTTAGGATATGCATATGACAATATAGGTATCTTGAATTTTCTGGGAATAGCCTTCAAGTCTACCTCATTCGGAAGGAATTGTGCATAATTTTGTTTAACTGGTGACGGTTAAGAGACGGACAGAAACGTACTACACAAGAAATGGAGATAATTTTTAAAAAACAAAAATGTATTTAAAATAAGATTTTTTTGGTATCAGCTATTTCCGAGATACCCGTTGTTACATTTTAATTTTTCAATATTTTGTTTTTTTAAGTGTCGTCGCTATTCATTTGTTTCTCGTGATGCCATTGAAAGATTATGGCATTTCAGGGCCAGATAGCGACCCCAGTGGGCTGCTTTTAAAACATCTATCTCGTCTGCTGTATCCTCTTTGTGCCTAGAACGAAACGTATACTAAAATATTTTTTGCAAACGTTTATCTCTATTAACGTAAGCAGATAGAAAAATAAAAGATTCAACAATCTATTGTAGAAAAAATATAACAATAAACGATAATGAGCGGAGGAAATTGTTTAATGTAACACATCACATAATGGTTTTAATATATGCCACCTTTCACACGCAAGGTCAAATCACCGTCTGTGACGGTACAAGCAATTGCTCATCACAATTTATGCTCACTCAGTTTACATACTTTACCTCTATAATAATTCTATGTTATGCTTTTTAAAATTTAAACATCTCTCTCTTTCTCTCAAGCATGCACACACACACGTATTATGCCTAGACACTGAATAACCTAGGTGCTGTAAGAAAGTGTTCCCAGAGGGCGACGAGTGATTCAGTGCCTAGGTGGCTAAATCAAGAGCTGGACAAGAATGGAGATGTTACTCGTAATATCCAGTAAATGTGTCCTCTTTGGAAGTAAAAAGTATAATTTACTTCAGTTATACATTATATTGTCATTATAGATCCTTTTCATGGAGAAATTGTGGAAAACAAGGTTTTACTTAGTTGTACATTTGGACTGGACAGGTGATTCCAATAATGCCTAATAAATGTGTCCTCTTTGAGAGTAAAAAGTTTACATTATGTTACCATGAAAAATAGTTTGCGTGCAGACATATATGTATTTAAACATTGTTATTATAAGTGAACAGGAATAAAGCTATTGCTCAAAGCTATATATTCATTTGCGAATAATCTAGAATTGTGCACGTAAAACAGGACTCCACTGCATGCGCGATAAGCTAAACAGACACACACACACACACACACACACACACACACACACACTTACTCCTTGTTATAGATGCATACTTTAAATAGTTATATTTTTGTATACGTAGACGTTTATTTATTTATTCAGCTCCAAGTATGGACGTCAATTTTAAGAAGATTGTTTGTTACGTAATATGCTGCTACGTATGTAAAGCCGATTTTTAAGATGTATTTTTGTTGTTACGTTCCATGTTTAAATAAAAAATATTTACTTTACTATTAAACTGCTTCTTTAATTATTTATGTTTCTGTTTGCCTCGGCTGCGTCAGTATTGTTTTAGAGACCGTTTCTCTTAGACAGGGCGTGGTGCGACAAGAATGTAGGCTTACACAGATTTTAAGTTTTAATTCACTTCTTTTTATTAATCCTTGACACATATTAAATAGCACTACACTGATATCAAGAGGTGTGAGATTCTTTAATTTAATACTTGCACTTTGTTAACGCGTATACTTAATTTTCGTTTCACACGAATACGTAATACTTCTCTAGAGAACACATCTTCCTTCCGGTTACTATCGAGGTCTGCAGGCAACTGAACATATTTCAACCGTCCAAACCTGTAAACTTCTGTATTTCAAGTCTCTGATTGGCTAATCCTAGTCCAATAGAATACCTGTATTTAATTAAAGCTTTTACTGGCTGTTGATTGGCTAATTTTAACTGTCACAAAATTTACATTATCGTTGCTCTAATCATGACTAGTAACATTTAAACCCTCAAACTCATTATTACCTCAAGGTTACCTCATTGTTGCCTCATTGTAAGCAACTTTTAACTTATTATTCTCACAGCTCTTACACTATTAAATTACTTAATGCATTCACATAACATTATTGAACATGTTTACAATAATATAAGCATTTGCAATGACTGTTACATACATTTTACAAATTATTACATACATATTGTTTTAAGGTGGGTTGTTATTGAATTTATATATTATATAATTTAATTTAAATTATTCAAGTGTTTAAAATACTGCCTCATACTCTACCTGTGAAAGCCAGTAGATTGCCTCCCAAAGCTGCGGTGATGGAATAAATGGAAGCGAGTGCACCTTTTTAATAAGGCAAGCAAGCAAAACCAGCTTTCTGAGAGCATTTTGTCAGTCTTGTCCTGCTATGTTTCACAAAAGGAACAAGCATTGTTGAATTTTAGGACAAAATGCAGCTTTTTAAGTATATTTTAAAACTAAAACAATGTATTATATGAGCGTTTATAAAAACATGAACACCAGCTAAATGATAAGGTGTGAAAATGTGTTTTTATTCCATTTCTTCTCTGTAGTTGTCACTGTCGGCGAAAAAGAGAGCAGACAAAGAAAATAAACAAAAAGCGGATGTGACTAATGGCGAAGGAGAGGATGATGTGCAAGAAAGGGCTTGCTGAGCCGAAGCTCCACCAGATGTCACCAGTGCTGAAGTAGTTTGTCCAGAGTCCGCATTAGAGGTCAGTTGAGTAACAGAGAAAGAATAAAATGGCGAAGTCCGGAAAACGCGGCACGGAAAGAAAACAAACAATCGCAACGTGTGCACTTAGAGCCATTGTTTCTCCTCTGACAGAGATTTGTAGTTGATTCAACTCTCAAACTCCTTTCTAAACTGCGTTAAAGTACGACGAAGCCAATGGTTCGGATATAGTCGGACATTTTTCTTTCGGAGCCTTTACCCTTTCTTTCGTGAAAATAAAGATACTGCAGAAGTTGCTTCATGCCGAATAAAGTTCTTTATTTGTCTCCCTCTTCGAAATATGGGCTATTTTATCCGAAGCTTATTCTCAAACTTAATATTGCGAAAATATCCTAACAGTTACTCTCTTGTAAATGTCCTGTATATAGAAATAAGGACTATCGGGTAACTGAGCGGCAGCACCAAGAAACTAGGTAGACAAAATGTCTCCAAATTGTAAATAAGCAATACCTATTAGAACAACTTATATTGCAATACAAGTACGATAAGCTTGAAAATAAGAGAAAAAATTGAAGTATTTTCAACTTCCAAGATTCTCCAGTGCACTTAAAGCATGTACAGAGTGGGTACATAGTCCCATCACAGCCAATGAAATTTAAAACAAGTATTCAACCTTTAATTATAAATGCATGTACACACTATAGATAGTTTTTTTTTCCTCTATTTTATTTTACGTCGCTTTAACTCCCTGGTCATATCGCGACAAATCTGTCGGTGGATAACTCTTATAACGATATGTGATGGACAGTTAGCCTTCTAGGTCTCATCCCTGCAACCACCCGCTCCGTCACGTGTCACAGAGACCCTAGCGCATAGCTACTGGATCTTCTGCTTCATGCCGTGCAGACGGCATTAGGGTGCCTTCCGGTCCAACCGCCGCCCTCACACAGAAAGACGGACAGTTATCCTTCTAGGTCTCATCCCTGGAAATGCCATCTTGCTTCGCCACGTGCCCACAGAGACGCCCAGCGTATCTTCTTCTTTGTGCCGTGAAGATGGCGTTAGGGTGTAGTCCAGTCTAACTGCTTACATTGTCTGTAGACAGATGGCATAACATCCGCTATTACCACTTATTTTTCATTTTACTATTGTTTTAGATTTAAGGTGGAACTTTGGGTCCATACCAGCCCATATTATGACATGGGGAGTGTTATTCTCAATCCCCTCATAAAAATAACGGTTATCCCTCAACCAGAAGACAGCATTTCTTGATCGCGAGCTTCGATATATCGCACATTCACACTGAAAATCATTTTACCACGTTTCGGGTGGTCAAACACCTGAAGAAGTGCACTACATGCCATGATCCTTAGATTTAAATCATTGTCACTAAATTCTTGAAAATGTTTCGGTCGATATGGACGTAATTGTAAGTCAAATTGCATGTGCTTGCGCAGAGTTGACCGGGATATACGCAGTTCCACGGATCGTTTGCGAGTTTACTTCATTGGTGATCTTTCAACTAACTCCACTACGTCGTTACATTGTTCCCCTCTTGTTGATGGCACTAGTCTGCATGATATCGGATGACTGAAAACTAATACGTAATTCTTACACTTGTTTATGCTAATTTCAGAACTGCTTTTAGTTTGTTTGTTTGTTTTTTTTTTTTTGCTACCGCGTACAGTTTTTTTACAATTTCACTTCAAACATATAGAGATATAAACATATTGCTTCCGCCACTACACATAAAATTGAGCTTGATGAAGCAATGTGTATGGGTTCTACCACAGGATGGACCCTGCTTTTCCAAGAAATTTCCCTTCACTACACAAGACAAATTAAAGGCTGGAATTTTTGTTGGTCCTCAAATAAAGAAATTGATGAAGGATGAGGATTTTGAGAAGACAATGAATGAGAGAGAAATAGAAGCATGGACCTCCTTCCGATCATTACTGAAAACTTCTTAGGCAATAACAAAGATCCTAATTGTAAGGCCATTGTCGAAACAATGTTGGAAAATTTCAAGAACATGTGTTGTAACATGAGTGTAAAGTTGCATATATCGACTAATTTCCATTAAATCTGGGACATTATAGCGAAGAGCAGGGTGAACGTTTTCACCAAGATATTAAGGAAATGGAGAGGAGGTACCAGGGGAGATGGAATGAAACTATGATGGCCGAGTACTGTTGGATGTTGAGGAGGGACAGTCATCTTCAAGGATCTACAAGGAAGTCAAACAAGAGAAAGTTTGAAAAAAATTAAATGAAACACTTTGGCTTCTTGTCTGGTTAAAATGTAGTCATGAAATAAATTAGGAGAGTTCTTGAGAGTATTCTTAAATTTTTTCTGGAATAAAAACTTACCTTGTGTGAAATGATATTTGAATACTTTTCTATGCTCATTAGTAAAATTGTCAAAATATTACTTCTTATTTTGTGTAAAAACCTGACGTGATAGAAAAAAAAACGGAAGTTATTTCTGGAATCAGCATAAAAATTTGATTAAGAAACATCTACTTTTTATAAATCATCTGACAAAAAGTTTGAAAATGCAGACTAGTGTGGTCTACCACTTTGTGGTTTATCCTTAACACTGCGGCAGAAAACATTTTCTGTTCCCAATACAAAAGTTTTCTCTTTGGAGGTGGTTCTCGTCCGAATCGTAGCTGGAAGTCCATACGCACCTGTTCCAACGTTTTGCCTGTTCTTGGCCTCTCGTGCTTGTGACAATCCGTTCTTCAATGTAAAGTCACTTGTATAGCTATTGTTTACATCTTAAATAGAAAAAATAAAATCACAATCCGTCATATAGTGTTAATTATGTGGGGTGAGGGGACTTTGCACCCAGCCTGTATATTGCATACTGCTTACGATGATAGTGAATAATAGAAATACCACATACGCGAAAACAACATTAATAATAAACTAACAGCTGTTGAACATTGTGGTTCTAATAGCATGGTCACCAACATTAACACTAGCGATCTATTACGTCGGGTGGCGTCCTTTGGATTACGTTAGCTCCGTTCCACGAAGCTTTAAAATAAGTTATGTCCATCAACATTATTGGATTGTAAGCATCATTTTCCTTCCCATTTACATACTTAGGACTGACAGTAACGTAGGTTACGTTGGTGCTATGGTTACAAATCTTATGTGTTACACTCACATGACTTTCTCTACTCTTATACAAACTATTTATAGAAACGTCATGTAAGAACGTAGGTTTTCACGGCCGGTGTCACAATTATAACTAATATGATTTTCCGGGCTGTTATGCCGTGGTCTGCTGAAGAAAGATTTCCCAGACGTTTCGTCCACAACTGCGGTGGACATCTTCAGCGGCGCGGACGAAGTCTTCTCGGTGAAAGTATCGCAGCGTCTGATGCGATACTTCACCGAGAAGACTTCGTCCGCGCCACTGAAGATGTCCACCGCAGTTGTGGACGAAACGTCTGGGAAATCTTTCTTCAGCAGACCACGGCATAACAGCCCGGAAAATCATATTAGTTATAATTATTTATAGAAACGCTTATTCTCCATCTAGTTCATATTAATCTTATTGCTAATTTTCTTGTAGGTGCAAGGGGAATATGGTAGGCTTTAAGCGATAGTCAAATCTTTTAAGAGCTGGTTGCTATGTGGAGTATTCCATTCTCTTTGCATGTCCAGTACATACAAAAACGAATAATGAATTCCCTTTAGAAAAAGTATAAGTATTGGAAAATTCAAACATAACAAGGAATATCTCGGAAATGTCTCACTCCACAAAAAAATGTATGTGTTTTAACGAGATCTACGCTTTTGTGTAGTAAACTTTTGTCTAACTCTTACGGTTTACCAGTTATGCGTAAGTCATTCAATGAAGAGGACTTTTGGCAACATTCCCAGAAAATTCAAGATATACATTTCATTTACCATGAAAATATCCTGAATATATGATATTTTAATAAAATTCGTTAGCCAATTTTGAGAAAATCAAAATTTTTTAACATAGCGACCGGCATAGCTCAGAAACGAAAAGTTGGATAAACACCAAACTTGGTATTTAGGTTCAGTATCTTCCAGAGATGCGACACGAAGGTTTTTAAGAAAATCCCCCACCCCAGATTACCCTTTACATGGAATATTTTTCGAAAATTTAAATTTTCTCAAAAATGGCTAACGATTTCGAATAAAATACCATAAGTTTAAAACATTTTTATGGCAAATGAATTGTATATCTCGAATTTTCTGAGAATGTCTCCAAAAGTATTCTTCATTGTGAACAACTTTTGCATAACTGGTAAACCATAAAGATAGACAAAATTTGACTACACAAAAAATGTAGATCCCGCTAAAATACACAATTTATATCATATACATTTTTTGTTGAGTGAACCATTTTCGAGATATTGCTTATTATTTCCTGAAATTTTCCAAAACTTATACGTTTTCTCAAATGGGAATTCGTTATTAATATTTTTTGTCCTAGTAATGCAAAGAGAATGGAATACTGCACATAACAACCAGCTCTTAAAATAGTTGACTATCGCTTAAAGCCTACCAATTCCCTTGCATCTACAAGAAAATTAGCAACAAGATTAACATCTCGATATCTCGATTAACATGAAGCATATGGAGAATAAGCGTTTGTAAAAATAGTTTGTACAAGAGTAGAGAACGTCTTGTGAGTGTAACACGTCAGATTTATTTTTAAATAGCGGCACTTACTTTTAAAAAACGCTTTGCATTTCTCTCCGTAGTATACCTATAACATAATCAGGTACTGCACTTCAAGGATTTCTAGGCTGATTTTTATCAAGACTAACCTTAGTTGAAGAAGAAGAATCGTAATGTAGGTGGGGAAGGGTGAAGGGTAAGGATATTCATGTGTGAATATGTAGAATTGTAGATCAAAACTTAAAACAATACTGATTAATTTTAACTGTACCTGTCTCTTGGTTTTATTATATAGGATAGGATAGGATAGGAGTAGGTACGGAGGGTGATTTAGCACCTCGCCCCTCGCAGATGTTTTGTGCGGGGCGGCCCCGGGAGGAAGGAATGAGGTGAGAGGAAGTAGAGGGCGGCCAGAGGAGGCCCGACAAGCAGAGGGAGGGTCCGTACCATTTACACTGGAATTCCCCGGATGCTAGCTAGTGCAGCCGGTTCCCTCCCCTCCTTAGGCTTACACATCCCCTGTGGGGTCCGGGACCCGGAGAACGCCCTCCGTCCGGAGAGCTTTCCTTAGAGCATCCTTTTCCTCTGCTGTGCACAGGCTGAGACCTGCCGCCGACACTTGCAACCCTGAAAGAGACCAAGCAGATGATAAGTGAATTGAAATGAGAATGGAGATGAAATTGAGGGACAGGTAATTGGAGGGTGTAATGATCCTTCTCAACATTAGCCTGCCGACTCGGAGAAACCCCCGAAAAAACCTATGGGTCAAGAAGGTCGGGCACGGGAATCGACTGTTCGTTTTTGAGTTATGATGTTCACAGACAGACATACACACAGACACACACGGACATGTTTCCAAAAATGCTTTATATGCACTCAGTGCACCTCAAAGCATGTACTTCCTGTGAAACCTCGGTATCGAATTTCTGGGTGGAATGCAATACTTCCCCTACCTACTCTACGTAGTAAAGAAAGTAAAAATAGCAAAACATTATTTTCCAAATACTTATCTATATAGTCAGCGCCGTTACTCAGACACTTTTAACAGGAAAGCACCTTTTGTATGCCTTTGTCAAAGAATAATGCCGCCTGAGATGAAATCCGAGTCTGTACTTCTATTTCATCGTGGTTGAAATGTTCTCCAGCAAGCAATTTCTTCGGACGAATAAAACAGATTAAAATTGCTTGTTGGCAATGTTTTCTTCCACAACTTGCATCAAATCATCCGTGAAAACAGAGGTCGTAGCTCCCGGCTCATGTATATTTTCACGATCTTCGTTAAATTGTCTAACCCGATCCCTCACCATTCCATCGCTCAATATTGTTTTATCCATAAACCTCATACAATTGCCGATGAATGTTTGCTGGCATAACATTTCTCGCATTCAAAATCGAATCACATATCTGACTTCACAGTCAGCGTGCCGTTCGATTATTTTGAACCTTTCGAAACTCGCTAACAACAGGAAAACACAAAGTGACGATCGTTCACAGCTGCCTAATGAATAAAGGAAGTGTTCGCGCATGCTCAAAATCGTGACTGTAGCGCCGCAACGGCAAAATGTTAAACGGTACTTACTTTAAAAATACGCTTCGTTTTTATCTATAGTTATTTATTCAGTTATCTAATCTTTCTTTGTCTTTCACTAGCTCATGAGAAGATTATTTATAGAGTTCATTACTTTCTCTACTACCTACACAGTAGGTAAAGAAGGTATTACATTCCACCCAAAATCTCAATACCGAGGTTTCACCGGAAATTCGGGTTTTGAGACTCCTGAATCCAAAAAAAAATTTCTGATGTGTTACTCACATGACTTTCTCTACTCTTGTACAAACTATTTTTACAAACGCTTATTCTCCGTATGCTTCATGTTAATCAAGATATCGAGATGTTAATCTTATTGCTAATTTTCTTGTAGATGCAAGGGGAATTGGTAGGCTTTAAGCGATAGTCAAATATTTTAAGAGCTGGTTGCTATGTGGAGTATTCCATTTTCTTTGCATTACCAGGACAAAAAAAATTTGATAACGAATTCCCATTTCAGAAAAGGTATAGGTATCGGAGAATTTAAGGGAATAACAAGCAACATCTAGAAAATGGTTTACCTATGAAAAAATTCTGATGTGTTACACTCACATGACTTTCTCTACTCTTGCACAAACTATTTTTACAAACGCTTATTCTCCATATGCGTCATGTTAATCGAGATATCGAGATGTCAATCTTATTGCTAATTTTCTTGTAGATGCAAGGGGAATATAGTAGGTTTTAAGCGATAGTCAAATATTTCAAGCGCAGGTTGCTATGTGGAGCATTCCATTCTCTTTGCATGTCCAGGACATAAAAAAAAATGAATAACGAATTCGAGAAAAACTGTAAGTATTGGAAAATTTAAGGGAATAACAAGCAATGTCTCGAAAACGGTTCACTCAACAAAAAATATATATGACATAAATTGTGTATTTTAATGCGATCTACATTTTTGTGCAGTACAATTTTGTCTATCTCTTATGGTTTACCAGTTATGCAAAAGTCGTTCACAATGAAGAATACTTTTGGAGACATTCCCAGAAAATTCGAGATATACATTTCATTTCTCATGAAAATATCTTAACATATGATATTTTAATCAAAATCGTTAGAGCCATTTTTGAGAAAATTAAAATTTTCGAAAAATGTTCCATAAAGGGTAGTCTGGGGTGGGGGGATTTTCTTAAAAACCTTCGTGTAGCATCTCTGGAAGATACTGAACCTACATACCAAGTTTGGTGTTTATCCGACTGTTCGTTTCTGAGTTATGCTGTTCACAGACACACAGACACACACACACACAGACAGACACATGGACATGTTTCCAAAAATGCTTTTTTTGGATTCAGGGAGTCTCAAAACATGTATTTCCGGTGAAATCTCGGTATCGAATTTTTGGGTGGAATACAATACTTCCCCTACTTACTATGCGTAGTAGAGAAAGTAAAAAAATGTACATGACATAAATTGTGTATTTTAACGCGATCTACATTTTTTGTCTATCTCTAATGGTTTACCAGTTATGTAAAAGTCGTTCACAATGAAGAATTCTTTTGGAGACATTACCAGAAAATTCAAGATATACATTTTAGTTTTCATGAAAGTATCTTAAATATTTGATATTTTAATCAAAATCATTAGAGCCATTTTTAGAAAATTAAAGATATTTTCATGACAAATAAAATGTTTACCTAGAATTTTCTGGGAATATCGCCAAAAATCCTCTTCATTCTGAATGACTTTGGCATAACTGATAACCGTAAGATATAGACAAAATTGTACTACACAAAAATGTTGATCTGTTAAAAATACAAGTTATGTCACATACATTTTATTCCAGTTAATCATTTCCAAGATATTCCTTGTTATTTGTTTTAATTTTCCAATATTTAGACTTTTTCTCAATGGGAATTCGTTATTTTTCTTTTGTTTATGCCCTGGACATACAAGGAGAATGGAATGCTTCACATAGCAACCAGCTCTTAAAAGATTTGATTATCGCTTAAAGCCTACCATATTCCCCTTATACCTACAAGAAAATTAGCAATAAGATTAACATCTCGATTAACATAAGCATATGGAGAATAAGTGTTTGTAAAAATAGTTTGTACAAGAGTGGAGAAAGTCATGTGGGTGTAACACATCAGATTTTTTTAAAATTATGTTAAGAGTGCAATGATGTTGCAAGTGACGCTCTAAAAAAATATGCAACAACAAGCATTTCCAAAATTAGTGATATTAAGAAAAATGTTATTTGTTTAAATTTAATCTCCTTTAACCAAGTATGTTATGTCGGAATAAATGAACTATGGAATTATGCTATGAGGAGTCCGGGACGTAAAGCATTTCCCCACCATTCGGCTTCACAGTGATAGAGAAAATTCCCCCGGGAGAGGGGAGGATATCATTATCCAGGTAGCTTATTGGATTTCAAATACCGCAAACCCAGAGTATGGAATAAACACATTAACCTCCACAACATCGAGGTGGACAAAATGTTTTTGCATATAAATTTTATATTTAAGGAGATTCGCATTTATTATTGGTAAATTCTAGTTCTAATTTTATGATTTTGCAGCTATGTACAATTTAATAACAATAAAATGAATTCCCGCCCTATTTTTAGAATATTCAATCCATACATGACTTGCAAGTATTTTAAGCTGGTGATTATTATTTAAAGTAAAATGTTAATGGAAAATAAAATCTGAAAAAAGGAATCCATGTTGTTATTTTGGCCAATTGCACGAAAATATTCGTCTTCCATCTTTAAAATATGCCAACCAGAAGGAAATACGAGTTTGCGTTCCTAGTGAAATTTGTCAAACGTAATAATTTCTCTCTCTCAAGTCGGAAACTAATTAAAAGTAATAGTCAACTAATTGTATTTATATCGTTAGGAGAATACTGTTAATCTATTACTGTTGCGAAATTGTACGATTACGTGATAGAGGTTAAGCTAAATGGCTAATCATTATATCGCTTGTCTTCAAAGCGTGCTTTATGTTTTATAAAGGGGTGTTTCTTTTGATGTGTGTTTTGTGTTCTATAAGATTATAACTCTTAGCTATCGCTCCCTGGAAACGATGAATACATACACTGAACTACAACTCTGAATTTATAGGAGCTTCAATACTGGGACCAAATTATAGTTTTTTTATGAAACGCATATAAAATGTTGTAGTAAAGCTAAAGGTACGTATTACGAAGAGACCCTGGAACTGGGTCAGACCACCGCAAGTAGGCCAGTCAGCACCTTTTTTGATTCCAACGTGACCCCTGGGAGGGAAGGATAAGGGTAGAGAGCCGAAGGGCGACCAGTTCCGGATACCGACGGGCGAAAGCTTGGACGGGGTCCCTAGGGTTTCCAGATAGAACACATCTGCCCCCGCACAATCCCTGCCCCAAGCCAACAACCTTCAGGGTCCCCCGGAGCAGACCCCCACGCTGAGGAGAGACCTAACTGAGCGGTATTATAGCAACACCAGGGAAGAAACCTTTACAGAGCGCAACCCACCGGCCAGCCGCAACCTGCCGAATAACATCCTCTGGTCCTAAACCCTAAAACATGTGACAGGGAAGATTATGGGTACAGGAAATGAGAGGAAAGAGAGTCGTGGTAGGAGATGAAACATCCCAGCATTCGCCTGGCTACTCGGGGAAGCCAAGAAAAACCCGTGGGCCAGAGTGGACGGTCGCCTGGGGTCGATGCCGGGTCTTCCTGAATGCGGACTGCATACGTAACCGCCTGAGCCATCACGCTCGGTAAATATTGTACATACATTACACAATAAACTTCAGCAACTCTTGGGTCCTAAAACGCTCCCTTAAGTCGTGTTTTAAATTGACCGCACGCATTGCTAAAAACGTACTTTTGTAACTTATATTCTAAATCAGGTTGGCTCTGGGGGTAGTGCCTCCATGCCATGGCACTGCCTTAGTAAAATGAAGAAATACGTATTTAAAATTATTTGTATACTCCACGTTTACTTCAAGAGCACGATCGTATTTATTATTCTTAAAGCCACAATGAAATCGCTTGTCTGATAATAGATAATCATAGAAACTGAAGGAAGAAACTGCAAATTGCAAGTTTACAACCGTATTATATTATTATTCTATGGGTCCGTGCCACTTCTGTCCTGGCACGGATTCATAGCACTCTGGGCTTTCAGTCTAGACTCCAGCGAGGATTGGAGGGGCGAGGATAGCGCATATTTGTGCCAGTTAACACCTATCGCGGCCTATCTTGGCAGCACATGAGAATGTATGTACCAACTTTATCGTACACATACGACAAAGTGTGTTATACTGAGAAGTGAGAAATAAGGTATCAACCACTTGCCGTGTAAAAATTAGCAGAAATGTTCTTTGTTCTGTTACATTCGACATTAGTTTTCCATTTTTTATACTTAAAATTAAATTAATCATTTTTATAATGCTGCCTGCACTGCCAGCAGTCCAGCAGACGGTTGAAAGAGAAGTAAAGACTCTATGGACAACACCTACATCCGGCCAGCTGTCAGTTTGCGCGCGAGATTTGAACGGGAACGTGCTATTTGGCTTAGTTTCATGTGTACTTAAAACAATAGTGCCTCTACAGTAAGCGCCTGCATTATGATCTCTGGTTGGATGTTTACTGGGAGTCAGGGAAAATTTCCGTATTACGACCTTCGGTTAACAGTTAACCGGAAGTTATTCTTAGCGATCAACTAAACGCCACCTCGGGTAGCGTTTAGGATACTAAAGATGACCATATAAAAATGGCGTGGAGGTGGTGGTGGTGGTGGTATATTTATTGCATCATACAAGAATTTTTAATGAGGTATTCTTGGCACTACCATTGCATTCATGCTTCAGCTGCCACTGTTTTAAATAACTAGACAGTTGGCACTAAAAATAGAGCTTTTAACATGCGTTGCTTGTACTATAAATTGAAGATAACACTCGGTGAAATAAAAGCACTTATTGTTATCACCATTGTTTCTTGTGATGGAAATTATGTGTATAGTAAGCGAATGGTCCTGTATCGATTAATGTAATGCCGGATTATTTGAATGACTCGGAGGTGGACTTCTCAGAACAAGAAGTTTTATAAGTGGAGGAGAGGACAACGCCGGAATTATTATCAAAGTAGTCCAGGAAACAGTACGACGTTCTTTAATGATGTAGGTCGAACAACAACGAAGGCCCAACAACAACAGAATAGTGCTCGCCATTTCGCATGTCCGAATGTAGAGTGCCATTTCCACACAAATTTCAGCTGGGTACTTTATAATTTAATATTCAGTGCTGTCTAAAATACAGTATATAATACACATGTTAAAAGTGATATTTTCATCGTATGATTGACACACTCGATTTTCAGTCTCGCTTTGCAAACATTTTTACCCGCAAAATAATACTCCACTTTTAACATTTGAAGTATAAATACCTATTTTGGTCGACCACACTACAACACGCTGATTATGTATGATGCAACTGAACCATTGTGGCATCCATAATACTTCAGCGACTCATTATAATCTTACTCGGCGGCGTGTACACCTCCCCTATCGCCCACACCTCTTAACATCTTCAACGCAGTAGTCCATTGGGTCCATTCCCCAGATAAAAATGAAATATATGTATTTAAAATAAAATAAATTCTGCACATTATTATTTTAATATTCGAATAAATTGAGTTCATTTCCCATGCTTCAATGTGTGTTGCTTTCACGTTAGCTGCAAAAAATCAATAAATACAGCGTGGACTCAACAGTACTGCCATCTGTTGCATTGCTTGCAAACATGCTGAAGGTGATGCCCTCCGATGAGCTTTCAATTACACATAATTAACAAGGTGAGATATTTTTGTAAAATCTCAAAGTTTTGAAATGATTTTTTGGTCGACCAAAACCAATAGTATACGACAATACTATAATGGTAATTAGCTATCGCTCGTTTCATAAACCATAGCCCACTATTATGCTTAAGAGCCTCGGCAAATTTCGGATCCTTAAGGGACTAACCGAACGGAAGAAGTTTGACTACTGACAGCAGAGGCTCTGATCGCTGACTATTCATTGCTCTCTTGCCTTGCTTGCGTTTTTACTTTCTCTACTACGTATAAGTGCGGGAAGTATTGTACGCCACCCAAAAATTTGATATCGATATTTCACCGTAAACATATGTTTTGAGGTCCCCTGAATCCCAAAACAGCCGTTTTAGAAAAAGATCCTATGTGTGACTGTGAATAGCATAACTCAACAATGAAAAGTCGAATTAACACCAAGCTTTATATTTGAGTTCAGTACCTTCCAAAGATGCGACACTAATATTTTGAAGTAAATCCCCCACCCTATTCTACCCTTTATATGGAAAAGTTTTCGAAACTTTTTATTTACTAAAAAATGGCTGTAACGAATTTCATTAAAATACCATATGTTAAAGATAGTTACATGACAAATAAAATGTATATCTTGAATTTTCTGGGAATAGCCTGTAAAGTCCACTTAATTTGGAAGAAATGTTGTATAACCTTGTATAACTGGTAAATGTTAAGCGGCAGACGAAAACGTACTATACAAAATATGTAGATCACTTTAAAATACACAATTTATTTAAAATAAGTTTCTTTTGTGGTATAAGTCGTTTTTGAGATATCGTTATTAAAGGTTGGAGTTGTTTATTTCTTGGTCATTCTCTTAAAGTCCTTTCAGCATTCAGTTGTTTCTCGCGATTGCATGGAAACAGCATGGAATTTTAAGGCCAGCATATAGCATCCAGTTCTTAAACATATGACTATCGCTGTTCCCTTTGTATCTTTAACGAAAAGTATAATGTGGCTATTTCTGCAAAGTTTTATTTGAATTAAAATGTAGTAGATAGAAAAATAAGCTTGAGTAAGAATAATTTGTATACCCACTAATAAACGATCAGATTTGTTGGTGTTATATTCGAAGTAAGTGGTGATTATAATTAGTGATAGTCCAGTTTTGCTTTGGACTATTAAGGGGTAAGGCTTTTAATATACAGTAGGTAGAGGAGAACAGGCATTAAATATAGATTTTTATGACCACGATATAGGATAATATTCCTAGCAAATTACAATTGCTTTTTGCGCTGTTTCCATATGGTCCATTGCTATGTGCCGTTTTGTAACAATGCGAAGGGCAAAATAAAAAAGAATTAGTCATCATGCATTTCCTGCATATCAAGACTTAAAATGGCTCTGGTTAAAATAAGTTTCAAACCAAGCAATGCATTCCAATTCAAATGTAATTTGTAACGCACACTTTAATGAAAGCGATTACAAAGCAGACTAGCAGACTATAAAATAAGAATCCTTAAGGCTGGAGGAGTATCAATTATTTTCCGTAATTACCCAGCTCATAAAGTACCTATACAAAGCAATAACACCAAGGAAATAAATTGAAAAAGAAATTGGCATCATATACTAGGGAAGATAAGCGCAGGCCAAACGTAGATCACAGCAAACCAATTGCAATATATCAATACTCATTTGCCAGAAAGTTTTATAACCTTCGTGACATTAACTTCTTAATATGCTTATATTTATCTAAATATTTTAACAAAACCTGCTTTTAGAGAAACGTTCTTCTGTTATCGTAATTGGAACCCATTCTATAGTTAGTTAATCATTGCATTATTATCCAAACAAAACAGGAATTGTCTTTAGTGTACTGTTTCTCTTAAAGATTAACATGAATACATAACGAACTAAAACATGTATTCTAAGTAATCTACAATGCACATATGTATCATTCAACTCTGTCTGTAAGCATGCATTTATTTATTTAGGCATGATGCACATTAAAATAATGTTGGAAAATGATTTTATATTGTCAAAAATAGAATTTTCTCTAATCGAATATTTTAAATTTAATTTTCTAATGATAATTATCATTATTATATGTTTTATCTCGATGTAAACATTTCATCTTTCTTTTATAGCTCCGAATGATATATCAATAAATTTTGTCTTTCATTCCTGGTTTATGTAGCAGAATTTACCGAAGAAAATAATTCGAAAACTACTTGGCCACTGTATAGTGATAGAGATATATCGCAGAGTGCAATTCTTCCCTCTTAAACCTTGTATACAAACGGGACGAAAATTCAAGATGCCATTATCCTTTTCCATGATTTATAATAGTTATCTCAGTGCTAAAAACGTTTATTGTGAATGCTACGCCAAAACTGCCAACAGTCGGTGTTCGAAAGACCCTAGAGGTATACGCAAAACCAGTATTGTCTGTTACACGTTATTTTGTGTGATTCTAGTGTGAAGAAAGTCCGGGTCATCTACAGGTGATTAGTGAACTAATATACGGACATTTCACTCCCATAATTCTAAGCAACATTCCTGCAACAATAGAAATGATGGAGAGGCCAAAACACTTGAATATCAGTCCTTAAAGTCGGAAATTTCTCAGATTATAACATTACAACAGTAAGCCCTGGACAGACGATGATTAAAGTTCTCTACATTCAAAGCACAGCAGAGGTCGGCGCGGCAGCTATGTTGGACTGGTCTCGCCTCTCTTCCCATATACGAGTAATGTGGACTGGTTGCAAAAACCGAAATAAAACACAAAAATCATACACAGGACTCCAATACACTTTTGCACAACTTACGTATTTCCGGCATTAAAAATATTACTTTACTTAGGTATGTGTTAACACTGTTTTCACAAATTAATGTTCTAAAATAAAAGAATCCTGCATGTACGTGACTTGCAATGACACTCATGGGATTATCCTGCCCACAGTTTGAAGAAGATTATTCTTACGTTATTGTTATTTGCCCCACGCTTTGGGAGCCAATTTGAAGAAGGTGATTTGTTGCTGCTACGTATGGAAAGTCAGTTTGAAGATGTATTATATTTCGACTGTTGGGGAGCCGAACTTGAAGTAGTTGCAACCTCACAATGGAAAAAAGTTTCCGGTAGCCTTCGCCCCAAGTTTAAAAATATTAACTTTGTATTTTTACTGTTTCTTTAAATATTATATATTTATGTTTGCCTCGGCTGCGTCAGTATTATTGTTAGAGACACGTTTCTCTTTGCAGGGTTGTGGTGCGACTGAAGAATGTAGGCTTACACAGATTTTAAGTTTTTCTTCACTCCATTTATTAATGCTTGACACGATTTAAATAACACTTCACTGATATGGAGAGCTGTGAGTTTATTTTATTAATTACTTGCAGTTTTTAAACACGTAAACTATTTTCTCAAACAAAATACGTATTAAATTTCTCGAGGACGCATCTCGCGCCTCATTAGTAACTCTGTCTGCTAGCAACACGTCCAGTTATGAGCACTATCTACAAGCAACTGACTTGATTTCTATCGCCACATATGTAAATTTCTGTATTTCAAGTCTCTGATTGGCTATTCCTAATCCAATAGAATATTTTTATTTAACTAAAGGTTTTTCTGGTTGTTGATTGGCTATTGTATAAACTGTCTCAAAAATTACATTATTGTTACTCCAAGAATCACAAGTAGTATTGTTAAACTTTCTTACTCATTATTGACTCAAGGTTACCTCATTGTTATCTCATTGTTAGCAACTTTAAACCTATTTTTCTCACAGCTCCTACATTATTAAATTACGTAATCCATTCACATAACATTATTACATGTATACAATAATATAAACATATACAATGGCTGTAATATACACTTTTTATATATTATTACATACACATATTGCTTTAAGGCGGGCTGTTATTATATTTTTTATTATATAATTTGACTAAGTGACTATATACTTTAAGTGTTAAAAATACTGCCTCAAGTTTAAATCGTAGGATAAAATAATAATTTAGAAATGCTCGGTGACATTATGATAACTATTAACAAGCCCTTATTAATTATGTAAGCAATACGAAGCAAATACTGTATGACACTTGGTATTCGCAAGAAAATCTACCCATGTGCTATCCTTCAATTTAGCCGAATTTCGAATACATTAAAAAAGATTAAGAAATAGCATTAAGGAAATGTGTTTTGTTTTCTCTGCGGAAAATTGTACCTACTCAAAATAAAATCATCTTACACTACAGACGTAAATTGGCGACTTTATGCTCTGCTGATGGTGAAATTAGTTATGAAAGTTTTACATTTTTATGTAAGATTTTTGCTTATTACTATAGATCCCTTATAGAAATTCTCCCGCAACATACAGACAAAACGTTGCAGAACACTATGCAAATTTGCAGAATTACTCAAAACATGGAAAATTAATAATTCTAATAAAAATGTATGTTACAGTGCTTGAAGATACTGTGATATTCAACATTTTTGTTTTGTTTTTTAATTGTTCCATACCCCGCTCATATCGGCGGTCTTTTAACTTTGTAGCATATAACGTATATATTTTAAACGATTTTTCAGTCTGGTGTTGCAACATTACATGCTTGGATAGATTTCTACAAATTAAACGCTTATTGAACACAGTTCATAAAAATGATATTAATTATAAAATAACTTTTTCAAATATGGATAATAATATTGCAAATAAACACAGTTTAATAGGTTAGGATCTGAAAGCGTTACTAAACCCTTCTAGTGGGGCATATTTAACTCCATGCAATTTTTGGCTATAAATATAAAAATGCATTTGATACGTAGGGTAGAAAATGTCATTTTAGCACCATATATCTGGAAGTTTTCAAATTGTCACTACAGTGAAAATGTGAACATAGTCACTGATAGCTGTATAAAGAAATCTGTGTCGCTATTGTTTATACTAATAATCATGAAACAAATAAACTATTTAACTGGTTGCATTTTCAGTAAAATACTTAAGCAAAATTCATAGAAGTCAAAAACTTAGTATTAGAGTCATAAAAACAAATATTAGGTTATAAGTACAGTGCTGTTTATAGCACACAGAACATTTAAATGTTCCTTTCTAAAAGCAAAAGCGATTGAAAGTGCTTAATATAAAGATTTAATCACTCGTAAAATCCAGCATCAAATAAGCGTTGTTAAATAAATACGAACAGATACTTGCTTCACAAAGCCTTGCATTTTCTCCAGGAGTCCAGTGTTTTCTACTGAGTTTGGCCAACCAAATTTTTCTCTCCAAGTTTCTGAGTTTCGACGGTAACCTATATAATTTAAAATCGTTTTGTGCCTTCATAGCGTATCCGAAGGTATAGCAATGTGGCATTTTCACTCATAAATCAGCTTCGACACAGCTGTTTCCTTATTACTTTCTCTACTACGTATAGTAGGTAGGGGAAGTATCGTATTCCACCCAAAAATTCGATACCGAGATTTCACCGGAAATACATGTTTTGAGACCCCCTGAATCCAAAAAAAAAGTCTTTTTGGAAACATTTCCGTGTGTGTGTCTGTGAACAGCATAACTCAAAAACGAACAATCGGATAAACACCAAACTTGGTATTTAGGTTCAGTATCTTCCAGAGATGCGACACGAAGGTTTTCAAGAAAATCCCCCCACCCCAGATTACCCTTTACTTGGAACATTTTTCGAAAATTTTAATTTTCTCAAAAATGGCTCTAACGATTTTGATTAAAATATCATGTGTTTAAGATGTTTTCATGACAAATGAAATGTACATCTCGAATTTTCTGGGAATGTCTCCAAAAGTATTCTTCGTTGTGAACGACTTTTGCATAACTGGTAAACCATAAGAGATAGACAAAATTTTACTACACAAAAAATGTAGATTGCGTTAAAATACACAATTTATGTCATATACATTTTTTGTTGAGTGAAACATTTTAGAGATATTGCTTGTTATTCCCTTAAATTTTCCAATACTTATACTTTTTCTCAAATTCGTTATTCATTTTTTTATGTCCTGGACATGCAAAGAGAATGGAATGCGCCACATAGCAACCACCGCTTAAAATATTTGATTATCGCTTAAAACCTACCATATTCCCCTTGCTCCTACAAGAAAATTAGCAATAAGGTTAACATCTCGATATCTCTATTAACAAAAAGCATATGGAGAATAAGCGTTTCTAAAAATAGTTTGTACAAAGTAGAGAAAGTCATGTGAGTGTAACACAACAGATTATTTTTTATATTGAGGCAACCAGCCCAAAATGGCGCGCGGATGCCACGTGGTGAGCTCCCTGCCAATCAGCAAGCCGTACTGGCGGCATTCGCAAGGTAAATCAGTTGCTGTACTTGGTATATTATAGAGTGCTTTTAGCGATGGTCGGTGTTCAGCGCCAATCGGTAAGCAGCTGAACTATTACTTATAACAAGAGAACAGCCAAACTGCCGAGGCTCTTAAGCATAGCAGCGAGCTATGCATAAACATGTCCGCGTCTTAATTAATAACATTTTTGCATAACATACTAATTAATAACTTAGAAATGTACGCATAACAGTTTCAAACTTCAATTTGATACACAAAAGTTGATGCACATAAAAGGAGAAATGACGAGTAATATGTAAATGTTAGGACATTGCTCGGAAGTTGGTAAACTGCGATGTTGTTAGCTGTATCTCACAGGTATGTCATGATGACAAAAAAGGGAAAGTAGCGGAAGGCTGTAGCTGCGTCGTTAAACAGCAGTAATGAGGCCTGGGATCCGCTGCAGGCGATAAATCACATGCAGGAAACACACAACTCTGGGCGCCATGCCCATTGTGCTAGCTTCCATTGATTCCCAACAGTTCCTTTTGTTGTTTTTCGTGCAGCTTTATTTCCGCTCATTAACATCTCCTCTGTGGCAAACGTGCTTCTATCCAATGGTGCGACACTGTCCCCATCTCCTCAAAATTAATTTTTGGCATGAATTTGTCCACTTTTGTTTCCAAGGCCATGTAAAATAACAGCGAAACATCGTACGTCAGAGGATGTTTTGTTTCTTATTTTTCAAACGTGTGCTAGTAAGCCAGCTTTTATTTTCTTCCTCGGGTAGAAAAAAACATTACGTTCACCCGACATTTTCATACAGGGATTTTCCAGGAGTTCTAACTGTTGAAGCTCCCAAATAAAAATAGACATTTAGAAAGACACTTGCATGTCAGTGCATAAAATGTATGTATGTAAGCTAGCAGCAACAAAACTCATATGAAAAAGTTTCATCTGTATAACATTCGATATTTTAAAGATTTAATGCGAATTGTAATTTCCTAAATTCCTCTTGATCGGTAAAATGTAGGTCATTACTTTTCAAAGATGTTTAAAGTCATTTTACTTCCACCTGTAATACAGAGCTTGGGGCAGTATTTTATACCACAACATTGTAAATGCCAGAGTGATTGTAGTGTAAATTAGCATTATTGTATGACAATGATTTGAGATGTTTGTTAATTATAAGCATTGTTAGGAAACAAGTTTACACGGCCTCACTAAAACTGACAATAGGAGCGGGTAACAATGAAACGAGGGGGTGAGTTGTTTATTAATTAGAAGAGACAAACAAATGACGTCAGAGTAGCGCACTTTTCTTTAGAAATGGAGGGAATATCTTCCCTAGAGCATATGTGTTCGTAATTTTGATTGGATATAAAAATAGACGCTAATGTTGGCGCGCTTTATTAACCAATAGCAGCTCTGTTATAATGTTTAGGCATATCGGGGTGAGGTAGTATAAATTATGAAGTCAGTCACGAGTTACACGTCGCACAGTCCAACAGAATCACTCACGGGTTACACGTCGCACAGTTTAACAGAATCATTCACGAAGTACACGTTACGCAATTCTACAGAATCTCTCGCGTCGTAAAGTTAATTACAAAAATTTGAAATGCGCGGCAAATAAGTGATTATGGTTACATTCGAAAATATAACAGTTTCAGTCGGACGTGTATCAAGAGTAAATATGTGAAATTAATAAAGTGTGACGGCAATAAAGGTGTAAAAACAAATTCTTTTTTCAGTGTTATCTTTTAGTAACAACTCCTTTCCGTTCAAGAGATTTGCTCGACTGAGTAATAATAGCTAGCCGGAGGACAAAAAACCCAAAATTCAAAATCGTAAAACAATAACAGGCGCTCAGCAATAAGATAACACAACGATACCGCGACAAGCTTTCGCGTAAAAACTATTCCGCAAGCGCGATATTTGGATTCTCGGTGGCTGAGTGTGTCATGGCGGCCCGAGAACGTACTTTAACTTCGCTCCTAATATTATAATGTGACTTCATCCAGTTCTCGCCGTCACTTTACTAATGAGTTTTAGTTCAATTTTCAATGTCACTTCACTTAGTTCTCGCGACCTAGCGGTGTAATGAAATACGCGCAAAGCAGCCTCCTTTTCCTTCCGCTTCGCTCGCTGGTGAGTCGAACACGAGACCTCTCTAATCTCGTGCAGCAGCACTCGCTGTACATCACAACAGTCGTCACTAACTCACACGTAAAACCGCACTTTTCGTCGCATCAGAAACGCAGTCACTATCTCAATTACTAGCTCAATGTCTAACTGGCTCGCAAACACACTCGCTTATAACCTATGTAGCCAATGGAATTTTCCAGAGGGTTCTATTATTTTTGTGGAAGGCTGGAGAATAAGCATCCAGAAATATCTGGTTATTTCTCGATACCGTTTCTGGTGTTTACGCCGGATGAAACCGCTACTCCGCTTACTTATTTCCCTTATCTCACCTTCCGGCCAGTCTATCGACGCTGAAGGACACCGACTTCCATGCGCTTAAGCTACACTCATAGGCGCTCGTCACAATAATCTTGCCTCATAGAAAATATTGCAAATGCCATCCCCTTCGGCTAAACAGGCACTGTATTGGAAAACACGTTGGAATTGACAAGTTTAAGTTCGGCCACTGTAATGTTTCTGATTTCATTTGTGATGTTTTTCTTTAGTTCCCCTAAATTAAGAGGGTTTGTTTTATACATTTTATCCTTCAGGCAACCCCATATGTTACATCTGGTAAGCGAGAGGCTATACACCAACACCAATCACTAGAGGGCGGATTAGACTGATCTGGTCCGTGACTTCAAGTTAATAATGCAGAGTGTATAATGTCTTGGCACGTGTCCCTTGGATACAGACGGTGGGTAAAGAAATATACTGTCGTAGATATGTTTCGCTTCGCAAACACAGTAATAAATAACCTCAGACAGGATATAAGTGTATTACTCGTATGCACCTTTTACCTCTTGCGATGTCGAAAGGAATTTCTCACGATATTTAAGTGAGAGACGGAGAACATTTATACAACCTGTACGAGTACTGCAGGCACGCGCCCGTTGTTTACATCTGGGATCATCCTGTCTCCTTCAACATAGACTGTATTACGAGGTAAGTTAACCTCATAAAAAGGTCACTCTGATCCGCTCCTTGTAATAAACAAACCTTCCCTTAATTTTATTCATGGATCCCGCTATTGTGTGGACAGTCGCAGAATCCTGTTGAAATCACCCATGTGATATCTCTAATTCTGTATGGTGCTGAATAAATGGGGTCAAAATTCATTTTTGTTAACTTTCTGCAACCATTATCGTTTCATAAAAAATCGGACCGATAATATGCCTTGCGCGACTTTTAAGGGAAAGAGTGGGGTAATTAAACACCGCGCGTGTGGTATAGTTTTTACATGAAAGCTCTGCATATACAGCCTGTAAATGATAAAATATTCATGCATTTTATTGTCAATAGATGGTTCCTAGACAATCAAGTTAAGGCAGGAAAACTAATGGTCTGCGAAGTGAAATTAACGATTTACGCGCATTTAAAATACTCGGACGCTAGGATCAGTAAAGTATTAGAGAGAAATATGTAAATACTCTCTATTAGAACATAGTGCATTATGTTAAGTATTTAGAAAAGCCTGTCTGATATTTTTTCTGAATTAGCAGTATAAAAATTATTTAATGTGTGGATTAACAAGAAGGTTTCAAAAGCTGCATTTTGGCTGAACATTCAGGCTCTCTAATTGTAGGTTGGAATAAACACCTAAATTAAAGTTTAAATATGTATATGTGTACTTTTTTCTTTCTTTGTCACTTTCTCTGCTACGTATAGTAAGTAGGACAAGTATTGCATTTCACCCAAAAATTCGATACCGAGATTTCACTGGGAATACATGTTTTGAGGTACCCTGAATCAAAATAAAGCGTTTTTGGAAACATGTCCGTGTGTGTGTTTCTGTATTTCTGCCTGTCTGTCTATGAACAGTATAACTCAAAAACAAAAGTCGGATAAGTACTAATCTTGGTATTTGAGCTTAGTATCATCCAAGATTTTCAAGATAATCCCACCACCCCAGACTACACTTTACGCGGAATACTTTTCGAAAATTTATTTTCTCAAAAATGATTCTAACGATTTTGACTAAAAGTCATATGTTTAAGATATTTTCATGACAAATGAAATGTATATCTTAAATTTTCTGGAAATGTCCCCAAAAGCCCTCTTTATCCTGAATACTTTCAAATAACTGGTAAACCGTAAGAGAGAGACAAATTTTACTGCACACAAAATGTAGATCTTGTTGAAACACACAACTTACGTCATATACTTTTTTTGTAGAGTGAACCATTTCCGAGATATTCCTTGTTATTTGTTTGAATTTTCCAATACTTACCTTTTTCGCAAACGGGAACTCGTTATTCGTTTTCTTTTTATGTCCTGGACATGCAAACAGAATGGAATGCTCCACATAGCAACCAGCTCTTAAAAGATTTGGTACCTTATTCCCCTTGCACCTACAAGAAAATTAGCAATAAGACAGTTTCTACAAATGTTTATCTCGATTAACATGAAGTAGATGGAGAATAAGCGTTTGTAAAAATAGTTAGTACAAGAGTAGAAAAAGTTATGTGAGTGAAACACATCAGATTTTTCTTCATGGGAACAATACTGTACATTCTCATCCATTAAACTGACAAAATACTATGACTATGGGGCAGATCAAAGCATCAGTTTATGAGGTTAACTTATTTTGTACTGAAGTCTATGTTGAAGGAGAGAGGGCGAGTCCAGTTGTAAGCAACGGGTGCGTGCCTTCAGTGCACGTACAGGTTGTATCAAAAGAATACATCTACTATGTTGTACAATACGACTGTTAATATTTTATTACCTTATAGAACATTACATTGTACATATATGTAGCGTGAATACTACATAGTTTGTGCATTGCAGTGGACAATAATATACATGCGGACATTGTCGAAAGTGAAGGTTCTCGATCTCTCACTTAAACAAAAGCTATATCGTGAGAACTTCCTTTCTACATCGCAAGATGTGCATACAAATAATATACTTAACTCGCTGTCTGATATACTTCTTCCTCTGTTTTCGAAGCGAAACAACATGCCTACTATCGTATATTTCTATATCCACCGTTTGTACTCAAGGGACACGTGCCAAATCATCGGTAACTTGAAATTGCGGAACAGGTCACTACAATACGCCCTCTAACCATGACTATACGCGTGCACAAGGTATTTCATTTTTACCCCATTATAATGACTGCAAATGTAAAATAAATAAATAAATTTTTACTATAAAAAGTCAAATGTTTAAAAAACAGGTCAATAGGCTTTAATGAATAGCAGATTATTTATCATGGGAAATGAGCACAAAAGTAACCTCACGTTTAAAACGAATAATAAAACATTTCAAAAAAGGTTCATGTTGTAAACAATTATAATTTACTTAAATTATACATTTTAACGAGATCTAACCCTTCCTGATATGTTCTTCCCTACCTCTTATAATTTTCTGTTGTAAAAGATAAAATGAAAATGAAAGGTTATTCCTTCACTCTACATAAAATTCAAGATACAATTTTATATGGGGTGTTTATATTGAAAATGTATTATATTTTAATGAACATCGACAAGTACTACTTAAAAAGTAAATAAATTGTGGGAGTTTTCTAAGGATGGGGAAATTGCTTGAAGTTTTTATTTGACGCCCTTAAAAGCTCCCATGCCTCATGTTTGGCATTAGGTTTTATTCGCTTTTCGATTTTGAGATACGGATAGACACAAACACACCCTGGGTTTTACTTTCTCTAGCAATTTTATAAGGTACCAAAAGAAAGTGTAACGTTCTACTAAAAACTTCGGTACCAAAAGTGCATTTTTGGAAGTCCCGGAATATAGAGCCTTAATACAATTAACTTATAAGCATAATTCCATTATTGTTGCTCTAAGAATGACTAGTAGTATTATTAAACTTTCTTACTCATTATTGCCTCAAAGTTACCTCATTGTTACCTCATTGTTAGCAACTTTTAACCTATTATTCTCACAGCTCCTACATTATTAAATTATGTAATATATTCAGATAACATTATTGAACATGTATACAATAATATAAACATATATAATGACTGAAATATACACTTTTTATATATTGTTACATACATATTGCTTTAAGGCGGGCTCTTATTGAATTTATATTACATAATTTGACTGAAATCAGTTAAGTGTTAAAAATACCGCCTCAATATTTAAACGAATAAAGTATATTTCAGCTAAAGTTCCCGTACATTATGAATGTTTTATCACAGTTACTCTATAATGACAAGGGGATCAGGGGTTACTCACCTTGAGGATTCAACGCTAGTGTGTGTATATTTCCATAACAGTAAGCTGGGATTAACGCAAAAACAATTGCTGTTTTTGCCATGTAGAATATAGTTTAATGTGTTCTGGAGAGCCAATGTTGTAATGGAAGTAAGTAGGGTTACAGATCAACTACTATCGTTTCTCGTTAGCTCAACTAAAGCATTTATAACGTCGTGGTTAACATAATTACATCGACTTGTTTAGTAGTGTGGTAATAACTATTTGAAACTTATTTCTTCCAAATATTTATGATGGTTTACTGGCATTAGATGGAAAAAAATCTGATGTGTTACAGTCACACGACTTTCCCTACTCTTGTACAAACTATTTTTACAAACGTTTATTCTCCATCTACTTCATGTTAATGGAGATAAACATTTGCAGACTCTATCTTATTGCTAATTTTCTTGTAGATGTAAGGGGAATATATATTTACAAGGATAATATAGAAATACAGTAGTCTTTAAGTATATACTTATCTCTTAATAGCTGGTTGCTATGTGCAGCAACATTCTCTTTGCCACAAATTAATACTCTTATCCAAGACAAAAAAATGAATAACGAATTCCCATTTGAGAAAATAAGTATTGAAAAATTTAAGGGAATAACAAGCAATATCTCGAAAATGGTTGACTCAACAAAACAAATATATGACATAAATTGTGTATTTTAACGCGATCTCCATTTTTGTGTAGTAAAATTTTGTCTATCTCTTATGGTTTACCAGTTATGCAAAAGTCGTTCACAATGAAGAATGATTTTGGAGACATTCCCAGAAAACTCAAAGATATACATTTTATTTGTCATGAAAATATCTTAAACATATGATATTCTAATCAAATCGTTAGAGCCATTTTCGAGAAAATTAAAATTTTCGAAAAATGCTCCATGTAAAGGGTAATCTGGGGTGGGGGGGATTTTCTTTAAAACCTTCGTGTCGTATCTCTGGAAGATACTGAACCTAAATACCAAGTTTGGCGTTTATACGACTGTTCGATTCTGAGTTATGCTGTTCACAGTCAAACACACACAAACACACAGATACACACTCGGACATGCTTCCAAAAATGCTTTTTTTGGATTCAGGGGATCTGAAAACATATATTTCCGTTTAAATCTCAGTATCGAATTTTTGGGTGGAGTAAAATACTTCCCCTACTTACTATACGTAGTAGAGAAAGTAATAAAACTAAAATTTCATAAGTTAACTAACCTCTTAGGCTATTATAACAAGTAACAACAAAATCGTGTGACTGTTATACAACGGAGTTATTATTAAAAGTACTAATTAACAAAAATGAGGAAATAAATAATATAACACATGATGTTTTATTATTATTAGCCTACTGATACAATTAATGTTTCATTTCTCTGAAAAGCCACTGAAAACTACTTTCAAACGTATTTTATACTGCGTTTCATTGTATGACTTTACTTACTTTGCTTCCCGAAGCTAGGTCACTCCCATGAAGCCAGACCACTGTGCCAGGTGGCTGAATAGCGCCGTATTTCACGTCTGCAAATCAGCGAGTTAAATTAGATGGAGTGCGCGCTGCAATGGAGCTTTGTTGCAAAACGCGCGCTGCTGTAATTAACGGCCGCCATATTGATGGATGGTAAACAATGAAGCTGAGGTTGTTGCATACCGTAATAAGACAGCATTGCTTAAAATAAACTTAAATATGGGCGTTCATTGCGTTACATATGGGCACATTAATTCAAACACTAGTTTACCGGCTTTTCACTAAGACCAAGATTAAGCTTTTATGTAAAAGAACACAGACATAATTGCACTTTCTATTGACAACTGCATTTATTGTTGTTTTTTCTAATGTAGTTAAAGAATGGGTGGGGTAAAATGGTGTCATTTGGACATGGCAACGTATTAAAATTACTTCTAGTTACAAAAAATATGCATTAGGATGTTGACAGTCCCACTCGCCCCTCCCTTTAAAATGAGCAGAAATTCCAAGAAAGCACTAAACTAACGTCGACGACGACTTATTGGCGGACTGAGGGCAACCCGAAGATGTGTTAAGCGTGTACTTACCCTAATTAGGACTTAAACACGTAGTGACTGGATATGGGGTTTGCAGGTTGCCGTTGAGATTTTTGTAGGGGAGAGAAAGGAGGTAACAAATTTTGCTACTCAACGGTTGCCGGTCATGGTGCAACTGCCCTTGTGCACCGCTGGTGTTAGTAATTTTGCATTTTTAAAGTGTAGGGGTAGTAATTTTGAAGTCCAAACTACTCTTGAAGGGATTGTATAGGAGCTCAGCCTTAGCTGCTGGTGAAGGTGCTCCGTTGTTACCGGATGTGCCCGCATGTGCCCGCATGTGACGCCTCAAGTAGCGTGTTCTGAGGTTATAATCCCCAAGAGACCGAACGAGGGCGCTCTGATGGCATGGCAACTGGTCGTAAAGTTTTGCGGCCCGGCGCTAATTTCATCCTCCACGTAAGGAAGAGATTAGGATTCGTAAGCAGTCTCACGGGAAAGGAGCGGTTTACAGAATAGATAGCCCGAAGGCCCCTATTCTGTACCCGTTACAGAAGCAACAGACTGGAGTCTGCGGCCATGCCCCAGATCTCGTAGGCGTAGAGCAGGACGGAGATTATGAGCGCTCGAAAAAGGTGTAACTTAAGAGGGACAGGCATCGCCGACCTCAGCATGGGGTACAATGAAGCCGTAGCCCCAGAGGCGCGATGCGAAGCTAACGTTGATTTCCTGAAAATCTTTTGATTCCACAACTAGTTGCATTTCTCGACTTTTTGCGTAAGCAGGTGAGTGCATCTATTGCTTTTTGGGGAAATAATGATAATTCTTACTAACTACACACGAAAAAGATGGAGATACGTAAATCTGCTTTCAGTTATTGATTATAATTAAAATTAAATTGAGTTTTATTTATGGACGCTCTTTAACTACTATGGTCCTTAGCGTCCCATTCTATATTGGGCATGAAAGACCAGTAATTTTGCTCAGAGGCCTCTTTATCAGGCTTCAGCTTCATTTACGTGCCGTAAATCTACGACACGGGACCACCGGCTTTACTTCCCTTCCGAAGGAAGCCACGCTAAGGATCCTTATGCCGAAAAAAATCCATCGCACTCCGTCGGGTTTGAACCCGCGACCTATTAATGATTATTATTATCCATATTATATATACTTCATGAGTCTTCTCATCCTACGGATTGGTAACTAGACAACTCTGCATTTTACATACCATGCGAAATGCATATACTGATACCGCATTCACCAGCCCGCTGATAGGGCTCCGGTGCTGCTTGTTTTTTTGTTTGTTTTTTTTTTTCGAGTGGAGGAGAAAATGATTTAATCACTAACCCCAGTCCCGATGGGAGTCGAGACTGAGAGTGTGGGACTCGGCATACCCACTAAAAGCTCCTCCATCGGAAGGAAAATGGAAGAAGGAAAAAGAGGAATTCATGTGCGATCGTGATGCTGTACCGCTGTTGCACCAGCGTATTCAGTGTATGGATATATTGGCCGGTCACAAGGGCCTAAGCCAGGTGAAAGTAAGGTGTCAGGACGCAAGCATGACCGAGGCCCTACTTGCGCCCTTGGGAATTGCTTGTTGTTAACGTACTCTAGTAGCGCAATGTACTACATGCGGGGAAAGTCCTGTGAAGGTCGGATGTTCAAATCACGCCTGCGAAAAATGATTTTGTATTCATTTCTGTTCATGTTTCGAGAACGTTGTAGTAAATCATGTTTTCTTTCCTAATGCACCAGAAAGTGAATTTGCCTATAAATACGAAGTTCTAGCCATTCGTGCACACCGTGGAACAATGTTTTCGAATAGAGTGCATGGGGATATGCTGAAAGTATACAGGGAAGCGCAGCAGAATGCACAGACACGTCGTCTATACCAACAGAGGTTTCCGCAGAGAACACTTCTAAGCAAAACATGTATATCTCGTTAAAACACACAATTTGTGTGACATAATTTTTTTTTTTTTTTTTTTTTTTTGTGGAGTGAAGCATTTTTTTATGTCCTGGACATGCAAAGAGAACGGAATGCTCCACATAGCAACCAACTCTTAAAAGATTTGACTTTCGCTTAAAGCCTACCATATTCCCCTTGCACCTACAAGAAAATTAGCAATGCGATAGTTTCTGCAAATTTTTATATCGGTTAACATGAAGTAGGTGAACAATAAGCGTTTGTTAAAATAGTTTATATAAAACTAGAGGTCATGCGAGTGTAACACATCAGAGTTTTACTTCTTATACTACGTATAGTAAGTAGGTGAAACATTGCATTCCTCCCAAAAATGCGATACCGAGATTTCACCGGAAATACATGTTTTGAGGCGCCCAAAATCCAAAAAAAATCATTTTTGGAAATTTGTCTATGTATCTGTCTGTGAACACCATAAATAACATACCAAACTTGGTATTTGAGTTTAATATCTTCCAAGGATTCGACACGAAGATATTCAAGGAAATTCCTCCCATCGGCAACTACCCTTTACACGAAACCTTTTTCGAAAAAATGGCTCTAACGATTTTGATTAAAAATACCGTATACTAAAGATATTTACTTAAATAATAAAATATATATCTTGAATTTTCTGAGAATAGCCTAAGAAGTCTTCTTCATTGGGATGTAATTTTGTATAATCTTGTATAACTTGCGAACGTTAAGCGATAGAGGAAAACGTACCATATAAATATGTAGATCTCTTTAAAACACACAATTTACTTCAGATAAGTTTTTGTAGCATAAACGGTATCTGAAATATCCGTTATTAAATGTGTGAAGTGTTCAGTACTTTTTCTTTTAAAGTCCCATCGATTTTCAGTTATTTCTCGCGATTACATGGAAACAGTATGGAATTTTAAGGCCACCATACAGTGTCCAGTTCTTAAACATTTGGCTATCGGTGTTATTTTTCGATTTATAATAAAATGTGTGTTGTAGCTATTCTTGCAAAGTTTTATTTGGATTAAATGTAATAGAAAAATAAGCTTTAGTAAGAATAGTTTGTGTATCCATGAAGAAGTTAATTTAGCTCCACATATGGGAGCCAACTTGAAGTTATTGTCTTGTAGTTTATTTATTTAGTCAGCTCCAAGTATGAACGTCAATTTTTAAGTGGAGTGTTTATTACGTAATATGCCGCTACGTATGAGAAGCCGATTGTTGAAGATGTATTTTTGTTGTTACGTTTAAAGTTTTACAAAAATATTATATTAACTTTGTTATTAAACAGCTTCTATACATAGTATTTATGTTTATGTTTGCCTCGGCTGCGTCAGTCTTTTTTTAGAGTCACGTATCTCTTAGACAGGGCGTGGTACGACAAGAATGTAGGCTTACACAGATTTTACGTTTTAAATTCTTCTTTTATTAATCCTTGGCGTAAATTAAATATCACTACACTGATATTAAGAGCTGTGAGATTCTTTAATTTAAAACTTGCGCTTTGTTAACGCGTATACTTAATTTTCGTTACACACGAATACGTAATATTTCTTTAGCTAACACATCTTCCATCCGGTCACTACCAAGGTCTACCAGCAACTGAAAATATTTCAACCGTCAAAACCCGTAAGCTTCTGTATTTCAAGTCTCTGATTGGCTAATTCTAGTCAAATAGAAAACCTGCATTTAATTAAAGTTTTTTCTAGCTGTTGATTGGCTATTTTAAAACTGTCACAGAATTTACATTATCGTTGCTCTAATCATGACTAGTAACATTCAAACTCTCAAACTCATTATTGCCTCAAGTTTACCTCATTATTACCTCATTGTTAGCAACGTTAAACTTATTATTCCTACAGCTCTTGCATTATTAAATTACATAATGTATTCACATGACATTATTGAACATGTTTACAATAAAAATAAGCATTTGCTATGACTGTTACATATATTTTTATAAATTATTACATACATATTGCTTCAAGGCGGGCTGTTATTGATTTTACATATTATATAATTTAATTGAAATTATTCACGTGTTAAAAATATTGCCTCACCCACTACAAATATCGAAGGTAGAGAGAGACATGTGAATGTATCCCATCAGAGTTTTATACATGTGAAAGTGGTTTTCTGATTTTAATTATGCAGAAAGAACTGAGATAAGGTTTGCTTCGGTAATCTGGACTCGTAAAATCCTTTCATTCAATGTTGCCTTTGGCTCTCCTGTAAAAATCGTTGTTCGAAGATAACATCTGTTTTCCCAAAAAGTTTACTAGAGAGCGTGGACAGTGAAGCAGTGTGGAGATAAGAGCAAGGCTGAAATGAAATGATGCTGATGCTTGCTGACCTGGGATCCTACCTTTTATATTCAGAGGATAACAATGCCTTTGCTCCAAATACTCCCAAGAGACGTATTGTTGCGCAAGGGAACCAGGTCTTTGTAGGACCTTGATTGTTTCAGTGTGTTGTGGGAAGAGAAGCTGGCTTGCTACGGTGTGCCGTAAGTGCCCCGTTAATCCATCCTTTGTACCGGCATCCTGTGTTATAATGGCTGGAAAGCGTCTCTCCCATTGAAGGTGAAATGGAATACAAACTGCAGTACCCGAATCTCTTCATTTTAGACAAATTTCTTGTTGGAGAGGAGGTAATTATACTTGCGGAAGCCCTTCATGTTTAACATGCTTCCGATTAGATACATAGTAGAGGCCACATGTGTGATGAAGGATTGTACATTCTATAGCATCATGTATACCAGTGGTGTAACGTAATTTTTCACCTCGAAGCTGTTCAGCTCTATACATCTCTGAAAAGTGTTTATTGCTAGAGTAGGTTCTTTTTCCCTGAATAAATACATTTAAATGACCGGTCTCATTTTTTGGGAAACATCAGTAATGTCTGGTGGAAAGGTATATTCAGACTGAAAACTTCAAGGATCTACGGCTCTCCGTGCTATTTTTACTTTCTCTATAACGTACAGTAAGTAGGGGAAGTATTGCATTCCATCCAAAAATTCAATACCGAGATTTTACCGAAACTCCATGTTTTGAGGTGCCCTGAATCCAAATAAAGCATTTTTGGAAACATGTCCGTGTATGTGTCTATGTGTCTGTCTGTCTTGTCTGTGAACAGCATTGCTCAAAAACGAAAAGTCAGATAAATACCAAACTTGGATGCGACACGAAGTTTTTCAAGAAAATCCTATCACCCCACACTACCCTTATATCTTGAATTTTCTGGAAATGTCACTAAAAGTTCTGTTCATTCTGAATGAATTTTGCACAACTGGTAAACCGTAGGAGATAAAAAATACATTTACAACACAAAAAAAATGCAATCCCGTTAAAACAGGTAATTTATGTCACTTTTTTCAGCAAACTATTTGCGAGATATTTCCTATACTATACTTTTTCTGAAATGGAGATTCGTTATTTTTTCTCCCCCCCCCCCCCCCCCGCATGCAAAGAGAATCGTGTTCTACATAGCAACCAGCTCTTGAAAGATTTGACTATTCGCTCAAAGCCTACCATATTCCCCCTTGCACCTACAAGAAAACTAGCAAAAAGGTAGTTCTGCAAATGTTTATCTCGATTAACATGAAACAGTTGGAGAATAAGCGATTGTAAAAATATTTTCTACAAGAGTAGAGAACGTCATACGAGTGCAACATGTCAGATATTTTACTTTCTCTGCCACGTACCAGTAGGTAGCGAAGGTATTGCATTGCACCCAAAAATTCGATACTGAGATTTCACCGGAAATACATGTTTTGAGAACCCCTGAATCTAAATAAAGCATTTTAGAAAAAGGTGCGTGCGTGTTTTGTGTATGTGCGCGCGCGCGTGAATAGCATAACTCAAAAACGAAAAATCGGATAAATACCAAACTTGGTAATTAGGTTCTACCTTCCAAAAATGCGACACCAAGAATTTCAATAAACCCCCCATCCCAGATTACCTTTACATGGAAGATTTGGCTATTTTGCTCTTCTGGGGTCCCCGTTGAAAACGCTGAAAAAGACAATAAGGAATGGAATAAATTACCTTAATAGTGAGGAAATGAGTAGATGTGATCTCGACAACCTGGTGCCCAGCTGCCCACTCCTTTTAGGTGTTTTGCTTATATAGGAAAATTGCGATATAAACACAACAAACGTAGCCACCTTCCCGCTGAAACAGACGCTGAATGGGAAGTGCCAACCTAAATAAGAAGTGAAATCCACTAAATAAGGAATTTCTGGAAATGTGAATCATTCGAGTTTTAGACGCGCAGATCTCTGTCGTCGCTTTCGGCCGCAACTGCTACTCTCCTCTCCTTCTAAAAAACATCCCTCGGCTACGTTGAGGGCCCTCAATCTCTCGGCTACGCCTTAGGCTGAGTATCCTACCGGCTTTGGCGGCATTAGTTATTCATATGTTGCCAGCATTGCGTTAGAGCTAGAGAACGACACAGAGTGACATCTGTAGGACATATAAGATATCACTTCCATCGCTGTTGGAGACCCCGAAAGAGTAATTTACCCGAGAATTTTTCCAACTGTTTTATTTTCTAAAAAATGGCTAACGATTTTGATTAAAATACCATATATTAAAATATTTACATGACAAATAAAATGTACATCTTGAATTTTCTGGGAATAGCCCTACATTCCTCTTCATTTGGGAGAAATGTTGTATAATCTTGAATAACTGGTAAACCCTAAACGATAGACGAAATCATACCGCACAAAATATGCAGATCTCTTTAAAACACACAATTGATATAAAATAAGTCTTTTGTGGCATAAGCCATGTATGAGAAATCTGTAATAAAAGGTTCGAACTGTTCACTTCTTGGTCATTCTCTTAAGTCCTGTTAACATTCACTTGTTTCTCGCGATTATATGAAAACGGTATGGAATTTTAAGGCAGCGTATAGTGTGAAGTTCTTAAACATTTGACTATCGCTGTTCCCTTCGTATCTATAAGCAAATGTGCAATGCAGCTATTTCTGTAAAGGCCTATTTGGATTAAAATCTAGTAGATAGAAAAATAAGGTTTAGTAAGAATGGTTTCTATACCCACTAATAAAGATAGAGGGTAGAGAAAGTCATGTGAATATATCACATCAGATTTTTTACTTTCTCTACTACGTATAGTAAGTAGGGGAAGTATTGCATTCCACCCAAAAATTCGATACCGAGATTTCACCGGAAATACATGTTTTGAGACCTCCTGAATCCAAAAAAAGCATTTTTGGAAACATGTCCGTGTGTGTGTCTGTGTGTGTGTGTGTGTGTGTCTGTGTGTGTGTGTCTGTGAACAGCATAACTCAAAAACTAACAGTCGGATAAACACCAAGCTTGGTATTTACGTTCAGTATCTTCCAGAGATGCGACACGAAGATTTTCAAGAAAATCCCCCCACCCCATGCTACCCTTTACATGGAACATTTTTCGAAAATTTTAATTTTCTCAAAAATGGCTCTAACGATTTTGATGAAAATGTCATATATTTAAGAAAATGTCATGAGAAATGAAATGTATATCTCGAAATTTCTGGGAATGTCTCCAAAAGTATTCTTCATTATGAACGACTTTTGCATAACTGGTAAACCATAAGAGATAGACAAAATTTTACTACACAAACAATGTAGATCGCGTTAAAATACACAACTTATATCATATACATTTTTTTTGTTGAGTGAACCGTTTTCGAGATATTGCTTGTTATTTCCTTAAATTTTCCAATACTTATACTTTTTCTCAAATTCGTTATTCATTTTTTTATGTCCTGGACATGCAAAGAGAATGGAATGCGCCACATAGCAACCAGCGATAAAATATTTGACTATCGCTTAAAAGCTACCATATTCCCCTTGCATCTACAAGAAAATTACAAATAAGATTGACATCTCGATATCTCGATTAATATGAAGCATATGGAGAATAGGCGTTTGTAAAAATAGATTGTACAAGAGTAGAGAAAGTCATGTGAGTGTAACACATCAGATTTTCTTTCTTTCTCGTGTTCATACAAAGAGAACGGCATTTGAAAGTCATCACATAGCGAACGACTTCGAAAAGATACGCGTGTGCGTATGCGTGTGTGCAGCATAACTCAAACGAAAAGTCTGATAATACTATTCAAAGAACATCGATCCAAACGTACTCCACATTCTTCCAGTGTGTCTATGAAGATGTGAAAATCCTGCACAAGGGAAATTGTGATAGAAGTCTGACAGACTTATCTATGTAATGAATTTGTTCTTTAATTCCCTACCGCTAATACAACCTATATTATTTATTATTATAACACTTCCCTCAATTAAGGGCTGCCATATAGACAAAGTATACCTATACAATTTACAAATTTAAATTTAAATTAACAGTAATAATGACGATTTATAGTTAAAATATCAAAATAACGAAAATCAACTTAAAATAGAAATACAAATGAATTTAAATCGGGACAGAAGAGTGCTATAAAATAATCCTATTATGCAGTTAAAATAAATACATATATAAATATATAATAATTTCAATTATTTCTAAAGTGTGTATCGATATTATATTGAATACAAATGATTTCTGAGGATAAGAATTGATCCTCTAATAGCCATGATTGCTATTTGATAAAGTAGGCGTTTATTTAGGCCATAATCTACCCAAAACGTGTGTAGATTTTTGGGTATTGTCCCTCTAGCTCCTATCATCAATCCTGTGACTGAGATTTTATTTAAATTGTATTTATCCTTGTAATAGGAGATAGTGGGTTCATAAATGGCCTTTTTTCTGCGTCTACTTCTTCGTGCTGTTGACAGTGGGATTCAAAGCACGCAGTAGGATCAATGATTAACCCGCTTCTGTCAGATGATGTCTTGTAGGCGATGATGTCGATGCGCCTGCTGCTACCACTATTGGGTAATTCATATACCTCCTCATGGACCTGAAAACATTTTCCCTTCCTACCTGCTGCAATCACACTTCTTATTTTGTGATGTCTGCTGTTTCGCAGCACTTCTCCGTATGGGCAAGCACCCAGAACGTGTGCAAGTGTTTCGTGCTCTCTGCCACAACGGCGACAGAGGGTATAGTTCGGGGACCTCCCTGGTAAGGAGCGTACAGCAATAACTCCATTCAAGCAAGAAAGTCCACGATGATTTTGGATCTATTTATTAGCAGGTGTATAATCACTGAACATTTTAACTCCTCTTCCTTTGTGCGGTAATTCGCTCCAAAGTTGGACATCTTTTTCTCTCAGATGTGGTCTTACAATCCTTGCATCTGGGAGAATACAGTGCACTAAACCTTTTTCACTATAAGGTGAAAGGAGAAGTAAACAGAATTTATGTATCACTGCGCCGAGCACATGGCAGCACCACGTGTAGGATGACGGGAGCCAAGACCCGTGAGAGGAAATTTCTTCAGACAGAATGTGAATACAGTGTATTGTGTAGCTTGGGAATCATTAGCTTTAAAACACTGCATGTCTTATCCTATATTTGCCTTACATCCTAAACTTCTAACACACAATGCTAACAGTAGACAAATAAAAGTGTACCTGAACAGTTCGACATCTGTGATTAAAGGTCCTGGATTAAACTGTTCTTAATGGAATTCATTCATTTAATGACTAATATCAGTATACCACCTTACTTTAACCTTTTATGAGTCAAGTTAAAAAACGATCAGCACTCTTAAGTTAAAACACAACAATCAACAAACGCGACCCAAGCTATCCGAACAACAATTCTGCATCACTGACAAAGAAGTTCAATTATTGTTAAACAATGGCCAATCATAGTCATTGTCGATTAAAGGTGGGTACTTTTCACAGAATTAGTTAAAAGCATTTAACATAATTGTCTTCTTTCCATTTCCTGCGTTTCTTTTCCACAGTGGTAGAAGATTCTCAGCCGGAAGCCGGAAACGAACTGCAGCGTCTGCGCATAGCCTCTTAACCCAATGCTATAACGGTTCATTTGGTTATAGGTGAATCTGAACAAACACATTTAGTTTCATAAATTGAACTGTTACAATAATCAGTTTTTTAAATCTCTGTGCACGAGAATACCCACAAAATGTTACGATCTAAACCGAACTGATTTTACTTTCTCTACTACGTATAGTAAGTAGGGGAAGTACTGCATTCCACCCAAAAATTCGATACCGAGATTTCACCGGAAATATATGTTTTGACGCCTCTTGAATCCAAAAAAGTATTTTTGGAAACATTTCCGTGTGTGTATATGTGTGTCTGTCTGTGAACAGCTTAACTCAGAAACCAACAGTGAATAAACACCAAACTTGGTATTTAGGTTCAGTATATTCCAGAGATGCAACACGAAGGTTTTCAAGAAAATTCCCCACCCCAGATTATCCTTTACATGGAGCATTTTTCGAAAATTTTGATTTTCTCAAAAATGACTAACGATTTTGATTACAATATCATATACGTAATATACTTTCAGATAAATAAAATGTATATCTTTAATTTTCTGGTAATATCTCCAAAAGTATTTTTCATTGTGAACGACATTTGCATAATTGGTAAACCATAAGAGATAGACAAAATTTTACTACACAAAAAATGTAGATCGCGATAAAATATTAAATTTATGTCATATACATTTTCTTTTTGTTCAGTGAACCATGTTCAAGAATTTGCTTGTTATTCCCTTAAATTTCCCAATAATTATACCTTTTCTCAAATTCGTTATTCATTTTTTTTTGTCCTGGTAATGCAAAGAGAATGGAATACTCCACATAGCAACCAGCTCTTAAAATATTTGACTCTAGCTTAAAGCCTACCAATTCCCCTTGCATCTACAAGAAAATTAGCAATAACAGTAACATCTCGATATCTGGATTAACATGAAGCATATGGAGAATAAGTGTTTGTAAAAATAGTTTTACAAGAGTAGAGAAAGTCATGTGAGTTTAACACATCAGATTTTTTGTAGAGGAAGAGACGACATATAAAGCGGGAAAGGTTGTAGTTTGCCCACCAGCCAATGAGGTGCTATCTTGTCACGTGGTTTTTGTTTACTTCTTTCAGCTTATAGTGAAAAAGGTTTAGAACACAATGGATTGAGAGGCTACACGCCAATGCCAATGCCAATGCTATGTGTCCGCTGCCCGCTAACCACTCGCTGCCAGTTTTCCAACTGCACATCGTTGCCCTGAACCAAGGACAGTGAAATGATCTCTCTCTCTCTGTCTCTCTCTCTCTCCCTCCCTCTTGGATATTATTTAAACATTGTTCGTAAAATAGCACATAGAATGCATGATAATACCTCGTCCTTGAAATCTTACGGGTTAAAGCCTGATCATTTTTGAAATCTTCTTATGTATTTTTCTATACACACAATAAATCTATAACAATTTTCGATTTTTTTGTGAACAATAACTGATGGGTGACCCTTTTTACTTTCTGTACTACGTACAGTAATTAGGAAAAGTACTGCATTCCACACAAAACTTCGATACCGAGATTTCACCGGAAATGCATGCTTTTAGGTGCCCTGAATCCAAATAAAGCATTTTTGGAAACATGTCTGTTTGTCTGTGAACAGCATAATTCAAAAACGAATACCAAACTTGGCATATGAATTAAGTATCTTCTTAGGATACGACACGAAGATTTTCAAGAAAATCCCCACCCCAGACTACCTTCTACATGGAACATTTTTCGAAAGTTTTGATTTTCTCAAAAATGGCTCTAACGATTTTGATTAAAATATAACATTTTCATGGCAAATGAAATGTATATCTTGAATTTTCTGGGAATGTTCCCAAAAGTGCTTTTCATTCTGAATGACTTTCGCATACTTGTAAACCGTAAGAGATACACAAAATTTTACTACACAAAATCTATATCTCGTTAAAACACACAATTTATGTCACGTACATTTTTTGTCGAGTGATATTCCCTGTTATTTGTTTCAGTTTTCCAAAACATGCTTTTTCTCAAATGGGAATTCATTATGTTTTTTTTTTTGTTTTGTTTTAATGTCCTGAACATGCAGAGAGAACGATATACTACACAAAGCAACCAGTTCTTAAAAGAGTTGACTATCGCTTTAAGCCTACCATATTCCCCTTGCACTTACAAGAAAATTAGCAATACAAAAGTTTCTGAAAATGTTTATCTCGATTAATATGAAGTCGATAGAGAATAAGCGTTTGTAAAAGTAGTTTGCACAAGAGTAGAGAAAGTCGTGTGAGTGCAACACATCAGATTTTTAAGTTGGTGTGCGCGTGCGCGCACGTTTTGTGTGGTATTTTCACACAAGAAGGGCCTAACCGATTGTTGTGAAACTGGTATAGAAAATTTCAGGTTGCACTTAAAGATTAAGCTAAATAGCATCTCAATTATTTTGTCCAAAATAACTAAGACGAGACACTAAAAGAAGTTAAAATATCTGCTTATTATTAAGTTTATTATCGTCGTTTCTAACGCTCCCAATACATGGCCTATGACCTTCTAGGGTTACCTCTTTCCACCAAGCGATGACTGGAACTATTTCTGAAGTGGAGCCACCTAGCGGGTGGAACCGGTTGAGGATGAGGATTGCAGTGGAATGAGAGGACCTACAGCTTTTACCGTGGCCTTCGAAGTACGTTGGGCCTTGAGGATACTTCGCATAAGCAAGTCAGAGGTGAAGGCGTAGATAGGGCCGACTAAAAATCGCCAGTCGAGCCGGGAATCGAACACCGGACCCTCAGCACGAGAGCCGGAAACAATACCACTGAGCTACCCCGGCTATTAAGTTTGTTGAAAATGCCATATAACGAAAGTTTGTAAACATAACATTTATAAAAGGTGTTGTTATTTAGAATATTTCGTTCGGCTGAATATTTAAGCTAATGTATTACTGTTATTCGTGGATGTAAATGGTTACCGCGAGAAACAGCGTAGATGGGATCCCACTGCAAGCATAATGAATAGGCACGAGTTTGTAGTTTTTTTAAGCCGTTTATTTATGTTTTAATTTTTACCAATATCACAGAAAAATGTTTATTCCCGATTATCCAAAGAACACATGACATTAATTGCACAGAGTGTGAGGACGACGGACGAAGGGGTGAAAGTGTAAAGGGAGGGGGAGAGAGAGAGGATGGGCACTTAGATAACAGAACTATAAACGTGTATATCTATGAGTTGCAGGTTACCTAAATAAGTAAATGTAAAGTTATAAAACTGATTTCGTACAATATCTACAACATACATTTGTGACGCGCATTTACATTCTATATGTATCTGATACGGCTAATTCCGTAACTATTGACTGTATCACGTTCTCTGTGGCATAGCACGTCTACACATGCTACCTGGCCCTGTTAATTTTCTGTCTTGTACATGACCTTCCTACAAGATAGAGTATAGAGCGGAAGGAAGGATCATTTCGCTTGTTTTGTAAAGGAATCAGCGAGACGGAACCACGTCGCAACTCCTTTAGTTGTAAACCATAATTCCTTGCAGTAATAATGGCAACCTCTATTATAAAATGTAAGAGGCTGTTCTGGTTTTAACATATGCTATCCCATACCAAGATCATGCACAGTTATCTTCCTTCAAGGGACCAGCCACCCATCTGCCACCATTAAGATACCGTTAACGACGAAACACATAATTGTGGAATGCAGACTACGATCAATGGAGACAACACTACCAGATACCCAATGATTTACAAACAGCACTCAACTATTCGATGTACCCTAAGATAGTTGAAAGCTTAAATTTATATAAAAGTATATAATGTTCAATCAGTTTGATTAGCTATAGTATTACAATTTTACACTAGTTCATTGTAACGGTTCAAAACTGCCAGTATACTAAATAACCTCATTGGTTTACTGTTAAATATTTATGTTATAGAAAGTTGTAAAGTCACGATAGGACTAATATACACTATGTGATCAAAAGTATCCGGACACCCCACAAACATACATTTTTCATCTTAGGTGTATTGTGCTGCCACCTACTGCCTGGTACTCATTATCCGCGACCTCAGTGGTCATTAGACATCGTAAACAGCGGAATGGGACGGTCCGTGGAACTCACAGACTTCAAACGTGGTAAACTGATTGGGTGTCACTTGTGCTCAGAAGTCTGTACGCGAGATTTCCCACTCCTAAACATCCCTAGGTCCACTGTTTCTGATGTGATAGTGAAGTGGAAACGTGAAGGGACATGTACAGCACAAAAGCGTACAGGCCGACCTCGTCTGTTGACTGACAGAGACCGCCGACATTTGAAGAGGGTCGTAAAGAGTAATAGGCAGACATCTATCCAGACCATCACACAGAATTCCAAACTGCATCAGGAACCGCTCCAAGTACTATGACAATAAGGCCAGAGGTGAGAAACCTTGGATTCCATGGTCGAGCGGCTGCTCATAGGCCACACATCACGCAGGAAAATGCCAAACGACGCCTCGTTTGGTGTAAGGAGCGTCAACATTACACGATTGAACGGTGGCAAAACGTTGTGTGGAGTGATGAATCACGGTACACAATGTGGCGATCCGATGGCGGTGTGAGTATGGCGAATGCCCGGTGAACGTCATCTGCCAGCGTGTGTAGTGCCAACAATGAAATTCGGAGGTGGTGGTGTTATCGTGTGGTCATGTTTTTCCTGGAGGGGGCTTGCATCCCTTGTTGTTTTGCGTGCCACGATCACAGCGCAGACATACATTGATATTTTAACCACCTTCTTGCTTCCCACTGTTGAAGAGCAATTCGGGGATGGCGATTGCATCTTTCAGCACGATCGAGCACCTGTTCATACTGCACGGGTTGTGACGGAGTGGTTACACGACAATAACATCCCTGTAATGGATTGACCTGCACAGAGTCCTGACTTGAATCCTATAGAACACCTTTAGGATGTTTTGGAACGCCGACTTTATGTCAGGCCTCACCGACCTACATAGATACCTCTCCTCAGTTCCGCACTCCGTGAAGAATGGTCTGCCATTCCTCAAGAAACCTTCCAGCACCTGATTGAAGTATGCCTGCGAGAGTAAACGCTGCCATCAAGGCTAAGAGTGGGCCAACACCATATTGACTTCCAGCATTACCGATGGAGGGGGCCACGAACTTGTACGTCATTTTCAGCCAGGTGTCCGGATACTTTTGATCACGTAGTGTATTAAAGCGATTATAAACTTTCAAAATAAAAAACATCTGATCTGTTACACTCACGTGACTTTCACTATTCTTGTAAAAACTATTTTTGCAAACTCTTACTCTCCATACACTTCATATTAATCGAGATAAACGTTTGCAGAAACGATCTTTTGACACGTAAAGAGAATTACATTTTACACATAGCGACCAGTTCTAAAAATATTTGACTATCGCTTAAGGCCTACTATGTCCCTCTTGTTTTGTATTTGTAAGGGCAATATAGTGATACAGTAGTCTTTAAGCATAGACATATCTCTTAATAGCTGGTTGCTATGTGCAGCACCATTCTCTTTGCCACAGATTAATACTCTTTTCATATCCAAGACAAAAAATGAATAACGAATTCCCATTTGAGAAAAAGTATAAGTATTGGAAAGTTTAAGGGAATAACAAGCAATATCTTGAAAATGGTTCACCCAACAAAAAAATGTATATGACATAAATTGTGTATTATAAGCCGATCTACATTTTTTGTGTAGTAAAATTTTGTCTATCTCTTATGATTTACCAGTTATGCAAAAGTCGTTCACAATGAAGAATACTTTTGGAAACATTCCCAGAAAATTCGAGATATACAATTCATTTGCCATAAAAATGTCTTAAACTTATGGTATTTTATTCAAAATCGTTAGAGCCATTTTTGAGAAAATAAAAATTTCCAAAAAATGCTCCATATAAAGGGTAGTCTGGGATGGGGGGATTTTCTTGAAAACCTTCGTGTCTCATCTCTGGAAGATACCGAACCTAAATACCAAGTTTGGTGTTTATCCGACTGTTCGTTTCTGAATTATCACAGACACGCACACGGACATGTTTCAAAAAATACTTTTTTTGAATTCAGGAGGCCTCAAAACATGTATTTCCTGTGAAATCTCGGTATCAAATTTTTGAATGGATTGCAATACTTCCCCTACTTACTATACGTAGTAGAGAAAGTAATAAGGCTACCGAATGAGTCCGCTAAAGCTTTGCGTACGTACAGCATACAATAGTTTTTACTAAAAGCTCTATAAATTATATTAACTAAAATAAATGCAATACAAGTACTGCATAAATATAACTGACATAATCAGTCACAGCCGCCTGAATCCCACCTATGAACCGTACCAACGCCTCCTAGGAAATGTTGACCGCAACAATAAGAGATGCGGATGTATATGGCAGTTCTTATTCTGAGCGCTCGTTTCTAAATCATGAGCTTGTTACTTGCTGTTAAATGATGAGTTTTTTGTGAAAAATGCTAGTAAAGTTCGTAATTAACATACAAAACAATTTGGCTTATATTTCGTGTTTTATGATCAAGTATTTTGTTTAAAACCCCTACTACGCGAAGATAGCTTTAAAAAATTCAAAACTGCATAATGGAGGAATGGAAAAGACAGAAGGACACAAGTAGGTTTGCCAGACGTACGGATTTTTAAGGAAGAGTACAGTATTTTCCTTTCTTGTTTCACCTTCTGTATAATATACATACGTACCGCATTGTTCCTCGTTTTTACTGTTTCAGTTACCAATGTTCTCTGTTTTCCTCGGAGGTGATGCGCGACGAACACCAATTTTCATGTTAATGCAAATTAGTGGTAGTATATTACGTTTCTTAGACCTCGGCCTTAACTAAAGGTGAATTGACACGAATTTCGTTGTGGTTTATTCTCCTCTTTTTCATGTTAACGAAAACTAGTGTTTTATCAGCTTATCAAATACAATTTTTGTGCGTAATTCTTCATTATTTATTATGATTCTTAGAACTCGGACTTAACTAAAAGTGAATTGACACGAATTTTGATGTGGTTTATTCTCCTCTTTTGTATCTTTAGAATATAGGAATTCAGTTAACTTAATAAAAAAATCTGATGTGTTACACTCACATGACTTTCTCTACTCTTGTACAAACTATTTTTACAAACGCTTATTCTCCATCTACTTCATGTTAATCGAGATAAACATTTGCAGACTCTATCTTATTGCTAATTTTCTTGTAGATGTAAGGAAAATATGGTAGGCTTTAAGCGATAGTTAAATGTTTTAAGAGCTGGTTGCTATGTAGAGCATTGCATTCTCTTTGTATGTCCAGGACATACAAAAAAATAAAGCATTTTTGGAAACATGTCCGTGTGTATGTCCTGTGTGTCTGTCTTTGAAAACAGCATAACTCAAAAAAGAAAAGTCGGATAAATACCAAACTTGGTATTTAGGTTCAATATGTTCCGTGGATGCGTCATGAAAGTTTTCAGGAAAATCCCCCCACCCCAAACCACCCCTTACTTGGAACATTTTTCGAAAATTTTTATTTTCTCAAAAACAGCTCTAACGATTTTGATTAAAGTATCATATGTTTAAGACATTTTTATGGCAAATAAAATGTATACCTTGAATTTTCTGGAATGTCTCCAAAAGTGTTCTTCATTCTGAACGACTTTTGCATAACTGGTAAACCGCAAGAAATAGACAAAATTTTACTACCTAAAAATGTAGATCTCTTTAAAACACATAACATATCTCATAAACATTTTTTTCGTAAAGTGAACCATTTTCGAGATATTCCTTGTTATTTCTTTGAATTTTCCAATACACTTTTTCTCAACTGAGAATTCGTTTTTCTTTGAGAAAAAGTGTTAAGTATTAGAACATTTAAGGGAATAACAAGCAATATGTCTAAAATTGTTCACTCAACAAAAGAAATGTATCTATATGGCATAAATTGTGTATTTTAACGCGATCTACATTTTTTGTGTAGTAAAATTTTGTCTATCTCTTATGGTTTACCAGTTATGCAAAAGTCGTTCACAATGAAGAATACTTTTGGAGACTTCCCAGAAAATTCAAGATATACATTTTATTTGTCATGAAAGTTATTACATATATGATATTTTAATCAAAATCTTTAGAACCATTTTTGAGAAAATTAAAATGTTCGAAAAACGTTCCATGTAAAGGATAATCTGGGGTGAGGGATTTTCTTGAAAACCTTTGTGTTGCATCTCTGGAAGATACTGAAGCTAAATACCAAGTTTGGTGTTTATCCGACTGTTCGTTTTTGAGTTATGCTGTTTACAGACAGACACACGGACATGTTTCCAAAAATGCTTTTTTTGCATTGAATGCACCTCAAAACATATATTTGCTGTGAAATCTTGGTATCGAATTTTTGGGTGGAATACAATACTTCCCCTACTTACTATACGTAGTAGAGAAAGTAAAAATGAGTTGACTTATTTCAATTGCAATAAATCATGCGGTGAATTTAATGATGGAATTTTTTGCGATAATTCTTTGTTAAATATCGCTTAAAATAGCAGTAAATATGAAAATTGAACAGTTTCAATTCACGCGTGCGTACATTTGCAAATAATATATTCTGTTCTGTTAATATAATTTTTATAGAGTAATAATCATTATTTCGGTTTCAATTTAAAAATTTCTGATACATTCACATGACTTTCTCTGTTCTGTATCATTTATTAATGGGTATAAATGCTTACTCTTCTATCTACTTGTCATGCTTCGTGGTCGGTGGTTGAAACCCGGCGGAGTGCGATTGATTTTTTCGGGCGTAAAAATCCTTAGCATGGCTTCATTCGGAAGGGAAGCAAAGCCGGTGGTCCGTGTCGTAGATTTACGGCACGTAAAAGAACCTTAAGCCTGAAGAGTTCTCTGAGCAAAAATTACCAGTCTTTCATCCGAATATAGAATGGGACGCTAAGGACCATAACAGTTAAAAGGCGTCCATAAATAAAACTCAATTTACTTTTAATTTAATTTTCTACTTCATTTTAATTGACATAAACATTTGCAGAAATAGAAGATTACGCATTTCATTATAAATACAAAGGAAATAGTAATAGCAGAGTGTTTAAGAACTGGACGCTGTACTCTGGCCTTACTCTTCCCGTGCAATCGCGAGAAACAACTGAATGTCGACAGGGTTTTAAAAGAATAAAGTGAAAAAAATAATAATGAATATCCCGAAAATGGCTTATGCCACAAAAAGTTATTTGAAATAAATTGTGTGTTTTAAAGACCGAATGAAGAAGACTGCACAGGCTATTTCAGAAAATTCAAGATATACATTTTATTTTTCTTGAAAATATCTTTGATATTTTAATCAAAAACATTAGTCATTTTAAGAAAATAACAAGTTTCGAAAATTTTTTATGTAAGGGATAGTTGGGCTGGGGATTTTGAAGAAGTTTATTGTGTTGTAGGAGTTGTATTGTAGTTAAACTGTTGGGAAGCCGAACTTGAAGTTGTTGCAACCGCACGTATGGTACCCGGTAGCCTTCGTCCCAAAATTTAAAAATATTAACTTTGGAATTTGACTGTTTATTTAAATATTATATATTTATGTTTGCCTCGGCTGCGGCAGTATTTATATTTTTTTAGAGACATGAATGTCTTAGCAGGGAATGGTGCGACTGAAAAATGTAGGCTTACACAGGTTATAATTTTACTTGACTCCTTTTATTAATGCTTGACACGATTTCAATAACACTTCGCTGATACAGAGAGCTGTAAGATTCTTTTATTAAATACTTGCACTTTTTAAACACGTAAACTATTTTCTCACACAAAAAAACGTATTAAATTTCTCGAGGACACATCTCGCGTCCTGTTAGGAACACTGTCTGCAAGCAACGCGTCCAGTTATGAGCACTGTCTACAACCAACTGACTTGATTTCTACCGCCTAAATTTGTAAATTTCTGTATTTCAACTTTATGATTGGCTATTCCTAATCCAATAGAATACTTTTATTTAACTAAAGCTTTTTCTGGTTGTTGATTGGCTATTTTATAAACTGTCACACAAATTACATTATTGTTGCTCCAAGAATGACTAATAGCATTATTACACTTTCTTACTCATTATTGTCTCAAGGTTACCTCATTGTTACGTCATTGTAAGTAACTTTTAACCTATTATTCTCAGAGCCCCTACATTATTAAATTACGTAATACATTCACATAACATTATTGAACATGTATACAATAATATAAACATATACAATCACTGTAATATACACATTTTATATATTGTTACATATACATATAGGTTTAAAGCGAGCTGTTATTATATTTGTTTATTATATAATTTGACTAAAATCATTTAAGTGTTAAAAATACTGCCTCAATTTTCTTCAAAATCTTCGTGCCGCATCTTTGAAGCAAGCTACTGAACTTTAATACCAAGTTTGTTATGTACCTATCTGATTTTTCGTTTTTGAGTTGTGTTGTTCACACACACACGCGGAACTTTTTTCTAAAAGTTGCTTTTTTATTCAGGGGACTTCAAAACATGTATTTCCGATGAAATCTCGACACCGAATTTTTGGGTGGAATACAATATTTGCTGTACTTACATAGCAGAGAAAGTAATATAATCCTACATAGGATCCCGTCTGTAATCACCAGCATAGGAATTTCTGAGCATTAAATCCAGGATGAAAAGAAATGAATTTGAACTCTTACAAGAATTAACGGCGCAGGTTACAAACCACCCCATATCTCGTCTATTGGCGTTTGCAGAAAGCACTCAACAGACCGTGTTTACGTGCCCCTCAGCAACCGTTGGCCGCTATTATTTACATTGTTTGTATTGAAAATAGTTTGAAAGTAAATGACTTGAAGTCATCTGCTTAAATATGCCTATGTGTACCTTCTCTAGAGTACTGTATGTTGTAACGATAAATGCGCTCCTAGTTTTCAGCTTGAGAACGTGGCAACCCGAGATAAAGCATAATGTTTATTATGTACGACATGTTAGATCTAACCACTGATTTGACTTCGCTTCAGCGAGCTCTGTTATGGTTGTTCGTTACCGATACTAGATAAAACTCACGGGAAAATTAAATCACTCGTTCGCAGTTTACTTGTTAACTAGGTCACATCAGTCAATTTCAACCAGCTTAATCACAAAACACTGCTATTATTTACCCACGCAGCGTAATTTCACATTCTTTCGGATATAAGCAGTCGTAATTAAGCCAATATTCTTCGGATTGTCTCTGTGGTCTTATAGTTAAAGGCTAGCTAGAGGTCCCGGGTTCGATTCCCGGCTGGAGGATGGAAATTTTTCTTTAGCCAGGATTATTCCCCATCCTCTCTAGAGTCTGGAAGTATGAGTAAACGCGTGTGTGAATTTAATGTTTATAAAGAAAACTCAAGTATACAAATCCAGGTTTAACACAACGGTGAAACAAGTGAGCATTATTGCCAATTAGCAAACATTCCAAAGGCAAAAGCGGCCGAAGAGATCTTAGACTTTAAAGGCGGCATATAAATGGAAGAAATTGAGGCAGTGTCGTTAACACTTAAATGATTTCAGTCAAATTATATAATATATAAATTCAATAACATCCCGCCTCAAAGCAATATGTGTATGTAACAATATATAAAAAATGTAACAGTCATTGTATATGTTTGTATTGTTGTATCCATGTGTAATAATGTTATGTGAATATATTACGTAATTTAATAATGTAGGAGCTGTGAGACTAATAGGTTAAAAGTTGCTAACAATGAGGTAACAATGAGATAACCTTGAGGCAATAATGAATTTGAAAGTTTAACAGTAGTAATTGTGATTCTTGGAAGCAATAATGTAATTATAGTGACAGTTTATAAAAATAGCCAATCAACAACCAGAAAAATCTTTAGTTAAATGAAGGTATTCTATTGGATTAGGAATAGCCAATCAGAGACTTGAAATATAGAAATTTACAAGTTTAGGCGGTTGAAATCAGTTCATTTGTCTGCAGACAGCGTTACTAACCAGACGCAAAAAGTGTCCTCAAGAAATATAATATGTATTCGTGTGAGACGAAAAATACGTTTACGTGTTAAAAAGTGTAATCAATTAATTAATAAAAAGAATCTCAAAGCTCTCTATATCAGTGAAGTGTTATTTAAATCGTATCAATTATTAATAAAAGGAGTGAAGTAAAAATTATAATCTGTGTAAGCCTACATTCTTAGTCGTACCACAACCCTGCCAAGATATCCATGTCTCTAACAATAATACTGAACGCAGCCGAGGCAAACATAAATATATAATATTTGAAGAAACAATTAAATTACAAAGTTAATATTTTTTTTAAACTTGGGGCAAAGGCCACCTGAAAGCACATTTGGGGCGAAGGCTACCGGAAACTGTTTACTATACGTGCGGTTGTAACTACTACAAATTCGGCTCCCCAACAGTTGAAATACGATACAACTCCTTCTGAAATACTGGTTTCTCAAATTGACGCCCAAAGCGTGGTGCTAAAAAATTCGTAAAAATAAATATTTACTTCTTCAAAATGCAACAACCATTCTTCACGATAAACCCAATGTATGTGCTCTTTCGCTTCCATTTATGGTAGTACAGTGTTTTAGTAAGTGTTAGGACAGTAACCAGGTTTTGTTTATGTATTTAAGAGTGTTAAGAGTAACTTAACGCCACAGTTTTTAATCTATCGATAACCTAACCTATACCAAACAGCCGATACAGAACCACAAATTATATTTGGAATTCCAGAAGTGAGATGAACTGCGGTTATAGTCGCCGTATTTTTCTGGCGATAATGCTGCCCTCTAACTCTTCAATTCCGTTTCGAGGTTTTAGACGACATGCTTCTTCCTCTATATACTCTCTGGTAGGTTCGCTTCTCCTTACTTATGGTGCACGCTGTTCACCCTTATCCCTCCCTCTTCCCCCTCTCTCTCGTTGCTATTGTAAAGTCCGTATGCCCAGCTCGTCCTAACGCCATCGGGCTTGCTAGCCCGTTTACACCAATCAGTGTAGAATTCATTAAGAGAAGCAATATCTAGTTTTCCTTCACTTTACACTGAGAATAAAATGTGTTACAAACTAGACATGGAATAATAATAGTTTCTATTTATGGGCGCTCTTTAACTACCGTGGTTCTTATCGTCCCATTTTATATTTGGTGTGAAAGACCACAATTTTACTCAGAGGCCTCTTTATCAGGCTTGAGGTTCTTTTACGGTCGTAAATCTAGGACACGGAACCATTTACTTCCCTTCCGAAGAAAGTCATGCTAAGGATTTTTACGTCCGAAAAATATTCATCGTCCTTCGCCGGGTTTGAACCGCGATATCGGGAAGTAGAATCTAGCTAGACCACGGAGGACGACGACAGATATGGAGAGAGATCATTAGAGACAAGCAAAATATAGAGTTTCATATTCTAAACAATACTTGCTATCATTATGTAAATGAGTATTTTAATGTTTTGCAGTGTGTAGAACTCAATTCTCGTGATAAAGGTTTTTATATTTCATAACATTTTCGTAACATCTTCATATTTTATGAAAATCTTTATATTTCTTCGTATTTTGTAAGCAATCAACCGGGTCTTTTAGATATTCTATTCGGACAGTTTTCTATTAAACACATTTAGAAAATCCAATGCAATCTTTCTTGGAAAGACCTGCATTGCCTTTCCAACAAGTCAGGTAGTTGAGAAAATATAGCATTTCCTTCATTTGTACCGGTTGCTACACCCCTCTTCCTATTTATCATGAGAAGACGTCTCACAGCTACGCAGTAACAGCGTTGGTGGTTCTGACATGCTGGTCTACGTTTCAATCATACGTCAGGACTATTGGAGACTTCAAAAAGCACGTCATCATGTTCCAGCAATTTTGATTGGCTGCCTTATAGACGTCACGGCGTTTGGAGCGCCAATAGTCAGCGCTTCCCCTGCAGGTCTCCCGGGAAAATAAGGCTCGTCAGTGCACACGTAATATCCAGCGCAAGTGAAACGTTGGCACACCTTTCGGCCTTTTCAGAAGTTAGTATAATACTTTTGTGTGATTAACCGTCTAAATTTTACTTGGTGCCACTCGAGAGTATTTTGTTCTCTCGCAAAAGGAATTCGCGTGGGCTTTGATTATTATACATACCTCATGATTCGTGACACTCATTAGCGTGACAAAAACTTTACACGCTTTTACTATGTAAACTTGTAGTTCAAAGCAAACTTTCAGAAACAACTTGAACTTGTAATGTTACCATTTTATTATAAAGTAAAGTCTTAAAAGTATTCTTTAAATTGAATGTTAATAGAGTGGAAAATTAATTGCAAGTTGAAAGCATTTTATTAACATTGTTCATTGTTCTAGCACATTTTAATAAAATGTTATAGTGATATTTGGTTGGTAATTATCCTGTATCTAACAGACCTTTAGTTATCCCTGATTCCACCTCCTGTGTGAGAAATTGAATTATAGGGTTAAGCAAGCAAATGGTACAGAAGGTAGTTGAGCATAATAAACCGCATAATTGACGTCGCGTGTGAAACTAAACGCCCTCTATTCTTGAGGCGTTTTTATTTTCGCGAACCTTTGCTTCTATTTTAATTAGTACTAAGCAGGAACAAAGCAACCAGTAACTTTTTCTTTTTGCCTAAGCTTAAGGGTTTCACAGTGATTAAAATGTATAAACAGCATGTAATTTTGTTGTAGTCTATTTGATATTTTATTATTAAATATGGACAAAATTCTACATCTATTTTAAACTAATGAAGCAAACCTGCTCAAAATCCTTAAGTATACGATGTTTCAGCTTTTAAATGTATATTTCTTAATATTTTGGGACTTTTCTTCGTGTTTTCATATTTTGAAAAAAAGCAATTTCATATTTTGGCAATTTTTTCTTCGTTTCAAGTGATCATAGCGAATGGGCAGAATTAAGGGTTAGGTGAATGTGGAAACCTTACGGGAAAAACCCCTATATTGATCTAGACTACACTTCTTCCTTCTTTTCCTCCTGAGAGTACACTAATGTCATTTTCATGTAGCCAGTTTTGTTTTTAAATATTAAATTTATAAATATAGTTTAGAAAATATTGCACAATTTACTACCACCAGTATTTATTATAAGAGTAGATAAAAGGTGGTCCATTCCCCTAGATTGCTATTATGTTTTTCCCTGCCTAAGGTTTCCACCTTCAGATAACCAACTTTTGAATCCATCCACCGATATCAGTTCTCTATGGGACTGGCCTAAAAAAACAAGTTATAAGGTTTAAGTTATAACGGAAAGGTATAATCAGACGACTGAAAAATTCAATGCCATAGCCGGGATTTGAACCACGGATCTCCCGGTCTCTGTCCGGTTGCTCTAAACACTGAGCTACCATGTCAACATGTCGGCAGACATTAAATTCTCCAATTGATTCGCATTTTTTCCGGTAAACCACAAGGAGATCTCAAGTTGTATTGATATCCTAATGGCGACTTACAATGTTGTAAGTACTTTAAGTCCCGGGCTTCATAGTTTCAACTGCTATTAGGTCAATTAATGGAATTTGTAGGTAGGAGGTGGGGCTAGATCTTGTCAGTACTAACATAAATAGCTCCGTTCCATTTGTGCCAAATTGACCCTCCCCGGAGAAACCTACTCTAGGCGATAACAGGTTCCATTAAAGAAAGGTTGACATCTACGGGAACAGAAGTGAAACGACTATGGTAGCGGTTGGTCAAGGAGACGACAACAACAAGAAGAAAGCGCGCAGTTAATTTGACTTGTGTAGTACGTCAGGCGATGGTGATCGTCGACTGCGCAGGCGCCGGATCAGTTGCAGCTCTCCTCAATGTGCAGTCCACAAGGCTGATCAATCTTTCTTCGACGGCGAGAGAGGTCACGAGAAAAACAGCAGGACAGCGTTTAGACAGAAGGCATTAGGGACGGTATTTCTAAATGTTGTTTTGGCTAACATATTCAAAATTCTCTTTACTAATTATTCACCGGGAAAAGCTTGATCGTCCAAACTATAGATTTATTGGGGTTTAGATTTCAAAGATGTCGGTAAATGTGAGATCAGGAAGCAAGCACGTAATTATTGTAATTTAATTTAATGTTTGAAGCCGTAAAGAATGTAAAGAATTGTGAAACAATAAGGTTTTTTTTTTTAAAAAAAAAAAGCAAATTATGTATGTTATTGTAGTGTAAGTTTATTAAATGAAGGAAATTCGGCTTATTAATTAATTATGTAACATATTCTTAAGCAGAAATCTGTCATTATTCCTACATTCAATCCACTTCCTCTTGGGTTATAAAAACATGTTTCACATTATGGGCCACATTTTATACACGCCAGTATATATGTAATAGGAATTTCTCTGTCGGATTTGACTTTAGAGCATGAAGTCCATATAGACGCAAATGATTTTTACTAGAGGAATGTTTTTGTAATTTTTCGCCAATTTAGAATAAATAGTACAAATATTTTGTTTATGTTTTCAGGCTGGAAGTTCCGAATACTGTCACCAGGCTGTTCTTACACTTCTGGCAGTATCGGAGAGTGACCAAGGAGAATACATGTTCCTAGTGAGGTCTGCAAGAGGTCTTGCAGAGGGTATCGTGAAGCTAAACGTGACAAGAGCAAGCAGTTTCTCCGTCGCAGCCGCCAGAGCGCACCATGCCGCCGCTACTGCCCTGTATGCCCTTTCTGCCTGGCTCATTGCTGTCAACCTCAGCTAGACTATAAACAACACTGCGCAACAACAGTGCTTGCTTCAGAAGAAACACCATTTTTATAATGCGGTAGAGAATTCTATAAGGAGTTTATCTAGACGCAGTCTTTCTCAAACAATGAAAGACACTAATTGTAAACGTAGATTATAAGTAAAATGCGATATTTTGATAACGTTATTGTGACATCATGCATTAAAATATGTGAGTTTAAGAGGTGCAAGTGCCGTTTACATTGCCTAACTAAAGAAGGTTACACCAAAATTCCAAATCCTGTAGCTTAGGATAGAGGCGGACAATCGCTATACAAGGAGCCTACATGTCATGTGCAGATATGGAGCTTGCATAGTAATCGGCTTCAGTTATGTACACTTAGATACAAAACAATTTGTTGACTGATCGGAGTGACATTTGGGTTAGAAGTTAAATGTACACTCGCTTCCATTTATGCCGTTGCTGCAGCTTTGGGAGGCATTCTGTTGGCCTTCACGAGTGGAGTATACAAGGAGGTGGTTTGTGTATCTGTTTACCGTTCTCAACTAGTCTATCAGTGCCTAGGCGGCTAAATCAGTTATTAGACAACAATGGAGATTGCAAGGATTACTAAAATAATGTCTGGTAAATGTATCCTCTTTGAGAGTAAAAAGTTTAATGTATTTCAGTTTAACATATTGCCATTAAAAATACTTTTTTCGTGGAGATATTGGTTTTATGTAGTTATATATTTAAACATTTATTATAAATAATGACGTAAAGGATATTGCCCAAAGTTATATATTCATGTGCGAATAATCTAGAATTGTACACGTAAAACAGGACGTCACTGCATGCGCGAAAAGGTAAACCGATACACACACCTCCCTGCTATACGTACTTCACCTATAAAGGCCAGCAGAATGCCTCCCAAAGCTACGGTGAAGGCATGAATGGAAGCGAATGTACAGTAGTTTTTCTCTTATTCAGTACCAAGAATGTGTTCCTACTGGTTTTCAGCATTTCCTTGTGATGGCTAATAACGTATGGCAATATATTTGCGAAATTTTTCAAAAATTTTGGCATTTTTTTATTTTGTTTATTTTACTATACTTATAACTTGTACTTTAATACTACGCAGTTATGTTTTTAATATCAATAATGTTAAAACCTCAAATAGCTATTTAATTGCCTGTACCATTTAAATGAAGCATGGCATTGAACCTTAAGTTCCATTTTACTCAATTTCTTTTTTAATTTCTCTACTAAGTACTTACGGTAAGTAGAGCAAGAATTGTATTTCACGCAAAAATTCGATGCCGAGATTTCACTAGAACTACATGTTTTGAGGCTCCCTGAACCCAAAACAGCAATTTTAGATCACGTCCCGTGTGTGAGACTGTGTTTGTAAACAACATAACTCAAAAACGAGAAGTCAATTAAACATGAAACTTGGTATTTAAGTCCAAGACTTTCCAAGTATGCAACAGGAAGAGTATCATGAAAATTCCCTCACTCCAAACTACCTTTTGTATGGAAAACTTTTCGAAAGCTTTTATTTTCTGAAACAAGGCTTTATCGATTTTGATTAAAATACTATATGTTTAAACTATTTTCCTGAGAAATAAAATGTATACCTTAAATTTTCTAGGAATAGCCTCTGAAGCCTTCTTTATTCTGATTTAATTCTGTATAACTGGTAATAAACCGTATACACAAAATCTTACTACACAACAAGTGTAGATCTTGTTAAAGAATGTATTCGTCTGCACTTTAAAAAAATCTAGAAGCCAAATTAACTGAGGGAAAAATCTTAATTTTTTTTTTACATGAAGATCAAGTGGTAATACAGTTTACATGTTTAGGCAGTTTTTCAGAGCGTTCATTTTATCAGTTTTATAATTTTTTGAAAAAATATGCCAAAATTTCAACTTTTTTGTACTTGGTGTTTTCAAAATTATTTTTACTTTCTTTACTACGTATAGTAAGTAGGGGAAGTATTGTATTCCACCCAAAAATTCGATACCGAGATTTTACCAGAAATATATGTTTTGAGATCCCCTGAATCCAAAAAAAGCATTTTTGGTTACATTTCCATATGCGCGTCTGTGTGTGTGTGTGTGTGTGTGTGTGTGTGTGTGTGTGTGTGTGTGTGTGTCTGTGAACAGCATAACTCAGAAACGCACAGTCGGATAAACACCAAACTTGTTATTTAGGTTCAGTATCTTCCAGAGATGCGACACGAAGGTTTTCAAGAAAATCCCCCACCCCAGATTACCCTTTACATGGAACATTATTCGAAAATTTTAATTTTCTCAAAAATGGCTCTAACGATTTTGATTAAAATATATATGTTTAAGATATTTTCATGACAAATGAAATGTATATCTCGAATTTTCTGGGAATGTCTCCAAAAGTATTCTTCATTGTGAACGACTTTTGCATAACTGGTAAACCATAAGAGATAGACAAATTTTACTACACAAAAAGTGTAGATCGCGTTAAAATACACAATTTATGTCATATACATGTTTTTTGTTGAGTGAACCATTTTCGAGATATTGCTTGTTATTCCCTTAAATTTTCAAATATACTTTTTCTCAAATGGGAATTTGTTATTCATTTTTTATGTCCTGGACATACAAAGAGAATGGAATGCTCCACATAGCAACCAGCTATAAAAAAAAAATTTGACTATCGCTTAAAGCCTACCATATTCCCCTTGCATCTACAAGAAAATTAGCAAGAAGATTAACATCTCGATTAACATGAAGCATATGGGGAATAAGCGTTTGTAAAAATAGTTTGTACAAGAGTAGAGAAAGTCATGTGAGTGTAACACATCAGATTTTTCACATATTTTTTCATGCTGTTTGCGATTATAAATCACCGGTAATCAAAGTGTTGACACAGCTAGAAAAACTTCTTTAGACTGCATCAAATAACAAAGTAAGCCTGTATCGACTCGTTCATATTGAAACGTAGATACAGTTATTGGTATCTCCTACATATGACTGTTAACACACTGTAATTGCGACAGTTATAACCGTAACCCGAAAATAATGTTTATCATACTTCTAATACTCTACACGCCCAGACGTGTGCGATATGCAGCACGAACATTCTTTTGATGCGGCGAGGGAAAACCAAACAGCAGTGGATCGGGGTGAACGTCTCTCCGTGCAGTCATTGTTTACAGTCGCAAAATCAGACCCAGTTTACACTACAGAATTCCGCAAAAAGAACACTGGATATACAGAGCCTTCGTTTGGACGCGTGGCCGTATTACCAGCAATTGCTTGCCCTGAACTACGCTTATTCTAACCGGATCTATTCCCTCTCCACTTTTCTACGTGTGTCGGCTAGTCAATTCACGCAAAGTCCGTGGTGTATAGAGGTTGATACGCCATGTGTTTCGGTGTTATGGCGTGTTAGTGCTGTTATTATGCCAAAATGTCCGTATACTTAGCACATATATGATTCCTATGGACAGCAAACTCCTGCAAAGAATGAGATGGGATTTATAGAAAGATTCCCAACTGTTCGCGCGCCGCACGGAGAAACGGTTCGTAACCTTGTGAATAGATTTAGCGAAACGGGATCTATTCTTGATAAGAATGCCGTGTTCTTACAGAGGAAAACTAGATGATATTGGAGAAAAGTTAGAACGAAGTCCAAAAGAATCTCTGAAAAAGCTCCTACCGGAATCAGGAATTTTGCAAACCTAATCTTAGAATGTTACTAAACTTTTAAAATGAAAGTCCTTTGAAATAACTGTAGTTCAGAAACTGCAACCATACGATAATGTGAGTGAATTGGTGTAATTTGTGGAATTAGGGTTGGATAATGTTAGTAATCCCTCTATTGACCGCAGTGGCTTTATTTGCATGGTCATGAAGAATTAATGAGTGTTAATGCACATTTTCTTAAAAGGTGTGAGAGATGTGTGGCGGCACAAGGACATCATTTCCAACATCTTCTATGACAAAAGATATAGTTTGCACGAGAAATTTATGCCCTTGAATATTCGACTCCGCCGCAAACACCGCGTTTCCCGGTGCCAAGAAAATTCTCATTAGGTCGGCCATGCATCCACATGAAGGCTCTGTACTTCACGACAGTGTTAGACTCGCATGCGTGTACGGATCATAATCCGAATCAAGACTTACTAATATCTTATTTTATCTTCCGTAACGGAGGGTACTCCGCACCGATCCAGAGTGGGTATTGTACGAACGTACGCCCCACGAGAGGGCGTCCCCAGGAGGAAGGATGAGGACAAGATGAGACACCGGGCGACCGGATACAGGAGCGACGGTACAGCAATAATAGGATCACTAAGTGTCCAGTAGTAGGCACCTGACGGATGGACACGCAGACCGGGGACCCCGCTCCACACAGAGGGGGTCCAACATCCCTCAAGGGGATTCAGGTACCTCGGCAGCCAGCCGAAAGCCGAGGACGAAGAGAGTTGACACAAAGCTCCTTTTCCCTTGCCTGCACCGAATCACCAACGCCGACACTTCCGATCTTGTAAGAGACCAACAGGATGAAAGATGAATGAAATGATGAATGGAACGAAATGGAGGGTCGGAAATTAGGCGGCTGAAAGAAACCACCCTAGCATTCGCCTTACGACTGGGAAAACCCATGAAAAAACCCATGGGTCAGACGTCAGACCCATGGTTGTCCTCTAACCCATCCCGCTCGGTAGGCTTATTGATAACACAAGCTCTCTGAATATATTTTCATCATTTAAGTTCTTTTAAAATACTCAAATCAAACCATTTCTCAGGTTTAGTGAGAAATAGGACGCTGGTGTTCGTGTTGTTTCTCTTAAGGGGGCCTAGGACAGATTATATATGATTTTCTACAATTTTTTTCAATCTTTTTAAAATTTTGTATGTGTAAATTTCAATAAAGTTGATGAAGTAGTTTTTCAGATATGAGTTATTTTCTGTTTTTCATATCACGATATTTGAAAATTATGAAATACTGCTTGCCGGACAAATTTTATTTTTCATCAGTACCACTTTCTCACATTAATATTTGAACTCCTAACAAATTATCCAAACATTATTTTTTTCATTTTGTGCTTTGAATAAAAAATTATTAATTATAATCATTAATGCAGATATTACAGCCTAAAAGGTAAAACTTTTTAGGATTATAGCCCACTGTGCCCAATTTTTATGCAGTAGCCCAAAAATGATACTACAACTTGTTTAGATATAACAGTAAAACTATTATGCCAAGTTTCATGCAAAACTAAGGAAAACTGTCCTGCATGGGACATTTGGCATATTGAAAAATGTCGTTCTGAGAAAATTTAAATTTAAATTTTAAAACACTTATACAGGCTAATGTACCTGGTATAAAGGGTTAGAGTTGTCCAGAACCACAGCTCTTTCCCTCCTTCTTCTTAGCCTCCTCTGCTTGCAATTTCAACACCTTCTTCTTCTTTCTGGTGGGCATCTGCTGTTGTAATGTGGTTCTTTTGAGCTCCTCTCTTCCTCTTCTTGGACCTAGCCTTGTCACAAGTTGTTTGAGTTGCTTTTTTTGCCCCTGAGAGTCAACGTCTATCGGTTTTTTAAAAATGCTGTTTTCATATTTTGACCAGTTTTGATACCCATTTTTGCATAAATTTTGAGCTTACCACTACATCCTTCATTAACTCCTTCAGGGCTACCCAATGAGAGTAAGAATAAAAATTTAAAAAAAATGTTTGTTACTAAGCGAAAGAAATCGTCTAACTCATTGTGCACGAGGTTGTGGAAGATGGGGGGCGTGTCCTTGCGCCGCCATATTTAAATGATCAATTTAAGGGGCTTACTAACGTGTAACATACCATGATATATATATATATCATTTTAAAGCTAAGAAGTTGTACTTTTTTACAGAATAGAAAACACAAAATCAATATTTTTGCGGAAATTCACTTCCCGATGTCCTTAATCCTGTACCCATCCTCTTGGCACACTGACTATGGCGCAAATTTGAACGATTTTTTGGAAAGAGATATTTTGCAAGCGAGAACAAAAATGGGCGTGGCAGGCATTTAAATTTCTGTGCATGGTTTTTAAAAACGCCTGCCAAACTCTTTAAAAAGGTTTTTATCACCATAAAACACATTTACATGTTTGACTAACATTATAAAGAGTTCATTTTTGCATAAATCAAAAAATTGAAAATGTTTGCCATTTTGACTAAAAAATCTGTCCTCGGTCCTCTAGTTAATAAGCAGCAAAGTAGAACAGGTAAAACATTAAGCAACCATTTACGTAAGTTCCACTTAAACTTGCTGCGCAATGTAGTATTTTGCCCAGTATTACCATAAAGATAATCAAATAGTAATTAATCTATCGCGTGTATTACATTTTAGCCAATCGAGGATACACGTTCATCCACACTCCTGCAAAGCCATACAAATGAACCATCTTTAGGTGCTTCACACTCTCAGAATTTGCATTCAATCGCATTTGTTTTATATTCCTTATTTCTCTTTAAGATGTTCCTTCATTGGTTAACTTATTTCCCCAAGTAAATCAGATAAAGAATCTTGAGGTTAGGAGTTTCACACGTATGTTAAGAGGTATGTTGTGATCTGGGAGACACAGCGAATTGTTTGTGTGTAAGTGTACATACCGGCCCTGCTTTCTGCATATTGTTCTCTCAATGCTTCATCCAAATTGCACAAGAAAGAGTGAAAGCTGAAGGATGCGTGCTCACCATTGATTTCTGCTGTTTTAGTTTCTGAGATACATTAGTATATTTTCAAATCCACACCTGAATACAGGAACTAGGGAATCAAAATTTACGTTATTTGAGTTTAAACAAGAGATTTAGGTAAATTTTATGCAAGCAAACTTGAAGTCACACTAGCTAATTCTTTTTATAATGTAGAAAATAGGGGAAGCAAACAGAAGACGCTGTCCTCAGTACAATATCTTTTTTTTCTTTCTTTAATTATTATTGTAAAGTTAAAATACTGTTAAGTTAATGTCGATGTAAACATTGAATTTAAATTTAGGTTCACAGAGGCAAATTAGAAGTAATGTTTCTTTTTTAAGGCACTTTGGAAAAATAAATGAAACATTTACTTTGATATCATCTCAAAACAGGCCAAGTTCTTGTATTCTGATGGTTTATATCATCTAAAGAGCAAATTAAGTGGGAAATGTGTGTCATATCTCGCAAATAAAAGTATTAGACTAGTTAGCCAGCATTTAAAACAGGACCATTGATATGAAATCCAAGATAAGTTAAAATTTATTTTGGCATACGTAAATATTTACTGAACTAATAATAAAATTCCTAATTATTATTTAAATTCATACCGTAAATAATTATTGCTTTGAATAACCTGTTTTTCAAAATGTTGACATTATATCGCTTTGAATAACTAATGAAATGAAAAACAGTGATGGAAACGTATCTGCCATTGATATTTAAAATTATTCTTTGAATTTATTATTGTTATTATTATTACTATTATGTTTTACTTTCTCTACTACGTATAGTAATTAGGTAAATTATTGTATTCCATCCAAAAATTCTATATCGAGATTTCACAGGAAATACATGTTTTGGTGTGCCCTGAATCCAAATAAAGCATTTTTGGAAACATTTCCGTGTCGGATAATTACAAAACTTGGTATTGGAGTTTAGTATCTTCCAAGGATGCGTCACGAAGATTTTCAAGAAAATCCCGCACCCCAAACTACCCTTTATATGGAACATTTTACGAAAGCTTTGATTTTTTAAAAACTGCTCTAACCATTTTATTAAAATGTCATATGCATAAGATATTTTCAAAGCAAATGAAATGTATATCTTGAATTTTCTGGGAATGTCCCCAGAAGTCTTCTTCATGCTGAATGACTTCCACATGACTGGTAAACCGTAAGAGTTAGGCAAAATTTTACTACAGCAAAAATGTAGATCTCGTCGAAACACACATTTATGCCATATGCATTTTTTGTCGTGAACGTTTCCGAGATATTCCTTGTTATTTATTTGAATTTTCCAATACTTATACTTTTTCTGAAATGGAAATTCGTTATTCGTTTTTTATGTCCCGGACATGCAAAGAGAATACAATGCTCCAACCAACTATTAAAATATTTGACTATCGCGTAAAGCCTACCATATTTCCTTGCACCTACAAGAAAACTAGCAATGTGATAGTTTCTGCAAAGGCTTATCTAGATTAACATATGGTGAATAAGCGTTTGTAAAAATAGTTTGTACAACAGTAGAGAAAGTCATGTGAGTGTAACACAGATTTTTTTTCGGGTAAAATGTGTTCATTTTGGGAACCTTCAATCCACACCTAGTTGTCTATAAAATAACACGAAGAACCGCCTTTTCGACAACGCAACATTTAAATTCTAATAACCTCTAGAGACCCTCAAACATGCGAAGTCCTTAAACATTATTGAATGAAATCAAGGCTTTATGTACAAAGCTTGTGATAAAAATCGATGATAAAATATGTATATTTTATTATCGTCATAAGTACTCCTAAGGTGAGACAACCTTCCCTAAGTGGCCCATGTTAGCTTTATGGATGCCTGGTACACTCCATTAAAGCTATTAAACTATTAGAGCTATGTTCCTGAAGTGTATAAACAGGGTGGACCATAAGGGTTGATACTCTAAAATATCTCCAAAACTAAGTGTTGTAGAAAGAAATGTCTTGAATAAAAGTTGCTTGATATTATGGGGGAAAGTAAATGTCATTATTCGTGTTTTATTTGGAGGAAGTTGTGATGGTCATTTTAGGGACAATTTAATTTTTAAAGGGAAATATGCCTTTCTACTTTCTCTACTATGTATAGTAAGTAGGGGAAGTATTGTATTCCACCCAAAAATTCGATACAGAGATTTCACCGGAAATACATGCTTTCAGACCCCCTGAATCAAAAAAGCATTTTTGGAAACATGTCCGTGTGTCTGTGTGTGTGTGTGTGCGTGCGTGTGCGCGCGCGCGCGTCTGTGAACAGCATAACTCAGAAACGAACAGTAGGATAAACACCAAACTTGATATTTAGGTTCAGTATCTTCCAGAGATGCGACACGAAGGTTTTCAAGAAAATTCCCCCCCCCCCGATTACCCTTTACAAGGAGCATTTTTCAAAAATGTTTATTTTCTCAAAAATAGCTCTAACAATTTGATTAAAATTTCATATGTTTAAGATATTGTCATGACAAATGAAATGTATATCTCGAATTTTCTGGAAATGTCTCCAAAAGTATTCTTCATTGTGAACGACTTTTGCATAACTGGTAAACCATAAGAGATAGACAAAATTTTACTACACAAAAAATGTAAATCGCGTTAAAATATACAATTTATGTCATATACATTTTTTTTTGTTGGGTGAACCATTTTCGAGATATTGCTTTTTATTCCCTTAAATTTTCCAACACTTATACTTTTTCTCAAATTCGTTATTCATTTTTACTTTCTCTACTACGCATAGTAAGTAGGGGAAGTATTGTATTCCACCAAAAAATTCGATACCAAGATTTCACCGGAAATATATGTTTTGAGACCCCCTGAATCCAAAAACAGCATTTTTGCAAACATGTCCGTGTGTGTGTGTGTGTGTCTGTGAACAGCATAACTCAGAAATGAACATTCGGATAAACACCAAACTTGGTATTTAAGTTCAGTATCATCCAGAGATGCGACACGAAGATTTTCAAGAAAATCCCCCACCCCAGATTACCCTTTACATGAAACATTTTTTGAAAATTTTAATTTTCTCAAAAATATCTCTAACGATTTTGATTAAAATATCATATTTTTAAGATATTTTCATGACAAATGAAATGTATATCTCGAATTTTCTGGGAATGTCTCCAAAAGCATTTTTCATTGTGAACGACTTTTGTATAACTAGTAAACCATAAGAGATAGACAACATTTTACTACACAAAAATGTAGATCGCGTTAAAATACACAACTTATGTCATATACATTTTTGTTTTTGAGTGAACCATTTTCGAGATATTGCTTGTTATTTCCTTAAATTTTCCAATACTTGTACTTTTTCTCAAATGGAAATTCGTTATTCATCTTTTTGTCCTGGTAATGCAAAGAGAATGGAATACTCCACATAGCAACCACCTCTTAAAATATTTGGCTATCGCTTAAAGCCTACCAATTCCCCTTGCATCTACAAGAAAATTAGCAATAAGATTAACATCTCGATATCTCGATTAACATGAAGCATATGGAGAATAAGCATTTGTAAAAATAGTTTGTACAAGAGTAGAGAAAGTCATGTGAGTGTAACACATCAGATTTTTTATGTTGTTTTCTCACCCCTCATAAACTACTAAACGACTGTGCAAAGCACCTTGCAATTGTTCTTACATCAACATAAATAACAACGAAAATTCTGAATGGCTGTGTACGAAGAGCGCAGTGAACGGTTGGACCATCCATGGATGGTTGTTTGAGGGTCAAGTTACGGTCCCTAATTCCGAACAAAGAGTTTTTATTTTGTTTACATATTCCTCATCACAAAATAAACAGCCTTATATTAATCATTTTCTAATAATAAGACAACATGTAAAATGTAGTTTACCATTTTAAAAAATCTGATGTGTTACACTCACATGACTTTCTCTAGTCTTGTACAAACTATTTTTACAAACGCTTATTCTCCATATGCTTCATGTTAATCGAGATATCGCGATGTTAATCTTATTGCTAATTTTTTTGTAGATGCTAGGAGAATTGGCAGGCTTTAAGCGATAGTCAAATATTTTAGGAGCTGGTTGCTATGTCGAGAATTCCATTCTCTTTGCATGACCGGGACAAAAAAAAATGAATAACGAATTCCCATTTAAGAAAAAGTACAAGTATTGGAAAATTTAAGGGAATAACAAGCAATATCTTGAAAATGGTTCACTCAACAAAAAAAATGTATATGACATAAATTGTGTATTTTAACGCGATCTACATTTTTGTGTAGTAAAATTTTGTCTATCTCTTATGGTTTACAGTTATGCAAAAGTCGTTCACAATGAAGAATACTTTTGGAGACATTCCCAGAAAATTCAAGATATACATTTTATTTGTCATGAAAATATCATAAACATATGATATTTTAATCCAAATCGTTAGAGCCATTTTTGAGAAAATTAAAATTTTCGAAAAATGTTCCTTGTAAAGGGTAATCTCGGATGGGGGGGAGTTTCTTGAAAACCTTCGTGTCGTGGAAGATGCTGAATCTAAATAGCAATTTTGGTGTTTATCCGACTATTCGTTTCTAAGTTATGCTGTTCACAGACAGACACACACAGGCACACACATGGTCAAGTTTTCAAAAATGCTTTTTTTTTTGGATTCAGGGGGCCTCAAAACATATTTCCGGTGAAATCTCCGTATCGAATTTTTTGGATGGAATACAATACTTCGTCTACTTACTATACGTAGTAGAGAAAGTAAACATTAAATTGACTCTAAAATGACCATGACAACGTCCTGCAAACACGACTAATGGCATTTACTTTCCCCCATAATATCAAGCAATTTTTATTAAAGACATTTCTTTTTAGAACGGTTAGTTTTGGAGATATTGTACATTTTCAACTTAAATGGTCCACCCTGTTGATTGTATTTAAAGCTTTCATTTACAATAATAAGAATCAGCTGTTTAAAAATCTTATTTTTTAAATATTACGTTTTAAAATATTTCAAAAAGGTTATTCAAGATTATTTTTTGAAAAATAAACTGTTTAAAATTAAGCAAATTCCCTCCATAGTTTCATTTATTAGGGTAATATTAATAAATAGGAAACACGTTAGACCTCTATCTTCATACTGCACCTCTGAGCTTCAAAATTATTAAATTGAGGAAAACTGGTTTAACACTTTTTTAAAAATGTTCACTTACCTATTTAGAAGAGTTCAGGACCATAATCAGGGTTCTCATATCTTTCTTGGTTCTGTTATGGCTGGTCATCAGGCGAGTTCAGAAATCTACCTTTTGCATTTTAGGACATACAGATATACAAAGAAAGTCAGTAGAAAGCGGCGTGACTTCCTTAAACATGACTGACATTAATATACAAATGCAGTATATTATATAATTAAAATAAGCATATTGACTACCTTGTACATATCCGAAATACTCAAAATAACAACAACAACAACAACAAAATTTTGACCTGCTGTCTTGTCTTAAGCGGGAAAGTAACACCACATCAGTCGCGCTGATTTCATAATTAAGCAATCTATGCACGGGCACAGCGCAGCTTTCGTCACCTCTCCTTGGCGAAGAAAACCACAACAAAATCCAATTTCAGACCTCACAGTTGACTGGCCAGCAGCTGTTCTGCCAATCATATAAGTCAAGTCTGGAGCAAAGGTACCTTAACATGAAAGCATACATACACTAAGCGGTTACACCAGCATATACGTCTATAATTTAACACAAAGAAACCAATAGAGCGCACGCCGCCGGTGCAATAGTTTGAAAAGCCCCCCTTTACGTCTAAGTGGCTTTGATTTAAAAACAACTGATGGTACTTCTAACTTGTTGCTTGTAAGTATTTAAATTTTATTGTATTCATTTTTATTGATAAAGGCAAGCCCATTAACTTGCACATTCATGCCTCCAGATTCTGCGAAGGGTAAGAAATGATTTTAATTACGGAAATTCCCTAACCTCAGCTGGGAATCGAACACAGGACCTCTGGTTTGAGAAACCAAACCGCCCACCACTCGATCACAGAGGCAGTCAGTCGCATTTTTGCTAACGTGTACTTCTTATTTTAATTGGTATTTAGCAAAGATAAAAACCAAACGCGTTTAATATATTTTGTGAAATTATTGTTTATACAGTAGTATCGAATTACCAGCATAAATTCAGTGTGGACATTGTAACCAGAAAGGAAACAAGAGAATATACCAAGGAGAGGAAGGATAAGGACGAAATCTCAAATCCTAATGTGTTTTAATTAGTCCAGCATTTTAAGTTGAGTATCCTTATTTAACTTTTTCGCCTAGAGCAGCAAATCACAGCTATGAAGCTAGGCCAAAGTTGCAATAGAAGTTCACACCATACTCGCAATTCCAGTAGAAGCCGATGAGCATTTGGTTCCAATGGGAACTTTCATTTATTACATCATGTTATTTCTGCTATTTTGAACTTTGGTTCGCCATGACACTTTTTACCTGACCCCACTCTTTCACATGTCACACGTCACGCTGCAATAGGGTTTTTTTATTTTCTGATTCATTTTTCGTTATAGCCCGTAATATAAATACACTGCCGATTGTGAAAATTGCAACACCAAGAAGAAAATGCCTGAATTCAATGAATTTAATATCACAGGTTAGGTACATGACAAGTAACAAATGATAAACTTTTCAAATCTATACATGGCCTTTGAGTCGTAATGTTAGTATATGGTGTGGCCTCCATACCCTGTAATTAGAGCTGCTATACGCTGTGGCATTGAATCAGAAAGGTCCTGAATAAGTTCCTGAGGGATTTCCCTCCACGCAGTTTGTATTCGAGCCCACAAATCCGTGACACAGGTTACTGGAGGACCGTGACGCACCAGGTGCCGACAAACCATATCCCAGACATGTTCGATGGGCGACATGTCAGGCGAACGTGCAAGCCAGGGAATCAATGGTACCCGTCGCTCTTCGAAGAAGGCTTGTACATTCCTCGCAATATGTGGCCGGACATTGTCCTCTTGAAATGTGGCCTGTGAAATGCCTGAAGCAGGGGGAGTACCTCAGGCTCTACAACCACCATTAAGAACCGGTTACTGTTCAAAGTGCTCTCAATTCATAGGAGGCGAGATCGGTTGTTGTAACGAATGGCGCCCCAAACCATCCCACCTGGTGTTTGTCCGCTATGCCGCTCAACAATGCAGCCCTCACCACGGTACCGCCGGACACGTATGCGGCCATCACTGTAGGACACGTTGAAACGGGACTCGTCCGTAAAGACTACATTTTGCCACTCAGTTCCCCAGTGACGGTATTCACGTGCCCATTGCAGTCGGAGGAGCTTGTGGTTTCTGGACAATGGAAGCCGACGTAATGGCATGCATGCAACCAGTCCAACCTGCAGCAGACGTTGATGCAGACAAGTTCACACCTGTTGCAGTGCTCCAGCGTCGAGCCCACACTGTGGATGAAGCTGTACGGTCCGTCATGGCCATGCGAACAAGATGACGGTCATCCCGTGCTGTGGTCATGTTCCATGGACCAGTAGCCGCTCTTCGCTGTGTACAACCTTCATATATCCACTGCTTCCACACACCCATCACTGTTGTAGCAGCATGCCCTGTACGGGCCGAAATGTCACGGCATGATAAACCCGCTTCCCGGAGACCGATCATTCTGCGCTGTTCGAACTCACATGCCGATATGGTTCCCTTTGATGTTGACGAGGCATACCGGCACTCCCTTTATTGTTTTTACCTTGTTTGACAGCTCTGCACTGACTACACTGGGCGCAACACTTACCTTAGCGGACCGACACGAGAGGGCTCTGCTCGGCCTACGTGTACCCCATCTCTCAGCAAACCTAATCACTTATTGCTTGCATACTCTTCTACACTTCCACCAAGTTTGAAGTTATTCGGGATATTCTTTCTTGGTGTTGCAATTTTCACAAACAGCAGTGTATTACAACGGTTTTAAACGCAGCACATGAATTACCAGCCAATTCTAAGAAAAGGTGGCCTAAGCGCGCCCTATTTGGCGTGTGCAGATATCTCTTCGTGCGTTAAGAGTTGCAGAACTCAACGGGGCAATTCCAAGTAAATGCGACTGAGTGGGAACTGGCGCATTAGCGCCCTAAAGAACTACTACCATTACCATTACTGCACACCAGCGGTTCACAGAAACGTTCATTGGATACACGGAGACAGCTGGAATGTGTATCAATCAACAGGGACAAGATTTCGAGCATCTATTCAGTGAGTGGAGTCAGGGTAACAGTGCCGTTAGATGATGATAATAACAACAATAATAATAATAGCAAGCGAAAAAATGGCACTGAAACACTGCGTGTTCTCGTGTTTGCTCCTGCATACAGTCCGTAATATTAGACAAGAACAGGATAAACACAGTTTTCAAAATTGCTATGAGCGAATACGGATAGGTCAACTAAAGGCATTTTAATTATTTGTCAGTCGAGAAAGTGAGTTTATTCCCTCGAAAATAAAGTTTCTGTAACTGAAGTGGAAAACATTCTAAGACCTTTTTGGTCTGTTTTTGTCTAACATCACGGACTGTACACTCAATTGCAAACCTGTAAAACGCCTTTCAATGAGCGCGATTCGCTCATTGTCTTTGCTGATAAGCAAGAGGAAGGTTGCTCACGCTAATGCGCCAGTTCTACATTAACCTGTGTTTACTTAGAATTGCCCCGTTGAGTTTCTGCAACTCTTGTAACGTACAAAGGGATATCTGCACACGTGAAATACGGCGCGGTTTGGCCACCTAGACACCTGTTTATTTTTTGTTATAACTATCTGAGGTAAGGAAATTAAAGATTCAACTTCATTATTCAAAAAAATCAAAATTCCGGTGATAATTGCAAGCCTCGTTTCAAGTTCCAAAGTTGCGGACGAATGGAGGATCCCCCGCAACCGAGATAGAGCACCGCAAGTAGGTCACCCTGACCCTTTTTTCTTCTACCGTGACCCCTGGGACAGAGGGATGAGGGGAGAGATTCGAAGGGCGACCAAATCTGGATAACGGCGGGCGCAAGAATGGACGGGGTCCCTAACGCTCACATATCGAACGCATCCGAAGGGCCTTCGGGCTCACCCACAAAACATTGAATCCCCGGGGCAGGGCGCCTCATAGGCGAAACCTAATTAAGCATTCCCATAGCCGCAACCCGCTGAATACCGTCGCCTGGTCCTACAACCCTGAAACAATGACAAGGAAGATGATGGGTGCAAGAAATGAGGGACGGGAGATTCCTGGTAGAAGATCAACCACCCCAAAATGCCGACTCGGAGAAACCACGAAAAACCCATGGGTCAGAGTTGGCGGTTGCTGGGGATCGAACCCGGGATCTCCCGAATGTGAGTCGCGCACGTTACCCAGCACCACCTCGGTTGTTCCCTTGTAATTTCATCTGCTTTTTGACCATCGCCTATTCCTTGGTGAGAACGTATCACATTTGGCACAGTGTTTAGCTCAATTTTTTTTTGTTTGTTTGATCTAAAAGTCTGCGGCAGAGCAGACGAAAGTATGCACATTTATCAGAGCATATAGTCACTTATTTTTACAAAATGCAAATACTAAACCTATGAAGTACATTATTTTATATTACTAAAATAGGCTTTAAATTCTTAGAAACATGGTAAGTTTTCGGTGCTAATAAGTTTATAAACCGTAATCACTGTAATAATAAATTTAATATAAACCATTATAACGCAGATTTTATATAATAGCTCTTTGCCTCATTCTTCATATCTCGTAAGACAGTCTTGTTCATTCTTAGTTCTCCTGGAACTCAGAATATAAAGGCGGTCAGGATAAACTCAACAAAATAGCAAACATTTGAGAGAAAAGGTTTGGCCATATGTGTGCTCATTGATCATTTCAGCTGTTTTCCATTGCCCTGCAGCATTATACAAAGAAATAAAATCCAATGGCTGTTTTGCCTTATCTTCCCGTCAAAAACGCAGAAAGTTTTGATGAATAGCTTTTACTTTAAAGATAGTGTCAGTTACATACACAGATTATGATGGCAGCACTCAGTATTTTGTTTCTAAAAGTTCATAAGCGAGCACTTGGGTTCTATATTTAAAAAGTCTGATATGTAACAATCACACGGCGTTTCCTACCCACTGCCATTTCATTGCTTGCAGTCTTAAGCGTGTCTCGTACTCACATTATCAAAATGGACTTGCCAAAAAAACGAGCAAGTATTCGGACCTTGCGTATGGGGTGACGGCAAGACCGATACAAGGCAACAGAGCTGCCCCCAAGCATTTGTTGAAAACAGTCAAAATCTAATATACCGGGTTTGTTTAACAAAGGTTTCCCACATGATATGCAGCATGAGCACAAAAATTTTCAAACTCATAAATTTTCGGGTACCATTAGTGTTATTATATGAACAATTATTATTGCAGAGGGGGAGATAAGGTAAATTATCTTAATATAAATGCATAATAAATTTACACCATTTAGCTCTATCACTTTAGCTCTTCACCTCATGCTTTTTTGGCCATTAAACAAAACAATATGACTGCAGTATAATTCCCTGAAGCTGGTTATCGAGACCCAGGAGAAATAATAATAATAATAATAATAATAATAATAATAATAATAATAATAATAATATACGATCGAATATAGCGACGAAAATGTGCTGAATTCATATTAGGAATGGGTTTTGTCGGGAAGACAGAGAAACAAAGTTAGTTCCCTCGAAGCAGAGGTATTTTACCTGCGATGGTCAACGAACCTGCATACCGGAAGTCTCGCCTTTATACTTTTGGCTCGGACAGGGTTTACAACGGTTTTCAAGGCTTAAAAGGGTGAGGAAGTAGATGTGCCTTATCTACGATCTAAGAATGTTCGGGAGAAGATTTTAAAACTCAAAATAAGCTGTGAGAAGCAGATGTGAAAGTTGTCACGTGGGGGTAGCCAATAACAAAAAAATCATGAAACAAAAATTATAGCCAATCGAAAGATCGCGTAGGCATCACATGATACGTTTGAACTTAAAACAGAACGAAACTTAAGAAAGGGAGAGGGGAAAATTCTAGAGTTTGGCGAAAGGCGTGAGGGAGGAAAGACACGCCGAGACTTTTGGGGACAAACTAACCATGACAACGGCCGAGGCACATTCCGGTACAAATTAACCACGAGGACGCGACGAAACAGAATTAGAACAAAATAATCAGAAGATTTATAGCGTAAAAGTGAAGTTGTGAAATCTAGGCAATTCGAGGGCTAGTCGGAGAAACACATAAGTAGCGACTTCGAGAGTAATAAGAATAACAGTGGTTTCGACGACGAAGGTGGCGGGTTGACCAGATAGGAATCTACGTAACAAAAGAAAGATATCACCCAAACTTCTCCGGCAGTATTATTAATCTCATCAAGGCAGTGTCACCACCCCTGAAAAACAAGAACCTCAGCTCTACCGAATCAAACCCCAAATCCCTGCCATCCAAACCACGAACCCAGGACTCTGAGTACACTGAAACAACTGCCAGGAACAATACAGATGCGTCAGAGGACAGCGTCATTTGGCGCCCACTACGTTGGGGCTCGAAATACTGCCAGCGGATAACGCACCCGGAGAACCGACAACGGAAGGAAGACGACGCCGATGACGACATCAGCAACCACCAGCAGCAGAGTGTACCGATAGACGTGGGGCAACAAGCGACATCGACGCCGCTCCAGTACAACAAGGAAGCAGACATTCAGCGCAGACATCATCAGTGTTCAAAAGTGTGTAAGTGTAGCGAAGTGTTTTGTGAACTATTACAACACTTCGCAGCAGCTCAACCCAGCACCGAGTAAGTGTTAACTGCATGATACATAGGTTAATAAAATTTTGGAAGGGAGTGTATATGCAAGAGATATAAGTAAACTGGGTTATGTATGTACGTAAATGCTGTTAAGAAGCAAGAAATTAACCGGCAACGATATGGAAGGTAATAGCAATGAACAAGGGGAAAATTTCACTAACAATAGCACGCGGGTAGGTGTAGAAAACGGAGTTAGCGAAACATTAGGAAACCAAGTTACCGGATCACTTAACACGAGCGAAATGATGCAACAAATGTTGGCTCAATTGAGCCTCCTCAACACTAAAATATCAGAACAAGAGCAAACAATAGGGCAAACTCTGACTCAACGATTATCAGAACAAGAGCGAACAATAGGGCAAACTCTGACTCAACGATTATCAGAACAAGAGCAAACACTTGGGCAAACTCTGACTCAACGATTATCAGAACAAGAGCAAACCCTTGGGCAAACACTGACTCAACGATTATCAGAACAAGAGCAAACACTAACTCAGCGATTAACGGCACAGGAGCAAACACTAAAACAACAATTGTCCACCCAAGAACAAACATTGCAGCAGCAGATAGCCTCACAATTAAGCATCCAACATAAGGAAATCAGTCAGGGCTTAGAAAATAAAATACAGGGTGTCTTGTTAGAAATTAGAGCAAGTCAAAATGTAATCTACGAGGATGTAGAATATATAAGAAACGAACTAAAAGCAACACAGAATAGTGTAGAAGTAGTGAGGAAGGAACTTGTCGTGGAAATGGACGCCATCAGGGCCCAACAAATTGTAAACAATGAAAACTTAATATGTACAATTAGTGATAAGGCAAGGGAAGAAGCAATGACAGTCTGTGTATCATTACAGAATAAGCAGCAGGCACTTGAAGCAGGGGTTAATGATGAAATTAACAAATTAAGGGAGGAACTGACACAGACCGTCAATGCTCGCAGGGACGCGGTAGAACAAATCGAACCGCGATCTCAGGGAGCCACGGACGCGCGAATTACCTCTCAGGTTTCCGCGCTTTCGTCGTTCCAGTGTAACAACCCGAGTAGTGAACCGAGGTCGAACGAACCTGCCTGCACTCCTTCGGCCTCACCGCACCCGGCAAGTGAAATGTCAAGCACCGTAGGGCCCCTGCAACAATGCAATATACCTATACAATTTTTGAATGAACTACCAATCCCCAAGTTCAACAGTGAAGTCGATAATGCGAAGCAGTTCATTAATGACCTCGAATCTTATTTCGCCCTTAGGGGAATTCCCGACCGTTTCAAAATGGTAATTATAAAAAGGAGCTTGATAGGCCCGTCCCTGAGTTGGTTTCGATTGACGGTAGGCGAGCATGCACAATATGAACATTTTAGGTCTGCATTTTTGGAAAAATATTGGAGTGGCGTTGCACAGTACAGAGTGCGCGCAGAAATAAATAATGGCCGATACAGGGATGAGAAGCGTGAGTCGATGGTTGACTACTTCTTGCGACTCGGCCAATTAAGCCAACTCCTGGACCCACCGATGCCCGAAGGTGAATTTGTATCCCTCCTGACACGACACTTCCCAGACGTTATACGTCATCACCTCGTGGTAGCACGCCCGAGGACGCTGAGCGAAGCCATTGAACTACTTACCACTCTGCAGGGGTACGGAACGCGGGAAGAAGATAGGCCCAGAATCAGGACTGAAGGCAGACACAGTGATCGGATAAATTCGCATCGTAATGATGGGACGAGGGCACAAGGTGCGTTGAACAACTACTCCACAGTCCGACAGCGTTATCAAGAGCCATTTGCAAGAAATCGGGAGAGAAGCTATAGGCCCTGGAACCAAACGGGCACGGGTAGGCCACCGAGGCAACATGAGGAGTATCCCGTTCACTACCTGAGATTCTCCAGGTACCCGGCGAATGGTAGGCAACACCAGGGAAATAACCTCCACGGTGGAACAGCGGATAGGCCAAGAACGCCTCCGAACCGCCCAGAAACTCCCCCGAACCGACCTGGAAACACCCCGGGCAGGCCTAGGACACCTCCGAACAGGCCAAGAACGCCTCCGAATTGCCCAGAAACTCCCCCGAACAGGCCAAGGACACCTCCGAACAGGCCAAGAACACCTCCAAGCCGGCCAGCGACCCCACGACGTAGAGATGAGGACCATGGGCTCTCAAGCATGCCTACGTACAGCTACGCATGGACGCCGAGCGCGTATCTATCACAGACACGACAGCCGCAAAATGTCCACCGCGAAATGGATGACGCGATAGGTCACCGAAGCGGGGCAATGGCAGGACAAAGCATAGGCCAAGGGATAGGCCCCAGTCAAGGATCGTGGCCACGACGGTCGGAAAACTGGAGACAGGAAGAATTGTAGCGTTCCCAGGCTCAACCTCGGAGAATGCGCGCAGGTTCTCGCATTACACAGGGAACGAGAACAAAAATACCAGAAGAACCATTTTTATTGAATATTTGCACATTGGGAAAAGGCATTAACGTGGTAAGAATTTTCACGCAACAACTGTGCGAAGGGAGAGATCTTAACGACACGCCTCTGCAGTCAGCTGATGAATCGGAAGTAGGTCAAGCACCCCAGTATTGTGAGTTAAACACAGAAAATGAAAATGTTTATTTCGGTGAGAGACCGGACGACTTGCAGGTAGTCAGTGATCAAAACATGACCCTATCAGGTATACACGAATATGTAGCATCAACAGACTGCTTAAACCATCAAGAGAAAGAAGGAATACAGACGTATGCATATGTGTTGGAAAGGTCCTTATCGGATATCACAAACCTTCGGGGACAGGGTATATCAACTCCAATCGTCCATTTAAGCAGGGCCAATGAAATTTAGTAGAGTCGGATAGGGAAAATGTACAAACGCACTCGGAACACGAGTAAGGAAAGTCAAATATGCGAACATTGTTTACAAACAAATTGGTAGCTTCGGGATAGCAATGTCCTGTTAAAACAGTGTGCTTGACATTCACGATGTTAATGACATAGAGTAAGAAAACCGGACAGAATGTATACCTGGCAAAAAAAAAAAAGGTATCAAAAGGTGTCTTGAGTGTGGAGGCTGCTAATAGCTTCCAGAAAACCAGTATTGTATGTAAAGTGCAAGAGAGAGAGAGAGAGAGAGAGAGAGAGAGAGAGAGAAAGATGGAACTAAGATGTGTAATTAAATTAAAAAAAAAATTTTGTTTGCAGAATGTATTGTGTGTATAAACAGATTCCTAAAATATAAATGTTTTGTAGCCTGGTTGTTGACGGCCAGATATTATGTAGATTGTTTTTCTGTATTTCGTAAAAAAAAAAAAATACTTGTGTCAAATTTGAAATTGTATTGTGTTCAGTGATTGAGATGTATTGTGAACAGAATAAATGTGTAACGGTGGGCTCGCCATCAAATCGTCGTAAGCCACTGACTAAATAAATGAATGAATAAATAAATAAAATGATAAATGAAAGGAATAGAGGGAGAGAGGGACTTTAGATTAGCTTAGATGGGACATTAACGATAAACCCATCATCCAACCTAAAGGTCCGATGATAAGTTTACCGTCAGGGCATATGAAGCTGGTTATCGAGACCCAGGAGAAATAATAATAATAATAATAATAATAATAATAATAATAATAATAATAATAATAATAATATACGATCGAATATAGCGACGAAAATGTGCTGAATTCATATTAGGAATGGGTTTTGTCGGGAAGACAGAGAAACAAAGTTAGTTCCCTCGAAGCAGAGGTATTTTACCTGCGATGGTCAACGAACCTGCATACCGGAAGTCTCGCCTTTATACTTTTGGCTCGGACAGGGTTTACAACGGTTTTCAAGGCTTAAAAGGGTGAGGAAGTAGATGTGCCTTATCTACGATCTAAGAATGTTCGGGAGAAGATTTTAAAACTCAAAATAAGCTGTGAGAAGCAGATGTGAAAGTTGTCACGTGGGGGTAGCCAATAACAAAAAAATCATGAAACAAAAATTATAGCCAATCGAAAGATCGCGTAGGCATCACATGATACGTTTGAACTTAAAACAGAACGAAACTTAAGAAAGGGAGAGGGGAAAATTCTAGAGTTTGGCGAAAGGCGTGAGGGAGGAAAGACACGCCGAGACTTTTGGGGACAAACTAACCATGACAACGGCCGAGGCACATTCCGGTACAAATTAACCACGAGGACGCGACGAAACAGAATTAGAACAAAATAATCAGAAGATTTATAGCGTAAAAGTGAAGTTGTGAAATCTAGGCAATTCGAGGGCTAGTCGGAGAAACACATAAGTAGCGACTTCGAGAGTAATAAGAATAACAGTAGTTTCGACGACGAAGGTGGCGGGTTGACCAGATAGGAATCTACGTAACAAAAGAAAGATATCACCCAAACTTCTCCGGCAGTATTATTAATCTCATCAAGGCAGTGTCACCACCCCTGAAAAACAAGAACCTCAGCTCTACCGAATCAAACCCCAAATCCCTGCCATCCAAACCACGAACCCAGGACTCTGAGTACACTGAAACAACTGCCAGGAACAATACAGATGCGTCAGAGGACAGCGTCATCCCGTGATGCTGCAAAGTCACTCACAAAAAAGATAAACACATAACAATTTACATAAACTCTGAACAAAGCAACAACTCTGGACAAACTAACAATTTAGATAAATTCTGAAAAAGACTTAAACGCAGTTAAATATTACCTAAAACAGTCATATAAAATCTAAAACTACATTTACAAGAAAGCAGATAACTATATCAAAACAAAGAAAATTATAGAAAGTTAGCAAATATATGTCAATCCCTGGCTCCGGAAAATAACTACATTTTATAGCTAAAGCTTAAGCTTATCAAAATATGAATAGTCCGGTCATAAAACCCCTCTACAAGTTAGAACATTTTCGCCTTATTAAGCCATACAGGAACTCGCCAAGACAGACATGTGCTCATTTGCTCTGACAAAAAGAACTCCCCGAGTCAGGTGAAAGGCTACCCAGCCAAAGCTCCGAAAACAACCGACACGCCATGTACGGTGAATAATAGAAATGCAGTCGGAAAAGATGCCGCCGGGCGGCAGCTAGTGAAATTATTTGTAATTCGTTACCCCAATAAAACAAATAATGCACAATTAGCACAAGCTACTCCAAAAAGAATTCAAATAAAGTACACTTTTCCTCTTCTCATCAGATTAATCATGATAAGTGATTTTAGAGGTGGTTTCAATTAGATAACTTCACATTAATACCCTTTCCTTTTATTTCCTTTTGTGAATATATCCTTTAACCGGTTAGATCATATCGGATGGTGAATTAATTAAATAATATTTAAATGAGCCTTGGATGCAGATATCTTAAGGGTAAACGTAGTTGAAATTTGGTCAAAATTTTCAAAAACTTTAAAACTTAGTTTATGTCCAAATATACTTTTAAAACTAAAGCTTCACTTATATACTATACCTTTTGCTCTCAGAGCCTTATAAATTCTCAATAGATGACCATTTAAATGCCCAGGTGCATCCCGGACACTGTATTTACTTTCAATCCCTTTTATTCTACTTTGATTTTTCTTATTACTTTAGCGAATTAAAATGTATTAAAATTAAATTTTATTAAATATTGAGTATTAAAATCGACGTACTTTGTAACCAATCTTGTTAAAATTTTCAGCCGACACGCGGAGAGAATGAGCTTAAAAACCTGGCATATGGCTTATGCTACAACTTTAATTGCGCAAGATGACATAATCACTTCCACCACTGATGATAAGTTGTTACAGAAATTATATTTAAAGGTTTGAAATTCTTTTCTTAAACAATAAGATGAAAAAATGTTCTGTATGACATTTTTCTGCAATAGTATTTAAACAATCATTCACATTGACTTTGTCTACCCTCTCTCTCTATTAGTGGATATACAAATTATATTTATTGAAGCTTTTTTTCTACCTACTACATTGTAATCCAAATTAAACTTTGCATAAATACCTACATTCCATATTTTGTTATAGATACAAAGGGAATGTTTAAAAACTAGACGCTATATGCTGGTCATGCAACCGCGAGAAACAACTGAATGTTGAAAGGACTGTAAAGAATGACTAAGTAATGAAAAATTCGAACCTTTAATAACGGATATCTCAGAAACGGCTTATACCACAATAAACTTATTTGAAATTAGTTGTGTGTTTTAAAGAGATCCACATTTTTTGTGTCCTACGTTATCATCTATCGCTTAAGGTTTACCAATTATAAATGATTATTCAAAATTCCCTCCGAATGAAGAGGACTTCATAGACTAGTCCCCGAAAATTCAAGATGTACATTTTATTTGTCATCTTTAATATATGGTATTTTAATCAAAATCGTTTGAGCCATTTTTTAGAAAATCAAAGATTTCTAAAAATGTACCATGTAAAGCGTAGTTTGGGGTGCTGGAATTTTGTTGAAAATCTTCATGTCGCATCTTTGGAAGATATTGAACCTAAATACCAAGTTTGGAATTTATCCAACTTTTCATTTTTGACTTAAGCTGTTCACAGGCACACAGACAAACACACGCACGGACATGTTTCCAAAAATGCTTTATTTCGATTCGGGCGCCTCAAAACATATATTTCCAGTGAAATTTCGGTATAGAATTTTTGGGTGAGTTGCAATACTTCTCCTGCTTACTACACGTAGTAGAGAAAGTAATAATGTGGTAGTGTTTATTTTTCAAAATTAGGATTTCTGCATCGTGTGCTGATTAATTAGTAAAATAAAATATTTTTCTCAAAAACTATTAAAGATATCTACATTAAATTTAGAACCACTTACAGTTTTAGTAGAGGAGCATGGGAAAGAAATTGAAAAGATTTAGATTAAATCTGTAAAGATTTAGACATTTCACCCAAGAGTACCCTTAAGGGTTATTCCACATTTAAAAAAAAACATTACTCACTTCACTGAAATTCAAATTCGGGAATTACTGGATATAAAGCTGACATGCCACACCACATTGAAGGAAATCGGGCGCATAGGTAGAGAGAAGAATGGCATTAATGCTGTCAAAATATACTCTTTTTATAATAAGAAACATTTAAAAGTATAATTCCAATATTTCGCAAGTGCCTTTAGTACTATAAAAAATCTGTTGTCTTACACTCACTTGACTTTCCCTACTCTTGTATAAACTATTTTTACAAACTCTTATTCTCCATCTATTTCATATTAATCGAGATAAACATTTTCAGAAATTATCTTTTGACATGCAAAGAGAATTACATTTTACACATAGCGACCAGTTCTAAAAATATTTGACTATCGCTTAAGGCGTACTATGTTCCCCTTGTTTTGTATTTGCAAGGGCAATATAGAAATACAGTAGCCTTTAAGCATAGACATATATCTTAATAGCTGGTTGCTAGGTGCAGCACCATTCCCTTTGCCACAGATTAATACCTACTCTTTGCATATCCTAGACAAAAAAAATCAATAACGAATTCCCATTTGAGAAAATAAATGTTGAAGAATTTAAAGGAATAACAAGCAATATTTCTAAAATGGTTCACTCAACAACTCTTAGGGTTTACCAGTTATGCAAAAGTCGTTCGCAATGAAGAATACTTTTGGAGACACACCCAGAAAATTCGAGATATAAATTTCATTTGTCATGAAAATATCTTAAACATATAATGTTTAATCAAAATCATTAGAGGCATTTTTGAGAAAATTAAAACTTTCGAAAAATGTTCCATGTAAAGGGTAACCTGGGGTGGGGGGATTTTCTTGAAAACCTTCGTGTCGCATCTCTGGAAGATAGTGAACCTAAATACCAAGTTTGGTGTTTATCTGACTGTTAGTTTCTGAGCTATGGTGTTCACAGACACACACACACACACACAGACACACACACGGACATGTTTCCAAAACAATTTTTTTTTGGATTCAAGGGGCCTCAAAACATATCTTCCGGTGAAATCTGGGTATCGAATTTTTGGGTGGAATACAATACTTCCCCTACTTACTATACGTAGTAGAGAAAGTAAGAAGAGATATTATCCTATATGCCTCAACGAATTGGAACTACTATAATTTGCAGTACGCGTTTCGAAGAGCACAAAACATGCGCTAGTAGTGAGTACATGTTTTTATGGCTCCTTCTTCTCTCCGCATCTCTAAAATGTGTTATGAAGTTTAGTTGTGAAAACCTTGTTCCCGTTCTCGGAAATTTTGACTTTAATACAGCAAATCATAGCTGTAGGTAGCAACATAAATTTGTCTTTTTGAGGGCGGCAAATATAATGTGGCTTCTGGTGCAACGCAAGTAAGCTGGAAATTCAACACCAGTTTTCTTTCCTTCTCACTCATTTTACTACTACTGCAACCTAACACGATGACTCTAATGTGTGAAGCTCGCGTTTGATTCCCGTCGACCGCTCACAATAACGTTGCGTTTTTCGTGGTTTTCCCTGGTCTGTAGGCGAATGCTAGAGCGATTTTCAGTTATCGCGATTTCCTTTCCATCATTTCCCTTTCATTGCGTTTCCTTCTCATCTTTCAGGTGTGCTTCTAGCTTTCGTGGCAAATTAAATTGAGTTTTATTTATGGACGCTCTTTAACTGCTGTGGTCCTTAGCGTCCCATTCTATATTGGGCATGAAAGATGGTTAGTTTTGCTCAGAGGCCTCTTTATCAGGCTGGAGGTTCTTTTACGTGCCGTAAACCTACAACACGGGACGACCGGATTTACTTCCCTTCCGAAGGAAACCATGCTAAGCATTTTTACTCCAGAAAAAAATCCATCGCCCCTCCGCTGGGTTTGAACCCGCGACCTCAGGAACTAAAGGCTAGCATGCTAACCACTACACCACGCGGGACGCGAGGCGTATGACGATACCAGACAGATGGCGATTCTTGCTCAAAGCAAAGAGTACTCCCTGTAGACACTAGAGGGCAGCTTAGTCGACGGGTCGTTCATCCCCCTCTCTGCAGCTCTAGCAGTGGGATGGGTCTGCGAGCCTGGACTTGTTAGAGGCTTCTCTGTGGCCTGTCTGCCTGAAGCCACCTGTGGTTTCTTCACTTTGCCCCTTCCTCCTGGGGTGTGATAGCCATCATCCTCCGTGGTCTAGTGGTAGCCTCTAGTTTCCGAGATCACAGGTTCAAACCGGCGGACGGGATGGATTTTTTTCGGGCTTACAAATCCTTAGCACGGCTTCCTTCGGAAGGGAAGTAAATCCGGCGGCCCCCTGTCGTAAATTTACGGCACGTAAGAGAACCTCAAGGCTGATAAAGAGCCTTTGAGTAAAATTTCCGGTCTTTCGCGCCCAATATAGAACTAAGAACTATAGCAGTTAAAGAGCGCCCGTAAATAAAACTCACTTTTTGGGGATGGTAGCCACAATATATTCATGTGGGTCGCTCTGGTAAAGTTGATGAAAATCGCTTTCAAGATATATTCATCCAAAACAACTTACTTTATCCGTGGAATAAGCAGTCCCCCTGCCTAGTGTAGGTGCAGAGGACTGCCTTCATATCTGCTGGGCCCGTCCGAATCTCAATTGAGGAGAGTTGCCTATATACTTTGGAAAGTTAGAATCGGACCGAAAATTTTGGTCTGATTCCATAGCCGAAATTTGAACCACAGGTCTGGCCTACCGTACCATTAAGCTACCATGGTAACATGCCGGCACGATATTAAATTCTCCACCTGACTCACATTCAGTCTGATTCTAACTTTTCAGCTTTAACTTACACACGGCGTGTAAAAGAATAATTACTTGTCATTGTCTATATAAGGATTATAATGAAGTTTTCCCTTATCTCATTAGACAAATGCCACATAATGCTCAGCACAGGGGGCCGCGGGCTTATTTGAGCATCATTTCATCCACATGATTCAGCGTCCCTGGAGATCTGGGTTGCTCAAAAGGACGTTAAAACTTCAGAAAACGTAAAGTGTTAGTATATGACTAAAGACCGATCGAGATGGCTCTGGCTGCAACGTCTGTGGCCCCCATTCGGCAGGTCCCTGATTCGATTCCCGGTGGCCGCCCACTCTGAACATGTTGTACCAAAATGTCTTCTTTCCCCAATTTCCTATCATTTCATCTCGCTCCCTTTCATCTTTGAGGAAGAGTCTGCGGGTTCCAGGTGCGGCCAGTGTCGTGCAGATGGCATGTTTGCTGCGCTTTGTAAAGGATTTCTCCCCGTAAAACACCAGGGTGCTAGGTTCGCTTCGTCTTCCTCTCGCGGGATTCTTCGCTTCTGCTGGTGCCGGCGGATGTTTCAACTTAGAAAAATTAGGAACTTTCGTGCGTCTCTCTGCCTCACAGGGCTGTAGTACAATAGATCTGGTTGGTCGCAGTGGTGAGGTTTCCCCCTTCGGTAAATATCTCCTACCTCATATGGCTAGCTGAGGAGGTTACTTTGATTTTGTTTATAAACATGCTTTTAAAAACTGATGTGTTACAGTTACGCAATTTCTTCTATCAATATCGCTCTCAGTCATTCCACAAACGATGCATATAAAGAAATCTTTGTCTTTTGTATAGTGTCCATACAAAACAGTCCTATTCGGCGATACTGCGGTAAAACATATTTTGTAGTCCCCAGAAACTGAAAATGCTTCAACTGTTAGTAAGATAAATAAACCTTATAAGGAACAAAAGAATAGCACTTAATTTTTAAAGCAATCTTAACTTTAAAAACTGATAACATTTAAAAACTGTGAGTTTTATTTACGTAAATTATATATTTTAGGTAGAGATGAGTTTCTTATATATTAAATTGTTATGAATTATAGTTTTTCAATTACATAAAATTCTTTGGGAATTGACAGACTTCATTGGTTGAGTCAATAACATAGCACTGAACTTCACTACAATCGTCTGTTGTGACGAATACCTACTTTTTATAATTGCAGGATAACATCTAGAAAGTTATGTCCAGGGTAAAAGAGTAGGAGTAGGTCTAGAACGTTCTCTTTGAGCCTCGATTGTGTTCCGAACTTTTCATTAGCCAAGAATGCCACCCTCCCTCTCTCTCTCTCTCTCTCTCTCTCTCTCTAACCAATCATACGCCAGCTAGCGATAAAGAATACGTCGCTACCCACAGCTTGGGAGGCCCGGCGAGCTCCGTCACAATTTAAGAAAATCCATTGGTTCAATGTTTGTAATATTAATATTAAAAATAAAAGCAGTTTTTTTTCGTACAAAGATTTACTTGATGTATGGATATTCCATGAAGATCTTCGCTTTGTTACGTTTAAAAATGTCCGGCTTCCATATAAGTTTGCTATTAATTGAATCTACGACTTTGATATAGGCTGTTCAGAAACATTTTATGCAAGTGCGCAGAGGACCTCTTTCTAAAACGCAGTTCTTTTGAGGTGTTGCGCTCAGGAAACTGTCACATTATGGTTAAAACCTAATTTTGAATGTTTGGTTGAATGCAACAATTCCTATGTATCAACTATGCTGTAGAAAACCCATTATTTTCTTTGTTATTAATCTGTTGCTGATAATTTACTTTAAAATATGGTGTTACGGATAAATTGGGATTTAGCTGAGACCAGAACTTTGAAATAAAATGCGAAAAAGCTTTCAATTGTTACAACGTACAATATTTTATTTTCTATTATATAATTTTATTTGTTTCAATAAACAGATATTAAGCTACATAAGTTGAAGTCGGTAAGCTCACTATGGGACCACCTATGCAGAAACAGTTTACGGGAGGAAAAACGAATTTGACCGAATTGTACCAGCCTTTTATATGTGATAAAATAATTTGCAAATAAAGAGTGATTTGTCCACATATGTTTTACTTTCTCTCTACATATAGTAAGTTGAGGAAGTATTGCATTCCTCCCAAAAATTCTATACCGAACTTTCACCGGAAATATATGTTTTGAGGTCCCCTGAATCCAAAAAATCATTGTGGTCCGTGTGTGTGTCCGTGCAGCATAACCCAAATACGAAAAGTCGGACAATACCAAACTTGGTATTTAGGTCCAGTATCTTTTAAGGACGCAACACGAAGGTTTTCAAGAAAACCTCCCACACCAGGCTAGCTTTACATGGTATATTTTTCTAAATTTTTATTTTCTCAAAAATTCTGTAACGATTTTGATTAAAATACAACATGTTTAAGATATGTTTATGGCAAATGAAATTTATATCTTGAATTTTCTAGGAATGTCCCCAAACGTCGTTTTCATTCTGAATGAATTTTGCATAACTGGTAAAAGCGTAAGAGATAGACAAAATGTTACTATACGAAAAATGTAGATTGTGTTAAAACAAACAATTTATGTCATATATCTGGAACATGCAAAGAGAACGGAATGCTCCACATAGCAACTAGCTCTTAAAATATTGCATATTCCGCTTGCGCCTTTAAGAAAATTAGCAACACGACAGTTTCTATAAACTTTATCTCGATTAGCATGAAGTAGATGAAGAATAAGCGCTTGTAAAAATAATTTTTACAAGAGTAGAGAAAGTTTTGTGAGTGTAACACATAAACTTTTTTCTACATTCCTTCGTTTACTTAACTTACTAATTAAATTTTCAGTGGTTTATGCATATGTTGGTGAAAGTGGTGTCCCTTTTTTGGATATTACAGTATTGTTTATAAGATGAGTGATTCTAAATGAAACATAGCACGAAATACAAAATTTTATGACTTCAGAAACCCTTGGTAATTTATTTTTGTATCAACTGAGAGATATAATTAATAGTTTGCATATGTTTCTTAATTAATAATGAAAAGTGCTGAATTCCCGAGGAACGGGATCTGAGAACTGCTTTACATATTGCGTAATGCATGCAAAGTTGTATTTGATCGTATATGTGCTCCTGAATACTGCATTGAACCCTCGAATTTCCATTCCAAAACAACATAAATTCCAGTTGAATTAACACCCCGGAAAAATAAAAGCAGATTTACAATTTCATATCGTGACCGTTCAGAATTTATCCGGCGGTTGTTTAACATGTGATACATATGCAAACGACCGAAGTCTCTTGGTGAGAACCACAGTGTGTTTGTGACCTGTCGAGCTGTGAGTTTTTGTGAAGACCGCTTGACAGCAAAATTACCGTCATATTCGGTGAACATATGCGGAAGCAGCTTTGTTTCTGTTGTAAACAAATCAGCGTAATATTGTTGAGCTACCGAAGCCCATATTTACAGTCATTCTTAATTCATAGCATGTAGTAGCATCAACAATGCGTATTTAATGCACATTCTCAAAAACTACATTTGCAAATTATCTTTGCATAATTCTATGGGATATACATGTTAGTATTTATATGGCTAAAAAAGAAATAAAATGAAACTACAAAATGCTAAACACAAAGCACATAAACTGCCTCTCTCTTTCCCTTTTCCTCCCGCATTCATCTCCCTCTCTCTCATACCACACAAAGTAAACCAGAATACCTGTAACAGTCATTTATTTTGAAAAATACGGCATTAAAGCTTTCGAGACAAAATATTTATAACTAGTAGTAGTAGTGGTATTTATCAAGTACTTAGTATTACATTAATTGCATAACACAGTCGCATAGGTCATAAGACCGTACATGCTCTCTAGAAAAATACCTGGTCTGTAAACGTGATTTGCAGCATCGACCAGAAAACAGCTATTCTTGTAATAACCACACCATATACATACATATAAAATTGAAAATAAGCACCACATATATTTAAAGAAAATTTACATAGACACCTTATCTCTTAGTACACGTACTTCCATTAAGTATGTGCCCAAGCTTGGCCAGTTTTGACTGTTTAGAATCAAGTCCCAGCATGCTGCCCTCCGTCTGTTGAAAGCCAAAAATACTTCCGGTAATAATTTCTTCCTAATACGCACACATGCTGCCAAAATATGCGTCCGGTCTTCTTGTTCCCCGCATAATGGGCAAATCCTCCTGCCATCATCATCAACAATCTTGTGAGCTTTCCACCCTCCCAACCTAAGCCATGCTATTCCTGTCCTCTGATTTATACCTAATTCCAAAATATATGTTTCCTTACCCCACGTATAGTAAGTAGGGGAAGTAATGTATTCAACCCAAAAATTCGATACCGAGATTTCACCGCAAATATATGCTTTGAGACCCCCTGAATCCAAAAAAGCATTTTTGAAACACGTCCGTCTGTGTGTCTTTGTGTGTGTGTGTGTGTCTGTGTGTCTGTGAACAGCATAACTCAGAAACGAACAGTCGGATAAACACCAAACTTGGTATTTAGGTTCAGTATCTTCCAGAGATGTGACGCAAAAGTTTTCAAGAAAATCCCCACCCCAGATTACCCTTTACATGGAACATTATTCGAAAATTTTAATTTTCTCAAAAATGGCTCGAACGATTTTGATTATAATACCATATGTTTAAGATATTTTCATGATAAATGAAATGTATATCTCGAATTTTCTGGTAATGTCTCCAAAAGTATTCTTCATTGTGAACGACTTTTGCATAACAGGTAAACCATAAGAGATAGACAAAAGTTTACTACACAAAAATGTAGATCGCGTTAAAATACACAATTTATGTCATACACACTTTTTTGTTTAGTGAACCTTTTTCGAGATATTGTTTTTTATTCTCTTAAATTTTCCAATACTTACACTTTTTCTCAAATTCGTTTTTCAATTTTTTGTCCTGGTAATGCAAAGAGAATGGAATACTCTACATAGCAACCAGCTCTGAAATATTTGACTATCGCTTAAAGCCTACCAATTCCACTTGCATCTACAAGAAAATTAGCAATAAGATTAACATCTCAATATTTCGATTAACATGTAGCATATGGAGAATAAGCGTTTGTAAAAATAGTTTGTACAAGAGTAGAGAAAGTCATGTGAGTGTAGCACATCAGATTTCTTTTATTTCATATTGTAGCTCCAATTTTGATCTTTGTCTACATTCAGATTCTATTTTCTGCCTGTTTATATCACATAGTCATCTTTTAACTTTTTTCATGCACTGTGTGTATTTTCACTTGAACTTGATTTCATCAATCCTCCATAATCCGAAGTGCGGTCAGTGACGTATCACCTTAAAATTTCAAATGATAGTGAGGGTCAAATACGGTACACTTAGACATCAAAACAAACACTTTTCGTAGGAGACCTTTTTATTAATTCATAATCTTTGAAGGAGAAGAGCATATATGTTTATTTTTGTTGTAGCTCCAATTTTGATCTTTGTCTACATTCAGATTCTATTTTCTGCCTGTTTATATCACATAGTCATCTTTTAACTTTTTTCATGCACTGTGTGTATTTTCACTTGAACTTGATTTCATCAATCCTCCATAATCCGAAGTGCGGTCAGTGACGTATCACCTTAAAATTTCAAATGATAGTGAGGGTCAAATACGGTACACTTAGACATCAAAACAAACACTTTTCGTAGGAGACCTTTTTTTAATTCATAATCTTTGAAGGAGAAGAGCATATATGTTTATTTTTGTTGTAGCTAGGCTGAATTTGTCCTGTTGTTCACCTGACGAGCACATTGAGGGTGTATTTCAGCTTACATACGCTCGACAGCCCGGACATTCGCCCAATACGATCAACATATCAAAACCATCAGTATTTGTAGTAGAAGTAAGGTATTTGTAATGACTAACTTTTTCATTTATTAATTTCATTAGCCATAAAAACAAAGAAAACAAGCAGTGCTTGTCATTATATTGTGCTTCCTTTCCCAACAGAAATTTTAAAATTGTTTTTGTAATATTTCTCAATATTAATGATATTATTATCTACATATATGGGGTTCAGGTGCGTTGTCTTTTCTGTGTGCTTTTCTCCTTGAAAGATTATGAAGTAATAAAAATGTTTCATACGAAAATTGTTTGTTTTGAAAAGCTCTATCTAATGATACCCTATTTGACCTTAATTCCAATTTTAAAGTGATACATCACTGATCCCACTCCGTCTGTGGCTGATTAATGAAATCAGCGCAAGTAAACGTTTATATGCACTTTAGTTATAAATATATTTATCTCATAAATTTTAATGTTTTGGGTCTCGACATTTTATGTTTTTCTCCGTAATACCAGAAGCTGGTCCGTTGTTACTATCCCAAACCTGGAAGACCAGGTTATTTTTATTCGAAAGTTTTCTACCTTAAGTAAAACCAAAGAGCTTGTTTTTAATTCAATAGTACAAAGTATGTTACTCTATGGAGCATAACATAAGACAGTGAATAGGCAACAGGAAGAAAATTATTAACAAGAGATGACTTTTGGCGGAGGGCTTCTTGAATCTCAAGAAGGAATAAAATTAGAAATAGAAAAATTTTATAAATAATTTATCTAAAAAACAATGTAGTGGAAATAACAGAAGAGAGAATATTAAATCGGGAAAAGAATGGGAAACGATAAAATAGTAAAACGCTGAAGGAACAAAGGACAGAGATGGCCAAGAGAACAGTGGATGGATGAGGTGCGAAGAAGCATGGCGTCTAAGAGGACTAACAAATCAAAATGCAGAGGATAGAGATTTATGGAGAAATAAAATTATGAATGGGTTGTAGGAAAACTGCTGTATGGCAGCTAATTCCTAAATAAAAAAATATTTTAATGTCGTACTTTCCAAATAAATGCCTGTTACGGGTGATCTGGTTCACCTGTACATATGATTACATCACAAAAATAGTGTTTTCACGCTTTAAGTTTCGTAAACACACTATGAAAAGAATGACGGGAATTAGGGGAGTTATTCCCACACAAGTCGTGTTTCATTGAAGTTAGTTTATACCGGATAACGCGGATGCCAAAAGGTTTGCCTAAGCAGAACTGGAAAGGGGACTCCATACCAACAGAGAATAGAGCTTGCTAATGAAAAACCAATGCTTGAAAACAAGCTCATTAACTGTTATAACCTATCCTATAGCTCCACCGATATAGCACCTGCAATGATTTTCGAGGAGTCCCGAGTTCGATTCCCGGCTGGGCTCGAGAAATGTTCTTTAAACAAGAACGTTTCACAGTAGGTCCCAGGATCTGGCGTTTGAATGAGAATGTGTTTGTGTGTTTTTATCGGTTATTTAATAACCAATTCATCATTAACATTCAGGGCTTCCACTGATCAAAAACCTGAAGTCACGTGTTAAGTCTAATTAAATGACAGTTAATTTACAGTCAGTACAGCTATTTGGTACCGCAAAGTTAACGTCAAAAAGTGTTATTTTTTATTATATTTTTACTTTCTCTACTACGTATAGTAAGTAGAAGTATTGTATTCCACCCAAAAATTCGATACCGAGATTTCACCGAAAACACATGTTTTGAGGCCCCCTGAATCCAAAAAAAAGCATTTTTGGAAACATGTCCGTGTGTGTGTGTGTCGTGCGTCTGTGAACAGCATAACTCAGAAACGAACAGTCGGATAAACACCAAACTTGGTATTTAGGTTCAGTATCTTCCAGAGATGCAACACGAAGGTTTTCAAGAAAATTCCCCCACCCCCTTTACATGGAACATTTTTCGAAAATTTTAATTTTCTCAAAAATGGCTCTAACGAGTTTTATTAACATATCATATATTTAAGATATTTTCATGACAAATGAAATGTATATCTCGAATTTTCTGGGAATTCTTCATTGTGAACGGCTTTTGCATATCTGGTAAACCATAAGAGATAGACAAAATATTACTACACAAAAAATGCAGATCGCGTTAAAATACACAATTTATTTCATATACACTGTTTTTGTTGAGTGAACCATTTTCGAGATATTGCTTGTCATTACCTTAAATTGTCCAATACTTATACTTTTTCTCAAATGGGAATTCTTTATTCATTTTGTTTGTCCTGGTAATGTAAAGAGATTGAAATGCTCCACATAGCAACCAGGTCTTAAAAGATTTGACTATAGCTTAAATCCTACCAATTGCCCTTGCATCTACAAGAAAACTTACAATAATATTAACATCTCGATATCTCGAGTAACATGAAGCATATGGAGAATAAGTGTTTGTAAAAAATAGTTTGTACAACAATAGAGAAAGTCATGTGAGCGTAACAAATCAGCCACGTTAGAATTAAAATTATCTTCTATTAGTGTATTACAAACAACATGACAAGTACATGTCCGCTTTGGTGAATGTGTTGATGTATAAGTGCCTCTGAATATCAGCATGGACACGTGTCAACATTTCTTCTGATACTTAAGCACAGATACGACTTATTCTTTCTTTTGAAATGTCTGAATTTTGTGGTTCAATTTCGTAAAACTTGGCTTTGATATATCCCGTGAGACAAAACCTAGGGGAGTTAAATCCGGTGATCTCGCTGGCCACCGAATGCAACCACAATGATCCTATCTACCGTTAGGAGTGCCTATTGTTGAGATATTCTCTAACTCCTGTAGAATAATGGGGTTGTGCATCATTGTCTGAAACCAGTGAGTTAGAGCTAATTAAAGTGGGACATCTTCTATAAGGCTCAAGATTCAGCCCATTCTGCATGAATTCCAAATAAAGCCGCCCAGTAAGCCTAGGAGCCAAATATTGAGTTTGTGTGATGTTATCGTAGCCATTGAGGGTTCTTAGAAGCCTAAATATGTTTCTTTACATTGACGAAATAAAATTTATTTGTAAAACCTTCGGATTTTCATTTATTTTATTTCAAAGCTCTTTGCAAAAGATACACGATTTCAGAAATCGTTGGTATAAAGCCGTTGGGTAAGTGCAGCTTATAGGTATGCTATTTTCGTTCCTGCAAAATCCGTTGATGGAAGTCCTTGAGCCCATACCCAGCTACAGCTCTGCTTTACCCTGATTGTACGAGCGAGAGGGATTCGCGGTAACGTGTGAAGGTCCCAGTTCCGATTCTCGTCGGGTCGGCCACATTGTCATGGTTTTCGGTCATTAGGCGAATGCTGGAGAGTTCCTCTTCTACTCGAAAACTATTTTTCCCTCATTCCCTCTCATTTCGTTTCCCCTTTCATGTTTCAGGTGGACTTTGAAGCTGTGCAGTGCCAGTTGGTGTCAGATGTTTGCTCGTTGGAAAGTTGTTCTTGGCCCTGCCAGATGGTAGCTTTCTTTGAGTCGCTTATGGTAGGTCCGCCAGAGGGAAGCCTTCTCTGGGCAGCCTGACAGAGTAACCGAGGTGGATTCGTTACACCTCTGCATGACTCTCTGAACTGTATTCCGCCCGCGGCCTATAGCCTCCCGTGGTTCCTTCACTTCATCCGTTCCTTCGTCTTGGATCGAGGTGAGCAGGTTGTCCCTCTCAGTTGCCTTGTCATAGTCATACCCTAATAATTACATGAGAAAACTCTGATGTGATACATTCACATGACTTTCTCTACCCTCTATCGTTTATTAGTGGGTATACAAACTACTCTTAATAAAACTTATTTTCTACTTACTGCATTTTAATCCAAATAAACCTATGCAGAAATACCTACATTACACATTTTGTTATAGATATAAAGGGAACATCAAAACCTGCATAACTTGCACTTATGCATATTTTGATAGCGCAAGGTCTATTGTTGCCAGCTGTTGGTTACATTTTTGTATCCATTGTTCTCGAACAATAGATAGACTAATTGCAAAACTTTTTGAATACCCCTCAAAAAAAAAATTTCCTATGTACTTAGTAGTAGATTTTTAGGAACTGGACGCTGACCTTAAAATTCTATACTGTTTCCATTCGATCGCGAAAAACAACTGATTATTGACAAAACTTCGAGAGAATGGCCAAGTAATGAATAATTCAAACCATTACTATCGGATATCTCGGAAATAGCTGATGAAACAAAAAATTTGTTTTAAATAAATTAAAGAGATCCACATTTCTTGCGGAGTACGCTTTCGTTTATCGCTTAACGTTTACTAGTTATACAAGATTATACACAAAGTTTGGTATTTATACCACGTTTTTGAGTTATGCTGTTCACAGACACTCACTTACTCACAGACGTTTTTCTGAAAATGCCTTTTTACTTTCTCTACTACGTATAGTAAGTAGGGGAAGTATTGCATTCCACCCAAAAATTCGATACCGAGATTTCACCGGAAATACATGTTTTGAGACCTCCTGAATCCAAAAAAAGCATTTTTGGAAACATGTCCGTGTGTGTGTCTGTGTGTGTGTCTGTGAACAGCATAACTCAAAAACGAACAGTCGGATAAGAACCAAACTTGGTATTTAGGTTCAGTATCTTCCAGAGATGCGACACGAAGGTTTTCAAGAAAATCCCAACCCCAGACTACCCTTTACATGGAAGATTTTTCAAACATTTTAATTTTCTCAAAAATGGCTCTAACGATTTTGATGAAAATATCATATGTTTAAGATAATGTCATGAGAAATGAAATGTATATCTCGAATTTTCTGGGAATGTCTCCAAAAGTATTCTTCATTGTGAACGACTTTTGCATAACTGGTAAACCATAAGAGATAGACAAAATTTTACTACACAAAAAATGTAGATCGCGTTAAAATACACAACTTATGTCATATACATTTCTTTTGTTGAGTGAACCGTTTTCGAGATATTGCTTGTTATTTCCTTAAATTTTCCAATACTTATACTTTTTCTCAAATGCGTTATTCATTTTTTTTATGTCCTGGACATGCAAAGAGAATGGAATGCGCCACATAGCAACCAGCGTTAAAATATTTGACTATCGCTTAAAAGCTACCATATTTCCCTTGCATCTACAAGAAAATTACCAATAAGATTGACATCTCGATATCTCGATTAACTTGAAGCATATGGAGAATAGGCGTTTGTAAAATTAGATTGTACAAGAGTAGAGAAATTCATGTGAGTGTAACACATCAGATTTTTTTGTATTCATCTCGTACCTTCTCTACCTACTGTGTACGTGGTAGAGAAAGCAAAAATTAATGGTTCAGAAATAATAACAATAATAATAATATGGCAAATACAAATTTAAAATAACACAATAGCATAATTCTTTATGCTGTATAGTAAGCATTACTTACGTTAGTTCAGTTTTAACTATGTTTTAACAACCTTGTACATATATTCTCCGAAATAATGATTAGCATTCCGGGAAACATTATGATCATCATATGTAGGTATTTCCACAAACTTTTGTGTCTGGAATGAACTATCAGTTTCGAATCGCATCTCTGTAGGTTGAAAAACGTGCGCAGAAGGCAGACGCTCTGTCCGAAATCGTTCAGAACACAGGCTTCGAGCCTCAGCTGCATTCCTGTGCGTATCCCCAATTTATGCCTATAAACAGGCATAAAAATTTCTAAGCATTAAAGCCAGGACGGAAGGAAATAAAGTTAAACCGTCACTGAACTATAGGCAGGGATTTTGTAGGTAACAAATCACCCCATCCCTGTTACAGTCTTTTGATGTTTGCAGACAACACTCGAACCGGTACTTACCTGTCTGTCAATGACCCTGGCCTCCGTTGTTTTACATTCCTTTAGGGATAATGGTTTGAGTGTAGATAGCTTGAAGCAAAATTCTTAATAATTCCTATACCTGATCATAACCACCAGGTCGTGGGTTCAAACCCGACGGGGGGCAATGGATTTTTTTCGGGCGTAAAAATCCTTAACGTGGCTTCTTCGGAAGGAAAGTAAAGTCGGTGGCACCGTGCCGTAGATTTACGGCAGGTAAAAGAACCTCAAACCAAATGATGAGGCTTATGAGCAAAATTTCCGGTCGTTCACTCCCAATATAGAATGGGACGCTAAGAACCATTAGCTAAGGAATAAAAACTGAAGTATAGTAAGTAGGGAAGCATTGCATTCCACCCAAAAATTCATTACCTCAATTTCACCTAAATACCTGTTTTGAGATGTCCTGAATCCAAATAAAGTATTTTTGGAAACACGTCCGTGTGTGTGTGTGTGTGTGTGTGTGTGTGTCTGTCTATCTGTCTGTCAGACTGTGAACAGCATAACTCAAAAACGAAAAGTTGGATAAATACCAAACTTGGTATTTGAGTTTAGTATCTTCCAAGAATGTGACACGAAAATTTTAAAGAAAAGCCCTAATCTCAGGCAATCCTATACATGGAACAGTTTTCGAAAATTTTTATTTTCTCAAAAATGGCTCTAACGATTTTGATTAAAATATCATATGTTTAAATATTTTCATGCCAAATGAAATGTATATCTTGAATTTTCTGGGAATGTCCCCCAAAGGTCTGTTCATTCTGAATGACTTTCGCATAATTAGTAAACTCCAAGAGATAGACAACGTTTTACTACACAAGAAATGTAGATCAGGTTAAAGCAAACAATTTATACCCTATACATTTTTTTGTCCAGTGAACCATTTTCGAGATATTCCTTGTTATTTTTTTTAATTTTCCAATATATACTTTTTCGCAAATGGGAAATCGTTGTTCGGTTAAAATTAGTAATAAGATAATTTCTGCAAATGTTTATCTCGATTAACATGAAGTAGATGGAGAATAAGAGTTTGTAAAAATAGATTGTACAAGAGTAGAGAAAGTTGTGTGAGTGCAAAACATCGGGGTCTTTTCGTGTATTCGTTAATGGTAAAACTTTGCCTGTTTGCATATGACCTGGTTCGAATTGCAAAGAGACAACCACGCGACGCTTAAACTACGAAGTATAAACATACAAAGAGCTGCGCTCTCCCTCGTGACCTTTCGCTTCCTACCTGTACTGTCCCTTTGAACATCAGTGACGCGGCAACCCTTTTGCAGTTGTAATTGCGGGAAGCAAAAGCCCACATATTATATCCACGCATGGCCATTTGAAAAGGTTTAGCATTAGCCATTCTGTCTCCTGTTTATTCAGTTAAACCTGGCCTATTATAATGAGCAACCTTAGGCCAAAAATATTGCTTTAGAATATAGCTGGGTTCCTAACGTTCTGTTTAAAACTGCCACTATAAGGACCTGCTTATGAATCGTCAGCTTAATATGTGCATTTCAGTGTTAACATTGGATTACCACAACCACAGACTGATAAGTATAATTAACATCAGAATTGAGGAATTTTACAGGTTTTTAAAAGTAATGTTAAAGAACGTATATATTAATTAATTATACAGCATCTGAACACTCAGCTGCCCTACTCAATATTGATGGGAAAAAACTCTGATGTGTTGCACTCACATGACTTTCTCTACTCTTCTACAAACTAGTTTTTACAAACGTTTATTCTCCAACTACTTCATGTTAATCGAGATAAACGTTTGCATAAATTATCGTATTGCTAATTTTCTTGTAGGTGCAAGGGGAATATGGTAAGCTTTAAGCGATAGTCAACTCTTTTGAGAGCTGGTTGCTATGTGGAGCATTCCATTCTCTTTGCATGTCCAGAAATAAAAAAAAACGAATAACCAATTCCCATTTGAGAAAAAGTATAAGTATTGGAAAATTTAAATAATAACAAGGAATATCTCGGAAATGGTTCACTCGACAAAAAAATGTATGTGATATAAAATTTGTGCTTTAACGAGATCTACATTTTTGGTGTAGTAAACGTTTGTCTATCTCTCACGCTTTACCAGTTATGCAAGTCATTCTGAATGAAGACAGATTTTGGGCGCATTCTCAGAAAATTCAGGATATACATTTCAGTTGCCATGAAAATATCTTAAACCTATGATATTTTAATCAAAATGTTAGAGCCATTTTTGATAAAATCAAAGTTTTCGAAAAATGTTCCATGCAAAGTGTAATATGGGGTGAGGGATTTTTTTGAAAATCTTCGTGTTGCATCCTTGGCAGATACTAAACTCAAATACCAAGTTTGTAATGCTGTTCACAGACATAAACACAGACACATTTTATTTGGATTCAGGACACCTCAAAACCTGTATTTCTGGTAAAATTTCAGTATCGAATGTTTGGGTGGAATACAATACTTCCCCTACTTACTCTACGTAGTAGAGAAAGTAGCAGAGTGGCTTTCTAGAAATGTGCATTAAAATAATATCACTATTTGAACACAAATGAAGTGTGCTATTGACATGTTAAATAAAGGTAAGCAAAAGATAAACAACATACCTAAATTTGAATACTCTAATATTCTTATAAATGTTATACAAGCATACTAAGTAAATTAAGATATTGTTTTATTATTCTACTCTTTCTCCTACTGCTATCTGTATAAAATCCAAATTCCTTTAATCATGATCAGAGAAGCTTAGATGGCGCGAGAAGTTTTTCAATTACTACGCCTGAAACGCAAAGTTTCTTTGGAAGTTTTAAAGATGATTTTTTTCCACACTATGATAGGTACTACAAATTTCATGAAACTGTAGATTTATTTATATTTGCACCAAATTTGCTAACGGGAAAGAATTCTGTACTGCCTACGGGAATCTGCAATATGGTTACTAAATAGTATTTTAAACAATGAGACCTATAGACCTTAACATTTTAAAATTTTAAAGATCACTGCTGTTACTGGGTTCCATTAAGGAGAAGTATGATTTAAACGAATGTTCTCCCAACACTCCTTATTTATCTTTCCTTTATTTTCCTTGAAATATACGACCTGTATTATTAGCATATTTTAAAGAAGCAAATGCTAAATATTGTATCAGAAGCAACATACGAAGCGAATGAATCACTTCTTTTTCTGAAAATTTAAATCAAGAGCATCTCCCCGAAGGTTAGCATAGGATATAAAGTTCATATAACTCCTTAAGCCTCGAATTCAATGTATTTATTGCTCCTATTGATATATCTATCAGTCTTAAAAAGCCAAAAGACAAATTTCTCGCATCTCATTTGCCAATCCGAAGTACTTTCTACTACCTTTTTCCGGCTACTTTAATCTCGTTCATATATGTCAATTTTTTTTATTTTTTTTTTTATCTTTCACATTTTTTATGTAGTAGATAGAAGAAGTATAAAGCAATATTAAGTTTTTCTTTAGAATTACTGTTAAGGTGTATCCGTGAACCAGATTAATTTTCAAGAAATTATAATATATGCAATAAGTTAATTTGGTAAACAAATGAATACACTGCCGTTTGTGAAAATTGCAACACCAAGAAGCAAATGCATGAAGTTAATACCACAGATTAGGTGCATGACAAGTAACAAATGATAAACTTTTCAAATCTATACATGACCTTTGAGGCCTAATATTCAGTATTTGGTGTGGCCTCCATGCGCTGTAATTAGAACCGCTATACGCCGTGGCATTGTATCAGAAAGGTCCTGAATAAGTTCCTGAGGGATTTCCCTCCATGCAGTTTACATTCGAGCCCACAAATCCGTGACACAGGTTGCTGGAGGACCGTGACGCACCAGGTGCCGACCAACCATATCCCAGATATGTTCGATGGGCGACATGTCAGGCGAATGTGCAGGCCAGGGTACCCGTCGCTCTTCGAAGAAGGCTTGTACATTCCTCGGAATATGTGGCCGGGCATTGTCCTGTTGAAATGTGGCCTGTGGAGATGCCTGAAGCAGGGGGAGTACCTCAGGCTGTACAACCACCGTTAGGTACCGGTTGGTGTTCAAAATGCCCTCAATTCTAGGAGGCGAGATCGGGTTGTAACCAATGGAGCCCGGAACCATCACACCTGGTGTTTGTATGCTATGCCGTTAAAATGCAGCCCTCCAGGTTGCGCTCACCACGGTACCGCCGGATACGTATGCGGCCATCACTGTAGGACACGTCGAAGCGGGACTCGTCCGAAAAGACTACATTTTGCCACTCGGCACCCCAGTGACGGTATTCACGTGCCCATTGCAGTCGGAGGAGTTTGTGGTTTCTGGACAATGGAAGCCGACGTAATGCCATGCATGCAACCAGTCCAACCTGCAGCAGACGGCGACGAACCGTTGATGCAGACAAGTTCACGCCTGTTGCAGTGCTCCAGCGTCGAGCCAACACTGTGGATGAAGCTTTACGGTCTGCTATGATCATGCGGACAATATGGCGGTCATCCCGTGTTGTGGTCATGTTCCGTGGATCAGTAGCCGCTCTTCGCTCCGTACGACCTTCATATATCCACTGCTTCCACACACGCATCTCTGTCGTAGCAGCAAGCCCTGTACGAGTCGAAATGTCACGGTATGACAAACCCGCTTCCCGGAGACCGATCATTCTGCCCCGTTCGAACTCACATGCCTATATGGCTCCCTTTGACGTCGACGAGGCATACTGACACAACTTTATTGTTTCCACCTTGTTTAACAGCTCTGCACTAACTATACTGGGCGCAACACTGACCTTGTCGGACCGACACGAGAGGGCTGTGTTCGGCCTACGTGTACCCCATCTCTCTGCAAACCTAATCACTTATTGCTTGCACAGTCTTCTACAGTTCCTCCAAGTTTGAAATTATTCCGAAAATTCTTTCTTGGTGTTGCAATTTTCACAAACGGCAGTGTAGGTTTTCAGGTTAATCATTACTCAGCTCTTTGCATTTAAGATCTGTTTTTATAACTTTGCCTCGTGTCTCTTATCGGTCACATGCATTAGTCACCTCTCATTGGCTATTGTCATGGAATAGGTTGTTATTCGTTGTTCAAGAGTATCATTTACCTTAATACATTCGAAGGTGATTGTCAAATTTAAATTTTCATCACCGTATTAATTAAATATACAACGTAACAGAGTTTATACATCTGGAACGCATGTAAATTCTTATCAACAAATAGGTGGGAGGTCCCTTCGGTTTAAACCTGCTTCTTAGGATCACGTGCATCTATCATGACAATGTATTTTATGTCCCTTTTATCACCTATCGTCGCCTACACACGGCTTGTTTGTCATCATTTGAAGGTGTACATTAGCCAACCAGGCGTAAGGGGAGGGAAACACAGCGCGGAAGAAAACATCTCTGCGGGGCAAGGTTATAAGAAACAGGGTTTAAGGTGAAAAAAAACAGACTGATGTTTTTAGTACATCGTAGAATTAGAGAAGAAAAACTTAAGATCTTGAAGCAAGCACACATAGTGGAAAAGCACCGCAGTATCAGATCTTGGACATGACTGAGAATGAGGACAGCCACCACCTTATGGTTATCGAAAGCGGACTTAAGTGCACAGCCATCTATTGTGCTTCTGGAAACAGGAAGGGATGAAGTGAAGGACATAGAGGGTGACCAGATCTGGGGCGGCAGTCTAGGACACAGGTGGGATCCCTAACGTCTCCAGATATTACATCCTGACACCGGCAGGACCCGTCATAGGGCTATCTCTCCCCACGTGGGCCCGTCACATACCGAACACCAGGGCAGACAGTTCTTCAAAATAAACTCCTGTTTGCTCGCCTGATCCTTCGACCCTTAAACATGATAGGTAAATTAAATGACTGGAAAATTCCTGGCATTGGGTAATTCAACCCAGCATTCGCCTACCAACCGGGGAAAACTGCGAAAAAACAAGATCAGAGCGGCCGGCCCAACGGAAACCTCCCGAATGCGAGCCTCACACATTACCGCGGGGACATCACACTAGGTGCCATTTTGTTATACCTTAGATATTTCACTCGCAAGGCCTTTTAAATACAGAACTGTCTTGGCTTGTCCTTAGGCATTCTTGCCTGAAATAAGCACAGTAGGTAAGCTTAACTACTTTTTTGTCTGCAGTGATTGCGGTTGTAACAGATGCGTTGTGCAAATATGGAAACAGTAATGCAATCAGTCAAACTTAAAGCAATGATGTCAGAAAAATAAAATGTCATCTTTATTTTTTCCACATTTTCTATAATTGGTTTTATCTTCTCAGTTATCAGGCTAAGTGCATATTTGTAATATCCATGTTTGACCTTCACTCCTGCTTTTTTTGCCTATATTTCTCGAATAATAAGTTTGTTCTTGAATGGATTTAGTGTGTTTTTTGGTACTTTAGTTTTAGATTGATTTTGAAAGGGGAACATATTGGGGTCTATTTTCTTAGCTTATCGTTTCGGCTAACAAGTAGCTAAAAGCTGTAACTATAGTTACGGGCCGAAATTTTTAACCAAACTCGTTATGAAATCATAACGACTATTATAACGATATGTTTAGGAAATAGACCCCGTTATAATATATTTGTAGCACAAAGGGTAACGTCCATGTACATAATGCTGTTCACGTTTGGTACCAAAAAAAGCAGTTTCTAAATTTAATGTACAAATTAATAATTTTATCATTCAGAACGGTTGCTAGTATTCAAAACAATATCCACTGGCTCATTGTTGTTCTAGACGGTTATTATAAGTCGAATGTTTTCTCATGGCACAAGTTATATTTTACATTTCCCAATTTTTACATATAATTAATATTTATGACGTGGGCGCTACTGTGTCGTGCAGTTAGTGCAAGTGGTAGACGCTTGAGTCGCTCCTACTTACCGAGGGATAGGGGAGAACTCAAGGGAAAGAGACTTCAAGGCCGTAGCCGTGCAGAGTCGAGTGAAGGTTTCTCTCAAGGCCGTTCTGGTCTTAGGGTTGTGTAACTTGGTAGGTATCCTGGTTATCGTGCTTTAGTTTTGGGCTATGTCACAATAATAGTACTGGCCGAATCTGATCGTTCACAATTGCTGTGCTTGCTCAAGCAATTTGAATAATTGAGGATGGATTTGTAAATTACGAGACTTCCAGATATTGTGCGTCATAAATATTGGCAAATCTTTTGGAAACCATTTATGCCACACTTATGTAAATGAATTGTAGCTGTGATGCATTCGTATCTAGGCAACTCTTCTTAAATTCCTAACCCAGTATAAAGTGTTATTCATGTGATCTTCAAATTCAACTGAACATGAACTTTCGTCAAGATATTTTGGATCAGTACTGTGTAAAATATTTATGTGCAAATGTTATATATATATATATATATATATATATATATATATTGTAAATCAGCTTATTCAATATGGTAAATACATGCATACACTCTTACCTTGCCGTTCTTTTCTTGGTACGGACCTCTGATATTTAAATTCCCTTTTTATCAATTGAATATGCAAGTAATATCTGTATGAGGGCCGCAGTGCATCTGGTAGCAGAGCGTGGTTACCTCTGGACCTCTGGGTTATGGGCCCAGCAGGGTTCCACTGCGTCACTCTGCTACCACAGTTCATTTTCATAAGTAGACACAAATGGTTTCAAAAGATTTTCCAATAATTATGGCCCCCAATTGACAGCCCGCTCTGGCCCATGGGTTTTCCGTGATTTTCCCGGTCACCAAGCGAATGCTGGGGTGATTCATCTTCTACCACCACTCTCCTTCCTCTTATTTCCTGTAGCATCATCTTCCTAGTTATGTGTTTGTGGTTTGTAAGTGTTCGGCGGGTTGCGGCTGGACGTGGCTTGCAATCCGTAAAGGTTTCTTCCCTGGTGTCGCTGCCGTACTGCTCAGGTCTTTTTTCGGCGTGCGGCTGCGCTCCTGTGGACCCTGGAGGTTGATAACTTATGGGCAGGGGCCATGTGGTGTCGAATGCGTTCTATCTGGTAACGTTAGGGACCCCGTCCATGCTTGAGCCCGTCGGCATCCAGATCTGGTCATCCTTTAGGTCTCTTCCTTCATCATTCCCTGCCAGGGGTCACGTTGGAACCAAAAAGGACCGACTGTCCTACTTACGGAGCTCTGGCCCGGTTCTGGGGTCCCCTCCGTGATACGTACCTTTACCTTTATGACACCCAATTTCACCTTCTTAGTCTACCAAATTAAAATTATACACGCCCAGTATCTAGAAGCCTCACGAGAGAGAAACCTGCACTCAACTCTCCATAGCTTCGGCCTAGAAGTCCCTCTCCCTTGAGTTCTCCCACTTCCCTCTGTAAGTAGGGGCGACTTAAACGCCTACCACCTACGAGCTGTACGGCGCAATAGCGCCCAGGACATAAATATTAATTACATGCAAAAATGGGGAAATATAAAATATAATTTGTGCCGTGGGAAAAGCAATCGGCACAACTAACAATCGCTAAGAATGTTTTGAAATGGAAACTGCTTTTTCTGATTCCAGTAGCCTTATATGTACTTTTATTTAGATGGCGAATACGAGATCTTTTTCTACAGTGGCATTCAAACTGCAATGAACTTGATTGGAAAACATAACCCAGTCATATCTGTGTTTAAGTGAATGTGAAAAGCCGTTATGTTAAATATTGTGTGTTTAATATCAATGAGCCCATCTCGATCTCAGTGAACATGGATACTGCTTCAGCTATGTCACGAACAATACTTACAGGGTATTTAGATAAAAGCAAACCTAATTACATGTGACAGTTTGCCGTAAGTCTTGCAACAAACAAAATGTTGTTAGAGCTTATCGTGGCGTTATGCAAACATATTGAACTAACAAATAGGCCTTCCACTGCCAAAGAGAAGGATAAACATTTGCAGTTGAGATGTTCACAATAAAATGACTGTTGATATAAACTTACATAATATAATGCTCAGTTTTGTGTAAAAATTTAAGTCAATGCAGTGAAAGTGAAATATGTATTTTAAAAAAGAAAGAAAATATTCCAATAATACACCAAAATTTATGTTAAAACTGTATACGTCCAATAAAAGAGATATGTTGTGATGTTTACTTTGTTTTAGACAGCCAATTTTATAAACAGTGCCTGGAGATTCGTGTGTCACAACGCATCCAAAGAATGGAGACTAGTAAGGTAAGCTGTACAGTCCTATTCCCAGGTAATTAGTGTATTCCTGGGCTGAAACTGAAGTGTTTTGGCTTGCTTCGTTTATAACTAGCGAATCGTTCATATTAAATGGTGGTTCATTGATTCTTTGCATATTCATTACGGAATTAGCACCGGTAGGGGCAGCATGAACTGCTCCTGAAAGTTTTACATTTCTTCTCAAGTGTTAAACACGTAGAGTTTATTAGTCGGCCACGATATGTGTGCGTCCGGTAGGTAGATGAAGTAAACAGTTTCGAAACAACTGGGCGGGGCATCGGAAGGACGGTTAGGCAAAGAAAACTTCCGCAGTTCTGAGTTGCATTTAGTACTAACGAGGCTGAGGCCTGAAAAATGTTTCGCTTGTGCAGCTGTACAGTTCCCTATCGCCTTGCCCCTCACTTCTCTCTGATCCCTAGCCTGCCAATGTCAATACTGGCGCCCTCTTCCAAGTCACTCGCATCGAGGTCGACTTGTACTTATTGTTAGTAACTAAAATGTATACGAGGTGGTCACCCAGTGTCTTATAATTTGTTTTTATGTCACCTAAATCTACAAACACAGGCCTCAGTTTCCATCCATTATTACGACTATCCATTTTTTGAAGTTTCTAAAATCCATCGTTTCGGTTCGAATCATTCGAAATTTAAATGCAGCATTTAGGGCTTAGTGTATAATATGTACACCAAATTTCATACATACTTTCAAATTAGTCTGAGATTAATGAATTTTTTAAAAAACATCTCCACGCAATGCAGTTATTTTAAAACAAATAACATGTTATAATTCAGCTCTTTAATAGTAAATAAACAAACTTTAGAGATGGATTTTTAAACAACCTACTAGTCTGGGAGAGAATAAATGCAACGCGTTCGTTATATTGCCGGGCCGCGGATCGCGCGTATGCGTGCTCCATGCACTGTTACACTGGGAGGTTTTCCGTTCTAAAACTCACGCATTATTTACTCACGAGTGATAGTAACATCCTTGTTATCAATTGTGTTGAAAGTTGTGTACATCTGCATTGAAACGTTCCCGGCTCTTGGATGAAATTTCCATTTACACATTTTTCATCGTCACGAGATTGTATGTCTTTTGTCACTCTGTAGGGTTTCAATTTTAAAAGCTTAGCAGCTCTATAAACAGAGGCTTTTGAAACACCCATTAGCCGTGCAAGGTCTTAGACATCTCTTTGGAGAATGTTCGAATGATGCATAAATTTTGTAAACTGTTTCCTCGTTGCAACATTTCTTTTTCGTTTCTTAGGTTTAGCGTTTAGTAATCCCGGTGTCCTAAATTTATTAACCAAATATCTAACAGTTTCTTTACCTGCAACTGGAATATCAGGAAATTTCTCCTAAAATTGTGTGCACATCTCTCTACATGATGGTTTTGCATGTATCTATCGTACGTAAAAATTCTATGTTCAAGCGTGAATTTTTTCGGTAGGTGAACTAATAAGGATAATCAAATGACACAACACAGATGTCTCAAATAAACTTTCACATTTGAGATGCACAATAAACAAACACTAGTCCTTACAGCTCGAACTGAAGGCACCAGCTGACACAGTATAACACAGCTGATAAACATAGCCTTGTGCGGGTCATACAGCTAGTAGGCTAGCAGAAATATACCAAGGTCACTGCAGCAAATACGCTTATATGCAGTCTGTGGCCCGGCTATAATTCGAACGCATGGTATTAAATATCAGACTTCGATATATTGCTTAAAAATTTACACAATATGAATATTACTGTTTAATAACATCACAACTAAGCATGTTAACAAAAATACATCACATAGCTTTTATCCTGTTATTTATAAGGAGGTATACAACATTTCATTCAAATATATTGAAAAGTACATCGTGGCAGAAAATTTGAAAATGAGAATGTGTCGCTAAATGAACCCGAAAAAAGAGAGTTTGAAAATGATAAAGTTAAATAACACCGTTTCTTACTTTATGCCCATTAAACAAGCATTTAATGCATACTCACCCCCTCTTTCGTATTTTTCTGATCCTCTGTAGCTAATATAATATTCATTTATCACTCCAGGGACCTCTAATTAATGGTTTGTTCACTTTAATGTAGGGAAAAGTTATCGTCTTTTAATACAATTTTATAGGAAGCTAGGCTTGCAGACTTAAATCACTATATGACATGCTTTAAAAGGACGTACAGCTATAAGTGCTACATATAACTAAAGTAAAACATTTGTAGTGTTGAATAACACTAAAAATCCATGAATGTTTACAATGTTTGGCCTTCTTATACAGATGGGTAGCCCTGATTAGAAAGAAATATTTAAAATGACGCTCTAGAAGAGATAAATAATAATGATAACATGCATTTACTTTCAATAGATAAATACTACCCTGATCCGCTGCTAAAAGGGTACAAATATGAAAGATTATGATTTTAGTAACTGTACGCCAAGAACAGACAAAATACTGTTCTACAGCTCGTAAGCTGCAGGTTAGTTAAACACGTGTAAGTATTAGCACATAGATCAAAGAGGTTTAGTACAGGTTATAGCTTATACACCGGAACTGCGACCTACATACATCTATTGTGATTACCACACCCCCCAGGAGGAAGGGCTGAAGTGAAGGAACCACAGGAGACTACAGGTCAGGCACACAGGTCTCAGAGACGCGTCCCACTGTTACAGCTGCATAGAGAGGGCGATGAGCGACCCGACTAAAACAGCGCTCTGGTGTCCTTTGAGCAAGCATCCGCACCATCTATCCGGTGCAACCATACGCCACGAAACCTAGAAACAAACATGAAAAATTACAACGAAGCGTAATGAAAGGGAAATAATGGAAAGCAAATCGTGATAGTTGAGAAGTGCCCAAGCATTCGACTATCGATCAGGGAAACCACGAAATACCCAAGATCAGAAAGTGTGCGACGGGAATCGAATCAGGGATCTCCCAAATGGAGCCTCACACGTCATCGCGGAGTCATCTCCCTAGGTAGGTACTTGTATGCTTTTAGTTAAAGTTTCCTCTGAAAGCAGGAGCCATAACGAAATTCTAATGTGTGGCACCCACATGTCTTTTTCTACTATGTACGAACTACTTTCACAAACGCTTATTCTGCATCTACTTCATGTTAATCGACATAAAAATTTGCAGAAACTATCTTATTGTTAATTTTCTTGTAGATACAAGGGGAATATGGTAGGTGTTAAGCGATAGTCAAATCTTTTAAGAGCCGGTTACTATATTGAGTATTCCACTCCCTTTGCAGGTCCAGGACAAAAAAAAAGAATAACGAATTCCCATTTGAGAAAAAGTATAAGTATTGGAAAATTCAAACAAATAACAAGGAATTTCTCGGGAATGATTCACTCCACAAAAACATGTATATCACATAAATTGTGTGTTTTAACGAGATCTACATTTTTTGTGCAGAAATATTTTGTCTATCTCTTCCAGTTTACCACTTATGCAAATCCCATTCAGAAAGAAGAGGACTTTTGGGGACATTTCCAGAAAACTCAAAATATAGATTTTGTGATTAAAATATCTTAAATTAATATTTATTCAAAATCATTAGTCATCTTTGAGAAAATCAAAATTTTTGAAAAATGTTCCATGTAAGGGGCAGTCTGGGGTGGGAGAATTTTCTTGAAAATCTTCGTATCGTAACTTTGAAAGATAGTGTACTAAATAGCAAGTTTGTATTTATCCGAATTTTCGTTCACACACACATAGACATGAAGACACACATGCACCTTTTTTTAAAGTTCTTTTTTTTTGGATTCATGGGGGCCTCAAAATATGTATTCCGGTGAAATCTCGATATCGAATTTTTGGGTGGAATGCAATACTCCCTCTACTTATAAACGCTTAGTTGAGAAAATAAAATGCAATTAGTTTTTTCGCTTATTTGGTTTTACTTTCCTTTCCTATCTCTTAATTTTTCTTCACGTTTGTCCAGTGTTTTACTCTGCTCTGTTCACAGCATATGGAACGTTTGCACGCAGAGAACAATAATCCGAATAGAAAGATGTATTGATTTGGATGCGATTAAGCACATGGATACTAAATTCGAAGCGGTAGTGGGCCGTTAATCATATTAGAGGGGCTTATTCGCTATACGTGCCTAATGTAGCTGTAATAAGTGGCTATGCCTGGTGCTACGTGGAAGTAACAAATAGTCTGACCATCTCCGTAAGAGAGGAATAAGGGACACCAGTGCAAAAAGCAGGGACATTTCAGGGCCTTGAGGGACACAGCATAACGAAACAGTCTGATGTTACACTCAATTACTTTCTCTGCTATTATACAAGCTATTTTTACAAACGCTTATTCTGAATCCACTCGAGATAAACATTTCCAGAATCTTGGTATTTGACCGGAAATGCATATCCTGAGGCTCCTGAATAAAAAAAAGAACATTTTTAGAAAAAGATCCATGTCTGTCTGTGTGGATGTGTGTCTGTGAACAGCATAACTCAAAAACGAAAAGTCGGATAAATACCAAACTTGGTATTTAGGTTCAGTGTCTTTAAAAGATGCGACACAAAGATTTTAAGAAAATCCCCCAACCCAGACTACCCTTTACGTGGAGCATTCTTAGAAAATTTTGATTTTCTCAAAAACGCTCTAACGATTTTGATTAAAATATCATATGTTTAAGATATTTTTATGGCAAATAAAATGTATATCTTGAATTTCCTGGGAATGACTCCAAAAGTATTCTTCATTGTGAACGACTTTTGCAGAACTGATAAACCATAAGAGATAGACAAAATTTTACTATAGAAAAAATGTAGCTCGCGTTAAAATACACAATTTATGTCATATACAATTTTTTTGTTTACTGAACCATTTTCGATATATTGCTTGTTATTCCCTTAAATGTTTCAATACTTATTTTCTCAAATGGGAATTCGTTATTCATTTTTTTTTCTTGGATATGCAAAGAGTATTAATCTGTGGGAAAGGGAATGGTGCTGCACCTAACAACCAGCTATTAAGAGATATGTATATGCTTAAAGGCTACTGTATTTCTATATTGCCCTTGTAAATATATATTTCCCTTACATCTACAAGAAAATTAGCAATAAGATAGACTCTGCAAATGTTTATCTCGATTAAGATGAAGTAGATGGAGAATAAGCGCTTTAAAAATAGTTTGTACAAGAGTAGAGAAAGGCACGTGAGTGTAACACATCAGATTATTTTTTATGTACTGGACATGCAAATAGAATGGGATGCTCCACATAGCAACCAGCTCTTAAAATATTTGACTAACGCTTAAAGCCTACCATATTTTTTGCAACTATAAGAAAATTGGCAATACGATATTTTCTGCAAATTTTTATATCGATTAACATGAATAGACGGAGAATAAGCGTTTGGAAAAATAGTTTGTACAAAATTAGATAAAGTCAAGTGATTTTTAATAAGGGGGCCTTAAAACACGTATTTCTGGTGAAATCTCGGTATCGAATTTTTGGGTGGAATGCAGTGCTTCCCCTACTTACTATACGTAGTAGAGAAAGTAAAAATTAGCAGCCTTTCACCTTTTATAGCTCAACAGGTTGTTTTACTACACTGCTTTATAATACATCATCGAATTAGATAGTTCCAAAAAGAACATATAGTAAAAATCTGATGTGTTACATTCACACAACTTTCCCTACTCTCGTTTATTACTGAGTATACAAATTATTCTTAATACGTTTATTTTTCTATCTACTTCATTTTAATCGAGATAACACTTTCCGGAAATAGCTTTCGTTACACAAGCAAAAAGATTAAAAAACCGGACTCTATATGCTGGCCTTAAAATTCCATACTGTTTCCATGCCATTGCTAGAAACAGTTGAAAATCGACAGGACTTAATAAAAGTGTTGAACAAATCAAAGCAGTCATGACAGATATCTCAGAAATTGTTAATGCCACAAAAAACGTTGTATAAAATAAACTGTGTGTTTTAAAGAGCTCTACAGTTTTTGTGTAGTACGCTTTCGTCTATCGCTTAACGTTTACCAGTTGTACTAGATTATACAATATTCCTTCCGAATGAAGAGGACTTCCTAGGCTGTTTCCAGATAATTCAAGATGTACATTTTATTTGCCATGTAAATATCTTTAATATGTGGTATTTTAATCAAAATCGTCAGTCATTTTTTAGAAAATCAAAAATTCGAAAAATGTTTGGGGTGGGGATTTTCTTGAAATCTTTATACCGAACATAAACACAATGTTTGGTGTTATCTGATGTTTCCTTTTAATTATGATGTTCACAGACATACACATACACACAGGGATCTTTTTCTAATATTTTTCTATTCAGGGGGTCTCAAAACATGTATTTCCCGTGAAATCTCGGTTTAGAATTTTTGGATGACTGTGATACCTTCTCCACCTACTATGTACATTCATGGTAGAGAAAGTAATAAAAGACAAACAAAATTACAATGTGTTGCATTCACATGACTTTCCCTAATCACTATTCTTACAAAAGCCCACTCTTCTATCTACAGGATTTTTCAACAAGAGTGTTCTATCTTTAACATGTGATGGCTCCGTTGTTATTGAGTTACAGCAGTCTTTTTTTTTCATGTGCTTACAGTTGTTATTGACAAATAGCCATGGAACGTTATAGCATTCAGCAACGCGTAAAAATTGTGTATTGCGTGAAGTTTACGGTGTGCATAATCGTCCCTGCGAGAGAACGATTCGGCGTTTGATCGATAAATTTGAAAGAAGCGGTTCTGTCAGCGATCAAAGAACGCCTGTACGTAATCGACGTGAGCGCTCCAACGAAAGCATAGGCGCCGTTCGTGAGAGTGTACGCGAGAACGGAAATAAATCAATTGCTCGGCGAGCGCAAGAATTGAGGCTTTCGCCGACCACAATTTGGCGAATTCTGCATCTGGACTTGACGTTCCACGCTTACAAAATGGTGTTAACTCAAGAACTAAAGCCCAACGACCATAGGTTGCGGCGTGTATTCACTGACTGGGCTATGGAGCAATTGGAAGCTGACCCGGATTTTTGTCGAAAAATCATCTTCAGTGACGAAGCCCACTTTTAGATGTATGGTTGTGTTAACAAACAAAATTGCTGCTATTGGAGCAATCACAATGCAATGCAGATTCAAGAACCACCACTTCATCCCCAAAAGGTTACTGTGTGGTTTGGATTTTGGTATGGTAGAATCATTGCTCCATATTTTTTCCAAGATGAAGATGGAGAAGCTCTAACTGTCAATGGATAAAGATACCTGCTCTTATAAGGGACTATTTTTGGCCTCAATTGGATGGTATGGATCTCAGAAACATCTGGTCCAGCAAGATGATACCACATGTCATACTTTTCTCGAAACAATGGATCTTTTGAAGGAGAAGTTCAGAGGTTTCATAATTACCCCCCGAGGTTATGTGATTTAATGCCGTTGGATTACTTCTTGTGGGTTATGTTAAATCTCGAGTTTATATCAATAAGCCGGAAACGGTAAATGATCTTATGAATAACATCACGTGTGTTATTCGTGAAGTTGGACCTAATTTACTTCTTCTGTCATTTAAAATTGGGCCAACCGTATACGCGCAACCCAATGAAGTCGCGGCAGTCACTTAACCGATGCTCTCTTCCACACATAATGACATTAATTATGTTCCAAAATAAAAAATAAATAAACCTCTATCATTTATAGAACATGCTTTATTTAAGTTCAAAGATAGGACACTCTTGTTGAAAGACCCTATAGTTCTTCTTAACGCACATAAACCTTCATTACTCATTTACACAATTGTTTGAGGTATAAGAAGAATGCACTAAGCTAAAGCGATAGTCAAATCTTTTCAAAGCCGGTTGCTAAGTGATGTATTTGAAATTTCGTTCTGTTTGCATGAACACGAAAAAGATAGAATAGCGATTTTCAGTTGAGAAAACCATAAAATATTTCAACATTCAAGCCAAAGCATATCTTGGATATGGTTAAGGCCACAAAAAATGATTTGACATAAATTGTATGTTTTAAGGAAACATATTTTTGTGTAGTAAGATTTTGTCTACCTCTTACGGTTTACCAATTATAAAAAAGTGCATTAAAATGAAGAGGAATCCACAGTATTCCCACAAAATTCAAGATATACATTTAATTTCAATGAAAACAGCTTAAATATATGCTATTTTAATCAAAATCGCTAGAGCAATTTTTTAGAAAATCAAAAATAATGAAAAATGTTCCATCTAAAGGGTGGTTTAGGATAGGAGGATTTTCTTCAAAATCTTGTCGAATTCTTGGAAGTCCTGAATTTAAATACCAAGTTTCCTATTTAACTGACTTTTCGCGTTTGAGTTAGGCTGTTCACAGACACACACGCACACACACGGAGCTTTTCCTGAAAATGTTTTTTGGGGGGTTCAAGGACTTTAAAACGTATATTTCTGATGAAATCCCGACATCTGGTTTTTGGATGGAATACAATACTTCCTCTATTTACTGTAAGTACGTACTAGAGAAAGTAATTAGTGTTAGGTCTAATAAAATATTTCACAAATATTATAAAAAAAATATTGAATATTGTTTCCGCAATAAAAACTACAAATATAAAAACTGTATATTTTCTGTTGTATGAATTTACTTTGGAAGTACATATCAAGCTTGAATTTTGAAATTTAGGTTTAAAGGTGTACTTATTGTTACTTCTTATACATGATAGAATTTCTTTATCACTGAGTACAGCATAGAAAATGTCTTAACATGAGTTAATTTTTACTTGACGCTTTGCTTTAGGTGCATCTATGTGAAGCCTATTTCTAATATCTGACCATGACATTTATACCTGACTTAAAGTTCTTTAAAAAATGCATTGCTGCTGGAAAGCATAATTATTGATTGTCGAAGATCTTGAAAACCTTACTAAAGAAAGGGAAGGCAAAGATTAACGAAAATTAGGGACGAATGCTGTCCGGCGAGGGACAGTTTTAAAATTCCCAAATGCGTGACTAACCCACGAAATTCGGAAACCTAGTAATAACTCAATGATTAAATAAATCCTAGGAGTCCAATAACTCACCTGTATTTGTTGTGGATGCTGGATTGTCTGCATACCCACCCAATTGGACCCACGTTTACTTTACCAGGTACCGATGCTATCTGTACTGTCCATTTCTGCACTTAGTATACAATGTATACTCTTTTTCTTTGTTCACAGCGTTTGTTTAACATTCTGGCTATGAAAACTATGTTTTAGAATATTTTATCTTTGTCATCTTACAGTCGCGTCCATTATAACAGCAAACAATTTATTCAAGCTCTTGGAGAGTATATATAGGTAGTTAACTACTGAGATTACTTTTCGTTTAAAACAGCAGACTGATTTAAGTGGCTAGAATTTAGTGGACAAATACAGTAACATCAATTTTATCGACATAGGCTACTGCAGTACTGCAAATCTCAAAGGGGATTGTGGACCACAAGGGTATATGCCGCACTCTATGGATGCATTTATAAACATCGCTATTCCCATTGGTGCGGGAAAAAAACGTGACGTTGAAACCATTCCCGTGAGAGTTTCGCTCAACACAGTTGGTAGATTTTGAAATGTAAATCTTTTGGGCTCGTTAGTAATACTAAAACAAGTGTTTTAGCTCTTCCTTTTCAGAACATTAAACTTTGCAGCTAAATTGCTCCAAAAGTATCGTAAATACGATACTGCTAAGAGAAACCAATATATCGTTTTCTTGCATTTGATACAAAGTAAATAGGGGTGTTTTGATCTTCCTTTCTGCAAAATTCTTGATTACGTAATGTCGCAGTAATCTGTTCGTGTTATCTTATTTGCTGAGCGCCTGTTATTGGTTTACTATTTTGAATTTTGAGTTCTTTGTCCTCCGGCTAGCTATTATTACTCACGAGCAAATATCTCTGAGCAGAGCGTGTAAACGGAAAGGAGTTGTTACTAAAAGATAACACTGATAAAGGAATTTATTTTCACACTTTTATTGCCGCCACACTTAATTAATAGTTCACATCTTTAATCTTTCTACACGCCTGACTGAAACTGTTATATTTCCCAAAGTAATTACTGTCGCAATATTGTCGCGTACTTCAGATTTTGTAACTAACTTTACGACGCGAGGGATTCTGTAGAATTGCGTAATGTGTACCTCGCGAGAGATTGCTGAGAACTGCGTAATGTGCACCTCGCGAGAGATTCTGTAGAACCGCGCGATACTTGCTTTTGGCTCAAGAATTTATACTCCCTCACCCCGATATGCCTAAACATTATAATAGAGCTGCTATTGGTTACAAAATCGCGCCAACATTAGCGTCTGTTTTGTAAGCCAATCATAATTACTAACACATATGCTCTAGGGAAGATATTCCCTCCATTTCTAAAGAAAGGCACGCTACTCTGACGTCATTTGTTTGTCTCTTCTAAGTGATAAACAACTCACCCCATCGCTTCATTGTTACCCACCCCTATTGTCAGTTTCAGTGAGGCCGTGTAAACTTATTTCCTAACAATGCTTATAGCTAACAAACATCTAAAATCATTGTCATACAATAATGTTAATTTACACTACAATCACTCTGGCATTCACAGTGTTGTGATATAAAATACTGCCTCAGTATTGAATTTACCTATCTCAACTTTGATGATACACTATCCGTGTACTTGTAACAAAAATTCCATTGTACTGTTTGCTGACTACAGTGCTACAATTACAATATTTAAAAAATCTGATGTGTTACACTCACATGACTTTCTCTACTCTTGTACAAACTAATTTTACAAACTCTTGTTCTCCATCTATTTCATATTAATCGAGATAAACATTTGCAGAAACTATCTTTTGACATGCAAAGAGAATTACATTTTACACATAGCGACCAGTTCTAAAAATATTTGACTATCGCTTAAGGCGTGCTATGTTCCCCTTGTTTTGTAATTGCAAGGGCAATACAGAAATACAGTAGTCTTTAAGCATAGACATATATCTTAATAGCTGGTTGTTAGGTGCAGCACCATTCTCTTTGCCACAGATTAATACTCTTTGCATATCCAAGACAAAAAATGAATAACGAATTCCCATTTGAGAAAAAGTATAAGTATTGGAACATTTAAGGGAATAACCAGCAATATCTCGAAAATGGTTCACTCAACAACAAAAATGTATATGACATTAATTGTATATTTTAACGCGATCTACATTTTTTGTGTAGTAAAATTTTGTCTATCTCTTATGGTTTGCCAATTATGCAAAAGTCGTTCACAATGGACACTTTTGCAGACATTCCCAGAAACTTCAAGATATACATTTTATTTGTCATGAAAATTGTAGTAGATAATTTCTTTACGCTATTTGCACCACGATTTGGGCATCAATTTGAAGTAGGTGGCTGCTGCTACATATTGAAAGCCAGTTTGAAGAAGATGGTTATTAGCTCCAAGTTTAAAAAATACTAACTTTGTAATTTGATTGTTTCTTTAAGTATTAAGTATTTATGTTTGCCTCGGCTGCGTTAGTATTATTTTCAGAGACATGGATGTCTTGGCAGGGCGTGATGCTTACACAGATTTTAAGTTGTAATTCAATCCTTTTTATTAATCCTTGAAACAAATTAAATAGCACTTCACTGATATCGAGAACTGTGAGATTCTTTTATCTAATACTTGCACCTTTAACACGTATACTATTTTCGTCTCACACGAATACGTAATTAATTTCTCGAGGACACATCTCGCGTCTGGTTAGTAACTCTGTCTGCAGGCAACTGACTAGATTTCAACCGTCTAAACTTGTAAATTTATGTATTGTTAAGTCTGTGATTTGCTGTTTTACTCCAGTAGAATACCTGCAATTAACTAAAGCTTTTCCTGGTTGTTGATTGGCTATTTTTATAAACTGTCACTAAAATCACATTGATGCTTCCAAGAATCACAAGTAACATTTAAACTCTCAAACTCATTATTGTCTTAAGGTTGCCCCATTGTTACCTCATTGTTAGCAACTTTTAACTTATTATTCTCACAGTGCCTACATTATTAAATTACGTAATACATTCACATAACATTATTGAACATGTTTACAATAATATAAGCATATGCAATGACTGTTACATTTTACAAATTATTACATACACATATTGCTTCAAGGCGGGCTGTTTATTGAATTTACATATTATATAATTTGACTGAAATCATTTAAGTGTTAAAAACACTGCCTCAAAATATCTTAAACATATGATATTTTAATCAAAATCGTTAGAGCCATTTTCGAGAAAATTAGAATTTTCGAAAAATGTTCCATGTAAAGGGAAATCTGGGGTGAGGGGATTTTCTTGAAAACCTTCGTGTCACATCTCTGGAAGATACTGAACCTAAATACCAAGTTTGGTGTTTATCCGACTGTTCGTTTCTGAGTTATGCTGTTCACAGACACACACACACGGACATGTTTCAAAAATGCTTTTTTTGGATTCAGGGGGTTTCGAAACATGTATTTCCGGTGAAGTCTCGGTATCGAATTTTTGGGTGGAATACAATACTTCCCCTACTTACTTTACGTAGTAGAGAAAATAAAAATATTATTTGGCGTACTATCAAATGCCAAGAGGAAGACTACAGATTGACGTAATGAAATAAAAAGGGAAAAGATTCACCAAATGGGAATCCCGTTTTATTTTGCCAGAATATGATAATGTATTATTTACACACGAAGATATTTATGGCGGTACATTTTCTGTGAAAATATTACCTTTAGATTAAAGAGCAACCAGTTTCCCACCGTAAGTGAGATTAAAAGGTCTCCAATTCTCAGAGAAAATTCAAATCCCAACTGTCAGTTATTGTGTCTTTGGAAATATTGACGAAGAAGCCTGAAGAAAACAAAAAAGAAGAACCGAATATTTCGGAAGATAAATAACAGCTACAGTAGTAGTCGTCATTCGTGGTTAACGTTCCTTTTAATAGCTTAGTCAATGAGAATACGGAAATCTTCGGGTCAGAAGATACCGTTTCTATTATAAACAGGGGCGGCTGGTGACTCTGAATTTTGGTGGTTCACAAAATTATCCTTGCAATTTGAGATGATTTAAGTAATAAATACGGAATAAGTTTCTCACTATAGGCATAGGCTGGTTAATTTACGTGAATAAACAAGAAATGGGAATTCACAATATATAACACATGCACACTTCATAAACAGTGCAGGATATAGCACTCACCTATTTATAGAGAAAATCAGCCCTTCTCTCCTTCCTGCCAACAAACTTATCGATACCAGCTCATTAAAGTTCTTGATCTGCATGATGAAATCCCTTTCAATGGAAAATATGGCCAACGCAGATAACCTCTCCTCAGACATTGTGTTACGCAGAAATGTTTTAATCCTTTTCAGAGTAGAGAAGCATCTTTCTGTCTCACATGTTGTCATGGGGATTGTTAGAATGACAGTAGTTTAACAGATTCACTAAAAGTGGAACATAAATTATTGTCCCTGAAAAACTCCATTAATGGAACAACCCCAGTTATGTTTTTAAATTCTTCAGTACTATACATTGTGGAAAGTTCTGTAATCAATTTCTTTTCTTCAATAAAAGAATATGCCTGAAGGGCAACTTTAATATGCTATTCCGGGAACGAAGTGTTATATTCAGAAAATCTGTCAGGCTGAAAGAGAACTGCTGCAGTTCAGTAGATAGAAGACCGGAAGTGAGGTAAACATTTACTGTGAATTCAATAGATGGCTCTGTGTATGGGACGAAACGAAAAGTATTGTTCCTGTTGATCATTCTATTCTATGCTCTCTGACTACTAGGCTAACCAACAACATGCCGCTTATGCCCCACGCTTTCCCTCCATACACCTCTGCGCTCCTATGGTTCGTCATTCCCTATACTTCACCATTATACCAATGTGGGTTGCAGCCGGGAGTGCACTACTTGGCACCTGCAAACAATACAACGTTTGCTGAAGTTCACTCCACAAGATCATGTCAGAATGATAACCGAAATGTATGAATCGTGTACGTTATTTACATTAAAGGGTGAGTCAGGATTTTTGTTGTAGTGCAAACGTGCTACCATATTAAGAAGCCGCCCCTGAGCAAAAGTTTAAGGACACCAACTGAAATTTTGAAAGATTTTTATTTTAAGCACCAATAAGATTATATAGTGTTACATTATGGTGACCCATTGCTCCAAACATACATTGCAGAGTTTTAATAATCTATTGGGCCACCTTTGGTTTTCAAACACGGTTTCAAACCACCGTGAACTTCAGGTGACAAACAGGCGGGGAGGAATATCTAGGTAGCTGTTTGGCTCTCTGGTTGGGATAAAGCTGGAATCGGTACTCGTCACTAAATAAAACCTTACCCCAGCTTTCCATGCCCTAGTTCTTCTTGCCTCTGCACTAAATCTTTCGATTTCGACGCCTAATCGCGATTTGGAGAGATTTCTTTAGTGTCACGTATGAATCAAGACCTTGTCCCCGAAGTCTACGAAAACAAGCCATTGTAACACTGTTTTTCCAGTTCTCTTCTGATATTCCCTCTGAATTTTGGGAACAGAAGCTTCCGATCCCGCTTGGATATAACTGCAATAGTTCTGCCCTCGGGATGATGTAACCCTTGGCCTACAACTTCGCTCCTGGTCTGAAACGTTGCCGCTTTTCTTGCATTTGTCTACTGTTTGTGCCACATACGTTTTACCTATCCCTAATTGCGTGGGATATCTCCATATAACTTTCCACACTTATGCATACCAATTACTTTCCACTTTATATCTTCCTTTACACTTTTTCCCCATTCTTACGTAGCAATCATTTTACACGCTAGAACAAAATGAAAGCTATAATATAGCACAACTAAACGTTGTGGCAATGTAACAAGGTCATTCCAACCACACTCTGTGGTGCACTCTGCAGCACGCATGGTACACTATAAAGAGACACCGCTCTAACTTCGGTGGCTCATTCAGCACGCGATTTAATCTAAGGTCAAATAGTATTAATTGAAAACAAATAAACATTGTGTACATTCTTTATAAAGCAGAATAGGACAGCAATATTACATTACAAATGCCCTTTATAAGTGAGGGTTTCTCCTCAGAAAAGATCATTTTTGTAGCACATATGTTTATATGAGTAAATCTCCACAAAATTATAAAAAATGAGAATATTTTCAAGTGTTCTAAAAGTGAAAAAATGTCATAACTTATGATAAAATAATGACATCTACATAATTACTTTCTTTAAAATGTATCTATTATTTAGCTAATTTTTGACAAGGTATAAGACGGCTGGGTAAAATAGTTTAAGGACGGTATTAATTTTATTGAAATATGCAGGTGTCCTTAAACTTTTAGTAGGGGCTGTACACATACTGCACCGTGAGTTGTGGGTGTTGTAATATCAAATTTTTGTAAAATGAGAAGCTGCATAGTGAAACTCCTACTCGTCGCAAAAAAAGAAATAATATAAATATGAAAGGCAAGCTAATTACTCAGCCATAAGATAAAAAATACAAAGAAGAAGCCATCTCTCGGTACATTTTCTCCTGAGAGGAAGAGGTCATTATATTTCATATTTGAACTTTAGTGCACTCTTCTCTAATTCTGCAATGAACTCTGAACCGATAGCTCTGTTCAGAAACAAACAATGATTATGCTATTCATCCTAAAGAATTTATCATAAGGAAATAAAACTTTCAACAAATTTCAATTCATTTATGAAAAATATTACAGTGATGCTAACAATTTTGCAATGATCTCTTCTCTTATAATTATCATTAATCTGTCATTTTTGTCAAATTATGGCTTATAATTGCAAATTGGTTAAAATACACCAGTCATCTCGAGTGGGAAAGAAGGTAAGCAGTAATTTAAATAGAAGAAATTGGAAGGTGTGAAGTATCTGAACTAATTTAACACTACAAAGACAAGTTACGAAAAGTAAAACGTTCTAATTGTCACCGTATCATTGAAAAGTATATTAACATGACAACACTTAACAGAAGAAATAAGAGTTGTAACAGTGCAATGTATTATATTTCCAATACGAAAGTTAAAACGTTTAGTTTAAATCTAATAAAATTCCCTAAACCACTGTTTCAGTTGTATGTAGCTTTGCAGAATTTAAGTCGCAGTAAGCAATAGAAATTAACCTACAGATAGAGCCAAAAAACTACGAACCGGCTGCGCGGTGTTTTACCTATCCGCGTCCTCGGCGCTCGTTGCCGTCTGGCGCTATCATAGGAAAGCGCGGATGAACCCATACAAAATTTTTAAAACTACTTTTAAAGACTTTCCTTACCAACTCTATGAAAGGAGATGCTGAAACTTACCATCCGTTGCTCATGCATTTTTGGCACTAACTTTTTTGAGTCAATAATTGAACCCCGTGCATGCGTGAATACAATTTTGCCCCCTGTTTTTAGATAATTAACAGACAGGGAGCGTGATTTTGCCCTTTTTCAACAAAACTCTGCAACAGCTCATACGGCTAATATTTCGATGAGAACAATTGAAAGTGCGTTTGAGGACAGAATTATTGGTAGAAATTTGTGGCCCCCTCGGTCCACCGACCTAACCCCCTGCGATTTTTATCTCTGGGGTAACTTAAAACAAAGTGTACAAGACAAACCCACACATCCTGGAAGAATTAAAAGAAAATATCCGCCAGGAAATTGCCAGCATATCTCAACGTAAACTACGGCGAGTGATGGATAGTTTCCTAAATAGGTGCCAACAATGTATGGACAACGACGGTGGCCAGTTTCAATATCTCCTTTCATAAAATTGGTAGTTAAAGCCTTTGAAATCAGTTTTAAATGTTGTATGGTTTCATCCGCGCCTTTCTATGATAGCGGCAGACGACAACGAGCGCCGAGGACGCGGACAGGAAAAACACCGCGCAGCCGGTTCATAGTTTTTTAGCTCTCCCTGTATTATGTGTAGGGCCCATTCTAGAAGACATCAACACGTTAAGTATTCCCAATGTAATAATTATGTTAGAAAGAATGAGATTTGGAAGGAATCAATACAAGGATTTAATACACTTCTGTAAAATGAAACCACTAATCTTCATGCAGCTTAATTAGTGATGAATGCATTAAGGTATACTTTAACAATATTAACAAAAGGAATTACACTTGCAATACTCTTAATATACATTTTGAATTCTGACCTTCTTGCATCGTAATTGCTAATTTAATACATTTTCAAAGCATAAAAACGCGCATGAACTCGCCCTACTCAAATGTAATTTAAAACGCTCTACACATATAAAATTGAATTTAGAAATTACTTACAACCATGGTGATATAATAAAAATTAAGACAAGGCCGAACAGTATAGATGTGACCGCTTCCCAAGACGCAAGGGACGAAGAAGTCTTTCCAAGACGATGGCCAAAACCCAAGTCTTTCCCTCTTAGTGAACGCTGGCTCTCACTCGAGGCACACACGGAGCTAGATCACGTGATATGACGTTGCTATCGACGTAGCGCTACCCATCGTGGCTGAGAGCAATCTGTTGAACGCTGTGAAAATGTCCTCTAGCCGGTAACGAAGCTTGTTACGCCGGCTGCTGCATTGGGTATAGCAGGGGTCGAGAACTTCTTCTTGGTGAAACTTCAAGTTGTTCTTATATTAACTGTGAACCGTGCCTGGTGGGGGAGAGTCATCAACGGCTCAAAGTTAGTGACTGTTTGAAGTAATATCACTGGATTTAAGGTAATTGTTGAAAACGGCAAACTCTAACAAATACGCAGGGCGACATCAGGCTTTGAAACCTGTTGAACATTTCCGAAACGTTACAAAGGTTTTCACGCTCTATAACCATATAGGCAAGTAGGTCTTCAGACTAAGGAGATGATGAATACACTGAATTCTCATCCTTGTAAATAATTCTATATAAACTGCGCCCCATATACTCAAATTCTGAATAGATGTCCAACTTTTAAATTAATACTTAATATCAGCCATTTGTAAACTAATTACTTTAAGTTCTTTGACGTCGAGGTGCGAGCACAGATTGTACTTAGTACCATCAAAGTTTCTAACTCTGATAATGTTTGCATTGAAATATCAGCTGTTACTGAACCACTGTATACAAAGCAAAATTATGCAAATTTTAGGCAAAGATAGCATAAAAGCAACCTGCAGGTACTTTGCAATCAAATTAAGGGATGAGCAATCGTTGGCGGGACCGGTTTCATGACGTGCGGCCGGCGGCGAGGGTGACAGGAAGTCCGCAGTAAATATAGTAGGGTTTGTCACGTAAGCTATTTCTAACACAAACACTTGAAAATAAAAGTAAATGCATCACGTATATCAAGCAAGGAGTTATTGAAACCACCTCCCTTCGTTGTTCAAGCATTTCTTGCGTCTACTTAGGAAATTGCCCATTACACCCTGAAGTTCCCTCTGAGAAATTGTAGCAATTTCTTGTAAAATGTATTTTTCTAAGTTCATCTGAAATGCGTGGATTTGTTTTGTAAACTTTGTCTTTTAATGCCCTTGCAAAGATAAAAATCGCAGGGATTAAGTTAGGGGAACTAGGAAGCATTAAAACAGAACATTTATAAAACAAATCCACACGCTTTAAATGAACCTAAAAGTAACATTTATCAAGAAATTGCTGTCATTTTTTTTATTTTTAAATCTAAAGTGTGTGGAATTGTTTTGTAAACTTTCTCTTTTAATGCCACCCAGGGATAAAAATCGCTGGGAGTTAAATCAGGGGTACGAGTACATTTTGAATTCAGTTTTATGTTGTTTTCCGCAATTGTCACAACAGAAGAGAATTATTTATTTCCGGGCTTGCAGAGTAGGACGTCAGAATATACCGAGTTTGCTTCACGTTAAAGAACAGTACGAGGAGAGATTTAATAAGGAAGCACCAAATAACAAAACGATATTAGCTGTCGATGGCAAGTTCCACCGTACGAAATCAGTCCCATGTCAACGAAGGAGCACAATAGGTCGTCTAAGAACCGTTACCACAAACGAAATTGTCGTCCTCCGTGGTGTATTGGTTACCATGCTAGCCTCTGATTCCTGAGGTCGCGGGTTCAAACCCGGAGGAGGGCGATGGATTTTTTCGGGTGTAAAAATCCTTAACATGACTTCCTTCGGACGGGCAGTAAAGCCGGTGTTCCCGTGTCGTAGATTTACGGCGCGTAAAAGAACCTCAAGCCTGATAAAGAGGCTTTCACGCCCAATATAGAATGGGACGCCAAGGACCACAACCATTAAAGAGGTTCCATAAATAATAAAAAGCTCAAAAGCAAACGAGACTCAGGAACTACTGCAACAGTGTTGAGTCCTCAAGCTTAGTCTACGACGAACATCACTGAAGCTTGCTTTAAGCGATAGGTCTGTTCAGCGGATGTTTAAGGAACTGGATAGATTTGCATACAGGACATTCCATTTCAAATCTCCGAAACAGTGGAAAATGGACCTGGAATTTTTTAAACGAAACGAAACTTTTTATTTGGAGACAAGCCCGTTGCAATGTTTTATACAAACTCTTAAAATAATTCAGAAAATCTTATTCTTGCAATTAGGATTGTTCAAATTTATCGTATCTTCCTAAAATTCCCAACTTCAAGCTGTTATAACTCTGAAACCTTTAAATCTAATTATTTAAATCGAGCTTTATTTTCATTCCCTAATCATTAATTTCATACTGATAAGTAAACATGTTCTATTTTTAATTAAATGAAGAAATTTAGACGTTATCAAGTGAAGGTGGTTTTGGATAAAGAAAAATAATTTTATTATACATGGTAAGCTTCCGTAATTTAAGCACAATCAAACATATATTTTGCTGTAATGCTTACTGATAAGTTTTCGTCTAAAGTAATTAAAGAAGTACAATTACTTTACCCGCTAATGGTTGCTCTTGTATGTTTGTTTTGAATTGAAGGTCGAAGCTGCTGTGCAAGGTTAAACAATGAGAAAGCTTACTAAGCAGCATATGCCTATTACAGTTCTATCTTAGGACATACCTTAACTTGATAATGGCTTCTTTAGATTTTAATTTCCCTACCTTGATGAAGGACTCACAAGATCGTATCATTAACCAAAATATAATTAATAATCACCTGCGTTTAACTCACAACATTTCTATGAGACTTGCTTGCGCACGGAAAGACTGAAGCAAACTGAAATAAAGACGAAGTGCTAGCTTGTATTGTGCCAGGTTGCTGAATCACGTGAATTTCTTGCATCAAATGTGTTGTCCTGCCGCAGAGCACTTGATGATCATTATGCAACAACCATGTAAATCGCTGCGTTTATTCATTTTTTGTGCTATAACTACGAACACCCTAACAACTCTTAATGACACTATAGATTATTCTCAAACTAATATTTTAGTTTTATAAAAATCGGAGATGCTTAAAATAAGTAAAAACTGTTTATAGATTTTGTGAATATTATAAAAATAATTAGTATATCATTTAATGAAATGCGGACTTTTATCTACAAAATGATATTTGGTACAATATTCTTAAATAAAGGTTCCGGAGCTATGCGCAGTTAAAATGCGACGAAGTTAATTAATACGATACATTTATCGTTCAATAACGTGACAACTGTTGGATTTTAGATGCTAATATTTGATAATATGCTTTCCTTAGCACCGCTTATTAATAGGAAAAATTACAACGAAAACAAAAAATGCAAGGTCTCTTTTTTTCCCTGTTCGATTTCACATGGTATGTCCCATACCAGATTCAAGGTACTCAGCGTCTAACGGAAGGAATGAGTGAGCACGATTTAAGTGCTGTAGGCGGGATGTTTACCACGTATGAGGATCCAGATTTCTTCTGCAACATATGGGTTTCAGATGACAGCCGTAATCACCTAATGGCAACATAGACAAGCAACTCGTTGTTTACGGTTTCAACGGCCTGATGTTATACAAAAACCTCTACAAGTGAGCGGGTTACGCCGCTTTTTGTTTCCTTACAACAAAAACGTTTGTTTATCAGCAAGTTCGGTAATCTTCAAAAACTTACAAAGTATGTGTGGCACGTGATAGTACACATTCTGTAGCAATATATTATAGTATATTATTATGCAACGAGAATATAATGGTAGCAATTAAGAAGCAAGTATGTTTATGAAACGAGTGGAGGAAGTATCATAATTTTATACCAGCATCTTAATTTCCATTATACTTAAGTTTGATGCGGCGGTTTATGCTCGACCAGGTGTCCAAGTTTAAAATATGTATAAATTGTTTTTAATATTCTACGTTTACCTGATTCAATAAGTGCATTGACCTTACCGTACGCAGTGAAACAGCTGGCAGGGTTGCTGTTTTTAGCGCAGACCGAAAGTATTGATTCTTACGTGCCGAACTTCTGATTGCTGGAAACCTGCACTTTAATGAAGAGGTGCATTTAATGAGGTCCATTAAAGTGCAGCTACGGGAGTAATCACTACATTTTGGCATGGTCGAGCATAATAGTTATCTATGCAAGGATCCTATAATGAAAGTTATTCAGACGTGAGTAACGAGTAATTTTCGACTCGAGCGAGTGAGTGAGTCAATTCTTAATAACCATTATATGAGAGTTGCTTACAATAGTTTTTCTAAGACATTTAGGTGTACAATAAATAATTAATATTTAAATGTATAAGAAAGAAAATAAAAATGTGATAAATTAATTTCTAGATACTTATTTTAGATGCGCATCAATAACAAGTGAATATTGATTCAAGTCGTAGGTATTGATTTTACAAGATGGAGACAGAAATATAAATTCGCCATCTACTTCAACTAAACTTCATAAGGGATCATTACCATAAATTATCTTTGCAAATTGCATCATACAAAATGTGCATATTAACAAGGTAGATAACAGTTAGATTTTATATTTTTAAAGTCTTTGTTACTAAACGTTTGTAAATGTGAACAGAGAATTTTTAGAATTTTATTGTAGAGAATGAAAATAGTGAAATAAAGTTACTATAAACTCATATTACTGAATAAACTGTTTTTAGTACCTCTGAGTAGGACAGCGCGCAAGCGCGGAAATCTGTATCGAAATGGAATTCAATTCGGTGCAAATTTCTAACAGCAATTGAACACATTTAAGTATAGGAGTCCAAAAACTAATCTTTCAGTGTCGTTTGTTTTGCTGCATACTATAGTTACTTTTTATCAAGTGATCGTCACCAAAGCTCGAACATTCAAACTTGATTCATGAGCTGTGAATAAAACCTTATTCATGGATATGTTTAACAAAGCTTATTCCTAAGGCAGTAGCTGCTTGAGAGTCAACCCGTTTAGAAGGATCCAAAAGAATACAGTGAAACACGTACAGAATCATAATGCCATGTTTCGCACAGTTTATGACACATCTGACTACCCAAGCACTGATGTAGGAGATGATTTCTGCACGCACGGTAGAGTACGTACACTACGTGTTCAAAAGTATCCGGACACCTGGAAAATGACGTACAATTTCGTAGCGCCCTCTATCGGTAATGCTGGAAGTCAATAAGGTGTTCGCCCACCCTTAGCCTTGATGATAGCGTTCACTCTCTCAGACATACTTTCAATCAGGTGCTGGAAGGTTTCTTGGGGAATGGCAGCCCATTCTTCACGGAGTGCGGAACTGAGGAGAGGTATCGATGTAGGTCGGTGAGGCCTGGCACGAAGTCGGCGTTCCAAAACAGCCCAAAGGTGTTCGTCAGGACTCTGTGTAGGCCAGTCCATTACAGGGATGTTATTGTCGTGTAACCACTCCGTCACAGCCCGTGCAGTATGAACAGGTGTTCGATCGTGTTGAAAGATGCAATCGCCATACTCGAATTGCTCTTCAACAGTGGGAGGCAAGAAGGTGCTTAAAATATCAATTTAGGTCTGCACTGTGATCGTGCCACGCAAAACAACAAGGGGTGCAAGCCCTCTCCAGGAAAAACACGACCACATCATAACACCGTCACCACCGCCGAATTTCACTGTTGGCACTACACACGCTGTCAGATGACGTTCACCAGGCATTCGCCATACCCACACCCTGCCATCGGATCGCCACATTGTGTACCGTGATTCGTCACTCCACACAACGTTTTGCCACTGTTCAATCGTGTAATTTTGACGCTCCTTACACCAAGCGAGGCGTCATTTGGCGTTTTCCTGGTGATATGTGGCTTATGAGCAGCCGCTCGACCATGGATTCCAAGGTTTCTCATCTCACGCCTAACTGTCATAGTACTTGGAGTGGATCCTGATGCAGTTTGGAATTCCTGTGTGATGGTCTGGATAGATGTCTGCCTATTACTCTTTACCACCCTCTTCAAATGTCGGCGGTCTCTTTCAGTCAACGACGAGGTCGACCTGTACGCTTTTGTGCTGTACATGACCCTTGACGTTTCCACTTCACTATCACATCAGAAACAGTGGACCTATAGATGTTTAGGAGTGTGAAAATCTCGCGTACAGACTTCTGACACAAGTGACACCCAATCACCTGATCACGTTCAAGTTCCACGGAGCGTCCCATTCTGCTGTTTCACGATGTCTAATGACTACTGAGGTTGCGGATAATGAGTACCAGGCAGTAGGTGGCAGCACAATGCTCCTAAGGTGAAAAACGTATGTTTGTGAGAGTGTCCAGATACTTTTGATCACTTAGTATATTCACTGTTTCATTAGAGGAAGTGTTTCAAGTAATACGAATTTAATTAAAACATCGAGTGAGAGTATATTTCAATTAAAACCTTAACCTAGTGATACATCCACATTATTGATCCTTTTACATGCCGGATCAAATGAAATATACAAACCTTTGAAGAAATTCTATATTGTTTTACATACATTAGTTTTTATGCTTCATGGACAACGGATGATTATGTGCATTTTATTGTAATATACTATTTTGATAATACTGTATGTCGTGTCTAGTCATGCAAAATGATGCACCCTGACGTTTTGTTGCGCTCTTTTTACCAAATGCAGAACAAATTGTTTATCTAGTTGATACTCTTTCTCTGTTTTTCTATAAGGTTCAACCAGATACACAATGAAAATAGACGAATGGAGCTTAATATATATTCAACCAACAATAAAATGGAAAAAACATCAGAATGAATGGATGCAATATGTTCAAGAATTTGATGATAAAAGGAAGCAATATCCACAGTGACGCTGACTGCATGCTATAATTAAAACTTTGCTATGTCAACATTTCTCAATGTCGACATTTTCAGTTTGAACACAGAAAATGATTATATGCCACCACTTTTTGGATTTAAAAATAAGAAGAACAATAGTTCAACATTTGGAATTTACAGAAAATCTACTTATGTGGATAGTTAAAAAACAATAATTGCATCCAGTATCCCATCAACAAGTAGTTTTTCATAGTTCTATTCAAGATGGTTGAATGTACTTCTCACTAGACGGTGAAGAATTTAAAAAGAATTACGGTATATAATCAACATAGCTATTGAAAATGGATTTGATGAACAACTTATCAAACGTTTACTCAAGAAATGTGAAAATCAAAACAAAATACAAATACTACTTTACAAATTCAAAGACAACAAGTCATATGCTGTATAAAAATTTTCTTATTATACAGCGATGTTTGAAAAGATTTTCAGAAATTTGGAACATTCAAATTTCTCCTCAAAGCATTTTATTTAAGAAAATTACTGAATAAACCTTAAATAAAACTCTAGATAATTAAAATAAATCAAGAACGTACAAGATGTATTGCACAAATCTTGATGGTATGTACATTGATAAAACAAAGAGAAACTTGAAACCTCGGAGCATTAAATTAAAACAAATTGTTAGATCTGCTGTTGCTAATCATTTCTGGGCTTCAAACTATGAGATAGGTCAAGAAATAAAATTACTGAAGTCAATTTTATCTCCGTCACAACTTGGCATTTGAGAAAAAATATTTATTTACAGTTAAATCAAGTTGGAAAGAGGAGGGCTTCTCCATTAACACTTCAGAGGGCATGTGCATCACCTCATAAAAAAACAGAAGAAGCTTATTTAAGTAATAACGGTCACATCAGATGGCAGCAGAAACACTTCCCACTTCTTATACAAGAGACGTAAGGGACGAACCCAGCAGTCGGTCTTCAACTGAAGAGGTGAATCCACGCACCGAAAACGTTTCAACTACACCACCTTCAAGACCAAGTGACACAGAAATAGCAAAGTTTTAATTACAGCACGTTCAAACAATGTCATAATTAATCATGCCAAAGGCGTCATTTCAATATCAATCAAAAACAGTGGTGACTGAAGCATGAATCCAGTGGTAATGCCAGGAATATCTTCCCCAAATTGTTAATATGGTGCAGAAAGTATACTACCAACACTATTACTAACCCTATTGCTAACACTACTACTAACATTACTACTAACACTACTATTAACACTACTACTAACACTACTACTATTAACACTACTAATATTAACTCTACTACTATTATCACTACTACTAACACTACTGCTAACATTCTACTATTACTAACACTACTGCTAACATTCTACTACTACTACTACTAACACTACTACTATTATCACTACTACTACTAACACCACTACTATTAACACTCTACTATTAACACTACTATTATAATACTACTATTATTAATACAACTAACACTACTACTACTACTAACACTACTACTATTAACACTACTACTAACACTACTGCTAACATTCTACTACTACTACTACTAACACTACTACTATTATCACTACTACTACTAACACTACTACTATTAACACTCTACTATTAACACTACTACTATAATACTACTATTATTAATACTACTAACACTACTACTACTAACACTACTACTAACACTACTGCTAACATTCTACTACTACTAACACTACTACTATCACTACTACTACTAACACTACTACTATTAACACTCTACTATTTTTTTTATAAAAAGGGGGAAAAACCCTCATGGGCATCAGGGGAGATTGCCCTGATGTGCCGGACTCATACCGACTAAAAAAACCCCTCTTTTTTCACTTGCTCACATTGCGGAAACTGCCTCTCAGCATTACTTCACAATGAAGCAATCATGTTTATCTCTCGTTTTCATCCATTTCTTCAGCCTTTATAATTTTGATTATCATGTCTTGAATAGTTTTCCATTTATTCTCAGTTTCCAGCATTAATGTTATAATATTTTCAACAGTTATTTCTTCTCCAATTTGTTTTATACCTGCTTGTCTTATTGTATTCCAATTTTTTACATTTTAGTACAGTATGTTCAGGTGTATCCTTTTCCTGACAATACAGACAGTTTTCACTATTAGTAATAGCCATTTTAAACAAATAGGTTCTAAAGCGTCCGTGCCCTGATAAAAATTGGGTAAAATAGTACTCAACTTGTCCATGTTTCCGGTTTATCCAGGGTTCTATATCCGGTATCAATTTCTTGGTCCATTGAGCCGTCTTGGTTTCCTGTGTCCATTCTTCTTGCCATGACTGTATCATTTTTTCTCTTATCTTATCCTTTTGTGCGTTTCCATGTTTTTCATGTTTTTCTACTATTAACACTACTACTATAATACTACTATTATTAATACTACTATCACTACTACTAACACTACTACTATTAATAATACTACTAACACCACTATTAATAAAACTACTACTAGCACTATTACTACTTCTAATATACTATTAATAACACTACTACTGACACTATTACTACTACTAACACTAATACTACTAACACTACTACTATTAGCCCCATTACTAGCACTTTCACTACTATTAACACTACTACTAACACTACTACCAGCACTACTATTAACACTACTACAAACACTGCTGTTAACACTACTACTATTAATACTACTATAACACTGCTAATAACACTACTATTAAATTACTACTATTAACACTACAACTAACACTATTACTACTACTAGCATACTACTACTACTAGCACTATTACTGCTGCTACTACTACTAATACACTACTAACACTACTGCTACTACCACCTTAACACAATTACTACTACTAACACTACTACTACTACTACTACTACTACCACTGGCCTGCCTCGTAATTAACAGCTTAAGAAGATTTACTGTTTGTTGGAAAGTATCACCTAAACATTAAGTCTGTATGTACAAGAGTAACGGTACAGCTCCAGTGACAGCTCTGGTCTTGAAAAACAAACGTGCAGTTCACTTGTTCATCTGTTTTCCTCAAAGAACGGATATACTTCCAGTAGTTCCTTGAGATACATTTCAAGGAAAGTTCTTTGATACAGATAATTCAGATTTTATTGACTTATGTTTTCTGAATTTCCTCAAACACAAGTCCCTTGTAGAACATAGAGAAGTGCCGTTTCAAGGTGAAACGCCTTCTAAAGGATAGATTAAAGAGTTGTGATTTAATGGTAGAGGCACAATTGTAGAGCATCAGTACACGCACTAATGCAACTAAACCAAACACCACGGTTACTTTCAAATCACGTTCGCAAACTCACAGCTAGCCGGGTGCAGGTGCTGCCTGTAGAGTCTTTATTTCTCTTTCAATCTGCTGGACTGTTGCTGCCAATGCAGGCAGCACTATAAAAAATATAATGTGTGGCACCCACACGACTTTCTCTACTCTTGTACAAACTATTTTTACAAACGCTTATTCTCCATCTACTTCATGTTAATCGAGATAAACATTTGCAGACTCTATCTTATTGCTAATTTTCTTGTAGATGCAAGGGGGAATATGGTAGGCTTTAAACGATAGTCAAATGTTTTAAGAGCTGGTTGCTATGTGGAGCATTCCATTCTCTTTGTATGTTCAGGATATAAAAAAAACGAATAACAAACTGCCATTTGAGAAAAAGTATAACTTTTGAAAAATTCAAACAAATCACAAGGAATATCTCGGAAATAGTCCACTGAGGCAGTATTTTTAAAAGGTAAATGATTTTAGTCAAATTATATAATATAAAATTCAATAACAGCCAGTCTTAAAGCAATATGTGTATGTAACAATACATAAAAAGTGTATATTACAGTCTTGTATATGTTTATATTATTGTATACATGTGTAATAATGCTATGTGAATGTATTACGTAATTTAATAATGTAGGAGCTGTGAGAATAATAGGTTAAAAGTTGCTAATAATGAGGTAACAATGAGGTAACCTTGAGGCAGTAATGAATTAGAAAGTTTAATAATACTACTAGTAATTCTTGTAGCAACAATAATGTAATTTCTTAGATAATTTATAAATAGCCAATCAACAACCAGAAAATATCTTAAGTTAAATAAAAGTATACTATTGGAGTAGGAATAGCCAATCAGAGACTTGAAATACAGAAATTTACAAATTCAGGCGGTATAAACCAGTTCAGTTGCTAGTAGACAGCGTTCCTAACCGGACGCGAGACGAGTCCTCGAGAAGTTTAATACGTATTCAGTGTGGGACGAAAATAGTTTACGTGTTTAAAAAGTGCAAGTAATTAATAAATAATCCCACAACTCTCTATATCAGTGAAGTGCTATGTAATAGTGCGAAGGATTAATAAAAGGAGTGAAGTAAAAATATTATAATCTGTGTAAGCCTACATTCTTTAACCGCACCACTCCCTGCAAAGAGAAACATGTCTCTACAAATTAATATTGACACAGCCGAGGCAAACCTAAATATATAATATTTAAAGAAACATTCAAAATACAAAGCTTCATTCTTAAACTTGGGGCAAAGGCCACCGGAAAGTAAATTTGGGGTGAAGGCTACCGGAAACTTTTTACCATAAGTGCGGTTGCAACTACTTCATCAAATTCGGCTCCACAACAGTCGAAATACAATACAACTCCTCCCTAAAACAACCTTACTTCACCACTCGACAAAAAGTATGACATAAATTGTGTGTTTTAACGAGATCTACATTTTTTTGTGTAGTAAAATTTTGTCTACCTCTTACGGTTTATCAGTTATACAAAAGTCATTCAGAATGAGAGGACTTTTGGGGACATTCCCAGAAAATTCAATATATACATTTCATTTGCCACGAAAATCTCATAAACATATGATGTGTTAATCAAAATCTTTAGAGCCATTTTTGAGAGAATCAAAATTTGGTCTGATTAAGGTTTTGCGTGGTTTCCCTCAGTCATCAAGGTAAATACCGGATTGGATATTTAATATCGAAGTTCCTCCTTAAATCTAAAACAATACTAAAACATGAAAGAGGTGGTAAAACGAATGATCTGCCATCTATCCACATATAATGAAAGCAGGTAAACTGGCCTGCACCCTAATGGCATCGGTCCGGCACGTGTAGAAGCAGAGGTACAGTTGCTGTACACCTGCCTCTATGGACGTGTATCGGGGCTGCCATCTGCCCATCACAACGGAGAGGTACAGTTTCTGTACACATGCCTCTGTGGACACGTGACGAAGTAAGATAGTATGGTACAAGGATGAGACCTAGAAGGCTTAACTGTACGCCACACACCAATCTACAAGGTATCTCCTAACAGATCTGTCGTCATATAACCATGTAATTAAAGCGACATGAAATAATAAATAGATAAACAAGTGGGTATTTTTTCTCGTTTACTTTTTCAAGTTCTGGTGCCTAAAATGTAGTTGCTGTGAGCCTTAATATCCGATTCTTAGTAGTCCGTATACAGAAAGTTTGAAGTCCATAATACGAGTTTAAAGGTTGCTATATATATATTTGAGCTTTGATGATCTTTGATGAGCTTTGTATTAGATCTACTGGTTATAATCATTCACAAAGTGGTTATCATCAAAGCTCAAATATATATATATATGTAATACAAAACTTTGCTGCAAAGCAATAATTTGCTTTTCGCATTTTCTTTGCTTAACATTTCCATTCACATATTTTGCATTAGGTGATCCATTAGCAGCCAAAATTTTTCTGTAAATATTCTTATTCGGAGCTCCTGTTGCTACCAAATATGCTACAAATGCATTACCTCGGTAATTGGCAGGTTCCCCGTGAGTGATTACTCCATATTTCCCCCTTTGTTTTCCCTCCTTGGTTAATGGTGGTTGAAAGCATCAAACAGAGTATAGTCGATAACATACGTATCAGATAAGTTCCGGAATTGCATAGAAGAAAAATGACTCTGAAATCAGTTTTATAATCATGTGATTGGTCGATTTTGAAATGGAAACCAATTTCCAAGCAGTTCCGTAAGGATCCATTCTTACACCTTAGTTATTTACTATACATGTAAATAGCATTCCTGGGGTACAAACTGACTGCACAGCAAATTATACTTTCAGTTCCATCCATAATGCGACTTGAACGAAATAATCAGTCTTCATTACAAAGTTTTACCTCCATTTCACGAAATGTTTACAACGTGGTGAACTTTACTCAAGGCTAAAATATTCCTAACCTGTCCTTTTCATAATAATCACCATTATATCTCATGACAGAACTGTTAAAGTGCCTATTCTCGTAAACGCTGATGAAATATCTCGATGTATGGTATTTGACAACAAAACTGCTTCAAATGCCAATATAGAGCATATGTTTTAGGTTTTCAGTTTCAAAATGATATGGCTAACAAATAAAAGTTGTATACTTGGTTGGAATAGCCCTTTATCGTTTATTACTGCTTTTATGTATATAAATATATGTCTATAGATTTCTCAGAATGCTAACAAATGCCCTATGGTCCATGAGGAGTGGTCAACAACTCCAGAAGTTCTGTCAATTAAAATCCATATAGACATTACTCTATTTCAAATTAGTTAACGTCTACTAAACTTTGGTATACCTACATACTAGGAACAAAGCTCATCGCATAACAGTATGAAAATTAAATTACCTACTATCACTTGCTTATACAGAAGATATATTCATATAATTCGCCCTTGAACACCTTTAGTACTACCTACAACTCATCAAATCTGGTCGTTGTGCAATCCAATTGTTTTATAATGTAATTTCATATTAATGGAGTCAATCACGTCAACGACATATATAATTTCAAAGCTATGTTGTTTAGCATACCTGATAATCGGTTTAAATATAATCATTAGAGTAATGAAAGTAAGAAAAAACGAAAGAAAGAAGAATCCGCCGACATATCTTCAGAATATATATCTGGCACTTCCTTGTACTTTGATTATGTAGCAACAGAAACATTATAGGCTCACAATGGTACATTTATGAACTCAATATCAGTATATTAGCTTTTTTTAATGAACGCAATTGCCACAAAAATGCATAGTGATCAACTTTCGACAATCCCAAAGGAGCAGTGCTTTCATTATAAGAAGAATATACACTCCTTTTTACACAGTTATGCTTACTGTATTAACCAACAAATATGAGACCCAATAAAAATAAATAAAACACCATAAAGCAGCACAACATCTCATAGAAAGTTTCTGGCACCCATAAAATCAGTAGTCGCCAAATTGTAAGCGATTGTAAGGTAAGCCTTTCAACTGTTTTGAGAGCAGCAATTGCATCCGTATCGTCCACTAGCGAATCTTCCACGTCTTGCAGACAACTATCGCTTTCCTGTATCGGTACTATACACAAACGAGGCAGCGTTTACGAGAGAGTGCATGTTCAACAGCCGGAATAGGCATATCCGGGATGATGTAAACCTACATGCACTGGTGGCTATGAATGTATGCGCTAGTATGGTAGATGATTTTGTGGTTGGACCTTATATACTTGCCAACGCACTGGACGGCATTGTGTGCAAAGCGTTTCTACAACATTTCTATATTCCTGAAACGTGTGCCGCCGATAATTCGCAGGCATATGTGGTTTCAATATGATAGAGTGCCGGCATACTTTACAGACAGCATTAAACAGTACCTTGATACAGAGTTTGATCAAAGATGGATTGGTTGTGGTGGTCCTGTTCCATGATCAGCTCCATCCCTAGATATGACCTGAGATGCTATGGTAATTTTTTCCTTGGCTGTACTTTCACGTTCCTAATTTAAAAAAAAAACTCTGGTTCTCAAAGATGTCTTCAAAATAAAAAAAAATGTTACACATTTAAACTTCAGCAAAACATCATTATAAGTTTATGTTATATGACTTTAAGTTTATTCCGAGTAATTTAATTACCTTATAATATATGTATAGCTGTGATTCAATCTCATAAAGCAACCTTTTTAGCTTACAATATTGTTTGTGCTAAGATTTATATTAATGAATATAACATGATAATGTGCTAGCCCTCCATTTATTTAAAAGAAGATCATTAAAGAATGTCCCAAATGGACCTTTCATGCATAGGTGAACTTTTGTTCTGATGAACCCTGGAGCACCGTGGCACTTCGATGTCTTTTCAGCAATTCTTTAATATATGGCTCGGGCTTTCAGCGCTGTAGGCGTACGACATTAGTTATGATATATAGTAAACACACTTTCAGTTTTAACCAAACATTTCACACGACGAAAGGAACACCAAACAAGGACACGCTATTACGCTTTGGCGGTGAAGTTGCGAAGTTAGTCATGGAGTGTTCAAAAACAAAGGAAAACATCTGATTTGTTACATTCGCATGACGTTCTCTACCATCTATCCCTTATTGGTGGATATACAAATTATTCTTTCGAAAGTTTATTTTCCTATCTACTTAATTTTAATCGAGACAAGCCTTTACAGAAGTAGCTACATTACGTATTTCGTTATTAATGCAAGGATAATGGCTATAGTCAAGCATTTAAGAACTGGACGCTATATACTGACCTTAAAATGCTATACTCCTCTCATGCAACCGGAAAAAAATTGAATGTCGACAGAACTTTAAAAGAAATACAGAGAATTGAACAAACCATTAATAACCAATATCTCGGAAATAGTTGATACCAAAACAAAAAAAAACATATTTGAAATGAATTGTATGTTGTAAACAGATCTACATGTTTTGTGTATTGCGTTTTCGTCTAACGCTTAACGTTTACCATTTATGCAAGATTACACAAAATGTTTTACAATGAAGAGGACTTCACAGGATATTCCCAGAAAATTCAAGAATACATTTTATTTGTCATGTAAATATCTGTAATAAATATGGTATCAAAAACGTTACAGAAATTTTCAAGAAAGTAAAAAAATTCACAAAATATTCCATGTAAAGGGCAGTAGGGTGAGGCGGGGCTTTTTTAAAGTCTTCCTGTCGCATCTTTGGAAGCTGCTGAACTTAAATACCAGGTTTGGTATTTATCCGACCTTTCGTTTTTTAGTTATGTTGTTTACAGGTACACAGACACATTTTTCCAAAAATGCTCGTTTTTTTGGATCCAGGGAGTCTCAAAATATAAGCCATTGTGCAGAGAGATAGAGATAGTACACTGTTTCTTTCTTTTGTCCTCGCTAGCTATGCGCTGGCAGGTCACATTTCTTAGGGCTATGCTATTACGCAACCTTCAGTTACCTCCTTCAGGTGTGTATTTCCAGTGACATCTCGGTATCGAATTTTTGGGTGGAATACAATACCTTCTCTAGCTACCATGCACATGGTAGAGAAAGTAAAAATTCCCATTTGTATAGGTAAGTATTTGAAAATTCAAACTAATAACAAATAATATTTCGGAATGGGATAACTCCACAAAAAAAATATTTGACATAAATTGTGTGCTTTAATGAGCTCTACATTTTGTGTACCTATTAACAGTATATCTATCTCTTGCGGTTTAAAGGGTAATTTGGGGTGGAGGGATTTTCGCATCCTTGGAAGAAGCTGAACTTAAATACCAAGTTTGGTTTTTAACCAACTGTTCGTTTTACAGTTATGTTGTTCGCTGACACGCGTGCGAGGGAGCGCGCAGAATGTTTAATAAAATGTTTTTCTTTTTGGATTCAGGGGTCTTTAAAACATGTATTTTCGTGGAATCTCGATATCAAATATTTTGGTAGAATACAATAATTCCTCTACTTACTGTAATTACATAGTAGGGAAAGTAAAAATGTGTCTCAAAATTTCTAAGAAAACACTATTTTAAGAGTGTAATGCATCACATACTCTATTAATACCTATATTGACTGTCTAGTGAGACAATGAAAACAAGCTGTGAATCCTGATTTTAAAATATTAGATGGATTTTCAAATATACTTTGATTTGTTGACGATTGTATTATTATTCCAAACAAAAATATTTCCTATAAAAATTGGTCTAATCAGATCTGTGAACTTACAACATGAAAATATTCACTGAAAAGACAAATTTAATGAAATTTCTACGAAAAGCACCTTTAAGAGAAAATAATAATTAAATAGAGAAATCCATCATTTCAGCTATTTGGAAAATTATTTTATTTAAGACATGTATGTAGCAAATAAACTACGCAAGTTTCAGAAGCTCTGTGGAACTACAACCTTCAGAAGTACGCAGGGAGACAAAACTAATATATTGCAAAGTTAATCTGCACCTATACTGTTCTATAAAAGCGATCTCTTGCCATTAATAAGAAATACAGGAATAAATATCTGCACTATAGCCAGAGATCTCTATATTTTGTTTATTCCAGCAAAGAAAAAACTATCTAAGTCTTCTTCAAGATAATACTACAGTGTGTCCATAAAAATACTGAAGCTGCCTTGAGGACGGGCCTGCCCTTGTTAGGGCGGTGCTTACGAATCGAGGTTAGCAGATTAGAACGCCAGGCACCCTGCAGGCGCTGCTGTGCCTACGGGCACGAGGAGTCGACCCGCTCTGCACAACCTAGGTGTCACTATTGTGGTTCCTCCTGCACCACATCTTCGTGCACCCAGCACGACCTTCGCCGCTGGGGCCGCTACTGTGCGACCTGTGGAGGGTCAACTCACTTCACCGGCCAAGCGCTTTGCCCCCTGCATCCTAGCAGGAAGACACCGCTGAAGCCACCAGCACCCACGCCGCAGTCAGTGTCCGCTCCACAGCCGCCGACACCAGCGCAGACACCAGCACCATCACCAGCGCCGACACCAGCACCATCACTCACGCCGATCATCGAGGAAGTCCAGGGCCTACGTGACGCCGTTCAGGATCTCCACGCGGAGTGGAGGAACTCATCATGGACCTTCAAACTTCATCAGCTGCTCAACAGGTTTTCCTGGCTGGGCAGTTCGACAGCACTTCATCCAGACTTACAGCCATCACAGAAGCCATCCGGGTCTCATCTCTTGGTCACCGGCCAAAGACGGACCCGGCGAGAGTCGCGAACTTCTTACAGCAATGTAAGGAGTTCAACCAGCAGCAACAGCAGCATCGTCAGTACCATCCTAATTCCTAAACATCCATTCACTTCCAAACCCTAGCCATTCCCACTAGTGTTGCAGTCAGGTTTCATGGCTGCAACCTAGTAATTACCTTTACCCACTCCCGCCCATAGGGCGGCAGCTTCCATCTCTCACATACTAACGCGGGTGCTATGCGGGACCGCAAAAAGCCACGACATTCCGCTTTTCCTTCTTCCTTTTTCCATCGGGTGGAGGAGTTTTTAGTGGGTATGCCGACTATTGGTGAATCCCACACTCTCAGTCCCGACTCCCATCGGGGCTGGGGTCAGTGATTAAATCATTTTCTCCTCCACTCGAAAAAAACAATACTGTCATGCTTTGAACTGGCATTGCGTTGCTTTAGATAGTTGTATTTGGGTGAAGTTGGTGACATTCGAAAGAAAAACTCAAATATTTTTGTACATGTCAACAATGGACGGGATCGCGGGAATCAAAAGCATAAACTAAATTCACTCACGTTTGTGATTAGTTGATATGGGCTCATTGTTGGATATTTAGCAGGCAGGTTACATGTGAATGTTTGCTTTTAAAATTGTGTTGTTATTACAGAAGTTTAAGGAGTTATGGCGAACCCACAAGAACGTAGTTGGTGTGTTTTGGAATATCATAGCACGCTGCGTGCTTTTAGGCGAAGACTGCGCAAATTGAAACCTGATGACCGTGCAAAGCGATTAGATTTCTCTGAACATATTTTATTTGTACTAATGGAGGATAATGAAAATCTGCCAGAAAAAATAATTTTCGGTGATGAGGCAACATTCCACACTAGTGGAAAAGTGAACAGGCATAATTTTAGGATTTGGGGAGCCAGAATCCACATGCCATTTTGGAAGTTAAAAGATACTCCCCAAAAGTGAACGTCTTTCGTGCCATATCAAAACGTCAAGTCTATGGCCCACTTTCCTTTGAGAGTGCCAACTTATCTTCACATGCTCACTAAATGGTTATTTCCACAATTGAAAGAAGGTAGGAATTTATTTTCCAACAAGATGGAGCACCTCCTCACTGGCATTTACATGTTCGGAAACACCTGAGTGAGGGACTTCCAGGAAGATGGATTGGACGTGCCGGAAATGATGATAATATCTTCTACAAGTGGCCGCCTAGGTCGCCTGACTTGACGGTCTGTGACTTCTTTTTATGGTTTTATGGGATTGTGTCTATGTAGCCCCCATTGCCCCAAAATCTGCAAGAAGTGCAACTTCGTATCACTGCTGCTATCCAGTCTCTTTCATCAGATATATTGGAGCGCGTGCGGCGTGAATGAGGACATCCCTTGAGCCTGCAGCGTCACTCGTGGCGGCTACATTCAATGTCTACGAGGTATAGTAAAAAGCATTTGAGTTTTTGTTTCGAATGTCACCAACTTCACACAATACGACTATTCAAAACGATGCAATGCCAGTTCAAAGTAGGACAGTATTTTTATGGACACACTGTACTTCTCCATAACCTTTCACTATTAAATCTTCTATATAAATTAAGAAACAGAAGTTACTGGAAAGGAAGAATCAGCTAAAAAAATCCAATCCCATAGTGGAATTTGAACCACCAATTGTTTGCTTGCCATGCCAAATTTCTAACCAACAGTTACCATGAAAACATGCCTGTACGACATTAAATTCCGCAACTGATTCATATTTTGTTCTCGCTAAACCCCAAGGAATTACAAAATTAATTTTGAGATAATATACTTTTCTGTATACATACTGTATTTTTTAATCTGATTCTACTTTTCCAACTTAGCCTACATACAGCAAGTATGAAAGAACAGTCAACAAAAATATGTTGTAAATAAATGGCTATTTTATTGTAAATTTGTGTATATCTTCCAACTGAAAAACTAAAAATATTAAGGTTCATTGTGTGTTTAAAGAAATGGTAACATATCCATCTCATTTTTGCACATCAAGTATCACTCTTGAAGGAAGATTACCCAGCGGAGGGCAATGAGGGTTTTTTTGGGAGTAAAAATCCTTAACGTGGCTTCCTTCGAAATATAAGTAAAGCCGCTGGTCCCATGTCGTAGATTTACGGCACGTAAAAGAGGGTCAAGCCTGATGAGAAGGCCTCTGAGCAAAATTTCCGGTGTAGAATGGGATTCCAAGGACCATAATATTTAAGAGGGTCCATAAATAAAACTCAGTTTCATTTTAACATATCCATCTCAATTTTTCCCCTTCCCCACTTGCACATCAATAATCACTCATGAAGGAAGATTAAAATTTAAACCACCTTCACCTACAGTGCGTTCGTTATATTGCCGGACCGTGGATCACAAGTATGCGTGCTCCGACGCTGTATATTACACTGTGCGGTTTTCTGTTCTAAAACCCCGCTCTACTTACTCATGTGTGATAGTAACTACACTATAATGACTACTAACTTTATAAAATGTTGTTGAAAGTGGTGTTCAACTGCATTGAGACATTCTTGCTATTCCTCGTCGTGACGAGATTGTAATTCGCGAACATAGTCACTCTGTAGGGTTTCAATTTTAATATTTTAGCCGCTCTGTAAACAGAGCTTATTTAAACACCTACTTGCTATGCAACACGTCTGTGACAGTTCTTTAAAGAGCGTTCGAATGATGCATCAATTTCGTCAATTTTTTCCTCTATTAGAACATACTTTCTTTTTCGCTTCTTGGTTTAGCGTTTAGCGATCCATTTGACTTATTAACGATACATCTAATAGGTTCTCTACTGGCAATTGCAATACCAGGAAATTTCTCCTGAAAATGTCTACTCACCTGTCCACATGATTCGGTTTTTACTATGTATCGTGCATAGAAATTCTTGATTCAAGTGTGAAATTTTCGGTAGGTATTTCAGTGAAATAATAAGAATAATCTAATCTAATTCACACACAACACAGATATCTTGAATAAACTTTTACTTTCGAGATGCGCAACGCACAAACAGTCTTTACAGCTCGAACAGAAGGCAGAAACCGAAACAGTATAACACAGCTGATAAACGTAACCTTGAAAAGGTCATTCACCGCTAGTGCGGTAATGGAACATACCGAGATCATTGCAGTGCTAGCGAGCTACGCATAAACGCGACCTATGGCCCTGCTTTAAATTGAACGCATTGCACATTATTACTTCTCTGTAGCGAGACAGAAAACTGCGAAATAATTTGTTTAAATAAGTTAAATTTCAGTTAAATTAAGCCACAGCACATCAACAGTTTGAAAGCTCGACACTTATATTAATCAGTACATGGCATTAAAGACCTGTGTCCAGTGTTGTCCAAATATTACAAAATTCGAAAGCAAAAATCAATCAAACAGTGAAAAATGAATCATAGAATACACGCTCACGTAGCCCGAACAGCGAAATGGAATACTTGCTCGGAGAAGCGACCCGCAGCATTGTAGTCAACAAAGAGTGGGGGTTGGACATGGATGTGAAGACATCGTGTGAACATGACGTAGACAAGCAGCTGTGATATTAGTATTCTTCCTTGGTTGCCAGCCCTTTTGGTCATTTGTTTGCTGATCCTTTTATCTCCTCTCATTTATTTCTTTGCTTTACAAAATTTCCAACTGGAGTGGCAGGGTGCTTTAATGTGTGGGTAATACATCTCGTTTATCACATGGCAGAAAGCGTGAACGATTTAATGGTTATAAATTCCTTTAGCAGTTTATCAGTAATTGCCAATTTCTAGCCCGTTTGCTTTGCAGGATTTAGTTTGTAACATTGCAATTACATCATGCGTTAAATTCTAGAGCTATTTGTCTCCTAAATTTGTTATTATCGATTTATCAGTAAGAAGCTGGCCTTATACCATCTTTTATGGAGGGGAAGTCTCATCTTTTTTACTTTCTCAACTACCTATAGCAAGTAGGGGAAGTATTACATTCCACCCAAAAACTCGATATTGAAATTTCACGGGAAATATATGTTTTGAGGACCGCTGAACCCAAAAAAACACTTTTATAAAACGTTCCCTTAGTGTGTGTGTGTGAGGGAGAGAGAGAGAGAGAGAGAGAGAGAGAGAGAGAACAGCAAAACTCAAAAGCGAAAAACCGGATGACTACCAAACTTGGTATTTTAGTTCAATATCTTCCAAAGATGTGACACGAAGATTTCCAAGAAAATCCCCCCACAGGCATCTGCCCTTTTTATGGGATATTCTTAAATCCTTTCTTTATTTTCTAAAAATAGGTCCAAGGAGTTTGTTTAAAACACCATATATTAAAGACATTTACATGACAAATCAAATGTATATGTTGAATTGTCTGGGAATAGCCTGTGAAGTCCTATTCCTTTGGAACTTTTTATATTCTTGTACAGGATGATTTATGAAGAACTAACACATTTATTTCTTTAATTGTTTCAAAACGAGTTATGCTAGCGACAACTTATTATACCTGAAATTCAGAGGAATTTTGGGAGATTATTTATCTCTATAGCAAATGTTGAAAATGTCCTCTGTTGTCAATAGCTTGAATCCCCTGTATAACGTTGTGCTTCAGATCGTCCAATGTCTGAGGACGTGTGGCATAAACTGTATCTTTTAAGTAACCCCATAGAAAGAAGACCGACGATGTCAAATTCGGAGATCTCGGTGGCCACAGGTTCTTGGAAATTATCCGGTCGTCAAAGAAACTTGCAATTAGTGCCATGGATTCATTTGATGTATGGTATGTAGCCTCGTCCTGCTGAAAATATCCTTGACTCAGCTCTACATCGTCCAGTTGCTCAGCAAACTCCATGAAAATCCGTCGGTACTCTGCAGTGTTCACATTGTTTTAAAAAACAAATTGGTCCCACTATTCTCTGTGCGGATATTGCGCACCAAACTCCGATTTTAACCGGGTGCATATGTGCTTCATGAATAACATGGATTTTCGCTGCCCCAATAGTATAAGTTATTTGAGTTCACATAACCGGATAAATGGAACCATGCTTCATCTGTGAACCCTGTTATGGACAATATGGCAGGATTTTGCACAATAAACGCCTGAAAGCAACGACAATAATTCAGTCGTCTATTCTTATCCGGTCTCTGTAACTGATGGACAACCATAATCCTATACGGCTTTAGACTTGCACTTATCACAGCTCTCTGACACATTGAGTAGCTGTACCCTGCGAAAAACGTCTTAATGATTTTTTGGGTGACTGATCCAGTCATGCTCTTACGTCACCAACAACCGTGGGAAGCCTAGAGAAACGAGTTTTGCCTTTTTACTCACCAAAGATCCAGTTGTTTCTAATTTGTTTACCAGTCCCAGTATTGTGTTTCTTTGGGGAGAATTCCGAACACCAAATTCTCTCTGGTATACCCTTTGAGTAGCTCTAATTGAATTCGTAATCCAGTATTGCTTTACAAGGAAGAGTCGTTCATTTAATGTGTGCTCCGTTTTTACGTTGACTAGAACAAAATCTCAAAAACAGTTGCTGACAATAAAACTAACAATTACGAATAGAACATGAACATTTGTGCATCTAGTGAGAGGCAATCGCAACTCCAGAACATTCTGCTTAATTTGGTGCTAAATTGGGGCTAATTAAAAAAGGATAATTAAAGAAAGAAATGTGTCAGTTCTTCATAAATCATCCTGTATAACTGGTTAAACGTTAAGCGATAGACAAAAACAAAATGTACAAAAAATGTAGCTGTCTTTAAACCACACAATTTATTTTAAGTTACCTTTTTGTGGCGTCAGTCATTTCCAAGATATCCGTTATTAATATTTCGAAATGTTCAATGCTTAGCAATTGTTTTAAAGTCCTGTCGTTTTTCAGTTGTTTCTTGCGATTGCATGGAAACAGTGTGGAATTTTAAGGCTAGCATATAGCGTCAAGTTCTTACACATCTAGCTATCGTTACTCTGTTTGTATCTATAACGAAATTGCAATGTAGCTATTTCCGGAAAGGTTTATCTCGTTAAAATGAAGAAGATAAGAAAATAAGCTTTAGTAAGAATAGTTTGTGCTTACTCATAAAATTAGCGATAGAGGGTAAAGAAAGACATGAATGTATCACATCAGAACTTTATTACCGATCGAAATGGCTCCGTGGTGACATGTGAGGTCGTGCGTTCGGGAAGTCCCGGGGTTCCTCTTTTACCATGAATTTCCTGTCCATCATTCCCTGTCCCCATCATTACCTTTCATCTGTATCAGGGTTGAAGGACCAGTTGACGGCATTTGGTGTGTGGCGGCTGGACAGTGGATTATGCGCTTTGAAAACGTTTCTCCCTGGCGTTTGGTGGGCCTAGTGGGACTACCCCTTCTGGGAGCTTGTCCGTTGCTACAGGGACACCTGGGGATACGCGGATTAGGTAGTAATAGCCGGCACAATGATGTAATCCATCTTGAATCGTTAGGAACCCCGTCGATGCATCGGTATCCATATCTGGTCGCCCTTCGGGTTTCCCCTAATCCTTCCCTCCCAGGGATCACGTTGGAAGCAAAAAGGTCCACTGTATGCTATTTGTGGTGTTGTGCTCCAATTTCTGGAGACCCCTCGTCTGTGTACTCATACTCCTTCTCCTACTCCATCCTTGTTCTTTGTAGCGTGCTGTGCCTCATTTTACTTGCTAGTTCGGTGACGTTTTATTTGACATATTAAGAGAAGTAATTTTCATGAATGGTACTGTGAAAATGCAGAAATATTGTACCATCTGAAACCAACCATTGCTGAGTGGATTAATTATAACCGTCAACTGCGATGGGTTCAAACAGAGGGTTGCAAGCACAGTAAGAGAATTGTGAGCAGTACATCCTCTCACTCCCTGAAGATGTATTTAATCTCAATAGATCTGAAATAAACATGATAACCCGGCTCTTGATGGAACATTGTAGGTTACGAAAACCCTAGAAAGGAACCAGTATGCGGGCTATGTAACACAAAGGATGAACTTGCCTCTCGTATAATCTTCAACTGTGAAGCACTGGGTAAGAAATGATATGCACTTTTGGGTCTGATAAACCTAAATGACGATTTTCTTACAGAAAACTTAGTTAATAAACTACTGTCCCTAATTAAAGGGACAGGACCATTAAACTAAAACAATAGTGATAGGAAATAATGCAACAAACCCTTAGGTTTCAGTGTTAAGGGCGGTACAACCCGACACCATCACTGTGATAGTCAAATCAAGTCACTCTGAAACCAAGGCTAATGGTTCATGTAATTTTATATTTCGAAATTAAATATATGTGCAAGGTTAGGCGAATTCGATATTTCATTTCTTAAGCGCGTTCTCTTTGACCGAACCTTGTTCCTGACGCCCCCTGACGGGGGTGAGGTGTTAAAGAAAGTTGGCTAGCAGGAGAAATGTGTAAAGGAAAGCTAAGAGAAGTGGGTGCCCACTTCGTGCACGAGGTGTTCCCCTCGGTTCAACTACCTATACCGATACCAGTGTGTTTTAATGATATTGTTGTTACTCTTTATCACATATGTGGTTTTGGCTGCATTTGTTAGTCCTGTTTTAGGACTACAAGCGCCGTATAAACTGCATAAAAGTGCCGTCGGGATCATGTTGACCCAAGGAGCATATTGTAACAAATTTCGTGAAATTTAGTTTTTGCAAAACATAGTAGCTGCTACTGCTGCTGCTGCTGCTGTGCTATTACATTCTATTTAGTAATTGGAAATAACAACAATAATGCAAAGGAATAAATAGCACGTTAATATATGTTCAAATACAAAAATTAGTGATATAGATTTTTCAACTATAGAATATCCCGCGAGTTTACTTAATTAACATTTTAAAGTAAAAACTAACCCTCTTTGCTCTCTCTGCCACTTACCTACAGTAAGAGGAAGTATTATATTCTGCCCAAAAAGCATATGTCGGTATTTCACCGAAAATACATATTTTGAGGCCTCCTGAATAAAAAAGCATTGTGTCTGTAAAAAAGCATCACCCAAAAACGAAATCACCTATAAATACCACGCTTGCTATTTAGATTCAACATATTCCAAAGATGTGACACGAAGATTTTCAAGAAAATCCCATCACCGCCGTCACAGACGCCTTACCTGTGTTGTCATTGTTCTCGCCGCTACGTCGTAAGGGTCGTCTTCAGCAATAGATGTCACCGATAGAGTAGGAAGCACTGGTCGTATCTCAGGGTTCAACTGTCAGCGAATCGATCTGAAATTTTCTTACGGTGGTTATGTCAGGTGAGGATGCGGGTGTGGTGACACCAGGATATTGTCTAGAAAGAAACACTGTTTTCACTTTTCTCACCCCGGCTTGTCTTTATGCTAGAAATCTCTTATTGCTTGGTCCACTAACGCCTGCTCCGGCTAATTATTCAATATCTTGGTACTCTACCATCGTTCGTTACACTCACGCGAACTTGAAATAGTCACTTGATAAACATTAAACCGTTGATAAGCTTGGATAAAATTATCTCAACGAATATTATTAGCATATTGGACAAATATTCCACACAAATCACTTTGTAGTTATATAATTGCGCGACACTTAGCAAATTTTGGAACTTAGCGCCTTTTTCTGACTCGAAATACTACAAGTTCACTTAGAGAAGACCCATGACAGACTGTGTGAAATCCACGGTTACGTTTATGTATGTATATATTGTGACGTATGCACAGATAACAGGATACAAGACTCTCTGGGCACCGAGATCCGAGACAGCAGTTTGTCTGTGAGTAGGGGTAAGTCAGGGGGAACTAAGTGTTAGGGAGGGGATAGCGTCAGTAACGCTTTAGATTTAGCGTTGGTTTGGGAGTCAGCAAGTAAGATCCGAATAGGAAAGATGTAGAACTGCTTTCTTCGTGCTCCGGCACGATGGCCTCGTCAACAGACAATGGGAAAAGAATGTAAGTAATGTAATTGGTCTTTATCTCATTAAACCCTTAGCCATCCACTCTTGACGAGATTTAATTATGGTAGCGTAGACTCCTTCCTCTCCCTTAAAGCCAGGTATTATTCTGATTAGTAATATTTTCTGTACTTTAAATTAGCTGCGTTCCCCGTCGTAGCCTCGCCATTTGCAGATCTTGTATAATTTGCCCGTACCTCTTGCAAGCGAGTAGCTCCCATCATTTCTGAGAAGTATTTTTTGAGAGGCTACGACAGTTTGGTGGAGGGCCAGGCAGAGTTTGGTTTTTTGTGAGATTTTTAACTGCCAAATTTTTTTTCCCTCTGAAATGTAACGGTTTGTGGTCCTCCACGTGGTCGCTAAAAATCTAAATTTGTTTCTGGCTTAAGGGTAAGGATTTTGATGGTGTAATTTGTGATTTCCATATTCTAAATTTTGTTGCTTTAATTTCTGAAAGTCTCGTTTCTAAATTTTAATTTTGAGTTCATTTTTGCATTTTTCCATTGTCTGTCGGCGTGACGCTAAAACTCCTGACTCCATTTTCCTCTTATATTGGCTTCATTTCTATTAAATTATATTGATGTGCTAAGTGGTTCGTGCTGGTTATTTTGAAATATATTTTTGTGAAAGGTGAGTTGTGAAACGAGTGAGATATTTGCAACTTTGGAAATGTGCTCGTCACGTGTTGGCCATTTAGGTGAAAATATTGTTTTCCGTGCTTATTAGCAGTGGTTATGGAAGCTTGTAACTTTATATTCCATTGATTGTGATTTCTAGCTGTTTACTATACTTTTGTGGGACATTTTTCGTGTAACTTTTATGTACGCACATGTGTTATGTAATTTCCGCGTGGTCATGCATTTCAGCACTAATTCTAGCTTGTGAAACCAGTCTTCATCAGCACGTGTTTTGGCGCGTTTATTTGCGTGTGTATATCAGGTCAGATACATTTGTTTTAAAGGACAAAAAGAAGTAATTCTTTTTTTGTGCTACGTACAAGTTGCAAGTCTGTATTCTGTTCTTTTTGAGATAATGTTAGCGGTGGTCACAGTAGGTGTGACGTGGTTTTTTTAACTTCCAGTTCGAGGTTTCTCACTGAAGACATCATTTTGTTTTTTCTTCCATGTGTTCATTCTGTTTAAAAATCTTGGTACTCTGTCCAAGTGGTTTGCGTATCATGCTTGTGTAAACCGTATGTTGGTATAATTTTCTGATATTTCGCCGTGGGCGCTTAATTGTAATACTTCTGGTACTGTTTTATTTGGCTATGTTCTGATCTTGCTACTTACATTCATGTGATGCTATAAGTGTTTAGTTTGGTGTAATCTGTATCGCTTTGTCATATTGTTTATTTACTGGTTGTGTTATCTTTTGCGCTGCAATCATGCCTAAGCGACGTACTATGCAGAAATCTGATGTAGCAATTGCTCCAGTTAGCGAGCATAGTGAAGTAGAATCTATGTCCAGTATTAGTACGCCTGTCGTTGTTCAGTTATTATCAGTGATGTCTAACCCGCCCGTGTCGCGGCGAGTACAATGTAGTCAGCTGTGTGTCACCCGGTCATTGACCCCTCTCACGTTGAGAATTCCAGCAAGTTGTCGGCGTATGAGTTACTTCAGAATTTTGAAATGTTCGCTACTACTGCTAATAGCTGCTTTGAGAAAATGATAATGATGGTAATTTTGCTTCACCGTTGCCAACTTTGGTTTATTTAATTCCGCAATGCATATTTTTAGGGAAAAATATTTCACAGTTACTCATGTAAGTAAAAGTTTCAGGAGCTACTACCAACCTTGCCAGTATCTTTTGATGTGCCTCTAATATGGACCAGTACGATGTGGATGTTGATGAACCAGCTGTACCTGTGTTACCAGATTTTGGAAAAATCGCACTGGAATTTTGTGGTAAAAAAAGAATAAAAAAAACAACCTGTAAGTATGTGTACATTGTGAGTGCTAAAGTTTGGACGAATGAAACAGTTTTACAACTCACACAGGTATGTTAAATTTTATTATTTCACTGACTGATGCTTAATTAAGCTTTGCTTTTCAGGAATATGTGCTATGAATGTCTCTGCTAAATTAAAAGTGTATTATTATTTTGGTGTAACTTAAATTTTGAATTATGTTTTGGGAATTGCAAATTATTTGGTTTGTTGTTGTGTTATGCTGCAGGAATGTGTTTGGGTACCGTGTGCTTAATTGAGCTTTCGTTTTCAGGAATGTTATGTGACAGTATTGTTTTGAGAGTAATGATGTGATGTTGTTTTGTTGCATTCGATTTGATTTGATATGATTTGATTTGATTTGACTCGATTTGATTTTGGGTTTCATAATGATGCTGTGATCTTTATTTGCAGAAAATTGTTGCATGAATAGTGTGTGTATGTATGTGTGTATTTGAGATTATGTGATATATGTGAGATTTGCCTCGGTGGAAGTGCCAAAGTGTAACCCCGATGGCATAGTGTGAGGTTATGTGAGAAATATGAGTTGAGATTTGCCTCGGTGGATGTGCGTAAGAGTAACCCCGACGGTGCTAATGTGAGAGATGAGATGAGAAGAGATGAGATGATGTCAGCTTCGGTGTAAGTGCTAAAGAGTAACCCCGATAGTTGAAGTGTATGAATGTGTTGATTTTTCAGAAGGGCTACATGTACCTGGAAAGTTGATGTGATGTGATGATTTCAGAGATTTTGGCTTATTGGTGTTGCTGTAACGTGCCCAGTATAGCGTGTGTGATGTATTCACACGAGAGATTAAATGGATGGAAGTGATTGTAATGTGAATAATTTTTTTTCCTGTTTATGCAACAAGTTTATTACCATCTTAGATAGCAAGTTTTAATACCACCTGTTTTCCAGCTTAATTTTGATTCGGAGGATGTGGATGCAACAGTATAATGTCATGTTATTTGTGTCATTTCTGAAATTTTAATGTGATTTCTTGAAGGTTATGCCTATGTTAGATGTTTTGAATTTGCAGCATGGTAAATGAGACACGTCCGTGAAGATGTTTTGTTTTTGAAGAGAAAATTGAAAGTTGAGATAAAGATGATGATGACTGAAGTAATGATGCTGATTGAAATACTGATGATGATGATTATGATTGAGTTTATGATAATAATGAGATGTAGAGGAGAAATTGTATTAGTGACAAGAGTATGACAATAGTAGTTGAAAGCATGTCACGTGGTGTAGTTTGGAGATGTATTGTGGATTTATTTTGTAGTTTGTAGCAATGCATACAGTAGTTTTCAGTAGTTAGTTAAGTGAGTGTTGTGTGTAATTTGGGCCATGGTCAGTGTGAATGAGTTCATTTCATTGTCATGTGTGATTGTCTTGTAAGTGCACTTATTTTCTTTTGTTAGTGATACCAGCTGGTCATTAAAATTTAATATTGGGATCCCAAATAAGGTTATGTTTTTCTGTCATGTTATTGTATGAAAAAGTCACTGTTCTTGATATAATGTTAATGTATTCTGAGTCTGTTTTAATGTTTTATTTGGATTCTGAAGCATTGTGAGTTAAATTTTGGATGGCAACTCTCTATAAAATTTAGTTCTTATGCCAATTTGTACTTATTTTTTCTCTTTCTTTCCCCATGTCAAAAGAATTTTAGTGCAAACTTTTTAACCTTTCAAATATTTAATTGTACATGACATACCGTTCTTTTTATGTGTGATTGCTTGTTGGAGCACCCTTTTTATTGTTTGGTGGTTTTGTTGTAGTATTTTGCTGTGGCGGAGCTCGAAAACATAAGGGAGCATCCCACGTGGCACACCAGAAGTTCAAGAAACACCACAGGGAAGCTGTCGGGCAGCCACTACACTGCCGTGGCATGACGAGCCACCATTTCGGGGGGCAGTCCAAGCCAGCGACTGCCCACCCCGTTGTCATCGCCAAAGACCAGCAGTAATAACAATTCTACAGCCAGGACAAATCGTCGTTGTGGGCACATTATAAATATACCCACAAACAGTTCCAGCTGACCATCAAAATCTTGTGCAGTGTAGTGTGCGTGTGAACAGAGGCAGCGTGGTGTGTGTGCGTGTGCGGGGTGCTCAAGCATAAGTGCAGTAACAATATTATCCATAGATCGAGACTCATAAAGGCCACAAGGCATCTGGCATACATGTATATTATTCTGACATATCTGGGTGCTTCACACATGTCTCATTTTTTTGTATGTCATTTTGTTTGTTCTTTTATTGTCTTTGTTTTGTTTGCCTTGTGTCGACGAGGGCGTCGATCTCGGTGGCCAGGGGGAGATGTGACGTATGCACAGATAACAGGATACAAGACTCTCTGGGCACCGAGATCCGAGACGGCAGTTTGTCTGTGAGTAGGGGTAAGTCAGGGGGAACTAAGTGTTAGGGAGGGGATAGCGTCAGTAACGCTTTAGATTTAGCGTTGGTTTGGGAGTCAGCAAGTAAGATCCGAATAGGAAAGATGTAGAACTGCTTTCTTCGTGCTCGGCACGATGGCCTCGTCAACAGACAATGGGAAAAGAATGTAAGTAATGTAATTAGTCTTTATCTCATTAAACCCTTAGCCATCCACTCTTGACGAGTTTTAATTATGGTAGCGTAGACTCCTTCCTCTCCCTTAAAGCCAGGTATTATTCTGATTAGTAATATTTTCTGTACTTTAAATTAGCTGCGTTCCCCGTCGTAGCCTCGCCATTTGCAGATCTTGTATAATTTGCCCGTACCTCTTGCAAGCGAGTAGCTCCCATCATTTCTGAGAAGTATTTTTTGAGAGGCTACGACAATATATATAAAGTTACTATTCGCCTCCGGATTTCTGTAAATGCAGCCATAACTTCCTATCTTCTCATTGGTTCTAACAATCATCCTGTATCTTTATTGGCTCTCCGGTTGAAAACTCGAAGTCTAAACGGTAAGAGAAGACCGTTGCCTACAGCGTCTATTTTCTCTTAAAACTTGGTTCTTCTCCTCGAACCACAAAGAAACGTTGTATTTTTATGGCTCCATGCTCGGAAAAACACAATGAGCATTTTGAAGCAAAGCTATTCTATTTCGGCTAAACCTTGTAGCTTTTCTTACGCAATTACGACTTTATTTATTGGACAATATCAATGAAAATTAAAACATATTTACACATTTTGAAGCGCTCTTGATTGGTAAAGTTTCTACTCCAGGTACTTTAACATTGTAATAAATTATAAATTTGCGGGTTAGTTAATAATTAATAATTCATAAACTATAATTATTTAAGAACTCCTTTTTGTGCAGGTGTACTGAGGCGGAAATATCGCTACACCCCAAACCACTCTTTACATGCAAGATTTTTCGAAATTTTCGATTTTCTCAAAAATGGCTATAACGATTTTGATTAAACACCGTATTTTTACGATACTTGCATGACAAGTAAAATGTATACGGGTGGACCTTTTAAGTTGAGACTGTACAATATCTCCAAAATCAGCCGTTCTAGAAATAAATGTCTTTAAGAAAAGTGGAAAGTAACTGCCATTAGTCGTGTTTTGATTGGAGGACGTTAGAGCCATTTTTGAGAAAGTTAAAATTTTCGAAAAATGTTCCATATAAAGGGTAATCTGGGGTGAGGGATTTTCTTGAAAACCTTCGTGTCGCATCTCTGGAAGATACTGAACCTAAATACAAAGTTTGGTGTTTATCCGACTGTTCGTTTCTGAGTTATGCTGTTCACAGACAGACACACAGATGCACACACGAACATGTTTCCAAAAATGCTTTTTTTGTATTCAGGGGGCTCAAAATATATATTTCCGGTGAAATCTCGGTATCGAATTTTTGGGTGGATTACAATACTTCCCCTACTTACTATACGTAGTAGAGAAAGTAAAAATCTGATGTGTTACATTCATGGAACTGTTTCTACGCCTATCGTTTATTAGTGGATATACAAATTATTCTAAAAAAGTTAATTTTTTTACCTAATTCATTTTAATCGAGATAAACTTCAGCAGAAATAGCCACGTTACACGTTTCGTTACAGTATAAAGGGAGCAGTGATAATCAAATGTTTAAGAACTGGTCACTATATGCTGGCCTTAAAATTCCATACTGGTTCCATAGAATATTCAGAAACATTGAGGGACTTGAAAATAATGACAGAGGATTGAAAAAAATCGAAACACTAATAACGGATATGTCGGAAGTGGCTGATGCCACCAAAAAAAGTTATTTGAAATAAATTGTTTTAAAGATATTTACACTTTTAATGTAGTACATTTTCGTCTATCACTTAACGCTTACCAGTTATACAAGATGATACAAAATTCCTTCGGAATGAAGAGGACTTCACAAGCTATTCCCTAAAAATTTGAGATATATATTTTATTTCTTATGTAAATGTCTTTAATATATGGTATTTAATCAAAATCGTTACAGCCATTTTTTAGAAAACAAAACATTTCGAAAACGTTCCATGTAAAGGGTAGTTTGAGATGGGGGAGTTGCTTGAAAATCTTCGAGGGTGCTGAACCTAAATACCAAGTTTGGTATTTATCCAACTTTTCGATTTTTAGTTATGCTGTTCGCGCGCGCACACACACTCACGCGTGCGCACTGACATTTTTCTAAAAATACTTTTATTAATTCAGTGTGCCTCAAAACATGTACTTCCGATGTAATCTCGATATCGATTTTTGGGTTGAATGCAATACTTTCTTGCGTACTATGTATATGGTAGAGAGAATAAAAATGCTCACATGAATGTAATTTTGAAATTCTGCTAGTTAAGTTCGAAGCAAACTTCAGTAAGGGTACATTTGATTTTTTACATAAAACTTGTTAAGGTTCTAAGCCTTATTTTCCTTTATATTTAAGAGCTGACTCTCTCCGTTTTACCCCAGGATAGCATAGGATAGTTAACGGAGATGAATTTGAATTGAGTTTTATTTATGGACGATCTTTAACCGCTGTGGTCCTTAGCGTTCTAATCTATATTGGGCGTGAAAGGCCGGTAATTTTGCTCAGAGGACTCTTTATAAGGCTTGATGTTCTTTTACGTGCCGTAAATCTACGACACGGGACCACTGGCTTTACTTCCCTTCCGAAGGAAACCATGCTAAGGACTTTTACGCCCGAAAAAATCCATCGCCCTCCGTCGAATTTGAACCCGCGACCTCGGGAACTAGAGGCTAGCATAGTAATCAGTACACCCCAGAGGACGACTTCACAGAGGTGACACCTAGCACCTCGACCCCTAATGAATCTTTTGTGCGTACACCCCCCGGGGGGGGGATGGATAAGATGAAGGAACCGCAAGAGTCGTATGGGCTTCAGAGCAGGCGGCGCAAGTCGATAGTTACGCCCAGAGTCCCCCAACCGTACCAGGCTTGACCACCCGGCCACGGCAGTGTCGCTCAAAGATGTCCCTCTAGTGGGACTGGGGAAACACGACCCAACAGTGGAAGTTCGACAGGCTTTTCTCTAGCAGGGCCGAGAAGTTCCAAATCGCAAGCATCTACGCCATCTGCCCGACACGGACCGAACCACAGCCCCAAGTCAACCTGAAACTTGAAAGGGAATTGAAGTGAGAGGAATTGCAAGAGAGAGAAAATTCATGATATAACACACCACTCCTTCACTCACCTCACGAAAAACCCATGGTCAAAGTGGGTGAACACCGGGAATCGAACCCAGACCTCCAGAATGTGAGACTCACGCGTTACTGCGGTACCATCTCACTCTGTCAGTTTTACCCTAAAACCACTATCCTGGTCCGTGTTGTAATATTTTACAGATTCCGAAGCCTACCCCTGATTGTGCGGCAAATTCTCCAACACATATGTTTTGTGGGTGGTGTATAGCAAGACCGCACCAGAAGTTGGAGCTTCGAGCAGAAGCGAATTATATTTATGTGACAGCCTATTGTTGTTCCTGTTGTTCTGGTTGTTGCGGTTGCTGCTGTTGTTACTTCTGCTACTGCCATTACTAGCAATACTACTACTGCTACGTAAACGTGCTCTCTATATCAACACGAGAGTGAATAACGCCGGCCGTGACAGTAAATGTTGCACAACATATTTTCCATCCAGAAAGATCGGACATGTTGATTGATGCGTCAGTTCATTGCAGGGGGAGAAAAAACAGATGAGTGTCCATTTACGTTGTTACGCTTGAATACTTCATGCCCTGTTCCATTTACGGACAGCAGGCAGGGAAAACGCGTCGTTCCTTTTTTCCCCTTGTGTCATAAATATTGTTTTAGCTGGGAGGTTCTCACAGATTGATGTTCGAGGAGGGAATAACAAATTTTCGGAGGCTATTGACTGCAATTAATTCAGCTGTGATATGAGACGCTATAAACAACGCTTTTTAAACAACCCGGAAAGAATGAAGGTCTTTCACCCGCGTAATCATAAATGCCTTTGCCAAGTTCTTCAAGAAAGGTAGTTTGCCCTTTAGCGGAGTTCATTCCCTTAACAGCACTTTCAAATATTGTTTATGATTATCGAATATAAATAAAATGGCTCCGAGCAACCTGCAGGTGAAAATCTCTCTTTAAATATTTACTACTTCGCCCGTTGCTTTAAAACAGAGAACAACATAATCTTAATTCATTTCAGATGTAAAATTGAAATGTTCCAAGCTTCTTTTAAATAATGTTACTAATAGGTTATAGCAAAAAGGAATTCTTACTACAACAGGCATAGACCTTTCTATACCTAATGCCAATTAAACGTATCCCAGATACGCCATCCGTTCTTCTATCCACTTTATATTAGTCACTATGAATACTTCCATGTTTTACGGTTAAGTAATAAAAAATGCTTAAAGTGTAAGATTCCGAGCAAATACTCAGATGTTTGTAGCACAATCTGCTCTTTATTTGCGATTACTAAAAGGAACTTTTACAAATTGTGTGAAGAGGGAGAGAGAGAGAATGGTTAATTTTTAAATCTCTATAGATTCCGGCCTTAACTGTGAACATTTATCAGATATTTAGGAAATGGCTAATATTACAAAAGTATTACTAAAAACAATAATTTTATGTTTTAAAGAGAGAGACAGAGAGAGAGAGAGTTATTCATATTGTAAGCTTCCCTATCTTGAATGATTTCCTAATTATGTTATTACAATAGCAGTGACTGGCCTTTCGCTTTCAAATTCAAAATTAAATTCAAAATATGTATTTTATTCATCAGTATTTCTAAACTTGATATAAACGCATTGTTACAGACTTTTCAATAAAACAATATACCTAAAACGTTCCTCCCGAAAGTTTGTTTGGGTTAAAAAATGAAGCTTCGCTTGACATTCCTATTGCATACGAATACGTTTATTTGTTCTGTACACAAAAGCGCGCGCGCAACGGGACTTTTTCTTCTTTTTGCTTTCTCTATCACGTGCATAACACTTCAAACAAAAATTGTATACCAAGATTTCACGGAAAGACATGTTTTGAGGCCCCCTGAATCCAAAAAAGCATTTTTAGAAAAAGTCCGTGTGTGTGTATGTATGTGTGTGTGTATGTGCCTGTGAACAAAACTTAAAAACGAAAAGTCAGATAAGCACCAATATTTAAATTCACTATCTTCCAAAGAAAATTTCCAAGAAAATCCCCCACCCCAACTACTCTTTACATGGAACGTTTTTCGAAATTTTTAGTTTTTTTAAAAAATAGCTCTTACGGTTTTGATTAAAATACCGTATATTAAATACATTTACATGATAAATAAATGTATATCTTGAATTTTCTGGGAATAGCCTGTGAAGCTTTCTTCATTCGGAAGGAATTTTGTGTAATCTTGTATAACTAATAAGCTTAAGCGATAGACAAAACACACTACACAAAAAATGTAGATATCCTTAAAACACACAACTTATTTCAAATAACCTTTTTGTGGCATCAGCTATTTCTAAGACATCCGTTATTAATGGTTCGAATTGTTAATTACTTGGTCATTCTTTTAGAGTCCTTTCAACATTCAGTTGTTTCTCGCGATTACATGCAAACAGTATGGAATTTTAAGGCAAGCATATAGAGTCCAGTTCTTAAACATTTGACTATCGCTGATCTCTTTGTATCTATAACGAAATGTGTAATGTAGCTATTTCTACGAAGGTTTATTTGGATTAAAATGTAGTAGATAGAAAAATAAGCTTTTGTAAATAGAGTTTGTATGCCCACTAATAAAGATAGAGGGTAGAGAAAGTCATGTGAATGTGTCACATACGATTTTCTAAATAAGCTCCTGGTGATTTATTACACATACAAAGATTTTCCCCTACTGTATAATTTACAATGTATTGCTATGCCTCCTTTTGTAAGAGAGGAATTAATTTACCAAATAGATATAAATTATGAGCAGTGTTTCTAACATTCACAGATCCGACGGATCTAATTCTTTTTCTTTTTTTCATTTTCATTTCTTTTTTTCCTCCGTTTTATTTCTTTTTCTCCCTCTCCCTCTCTCGGCACTACATTCACAGAAGTATAGCTACAACGATTTGGAAAGCTTTTACTAGAAAATGTAATCTGATAAAGCTTCAATTGCAACTCTAGCGCTGCATTCTATTTAAAATCCGTGTTAGCTGTAACGGTTTGTAAAGACTTCGATTGCTCCCTTTTTTTTACCCAATCCGTCAGTTATCGTCACCTCACTACAAGTTGCTAATACCCCTCGCTTAAAGAGTGGCACCGAGCGAATTGGCACCGCGATAAAGTGTGCGACTCGGATTCGGGAGGTTCCGGATTCGATCCCTGGCGACCATCCTCTCTGATACATGGGTTTTTCGCGGTTTTTCAAGGTCGGCGGGCGAATGCTGGGGTGGTTCATCTTCTACCACGACTTTCCTGCCCCTTATTTCCTTGTCATCTCTTTCAGAGTTGTAGGACCAGGAGACGGTGTTCGGCGGGTTGTGGCTGGGCGGTGGATGTCCGTTCTGTAGAGGTTTCTTCGTTGTGAAACCGCTCAGTTAGGACCCGCTTACGGGCGCTCTCGGGCGGGCGCCCTTTCTGGGGACCTCCAAAGGTTAGGGGCTTGTGGGTGGGCCTGGATGGCGTCGAATGCGTTTGATCTGGAAACGTTAGGTACCCCGTGCATTCTTTTGCCCTTCGGGTCTCTTCCCTCATCCCTCTCTCCCAGGGGTCACGGTGGAAGCAAAAAGGACTTTGTGGCCTACTTGCGTGTTCTGCCTCCGTTGCAGGGGCCGCTGCGTTCGTACTACTTTTACCTTTACCTTTTAACAGAGTAACCGTTTACAGCCAAGCCGCATAAAAAAGTTCAGGGCATATGAGCAGACTGTGCGCCGTTGCCAGATGTATTACTCCACGATAATATAAGTATTTAAAAAAAATTAATAAAAAGGAACAAATGCAGAGGGAATATCTGTTCGGTCTCATTTAAACTATCCATAGCCTCAAGTGCATAAGGACGTAATGAAATTCTGCCATAAGTGATATTTTACTGTGTATATAGCGTTGAGAGAAAAATATTACTAATTTTATTCAGTATACCATACTGAATCATCCCTAAAGCGATGGATATCTATACCCTTTTCACCCCATATACCCGTAACGCAGGCATATTCAGAAGGTAACTTATTTGCAACATACAGATTGTTAGTACCCAGTTTCCAAACTAATATTCTAGCTGACCTACATACATGCTGACCACAGCTTTCATGGTTTCTATAGCACTTTACAGTATACCTAGCATCCCTTTGTTGAATGAAAATATGGACAAGAAAGTTTGAGGAGAGGAATAGGGAAACAAAAAGAACAATTTCTGCAATATTGAAACTGTCCACAGAGGATAAAACTCTTCAGAACTTCGCTTTTGTGATGTGTGCTAAACTTTCAAGTTTCCATAGTGGTACAGAAATATCTACCAGTAACGTAATATAGTATCCGATTTCGTCAAACTTTAGGATTAAACTGCCTTCCTAATACTCAGAACTTCTCCTATCCACCTTAATTTTTAAAATAAATGTACTCAAAATGTCTAACAGAAAAATATTGTTAATGTTTCTAATCAACGTACTAAAAACTGTTCATATCATATGAGCTTTCATTATTTTATTAAAACCAAGGATAAATAATAGATGTTTCAAATGTACTGTATCCGCTAATAAACCATATTTTCCCACCAACGGAGACACAAATGCACAATAAGCAACAACGAAGTCAAGATGAACAAATATATAATGATTATGACAGCCACTAAAACAACTTGCATCTGAGAGAAACCGGTGCAGAACAATGCACCTAAAGTTTGATGCGCTGTATCAGACAAATAAAAGTCTCCAAATAAGTAAGTACACTATTTTATTCATTGAGAACATAGCCTTTCCTTAAAAACATTAAAAATTGAATACAGCAATGTTTACTTGTGGTTTCGCGAAAACATGCATTGTGGACCGTTTTACCCCGGACCCAAGACAGAACGGAAAACCAGCATATACAGGGTGGACCATTTAAGTTGAGGCCATACACTATCTCCAAAACTAAGCGTTGTCTTTAATAAAAGTTGCTTGATATTATGGGGGAAAGTAAATGCCATTAGTCGTGCTTTGTTTGTAGGACGTTGTGATGGTCACTTTAGGGTAAATTTAGTTTTTTTCAATGAGAAACTACCTTTTTATGTTTTTTACCCACTCCTCATAAAAAACTAAACAACATTTGTATATAGCACTTTGCAGTTGTTCTTACACCAATATAAATAACAAACAAAATTCTGAATGGCTGTGTACAAAGAGCGCAATGAATGGTTGGACCATCCACGGATGGTCATTTGAGGGTCAACGTTTTTTATTTAGTTTCTTTATTCCTCATCACAAAATAAACAGCTTTTTATAAGCCATTTTCTAATGAAAAAAATACAAAACGTAGGTTCCCATATAAAAAATTAAATTGACCCGAAAATGGCCATCGTAACATCCTCCAAACAAAACACGACTAATTGAATTTACTTTCTCCCATAATATCGAGCAATTTTTATTAAATACATTTCTTTCTATAACTCTTAATTTTGGAGATATTGTACAGTCTCAACTTATGGTCCATTCTGAATGTTATAGAGCTGAACAAATTATGCAAACAATTCTTAATTTAAACACTGCCAGTAAAACTTAGTGTTGTACCCAAAAATAAATTATGCTAAAAGCTTTACGAAAACATATTTGCTTGCATAAAATAATAACCTAAACATAACACTCTCAGACATAAATGGCATCAACATCATCATCACCGCCAATTCCGGCGCACCCATTACTCGAACCTTGTTCTGTTCTGCTCTGAATAGCCAGGTTTATGTTTATCGTTATGATCTAAGTTAAAAAGAAGGTATTAACCATGCATTTACATCAATATGCAGCTTAAAAGCCATTACTAATTGTGGATATATTATAAGATTTAGGGATGGGCCTCGATACCGTCGATACCCCAATGTCCTCGATACTCTGTGATATCAAAGTAGGTCTAATATTTTGAGATAAACCTTCGATACTTTTAAATTTGTATGTTTTGCATTACTGAATGTTATTGTGTTTAACTTTATGCCAAATAAGGAATGAAAGGAGTCGAGACTTCACGTCATTGCCTCGAGCGTGTCCCCAAGGAGTTGCTGGACTATAGTTCTTGACTGCATTTCCTGTAGGTGAATGAATGCTGACGCTTGTGTGTAAACGAATACATACCAAACAACGGGGGAAGGTGTAGAGGTATTCATGTAACACGCAGCGTTAACTGCGTTGTGAATAAATTGCCTAGCTGGATGACTCACTCTCAGTCATTACATTTTCCTTGCGGCGACCAAAATCTGTGAATGCAGCAGAAACAAATCAGAATTAAGACGTGAGTTATTACAGCGCATGGAAATATTTGTTCTCTCATGACTGCTTGCGTTCTTAAACAAAAATCTTTGATTCCTTCAAATCTCTGCATTTCATATAATCTTTCCTTGATATTTTATTCAAATTTTTTATTTAGTCTAATATACATTTGTATATACTAATGTATGAGGGCGGGTAGTACAGAGGTTTAATCCACTCGTCCACAGGTAGCTTCTCGCACGCGCTCACAACATGAAACATAAGTAAATAACACTAAAGCAGTGACCAAAAGTTGCACAAATCCATAGTGCAGTAGACAAACCTAAGGTAATCTGTTGTAATAAATTAATTACTGCTGAAAGCAACTAATAGAAAATTAAAGAAGAAGAAGAAGAAGAAGAAGAAGAAGAAAGCAGAAGCATAAGATGTAGAATGTAAAACAAAAACAATAAATAGAACTAACCTGATTCTCGTGTAAAGCCCCTTGTACATGATCAAACTTGTTTTTCGTTCAAGAGTTTACAAGAAAAGTTATCAAATATTGAAAAATATTGGACAACATTGGACAAGACTTGACAGTGTCATAAATGTGTATTTACACGTTATCTTTTTGCCAACCTGAATCCCTTCAGAACACATTGATAATTTATCACGTGCAAATTAATTTGGTATTAACGTTAAGGTAAAACAATTTACAATGAAATTTTGTTCTTTTAATAATTACATAACACTTTTACATATTATAACCTATGAAATCAGATTACGATTAAGCAATACAATGGAAATAATACGAATTTATAGGTTAATTACACTATATAACATTGCATTAATGCATTATTGTTATACTTCGGAAATCTGCCTTGTAATTTCTTCATATGCTCTCATCTTCATCTTGTTGTGGTAATCCACGGAGCCCACAACGTACAAACATGGCCAGCTTTCGTATAACCTAATCAGCTTGCCTTCGCTAGGTAGCCATTTTTGTTCACTTCTCGCATTCAGCATGTTGCAGATTTTGTGACGCACTGTAAATACACGTATTTCATTGGCCAAAGCTATCAAACCATTGTCAAATCTTTTACCGTTTAGAGCATGTCCTTATTTGCTTTCCAGACTTTCAAAGACTTCAAAATTATTGGAAGCAATTTGACAAGAAAAGTTGTAAAGTTGTGATAACTCTTGGAAAGTCTTGTAAAGCACTGAATTTGATAAAAATTTCATCGTATACAAGGAGCTTAAATTAAAACACATTTTCACCAAAACAAAGAAAGACACAGCTAGATAAACTAACTTCGGAAGAAGATTGGTAAAAGAATTGTACGAATCTTGGGATAAAATTGAAAGAAACAGAATCTAATCCAATCAGACGTATTACGTTGCGAATAAGGTACCTATGTGCAATTTTGGATGAATTTATTTAAAGCTGAAGACATCAGGAATAGATAGCACCACATTTAATTGATAAGATTTAGTAAAACATTGCACAAACTCCGATTGCTCCATTGCATAGATATTTGCTAGAAAATGCTGGACTGTTCCAGATTCATAATCAATACGTATCAATAAAATATATTTAAAAGGTGATAATCAAGAGATTAGTTTAATGCATATAGATATCTTATTTACAATAAAATAGGCCACTACAAGGTAGAAAACACAAATGAAAGTGTACTGGTGAGGAATGGTATTTGTAAAGCAGGAGTAAAAATCTGATGTGTTACATTCATGACTTTCTCTACCCTCTAGCTCTTATTGGTGAGTATACAAATTATTCTTACAAAAGTTTATTTTCCTGTCTTTGTTTTAATCGGAATAAAACCTCCAGAAATAGCTGTATTAGACATTTAGTTATAGATATAAAGAGAATGGCGATAGTCAAATATTTAAGAAGTGAGCATTATGTACTGACCTTAAAATTCCATTCTCTTTACGTGCAATCCGAGAAACAACTGAATATCGAAAGCACTTAAAAAGAATGACAAAGTATTAAACAATTCAAACCATTGATAATGGATATCGGAAATGGCTGATGCCATAAAAAATTATTTGAAATAAACTGTGTGTTTTAAAAAGATCTACATTTTTGGGTAGTACGTTTTGGTCTATCGTTTAACGTTTACCAGTTATACGAAATTGTATAAAATTTCTTTCGAATGAAGTGAACTTCACAGGGTATTACCGGAAAATTCAATATATAAATGCTATTTGTAAGTATCTTTAATATATGGTATTTTAATCAAAACCGTTAGACCTATTTTTTTAGAAAATAAAAATTTCAAAAAAGCTCCCATGTACAGAGTAGTTTGGGGCAGAGGATTTTCTTGAAAATCTTCCTGTCGTATCTTTGGAATGTTTAGTATTTATCCGACTTCGTTTTTGAGTTATGCTGCTCACAGACAAAAGCATGGACCTTTTTCTAAAAATTCTTGTTTTATTCAGGAGCCTCAAAACATGTATTTCCGATGCAATCCCGGTATAGAATTTTTGGGTGGAATGCAATTCCTTCTCTACCTACTATGTTCGTGGTAGAGAAATTAAAACAGTTTGAATAGATTTACTTGGTTTTCGAAATTTACAAAATGGAATATTACATAAGAAAGAGGAATGGTTCAAAGTTTGTAAAATCAATACTCTTGCAAAAGAAATTGTCTTACATAAAAACTACAAGATGCTTGCTTCAAGGAAAATGTTAAAAATAACAGGATCTAAACCTACATATTAATTTCCTATTAAGGTAAAAAAGTGAACTTTTAATATGTAGGTGAAAGCGAAATTTTATAAAGTGAAAATATGATGTAAGAAATTATAAACCCATTTGAGACAATTGAAACAAAAGACATATTTAACAAAGTGAATTGAGCATGCGTCCATAAGATGAAGAAATCCAAGATTTATAAGTAAATGAAGAAGTAGCAAAACCAATGAGAAAAAAAATTAATGATATTGAAAATTAATGAAATTATTAATGCCTTAAATTGATCGAGACTGAACAATTAAACATAAGAAGCATGATTTAATGCAATGAATAGTACAATATTGTTGGTATATAGACTTTAAAGGGATCATAGTTATCTCAGGACGGCATTAAATAAGAAGAAGAATAAAATGTTGATAGATATTGGTTTTTTTGGAAGAAAATTCATGTGTTGGAATTCTAAACTTCTTTCTGTGTAGATATTAAAAGATGTAGAACACGCCCTATCGTACAAAAAATATATTAATGCAGCAAAGCTAATAGAGCACAAAACCTTAATTTTATTTATGGATGCTCTTTAACTACTGTAGTCCTTAGTGTCCCATTCATATTGGGCGTGAAATACCGAAAATTTTGCTCAGAGGCCTCTTTATCAGGCTTGAGGTTCTTTTACGTGCCGGCTTTACTTCCCTTCCGAAGGCAGCCATGCTAAGGATTTTTACGTCCAAAAAAATCTATCGCCCTCCGCCGGGTTTGAACCTGCGACCTCGGGAACCAGAGCTAATAGAGTACAATAGCATGTTACAGGAAAAGCGACGCTTTGAAATACTATGCGATATTAAAAGTAAATTACTAAAATTCCAGTATTTTTCTTAAAACATGAAATGTTACCTTAGCCTACCTTCTGTTTGCACATGCTGGCGGTGAAAACTTAAAGCTACAAACATACCAAAATGTTTGACAGATTGTTTTTCGTTTATTTTTTGTTGGTTCCACAAAGCAAACAACGGAATACGAAGGTGCATATTCGTTTGTTTGTATTTTTCTCGGTACACGTTAGAAAATTCTCATTAAAACAGAGCAGCAGGCGTGAATTTCAGTTTAGAGGGTTTCATTAGGGCGAAAGTTTCCGGTTTCTGTTTGGAGAAAGATTTAGAGCGAATGTCGCCTCTGCATAGCTCGTAATGCTTTTTTGCTGCTGTCCACAATTCTCTTTCTGCCAGGCAGAACGTGCCAGCTGTTATATAACATTAAATTTAGAGTAACGAGGGATTTACTCCAATCTTTCACTTAATCCTTTGCAGCAGTTCCTTGAATTCGTTATCTGCACGGAAGTGGACTTAAAGAGGACCGTCGGATGTTCTACAGTAACGCCAGAGCGGTGACTTCTGGTAATAACAACTAATGGTAATACTTCCTTACTTACCTTCTGGTTACTGTAGCTTAGGGAAGGAAAAGACATACAATAGGTCGCCGTGTATGAGAATCACTCGGGCTCACACAGAACACACGTATATCCATAACTATTTTATTGTATATCAATATATATATATACAGGGTGAACCATTTAAACTGAGACTGTACAATATCCCCAAAACTAAGCGTTGTAGAAAGAAATGACTTGAATAAAAGTTGCGTGATATTATGGGGGAAAGTGAATGTCATTAGTCGTGTTTTGTTTGGAGGATATTATTTTAGTCATTTTAGAGTCAATTTAATTTTTTAATAGGAACCTACAATTAGGGTCACATTAAATTGACCCTAAAATGACCATCGCAACGTCCTCCAAATAAAACACTACTAATGGCATTTACTGTCCCCCATATGAAGCATTTTTTATTCAAGTCATCCTCCGTGGTGTAGTGGTCACCATGCTAACCTCTAGTTCTAGTTTTCGGGCGTAAAAATCCTTAGCATGGCTTCCTTTGTAAAGGGAAGTAAAGCCGGTGGGCCCATGTCGTAGATTTACAGCACGTAAAAGAACCTCAAGACTGATAAAGAGGCCTCAGAGCAAAATTGCCGATATTTCACGCCCAATATAGAATGGGACGCTAAGGACCACAGAAGTTAAAGAGCGTCCACAAATAAAACGCAGTTTTTAACTTTTGTTAAAGACATTTATTCCTAAATGCTTAGTTTGGGAGATATTGTACAGTCTCAACTTAAGCGGCCCACCCTGTATGTATATTTATAACACAAATTAACACTGTAGATAACATATTTTAAAGCATTTATCACATTTATTTACACCTCTGTTCATTGTAACCAAAGTTACGCAAATGCATCCCACCAGAGGCATTATGGGAGCATTGCTTCTTACATATATATTGTACACCATAGTAAAACAGGGTACTATGTTGTAGCATGGGCCAAAATATCCCAGGGTTGAGGGCCCTAAGCCGCAAGGCGTAGCCAAGGGTTGAGGGCTCTAAGCCGAAAAGGTAATCTAGAGATGTTTTAATAAGTATAAGAGTGAAGCAATTGCGGCCAAGGGCCACAACTCGGAACCACGATAGGGTGTAGCCGTAGAATCTATGAGGCTAAACCCCTACATTACTTTCGCAGCATTTTCATGCGTTGGCGACATTAATTTTGCCGATTGTTTAAACGGTCTTTTACTCAAAATAACGCCAGTTTCTCCTATACCAGGTGTTAATAAAAACTATTCCATATTTTGAGAGGTGGTAGTGTGGACCAAAAAAAAATGTCCAGTAAACATGTGTTCTAAAATGCATACGTTAAGAGCTATGAGCATTTGTTCATCTTCACTACTGTGAAACATCTCTTCTACTGCAAGCTCATTGCTATTACAGCAGGCAGTAAACAAATGAGGACAAATTACTATGTTATTGCACGATATGGATGGATACAGCATGCAGTAAACATCAGTTAGTGTTGTTACTGTAAACAGTATTCACAGTCCTTGGCAAGTGCAAAGCATATTCTTATTTGTTCTAATGAAATCAGTTTGTTTTGATAAGTTTGTGAAATGTTTTATCTTCAAATCTTTGGTGTATGCAACCCCATTAATGATATACGAGCACTACAGGAAGACGGCACCAATGCCTGCTAGAGCATCCGTGACCAACATGCAGTCTTGCAGAAAGTGCATGATTCCCTATTACGACGGACAGAAGCATCCTTGCTATGTATGGGCACCATATTGAGCACCTCCTTTAGCAATGGTTCACAAGTACAAGTCGTACGTAATTGCAAGCAGATTGCATTAGAAGCTATGCTGTTTCACAGACCGAGTAATGTGCCTCATTTGTTTACTGTATTTTGTAGGTCATACATTATAGTAAAGAGCTTGTAGTAGAAGAGATGTAAGGTTGTCTCACATAAATTCGTTCGTATTGCTCACAAGTTCCTGCTCACAAGCCTGAAAACTTTGAACCCTCTATACACTCAAGTTATCATAGTTGCCTAAGCACCTATCATAGTTGACTTAGAAGTCAACAACAAGACTCGCTATTGGATATGTTAGTGTGTGTTTGTAACTGACGTTGAATGGAACAGCGTGAACTGGTGTTTACAAACTATGGAAAGCAAAAAGAAACATTTCCGATTTCTTATGCTGTTTTCCTATCGTAAGGGTAAAACCGCCTCACAGTACCCGCAGAAACTTTGTGTTGTCTACGGTGAAGATGCAGTAACGAATCAAGGATGTCAAAAGTGGTTTAGTCGATTTCAAACTGGGAATTTCTCCCTAAAAGACAAATCTCGATCTAGCCGGTCAATGGTTATGGACGTGGAAAGAATTCATTAAATGACAATCAACAATCCACGAATGACAGATCAGGTGTTGGCATTGGAGCTCAATTTAGCTCGTTCGGCTGTAGCCAGAAACTTGAAAAAACTGGATTACGTAAATATTCGCGATGTATGGGTTCCTCACGAACTAAACGAAGCGAATTTGATTCAGCGCGTTTCCATCTGTGACTCAGTGAGACGCAATCAGAATGATCCTTTTCTGGAACAGCTGGTAACTGGAGATGAGAAATGGATTGTGTACAACAGCGCCCGAAAGAGTAAATCATGGCTCAAGAAAGGGAAGCTACCATTATCGTTTCCTAAATCAGGGCTGCATTCAGAAAGGTTATGCTATGCTCCTAGTGGGATTGCAAAGGAATCTTGTATTACAAACCTCTTCCAAATAACGAGACTATCAATTCCAAAAAATACTGTTCTCAGTTGGATCATCTCAATGCAGCCATTGAAGAGAAAGGACCGGAATTTGGAAATGATGTCTTTCACCACGACAACTCCCGAGCACATACTTCTATGGTGACCCGTCAAACGTTGCGTAATTTTGAGTAGAATGTGTTACCCGAACAGCCGTATTCTCCAGACATTGCCTTATCCTCCTACTTTCATCTAATTCGTTCCCTGCTGAATTTCCTGAATGGCAAAGTCTCACTTCCTTGGAGGACTGCAGACTGAACCTCGAAGAGCTCATCAACCAGAAAACCCCTACATTTTGGAGAATTGGAATTTATAAGCTTCCAGAAAATTGCAATATATTGTCGATAATAAGAGTGTATACTGCAGGAAATGAATCGTTTGTTTATAAAACCTAACTGCCGTAGTTATTTACCCTTTTAACGACCTTGTGTTTAAAATTTGTAAACAGAAAGTTCGGCAACTACGCTGTCGTAGCTGCGCAGGTGTTCTTAGTGATTGAAACGCAACGAAATACGAACGAACTTATAACACAACCCAATATTTCATAGTAGCGAAGATGAACAAGTGTTTATAGCTCTTAATGTACGCATTTTAGAGCCCATGTTTACCGGAAATGTTTTTCTTGTTTTGGTCCATACTGCTACCTTACAAAATATGGAATACTTTTTAACACCCGGTATAAGTGTCGTCGTTATAAAGGATGGACGGGTGGCTTAGATGATTTCATTCGGGCATAGTGCTTAACTCCTTCCTTTTTCATCTTGGATTATTGTGAATGCACTCTATCCTCGATTTCGTATTTTGTATGTAAAACGTTTATTCATACATAAGGGAGTGGTACCATAATAGTGCCTTTAAGAGGGCATGTGCATATTTAAGAAAAATCTAAACCACAAACTTGCCATTTTAAGACACCTTTAAATAGTAAAAACATTGCAATATCAACAAATTAATTACTCTATTTTTGATACTCTGCATATTCCATTTTGGTGCTCCATACTAGCGTAATCCGCGAGAATAGCTATTTTAGAGGTGGCTAATGTCCAGCTATTGATATACACCCGTTATTTGAATGCAGTTCATGTACACACACACTCACACACTAACTAAACTAACCTTAGGTAAATCTCGAAACCACAGAACCTTGTGGTTTCACTGCGGCTCGCTACGGTCTAATGGCTTACTTATACCTCATACTCATTCTATGGCATTTTTAACTCGCGGTATTGTTTGCTCTAAAGTTGGCGGCACTTCACGATGAACTCTACGATAGCCATAAACTGCCCACTGCTGGAGTACGCTAAACTAATCAGTGAAGAAGTATAGAAGTAAGTCGCAACTAATTATAATCAACTTCAGAAAAACGATATTTGTTTTGTTTTTTACACCGAGTGGGATGGCTCAGTCGGTAACGTCTATGGCCCGCATTCAGGAGGTCCCGGGTTCAAACCCTCTGGACCGAACAATCTGACCGAAGATTTTTTCACGGTTTTCCTCGGTCGCTAGGCGAATGCTGGGTTGATAATTTGAATCAATGATCAAGGGATTTTTCCTATCATACCTGCATTTCGTTTCCTTCTTCTTCACCGCCATACCAGATATTGGGCTGATCATCCATCCTGGATGTGCTAAATCCACAGTTTGCTTGCTCCTCAACAGGCTACTGACCCAAAGCATTGGCTTGCAAGTCCTTGGGGGTGTAAGTCCTACAAAGAGGAACGTAATTAGCTAAGGAATAAGAAGTATTGTGTTTCCGGCTAATGTGGCCGTCAGTAATAAACCATAGAGCAGTAACATTGACACAGCTGATAATGATCGTAGCGGCAGTAACATCAACAACAAATATGTGTGATCTTCATCAATATTATAGCGAAATCGAATTTGTGATTTTAGGATACGAAGTGCACGAAGTTTTATGTCACGCGTGTATGGTGCTCCGCCCTGACTACTACATCGGGCAGTTTTCCATTGTAAAACTCTCGCATTACATAACCCATGAGTAATAGTAACATGTACTGTAATAAATACTAACCTTATTATAAGTGGTGTTGAAAGTGGCATCCATCTGCTCTTCGTTGTCACGAGGTTGTAATAGTTAGCAGTTATATGAACACAGGTTTTTGAAATAACCACTTGCTCTTAGAGACTTCTTTGGAGAGCGTTCGAATGATGCACCAATGTCGTCAACGTTTTCCTCCTTTAGAACATGTCTTTTTTCGCTTCTTAAGTTTAGTGTTGGCGATCCCGCTGCTCTACACTTATTAATCAGATGTCTGATAGTATCTGTAATTGAAATGGAATATCAGTAAATTGTCTACAAACCTGTCTACATGGTTCGGTTTTTACGTATGTGTCGTACATGTGAATTCTTTGCTAAAGTGTTAATTTCTTCAGTAGGCATTTCAGTGGACTAAGATAAGAACAGCAACAATAATAAGAATACTCTAACTAAAGTAAGTCACACCCAACACAGATGTTTGAATAAGCTTTCACTTTTTAAATGCATCTTCAACAGACTTTAGCTTTTGAGGCAGTATTTTTAACACTTAAATAATATCAGTCTAATTATATAATATAAAATATAATAACAGCCCACCTCAAAAGCAATATGTGTATGTAATAATATGTAAAATGTAAGTAACAGTCATAGATTTATGTTTATATTATGTACATGTTTAATAATGTTGTGTGAATATATTACGTAATTTAACAACGTAGGAGCTGTGAGAATAGAAGCCGAAAGTTGCTAACAATGAGGTAACCTAGAGACAACAATAAATTAGAAAGTTGAATAATGCTACTAATAGTTCATGGAACAATAATGTAATATTTAAAACAGTTTATAAATAACCAATCAAGAACTAGAAAAGCTGAAAGTTAAGTAAAAGTATTCTATTGGAGTAGGATTAGCCAATCAGAGAATTGAAATAGATGAAATGTGCAGATTCAGGCGGCAGATGCTATAAAGCAGCGTTCCCGGGAGTTCACTCGGTACATATTCAGTGTGAGACATAAAAAAACGCATTACGGCGTGAATAATATAAAGTTTACGTGTTAAAAAAGGTACAAGTAACAATAATCTCACAGCTGTACAGTAGGATATATCAGTGAAATGTTATTTAATCGTGTGAAGGATTAAGAAAAGGAGTGAACTAAAAATTATAATTTGTGTAAGCCTTCATTCTTTAGCCGCACCAACCCCTGATAAGAGATACGTGTTTCTGCATTACTACTGACGCAGCCGAGGCATACATATTTAAAATTTAAATAAACATTAAATTGCAAAATTGATTTTTTTAAAGTGGGGCGAAGGCAACCGGAATCTTTGTATCGTACGTGGAGCGAACATTCCAAGAAACATGCCTCCCGCAATACGTGCTGTAACCACAACAAATAAACAACTTCAAGTTTGACTCTCCAACAGCAGCAATACAACTATTTCACTTAACAGCACGAACACAAAGTACAACTGACCGTTGACATTCACAGCCGATAAATGCAGCCTGGAATGGGACCTCCAACGCTAGTGAGCTAGCGGAACAATACCGAGGTCACTACAATGCAAGAGAATCACGCATTCACACGAATCGTGGCCCGATTACAAAATGACCGTTCTGTATCATACAGATGTTTTAGAACTTAATTTTATAAATATTCCCTATCTAAAGCGAATATCATTGTTGGAATTAATTGTTCTTCCACAAGCCGTGTGTTGGACAAGGTTGGAAAGGTAGAATCAAACGACTGGAAAATTCAATGCCATAGCCGGGATTTGAACCAGGGTCGTCTGATTCTAACTTCCCAACTTTATCAACGCACGGTTTGTGTGAAAGAACAATTAATTCAATTAATTCACCTAATAGTGGTCAAAACTTTGAAGCCGGGGACTTACAATTTGAGATCTCGTGGTTTACCGGAAAAATGCGAATCAGTTGGGGAATCTAATGTCGTGCCGGCCGGCACGTTAACATGGTAGCTCAGTGGTTAGAGTAACCGGAGGTAACCGGGAACCGTGAAACCGTGCTCCAAATCCCGGCGATGCCATTGAAATTCTCAGTGCCTGATTCTACCTTTCCAACGATTATTATCGTTACCTGGGCAACGAATTAGCAATAATGTGCTATCACGATCCATTGGAAAACACCAACAGGCCGTATTGCAATGATTTTTTAAGAGGTAAGTAAAGTATATCTATAATAATAATTCATTGTCCTCTTCTCAATCATTCATAATTTTAACCATTGGTTTGATTACACAGTTTGCCGTTTAACCCTCATATGTTCAAATAAGTAATAATCCAGTATTCTTGTTCTGTTTAATTCGGCAACGGTTAGGTAATTCTCTTGTAAGCATAGCATTGCAAACATTTACCTTTTTTTCCTAAAGCAAACTCACCCATGCGTCATTTCATAGTGGTCGCTCTGTGAAAATCTTACCCAACTTCTTTTCTCTGTTGTTTATGTATGGAGACGGAGGAAGTATTGTATTCCACTCAAAAATTCAATAAGAATTTTTTCTGTAAATATAAATCCCTGAATCAAAGTAAAGCATCCAGTTGTTTCCTAAATGGTGGATTGGCCGAAGAGAACCAGTACGTTAGCCGGCCCATTACCTGAAACTTTGGAATTTTAAATGGGAACATCGGTTAGTAGTATAGAAATGGGCATTCCCGCGCACTTAATTTGCAGGAATGTGTATTCAAATGCAAATCCCCCACCGCCCTCCCGCAGCTCCATGGTACAATAGAGCTGGGACAATATCGTCTGATCCTTTGTCCAGCATACCCTATTGTTCATTTTGACAGTTGATGGATAGCCTTTTGTTCTTTTACACGTGGTCGTTAAACAATGTGACTGGGAAGTGCACACGTGTCCGGATATGGAGTGGGTAGAATAACGTCTCCGCATTTGTTACAGAAGTGTAATTTATTATTCTATTCTTCGTTTTGACAGTTGTTTGACAGCCTTAATTGCTTACCTCTCAAGCTTCCATTATACTCAACAAGAGTTATGACACTCAGCTGCAACAGAAGGTACCATGGAACTGGCGGAGGAAGTGGGGGAGAGGGTGGTGACCTCATTTGCATATGAATACTCATTCTTGCATATTAAGTGCGCTGGAATGCCCATTCTTCTACTACTTGGGTAGTTTAAAGTATCATTGGATAGTACTTTTAAAATGAAACAACTTTTACAAAAAGAAATTCTATGTTCTAATATTTACTCACAAATGAAAGACAGAGGTAAAGAAATTAATGTCATATTCTGAGAAATGCTGTACCTACCGATGGTAGTAACGATTGTGAACACTTACTCTAAATGTTCAAAATGCTCATCACCCTGTGCTACACAACGCTTGATCTACTCCTGACATAATTGATGGCACTGAGAAGTTCATCACTGCTGAGAAACGCAGAGGCTCCTCGAATTCTTTCTTTAATATCTTGTCTAGTTGCAGGTCGCACCGGCTAGACAATGTATTTAATTCTCCCCCATAAGAAGAAGCCGTTTGGTGTTAAGTTAAGAGATTCGGCCGGCCAACGTACGGGTCCTCCTCGTCCAATCCACCGTCCAGAAAACGACTGGACAAGAGCACGCCGAGTCTATGTGAAAAGTGAGCTGGACAGCCATCCTGTTGAAGCCAATTGGTAACCATACAGACAGGGGAACACCATCAAGCAAAAGTGATGACGAGGAAGTCTATCGTTCATTTGTGTGTCAACATTAGAAGATAGAGAAAAATAATTTTGGCAAAAATTGTTTTATTTTAAAAGCACTATCCAATGATACGTTAAACAACCCATGTTCCCATTTAAAACTTCAAAGTTGACCACAAGTACCCCTATTTCGGTTTGTTTCGGAAAATGGAAATACCACCAATCGATTCTTTACATAGGTTTCGGTTATCAAATTGTTTTTGAAGAACAAATACCTTATAGTTTTAGAGACAAACGGCTTATACCGGTGCTCTGTGACACCCGGTATAAAATTACAAAATATTTGTTTTTTAAGAATATATGTATGGCTTGATTACACGACGTCAAAAAAAGGATTTGGATGAAGAAACAGGCGTTTGGGTGAAGAACGTTATCATACGACGTCTACGAAAACTGCTAAAGCTGTTGGTATGTATTTGTTCAAATTTAAACACGTGGAAGACAAAAGCTGTCACCATATTAACCGATAAACAAGGAAAGTTAATAAATTTGTGAAATACGTTTAGTTGTAGCTAAATGCGTTTCTTTTGAGGAGGTTTTGTTGACTTTTTAAACCAAACTTTGAATTTGTGCACAACGCTACTAGATACAATTTGAAAGACGTCAGGACCAACATACTTTTGAAAATAATTGTGAATTTTTTGTTTTCCTCTTGAGAATAAATAGCACTATTTATCATATTAAATGGTATATCAAAATAATCTGTTAAATTATGAATTATATATATTTCCCTATCTGAAAACATGTTATATTAAATTAAATTAAATTAAAATCTAATGAGCCACTTTAAGGGTATCAGGAGGGATATTTTATCATTATTTATCTATTTATAGCAATTTTCCGTTGTGAAGAAAAGTAATTACTTCATGATTTCATCAACCTTATTTCCTAAAATCCAAAATGGAATAATTTCTTAGTTTACTTCTCTAATTTATCTTATTCAAAATTGCTATTTCAACAGTTTGTCCCAAAAAACGCCCCCATACATGCCAATTTTATATAATTTAAGTTCCGATTTCTTTTTCCGATACACGTCTTTGCATTCAAAATTGAGCAGAGAGTTTGTAGGTTAATTTATTCATGACATCTATGATTGCCTAAGGGAAAGCGTTAACCAAATTTTATGAATGTGTTTTCTGATTCCGTAGTTATACTTTGTGGGCGTTTTAAAGTGAGGCCACAGACCGGCCTATATGCGTAGCACGCTGTACTGCAGTGACCTCGGTACTTTTCTGATGCGCAGCTGTCGGCGCATGACGCATTCTTTATAAACTGTGCTTCAGTCGCTGCTTTGTTTTCGTACTTTAAGGAGAGTTATGCTTGTGCATCTCAACGGTGAATGTTTATTCAAAATATCTGGGTTATGTGTGATTTGCATAAGAGCGTTAATGTCTTTATGTTAGTCCATTGCAATACCTGCCGACAAGTTCATGTTTGAACAACATTTTTATGCATGATGCATGTGCAAAAACCGAATCATGTAGATAGGTGTGTAGGCAACTTCAGGAGAAATTTCCTGGTATTCCAGTTCCAAGTTGAGAAGCTGTTAGACGTCTGGGTAACAAGTTTAGGATAACGGGCACAGTAGCGTAGTCAGAAAAATATTAAGGGTGTTATGTATAGGGATCCATTTTTTAAACAATTTATATCAATTGATATTATAGATATGAATTAATCCTGAGTTGAAATATTTAAATAAATCGATTTTATATTCGCACATTTAGGCAGCAAATTGAATTAAAATTAGGATACAATGTTTTACGTATTCTAAGCGGCAAATGTATTGTGACATGAGAATTAGTGTTAGGTATGCTATATTACTGCTGCAGGACATGTTATTTCACTACAAAGCAGGATTTCCGTTATGTTCTAAACTGGAAGATGTTGCACTCATTTGGAAACCGTCAAAATTAGCACTGCAACGAAAACATGCCCCCGATATCTTAACATGTTTATACGTAACCGTAGCATCTGAAGTATAGTTTCTGTTGTTGTCACCTTTGAGGATACTGTCCAGGACATGCGGCGTAAATATACATAGCCGTACCAGTGAATGCTAGCCTCTAGTTTCCGAGGTCGCGGGTTCAAATCCGGCGGAGGGTGATGAATTTTTTTTCGGGCGTAAAAATCCTTAGCATGGCTTCCTTCGGAAGGAAAGTAAAGCCGGTGTACCCCTATCCTAAATTTACGCACGTAAAAGAACCTAAAGCCTGATATAGAGGCTTCTGAGCAAAATTGCAGGTCTTTCACGATCAATATACGAGGGCAGTCCAGAAAGTCCCAGACGTTTTGGCCTATCGTGGCGATGAGTATGGTTAGAGCCGCCATCTTGGTGTCAGAACGTTTCTACATTCAGTACGCATCCAATTGTGGTAGCGTGAGGACTGTGCCTTCCTTACTGTGCTCTCTGTAAGTTGTTAAAATGTGCGCTGCAATAGAAAATCCCGCCACTTGTGAAGTGCGATCTGTGATTAGGTTTTTGTTGGCTAAAAAGAACAAACCAATTGAAGTTTATCGTCAACTTTGTGATGCTTACGTGCAGGAATAATGAGTGAAAGTCGAGTCAGGCAATGGTGCATTGATTTTAAAAATGACCGTACCAATGTTCACTACGAGGATCGCAGAGGTAGGCCTAGTCTTATGACTGATGAACTGTCAATGCAAATCAATGACAAAGTTCGTGAAAATCGTCGTTTCACGATTACACAACTTTCGGAACATGTTCCCCAAATTTCAAGGAGTTTGGTGCATCAAATTGCGGTGGAGAAGCTTGGTTACCACAATTTTTGTACTAGGTGGGTTCCGAAAATCCTAACGGAAGACCATAAAAAACAAAGACTGGCTGCAGTACTGACGTTCCTCCAGGATTTCAACAAATATGTTAACGCTTTACTCGATCGTATGTAACCGGGGACGAGACTTCGGTGAAGCATGGCAATTGTGAAACAAAACAGCAGTCGATGGAATGGGGACACACACATTCTCCCAAGAAACCAAGAAAGTGTTTGCAAACGCTGTCAGCAAGAAAGGTCATGGCTACTATGTTTTGGGACTCTAAGGGAGTGCTTGTTGAGCTTCTGGAACGTGGAACAACAATAACCTCAGAGAGGTATTGTGAAACAGTAAGAAAGTTAAGGCGTGCCATACAAAATAAGCGTCGGAGAAAACTTAGCACCAAGGTGTTGTTTCTTCACGACAATGCACGCCCATACACGGCCAATCGTACCCGAACACTCTTGGATGGTCTTGGATGGGAGGTGTTTGACCATCCGCCATACAACCCGGATTTGGTGCCGAGCGACTACCACCTCTTCCCAGCGATGAAGAAATGCCGATACACAACGCTTTGATACTGACGCTGAACTGCATGCCGGTGTAAACCAGTGGTGGAAGTCGCAGGCTGCAGATTTCTACAGAGAGGGTATCGAAAAACTTGTGCCACGGTATGATAAATGTCTCAATTTGAATGAAGATTACGTAGAAAAATAGCTTAAGAGTGTACCTTTCAAATGTAGATAATAAACCTGATGTTTGCATTTTGTTAATTGTTTATTTCAAAACGTCTGGGACTTTCTGGATTACCCTCGTAGAATGAGACTCTAAGAACCATAATAGTTAAAGTGTCCATAAATGAAAACTCCAGCTACCAGTGATATAATTAGGAAGTATCTCGTACCCACCAACCTATAAAGATGCATTTATTTTAACGAAGCTATTTCTGCTATTAATTTTTACATTTTCTTAGCAAGGGAGAATTCCAACCCCAATTCCCCCTAGCTACGCCTCTGAATGGGCACGCTTGTCCTAAACGCTAAACCTAATCCCAATTTCCACATTTGAGATGTGCATCCGACATTTAATAATAAAATACGCCTTTATTCGATGATAAAGAGGCTGAGTGGGATGGTTGAATATAGGAGGGTAAGACAGTATAATTAAGTAAGTAAAAGTACCATTTAGTGGAAATTAGTTTTAATAAGAAAGAAAAACGCTGACTCTAAACATGAAAAAATTAATTAGACCAATACTGAAGTACAGTACAATTCTAAATCGAAATTATTTTGAAATTAAGTGAAATTTACTTTATAAAATAGTTGCCATAGCGTATAATTTTGGACAACCTATGAAGCAGTACAAACTCTGTTCCATAACACATTATTACTGTCTATGTAGAATTAAAACAAAAGAATATTTTATTATTCTTCCTAATTCCAGAGCAATTTTTATGCACCCACTTCCTGCTTGACATGCGCTGAATCATGTCTTCCGCTCATCGATTTTGGCACAGTTCACAAAACCAATCACTGTTATTGGTGCATTTCACTCATTTCGTTTGACTCACTTTATAGGCAGCTTTCTCTTAAGGTTAGCGGGAAGTTTGGCGCTATTTAATTGATCCTTGTATATAGAACTTGTCAGTATCAAAGATCTTTGAGTGCTTTTCTTGATTGGACCTTTAGTGACGTGGCACTTTTGGGAATAGGAGATATTTCTGCTAAAGGAATTGCCAAGCGACTGGGTCCAGCAATATTTTTTCCGGTGTTCTTTGCATTTGTTGGCTGTCTTGCTGAAATTCCTGAGGATGATGTTCAACCTAACCCCCTTCTATCACTGATGGTGGTGGGACGGCGGCGGCGGTGGTGGTGGTGGTGGCGTCTCTCTTACTACTGGTAAATCTTCATTGCATAGATCGGAGTGAACTGCATTACAGGCAGAAAAGCGGTGATCCCTGAAGACATCTCTGTCTATGGGCCAGTTTCCAGAACGAGCAAATCTATTAATTGCTGTAGCTATAGTTGCTGCTCTCCCATATGCTTTTCCGAAAAATGCTGAACTTGGAACTGAGTCATTACACGTCCTGGGTATGCTCTAAGCCATTTTTCCATTTACTCTGTGCAGTAATTGCTCAAAACTTTGAAGAAAGACACATCTAAAGACTGCAGTCTATGTATATATGCCCAGCAAGAGAAAGCAGCCACTCCATTCTCCCGAGCTAGATACAGTGCTTCCGGATTTCTTGTGTAGGTTCTATGACCATTAAGGAGAAGAAGAACCTTAGCTCCTTCGAAGTTTTCAGCAGCAATAAAATCTTCCAGATATTTTGCAAACAATTCTTTGTTTATGTATCCGCTATCTGGGTTGAAATGGAAGACTGTCTCAGGCAGTGTTCCAGTCCTTAGCTCATGTTTACTACGAGCATGCTTGAAGATCAGCACTGGCGTTACGTATTGTCCAGTAGCACTGACACAACAAACACCATTGTTGTGACACCACACTCTCCTCTTGAAATTAATCCAACTTGTTGTTTCTTCTTAGAAATTACTTTCCTGGTTCTTTTTGCACAGTGGAAAGCCCAGTTTCATCGACACTAAAGATTGCAGATGCCTCAGTTTATTCTCATCGACTAGGATCTTAGTGGGAATGTCAAAAAGCTCTGCAATTCTCTCTTTGTTGAAACCAGTGGCACCAGCCATGGATGTGGCATCTGGCTGTCTCAGCGAGAGTTCTTTATGACTCTTCATAAAACTGTAGTACCTCTTCTTGCCGGCCATCTTTTTCTCACGGTTGAACTGTGAAGTATATTGTTCCTTTCGGCAACTTTGAATGCTATCATTCGTAAGTCCTTAGGCGTGACGCCAAAACATGCCTTATTCTAATTGCATCACGTTTTGGCATATCTTTTGCTCCACTGCAATCTGAAGTGCAGTCGATTACCTTTTTATCCTCCACAGCAAACCATTTTCCCCCCCCATCCAGATGGCGTTTGAGAGTTGCTTTGGGGACAGTACTGCTTTGCAGGAACATTCAAACCGAATTCAAGTTTCGTGCAGCGTCAATTGCTCGTTGCACATTCTCTCCCTTGCATTTTCCATATTTAACATCTTTCGGCATTTTGAAAACTGCAAAAGAATAATTTAAATCTAATATACTTTAAATAATTCAGAACATAAAAAGGTACAATGAGTTTCAGCTCCTTGAAAATGTTATCAGGCTTCTACTTGATTAAATTTAAAACTAGTTGAGTTTAAATATGAGACTGCTAAATGCGAAATAGATTTTGTATTTGTTCCAATGTGATAGCAATACTGTGATATTAAACATAATTTAACCATGTTTTTAAATTCGCTTGCTAAAATACTTTTGACGTGTACAAATACACATAATTTGTTAAATAACTGAATTTCATTTAACAGTTATTATTTACATTTGCAATTATTTTACTTCAAATCATATCTCATTATTTATTTATTGAAAAACTATTGTGTTTATGTTTATTTACTATTAACCTTTTAAAGGACATGGTCCAATTAGAAATATAAAATAATTGAACAAGTACAGCTTATAATTTTACATTACTTCTTCTACATTGCATTTACATTAAGTTTACCTTAAATGTCATTTTCACTTTACGTTGCTTTACCATGTCTAAATTCATCTATAGTATAAAATGCATTTTCTATATGTGTATCTATCAGAGAAAAAACAACGGCCTCTTGCACGCATTTCTTGCTAGTAAAATAAGCTCTAATCCTATTTCTTAAAATGATATCCTTAAGTAATTTTATAGCGTTTCCATGGATGGACCAGTGGCAACACCGCAACTTCTGTTTTGCACGCCATTAGACAGGAAGCTGCGGCAGCAATTAAATATATGTAAGTAGAAATATATCCATGAAAAGTAGACAATATTCACTTACCTATGGTACAAGCCAAACAGAATTGAATAATCGATGTTATCACCAAACGGAATCCTATTTTAACCCGACGCTATATTAAATAACGCTATTTTCTTCTTGCATTTACAACATGTGAAGCACTTTTTTTTTTAATTTATGGACGCTCTTTAACTGCTGTGGTCCTTAGCGTCCCATTCTATATTGGGCGTGAAAGACCGGAAATTTTGCTCAGAGGCCTCTTTATCAGGCTTGAGGTTCTTTTACATGCCGTAAATCTACAAGGGACCACCAGCTTTGCTTCCCTTCCTAAGGAAGCCATGCTAAGAATTTTACGCCCGAAAAAATCCAGCGCCCTCCGCCGGTTTTGAACCCGCGACCTCGGGAACTAGGGGCTGTCACTTTCAAACTATGGTAACTGCTATTCAGCATCACTAGATGGCAGCAGCTATCGGCAAACAAAAACAAAGAGATTTTAAATTCATGGACCCGGTCCATTTATGGTAACTTTACCCTACATACAACCACAGGTACATAGAGATACAACAGTACTACTCAGTACATATATCTCTAGGATTATCTACTTGCAGCCAACGCAGCAAACACTGTTAAATTTAGTCAGTAAAGGCGACTTGAATGTAAACGCGATAACAGGGCCATCAAACCAGCGCTATTCCTAAATGTCCCGAGTAGTGTGTTTTTTTTTACATATGCAAAACACGGATTCATCAGCAAAGCAGACCAGCAATGGAAAAATACATAGCAGAATCAGTCATAAAAATACATTTTAATAAAAATTTTAAATAACTATTTTATTTAAACGTTCTTTCGCCTGGGAAATTAAACGTAAAGCTACAATCGATTTCTCTACCTTGCTCCAATTGTTTCCAAAGAGATTTTTACTCCATAAGCCCAGTGAAGTTTTTTTTTTTCTTTTTCCCCTTTCTTTTCTTTTTTGTCATTGCAGGTGTTAATTTTGCTTTTATTATTCCATGGCCGAAGAATAATAAGAGCAGTGGAAGTGCAAATATCTACCCCTTACTTTGTTTATGTTTTATTCTGTTGTCTAGAGCCTCTGAACAGTCCCTAGGACTCAATTTGGTCTTGCGACCATACTCTCTATTTGAAAGAGCAGTTCGCATGGCCATAAACTGCTCGGCTTACACGAATATTCCTGTACTTCCAGCAACACCTTTGTAACCGCAATTTTTCGTGGGGAAAGATTATGCAACCAACGGTGTAATGTAACTTTGAATATAAAGGACATCAAAGGTTGGGAATCTTTAAGGTTGGCATTAGTGTAATTAAACAAAAAAAAGAATACAGAGGGAAAAGAAACAAGTAAATTTCGTGAAGCTAAATGGCGGAAAATGGAGACTAAAACGACGAATTGTTTCATATATTGTCAATATAAACAAACGTTAGAAGTTCAATGAAGATAGAGTTTAATTTGGAAATAGGATATACTTGAAGATTAATTTCAAAACATGGCCATCGATGCTTGATTACAATTTGGCAGTTCGTTTGTATTAACGGCGTGAATTTATTCGGACATAAAAAGGTAACTAGAAACTCATTTATTTTTAAAATTCTACCATAAGGTAGAAGAAAATAGCATATTAAAATACACTGTTGACATTTAATATTGACATAGAATGTGTAGAAAAGTCCGCAGGATTATCCATATGTCCCAAAATCTTAACTAACCTAATATTAAAGATTCTGCCTTTGATATGCGCATTAAGAGTGATGTATGTGATAAAAAAATAAGTTCATCATGCCTTGGTAAACTTATAAATTAAACATTAAAAGATTTATTAGGATGACCAGGTTAGGTATGCCCTAGGTTATAATAAAAGCAAAAGAGTAGAAAATAAATGTGAGCACGTGTTATTGCATTTGTTAAAACAATGGATAAAATTCGATATATAAATCCAGGCTGGAGACACTTTTGGGAGTCCTAAGTCACAAGGCGTAGTCCAACAATGAGGGCCCTAAGCCTCAAAACGTAGCCGAGGGGTGTTTTTTAGTAGTAAAAGAGCTAGCCCTAGAGGTGTGAAGCAACGACAGGGTGTAGCCCTAGGATCTGCATGTCTAAAATTAGAATTATTCATGTTAACGAATATTACTACCTTTTATTGTAGCTGTGGATACAGGACAGCACTCCACATACTACAAGAATTGGGTAAATTGTTTTTAGAGGGCCCTTAATAGCGATGGAAGTGATGTGTTATATGTCCTACAGATGTCACTGTATGTCATTCTCTAGCTCTAACGTAATGCTGGCAACATATGAATAGCTAATGCCACCAAAGCCGGTAATATACTCAGCCTCAAGGCATAGCCGAGGTATGTTTTTAAGAAGGAGAGAAGTGTAGCAGTTGTAGCCAAAGGCTGCAACTGCGAAGCAACGACAGGGCATAGCCAAGGGATCTGCACGTCTAAACCTCGAATGATTCATGTTTGCAGAAATCCCTTACTTCGTGGATTTCACTTCTTATTTAAGTTGGCACTTCCCATTCAGCGTCTGTTTTAGCGGGAAGATGGCTACGTTTGTTGTGTTCATATCGCAATTTTCCTATAAAAGTAAAACACCTAAAACGGGAGGGGTAGGTGGGCACCAGGTATTGGCGAGATCACATCTACTTCTACATTCGCTCTTAAGGCAATTTATTCCACTATTTCTTGCTTCCTTCCGCAATTTCTATGTGGGCCCTCTAAGAACAAATTAGCCCAAGAATTAATCCTGATGCTTCATAACACTAATTTCATAAGCAAAACATTGCAGTTTTGCCCATGCTCATATATTATATCAGCACCTAAACAATTTCAATATATCAGAACCTATTACCAGTACTCAGCATATTTGGATATACTGCAGTCTTGTGGTTACATCTCTATATCGCCTTGTGTATAACATTTGATCGTGTGAAACATTCAGTATATTGTACATCTTAGGCATATACAAAATATATGTTAAAGTAGTAATAGGGATATCTTATGCATATTAGATGATAGGGCTGCTGCATGCAGTGGGCGCTGATTTGTCTTCTGCTAGTGGCTCTTTTGCTTTTGTGTTAAAAGGAACATCACAGCTGGGTTTTGTATCCTTAAATGCATATAGCTGGTCACGAAATGCAGTTGGTTAAAACCTGACTGCTTTTGAAGAGTGACAGGGATGGATTCCCCACGGGAATCAAGAAATTTTCCTTTAGCTTACAAGGTTTATCAGTATGCCTGAGTTTGGAGTATGAATGAGAGCATGCCTGGCTATGTTACCCTATATTTAATTTAATAACCCATTCACACTTAAAACCAGATTTCAGGATTACTACTTCAAATATCCTAGGATACTTGCTGTCATATGACAATCTGGAATCAGTACAACTGTATGCAAATGGTACTGCAGAGTCGAAATAAATGAAATTGTGTGTAATTATTTCTCTGTAAATAGTTTCTTTCCAAAAAAGATGTGGAAATCTAAATTTTGTAGAAAATAGATAAAATTGGCAGCCAATTAAGTAAAATGAAATGTCTATTTTGTCAAAATGTAATTACGTATGTAAATGAAATAATGCAGCCACTAACAGTGTATTTATGTTTTAACGGTATTTATTGTAATTAATTGCATATTGTTATTAATAGGACAGTTTATTGGATGTAATAACTTTATTTAGCAAACTCTGAAGTATTCATTAACAAACAGCAAACATAATGTTAATTCTTAGTAAAGTACTTAATTTATGTAACCTGCTCTCTGATATAGCATTTGTTTTCTTTGAAAATTTTAATAAAATTATTAGAGCATCCGTAACTGTAATTGCATTACTTAACTCCCCACTGCACTGAGTACGTGGTGGTTTTAGTACACCAGTGATGATAATCATCATGATATAACAATAATAAAGTGTACATCCAAATGGGAATAAAGTTGCATCACCCAGTATATGAAGAAACAGACAAAAGCTATGGCATTTCTTGTTGATGAATGCCTTAGAGATATTTATTCTTTTTAGGCGTATATAAACTCACACACAGATCTTGAGGAAAATTTGTTTTAAAAATTGAGAGCTGATGGTATTGAGATTAAGAATTTATAATTTGCTTTGTGACACAGGTTTAAACTTGTTTCACTAATACTTGTTGTTGTTTTTTTTTAATATAATTATTTTGTTGTGGTTGATTTAACATGTTTGTGCTGTCATATGTAAAGTCATAATGGGTCTTTGCTCTAAATCAGTAAATCAGCAAATCAGCTCTGGTTTTGAGATTTATCCGAGGTTAGGCTAAAGTTAGTTTGTGTGCACACGCTAGTACACTTGGGTTGGCACTTTCTGCACAATTGCAGTATTAACAGAATGGAATACTTTGTTGACATTTAGTAATGAAAGTGTCTTAAAAAAGGGAAGACAGGCAGGCAAGTTATAGGCTTTCGAAGTGTTTGCATCTCCTCTTACACTCTGTGATGTATGCATTTTTGTTACTTAAATTTTCCTTCAGCATTGCATTCAGAAAGTGTATATGGAACCGTTACCATCAGAATGCATAATAAATTCAAATCTACCATCTATAAAAAACTGGGATATGTGGTGCTAACCTGGAGGGATTCCCTATCCATTTAGCCTCTATAAATACTTTACTCTGTGCGATGTATTTTAATATTCATCTTCTCAAAATGAACTGAAAAAAATTATCCAAGCTTATAATGTTAGCTTGCAATTGTATGCAATGATTCTACACATATATATGATATAAAATATACAAAATGTAACCTTGAGGTAAGCAGGGTGTAGCAAGGTTAACAGGTGGCATGCAATTTCAAAATGCATTGCTCATCCTGCAAACTACACATGCACTATCAAGAATATGGTTGAAACAGCATGTACTTCTCCCATAGGCATCACTATTCATTCCAGTAAATGATCCAGTAAGACATTCAGTCATACCAACCATTAAAATATTATGCAGTTCAAGAACATGGTATGAAACAACTTCACACTTGTCAACAGCTACATCATAAAGAAATATGTTATGTGCCCTTATAAGTCATTCAGATATAACCATCATCACACAAAAAACTTAAGAAAATGACATAAATAGATGTAAATGTTTACCTACCATTCACATTTCAAACATTGCACCTGACATCATTTACACAGCTAAAGGGAAAAGAATATAACATTACATGTTTCAATTTTTTGGTTAGTGTATACATTATTTCTATTTCTTTGTTTGCCTAATATGCAGGGTGGAAAATGTCTCATGATCATCCTTGAACAGGATGACTCATGAATAGAACAAAACATCACACTGCAATTTTCATATTTTTAAAGTAGTTTTTGAGAAAAAAAGCAAACATACTTAATAACTCTATTTTAAATTAAAATTTTACGAAACTTAAATACCTTTTCAAGTATTTCTTTGAGAAGATTGAAAGATAAATATTTTTTGCATGCTTAAATACATTTTGAATTAAAATAAGTCTCACTCTTTCTATTATAAGCTTTTGAAATTTGTCTCAATTGAATTTACATTCTTAGCCACGAGACTATACAACATGACAACCCTGTAAGATCGAAAGAAATGCACTTCAACTGTGGATCATTGCACTTATGGCTTATTTTTTAAACAATGGGTTATCAGTAGGACTCGGATTTTTAGGTGGAATAAACCTTCATTTTAGATTTCTTATATGCTTAAAATAGTTTTTTGGGGGGTTTTCTTGATTAAGATAGTTTTGTTTTTTTTAAGTTTTGCTTCGTGGATCAATACAGGCATCAATAATTTTGTTTTTCTGGTACTTAGTTGTAGGATTTATAGTTTGGCATTGCAGTAGATACATTCCCAAATTTTCTGGCGTAAATGATATCCTATTATCACGTAACACATTCTTGTATGAAGAAAAGGTTCTTTCAATGGAACAAGATGTCAGTGGAGCGTAGAACATACATGCCAGTGCAGCAGGTTCTAGGGGTAGTTCTCCTGTATCTTTTCCCCCTGCAATACTGAATTGATGATTTTCATATTTTCAAAAGCAGGATTTTGTTGAAACTTCTGCAATTTCGAAGAACATGCAATTCCCACTGGTCCAGGCATTTCTTTACTGGAAACATTGCCAATGATATCTAGAGCATCTTTCAGTGGCAAAGTTGTAGCTTCTGGTATAAAACAAAAATGTGTCTTAATGTATGCAAGGGAAGCGGCAAGAGTGGGGCACTCGAGTGATTTCTTAGCCTTGGCAATGCAGGAAGCTTCTGTTTCACCCAATTCATTGACAACATTTTTAACATCTTTTAAGTGTTCGGCATAGTAAATGGCAGCAGACAGCTGCATCCAGGTGTCACCACGTCACATGTACTGTGTTTAACTGTAGGAACTTGAACTATCTACTGGCTATAAGCGTGGAAATAATTTTAATGAGTTTCAATCTGAAAATAACAATCTTCATTTCGAAAAAGGAAAAAACAGCTATTTAGGTTATTTTAGGTGTCAACCCCTCATTTAAGTTTTTTTAGGTGTAATGAAATTCGGATATTCTGCTCCAGGAACTGTGAAACGAGTATATATCTTGAAATGTGTTAATTAAATAGCAGGAAAAAAATCTGATGTGTTACACTCACATGAGACTTTCTCTACTCTTGTACAATCTATTTTTACAAACGCCTATTCTCTATATGCTTTATGTTAATCGAGGTATCGAGATGTCAATCTTATTGCTAATTTTCTTGTAGATGCAAGGGTAATATGGTAGCTTTTAAGCGATGGTCAAATATTTTAACGCTGGTTGCTATGCGGCGCAATCCATTCTCTTTGCAAGTCCAGGACATCAAAAATGAATAACGAATTTGAGAAAAAGTATAAGTATTGGAAAATTTAAGGGAATAACAAGCAATATCTCGAAAACGGTTCACTCAACAAAAGAAATGTATATGACATAAGTTGTGTATTTTAACGAGATCTACATTTTTTGTGTAGTAAAATTTTGTCTATCTCTTATGGTTTACCAGTTATGCAAAAGTCGTTCACAATGAAGAATACTTTTGGAGACATTCCCAGAAAATTCGAGATATACATTTCATTTCTCATGACATTATCTTAAACATATGATATTTTAATCAAAATCGTTAGAGCCATTTTTGAGAAAATTAAAATTTTCGAAAAATGTTCCATGTAAAGGGTAGTCTGGGGTGGGGGGATTTTCTTGAAAACCTTCGTGTCGCATCTCTGGAAGATACTGAACCTAAATACCAAGTTTGGTGTTTATCCGACTGTTCGTTTTTGAGTTATGCTGTTCACAGACACACACACACACACACACACACAGACACACACATGGACATGTTTCCAAAAATGCTTTTTTTGGATTCAGGAGGTCTCAGAACATGTATTTCCGGTGAAATCTCGGTATCGAATTTTTGGGTGGAATGCAATACTTCCCCTACTTACTATACGTAGTAGAGAAAGTAATATAGGTTAAAACCTAAAAATCTGGGCCCTAGTTATCAGTTACAAATGGTTCACTTTACTAATGCCGAGTATCTTGAAATGCTACTCATTTACAGTGAAGTACATTGTAATGTGGTATTTGCGGCAAGAATTTATTGAGAAAGATTCCCAAATAGATGAGCACCACATTATAGGACATTTTTATGTCCAAGAATTCTAGATACAGGAAGCATATCTCCTCATGTTGAAGGAGTTGGTCAAAGAAATGTTGCACAACAAGAAGAAATCCTTCTCTTGGTGGAAGAAGATCCTGGAAGCAGCAGCCGTGGTATAGCTCTCACTATAGCGCATCCCATTGAACTGTTTTGAGAGCATTAAAAGAAGAACTCCTACGCCCTTATCATACTTAGTGCATCCTGTATCTCTCTGAAGCAGACTATGCACCAAGGGTAGCAGTTTCCAAATGGTTTCTTCAACAAAAAGGGGACTTTCCCCTTAAAATTCTTGTAATCGATATAGCAACATTTACCAGAAATGGAGTGACTAATTGCCATAATGCACACACCGAGGTTTACGACATTCCGTACACAATAAGACAAGACAGCTTTTAGTAAAAAATTTCTGAAAATGTTTGGGCAGGAATCACAGCAAATACATTAAGTGGTCCGTGGATTGTTCCTTGGGTTTTGACAGGAACCATCTATCTCCAGTTTTTTCAAGAAACGTTAGCAATTCTACTAGAGGGTGTTCCCGTGTGGGGCTATCTAGCAACAACCACATAGAACGCTGGATTGCTTTAAATGGACCAATAAGAAAGTCTCCAAGATTGGCAGATCTAAATCCAATCAATTTGTTTCTTTGGGGAATATGAAAATTCACTTATACTGTAATTATTAACAGGAAGATATAAATAATAAAGAAATAATAGTGAGATAGAGAAAGAATTGCAATAAATAATTTCCACACATTAAATTAGTGTTTAATGTAATAAGCTTGAGTTTAAAGCTTTATCCAGAAAGAGAGAGAAAGTACTCAAGCTGTACCACTGGAGCAGCGGGCGCATGAGGCAACAGAATAAGCTACAAGATAATAAAATCAGAAGCAGGCAAAGTATACTGCTTCAAAATTGTAGCACAGCTTTAAAAATTCAGATAACATAGATGTTATAAACATATACATTACAGAAATGCCTGATATGGAAATATTTCAAAAAAGAATACTTTTAGCAGCTGAGAAATAAAAAGCAACCCAGAGTAGAGTGCAGCACAATTGGTGAAAACATTGTGAAGCATGTGTGCTGGCAAGGGATGTACATTATGAACAATTTCTGTAAACCTTAAAAAGTTCTCATTGATTTTCTTTTCTTATCTTGCTTTTATTACTCACAAAGTTTTATGATTAACAAAGAAAGGAAGCATAATCTTGTAACTTCGGCTTCTCAAGCTTTTATTCACCTTTATAAATACGTGTATCTATTAATAATTTGTAATTTTATAAGTGCTTCCGCAGTTCCATATTCCATATGATATTTAGTTTGTTACAATTGTATGTAGTTTTATGTTTATTTGTATATGGGAAGTGCTTATTATTTCTTGCCATTGCAGTAGGAGCTGAAGAATTAAAAGTTCACCTGTTGAATTTGCTGTGTTGCAATATTGTGCAAAATAAAATAGTAATCTCAAAAACAAATACATCATAGGTGCTAAAAAAATCTGATGTGTTACACTCACATAACTTTCTCTACTCTTGTACAAACTATTTTTACAAATGCTTATTCTCCATATGCTTCATGTTAATCGAGATGTTAATCTTATTGCTAATTTTCTTGTAGATGCAAGGGGAATATGGTAGTATTTAAGCGATAGTCAAATATTTTAAGAGCTGGTTGCTATGTGCAGTATTCCATTCTCTTTGCATGTCCAGGACATAAAAAAAATGAATAGCGAATTCCCATTTGACAAAAAGTATAAGTATTGGAAAATTTAAGGGAATAACAAGCAATATCTCGAAAATGCTTCACTCAACAACAAAAAAATGTATATGACATAAATTGTGTATTTTAACATGATCTACATTTTTTGCGTAGTAAAATTTTGTCTATCTCTTATGGTTTACCAGTTATGCAAAAGTCGTTCACAATTAAGAATACTTTTGGAGACATTCCCAGAAAATTCGAGATATACATTTCATTTGTCATGAAAATATCTTAAACATAATATTTTAATCAAAATCGTTAGCCATTTTTGAGAAAATTAAAATTTTCAAAAAATGTTCCATGTAAAGGGTAATCTGGGGGGTGGGGGGATTTTCTTGAAAACCTTCGTGTCACATCTCTGGAAGATACTGAACCTAAATACCAAGTTTGGTTTTTATCCGACTGTTCGTTTCTGAATTATGCTGTTCACAGACACACACACACACACATGGACATGTTTCCAAAAATGCTTTTTTTGGATTCAGGGGGTCTCAAAACATATATTTCCGGTGAAATCTCGGTATCGAATTTTTGGGTGGAATACAATACTTCCCCTACTTACTATACGTAGTAGAGAAAGTAAAAACTTAAAGTGGACACTATCAGTAAAAGCAATGAAGTAGGCACGTCATTTATTCACTCACCACTTAAAAATGCATTTTGATATGACAGAACATTATAGAAGTACAAAATATCCATATACCATCTGTTAAATTTACTAAATTCCACTATTCTTTTAAAGAAGTGTAAACTGTAAACATTTCCTTAAACTTGTATTCTTCAATTTCTATGTATTTTTATGGCAAACCCTCTTATCAGTTTTTAAGTACGACAGCTGGAAAGAAATAAGTGGCAACATATAAATCTTTCGTGAACCATTTATTGTACAATCCTGAGACTTCTATAGGCCTTCAGTGTAATCCCCTGCATTATGTTGCACCCTTTGCCAGATGTGGGGAAGTCGCAGGATTCCAGCAGCAGTGACCTCTTTGTTGATGTCTGCAAGAGAGTGCCCTATAGTTTGAAGTATGGCATCTCTGGTGCAGAAACACATCCCTCACAGTGGTTCTTTCATCTCAGGGAACAGATGAAAGTCACACAGACTCATGTCTGATGAATTGAGTTGGTGCTCTAGAGCTTCCGCACAGCAACTGTACTGTGACAACAGGTGTTGTCCTGCAAAACAATGGGTGGATCCCTGACTCAGAAGTTGGTCATTTCCTGCACAGTGCAGGACAAAGATGATGTTTCAGAAAAAACCTGCAGTGGTACAGTGCATTTATGGTTTGATTTGGAGGAACTGCATGCCGTATAATGACACCACGTATGTCATATGCCACTATCAGCATCCCTTCACATTTTCCAGTTTCTGACGCAGCTTCTTGGATCGGGGAGATGGTGGGCGGTGCCATTCATTTGATTGGCTTATAACATTGCGCCCATGTTTTGTCAAATGTAATGATCCTGTCCAGGAACACATGACCTTCCCATCTGTAAAGTGCCAAATGATCACCAGCGAGGGCATATCTATGCCATTTTTTTAACATCTGTAAGGTGGTGTGGTACCCACTGGAATGCAATTTTTCGGTAACCAAGGACATTGTGCAACACATTCAAGACGGTAGTGTGGTTTGTTCCTACCTCGTTAACCAATTCCCTGGAAGTCCCCTCTTGCCCACATGCAGCAAAGATTGAATCAATTCAATGACTCAGTTTTTGACCCCATGTTGACCTCTACCTAGTTCCTGATGCACACTATCACGTCCTGCATGAAAAGCTGCAACCCATCATGCCACAGTCGAATAGGCAGTGCCTCATTCCCACATGCTTCACGTAGTTTAGAGTGACATTCCCTGGCATTTTTTCTACAGGCTACTTTGATCTTTATGCATGCACGTTGTTCTAACTTGGAAAACATCCCCTTTAGGGCGACATAATTTGGCAACCTACATTTAAAACATGCCACTCCTATCACTGCAGCACCTACACTACTAGCACTGCCACCTGAGTTGCACAGCTCCACCACCTTCTACATGTGTTGCCAACAGCAGCTCAAACAAAACTCCCTGTGCATGGGGATAAAACAGTGTTGCCACTTATTTCTTTCCAACCCTCATAATTTCTCCCTTGAATATATTTTACACTGCCATGCCAGTTTGTATATTATTGATTTTTATATGTATTGTTAAACAGGCTATTGTTGCATTTGCAGTTAAATAAGTCTAGCCCTTTTAGGTCACTACTGTGTTTTTGCCCACATGGGAAGTAGTAAAGAATAAAGACATTGTATTAATGAACAAAGCAATGGGTTAATACTAAAATTATAGATTTCCCATTTGCAAAACAATAACTTTTTGTAATTGACCATACGCTTTATTGTGCTAAGTAGCCACTATTGTATTACTACATGAAATAATGCAACTGCTGATGTCACAAAAAGAATGCCAGTATTACAAATTTCCTCAGGCATGTTGCCAACAGTGGCGCATTGGCTTAGAATGCATAATATTAATTGCACTACTAAGATTAATATCACATTAATAAATAATATTAATAAATAACCGTCACTAAAAAAAATAGGAAATTATGATAAGCAAAGATCTTGATAAAGGTTCTCCCTACAAAAGAAAATGCCAAACAAGGCCCTCTAGCTATGAAAAGACACACACTATGAAAAGAGGCATTTATAGGCACTAAAATTAGTATATTTTACTCCAGTAAGCATGAAACATATTTATTTATACAAAGCCTGTGATTCTAAAGAAAAGAGGCAAATGCTGAGCTGTAATCATTAGCTTTCAATGTCATTCCTGGAGATGGATAAGCCATGCATTATGTCTTTCTAGGGATTTTTCCAGTTTAGGAAATCCCTGAAATCCTATTGCCTTTTCTTTCTAAATTTTAAAATTGTGGAGCTGTTAAAACCAAACACAGCTTTGTAATAAGTTAGACTAGTACATGAACTGCTTCTGCAATAATTATTAGCAATCCAGCAAAAGTATGAAGCAGCAATGCATAATTGTAAGCCAGCCAGTAAAGCCCAATTAGTTACCTGACATTGTATCTTTGTTAGCCTCTAGCAGCAAAACTATTGAAGACAAGCAACTTCAATATCAGTAGAAAGAACTTTTAAAACTTGTCCAGCATAAGGAAGAGTTTGATATATAGGCAGAGTGATAATTTCTTTGCATATTTTCTTGAAAAGGGAGCATGTGACGGGATTGGAAGAAGAATAAAAATGCTGCAACCAGAAATGGTTTCCAAAGTCTGATTCACATTAGCTATCTGCTAATTTTTACCTTCTCTACCATGTACATAGTAAGTAGAGCAGGTATTGGATTCCACCCAAAACTTTTATATTGAGATTTCACCAGAAATGCATGTTTTGATGCCCCTTGAATCCAAAAACAGCATTCTTATTAAAAGGTATGTCTGGGTGTGTGTGAGAGAGCGAGAACAGCATGACTGAAAGCTGAAATGCCCGATAAATACCAACTTGATATTTAGGTTCAGTATCTCCCAACGATGTGACACGAAGAACACTACGGTCGCAATTGTCTCACAATCTAGTGAAGAAATGTGTCAATTGCATCTACAGGCACCAATGTCTTAATTGATGTACATAACTTTTGGCTTATCTTTACAACTTATAAAATGAAATGGCATTCGAAAACAGGAGTATTTTGGAAGGTTATTAAAAACTTCCAAAACCTTAGTTTAATCGCTGTATGACATTCTTAGTTATCCATTTTTGGAAGAATCCTCAACTTTCTTATTTTGCAGCATTGTAACAACCAACAAATCAGACATTTATGCAATTGCATATTGCACCATTTAACTATCTTTGCTCTTTGGTATTCCAGCACCAGGAATATTAGGCTGAGAGCTTTCTGAGCTGCCCTTGTATATCACAATTTTTTTTTGGGGGGGGGGATGGACTTTGGGAGTAAGCTATTGTCAAATTTAATTAAGTCATAGAAAAGAAGAATGTTGAACTCCAGGAAAACATTCTAACTTCTGTGTTTATTGCTATTTAACATTTCTTTTATCATAGGTCATTTATCCAATATAAAGTTTGGTGCAAAGAGAAGTTTAAAATGGGGGAGGTGGAAGAGACTCAAGTCCATAAGGAAGGTTCACTGGAGAGAGAAACTTTTTCAGATGACCCTGAACATAACAAACCGGTGGTGGTACACATTCCACGCGTTGCTGCTCGTACCATCACTGGTCCTGCCAACCTACAAAACCAGGGTGCTATAGATTGGTAAGTACTCATTCTCACATTCATTGCAGATATGGATATTGAGGCTCCACATTCACACATACAGATAGAACAGAAAGTATTTGTACACCATTTAAAAATTCTAGCAGTCAAACTAATGTAGAGAAAAATCATTGTTATATAGGGTCTTTCAACAAGAGTGTCCTATCTTTGAACTTAAATAAAACATGTTCTATAAATGATAGAGGTTTATTTCTTTTTTTATTTTGGAACATAATTAATGTCATTACGTGTGGAAGAGAACATCAGTTAAGTGACCCTGCGACTTCGTTGGGTTGCACGTATACGGTTCACCCAATTTTCAATGACAGAAGAACGTAAATTAGGTCCAACTACACGAATAACACGCGTGATGTTATTCATAAGATCATTTACTGTTTCTAGCTTGTTGACATAAACTCAAGATTTAACATAACCCCACAAGAAGTAATCCAACGGCATTAAATCACATGACGTCGGGGGGCCAATAATGATGAAACCTCTGAACTTCTCCTTCAAAAGATCGATTGTTTCGAGAGTAGTGTGACATGTGGCACCATATTGCTGGAACCAGATGTTTCTGAGATCCATACCATCCAGTTGAGGCCAAAAATAGTCCCTTATAAGAGCCCTGTATCTTTCTCCATTGAGAGTTACAGCTTCTCCATCTTCATCTTGGAAAAAATATGGACCAATGATTCCTCCATACCAAAATCCACACCACACAGTAACCTTTTGGGAATGAAGTGGTCATTCTTGAATCTGCATTGGATTGTGATTGCTCCAATAGTGGCAATTTTGTTTGTTAACACAACCATTCATCCAAAAGTGGGCTTCGTCGCTGAAGATGATTTTTTGACAAAAATCCAGGTCAGCTTCCAATTGCTCCCTAGCCCAGTCAGCGAATACAGGGCGCAACCTATGGTCATTGGGCTTTATTTCTTGAGTTAACACCATTTTGTAAGCATGAAACTTCAAGTCCAGATGTAGAATTTGCCAAGTTGTCGGCGAAAGCCCCAATTCTTGCACTTGACGAGCAATTGATTTGTTTCCGTTCTCACATACACTCTCATGAACGATGCCTATGTTTTTGTTGGAGCGCTTACGTTGATTGCATACAGACGTTCTTTGATCACTGACAGAACCACTTCTTTCAAATTTATCGATCAAACGCCAAATTGTTCTCTCGCAGGGACAATTATGCACACCATAAACTTCACGCAATACACGGAAGGTTTGGCGAACAGATATCCATTTTGATAATAAATTTTCAGAATTTCTACATTTGCTGAATGCTTTAACGTTCCATGGCTATTTGTCAATAACTGTAACCACATGAAACAAATGACTGCTGTAACTCAATAACAACGGCAGCTATCACATGTTAAAGATAGGACACTCTTGTTGAAAGACCCTTTATGTACTAAGGACAAACAATAATACAGTTTGTGTTCTGGTGATTTTTAATATTTACTATGTTTATAAGTTTTGTAATTGTTGGAAAATGATGCAAATATATGTGCTGTATTTTCAAAATAAGTTAACATGCATTTGGCAGAGCGTAGTTTTTTTTATTAATACCTGAACACATCATGGAAGTATTTTAACTGACAGAAATTTATTTTGTTAAGTTGTGTATAATTGACATATTTGTGAATTTGCTTCTTAAAGTCTAAATTTGTTGTCAAAAAATCTGATGTGTTAAACTCATATGACTTTCTCTACTCTTGTACAAACTATTTTTACAAACGCTTATTCTCCATATGCTTCATGTTTATCGAGATGTTAATCTTGCTAATTTTCTTGTAGATGCAAGGGGAATTGCTAGACTTTAAGCAATAGTCAAATAGTTTAAGAGGTGGTTCTATGGAGTATTCCATTCCCTTTGCATTACCAGGACAAAAAGAATGAATAATGAATATGAGAAAAAGTATAAGTATTGGAAAATTTAAGGGAATAACAAGCAATATCTGGAAAATGGTTCACCCAACGAAAAAATTTATATGACATAAATTGTGTATTTTAATGCGATCTATATTTTTTGTGTAGTAAAATTTTGTCTATCTCTTATGGTTTACCAGTTATGCAAAAGTCGTTCACAATGAAGAATTCTTTTGGAGACATTCCCAGAAAATTCGAGATATACAAATGTCATGAAAATATCTTAAACATATGATATTTTAATCAAAATCATTAGAGCCATTTTTGAGAAAATTAAAATTTTCGAAAAATGTTCCATGTAAAGGGTAATCTGGGGTGGGGGGATTTTCTTGAAAACCTTTGTGTCGTATCTCTGGAAGATACTGAACCTAAATACCAAGTTTGGTGTTTATCTGACTGTTCGTTTCTGAGTTATGCTGTTCACAGACACATACACGGACATGTTTCCAAAAATGCTTTTTTTGGATTCAGGGGGTCTCAAAACATGTATTTCCGGTGAAATCTTGGTATCAAAGTTTTGGGTGGAATACAATACTTCCCCTACTTACTATACGTAGTAGAGAAAGTAAAAATGTGCTGTGCATATGTTGTAAATCTAAGAATGATACTTATCCTGTATATACCGTTTTTCTTCTTGTATTTTTTATAAATTAATAAAAAAAAAGTTCAATATTGGACCAATGTGCTTAATATTGTGGAGAGAAAATTATAGAAACAAATTTAGGAAGCATGAAAGTGTTTCTTCTTCTGGAATTTAATATAGAACCATCTAGATTATAGAGGTGGTTTTGGACTAAGATATAAAAAGAACAACATGTGAATTCATGATTCATTGTCAACAGGCAAATAAAGAGGGAATTGTGCACATTTTTGGTCAGTAGTTAAGCTTTTGTGTAAGAATGGTTCTCATTGTAGGTGATAACATAAGATCCCAATTCATAAGCTTTTGTAGTTGGTCGCTGAGAGGAAACAAATGTTTCACCATAAAAACAACACAAATGTGCAGATTACGGTTATCTACACAAGCAAGTGTGTTACAAATAAAGCAAAATACCAGACTATTGGGTGGATCTAAGTGATGTGTTTTCTTAAGAGGTTTTCTAATGAGTAAGTGATTCAAAAGCATTACTTGTGTTCCAAGTGCTATAGTACAGTGCCTTATTTCTGACTCCTGGCCAGCTACTTCACGGCTCGCTGCTGCCGGCCGAGTTGAATATTTCTTGAACTCAAGCGCATAGATTTACATACATACAATAACCACATACCTATCACAGAAGGTGTTGGAAATTATGTCTTTGTGCTGCCACACATCTCTCGAACCTTTTTTAAGTTCCCCCATAAATAAAAGTCGCATACCATAAGGTATGGGAAACGTGGTGGTCATACTCCTATACTGATGACCCTATCTTCAAAACTTTCTGCAATTAATTTCAATGAGAGATCACTGTATGTGCTGCAGCAGAGTCTTGTTGAAAATATGCCTGTGTGCATTCAATGTTCACACAAATATTCCAGGAATGGTTTGATTATTGTATCCCTGTACCTCTGTCCATTAACTGTATCCTCAAAGAATATAGGCCCTATAATTCGGTACGCATTCACAGCACACCAAACACCAATTTTCTGGTCATGCAATGGCATTTCATGTACAATATAGGGTTTTTCTGTACTCCAGTATGTGTCGATACATGGTCATTTAAAGAAAACCATGCTTCGTCTGTGAAAATAATTAACTTTGGATCCATAGAGTCATCATTAACTTTACCCAACACCCAATTGCAGAAATTTACTCTACTCACAGTATCACATGGTTGCAGTTCCTGAACTACGGTTGTCTTATAAGGTTTTAATTTCAAAATTTAAGTGGCTTTCCAAGCCGAGAATTCTGAAACTCCCGTTTCCTGTGATAAACTACTCAGAGATTTTTTGGGCTATTTTCTAACCTTTGTCCTATCTCGAGTTTTTCCTCTGTAAGAACGTGGCGAGTTACTTTGGGTTTCTTCTCAAGAACAGAACCCATTTCTCTAAATCGGTTTACAAGACTACGACCTGTCTCTCTGTGAGGCGCACGGATTCCGGGGAATCTGTTTATAAATAGCTGTGTCACTTGTCTACAAGACTGTTCACGCATAGGAAATCATACATGAAGGCGCGTGTTCTAAAGTAAACTCACTTCTTGGCGTTATAACAGGACTATCACACTTTAACCACAAAGAACAAAACACAAACTCACGCTAGCAATGGTCATACATGCACTGATGTGCGGAGTGGAGGGAGAACAGTGGGAGCCAGAACCTGTTAGCAGCACTGTGTGCACGCAGCTACATCCGCCAAGCTACTGGCCAGGAGTTGAAAATAAGGCACTGTAGTTTACCTAATGAAGAATATGATTTGCCTGTTTCTGTTTCAATTGAAGATTGTAACAATAATACAGCTGTTATATTTAACAGCAGCGGTTGGAATTTCACCTTTAGGCTCATTTCTTGAAAGACACACAATAATATGTAACAAGTACATGAAAGGACCTTGTAACAGCAGTAGGTGAGTCAATTATAAATTGCCTGAGCAGAATTTTTCAAGCTGAATTGACCTCCCCTTTGGCAGAACTTAATGCTGTTTCACAGCTTTAATGTTGTGAACTACAGTTAAAAAAATTCAAATATACACACCTTGCATTCAAAAGGTTGAAATTATATGTATTTTTACAAAGCCAGGCTCCAGCCCTCACTGCCATATTTTTGGTTAAGAGCGGGAGGCAGTCTTGGCCAACAGAAGTTCCAGAAACTCCATTTCTGGATGTTTCCTCCCCTCCTCCCATGCAGGATGGAAGCCTCTGTAAGCTCACTTATTCCTGTGTAGCGAACTTTCTCAAAATCTCCTGGAGCTACATATCAGCCAGTGTGCTCACTGTGAGTTAAGCTGGGTTGTTGATTTGACATACAATGCTTTAAGTTGTTACTCTGCAAACATCAGTGAGGGAGAGAGGAGTAGTCTTGTGTTTGGCACTCCAATGAGCGATCAGAAGAAAGAAGTCCTATGTTTGACATTTCAGTGAGCGACCAGAAGAGAGGAGGAGTGCTGCACTCAACACTCTAGTGAGTGGTCAAAAGAGAGAAGAGGCTGCTTTGCACGTAGTTCATTACACTGTTAGGTGCAAGAAGGAAGCGAAAAGTGACTGGGGAAATAACTGTACAAAGTCACGGTATTATTCCTAGATCCATTACTAACAAAAGATAAATGAAACACAACCCAAATTGTACCAAATATAGAGTTGGCAAATCACAAAAACTTATGGAGAAAGGAAATTTTGGCATACCAGATTCCTACTGTGGACATCCCATTACAGACTGCAAGACAAACAGCAGTATCATTATATACAGAAGACAAATGGTGCTGCATAGGGCAGAATGCTGATAAAAAGCGTACTGTTGTATGCTAGAAAATAGTTGAAGTATTCCTAAAGTAAAACACACATTCTAAAGTATATGATGAGCATTTGGGAAGCATTCAAGCTTTTTATACACGAGTGTCCAGAAATAAATACAAGTGGAACAAATTTTTTCTCTTTACAATCTAAGTGGGTAATACCAAATCCAACAAAAGAGATACTAGCTGTCATTTATTTTTGGAATTTCAGAGCAAAAGGTTTGAAATAATAATGTCATGTTTAGGTGAGGTATATGGAGCTTCACATTAAAACAGAGGTACTAATAATGCTACTTTCACTAAAATTATAAATGAAATCAGAGGACCTCCCATCAAGTCTACATTTGCAAATGTCGTAATTGCATGACATTAGCATTAGGTTGTGCAGTTCGACCATAGCAGTCTTCACCTGGCAATGGTAGAGCTAGAAAGGGCATGTTATCAATTTCTTTGTTCAACTGCTGCTTACATTATGGACATATTTTCTGATTCTGGCAATGTTAACAGTCAAGGGAACTTAAATAATAACTAGATAGCTATAGATATTTATTTCCACATTGCAAAATTAGTACATAACTTGCTATTGTAATCAGTTTGTTACAAAATATAATCTAAACTAAGCTGATCTTGCTTATCTCCTTAAATATCTCTTCTGTGATGATGTTTTCCACCTTTACTAGTCCCAATACTTAAACTCTAGGTTTATATAATAACTAAGAAAATTAGCAATGCAAAGGGAAGAGAGGTAGAACCTTTTTTTTTTTCCCACTCCGTTTACTGTGAAGAACGTGCTGAAAGAAAGTGATTGTCCTGGGAGTCTCATGTGTAAGGTGTTTTACATCCTATGGAAAGTAAACCATACTTATTCTAAGAATGTCCAAATCATCAAGGTTATGACGAACTAATTCTACAGTCATCCTCCACGGTCTAGGGGTACCATGTTAGCCTTTAGTTCCTAAGGTCGCTGGTTCAAACCCAGCAGAGTGCGGTGGATTTTTTGGGCATAAAAATCCTTAGCATTGCTTCCTTTGGAAGGGAAGTAAAGCCGGTGGTCCCGTGTTGTAGATTTATGGCATGTAAAAGAACCTCAAGCTGATAAAGAGGCCTCTGAGCAAAATTTCCAGTCTTTCACACCCAATATAGAATAGGACACTAAGAACCGTAGTAGTTAAAGAGCATTCGTAAATAAAACTCTATTTATTTTACTATCTGTACAAACCTTACAACTTGAAGCAACAGAAAATAATAAATGCAAGCTATGGAGCATTACAAGAAGGAAACCTGTAAAAAAGACTGTTGATCAGTTATTGTAAAGGGTCATTCTAAAAGCTCGCTGGTTTTGAATCACTTGGTAAATTTTTGTTTGGCGGTTGTAGACATTGTTTTGTATTGTTGCTGTATCCATAAGCATTCAGACTTTTGCCTCAGTCAGAAGTCTCGCATGTGTTCATTCTGTGTCCAGCAATGGAGCAGTTTACTGTTGCGCAAGTGTGCTAATTGTGAAAACTTTTTATCAGAACAGAGAAAGTTATGCAGAAACCGTCAGGCGGCTTCGCATGATTCTAGGGCATAATGAAGTAATGAATGAATAGTTTGCAGACTTATGAAAAAGTTCAGTGAAATGGGCTCAACAAGGAACATTAAAATCCCTGAGCATAGTCATTCTGGCCGATCTGAGCAAAACATTGCTGTGATTCATGACTGTGGCTGTTAGTCCAATGAAATCAGTTCTTCGCCATTCCCAGGAATTTGGGCATAGGTTGTTCTTCAATACAGAGAATTCTCCGGTATGATCTACAATACCACCCTTACAAAATTTAGTTATGCAGCAGCTGAAAGTGGCCACTCACGAGAAAAGGTGAAATTTTGTTGACTGGTTTCTGAGAAGATGGCAGGAGGAGGACGGCTTTGCAGGCAAAATCATTTTCAGCGACGTGGCGCACTTCTGCTTAAATGGATTTGTGAATAAGCAGAACTGCTATACCTGGGGGTCAGAAAATCCTTGCATGATTCAGGAAAGGGAAATGCATCCTAACAAGTGACAGTTTGGTGCAGCTTTTGGGTGGTGACATTATCGGCCCTTATTTTTTTTGAGGATGAGGCAGGACAAGCTGTGATAATAAATGGAGTCCGATACTGTGCGATGATAAGAGAGTTTTTGTGGCCTCATTTCAATGGAATGGACATTCAAGAATTGTGGTTTCAGTAGGATGGTGCCAGTTGCCATGCCTCCTGTGAAACAATTCAGTTGCTCCATGAACGGTTCCTGGATCACCTCATTTTACGTAATGCTAACCATAAATGGCCAGCAAGGTCATGTGACTTAACTCCTTTTAACTTATTTCTTTGGGGTACACTTAAATCATTGGTGTATGTCAATAAACCTCAAAACATCCATGACTTAAAGGATGAAATTTGACGAGTTGTTGACGAAATTCAAGTTGAAACTTGTCAGGCATTCATAGCAAATTTCATAGACAGAGTTCTTGCATACCAGCACAGTAGAGGAGGTCATATGCCTGACATTTTCCATACCTGAAATTGAGATTGAGTTTTATTTGTGGGCGCTCTTTAACTGCTATGGTTCTTAGTATCCCATTCTATTTTGGACATGAAAGACCAATTTTGCTCAGAAACCTGTTTATCAGGCTGGAGGTTCTTTTAAGTGCCAAAAATCTATGACATGGGACCACTGACTTTACTTCCCTTCTGAAGGAAGCCATGCAAGGATTTTTACGCCTGAAAAAATCCATCGCCCTCCGCTGGTTTGAACCTGAGACCGCAGGAACTAGAGACTAGCATGGTACTACTAGACCAAGAGGATGACTTCCATAGTACCTGAAATGGGAAGGTGTGATAAACGTGTTTATGTGTATTTTGTTAATGTGTTTTGAAAAAATAAAATTCCTAATTTGGTATATCAAAACTGGTACACTTTTTGAATGACTCTATATTGAATTTTCCCAGTATACTGTGAAGGCATAACCCATATTTGTATGAAGAATGTGCAAAGAAAGACATTTCCAGTAGTAAAATTGAATCAAAAATATCTGCTTAACATTTTGGGTTTCATTGTGATTTTGCAGAGAATTGATCTACTAATGAAGTGCAGAGCCACCAATGACAAAAGGGCCAAATATCAACTTTTACAGCAGTGACCTGTTTAACAATAAAATAAGTTTTCTTAATTGTTATTAGTGACATAGACAGGATTCTTCTCATGCTTTGTTAGTACTTCAGAAGATGAGAGAAAACCTGAGTGTGAAACCAACCAGAACTAGCATAATCTTAGATGGAGCTATTAGTCATTTAAAAAACAGTTTTGAATTCTTATAAACTTTCAAAATCTCCAACTCTCTCGGAATGGAGTTTTAGTGCGTGCAGACATGGAAGAGACCCATATAATGTGCTTGAAGGGCTAATGAAACATCATGGTACTAATAACAGTCCATATAGTACTGGCCAATCAGAGTGCAATAGAGTTTGTCGAAACATTTAAATGCTATACTATTGCAGCTAGATTGATACTTTTATGCAAAGAAGAAATGGAAAATTTTCCAGCTAGACAACTGGAAGATGGGAAACAATATGAACATTGGAAAGAATCTAAAAGTCTCATTTGTAGGATTATGATGGAAGCAAGCTCTCCATTTCAAGAACAGCAGGAAGCATCTTGCAATATGCATAACATGTAGACTTATATGCTTTACTTATGTCAAATTAAAAACTTGAAGGTGCATTTGCAGGAGCTCTCTCACCATCATCAGTTGATCATCAATTGGTATTCCTTGCTAGTGGGTGGCTGATTCTTCCTTTGGAGATGTGCTGCTATTTGTCTTAATTATCCATTGGTGGTATTTCAGAGGTTACAATTATGTCCTGATTTGTTGTAATGAATAATTTTTCCCATATTTTGAATGCTAGTGAGTGTTTTTTTTGGTGCTTCAATAGCGTGATGTCATGTATATTGTAGTTAAAGCCCAAAAATGGTATGGTATTGTGGATCTTACTATTTGTTTATATTTGGTATTCCTAATAGTTCTTTCATCCTAATTTCCAAATTCCTTTTTGTTTTTCCAGTATATATTTTGTCACAGCAAGGTGTGCTGTAAGGGGCGGTTAAGTTCTTGATAACTTCTCTCGAGCTGTCAGCCAGGTGAACTCTGGAAGGATTTCCAAGCTTTCAAGAGCTAACATCACTCATCTTCAGTGAATGATGTTGAACTCCTGATCTGCCTATATTTATAGTCAGTCCAGTGGGGGATCAGGCCAGATGCCACCCTGTGATAGAGGCATTGACTGGGGACCAATGGTGTCCATTGTGGAGCCAAAGCTCTCTGATTAGTCCATTGAAGGAGGTATGCTGGCAATAAAACTAGGGCTAGCTGTTGGTTGTCTGAAAAAGCTTTCTGTGTGTTTATCCCACTCCACTGTACTGACTATAAATATAGGTGGACCAGGAGTCTCAGCATCATTTCCTGAAGATTGAGAGTGACGTTAACTCTTGAAAGCTTGGAAATACAGAGTGAGCCAAAATACTCCGAACCGCCTGCACAGTGTTTTTCCTGTCCACGTCCTGGGCGCTTGTTGCCGTCTGCCGCTATCACAGAAAGGCGCAGATGAAACCATACAACATTTTTAAAACTACTTTTAAAGCCTTTACTTACCAACTTTATGAAAGGAAATGCTGAAACTGGCCACTGTCGTCCATACATTTTTGGCACCTCTTTAGGAAACTATCTATCATAGAATTTTTTTGGGGGGAGGGGGGATTTTCCAAATGATGACGGATGTCTAATGTTTCTTCAGTAAGAACCGAACGCCGTCTTTTACATTTCTTAGCCTGAACACTTCCTGTGACTTGAAATTTACTGTAAAGTTCATGGATTGTTGAACGGCCTGGAACTTTTACACCTGGAAATCTTTCTTCAAATCGTACTTTCACTTGGCGAGCTTACCGAGTTAACACATACAAATTAAAAATAAATACACGCGCTGCAGTAGAAAATATATGCTGAGTCATAACATACAAAGATATTATGGACAAAATAATAAATAACTCGTAATAACTGAATTACATCACATGACCATCAATTCAGTACTGTACTTCACGCTGCAAGGCTAAACCACAGCGTGACTTTGTTTATAGCAACAGTATGTTATCATGTTTTTATCATATTTCCACACGCCCAGTGGAAAAACACAGCGCAGCCGGTAATGTTTTTCATAAAATACCCCTCCGGGATAACATAAAACATAAAGTGTACAAGACAAACCCACACACCCTGGAAGAATTAAAATAAAATATCCGCCAGGAAATTTCTCAGTGTGAACTAGGCGAGTGATGGATAGTCTCCTAAAGAGGTGGCAAGAATGTATGGACAATGATGGTGGCCAGTTTCAGCATCTCCTTTCATAAAGTTGATAAGTAAAGCCTTTAAAAGTAGTTTTAAAAATGTTGTATGGTTTCATGCGTGCCTTTCTATAATAGCACCAGATGACGAGTGCCGAGAATGCGGACAGGAAAAACACAGCACAGGCGGTTCGGAGTCTTTAGGCTCACTCTGTACTTCCAGTTTACCTGGCTGATAGCCCGAAAGAAGTTATTTTCATATCGCTGCCAGGAAAGCTTCAATTCATAGGTTCTTGATGCTGTATTTATTTTGTGGTGCCAGTTTTATATTATATTTCTCGAAAGTTTTTTTTTCTTTCTTTTTTAATTTTAAACCTTTTTGGATGAAAAGTAAATCTACTGTAGTTCAAAGGTTTTTCAAGGACTGTTAGTGTGTTATTTATTTGATTATCTTAGTTTTTATTTTGCAATGCTCTTCTCAATGAAATTTGCTTTGAAATCATTCTGTGTGTCAACTTTGTGTATATGCTCATGTTTTTTAACATATTCAGTCTGTAAGCGGTTGAAGCAGAAATGAGATGCCGCATGGTGCAACAATTTGGTGCAGGAATGTAGTTGCCGCCTTTTCTCATTGTCAATATCTGCTGTTGATTCTGCTAGTAGCTGCGCCAGTAGTTGATTATAAGTATTTTCCCTCAGGGTATGTGTGGATATATTGAGAAGGACAACACCAATTTAAATTGACTAAGAAATTTATTGTGAACTAAATTTTAGTTACAGAAGTGAGTTGCCAATTGTTTGAGATGAAGAAATAGACTGATTGTGAATCGTACCACTTGCAATTGTAACAATGAATTATTATACCTGCTAACTTCTGCAGTATCAAAGTTATGGTTGGAAATAACTGTCTCCACAGTAAATGAAATTAGAAGCATAACCTGCTGTGAGTCACTAAAGTATTTACCGGCAAGATCCCTCTCAATAACCGCTACTCACACAAGCGCGTCTCTAGGCGCTTAAAATATCACACGAGCAAGTACCGATGATGGTACCAGATGTGATTTAGATGCCCACCTTTATATTACTTAAGCCATGCCTACATTAGAATTACTCCCACCAAAATTATTTCATGCCCAGATCACTATTCACCTCTCTTCATGTGCATCTCTGACTTGTTACTAGGGTCCTGGCTAAAATCTCGGAAATACTTTTCACCTCTCTTTTTCAGAATATTGGCCTATGTGGCTGTGTAAGCGTACTACTTATAGCCTGTGTTCCCAGAAATTCATAAGCTAATGTATCCTCTATTCAATTGATACTAATGACTTTTGTTACATGGCTCGCTAATTACCTTCTTCTCGTGGCAAATCTTTTCAACTCAAGCTTGTTACATTATACATTGATTTATTATACAGAAATTATTTATGGCAATTATTTCTTTATTTAATTATTTATATATTCCTGTCAATAATTACAGCATTGCTGTATGTGGATGAATCTATGGATTAAGCTGTGAAAAATGGCAAATCCTCTTAAAAACTTTGCAGGCTGTGTGTGTGTGCGCACCCACTCACCATAACTCAAAAATTTAACTCAAGATTCTCCAAAGGTGCTACACAAAGATCTTCAACAAAGTTCTCCCAACTGAAACTATCCTTTATAAGGAAAATGTTTTTTTGTTTTCTCAAAATGGCTCTAATGATTTTGATTAAAATATAATATGTTTAAGACATTTATATGACAATTAAAATGTATAATTTTCTGGGAATACCCTTTGAAGTGCTCTTCATTCAGAAGGATTTTGTATAACTTGTAAACCATAAGAGAGACAGAAACATACTACACCAAAAATTTAGATCTTTAAAACATGCCAATTATTTCAAATATCTTTTTTATTGCATCAACTATTTCCAAGATACCTATTGTTATTGGTTTGAATTTTTCAGTTCATATAAAATTTTTTTTAATTGCTGTCATCATTCAGTTATTTCCTGCAATTTTGTGCAATGAATATGGAATTTTCAGCATATAGCGACCTGCCTTTAAACATTTGACTATCACTTTGATCCCCTTTATCCCTCTTGTACGTATAACAGCATGTGTAGTGAAACTATTTCTGCAAACATTTAACACATTTAGCAGGAAAATAAGCATTTGTAAGAATAGTTTATAGAAACTATATAAATGTAGAGAAAGTCCTGTAAATGTAACACTTCAGATTTTTATCAAGTTTTTCTTTCTTTTTTGCTTTTTGATTTTCTTTAATCTGGAATCCTGCTAGATCAGGGAACCTTCAACCCACTGTTGTCAATCAGCAAAGTTTCACCATACATATGGATATAAGCATAATTTGCCAAGAATTAATCCAAGAAGTATTGCAAGTCTGTAACAAGCAGTTTTTGTACTGTATAAATGGAAGATAATTACAGTGAGCACAATTTGTACATAAAAGTATATTTATATTCCTTCATAATTACTTTCAGGGGTCATCATGGATTGTTGGCATATGGCTCGAACTATTCTGTAGTTGTAGTGGACACAAAAAACGTTCAGCCTGTCCAGTGTTTGGATAAGCATAAATCTATGGTGAACAAGGTAAGATGATTAAGAGAAAATTAGCTGTAGTACGTAAGAAAATGTACAGCTTTAAACATATTACAAGGTGCTACCCAAAAGTTCCCAAAATTCATAACCTGCACATGACCAAGTGGTAGTATGAGAAAATTCTGCTAGATGACACTTTATACATCTCTTGAGTCAGTATGCTAAGTGGCTTTGTTCTTAGTAGATGCATTTCGTATTAGTGTTTGTGAGCGCTTTTCCATTGTTGTGTGTGGCTTACAATGGGATTTCACAATAACAAATGTGAGGGAGCAGCACGTCTGCTTAAAGTTTTGTTTTAGTCTCGGGAAAATTGCAGCAGAAACATATGAAATGTTAAAACATGCATTTGAAGACAATGCTGTAGTCCAGACCCAAACCTAAGAGTGGTTAAAGGATTTAAAAATGGCAGAATATTGGTTGATGATCATTCTGCACAACCATCAACTGGCATTATACCGGAAAATGTTGTTGCTGCTTTTCAGGCATGGGTTTCCAAGATTGCAGGTAAAATATCCATGACATCTGCCACATTGTTGACCTATCATGTGGCACATGCCAGTGGATTTTGTCTAATGAACTCAACATGAATCACGACAATGCAAAACTGCATACAGCTTTCATCGTGCTAGATTGCCTGGGGAAGAACAAAACTGCAGCTGTTTTCCATTCACCATATTTACCAAATTTAGCTCTATGTGACTTCTTTTTGTTCCCCAAGATGAAAATCAAGTTGAAAGGTCGAAGATTTGAAACAGTTGAGAAAATTCATGCAAAATTGTAGGAGGCACTGAACAAGCTTTCGAAAAAGGAGTTCCAGATGGTATTCTATACTTGGAAGAGATGTTTGGAGCAGTGTACACACTCATAAGGAGTCTATTTCAAAGATAATGGTGGTGAATAAGATCCAGGTATGTTGTAATTCCATTTATTGAGGCGTTTCAAGAACTTTTGGGTAGCAAGCTGTACCTTGAGTGATGAGGTATCTCCTCTATACATGCCTTTGCCTAAGTCTTCTCAAAACCAGAATTTTATATCACAACACTGTAAATGCCAGAGTGATTGTAGTGTAAATTAGCATTATTGTATGACAATGATTTGAGATGTTTCTTAATTATAAGCATTGTTAGGAAATAAGTTTACACGGCCTCACTGAAACTGACAATAGGAGCGGGTAACAATGTAGCGAGGGGGTGAGTTGTTTATCATTTAGAAGAGACAAACAAATGACATCAGAGTAGCGCGCTTTTCTTTAGAAATGGAGGGAATATCTTCCCTAGAGCATATGTGTTCGTAATTTTGATTGGATATAAAAATAGACGCTAATGTTGGCGCGCTTTATTAACCAATAGCAGCTCTGTTATAATGTTTAGGCATATCAGGGTGAGGGAGTATAAATTCAGAAGCCAGAGACAGGTATCGCCCAGTTCAACAGAATCATTCACGGGTTACACATAGCCCAGTTTAAGAGAATCATTCACGCGTTACACGTCGCACAGTTCAACAGAATCATTCATGGGTTACATGTCGCCCAGTTTAAGAGAATCATTCACGCGTTACACGTCGCCCAGTTCAACAGAATCATTCACGGGTTACACGTCGCCCAGTTTAAGAGAATCATTCACGTGTTACACGTCGCCCAGTTCAACAGAATCATTCACAGGTTACACGTCACCCAGTTCAACAGAATCATTCACGGGTTACACGTCGCCCAGTTTAAGAGAATCATTCACGCATTACACGTCGCCCAGTTCAACAGAATCATTCACACGTTATACGTCGCCCAGTTCAACAGAATCATTCACGGGTTACACGTCGCCCAGTTTAAGAGAATCATTCACGTGTTACATGTCGCCCAGTTCAACAGAATCATTCACGGGTTACACGTCGCCCAGTTTAAGAGAATCATTCACGTGTTACATGTCGCCCAGTTCAACAGAATCATTCACGGGTTACACGCCGCCCAGTTTAAGAGAATCATTCACGCATTACACGTCGCACAGTTCAACAGAATCATTCATGGGTTACATGTCGCCCAGTTTAAGAGAATCATTCACGCATTACACGTCGCACAGATCAACAGAATCATTCATGGGTTACATGTCGCACAGTTCTACAGAATCTCTCGCTTCGTAAAGTTGATTATAAAATGTGAAATGCGCGGCAAATAAGTGATTATAGTTACATTCGAAAATATAACAGTTTCAGTCGGGCGTGTATCAAGAGTAAATATGTGAAATTAATGAAGTGTGACGGCAATAAAAGTGTAAAAACAAATTCTTTTATCAGTGTTATCTTTTAGTAACAACTCCTTTCCGTTTATACATCCTGTTGAAGAGATTTGCTCGACTGAGTAATAATAGCTAGCGGGGGGACAAAGGACTCAAAATTCAAAATAGTAAAACAATAACAGGTGCTCAGCAAATAGGATAACACTAACGATACCGCTACACAGTATGCCTCCAATTCTCCTTACACAATTGTATTTGCTAGAAGTAAACAGGCATATACCAAAACATGCCTCTTCAATGCTGTATGTAAGCACTGTGCTTCAGAATATCTCTTCCAAAACAGAAAATAAATGAGCCAAAACACAAGTTCAAACAAGTAGAGACAGATAGTTTATAATTCATTCTGATGGAGAAATGTGAAGCATTTTTTCTAAAACAAACATTTATAAAGATATGTATAGCATCTTGCTTAACAAATAAAAGTCTTTTTACATGAATTATAGTGGCTGTTTACAGTGAAACATCCAATTTGTTGTTGTATCAGTAGCATCAGCTTGTATAAAAGTGTAAAGCTCATAAGCAGAAGAATGCTCTTATAATATTTTATAAAAGAAGATTAGAAAGAATGATGTGTTCATCATTAAAGGATAATGAGTTGGAATTAGTAACCATACTTACCAACATTTATGGTTCGTCTGTAAAATGTACAGGAGTGGAGGCCTTTTTATGACTCAACAGCAAAGGAAGTGTTTTTACACTTTTTTTTTTATCGAGTTTTATTTAGGTATACTCAAAGTGTTATAGATTTTCACCACAGACTTGCAAAGAATTAAATTCTATTGCATTATATTGTAACTTAAGTTGACAGACCGAATGTACTGTGCTAATTGGTATATGGTGCTATGATGGGCTAGAGTTTATCTGTGTATGTATACTTCATCATGATCATGGTCCTCCTTCACTGGGCTGCAACAAAAATTAGAGGGTAGATTTAGAATTTATTGCATCGATAGTGACCTCTAGTAACCAGTAGTAAATGGGTGCGAACTTCCAGTAATGGATGACTAGTCAACTCCTTGATGTGAATCAGTTTTGGGGAGAGTAGTGCAAGTAAAACGTGGCAAAGGCCTTTCCTCCCAAAAAGTTAAATCTAATCCAAATTCAGTTGTCCTCCGTGGACTAGTGGTACCGTGCTAGCCTCTAGTTCCCAAGGTTGCAGGTTCAAACCCGGCTGAGGGCAATGGATTTTTTTTGGCGTAAAAATCCTTAGCACGGCTTCCTTCGGAAGGGAAGTAAAGCCGGTGGTCCCTGTCGTAGATTTATGGCACGTAAAAGAACCTCAAGCCTGATAAAGAGACCTCTGAGCAAAATTACTGGTATTTCACACCCAACATAGAATGGACCATAGTAGTTAAAGAGTGTCCATAAATAAAACTCAATTTAATTTAATTTTAATCCAAATACAATTTCAAGGATCTTTTAAAGCATTGGTTTACATATATAACTACATTTTATTCCATTAGATTATCTTTTTCGCATTCCATGGCTGTAGGATATGAGTTTCCCCATTTTTGTGAGTTTTTGCTTATAGCATGTGTTATGAAGCATAAACTATGGACTAGAAATCTGTATATGGTCTAGGAAGTGGTGTTCTTTAGCTTTAATATGTGTTTAATGTGATGCAAGGGAGAATTTCAGCAGTGCCACCAGATCTTCGTGGATTCTTAAAAAACAATTCCTATTTATTTTACATGTAATTTTTGTAGTTTCACTGCACTTAACATCTTATGCACTCTAAATTTCATGCCATTACAAAATTATTGCAGTTTGTACCTATACAAGGGAAAGTTTTATGGTTATCAGTTTCAGGAAGTTGCCAAGTGTGATAATGTACCAACATAACTCAAAGATTTCAGTTTGTTTTCAGAGACAGTTAATCTCGATCGTCAGCAATTATCCGAGTGACCAGAACTGCAAGTTGTTGGTTGTATGTGGTGACATCTTGCGATTGAGAAATGAATTTCCAGAGATGGAAGATATAAAGTTGCATATACTTTTCTATGCTATGAGCAGCAAAAATGAGTCTATCCACTTATCACGTAACATTAAAATTCATAGGATTACTTCTGATCATTCCTGTACTATAGAAGTCACCCTTAACCAGCTAAAATGGAGCCATCATACTCTCTCTCAAATAGATGTTACAGTATCACTGTATGTGTTTTTAATGATTTTAAAACTTGCTGAATTTTCATTGTGATCTTTCATTCATTTTGTTTGACAATTTCTACTTGTTTATTTTTTATTATTATTACTGCTGCCACACCACATTTACAACAGGCTTGCCCATAACTCTACTAAAGCAAAGTTTCGTGGTTTTGTAGAACTGAAAACTATCATAATTCATATTGAATCAAAGAAGATGCTGTACTGTAAGCCCAATTTGTTCCCAAAATTCTCCATTTATTATAAAAGGGTTGAATAAAAGGCAATAGCAACTCTGATATACTTTTCCAAAGGCTTTGTTATTAGAGAAAACATTACTTACGCATTAGGAGTCGAATTTGGGACACATTTGCTTGCTTACTTGTAATTTATACAGGACATGTTTCAGAAGCTTTTGCTTCCACCATCAGCTGTAGATCGACTGGCGGCACTGGTATCTTCATTCTGCTAAATGGTGTGATCAATTTTATGCAGATGTCCAAAGGCAGAATTTCAAAATTCATAACTCTGTGTTTGTGTTCTTGGATGAAAATCTTCTCCCATATGGCAAGTTATAGAGGGCGGTTTACTTCTTTTAATAATTTAAAATTCTCATTCCACCCCTTTTACATAACAGGTTCCAAAGGTCTTTTCAAAACACAACATAATCCTAGTTTCTCAAAATAAATTCAACTTGAAAAACCTGTTGAGAGCACCTCACAAAGATCAGGTACCAAAAACTCCCAAACTTGGGATTTACAAGACTAACTGCCAAGAATGCATAAAGTATACACCGGAAAAACCAAGTGCAACATAAACATTCGCACCAAAGAACATCCAGAACAAAATGCAAAACAGATAAATCAGCCATCACAGAACAGTTTTGGGAAACCAACCATGAAGTAGGCACAAACTCAGAATTACTAAAAGAAGTTAACCATCCTCTAGAATTCACCATATGGGAGAAGATTTTCATTCAAAAACACAAACACAGAATTATGAACTTTGAAATCCCACCTCCGGAGATCTATACCAACTTCATCATGCCTTCTACCAGAGACCAGAATGAAGACGAGACCAGCGCCACCTGTCAACTTACAGCTGATGATGAAAGTGAAAGCTTCTGAAACATGTCCTGTGTAAATTATAGAGAAGTGAAGCAAATGTGTCCCAAATTCGACTCCTAATGCTTAAGTACTGAATCTTGCCTTCACTGTTACAAAGCTTCTAAAAAATTAATTTAATCACTTGCATTCTTTCAATGTAATTGCCCCTTGCCCGATCTCAAGTTTACCACCTGACACATTTGTAGAAGGTATTGTACATCATCATTGCATCATCTCTGTTGATGTCTTGAAGTGTGGTCGTATTGCATGTACTTCTTGTGTTGAAACACTTCCCACTAAGGGGCCATTTCATTTTGGTAAATGGATTGTAATTGTACAGGTTCACGTCAGGTGAATATGGCAGATGTTCTATTGCTTCTCATTACCAGTGATGCAGATGATCTGTCACAGCATTAGCAGTGACTCCTCACATGAAAGATAATAGGGGTCATTTCCAGAAAGTCTGTTGCTTTCTCCTTAAGGCTGGACAAAATTGGCATTGCTACAAATGATAGTAGTAAGCAGCATCCAACATAGTGGGACAGATGGTACAGTATTACCCCATGAATGTCTTATGCCACAAATACACTACCTTTTGCAGAGCACACTCTTCATGGACCAGGAGAGCTGGGATGCTTTTATTCATTTAATTGCCTCTTCAGTGTGATTTATATGAGTAAGCCTAGGTTTCATCCTCCGATGATCCACCAAAGGAAATCATCATGTTCCCTGGTTGCAGTTCACCAAATCCTGTGCATTTGTTGTGCAGTGCTGCATCTTAGTGATGCAGTGCAATTTTGCAGAACAAAAAATGTTGTGCAGAATGTGGAGCATGATTTTGAAGGTATATGCCTATTTCTCTCGTGCACAGTCCATTGGTGATCAACATCCAGTAGGGAAGCAAGCAGACGAATAATATGGTTTCCAGTTTGGGTCAGCCTGAACAGTATCTCTGCTTTCATGAAACATTTTCAATGCACATACTTCATACAGGCCCAGCACTACAACCTCATACTACCTCATTTTTAGCCCAAGAAAGTCATTCCAAATTTGTAAACATGTTACATCACTTGTGCTGGCCCCCAGTATTCAGGGTTCCATTTTAAATTAAATTAAATTGAGTTTTATTTATGGACACTCTTTAACTACTATGGTCTTTAGCGTCCCATTCTATATTGGGCGTGAAAGACCGATAATTTTGCTCAGAGGGCGCTTTATCAGGCTTGAGGTTCTTTTACGTGCCGTAAATCTACGACACGGGACCACCGGCTTTACTTCCCTTCCGAAGGAAGCCATGCTAAGGATTTTTACGCCCAAAAAAATCCATCGCCCTCCGCCGGGTTTGAACCCGCAACCTTGGGAACTAGAGACTAGCACAGTACCACTAGTCCACAGAGGACGACAAGGTTCCATTTTAAATGACTAAATATTGTACAACCGTTACCACTCATTGCACTAACACTTCTAACCTTCTGCTTTCAACCCCTTAGCCCCTTAGTTTATATGTAATGACAGTGTTCCATTGCTTTTTATCTGACTTGTTGCTGTACTTTTAATTTATTAATTGTCTTGTCGATTTTTACAGTTCTATAATGTGAAAATATATTTATTTCCCTTGATTCATATCTTACTTTATCTCCATTATGTGTCAAAATTGTTAGCTATAAGGATTAATCCTTTCTTTTCCTTTTTTATAATGTATCATCCTATGAAATGTACTGTTATTCAGGTTCTTTGGGGAATAAGGCAACAGAACGGAAATGTAAATGACTCTTCACCCTTGGAACTTGTTTCATCTGACACAACTGGACACATAATTGTATGGGATGTAACAGTCGGTAACCCCTTAGCAGTCCTGCAGGAAGGCAATAAACCCGTACTGGGTAAGTCTCTCTCTCTCTCTCTTCCTCTCTCTCCTCTCTCTTTTCCTTCCATGATGTGACTACCCCTCCCACCCTTCCTTCCACTTCCCCTGTTTCTGTCTCCCTCTGAACTCTCCTTTACTCCCTCTCCTTACCACTCTCTCCCCTTATATGAATCTGTCTTTCCTTGTCTCTCACCTCCCTCTCCTACTTTCTATCTCTCCATCTCCATCTCTCTCGCCCACTCCTTCCATGTTTTCATCTCTCTCCAATTTTATATATATTCTATTTCTTTTTCCATCTTTCTCTCTCATTCCTTTACATCTCTATATCATTCTGCTACTCCTTTCCTCCAACTCTCCCTCTCTTTATTCTTCTGTTTCCATCTCACTCCCACTGTCTTTCCATCTCTCCCTTTTTCTCCCTGTCTCACAATAACAAAATGCTTTTGAAATGATAGACCCACCTGGTTTAATTCAGTGTTGGATAATTATTAAACAAAAAGGTAAACTATACTACTGATTTTATTTAAAGGTGAGTCGGAATTGTAACACTAACATCACTTAAGTTTACTCACTTAACATGTTTCGGGAAACCGTTGTTCCCATCCTCAGAAGGTTATCTCGACTGGCCCGTGTTGTTGGTGTTTCCGTTTTTTGGACTGGATACTGTGGTGGCATCTTGTGGTGGAGAAATGTACTTCCAGAGAGGATTTGGTGGCGGCAAATCAAAATTCATTAGATGTGTGTTGTGTTTTAGAATGGTGATCTTCTCCCATGCATCTAATTCGGCTGCAAATTTGGCTGGTTTGACTAATGTAATATTGGGTTTGATGTTGTGATTAGTGATCCAAAAATGGTGTGAAACTGCAGATTTGTCCGACTCACCTTTAAATAAATTCAATACACATCACTGTTTCTAGCTTCTTTTCATTACAATATCAACGTAATATACTACTGATGTTTTATCTTTGGCTCTGACTTTAAGTGCAACCAAGAGAGGCAGTGTTACCAATTCTTGCCCCTACTGTGAACATGTGTGTATACGTGTGCCATCTCTTCGTAAAATGCAAGCAATGAAATAGTTGCCTGTGTTAGAGTATTTAAAGTAAGAGAAAGCATTTAAAGGAAACTTAAACAAGGGTAACATAGTAAATCGCACACGCACAAAAAACCAACTTCACCTTTACTAAAGCAAACAGCTAAGTACTGATGACACATGCTTCACTTATAAGAGAATTGGCAACACAGCCCAGAATGCAGTGGTTCTTTTGTGTTGTGTTTTGCGTGTAGCAAAGCTCTGAGCAACAACAGTAAACTATGTTTATTAAAAACTTACAAGGAATCAAATTAGAATCCCGATTTATCTATTGAAACGAATCAGAATAGCTTCCTTTACTATGGAAATTCACAGCGCTATCATTGCTAAAGGTGGCCATTATGATATATACCTATCTCTTTCTTTACCCTCACGAAACAAACATCAGGGCCGAAGATACAATGGCGTGGGTATAATAAAGATAATACTATATCTTATGTGTTATATTAATATGATTTTCTTTATCGGCCATTGCTTATTTTTATACCTCTTGTACAAACTATTCTTACGAAAGCTTATTTGTGTATCTACTTCATGTAATTTGATGTAAATATAAATTGCAGAAATGATTTCATTACACACTTCATTGTAAGTACAAGGAGGATACAGTAGACTTAAGCGAGTCAAATCTAAAAAAAAACAGCTGGCTTTGAAATATTGTTTGAAGCCAATAATAGAAATGACAAATGGTTCCAAACTGCTAGAGTACATTGTTAACCTTCATTCTGAGGACATCTGTTTCATAACTGTTCTACAAGCAAAGATAATGTGCTCCAAAATCTTGGTTTGTAAGCTACCATAACTCGGAGAGAAAACAGAATTGAGAATTGCTCTCTCCAAATGAATGTTATTACAGCCAAACAAAGGTTTCCAAAGTGAAAAAATTTCAATGACAGTATTGCATTGATGTCCTAAATTTGCCTAGAGAATAAAGGTTAAATATAAAACATGAAATAGGCAGAAATGTGTTTGCTGACCATTACAGTATATTCTGATAATGTAAATGCTCAGTGGTCTGGGTATAAACAGGGTGATTTTGGCTACTGGGTGTATGACGGTAAGAACAAAACTTTTTTTTAATATACTGTAGACTAGACTATATTTTATATACCTTCTTTTCTTAAAAAAGTATTTATTTATGTTTTCTATAAGCTGTACTTTAATGGGTGAAGGTTTCTGTTGTCTTCTTATACAAGATATTCACCAGTATGGATAGCCAGGAACAATTGGAACACCTTCAGCTCTTTTTTGCTAGAACCACTTGGAAAGAGTTTCGTCTAAAGTTTTGAACGCGGATTCTTTCATAGTTTTACGATTCTTTAACCCACTAATACTGTCCGATGAAGACACAAATTGAAGCACTTTGTCTTTGTTCTTTATTAAATCGTGGACAGTGCTTACGCCAATCTCGTATTCAGATGCAAAATTAGATACAACTTCCTTCTTAACCCCCTTAGTGCCAGAGCCGATCTGATCGGCTTTCTGAAACCGGCTGTAGAGAGCCAGGCGCCTGCCCCTCTTTATCGCTGTAAAGTGCCAAGGGTTTTAGGTGGAAAATCACTGTTGCAATAAACTGCATATAACTCGCGATTGCCAACTCCTGGAAACTTATTTAATAATACTCTCCATGTTTTGTAACATAAGTTTATAACATCTATAGACACGATAGCTCCATAACAGCTCCAAAATATAGCAACAAATGTAATATTTTTATGAGAATAAAATTATTTTTGTGCTTTAAATTTAAAAAATCGGTGTTCAAAATGCACATAAGATTAGTAAAAATATTTAAATTTAAAGATTGACATTCCGTAAACAGGTGACATACATTTAGAGAGCTGGTTTTTAAATCATGTAACATTTTAGATCATAAAACAATAAAGTAAAAAAGTATAAACAAGGCAGAGTTTTCTGGTACTCACCAAAATCTTGAAATGAAGAATAGTATCCTTTTAGAGCCAAGGTATGTTTTGTAAGGTCTTCTGTTGAAATGTAAGCATTATGAATTGTTCCCACTCAGATATATTAATGTACTTTTTTATATTGAAGGCACTAATAAACACTAAATAATAATTATACAAATTAATGAAGTGGGCTGAATTAATATTGTATGTGGTATATAAAATAGGAAATGTGTCTTCAGCAGATTTAAATTACATAAGAGTCTATGCACATAAATGCTTACAAAAACACCTCAAATTTAGTTTTAACACTTATGATAGGTTGCTCATTGTGTATGCAATCCTCTGTCACACTTGACGCGCACAGTTCTCGATCGTCGTCTTTGTTCTGGAGTATGACACACAATGCACTGTCTTTCCTTTTTTCCAGGTGGCAATTTCACACCGCACACCAGTCTGTTGTCATTTTTAAGGGTCAGTAATGTTGAATAAATGTGACTTCGGGCAGATAATCACTCTTCACTTAATGAGTTTATAATGGAAGCGTAAAACTGTAGCCAAGTCATTTTCGTTCCATTGCAGTTTTCATGATATAGCAGATATGCATTTAGTACCATTCTTGAAATAATATTAAACATAACCATTTTCCAAAACATATTTCTAAGTTCTACGCTCATCTAATAAAAATACGCATCATGTCATTGACATCTATTCCCCCCATATAGCGATTGTAGTCCAAGATTACGTCGGGCTTCATTTTAGGCTCATTTGTGTTTCTAACTGTGGGAGTCATGCTAGATTCTTTTGCAGTTCCGTAGGTTGACAAAAGTATGAGACGGTAATTTGTATCACAAATTACTTTAATGTAAATAATGATCGTAATATGAATATGTATTTTTATGTAACATTGATTTCAGAGGTTTAATAATTGTAAATATTATTGGTAAATAATAATATACGGCTCTACTGAAACTGTTAACAATAACGCAATAATGCAGCAAGGGGTGAGTTGTTTATCGTTACCGAGAACCAGGAAGTTACGTAATGTTTCGCGCCTTTTCGGTAAAAGCTTCCAGAATGTTCCTTAAAAGAAATATGTATTAGTGGTTTTCATTGGATAGTAAAATAGACGCTAATGTTGGCGCATTTTATTAGCCAATAGCATTTCATTTATAATCATTAGGCGTATCTTGAGGCAAGCCTATAAATAGTGTAGATTCAAGGGAGCGTTCCCCCAGTTCAACGGAATTCTCAGTACACTACATATTGTCAGTCAGTCCTTCATTTCGTCAAGTTACGCGCAGCAGAAGTACGAGAAATCTTATAAAGTATTATACAGTTAAATACACAAAGTTAAAGTATGCGAGTTAAAAGTGATAAGAAGTTATTACAAACAGTTTCAGTATGGCGAGTATCCAAATAAATATGTGAAAGTGTTCGTGAACGTGTTCTACAATAAAGATTATAAAACCAATTTCTTCGTCAATATCATTTCTAGACAAAAGATTCCTTTCCGCTTCACACCCTGCAAGAGATACAAGTTCTACCAAGAAAAGTTGATAGCTAGCCGGAGGACAATATACATAACCTTAAATTCTTTCAGAAACTAATTGATACAAATTGCTACGTCAGAGGGAACTACGAACCAGACCAACGAATGACGTCACACAAGATGGCAACACACGTGAAGTAAACACAAATATTAGCTCTCGCAAATTGGCTCCACAACGTGGTGCTCCAAACACATAACATTAAAACCGCTTCAAATTGGCGCCCAACGTGGGGCAAAGCAACCAGGAAAGGAACTCGAGTAACCAGGAAAGTAGCAGAATTAACTAGGAATGAAGCAGAGTAACCAGGAATGCAGCGGTGAAATCATCTACAAGACGCAGATTCCAGAAATAACAGGGACGACAGACTTCGATCGTAATTCCGAGATTACGATGCAACAAGGAATTCAATTACAAAAAAACATCGAAACGTCGTAGATTCATCACAACACAACGCAGAAGCGACATACAAATCTAGGAGAATGGGGCAGAACGCTGGACATCAAAGTAACAGTAACGGACAGCATAAGTAAGGTTAGAATATCTTAATTTTTTTTGTTAAAAAAAAAAAAAAAAGGTAAATAAATGTACCTTAGGAGCGGTAGGATAATAAAAACAATGGCTGCTAGTAATACAGAAGAAATAATTATGGAGGGAGATAGTGTAACAGTGAGCTGTAATTCAATACAGGTTACAAAAAAAAGCTCAAACAATGCAGTATTGGAGGGAGGAAATGTTAGTGCAGAAAGTAAGAATAGAATAGCAGGAAATATTACTATTGATGCTGGTATGATGAAGGAAATGATGGAATTGTTGAGAAATATAAAGGAAGATATGCAAAAGAGTTTTGAGAGATTAGAAAAGAAATTAGATCAAGAAAGTGAAGCTATAAAAAAAGGCGGGGAAATATTGGAAGATATGGAAAAGAATCATAGGGAATTGAGAGAAGCTATAAAAAAGGATCATAGGGAATTGAGGGAAGATATTGGTAGGAGTAATGAGGTATTAGAGCAAAAAGTAGATCAAAGCAGTAAAGAAATTGAAAAGAAAGTTATGAAGCTAGATAGTAGTATGCCAGAAATGAGAGATGAAAATGAGGAAGTAATAGTAAGTGAGATAGGAGAAATTGCAAAGAAAATGCTAGACATGAGCAGGGAAAGAGATAACAAAGAAAGTGAGGTTAATACTAAAAGTGAGGTTAATGTAGAATGTACAGAGTTAGGAAGTCAAATGAGTAGTATTACAAGTGAGCTAAGAGAGATAAAAGAGGTTAGGAATGTAGATGTAAATCAGGCGCAAGTTAATTTCAGAGCGGAGATATCAGAAATACAGAATGAATCAGAAATGAAAAGAAAGAAATTGTACCAAAATGTTCAAAATGAAAACTCCAGTCCAGTACAGTTTAGTACAGATTTATCAGAATATTCTCAAGTTATAAAGATCGCAGATGAATTGAAAATGAAAGTTGTTAAAAGATGTGTCGTTCAAGAAACTGTAGATTGTTTTCAAATGTTATCATGTGAGGAAATTTCAAATGAATACAAGAGGTTATTCATGAACAAAAATTTGAAGGTTAGGATACGGCTACGAGTAATGTTTAGCCACACACAATTTGATCCAGGAGGGTAAATAGCAATGAGATGAAAGTAAATGCTGGATAGTTAAAGATGACTTGCAGAGAAATGTATTGGAACGTAAGAGGGTTAACTATTTATATATATCATTTGAAAAGAGAAATAAATTACAAAATAAAAAAAAAAAAAAAAAGAGAAATGTTTAAAAAAAAAAAATAAATAAATAAATTTTTAGTAACTGTAACAACATTTGAAAATTAAGAATGCAAAGATTGAAACTTAAGATGATATTAAATTAAAAGTACGTAAATACAATTCCAAGATTTAAAAATTAAGAATGCAAAGATTGAAAATTAATATGATATTAAATTAAAAGTACGTAAATACAATTCCAAAAGTATTGTTAAAAATAAAGAACAAAATAACAAAAATGGGTAAAAATAATTAAAAACAAACATTTATGTAGCAAACAGAAAATGTAAAACAGTGCCTAGATTTAAGAGATGTAAATATATGTAGAGGGTTAATATTTTGGTAAATATGTATAATAATTACAAAAATCTTAAATGTATAAATTTTGTCAACAATGTAAGAGAGTAAACAATTTTGAAACAGTGATTAAATAATTTAGGGTAAAGTATTTGCTATAAAAAAATTGTAATGTAAGATTAATATCTAAATTAATTAAACTAAAGCCAGTAAGTAGTGGCGAGATAAAACATATATCGTGTGTTAAATGCGTGTGAAGTGTTAAGTGAAAGTGATAACGTGTGTTCCAAGATTTAGGAGACTAAAAACAAAATTATAAAATTTCCAAACAGGTTATAAATATTTATAATTATGTTTCTAGTGGGGCATATGAGACGGTAATTTGTATCACAAATTACTTTAATGTAAATAATGATCGTAATATGAATATGTATTTTTATGTAACATTGATTTCAGAGGTTTAATAATTGTAAATATTATTGGTAAATAATAATATACGGCTCTACTGAAACTGTTAACAATAACGCAATAATGCAGCAAGGGGTGAGTTGTTTATCGTTACCGAGAACCAGGAAGTTACGTAATGTTTCGCGCCTTTTCGGTAAAAGCTTCCAGAATGTTCCTTAAAAGAAATATGTATTAGTGGTTTTCATTGGATAGTAAAATAGACGCTAATGTTGGCGCATTTTATTAGCCAATAGCATTTCATTTATAATCATTAGGCGTATCTTGAGGCAAGCCTATAAATAGTGTAGATTCAAGGGAGCGTTCCCCCAGTTCAACGGAATTCTCAGTACACTACATATTGTCAGTCAGTCCTTCATTTCGTCAAGTTACGCGCAGCAGAAGTACGAGAAATCTTATAAAGTATTATACAGTTAAATACACAAAGTTAAAGTATGCGAGTTAAAAGTGATAAGAAGTTATTACAAACAGTTTCAGTATGGCGAGTATCCAAATAAATATGTGAAAGTGTTCGTGAACGTGTTCTACAATAAAGATTATAAAACCAATTTCTTCGTCAATATCATTTCTAGACAAAAGATTCCTTTCCGCTTCACACCCTGCAAGAGATACAAGTTCTACCAAGAAAAGATGATAGCTAGCCGGAGGACAATATACATAACCTTAAATTCTTTCAGAAACTAATTGATACAAATTGCTACGTCAGAGGGAACTACGAACCAGACCAACGAATGACGTCACACAAGATGGCAACACACGTGAAGTAAACACAAATATTAGCTCTCGCAAATTGGCTCCACAACGTGGTGCTCCAAACACATAACATTAAAACCGCTTCAAGTATTACCTGATTCTTTTGAGATTTTTCTTTGCTTAGATGCTACAAGTAACAAAGGCCCTTGCCTGAAGTATTTGTTTGATACTGTCTTAAATTTATTCTTAGCAGCAGTCGGAATTCCCTTTCTGTTACACCTAATTGTGCCAGTTAAAATAGTTCCCTGCCGAATATAGATATTTGGTGAGAGGAATGGATATAAAAAAATTATCTATGTATATCTGATGCCCTTTCATGAGGTAATTGCCAATTGAAAGTAGTTTATTAACCACTGTGTATGCTAAGCTATTGGTTTTTATAGCTGTTTTGTCCTCAGAAGATTATGCACCCCTACAGTATTTGATGACCGCATCACATATCATCCAGAATTTTATCCCCCATTTATGATGGTGCTTGTTTGGCATGTACTGCATGAGCTGAGTGTGAATTTGGTTCCCACTAAACTTTCATCAATTGACAGTTGTTGATGAGTGTAATGATGCCAAAATACTCTGTTTGCATGTTCCAAAATAGGCTGGAATTTAGCACATGGGTCATAATTTGGAGAACCAGGAGGAGAAAGCATGGTGTTATCCATCAAGTGAAAAAATTTCAAAAGAAGTTGAAATCTGTTCCTGGAAAACATTTTTCCAAACCAAGGAGTATGAAAAATGTTTTTGGTACTCCAGTAGGAAAACAAGGTTGGTTTTTTCATAATCCCCATGTTCAAAATAACTGCAATGAAGGCTCTTATCTTCTGCTCGGTTGTTCTTAGCCAGGATCTTGATCTTGGTGAGAGATCTCTTGCCGCAAGCACCTGATTTGCAACAATGAGGTGCAGGAATGTAGTGGTGAAAAACAGATTGAAGTAAAATATAGGTGAAGAATCAGGATTAGGGGCATGCTTTGGTCCAGGGAATTCCATAAAAGAGAATGTAGGTAAGGGGGCATGGTCAGTATCATTAGGATAAACTTAAGTGAAGGTTTCCTGCAGAGTATCATTTTCCTCATTGTTGCCATCATCATTAGCAGAATCCTCTTCGGATTCTGAATCAACTCCATTGTCAAGTACGTTCTCTTCTCCAAAGGAAACGTTCAATTTCATCTGCTTTTGCGGTGGAAAACCAGGGGGGTGTGCTCGGGATGATACTGTTAGAAGAATCAATTTCGCTATCACTAACCGATAATAGTTCATCTGCATCAACTTCACAATTACCGAAATACTCTTAACAACTTTTCTTTGTCTACACGGTTTGAAAAAACCATGAAAGCATTTGCCATCTTTCACTACTACAGTACAACAGACTATCGTAAAATGAGGGGTTGTTTGTTGTCTTGAAAGCCAAATATACCATTACAAACCTTCCTGTCGACGGACAAAAGATGTACCCTTCCAAGGGTTTGCATTCCGTTGCTATAGGATGTCACTAAAGTATGTTAACCATGTTAAGTTTTCGTAAGCCGATCTCCTCAGTGTTGGCACTAAAGCAGATGGATTTTAAAAGCTGATCTGCTCGTATCTGGCACTTTAACGGAGGGCCGCCATTCTACCGTTTGGCACCAAGAGGGTTAAACAGCTCAGTTATCTGTACCTTCATTTCTATATTCAGCACAGTACGTTTTCTTTTCACACCCATGGAAGACCTTTTCTACAGAAGGTACAGACACTCAAATAGTAAAACTACAACTTACTGATGTATGTACGTATGAGTTTGCATTTGTATGGAAGTCTGAATTTCTTAAAAAGCAGGTAGAGATGACCTTGCAAACACACCCTTGAAAAAAGCCCTTTCCACCCTGTTTCCAGCAAACAGCAATCTGCACATACAGTACAGTGCTGAAATACATATTTTTTGTGCCTCACTTTTTCATTTAAAAAAAAAAACAAGAGAATTTTAAGAATCAGGTAATGGGTTAATGAAAAATCAGGGTTGTAGTGTCATTTACTCAATGCTATCTATAGCGTTTTTAAATTATCAATTGCAACTCAAGGTTTTTGTTTGCTTTCATTAAAAAAGTTTTATTTATTATCCAAAAAAGTTAATAAAAATAAACTGAAAGGCAAAAATTGACTACTTAGACATATGTGTTCCATATTTTAGTGGGCGTCGTCCTGTAGGATCTAGCTGGATTGAGTTACATCTGCTTCACTGTAGCAGAGTCCGTATTTTTTTTTAAATTAATTTTTTTCCCTGTACCTTGTGGAGAATATTGATACAGCTACAACTACATGTTGTTTACAGAAAGCCTATCTCTAAATGTTTCCTGGAATTCATAAGTAATAATAAAGGTAAATACTAGTTGGCCACGATGTGAGTGTACTGAAGGAGGGTGCCACTATTTTGTTGACAGTACGTGATATCAGTGCTAGTGATCAGAGGGGAGTGAGGGATAAGGCAATAGTGGGAATGTACAGTTACACAATGAAAACAGTACTATATTTGCAGGCCTCAGCCTTACTAATAAATGCATCTCAGAATTGCAGATATTTTCTTCACCTGATTGCGCTTCTGAAGTCCTGCCCACTTGTTCCGTAACTGTTTAGTTCCTCTTCCCACCAAATGCACTCATATCATGACTGGCTAGTACACAGATACTTGCTTTATTCATAAGCAGATATTCCAAAATCAGGCATTTTATTAAAACTTAATTATAAACCATTTGTGCATGTGAGTGATTACTAACCTTGATTTGACAGACATGGAGTGGGTGTCAGGCTTTGATAATGGAGACCATATGCTTGCTGCTCTCCATCCCCCTTATTCACTTGTCATCTGGGACACAAAAAGGAAGACAAAACTATGGAAGAAGACATACACAGAAAACCTTGTCAGCTTTAATTTTGATCCCTTCACACCATCAAACCTAGCATGTAAGTTGCATCTAACACCTTGAATATCTGAACCTCAATAATAATTTTTTTAGTTGATTATTAACCATTTTAGTGCAACTGATGTGTGCAAAATTGGTGTGAGAGTACTTTTTAACATTCAGTTTACCTGTTTCTATCAGCTACACAAAATGAAATAAGATGAGATAAACTTTTAATATTTTAGTGCACAGTATTATTATCATTTAGATGTGGATAAAATAATTTGTGCAGCAGTACTGAACATGATTGTAATGAATAATTTAATTGGTGCCAAGATGATAGTACATTATTTTAGAGGGTGACCATTGCTTTGGCCCTGGCCATTGTATAGTGGTCTACCCTCATTACATTAATTATGTACACAATATTACAAAAAATATCTTGCTATATTTTTGTTCCATATATTAAAAGATTCTAGTTATATACATAACATGTTGTAACGAGTTGATTGGCTTTTATTTTCAGCTGACCAAAGTCATTTATTTTCTAACTTTGTACAAAAACTCTCCTGTTTTGATTGCTGCTTGTTATCAAACATTTTCTTTACTGCTGCATATGTAATTCTGCTCCATTTTCCCAAAATAGATTATTTTCTTCAGTTCTCTGTTTCTTGGTATTCAAATAAAAAATGATTTGCATCTTCTGTTAGCTCACTGATGGGACATTCCCTGCTCAACTGCCTTCCTAAAACCTTTTATCCTCCAAACTCCTAGTCTGAACTAAGCTATCCCTTCTCTTTCCAGATTAATGCAAACACCTATGTACATTTCTTTCCAGTAGTCTATCTTTAGTTCTTTCAAAACTCTCCGAAAGCTCTTCTCTCTCATTAACGCCCACATACCCTATCTGTAACCTCCAATCTATTTTTAATACTTCCAAAATCCTTTTGTCATATTTTTATTCATTGATATGTTCCCCATGCTCTTTTTAGATAAATTATATCTGAAAAATCCAGTTTGATATCTTAAGATACATTTCTGGTATTCTAAAAAGGTTTTTAAAATATCCTCTGAAAGGTGCTGTAGCCTCTGCCAATACTTAAATACTTTTTTCATAATCATTCCTCTGGTACTTAACTTTCCTTCCTCTAACAATAGTTCTACATCAACTGCGTTCAAAGATATGTTCATTATTCCCATATAAAACATTTTTAATATTCTATCTTTTTTTTACCTTCTTCCACTCCCCATATTTCAATACCATATGACCACCTTGACTTTACTAGTGCTGTATAATCTTTTCAAACTATTTTACATCCACTACCTGAGATAGAACTGAACATTTCTTAACCAAACTCATTCCATTTTTTCCTCTTGTTAAAGCAAAATATAATTACTTTTCCCCAACCAATTGATACCTTAATTGTGTTCCTAAATAAACCAAATCCTTCACTACCTCTTATTTCCTTTCCTTTCCTTTCCTTTCCGTTAATAAACAATTTTTCATGTCTTGCAAGCTTTTAATTTCTGTAGGATCACTTGTACGCTATTATTAAAACACCTCAGAAGATGATACTTATGATGGTAAAATAATCTTATGGTTAAAATTTCCACAAACAATTTTTAGTCGTTCAAAAACAAGTAAGTGTTTTACCATATTAAAGTGTCTCCATCATTACTCTATTAATTAGAATCCTTTATGTGCACTAGTTTGAAACCAATACACAGACAGATAGCAGATCACTGACCCTGTGACATAGCATGATTCTAATGATCTATGTTGTTCTTTAATGAGCAGTCCTTTGTTCGGATTGCATCTTGTTTGTGGATGACTTCACACTAAGCAAAGTTCCCTCCTCTAATGGCCGAAAGTTCTACATCTCCAGCCCTCGCTCACATCCCTCAACCCGTGGCAGTGTGTCGAATCTTACATCCTTGGGACTAGAAGAAAAGCAGAGAACAAGAGATCGTCTCCGACGATTGATGAAGGACTTGGTAGTGGGCGAGACTAAGCCTAAGTAAGTTGTATCACAATCTGCTGGCTGAGCATGTAAAGAATGCAGTAAGCGATTTTTGCAACTGTAAGCTGTAGATAGCTAATTTTGAATTTTAAAAGTGAATCAGTGATTTGAAAATAGAAAAAAATTCAAGCTTTTGTTTTGAGAAAACAAAACAGAAATGTTAATAAATACCAAAGGTATAATAAACTTAGAGAATTAGTCTTTATTAATGGCTTGTGAAGTTCAGTGACCTTTAAATATTCATTCTTGTAATTTACAGAAACCTTTTTACTGTCTGTGCCACCTACCTATAGTAGGTAAGAGGAAGTATTGTATTCCACCCAAAAATTTGATGTCCAGAGTTTACTGGAAATATGTGTTTTAGGGTCCCCATAATAAAAACATTTTTAAAAAAAGGTCTCTGTGTGTGCATGCATAACTCAAAAGCAATCTTCCAGGGATGCAACACAGATTTTCAAAATATCCCCCACCCCAAACTATCCTTTACATGGAAAATTTTTCGAAAGTTTTAATTTTCTCAAAATAGGTTAATGATATTGATTAAAATACCGTGTGTTTAACATATTTACATGACAATTGAAATCTATATCTTGAATTTTCTAGGAATAGCCTTTGATGTCCTCTTCATTCTAGGAATTTTTTATAAGATGTAAACTGTAAGAAATAGACAAAAACTTTCTACACAAAAAATGTAGATCTCGTTACATCACAGTTAAATCAAATAAACTTTTTGTGACAACCATTGGTGTGAGATGTTTTATTGTTGGCTTGGATTGTCAAACACTTGATACTTTTATAGCTGCAAAATTGCTAGTCACCTTTTTTTGTGGTCATGCAAAGAGAATGTAATTTCAAAGCCATCACATAGCAACCCACTTTTAAAAGATTTTACTCTGCTTAAGCATACAGTATTCCCTTCTTCTCCTTTTACCTACAAGAAAATGTGCAATGAAACCATATCTGCAAATGTTTATCTTGATTAAAATTAAGTAGATAGAAGATTAAAGCTTTGGCCGAAGTGCGTCCGGAGCAGTGATGGAAATGTGTGTTGAACAAGACAAGAATAAGCCTTTTAAGAATAGTTTTTATAGAATGCTAGAGAAAGTCAAGTGAATGTAATGCTACAGAGTTTTATATCTAGGATTTATTTTCTTTGTGATTATGAAATACGATATGGGTGGTAACATAACTTTGCCTTTATTATTGCACTTTTGGTGTTATTAAGATAATGGTATGATGCATTTTGTGTAAGATTGACTAACATGTCTTCCTACACACAGGTTAGAAATACTGGCACCCCATTATTAGCATCTGCTTAAAAATGTTTACTTCAGCTGTTGTTGACCGTACCAGAATTTTATGGTAGAAGTTCTGATGGTATACATCTTTTTACTGCTGGATTAGGAGATTGGCTGTACCATATAGTTTTGAGAAGTCAAATCTGTGCTCACATTCTCTTTAGCCAGTTGTTGAATAATGTAATCAATATATGCATATCAGGTAACCAAAGTGCTCTCAATTCCTGATTAAATGCTTATACCCTGAACTAGTCAACCCAGCTCTCAATGAATGAAATCTGGTTGGGATGAAAAATAGCTATATTTGCCTTCTTGCAGCTAAGCTACCATAAGCATTACCATGACAGTATACAAACCGTATTTACTCACACAATTTCCGCCCTCACGTAATTTACCTCTATGATATTAGAAGCTTTTCAGACAAAAGTAATTTTCATTGTAAATTTGAACATCCCTTGACCTTCAGAAGCTTCATTTGTTAGAATTTCCAGAAGCACCAAACCTCCTGTATAGGTACCTGACGTACCACATATCTGACCTTTAAGCAGTGATTAGAGTACACAAGTTTCACATAGTAATAGTAATTGTAGTTAGTTATTGTTAGTCTCCTTATGTATACATAAGCAACTATCATATTTCAAAATGGTTTTAAACTCTTGGCAGCAGTTCAGTCTTTCCCTGTCCTGAAAGCATTAAGCACTTATACATAGTGTGCAATGGGAAGAACGAACAATACTTACACTGCAAAATTTAAGCTTCAAGTAGTTAATTTTGCAGAGGAAAATGAAGTGAAGCATGCAGGAAGAAGTTTCGCATGGAACCAAAATTAATTCATTACTGGAGGGATCAGACAGAAAAATTGAAAAATGCCAAATCGACTTGTCAATCATTTCATGGTCCAAAACATGGCAAATATCCTGACATTGACCAAAGAAGTGTTAGATTATGTTGTGGAACTAAGAAATGATGGCATTGCAATAACATACAAAATGTTACAGTTGAAAGCAAGGGAAGCAGCAAAAAATGTGTGTGTGGTGGGTTATCCAATTTATGTGTAGGAAGGGATTTACAGTACAGAATAAACAGGTGTGTGTGTGTGCGCGCGAGAGAGAGAGAGAGAGAGAGAGAGAGAGAGAGAGAGAGAGAGAGAGAAGGGTTAATGCACATCCCATTCATCATATTTAGCATTGCACCATGTTTCGGTGTTGCAGGGGTGAACCCAAGATCATGCTACTGACATGGTTGCGTAGTAAACAGCAGCATGACACCCTGGAAATATCGCAAAATTGCAGCAACTATTGTATTTCTGTGTATAATTCTTTTTAAAAATAAATTTCCATTGCATTTTTAGGGTACCTACCTATTTGATTTATTTATCACAATTTACTTTTGTTTTAATTATTGCATAATTTCCCCCCCCCCCTCCCCTCAATTTTTTGCCTTAAAGTTTTGAAAACAAAAAGGGAGGAAAATTATATGGATAAATACGGTACACTCAAATGGAGCATAAACTCAATCATGACATCCAAGAGGACATGACATATCAGATCACATTCACATGAAAGAATACCATCTTTCTGGAAAGTATTTCTGTATATTGAATTTTCATGACATTGTTTTTGCAATAAAAATCCCACAATAGTATGTCTTTTCTTTCCTTTTTTTTTTAATCCACTTCAAAAATTTAACACAACAGTCTTCATGGATGGTGTAATTTGAATAACCTATGACGTTTCTGGCAACATCAACAAAGAGGACAGTTGCACTAAATAACAACTTGACATTCAAAACAGCTTTCTTTTGCAAAAATTCATAAGTAGTCCATGTTTAAAAATAAAATGTTATTGGGGAATTTGTAACATTGAACTCAATTTATATCAGCTCCATGGATATTGTAATGTGACCTCCAATTTGATGCAAGAGACATGAATTTCTGCTAATGCAGCTGGTGGTGTTGCTTAATGCTCTTCACTGCCATAAAGCTGCACCTGCAGTTCTAGCAGCACTTCTCCAGAAGTGGAATTGAAAAACAGTGTGTCCATATCCCCATATGTCATCTTGTGATTTTGATTGTTTGTAAAATGGAGGTGTTGCAAGGTTGAAGTCTTCATCAATACATGATGTTGTGACTGTCCAGTTTCCTCCCAATCACTCTTCTCTTTTCCAGTTGCTCACTGATGTGTCAAACACAGGACTCCTCTCTCTTTCCCTCCCTCCATTGCTCACTGGTGCATGCCATGCAGAATTCACAGAGTAAGCAGTACACAATACTGTATTTGCTGCCATGGTGAAATAGGCTCCTCTTTATACTCACAGGAGGTTATGAAAAGTTTATACACCACCAAGGTAAAGTAAGGTCTTAAAGTCTCGCTATGTTTCCTTAGACAGGAGTGCCCCCCCTTGCTCTCTCTCCAACCAATCATGTGCCTGCTAGTGCTGAAGAACATGCCTGCTATTCATGGTGCAGCAGCCAGGCTCCATCACAATATCTTAACTACCATTGGTCAGTCATTACTAGGGCCCGGATTATTAGGTGGAATAAACCTTGATTTTAGATTTCCTATATGCTTAAAATAGTTTTCTCTCTCTTTTGCTTTGTGGATCAATACAGGTATCAATAATTTTCTTTTTTTGGTACTTATTTGTAAGATTTATTTTTCGGCATTGCATTAAATATACACATTCCGAAATTTTCTGGCATAAATGATTTCCTATTATCAAGTAACTCATTTTTGTATGAAGAAAGGGTTCTTTCAACAGAACATGATGTCATTGGAACATAGATGCCAGTGCAGCAGGTTCTAGGAGTAGTTTTCCTCTATGCTTTTCTCCCTATAATACTGAATTGATGATTTTTATATCTACAAAATCAGGATTTCGTTGAAGAATCTCCTACAACTTCGAAGAACATGCAACTCCCACTGGTCCAGGTATTTCTTTACCGGAAACATTGCCAATGATATCTAGAGCATCTTTCATTGGCAAAGTTGTACTTTACAACCGGAGAATAGCATCTGGTATAAAACAAAAATGTGTCTTAATATATGTAAGGGAAGTGGCAAGAGTGGGGCACTTGAGTAATTTCTTAGCCTTGGTAATGCAGGAAGCTTCTGTTTCATCCAATTCATTGATGCCATTTTTAATGTCTTTTAACTGCTCAGCATAGTAAATGGCTGCAGACAGCCAAGTTCCCCAGTGAGTAAGTTTCGGCTCAGGTGGAAGAGGGGTTGCCGGTACTTTCTCTTTGAACAACTGTATGTGTGTTGCAGCTTATAAGAAAACCTTCTTGACTAAAGATAAAGGATCTTTCAACAAGAGTGTCCTATCTTTATCACATGATAGCTGCCGTTGTTATTGAGTTACAGCAGTAATTTTTTTCATGTGGTTACAGTTGTTATTGACAAATAGCCATGGAACGTTACAGCATTCAGCAACACGTAGAAATTGTGAAAATTTATTATTAAAATGGATCATCTGTTCGCCAAATCTTCCGTGTATTGCGTGAAGTTTACGGTGTGCATAATCGTCCCTGCGAGAGAACGATTCAGCGTTTGATCAATAAATTTGAAAGAAGTGGTTCTGTCAGTGATCACAGAATGCCTGTAATTGACATAAGCGCTCCAACGAAAACATAGGCGCCATTTGTGAGAGTGTATGCGAGAACGGAAACAAATCAGTTGCTCGTCGAGCACAAGAATTGAGGCTTTCGCCGACCACAACTTGGCGAATTCTGCATCTGGACTTGAAGTTTCGCACTTACAAAATGGTATTAACTCAAGAACTAAAGCCCAATGGCCATAGGTTGCGCCATGCATTCGCTGACTGGGCTATGGAGCAATTGTAAGCTGACCGGGATTTTTTCGAAAAATCATCTTTAGCGACGAAGCCCACTTTTGGGTGCATGGTTGTGTTAACAGACAAAATTGCCGCTATTGGAGTAATCACAGTCCAATGCAGATTCAAAAATGACCACTTCATCCCCAAAAGGTTACTGTGTGGTGTGGATTTTGGTATGGTGGAATCATTGGTCCATATTTTTTCCTTAATGAAGATGGAGAAGCTGTAACTGTCAATGGAGAAAGATACTGGGCTCTTATAAGGGACTATTTTTGGCCTCAATTGGATGATATGGATCTCAGAAACATCTGGTTCCAGCAAGATAGTGCCACATGTCATACTGCTCTTGAAACAATTAATCTTTTAAAGGAGAAGTTCATAGGTTTCATCATTTCCTGTGGTGGTGATGTTAACTGGCCCCCCAAGGTCATGTGATTTAACGCCATTGGATTACTTCTTCTGGGGTTATGTTAAATCTCGAGTTTATGTCAACAAGCCAGAAATAGTAAATGATCTTATGAATAACATCACACGTGCTATTCGTGAAGTTGGGCCTAATTTACGTTCTTCTGTCATTGAAAATTGGGTCAACCGTATATGCGCAACCCAACGAAGTCGCAGCGGTCACTTAACTGATGTTCTCTTCCACACGTAATGACATTAATTATGTTCCAAAATAAAAAAAGAAATAAACCTCTATCATTTATAGAACATGTTTTATTTAAGTTCAAAGATAGGACATTCTTGTTGAAAGACCCTATATTAGGCTGTTCACGCCATCAAAGTGTTTTCTCCTCTACAAGGCTGTGCAGGCCATGGGCTAAGCATGTAACATGGTCAGGTGGAAGGACTGTAGAACCCCCCCTCGCCCCTGGCCTTCAACATGTGGGCACCACTGCCTGTCACTTACAAAAGGAACATACTATCATGATTCTCTGCTAGCCACAATATCCTAAAGCATCCCTCACTGCACAAGCTATTGTGCTGTTGTTACTTTTTTCTATTTCTTTACAAAGAATTAGATGAGTATCTGGTTCATTTGGGTCCAGCTTACCTACTAACACATTCACAATAAAGCAGCTACAACTGTCAGATGTTTCATCGACAGAACACCAGATATAGTGGTTGCCTATATCTTTTCTTATTTCATCTAGTGTCTTCTAGTGAGCAGGAACTAAATAATTCTTCCTTAAAGTGGATTCATTAGGTATATTGCTGCCACTGATGTCTTCTAAAAATGTTTTCAAGGTTGGGTTGGTTACCACATTCTATGGGATATTAGCAGACACCAATGCCTGGCACAGGCAAAAGTTAAAGTTATCTTCAGGATTGCGAACTGTGGAAGAAATAAGCATTTGCTTACTGTTGCTGCTGAACTTATTTTCCTAGCCATATTTGCAGTGTACGCAGCTGCAGATTTATGCTGCTCACATTTAACCTGAAATAAAAATTCAAATTTTAAGTACACTTCAGTAAGCTGCTAGGGTATTTCAGTACAGTTTTTACTTTGGGAAACTTACTTGCTTGGAGCATTCCTGACAGAAGACTACTCGACCATCCCTAGTGAAGTGTGGATCTGCAGCAATTCATTTTCTCAATAAATGTAATTAAGCATTGTTTCACTATACAACAATTACGTTAGATAAGTATTGCAATAATCAATCACCACACTTTTTGCCTGTGGCACTCTCAGTAAACGATTGGAGGTAATCCTGTTATGCAGGTTACGCTCCTCCATCTTTCTATTAGTTGTGTCACATGTGCTACGTATAATAGTAGTACTTACTGGCTATAAGTGGTGGAAATAATTTTATAATGAGTTTCAATTGGAAAATAACATTCATTTTGAAAAAGGGAAAACAGCTATTTAGGTGTCAACCCCTCATTTAGGTTTTTTTTAGGTACAATGAAATTCACATGTTCTGGTCCAGGAAGTGTGAAATGAATATCTTGAAATTTGTTAATTAAATAGCTAGGAAAAATATAGGCTAAAACCTAAAAATCCGGGCTCTAGTCATTACATTCTCTTTATGGGAAAGTGATGCTGCTGGCAAAGTATGTAACATGCACAGAGAATATGTATAGAGTCTTACAGGAAAATGGGAAGGTAATCCTCAAAATTGCCTTTAATATTAATTTTTGATCAGTAATTATGATAAGGCCCATGTATAAACAGGTATGCATTATCTGACTTTATATCAAATATACAAAATAAATAATGCAATAGTTTTCACAAGTAGAACATTGTGCCTAAAGCTGAAAGTTATATATTCTGCATATAATTCCAACTATAGTTGTACACTGTCACCTTCTTAATTTATTTTTATTACCTAGCTGAAGTAGTGTGCATGTCAGAAATTGAAACATTTTAAGTCCAAAGTGATATCTATAGTCATAGTTTATTATTGAGGGTTGTTTTGAGCAGTCACCTTCTGCACAGCAAGTGGAAGAAACTTGAGAATAACAGAAATTACATAATGCCAGAGAGAGCGATAGGATAGCACACTGATGAGTGGTTCTATATCTGAAAACAAGGCCAAATATCCAAAAGCGACTGTATATATCACTCTGGGTCAAAGTGTTTCAATTTTTGAAAAGTAAATCAACTCAGCCAGCTATCCATGTAACTTAAGTGAAATTCTAATTTTAAATGAGTTGAATGCTGCTTGTTGGATGCGCTTTGGTGTAGATGTTGCTGTCAGCTTGATAAAGCAAAACTAACAAAGATAATCCAAAAACCAGTAGAATTGATTATGATATGAGAAAAACTCCTGATAAAGAAGAACAGAAATCACTTAATGAATTTCAGTTTCCCATTCATATAAAGATCTTATTTTCAAATTCATCAAGCCACACAGCGACATATACACTAAGGACAGGAAACACATCAGTGGCTTACAAAGCATGTTTGAGGTAAATGCCAAATAAAGGTTTTTGGGTAAGTGATCCACTGAGTTAACACTAGTTTAGCAATAGTCTATATTCAAGTCATTGGCGGCAGGGATTGCGTGCCTGAAACAAAAGTATGAAATTAATGCGACTATCCTTGTGAAATAAATACTTTCAGTTTCTAGGAATTGTATTTAAGTAACATTTCTAATGTTAGCTGAGCACTAGATAAAAAATAACCAGAAATGGATAAATGTAAATAAAATTAAATACAATAAGTTTATCCACTTTTGTACAGCTTTTTAATGTCTCCCTTAACAAACATACCACGTGAGTCTTCTCAACCTGCGGATTGGTAACTAGGCAACACTGCATTTTATAGACGATGCAAATGCAGGTGCTGACACTACATTCACCAGCTCGCCGATGAGGGTTACGGTGGTGCTCGTTAATGTACTCTAGTAGCACAGTGGTTAACATGCTGGAAAGTCATACTTAAAGTTGGAAGTTCAAATTACGCCTGTGAATAAATGAGTTTTTTATTCATGTTTCAAGAATGTTCTAGCAAATCATGATTTCTTTCCAAATGCACTAGAAAGTGGATTTGCCTACAAATACAAAGTTCCAGCTGTTCGGCTCACTGTGGAAGAATATTTTCGAATAGAGAATATCTGGACATGCTGTTAGTATATGGGGAAGCGCAACAGAGTGCAATGGAGGGACGTCATCTATACCAACAGAGGTTTTCGCAGGGAATACTTCTTTCAGATCACATGTTTTAGCGAGATGCAAACCGCCTTCTTGAATCAGGAATGGTGCACAGAGATCACCTGTCTGTGACCAAGTAACAAGGATTGTGTGGCTGACATTCAGCATCCGCATTGTAGTACGAGGACATTTACAGGCATTTCAATATTAGCCAATCTTCAGTGTAGAGAATACTACTACATGCAAAGTATCACCCTTATCGTCTTCAACTACACCAGAAGCTACTGCAGCCGGACCATGGACGGAGAGTGGCATTCGCTAGGTGGATCATACAACAAACTGAACAAGATACACATTTTTTGACAACTGAGTTATTTACAGATGAAGCAGGGTTACACAGCACAGGCCATGTAAATTGTCACAACATGCATTACTGGAGCACTGTAAACCCACATTGGATGCGAGAGGTGGCCTTACAAGTCCGATGGGGTTTCAACATTTGGGCTAGTATATTCGGTGATCATCTAATAGGCCCATATTTTTATGATGGCCTACTCACTGGGAATTGTTATCTCCACTTCCTACAATACCAGTTGTCTACTCTACTGGATGAAGTGCTGTTGCAGAACCAACTAACTATGTGATACCAACATGACGGAATGCCAACTCATTCGGCCCATCATGTAATGGCTTATCTCGATGCCAACTACCCTGAGCAATGGATCGGACAGCATGGATCAATAGGGTGGCCAGCATGCTCACCAGATCTAACCCCATTAGATTTCTTCTTATAGGGTTATCTTAAAGAGATCGTGTGCCAGGAGTGGCCAGTGACCCCTCAACAGCTCAGAGAATACATCATCTTAGCTTGCCATGATGTCACACCGGCCATGTTGCAGCGAGTTAGGCTGGCGATGATAGTTAGATGAGATCTTGCAACTGCCAGCATGGTGGCCAGTTCAAACACCTATTACAACCACATGGAGGAAGCGGGTAAATTGTAAAGGTTTATCTGTGTGATGGTCCGGCATTGTCAGTGTCATGGTTAAATGCACTACTTTGGGAACCAGAGAGGTTCACAGTGATCATAATATGGGCTTGTAAATGTTATCTGGTTTGTATGTATGTACTGCATTTTGTAAACTCTCAGAACAATTTATTGGCTTTCTTTTGTATGAAAGAATATCTTTAAATAGTAAAATAATATTTAATGATGCCTTATGTTTGTAAGTTATAATTGCAATGTTATATGTATTTATTTATAATCCTCATTAAAACATATTCTAACAAGTAGCAATTTGTCTTTTAACGAAATTCACATAATTAAACTAATTAAGTGAAACAACACTTCCATGCCAAACTATCAGTGTTCATTAAATTACTAAACATAAAAAGTAACTTCAAGTGGCACTATTTGAACCTGGGACCTTCACCATTGAAGGCCATCGTGCACACTGTTGCGCTACGAGTGAGAGTCACTGCATGCACAGCAGTGCAAAGCAGTCATTTCGGCCAAAATTGATACGATGCGATGCAGTGGACACTGTTTATGACATAGCCTGTACAATGCCAGGACTGCATAACTTCTCAATGCGCAGGCTGAGAAGACTCACCCGGTATATTACCTTTTTATCAAAAGTATTGCTAATAATTGCTTCTCAGTGATTTATTTGTTTAAATGTACAACCTCATTGCATGCTTTGCAATATACAACTTCCCATTTGTGAAGTTATCAAACCAGTGCATTTCCATTAGTCAGTCTTATCAGTTGACTTCATATGTATGAGGGTAATCCAGGAAGTAACAACTGTTTGGCTTTATATATTCTGAACAAATATTAAATTAAAACAAAGCTTACAAAATTGAGCTTACTTTATTTTTCCACATAATCATTTCCGTTATTTGTCATGTCTTTCCACGAGCTTTAGAATTTCTGCATTGTAGGTTGGCTGCCGCAATCCTTAAGCCCAGATGTTTGAACGCAATTTCATCTAAAAAAAGAATGAGAAATGTTTGGGAAAGAAATCTGTAACTCATCTCAGATTACATCATCTTGCATGATTTTGTTGTTCATTTTTTTCTTCAAATCATGTGTGATAGAACGTCCAGGTTGAGTTTCGTCATGCATGTTTGTTCGTCCATTGTTGAATATTTCATACTACTTTCTGACATTTCTTTCATTCATTACTGTATCACCGTACAGTTCCTTTAATTGACAGTAAATTTCTGAAATTTTAAACTTCTAAACATTCAAAAATTTCAATACCTCTCACCTCACAATGAACAGAATTTGTTATCGCACAGTTCAGTTTGAACAATCACAGAATGCACAATAATATATTTCAACTGAAACTCTCACAACAGTGAGAAAAGTTGTCAAGGAAACTATTCGATCTTGGATAGGAACTCAACAGCAATCTGTGCAGCAGGAATGCAAGAACGGTCATTACTTCCTGGATTACCCTCATAGGACATCTTCACTCTTGTCCCCACTATCCCGCAAAGCCAGCATCAAAGAAATCCTGTAGTAAATACAAAAAAATTTCCAGTAGAAATAGTACTAAAGAGGATGTATATTGAAATTTCCCTCACTCCAGATGTTAACATTGGAGAAATATAGACAAAAATGTAGTGCAGTTTAAAAGTAGTTATGATTCCATTTCAGGCCAGATGACTACATGACAGTGAGTGAATGTTTACAGTTGGAGTATCATCGTTCATTGCGTCATCATCTCCTTCTGCTTTACGCAAGGGAAGTTCTTGTACTTGATCTGCATATCAATCAAACTGTTGGCATTATTCCTCTGGAGAAAACTGCATCACCTTTGCTTCAGGTAAGAAAGCAAAAGGTTTAAAATTCTTTGAATTGTTTTGTAGTCCATTAAACAGTTTTTATCACATGAAAATCAGCAGCTTATCAACTTAAGGATATAAGGTCTTCAAAAATGAATGATGGGTCTTCATGAGGTTATTGTGAAGTATGTACTACACTTGAAACTATTCAGCCCTATGTGCGAATAACATATGTACAACATAACAATCAAAATGAAAAATTAAATTTCTGTCCACTGCAGTGTACAAGGACACTCGAAGAATGACTCTGATTCTTTCAACATTTTATAGTAATCTTCTAGACTCTTCCTTTTTGCGCAATACTAGTCTTCTGAAACTACTTGCACAATTACATAGTTTTTATACAATGGATCCTCATTTAAATCGGTATTGTGCCAAAATTATAAGTTTGTTTCCTTCCAACAGTAAGGGATATGCAGCTGTTTTTTATATTCTATGTCGTCTACCTATAGCAGATAAGAGAAATTATTGTATTCCACCCAAAACTTTTATTTTGAAATTTCACCAAAAATATATACTGTGTTCCTCTGATGAGAATGTGTCTGTAAGGAATGTGTTGACATCAACAATTCTAGCACTATCTGAGAAAGTTCTACTTTCAACATATCAACAATGCTTTAAGACCTCTTACAAAACATATGCTCTTATACTAGCAATGCTGAATGATGATATGTGGGTTAAGGGCAGTAAACATTAAACAGCAATGCTGAATGGCCAGTTGCTTTTGTTTGCTTTCCTCGTCACAGATTTTAACATCGTTAACAACTATTTCTTGGGCTTGACTGTAAAGTTCTTCCTTTCTTACTAGGCATTGTAAATAACTTAATAAATCATTAGAAAACATTTACACGCTGCTCCACTGGAATACTAACGCGCAATGTTTTTAATGTAGATAGATCTACTTATGATCGTTAGCTACTACGTGGTACTGTCTCCCCTTCACTCCTCCATAGAGCAGAACACTCCGCAAACATTTTCTCTTCAGAGGCTTACAGTATGTTGAGTTTCTGGAATCCCCTCCACAAAAAGCCTTCGTAAAAGCCTTTGTGCATGCAAGCGAGAACACAGAATAACTCTAAAACCAAATGTTCAATAAATATAAAATTTGGCATTTAATTTCACTAGCTTCTAAAGACGTGACACAAATACTTTAAAGGGAAAAAAATTTAAAATATTTTTGATTTTCTCAAAAATTGTGAAATGATTTTGTTTAACATGGCATATATTAAATATATTTGCATGATAAATAATATGTATATCTTGAATTTTCCGTGAATAGGCTGTGAAGTTCATTATGATCTTTGCATAATTGATAAACCTCTATCACAAGAGATAATACACAAAAAATTATAGATTTTATTAAAGCACACAGTTTATGTCAAATACTTTTGTAGCATTCTCAATTTCCAAAATATTGTTTGTTATTGCTTTGAATTTTCAAATACTTTGGCTTTTTTCAAGTGGTAAGTCGCTATTCGTTTTTTTCCCTTGGTCAGCAAACAGCATGGCATTTCAAAGCCATCACATAACACACTTTTTAAAAAAACCTAACTATTGCTTTACCCTGTTGTACTCTATATCTACAATGAAGTGTGTAAAAGTGTAATGATGGTTTATCTCAATTAACAAGAAGTAGACAGAAGAGTATTTATGCTTTGTAAGAATAGCGGTAGAAGAGTGTAACAGACATTTTTTGTACAGTAAATGCCCTGAAAAACATACAGAACAGTTCTCCTGTTTCTTTGTATGCAAACTAATTGATTTGTGCATAAAGCTATAGATTCTTCAATACAGTCAATTCAGCCTATAACAATAAAATGCTAAACCAACAAAAATAGCTTTACTGTAAATACAACAGTGACAAAATAAGAATACATGAAGTACACTTTCTGAATGATTGAATTCAGTAAAAGTGCTTCAGTCCATCATATTATATGCATCATAGAAAAATGAAAACCCATCATTTAACCTAATCAACCTAACATGCCAAGTCAATTGTCCTTAGGTTTCTTTTAACTAAGCAAACACACATATTACAGTTCTACCAGAGAAAAGGTCTTTATTGACAGTAATATGTGCCTACATATATATTTACTTTTCCACATAATCGCCCTTCACATCTATACACTTGCTGTAATGCTGTACCAGCTTCTTTAACCCCTCAGTATAGAAGTCAGCCGCCGGGACTTGAACCAGTTGGTAATACTTGAATTTATTTAAAGGTGAGTCGGAATTGTTACACTAACATCACTTAAGTTTACTCACTTAACATGTTTCGGGAAACAGTTGTTCCCATCCTCAGAAGGTTAATTCGACTGGCCCGTGTTGTTGGTGTTTCCGTTTTTTGGACTGGATCCTGTGGTGGCATCTTGTGGTGGAGAAATGTACTTCCAGAGAGGATTTGGTGGCGGCAAATCAAAATTCATTAGATTTGTGTTGTGTTTTAGAATGGTGATCTTCTCCCATGCATCTAATTCAGCTGCAAATTTGGCTGGTTTGACTAATGTAATATTGGGTTTGATGTGATTAGTGATCCAAAAATGGTGTGAAACTGCAGATTTGTCCATTTGTTTGTATTTAATACATCTCATGTGCTCCTTTAGCCTAGTTTCTAAGTTTCTTTTTGTCTTACCTATGTATACTTTATTGCAATCTGAAAAATTGATTTTATAGATTCCAGCTTTTTTGTCTTGTGGAATGGGGTCTTTTAACTTGTTACAAAGTAATTTCTCTATGTTAAATTTGTTCTGTGGAGCTAGGCTGATGTTATGTTTCATGAAAATCTTCTTAAATTTGTGAAATGTTCCTGGGTGGTATGTGAATTTCTTGAACTTTAGCTCTTTATCTTGCTGGCTGAGATTTGTTGTGTTTCTGATGTGCATCTGTCATTTGAATTTTGCAACTTTTTTGTCAATAGTTGCTTTGTTGTACCCATTATGTATTGCTGTGTCTACTATATGCTGGTATTCTAACTGGTATTCTTTTTTATTTAAGGGGGTATATACCAGTCTATGTGTTAGGCTGTTTAGTACTGCATGTTTGTGTGTGGTTGGATTGAAACCCTTATTTTTTATGTAATTAGTAGAGTGTGTTGGCTTCCTGTATATGCCAAAGGTTAGGTTCTTTTGTTCTCTGATGATTTTTAGGTCTAAAAATGGTAGCATGCCTTCTTTTTCTATTTCTATGGTGAATTTTATTGATTGGTTCTGTAGGTTTAGTAAGGCTAAGGAGTCTTGTATGAACCTATTAGGGACAACAGCGAAGATGTCGTCAACATATCTGTGCCAAACTTTAAACATGTATGGAAAGGAAGTTGTTATGCGTATTTCTAAGTAGCTCATAAATAAATCTGCCAAGAAGGGTGAAAGTGGGTTGCCCATGGTTAGACCAGTTGGTTGTTGATAGAACTTCTTATTGAAACTAAAACAATTTTGTGCAATGCATAAATTGGTAAGTTGTATGAGGTCTTCTATTTCTTCTTCAAGTAGGTTAGTCTGCTGTAGCCATTTCTTTAATTGATGCACATCAGAAACACAACAAATCTCAGCCAGCAAGATAAAGAGCTAAAGTTCAAGAAATTCACATACCACCCAGGAACATTTCACAAATTTAAGAAGATTTTCATGAAACATAACATCAGCCTAGCTCCACAGAACAAATTTAACATAGAGAAATTACTTTGTAACAAGTTAAAAGACCCCATTCCACAAGACAAAAAAAGCTGGAATCTATAAAATCAATTGTTCAGATTGCAATAAAGTATACATAGGTAAGACAAAAAGAAACTTAGAAACTAGGCTAAAGGAGCACATGAGATGTATTAAATACAAACAAATGGACAAATCTGCAGTTTCACACCATTTTTGGATCACTAATCACATCAAACCCAATATTACATTAGTCAAACCAGCCAAATTTGCAGCCGAATTAGATGCATGGGAGAAGATCACCATTCTAAAACACAACACAAATCTAATGAATTTTGATTTGCCACCACCAAATCCTCTCTGGAAGTACATTTCTCCACCACAAGATGCCACCACAGGATCCAGTCCAAAAAACGGAAACACCAACAACACGGGCCAGTCGAATTAACCTTCTGAGGATGGGAACAACTGTTTCCCGAAACATGTTAAGTGAGTAAACTTAAGTGATGTTAGTGTAACAATTCCGACTCACCTTTAAATAAATTCAATACACATCACTGTTTCTAGCTTCTTTTCATTACAATATATGGTAATACTTGGTTTGAAATCGTCCACCCAGCCACCGTTTCAAATGCAAGAAGAGGAAATAGTCCGTGGTGCCAGGTCAGACTGTATGAGGATGTTCAAAGAGTTCCCAATGAAACTCTTGAATCTTCTCTTTGGTTTTGCCAGCTGTGTGCAGGAGGATGATGCCAGATGACAGTTTCCCGCAGCGTCGATTTTGGAGCGCATGTCTTAATTTGGTAAGCGTTGCACAGTACACGTCCGCTGTAATTGTTGACCCACGGCCCATGAAATCAATCAAAAGGATGCCCTTTTCATCCCAAAACATGCTAGACATAATGTTGCAATTCGTATACGGCCATTGCTTACACTTTTGGTTTGGGTGAACCGGAATGGCACCACTGCATTGACTGTTGTTTTGATTTTGTGTTGGTGTACGGTATCCATGCCTTGTCGCCCATAACAATGTGGGATAACAAAATATCTCCATCTTGTCTATAGTGCTCCAAAAACTGTCGTGCACTACACATTCGTTGCTCTTTGTGCTGATTGGTTAGCAGTTTTGGCACCACCCTCACACAAAGTTTCCGATATCCAAGCTGTTCTGTGACAATCCTGTAAAGCGAGGTTCGAGCAACATTTGGGAATTCATCAACCAGACTGCTAATCATCAAATGCCGATCACTTCAAAGTTTTTATTTCACTTGCTCAACGATTCATTGATCCGAATACTGGGCCTACACTCTGCTGTTCATCGTGCACATTAGTGCAGCCATTTCAAAATTCTTAACACCAGTGTCGAACCTGTTTGTCACTCATTATGTCCGGTCCATACACAAGGCCTAACCCACGATGTATGTCTACAGCTTTGCCAGCAAAAATCTTAGTCACACTGCACAGTTCACAACTGGCAGGATCTACGATTGTCACGGCCATTGCAATCTGCTCTCACCGACTGGTAAACGCCTACTGCATCGCACTAACACTGCGGTAGGTTCCTCAGGAGTCGGTAGACAGCTCTGCAAATGTAAAATGTCATTCATGTCTACCATCCATTAAATATTGTTCACTGGACCTTAGTTTTGGAATATGCTTTGTAAAATATTGCTCAAATGCAAAGAAGATGCAAAAAGGTTAAAAAGCATTGAGCTAAAGAGCAACAATGCAGAAATAGTTTGTTGTAGGAACTCTCACCCAAGATTTTATTTGATAAAATGGATTAGCCTTCTCAAACTGGTGGTAATATATCAGAATATTAATGGTTCAAGCCTTTGCCATGAGCAGCACATTTTTTAATCCTGTTGTGTAACACTAACAGTCCAGAAAAAAGTGCAACAGGATGAATAAAACACTTGACATCCAGCTAAAACACAACACAGCCTTATCTGGAAGCTAAACACACAGATCATAGAAGACTTTTACATGTATATCTCTAATACTATAATCTGTGCAAATCAAGAAGGTGATTTTACGTTTCATAGAAAGGGACAGATGACATCACTTATTGTGAGCACATGCATACAAAGGTGATTGTGTTGCACCTATTGTGTATTATTATATATATAGTGGGATGGGATACTATCATTTTGGATGTACATGAAGACGATAGCAAAATAGGGTATCTGCATGCAAATTTCAGCGTAAAGCAGTATGTTAACAAAGGAGATGCACCTGTGAAATATTGGTGCTCATTCTAATGGGAAAATGCAGCTAATATTTGAATCGTTTTCATCACAGTTGATTTTGCTGCTGCTAGCATGATAGTCAACTTCAGCAATTTTCTGCCATTCAGTTTTTATAGCAAAACTAAATTCTTCACTATTTTACACAAAGAAGTCTTATTATCTTGGAATAACTCTGCTCCTTTAATATAACATTCATTTTGTAATGGATGTTTCCTTCTCCTATAATAATAAATGTGTATGTGTATAGCAGGATCTAAGTCCATAACATGCTTACATCCTTTTCTCCTCTTTTGTGAGTTTCTAATTTTGACAATGATGGCTGATTTTCTTCCCTATCATACTTTTGTTTCCCTATCGTAATCATAGTATTCCTACCAATTCCTATAGCATGTGAGGTCGATTCATGTATCTTGCAATCTAAAATAAAGAACGTCCCTCCCCCAATTTTACTGTTCTTCAAAATATTTTCTAAAGGATCATATTTTAAATGTTTGTCCTTTACCAAATACATTTTTATTCAGTTCCCAAGACCGCTCAGTTTTTTTCTTTTGCCTGCTTAATGTATGTCACCATTCTTAGGCATGATTAATGGTTCATTTAAAGTGTATATAAAATTCTAGATGCTCACAACACAGCCCCAAACACACACAACCTACAAGGCAATAACCACACACAAATGACATGATGCAAATTCACATCTCATACACAAGAATGCAGTAGGAGCTACAGAAAAGTATTTGTTTATACGCAGCAATAGCCAATAGAAGACTTTGTTGGTGTAACCAACATGTTGTATATGAATAATGCAATGATGGCGTACACAGTTGCTTTGGAAATGTCCCAGCTCTGAGTGGTTTATCTGTATGTTGCCATGATCACTATATGCTTCAATCCCCTCCCATCATTTTAAAGCTCTGCCCCATGTATTCCATAAATGTCAATTACTTTCTTAACCTATGCAGATTATAATTGTGGTCATGTAATTATTAATATATTTTACCACGTCCAGTATTTTAATAATCTTATTTATTTAATACTATTTCTCAGGCGGCAAGGATAACACAATATTTAGTTTGAAGTCTTTCCAATTGACCTTAAAAATCTTAGCTTGTAAATTTCATCAATGTTTTAGCAAAAATTTTCAGTTTCAAGCCCAAAGCAGTAAAGAGTTGGAGAACAAAAGAATTGATTTCTTGGACATTGTGTATGTTCTATGTAAGTAAACATCGAACGGACAACCAGTTTTTAAATGTTAATATAGCTTTATGACCTCAAAACTTTGCCTGTGTATTCTAGGCTTTCAGTTCGTAAATATTTCCTACAAATGCTTGCTATATTTAATGTACATGCCACATTTCGTACCAGAATTGAAACATTAGTTTGATACCTGGTGTGTGAAGTCACTATATAACACCCATAGACATAAACATATATGTAATTGGTCATAGGCTAAGCTTCTCTAGTTGAGCAGATCATCCTTGCAATTTTGATGCTGGATTCATGTAATACATGGTTCTATCATTGACGGGTTATGGAAGTTAGTTGCAGCATATGTGTTTAATGAAAGTTAACAAATTAGCGCAGCTTTAAAAGAGTGCTATGTTTTTGAAATAGACTCTTCAATCCAGAGTAGTTTGTGTCTTTTAAACCACTTTTTCACTGAATGTGTAGAGCTCTTTTATCTGATAACATTAATGAACTGGAAAAATGTGCAATGAAGACAAACCTAAGGCCATCTACCATTAACAGGTTGCATACAATCAAAAGGGGCAACTGATTCACCTGTGTATAGAGTATAATAGAAATACCGAGACAAGTTGTAAGCACAAGCCACTTACACCAAATTTAGAAGAGAGAGATATTATAGTTAGAAAAAATGAGACTTAAAAATATCTAATGAGAGAAATAAAAAACTGTTGAAATATTTTTGTAAAAGAGTGCTCATTCTTGTTTATAATATCTAAAGAAACATTGATGCGCTCTCATTTGCCTCTGCAGTAAAAAGTAACTGCTTCAGCAAGCCAAGGGTTACAGCATATGCTTTTTTTGTGTCACCAGTTCTAAGCCATTGTTTCTGTAAAATATACTGTTTTAGATGAGAGTCCTTTAAAAAAAAGAATAACCTCACACACTGTTAAATCTTGTATAAAGTAATGAATGACGGGATTTGATTGCTTTTTGAAACTTATTGTGATCTTAGCAGCATTGAAAAGAGACAGAAATGTGGAAAAAGCATTGTTCCATTGAGCACATTCTAAGTGGAATCAATATAGCTGAAATGTTATAACTTGATCCTCAAAAAATATTAATGCAATAATACTTTCTTAGCACCCAATCAAAATAATGGCCTATGATTTTACTGTGGTACCAGTTGGCCCTAAGAATTAATCATTTCACATGAAAGCTGCTGTTTTGCACAAACCTCTATTGAAATGTGAAGCATCAATAATGTCATTATTGCTGAGCAATTCTGACTCTGGAAAATGATTGCTAAAATGGTTAATAATTGTAAAATGATACTAATATGTGCAGCTTTTTTTCAATTTTGCAGATTAAATCAGTGCGCCAGAGGGATGTTCTCTACTGCCTTCATGAATCTGGTAGTGTTAGTGCAAAGTTTCGCCGTAAGCAACTTGCTTTTGTTGGATCTCCTTTAGATGCTCCTGCAGGCAGTGTTAGCAGCTTAGGTAAGCAAACATTAAATATTGATATACTAAGAAAGATGTGTTCTCTCGTATATTTATAGTTGCACAGCTCTGGTTAGAAATACTTCTTCTGGTGTTATCAGTTTGGTAGCTTATTTGACTTCCCTTAATTTTATAACCTTTTTTCTTTCTTTCCAATGTACAAATTAATTTATATGTTTTAAAATTACAGAAAAGCTCCCCTGTTACATTCCTGGAATTAATATTTTATAGTTATTTACACGATATGTTATGGGATTTCCGTAAGCTCATAATGTATTTATGTGCTCACATTTACACTTCCATAATTTTGTAGCTCCCTCAGTTTGCGTAATTTTAGAATACTGAGAGTGCTTTGCAGATGGTAGAACTAAAATCATGGGTGTGTTTATGCATAGTCATCAACAGAAATCTGCAATCCTCGCTTTCATTTATAGGACAGGTTGCACTTGGCAGCGTAAATTAAACATAGATTCGGTACATGCAAAGTGTTAACTAACACAGAACCAAACCCACAAAGCATGTGGATACTTGCAATAAGTGATGGAAATCTGAAATTGTGTCAGCACACACTTAAAGCAAGTAAAGGGTCTCTCAACAAGAGTGTCCTATCTTTAACATGTGATAGCTGCCATTGTTATTGAGTTACAGCAGTAATTTTTTTCATGTGGTTACAGTTGTTATTGACAAATAGCTATGGAATGTTACAGCATTCAGCAATGCGTAGAAATTGTGAAAATTTATTATCAAAATGGATCATATGTTTGCCAAATCTTCCTGTATTGCGTGAAGTTTAGGTGTGCATAATCGTCCCTGCGAGAGAACGATTCAGCATTTGATCAATAAATTTGAAAGAAGTGGTTCTGTAAGTGATCACAGAACGCCTGTACGTAATCGACATGAGCACTCCAATGAATACATAGGCGCCGTTCGTGAGAGTGTACGCAAGAACAGAAACAAATCAATTGCTCGTCGAGCGCAAGAATTGGGCTTTCACCGACCACAACTTGGCAAATTCTTCATCTGAACTTGAAGTTTCACACTTACAAAATGGTGTCAACTCAAGAACTACAGCCCAAAGAAATAGGTTGCGCCGTGTATTCGCTGACTGGGCTATGGAGCAATTGGAAGCTCGGATTTTTGGTGAAAAATCATCTTCAGCGACGAATTCAATTCAATTCAATTTTATTGCAATTCAATATGGTGTAATACACGATTGAATCTAGTCAATAGTAAACAAGTACATAAGTAACAAACATATAAGTAACAATATTGATGGTGATGATGATAATAATAATAATAATAATAATAATAATAATAATAATAATAATAATAATAATATAATGTAAATATAAATATAATATGTACAAATTACTGTTAACCAAGTAGTAACTGAATATGCGCAATGAACAATTTGCAGTTGGCACAACAATTTATAATTGAATTGTTACAAGTTATAGAACACAAATATAAAGTAGTACTGTTAATGAAGTATTACAGAGCAGTTATTACAGTTATTACAAATTTATTTACACAGGTATTCGTCAATACTGTAAAAAGATTTACTAATTAAGAACTGTTTTAATAATTGTTTAAATTTCTTAAAATTATTATTATGCCATTTCTTGACTTCTTCTGGTAGTCCATTATAAAATTTTATTCCAGCAAAACTAGGCATCTTTTCATACAAATGTAATCTGTGGCTAGGGATAGCATAATCATTTCTATGTCTAGTGTTGTATCTATGAACATCAGAGTTTGTTAGTGATAAAGAGTTATATTTCATAAAATGTATAATGGTTTTGTAAATATATAAGCTTGGTAGGGTTAATATATTTAGTTCCTTGAAGGCATTTCTACATGTGTCATTAAGTTTTAGTTTGCCTAAGTATTGGATTGCCCTTTTTTGTAGAATAAATATTTTGCTAAGATTTGTTTTTGATGTGGTGCCCCATAGTTCAATAGCATAAGCCATATGCGAGTGAATAAGGGAGTAGTATATAGCTATCGCTGCTTCAGTTGGAATATACTTATTTAAATATTTCAAAACAAATAGGTTTTTGCTGATAATTGATCCCAGTTTCTGTATATGTCCAGCATAGGTAAGTGATTTATCTATATTCAATCCTAGAAGATTTACTGAGTTTACGCTATGGATCACATTGTGGTTTATGGAAAGCTGTAACGCTGGCTCAACTGTTTTAAATCCGAAGGTGATTAATTCACATTTAGCTGCATTTACATACATATTTAGGTTACTGAAGTACATAACTATGGTGTTTACAGTATCATTGATACTACTGCCTAATGCACACAAATTTTTATTACAAACAGAAATGGTTGTATCGTCAGCATATTGTACTAGTTTGGTGTTACCTGGCATAATTTCATTTATGTCATGAATATAAAGAATAAATAATAACGGTCCTAATATAGATCCCTGTCCACTTTTGGATGGATGGTTGTGTTAAACAAAATTACTGCTATTGGAGCAATCACAATCCAATGCAGATTCAAGAACGACCACTTCATCCCCGAAAGGTTGCTGTGTGGTGTGGGTTTTGGTATGGTGAAATCATTGGTCCATATTTTTTCCAAGATGAAGATGGAGAAGCTCTAACTGTCAATGGAGAAAGATACCGGGCTCTTATAAGGCACTATTTTTGGCCTCAATTGGATGGTATGGATCTCAGAAACACCTGGTTCCAGCAAGATGGTGCCACATGTCATACTGCTCTCGAAACAATCAATTTTTTGAAGGAGAACTTCAGAGGTTTCATCATTTCCCGTGGTGGTGATGATGTTAACTGCCCCCGAGGTCATGTGATTTAACACCGTTGGATTACTTCTTGTGGGGTTATGTTAAATCTCGAGTTTATGTCAACAAGCCAGAAACAGTAAATGATCTTATGAATAACATCACGCATGTTATTCGTGAAGTTGGACCTAATTTACGTTCTTCTGTCATTGAAAATTGGGTCAACCGTATACGCACAACCCAGGGTCACTTAACTGATGCTCTCTTCCACACATAATGACATTAATTATGTTCCAAAATAAAAAAAGAAATAAACCTCTATCATTTATAGAACGTGTTTTATTTAAGTTCAAAGATAGGACACTCTTGTTGAAAGACCCTATATTTCACCTAAGGGTGCCATGCAACATTAACTAACTTGTACTACTAAACACATAGCTTACTGGGTACATTACACATGGGTGTAACACAAATGCTATGAGAGTGTGTGTGAACCCTTCAGTAATTCAGTTCAAAATGTGTATAACTCTGGACATTTAGTAATAATGCTGTCTAGGTGTGCCTCTGTCATCATATTACTACAGGCAAGTAGTCTGTAATGCATCAGGGATAGTTGCTATGTTGGCCACAAGCAAACAATGCTAGAGATGTATATCCTGAATAGTAACATCTAATGCTTCATATACAGGTGTAGAAAAACAATGTCCGGAAAGTTGTAGAGTAGAAAGACAAGTACCAAACTAATCATTTTGAGGTTAGGAGCATGGGGACGCAGATTCAGTATAGTAGCGGGGGTGCTGCATGAACATAATTGAAATCTGACTTTATGAAACATCTTGTTCATTTGCCAGTTAAAATGAAATGTAACTCACACCACAAGTGTTAAAAAATTAAATTGGGTTTTATTTACGGACGCTCTCTAACTGCCATGGTCCTTAGCATCCCATTCTATATTGGGCGTGAAAGACCTGTAATTTTGCTTGGAGTCCTCTTTATCAGGCTTGAGGTTCTTTTACATGCTGTAAATCTACAACACGGGACCACCGCCTTTACTTCCCTTCCAAAGGAAGCCATGCTAAGGATTTTTACGCCCGAAAAAATCCATCGCCCTCCGCCGGGTTTGAACCTGCGACCTTGGGAACTAGAGGCTAGCATGGTACACCACAAGTGTGTGCATGCGTGTACTGTCTCAACTAATGAATACTGGTACACAATGAGAAACTAACATTACATGCATGTACTATATTGAAAAAGACAGTATTACCATACCTTCCAGTACTTCATCAAACACACTTAGTAACAGTGACAAGTGCTGTACAGGAATCCGTTTTATTTACATCTGACATGCCAGGTTTCACAATCAGATATTCTTAATTGACAGATTTATTGGTGATGCATGTTGTGCGACCCCTTTTTCCTATCCACAAAATGCTTATTTTGGTACTTCTTTCTACACTAAGATTTTCTGCATCATCCAGTATACTAAGTCTTATTACATGGGTTATGCTTTGGTGGGAGTGTATGTGCCTTTAAATACTTCTTTCTAATGTAAACTTTGAATTATGTTTATACTCCTTGCTGTTTACACCTTTATTGGTTCTTGCTTTTAAATGTAATTTAATTTGTTTTAACATTCATCAAAAATAGCTGTACTAAAGCACAAAGGATTTTCATATTACAGTACACACATATATAAGACATTTTATATGTTGTTCATTTCAGAATGATGCATCTAATAAACAATTTCACCTAATTTGCATTTTCCCACTATTTACAAATTTTTACTGGCATCTAAAACAATATAAAAGAGGGGTTATTGCACTTACTGTAATATATTCTACTAAATCTTTCTAACAATAATTCCGCATTTTGTTACAGATATGGGATCATTCACAACAGATGTGTTCATGGAAATGGGCTATGAACAGCGTTGTCAGAGTGAAGTTATTCGGCAAACCAAGGGCTCTAAAGTACTTGGCATGGCTATCAATCCAGTTTGTGAAAGGAGAATAGGTTTGTTTACAAATACTTCTAAAAGTGCTTACTTTTCAAGATTTTTGTGATTACTATATTTTACTAAAGGAAGATGACCTCCTTATGCACACTAGCCAGACTTCTGCGTCATGGATATTGGGCATGTTCTTCAGGGCTAGCCATAGTATGATTGGTTGGAGATAGAAGGGGCAATGCTCTTGGTCAGAACACAATTGAGTACAAGGATACAGTGTTATTGGAAAGACAAAGAAAGAAAGTTTTGAAAAGATAAAATTATCCAGGGACACTATGGGAAGGTAGGTTATATTGGCAACCAGGAAAAATTAAAATGACAAAAGTTTGTTGCTTTTTCCTTAACAACTGAAAGTTGTACTGATACTGTGGAACTATATTTATTTGAGAGGTGGATAAAAATGTCAATCTATTAACATTGCATTTGATATTTCTGAGGAGAAATCATACTCCTTAGCAGTACAGGATCTTTAAAAAACACAAACCTAAAATGAGAAAATTTGTGTGGGTTGGCTCTGATGGTGCTAAAATATGTCCGGCAAGACGGGATTCTTTAGGAGGTTAATAGCATCCATGAACAAAAGCAGATGTAATATTTAGTTCACATGCAATTCATCAGATCCTAAATTTGTAAAAATGGTTAATAAAAACAATAAACACAAACACTAAAACATTACTAGTTTATGTAGCTGTTGAAAGATCTTAAAAGGAAAGTAAGACTTAATGTGGTACACTGAAGTTAGGTTTTAGGATGTTTTGCTAATTTTTTGAAATGCATGAAGTCACATATGATTTCATGCTATAGCAAGTATTCAACATTATGTAGCTCTACTAAATTATTGTTAGATATGTATCAGCATATCTATTGGAACAAATGTTTTCTCAAATTAATACCATCCCCTTATTGCTTTCATTTCCCTAATGAACATCTGCTGTTGCAATTAAAACTAGCTTTTACTAGAAACATATATGTAAAAATTGAAGCTATACTGGATCTGCTCTGAAAAATACACTTTTTTTTTATTTCACGTAACACGTGCACAGCATATGCAATCAATATACAATAACTGTTCAGTTTCAGTAAACTGATTGTTTCTATTTCCAAATAGTGAAAATGCAGCATTTTCAATGAAATCATTAAACATATCCATGAGCACTTTTTAAAGGCAATAACATAAACAAAAGATGAGCTCTATTTTCTTCTCTTAGGCTGAGTGATGCGGTCAAGGGCCATTCACGGCTGCCTCTCACCTTTGTTTACTTTGTGTGTGTATTTCAGGAAGAGCATAGTAACAGTGAAGCAATGCAAATATTATATATTACAATAAAGTTTTCATTACAATATATACAAAATACTAATTGTAATTTATAAAGCCAGACTTTGTTTATATGTGATGCATAGGATTAGAGACTAGTATTATTCAGATCCAACCCTTTAGTCATTAAGGATATGGGCTTGTTTATTTTCTTTGTAATTCAGTTGTTAAAAGCTCTCTAGTTGATTTGATATGCTTGTTGAATGATACTTTATTTGTTTTAATGCATTTCATATTTCGATCTATAGTTATAAGAATGCAACATAAGTAATTTGTAATTACAAAGTTATAATCAAATACAAATTTTTGTATCGTGATAATCACTTGTTTTGTATAGTACTCACATGCAGCAAACTGCCACTGAGCACTTGTTTTTGTATCTTTCTGTGTACCTCACCATTTCTTTCCATTGTCACCTAGATTGCATCAAGTGCTCCTTGCTATTTGCTGGCCTATGAAGTAAAGGGATCACCACTAAGATCCATATAGAACATGGCATGTCATTGGGAAAAGTAAATAAAAGAAAAAATGTTAATTTTGTTGGTTTTGAATCTGTACTAACATTTATATAGTGAACTTTATAATTAATCATTATTTGTTTTCTGAAATTGTATGTGGTTTATTAATATGAAGTCTTTCTCATATTGTCATTTGAGAGAGCAAATGATTTCGTTATTAATTACTCAGCAATAGCTACCAAGCAACATTTTTCATTCTTACTTTTTGTGAGACGTAAATAAGTTTACTATCATGGCTTTGTTCCAGCTTTGATGATTAACACAGGAAAGGTAGTCTTCCTAGAATTAAGGCCTACAAATGGAGAGTCGTTCTTTCCTTTGTTACCCAGCACAGGCATGCTAGATTTCATGTCTTCCACAAAGCATCATTCAAGTGTGCCACAAAGAAAGGAAACACTCAATGAACTGATTGGCCCACTCATGAATGTAAGTATGCATTCATATCCATGGTGCTGGGGAAATTATACCACATACATTGTGATCTTTAACTCCCTCCACAATGGTGGAATAAGCAAGATATGGTGACAACCCTGACTACATGAATTTGTGGTGCACTGTTTGGAATGAATTTGTAGGAAGCAGTAGAAAGAAAAAAACAAATTAATAAAAATCACAATTAACTTACCCATTCACAGAAGAAAAATGTCCTGTATTCTGTTGAAAGCACAAATTCATATATGTAAGGTTATTGTTAAACACTTTCATTAAAGTTCCTGTTGTCACTGAATCAGCATGATTTATTACTGCCAATTTCAATTTATCTACTGGTTTCGGATTATCTTTATACACACTCAACTTTGTAATACCCCAAAATAAATAAACAGTTCTACCACCTTTTGCAGTGTTAAGAGCAGAACCAGTCTCACAAAATTTAGTTATTAAGTCATAAATAATATCCTGGAACCGAATTTGGAAATGGCTCAGTAAATTTTTGTTTCAGTTTTCCTGTATATTTATCACCTTCTCTAAAAATATTCTCCACTAAAAACATACATATATTTTCATTAAACTCAAATGAAAATGTACTGGCTGAGGAGCTTGACACTGACCATCATTCACAAACTGTGTTACAATAGGGATGATGCTTTGTTCTTGGAATGCAACCGCCATGTTCTTGATAGGTACTAAACAATAGTATCAACCATTTTGAGAATGTACTGGCAGTGCTGTGGAGGGACTAAAAGATGACATTGTAGAAGGGGGCTACTGTATATGTTATCCTTCACACCATCAAAGTCTCATTCGAAAAGATTATGAGCACCATTTTTTCTATCCTGCATACATTTAACACAAATACTTCAGACAGGAACAGATGTTTGGCAAGCATGCATTCTTCTGTAAATGAATAAATTTATGCTGAAAGGGAAATCAAGGTGACAGCTGTCCCACAATAGAAATTGCATCAAATTTCTAAAAGGTTCAGTAGTTATGTAACAATTAATGCATTTTGAAAACACTTAACTTTTCCACTTTCTTGAACAGAAGTTTATATAGAGTGAGATATATTAAACAATTTAATAACACTATTGGAAGTCGGGTTATTGACACTACGTCATTTACTTTTTATGAAATATGACATGTTTCAAGAGCTCAGTTGCTCCCATCATCAACCTGATGCCAACTGCCAGAGCATGATGTCCTTGTGCTGGAGAGTTTTGCACTGTTGTCATCTTCAAAAAGCCACCAGAGGATGACAATATCGCAGCAATCTCTGGCAAAAGGAAACCACGCTCTGGCAGTCAGCATCAGGTTGATGATGGAAGAAGCTGAGCTCTTGAAACATGTCATATTTTATAAAAAGTAAGTGATATAGTTTCAATAAACCAACTCACAATAGTATTACGGAACTATTACTTTCTCTGTTAAATTTCCAAGAGAGATCTTTGTGTGTTTATACCAAAAATATTAATATTCTATGAAAGGCAGTGAAAACAAAAACATTTGTTTTGACCATGGATTAAAGAACAAATAATTCTTAAGTGAAATGTTTAGTTATGGACTCCAAAAAAAAAAAAACACTCAAATACAGAAACGTTAGTTTACATGAACATTCATTGAAAAGAAATAATCAGATTAGTTTTATTCAGCAATTTAGGAAAATACAATAAAACAAAATAAATCCTTCTTTTAAACATATGATAAAACAAACTTGCAATATTGGTAATGCTATCCATAGTATGTGAAGGCAACAGCCGTTTAGTATGTATTGAAGGTTAGACACTATATGCCTTCAGCCATTGTTGCATGGTAATTATAATAAAGCAGTCTTACAAACTGTGTTGCTTTATTCCAGGAATCTGGTCCACCCATCCCAACTCTCCGTCTGTTGGTAACAGGCATGCTTACAGGAGCAGCATCACCTCTAACAGTCGTAAGAATGTGTCCACCTTTAACAACTCGCAATTGGCAGCAATATGTTCCTCTTATGGCTGCTGGTACAACAAGTGGTCTCATTCAAATTTTCAACATGGCTACTGGAGCTGTTGACAAAGAGTTAACTGTCCATTCCTACACTGTCAGGTATTACCAATATGATTACTACCTATTGCATGCTTTTTTACCATGTGGTTTCTAAAGGTTAGGCAACTTTGTTTTATCCTCTTAAGCAGTGTTGAACATTATGGTTCTATGTGCTTAAAATAAGCTTAATATTTAATCAATTAGCTTCTATACTCCATCTAGCCCAAGAAAGGGTCCTGGTGTAAACAAATGCACATGCCAACACACAACTTTCAAGCGAATGAAAATAGTTTGTTACTGCACTGCATCCATTTTGTATCTCAAATAATAAAGAAGGTGAATAATGTTAGTATTTTAATAATTGTTTCATTTAAACATAACTTAAAATAATTAGCTCCTATTTATGATCATGGCCATGCAGCCATCAGTATTCCCATGTTGTTTATTGTAGAGAAACAGTGGTTGAGCTAATACAGTATTGCTTATCTAGGGATCATGACTGGGTGTGTAGCACCCAGAACAAGGTAATTAAACATAAAAGTAACAAAGCCCTTAAAAGTGGTGAAAAAATGATAGTTTTTAATGTGTTCCCCTTTTTATTTGAGAGTAATGATACCCCTGCTGTTATGGATGACTCCTATTGGGCTGATACACATGCAGCTCTGTCAAGATAGGAGTAACCACTTTATCAGTTGCAAAGATAACAGCCCAAATTGTTTGATACAAGTTAATCCTACTAGTGTCAGAGGGAAGCAACTGGTGCATCTACGAATGCTATGTGACTAAGTTGTAAGTAGACTGGTTATAAACCTGAAAGCGTTTCAAGCAATATCACCATAGTTGATTCTGAGCTGGATGTCATGCTATTACTCGAGAACCCTAATTCACACAAATTTTTACTGATAAAAGATATTTCATATAATTACTTCATTCTTGAATTAATAATATTCAGTTATACAAGTATAGAGGTATGCATTTCTTTAATACTTAGTATTAGTGCTATGAAATATAGCAAAATAAGGAATTGCTAACGAGGGCAATTATTTGAGCTCCCGAAAGTAAACAGCTGAGCACTGTTAAGGGGGAAGAGAGGACGCTCCACCATGCATTCAAGGAACATCAAAGCATGGAGAGATACTACGTGCATTGTTTGTTAGGACCCATTCTTGGACTGGAAGGATTATACAAGGGCTGTCCAGAAAGTAACCTCCATTTTTAAATAAACATGAAACAGTTATACATACAGACGTTTTACTATATATATTTGAAAACTACAGCTTTTTTCTATTTTTCTACATAGTCTCCAAGCAGTTTCAAGCACTTTTCATACCTTTTCACAGTCTTTGCATAAAATTTTGCTGCCTGTGAACTAAGCCAATCTGTCACACCGTTTTGAAACTCGTCATTGCCAAAGCACTGAGCTGCAAGCCACTTTTTCATGTACGAGAACAGATGGAAGTTGCTAGGGGCCAAGTCCAGGCTGTACAGGGGATGGTCAAAAATGTCCCATTTGGAATTGGCTAAAGTTCATTTGTGTTCTTTGCTGTGTGAGGGCGAGCGTTGTCATGCAAAAACACAACACCAGATGTCAGAAGACCAAGACGCTTGTTTTGGATTGCTCTTAGCCTTTTCACACTTCACACGCACTTCACACTTGGCAGGATTTGTTATGTCGGTGCTCATGTTGTTAGATTATAACTAGCAAACACCCAACAGTACAATGCTCCAACTTGCACAGCTAGAAGCGTACTGAGCCATTACGCACACTGATGTCGAAATGGCAGCGCTACCCCCACTACTTCTCGTGCTATACATGAACAGAGGTTACTTTTTGTACAGCCCTTGTAGTTCAGTAAAACTAGACATTTTAGGCACATAGGATCGCGGCTTCAAAGACATTTAATTCATTGATATTTTATGCTAAATACACATCTGACACAAAAAAAAAAAATTAAGAAATGGAGGCAGGCAATGTATTATATAAATGGACATACACAAACTTGATAGCCTATCACTTAGTTGGGTTTAAATACACAAACTTCACTAAAACTACACATTTACTACTGTAACTATTGAAAATATGTTCCACTGCTTTTTGTATTTCCTGATAGTGCTGCTAACATTGCTGCTTTTCTCCTTCCCCCTCTCATACCACAACTTAGTCTTTTTCTGTAACTCATTTGTATGCTAATGAAAGAGTTGTAAACTCCATACTCTATTTAATGCAACTTTATTTTTAACTTGGTTTTGCAAATTATCATGGTGTTATTTTTACAGGGGAATTGAATGGACAAATCTTACCAGCTTTCTGTCATTTGCATTCCCAAACATAAGTGGTTCTCAGGGACAAATTCGAAATGAGATGTTTCTTACAGATACTTTGACAGGCAACTCAATTCCTTTGAGGACAGAAAAAGGGGAAGAGCTACCCATTGATATGATAAGAGTATCTCCACTCAAGTATGTATGTCACATATTTTAATATAATAAAATAGCAGTAGTAGCTCTCCTCTTTCTTTCACTCTGTTGCATGACAAGAGCATTATACCAATAAGGAAAAGCATCTAAAAAAGGGAGAGCAGTATAGAATCTTATATAGTTTTGTCAGTCTTTCTTAGCCATTAAATTAGCTCCACAAACGTTATTTTATCAAATTTACTTAAGGTGAGTTGGAATTAGTTACACCAAAATCACTTTTAAGTTTATTCACTTAACATAGATGCAAAGAAGGAGAAGTGGGGAGAAGCCGAGAGAACAGATGATTAACAGTGCAGTAAGAAATGCATATGCAGAGGAGGGAGTGATACGAGCGAGAAGTGGGGAAGTAATAAGAGTGAGAAGGGTTAATGAAGCAGAAGAAATTGCAAGAATGGGGCGAGGGTATAAAATAATAGATTTGAGGGAAGGGAGGGTAATACCACACGGGGAGGAAAGTGTCGATCCGTTACCCAGACGTACTAGACTTAGAAAAGCAATGGAGAAATTTACATATCAGGATAAAACAGAATAAATAGGGAAAGGGAGTAAATTTGACACTCAAAAAAAAGGGGGGGGGGATTAAGACAGGGATGTAAACTGAGTTCAATATTATTAACCTATTCATAGATGATATATTAGGAATAAAAATAAGAAATTGGCATTGTCCAGTAATAAGAGATAAGGAGATTCCAGGTTCGTTATATGCAGACAATTTTATGGAAGGTGCCATATCGATAATAGGGTTACAAAAAGCAATAAATGAAATTTAAGAATGTATGAAAAATGGGGAATTAAGGAATATAAATAAATACTAAGTGATAGTGTAATTTTAAAAATATAAATAAAATAAAAAAAAATAAAAAAAAAAGGAAATAAATTGAGGACTGAAGAAAAATGGTCTCTAGATGGTCAAGAACTGGAGGTAGTCAAAGAATATGACTATTTAGGAGTAAGGTTGAGTAATAGCTGGGAAATTAGAGATGAAGTAGGGAAATTGACCAAATGTATAGAATGTTTTATAAAGAATTAATTGGACTACTAAGAGCAGCACCAGAGAGGTTGCAAGTAGAAATAGGATGAACGAGGAGAAAAGGCAATAGTAAAAAGAAGTTTAAAATTTTGGTTAGATGTATGAAAATGAAGGATGGTGAAATCTTAAAGATATGACTGACCAACAAAAGGTTCTAAGAAACAAAATCAAGGGCATGGGAGAATATTAAGGAAGGTAAAGGAAAAAATGGTCTAGAAAAGTAAGAGAAGCAAGGGCCGCTCAGTGAGTGAAAAGGCCAGGGAGCCAAGCAATCTGAGTGGCCCAATAAGATAACAAGCACCAGACAAATTGTACAATAGATGTAGGGGTATAGTGATATACAAATATACATTGCATATATTGTAAACCAGACTGTAGAACAAATTGTACAATAAATTCATTCATTCACTTAACATGTTTTGCGAAATTGCTTGTTCCCATCCTCAGGTGTCCGACTGGCCTGTGTTGGTATTTCCGTTGTGTTAATTGTCTATCGTGGTGGTGAAATACACTTCCAGAGGAGACTTGGTGGCGGCACATCAAAATTCATTAGCTTGGGTTGTGTTTTAAAATGATCTTCTCTCATGTGTTTAATTCTGCTGCATATATTTCCGGTTTGATTAGTGTAATGTTCAGTTTGATGTTGTGATTGGTCATCCAGAAATGGTGTGAGACTGCAGATTTGTCCATTTGTTTGTATTTTACGCATTTCATATGCTCCTTTAGCCTAATTTCCAGGCTTCTTTTTGTCTTGCCTATATATACCTAATTTCAATCAGAACAGTTGATTTTGTAGATTCCAGTGTTTTTGTTTTGTAGTATGGGATCTTTTAACCTATTGCAAAGTAATTTCTCTGTGGTAAATTTGTTCTGTGGGACTAGATTAAGAGCAATACCCAAACACACCTAATCTGTCCTTCGTGGACTAGTGGTACCATGCTAGCCTCTAGTTCCCAAGGTCGCGGGTTCAAAAGCGGCGGAGGGCGATGGATTCTTTCAGGCGTAAAAATCCTTAGCATGGCTTCCTTCGGAAGGGAAGTAAAGCCGGTGGTCCCGTGTCGTAGATTTACAGCACGTAAAAGAACCTCAAGTCTGATAAAGAGGCCTCTGAGCAAAATTACCAATCTTTCACACCCAATATGGAATGGGACACTAAGAACCATAGCAGTTAAAGAGCATCCATAAATAAAACTCAATTTAAATTTAAATTTTTCAAAAATGGCAAAACTACACCATACCAAGACGTAATTAACCTCTCAAACGAAACTTTTACTAAAGCAGAACTATCAGTAGTAAACTTTGGTCTAAAAGCATGTCTATGCTGTACGAAAACAGCCAATGGAATAGTCGCAGACATTGAGATTACCCCTTATAATCTGGACAAAAATAGCAAAACCTAGATTAAGAAAGAATGTGAAATGATTCTCGAAGAGATACAAGCAGACAACCACTACAGTTTCCCAGTCAGACACACAATTAAAGCCAAAACCAGTAGTGTACTCAAAAGCGGACAAAGGGAACAGAGTAGGTGTACTTCAGAAAGATGATTATATTGCTAGAGTGGAAAATATGCTACAACAAGAACAGTACATAGAAATTCAAGAAGACCCACTAAAACCATACTTAAACACCTTCAATCAAACAATTCAAGAAATCAAAACTTTAACGGAGACAGATAAATCAAGATTCAAACCAGACTACCCCGTTTTACCAAGAATGTACACTTTACCAAAAATACATAAACTCAAAAACAAGATGTGACCAATAGTCAGCAATATTGATTCCCTCACCTACAAACTGGCAAAATTGTTAGTACAAAGATTCTCTTCACTGCCAAGATTCAACAGCCTAAACATAAAGAATCCAGAAGAACTAATAAATAAGATCAAATTCTTGGAACTTGAACCAGAAGGCAAACTGGTTCCTTTTGATGTCACTGTATTATTTCCAAGCGTCTCTACAGATCAACTCCTACTTCAGTTAAAGAAATTTACTCCATCAGACTGCCACCCCTTAAGATGAAATAGAAGACTTCCTACAACTCGCCAACTTATGCATCACACAAAAAGCTGTTTTAATTTCAACAAGTTCTACCATCAACCGACAGGTCTAACCATGGGTAACCCACTTTCACCTTTCTTGGCAGATTTATTTATGAGTTACTTGGAAACACAATTAACAACTTCCTTCCCATACATTTCTACTTTCTCTACTACGTATAGTAAGTAGGGGAAGTATTGTATTCCACCCAAAAATTTAATACCGAGATTTCACCGGAAATATATGTTTTGAGACCCCCTGAATCCAAAAAAAGCATTTTGTGTGTGTGTGTGTGCGTGCGTGCCTCTCTCTCTCTCGCTCTCTCACTCTCAGAAACGAACAGTTGGATAAATACCAAACTTGGTATTTAGGTTCAGTATCTTCCAGAGATGCGACACGAAGGTTTTCAAGAAAATCCCCCCACACCAAAATACCCTTTACATGGAACATTTTTCAAAAATTTTAATTTTCTCAAAAATGGCTCTAACGATTTTGATTAAAATATCATATGTTTAAGATATTTTCATGATAAATAAAATGTATATCTTGAATTTTCTGGGAATGTCTCCAAAAGTATTCTTCATTGTCAACGACTTTTGCATAACTGGTAAACTATAAGAGATAGACAAAATTTTACTACACAAAAAATGTAGATCGCATTAAAATACACAATTTATGTCATAAACATTTTTTTTGTTGCGTGAACCATTTTCGAGATATTGCTTGTTATTACCTTAAATTTTTCAATACTTATTTTCTCAAATGGGAATTCGTGATTCATTTTTTTGTCTTGGATATGCAAAGAGTATGGCGCTGCACATAGCAACGAGATATTAAAAGATATGGCTGTGCTTAAAGGCTACTGTATTTGTATATTGTCCTTGCAAATACAAAACAAGGGGATCATAGTACGCCTTAAGCGATAGTCAAATATTTTTAGAACTGGTCACTATGTGTAAAATGTAATTCTCTTTGCATGTCAAAAGATGGTTTCTGCAAATGTTTATCTGGATTAATATGAAATAGATGGAGAATAAGAGTTTGTAAAAATAGTTTGTACAAGAGTAGAGAAAGTCATGTGAGTGTAATACATCAGATTTTTAAAGTTTGGCACTTGATATGTCGATGACATCTTTGCTGTGGTCCCTAACATTATTATACAAGACTCCACAAGCTTACTCAACTTACAAAACCAATCAATAAAATTCACAATGGAAGTGGAAAAAGAAGGCATGCTACCTTTCTTAGACCTAAAAATAATCCGGTAACAAAAAACCCCAACCTTTGGCATATACAGGAAATCTTCACATTCAGATAATTGCATAAAGAACAATAGTTTCAATCCAGTAACATATAAAAATGCAGTACTAAACAGCTTAACACCAAACTGGTATACACCCCCTGAATAAACAAGAATATAAACTGGAATATCAGCACATAGTAAACACAGCTGAAAGCAATGGGTTCAACAAACTAACAATAAAAAAAAAAAATTGCAAAATTCAAATAACAGAAACACATTGACAACGAATCTCATCCAGGAAAAAAAGTCGTTAAAATTCAAGAAACTCACATATATCCAAGAACATATCACAAATTTAAGAAGATTTTCATGAAACATAACATCAGCCTTAGCCCCACAGAACAAATTTAGCATAGGGAAATTATTTTGCAATAGGTTAAAAGATTCCATACCACAAAAGAAAAAAACCTGGCATTTACAAAATTAACTGTTCTGATTGCAATAACAATATATATATATATATATATATATATATATATATATATATATATATATATATATATGTATATATAGGCAAGACAAAAAGAAAGCTGCAAACTAGGTTAAAGGAGCATATGATATGCGTAAAATACAAACAAATGCACAAATCTGCAGTCTCGCACCATTTCTGGACAATCAAACCGAACATCATTAATCAAACCAGTCAAATATGCAACAGAATTAGGCACATGGGAGAAGATCTTCATTTTAAAACATAACCCACAGCTAATGAAACTTGATTTGCCGCCACCAAGTCTCCTCTAGAAGTACATTTCACCACCGCAAGATGCCACCACAATAGACAACACAATGGAAACACCAACACAGGCCAGTCAGACACCTTCTGAGGATGGGAACAAACCATTTCCTGAAACATGTTAAGTGAGTAAACTTAAAAGTGATGTTAAGTGTAACTAATTCCGACTCACCTTAAGTAAATTCAAAAACACATCACTGTTTCTAGCTTCTTTTTTATGTATTATTTTATCATATCTTGTTTATAAACATTACCTCTTTTTATCATCAAATAGTTTAAAATTGAAGCATTATGTCTAAAAAGTACACAATATCAAATATCTCTTTAAGAAGATCAATTTCAGAGATTTCATTTTGCATTTTCCACTACCTCAATCAGTTCCTATGCTCACTTAGGAAAGTTCATTGGTAAACCTTTCCAGAAATAGCTGCATCACATTTTGTTATATACAAAGAGAATAGTGATAGTCAAATGTATGAGCTTTCAGGTTGTTTCTCACATGATTGTCATGGAAAGAACATGGAATTTTAAGGCCAGTTTGGATTAGCACCCAGTTTTTAAGCTTTTGATTTATTTCTCTTTCCTTTGTACCTACAACGAAGTGTGTAATGAAACTATTTATTTAAACGTTTATTTCAATTAACTTGAAGTAGACAGAAGAATAAGCTTTTACAAGTGTAGTTTGTAGTAGAACCATATAAAAATAAATGGTAGTGGTAGAGAAATCATGTGAATGTAATACATCCGAATTTTAGCTCTAGCAGTCACAAACAATTTAGTTGCCTCAATCCAAATAAGGCAGCTCCAAGTGACTAAGTTTGGAAGATGTTTTTTAAATCCCTTATGGATGTGTGTTATGGTTTCTTTATTTCTGCAGCTATGATTAATGTTCATGTGATTACTGCGTGAGTGAATCAAATATAAACTGGAATCATTTTTACAATTTTATCAATCCACCAAAAAAACAAAGCAACTACCTCATTTTTCTACATAGTTTCCCAAATTTGACGCACGTTTTTGCATGAAGGAATGTGTTGTAGCCAGTTGTGCGCCTATTCATTTACTGCTGCATTGTCATCAAATTGCTTTCCTCCCACTTCTTCTTTCAGTGGCCCAAACAAATGCTAGTCACAGGGTGACAAATCTGGACTGGAGGATGTTCCAGAGGTGTCCAATGCTATTCCTCCAGTTTTTCCCATGTTAGGACAACAACAGTACATGACCTTGCATTAGCAGTCAATTTGCGGAAGTTAAGTTCATCATTGATAATGGCTTGAACACTTCCAAGGCTTATTCCTACAAGTGACGTAATTTCAGAAATTGTTATGCACCAATCTTCTTCAATAAGGTCAGCACGAATGTTGTCGGTAGTGATGCTTGTTTGTGGTCATCTATGTTGGGGCTCATTTTCCACTGCTTTACATACTGCCAAAAATTTTTGTGTCATTCATACACCTGGGTGTTTGAAAGGGTTCCTTCCCCAAGCTGTGCATTGAGCCTTCTCATAATTTCTGATGCTTTGATGCCCTCTTTTACCAGAAACTTGATGACGGGCTGCACACCAGATGTGTCTACCTCTTGCTCGTTCATGGCATACTGAAGCAAGTGGCCGCTCTGCAGTGTGTGACACATCAACACCCTACTCCAAACAGCCCCTTCAACATCCTGTCAAAGTTCCATCCATTTCTGTTCACTACCAGAGCCTCTAATGTAAAATTCTGGTTAATATTTGATTCACCCTCATGTAAAACTATATGTTAAATGTAAATTATATTGTTTGTGAAAGTACAAGGTAATTGTAATTTTTTACTTTCTCTACTACGTATAGTAAGTAAGGGAAGTATTGTGTTCCAACCAAAAATTCGATACCGAGATTTCACCGGAAATATATGTTTTGAGACCCCCTGAATCCAAAAAGCATTTTTGGAAACATGTCCGTGTGTGTCTGTCTGTGAACAGCATAACTCAGAAACGAACAGTTGGATAAACACCAAACTTGGTATTTAGGTTTAGTATCTTCCCGAGATGCGACACGAAGGTTTTCAAGAAAATCCCCCCACCCCAGATTACCCTTTACATGGAACATTTTTCGAAAATTTTAATTTTTTCAAAAATGGCTCTAACGATTTTGATTAAAATATCATATGTTTAAGATATTTTCATGACAAATATAATATATATCTTGAATTTTCTGGGAATGTCTCCAAAAGTATTCTTCATTGTGAACGAATTTTGCATAACTGGTAAACCATAAGAGATAGACAAAGTTTACTACACTAAAAATGTAGATCGCGTTAAAATACACAATTTATGTCATATACATTTTTGTTGTTGAGTGAACCATTTTCGAGATATTGCTTGTTATTCCCTTAAATTTTCCAATACTTATACTTTTTCTCAAATTCGTTATTCATTTTTTTTATGTCCTGGACATGCAAAGAGAATGGAATGCGCCACATAGCAACCAGCTGTTAAAATATTTGACTATCGCTTAAAGCCTACCAATTCCCCTTGCATCTACAAGAAAATTAGCAATAAGATTAACATCTCCATATCTCGATTAACATGAAGCATATGGGGAATAAGCGTTTTTAAAAATAGTTTGTACAAGAGAAGAGGAAGTCATGTGAGGGTAACACATCAGATTTTTTTTAATAATAATAATATTATTATTATCATCATCATCATCTCAAATAAAATCAGATATATACTGCTGTAACATTGCTAGACTACAGTTAAAAATATGCTACAGGAATGAATGAAGAAAGTTATTAACTTTAAAAATTTATTTCCATGCCATATTTCTCTTGCCATAGGAAAAGTATGCAAAACAGCCATAAGTATTTGAGCAAATATTTTTTGTGAGGTTCATTCAGAAGTATTAAATACACAATGTGTGTTGTTGCAGGCAGTATTTTGTTGTCATATTGAAAGATGGACCTTTTGAACTGTGGGATTTGCGTAATTTATGCATGCTTCGCACTATGCCTAAGAAGTTTCCTTCTGTAACAGCATTGGTAAGGAATAAAACTTCTTAACATTTTACATTTAATCATAGTTAAGTACAATTTTAAAAAATAAAATAAAAAATGCTTTTGCTTGTGAAAAATGTCTGCTTTATACTAATATCTGTGTTAATCATCTGAAAAGCATGACATAGCAAGGAAAATATTGTAAAAACAACTCTGTTCTAAAGTGACAAGAAGAGCTATAAAAAGCCAAAAAAGAATATATTTTAATGAAGGGTAATACCATGTGAAATCAACAACCCAGTGTGTCGTTTTCAAGCTCATAATTTTAGATATTAATGAAATTTGACATAGCTGCAGGCTGATAGGTAGAATTATTGTAAAAATTTATTAAATACATATTATCAATATTTTATTAGTTATTGATCTTATAAAATCAGCAAAACTCATAAAATCTCAGGTGCAGGCAATTACAATTTTGGCTTTCTCTACCTAGTAGGTAGAGGAAGTCTTGCATTCCACCCAAAAATTTGGTGTCAAGACTCTTACCATATTTTTGAGGCCATCTGATGAAGCAAAAAAAATATATATTTTTAGAAAAAACATAACTCAAAAACTAAATTTGGTATTGAAAGTTCAGTATCTTTTGAAGATGCAGCACAATTATTTTCATTTTTTTTCTTTCTTTCTTCAAAAATGGCTGTAATGATTTTGATAAAAATGCTATATATTGAAGATATTGACATGATAACTCAAATTTAAATCTGAATTTTCTGGAAATAGCATAGTCCTCAATTCTAGCTGTTTGTAATGTGTACATTAAGAATTATTAAAATCTGAGAGGGTAAGGTTGTAAGGCTTGTTAATTTCATATGGAATAATTCCGGTTTGCTACTAAACTTGTATTGAATAGAAGAATGAGGATGTAGAAAACATTTTTGAGCGCATATGTGGTTTTTGCTTAGGAATGGTCTCCCATACACAACTTAAAATCTCTAAAAAAGAAGTTAGCTTATGTTGAAGAAAAAGAACAAGCTGAAGCAACAAACTTGGCAACCACCACACCTGGAGAAATGGGTAAGTTTTTTACACATGGCTTTATTTCTTTTGTTGCTATATTGATGGCATACAGCAACACCTTCTTTGTCTAGGCTGAGCATGCCTGCTGTATGAAAGATAAGTCCTAAAATCATATTGCCTTTGTAAACCCTTCCACCCTTCCCTCTAAAAAAATGTGTACCAGGTAGTATAAACATTCTGGCCTTTGTGTTCATTCATGTGTTTATTGCATCTAAGTATATCCATCTTACTTAGGGCCGGTTTTGCAGTTTAAGCTTAAGCTGAAACTTTAGTAAGCTATGGGCTTCGTTTAAGCATGGCTTAAACTTTGCAAGTTTCACAGTAGGGCAACCAGGTTCGGCTTTACTGAGCTGAACAATCCCACGGAACAGTAAAGTTGGTAATGCCTGCAGATGCACATTGAGTGAATTCTCATTATTTATGTCGACGCTAAATGAGCTTTTGTAGGTTATCCAGCAACATGAGACATATTAAAGGGTTAAATAATTTAAAACCAAAGAAATTGTTTGTAAAGTAAAGATGGAAAGGGAATATTTCAAGATGTAGTGTTTGTTGTGAAGTAGATGAAAATTATTAATAATTTTATAATTTGTATTAAAATATTAATTCAGAAAGAAAGTTGTAAGAGTTATTTTTTATTGAGAAAAATATTTTTGTATAGCTAAAATAGTTAAAAGTTTCATAAATATTGAATTAAACTAAAAACGTTAGCATTTATGGAATCCATAGCCAACATTAATATAAATCATAGATATGGAAAATTTGTTATTGTTTAAAAATCTCCTATAGAGATCCATCACAATACTTGTTGAATGAGTTACCATGGCAATGCAAGAAAGACTATATATAGGATTGGGAGTGCTAAGCAAGCAGTGGAAGAGAGTGGATGTGTTAGGAGGAAGCTCCTGGAGTGGATGAAAGAGGGGCTTAAGTAACCATGGGAATTGGCATTGAGGTGTATAGAGCAAGAATTGGAACATTTAACAAGTTAAAGTGGAAGGATTCAAAAACAAACAAAGGTGTAGAAGAGATGGCAAACATGTTTCTTCTCACTTGTATAATAGGTGTACTATTGATAATTGGTGGAGTTGAAATCAATCCTGGGCCAAATGGGGATCAGAACGTCATGGAACAAACGTTGGCATATATTAAAGATATGGATGAGAGATTAGGAATTAAACTCAATGGGATGGAAAAGGAACTAATAGATATCAAGGGAGAGATCAAAAATGAAATGCAAGATATACGGAATGAGGTACAGAAAGTTAAAAGAAGAGTTGAGCTGCTGGAAGAGAGACACCGCAGATTTAATCTGGTTATAGCAGGAGTGAAAGAAAGGAACGGAGTATGGCCTGTAGATGAGGTTAGAGAGATTATAGAAGGAAAGCTTGGTTTGAAGTTACAGGGCTGGGAGATTAGAGAAGCATTTAGAGTGGGGAGAGCAAGAGGAGCCAGAATGATAGTTGCAAGATTTACGTCAGTGCAGTTTGTGTATGAAATATTGAAGAAATCAAAAGTTACTAAAAGGAACAAATATCTTTATAAACAGAGATTTATCGGTGGAACAACGGGCCTTGAAGAGGGATTTAATTCAGCAAATGATCTTGGCAAGAATGGAAGGGAAACGGGCCTTCATAAAGAATCTACGATTGTGGGTCGACGGGCGCATGGTGACGGGATACGAAAGTGACTCAAGGAACAGTACATGCCAGGAACAGGATATGGCTCAGCGAAATATATCCGAGACCAGAGAATGCAGAGGAAGTCCAAAGAGCGATCGGAGACCAGAGGACAAAGATCGACACATGGAAGTTACGATACGTGGAGCTGGTGGAAAGAAGATGACGGTATCGGAGACAAGGCGTGGAGATGACGTAGTTAGAACGTCAGTTCAGAGTGACGCAAGGACATCAGCTGGCGAAACAAGGAAACTGATTTCACCAAGGAGGGAGGAAGCTAAACTGGCACGTGATCTGGCTGTGGGTAGGGCGGGGGCGTGGTCTCAGAGTGATGGAACGGAGGGAGAGGAAAGTATTGTGTCGACACCCAGTGGGAGTATACTGGTTTTGGACAGAAATTTAGCGGGTCCGTCAAAGGAGAAAACTGGAATAGAACTACGAAGCAGGAAAGTGTTGGACAGGTTTAGAAGTAGAACAGGTTCACAATAGGGAAAGGGAAAAGGAAGAAGGAAGATCGGGTTCTGGAATTGCGAGGGATTAAAAAATAAAATATTTACAGGGAAGTTGAGACATCTACTAGAAAAGGTAGATTATTTAGGGGTAGCAGAAACCTGGCTGAGGGAGGTAAACATAGAGGTTAAGGATTATACATATGTTGGAATAGAAGGGGAGGGGTTAGCAGTGAGGGGAAGAGCCTCTGGCGGAGTGGGTTTATTTGTAAGACAATCCATGGGGAAAGTAGTAAGAGATACTTGGTCCAGGATTAAAAATGTTTTGTGGATTGTATTGGAAGATAAACTGATAAATGAGAAAACCATATGTTTAGGTGTAGTGTATAATGCACCAGCTCCCTCACAATACCACAATCCTGAATTGTTGAAGGCGCTAGAGAGAGATATAAATAGGTTAAGAGAGAAGTACGGGAATACGGAAGTAATAATAATGGGGGATTTTAACATCAGAATAGGTGAAGGAGATGTGAATATAGAGTGTGATATGTTTGTTGGAAATGAAACACGTTCCAGAAGGGAGCAGTTCAGGCGAAGTAAAGATAAGTGTATTGATAAGTCAAGTGATGGTTTTATCGAATTTTGTGAAGTGAACGCCTTAGACATATTGAACGGTAAATATGGAGATGATTTGGAGGGAGAGTTTACTTTTGTTAATATGAATGGGCAAAGTGTCATTGATTATATATTATGGCCGATTAGCAAGGCATATACAATAGAAAACTTTAAGGTACTAAACTTTGTATCTAATAGCTCCCACTTCCCGCTGGTAGTGGAGATTCAAAGGCGATCAGAGGAAGTACGGGAATTCAGACGGGAATGGGGAAAGAATACTAAGCAATATATTGAATTTAAATGGAGGGAGGAACAGAGGGTAGAATTTAAACGAACATTAGATTCCAAGCATGGTCAAATATGTCAACAGGGAATGATTTTTATGATAAGGAACCAGGAAATAGAGAATGTAAACAATATTTTTAATATGTTAATGCAAAGAGCAGGGGAAGGGATGAGAAGGGGGAGAGGCAGGGTAATAAAGGAAATAGGGTGGTATGATGAAGAATGCAAAATAACAAAAAAGGTGGTGAAACAGGCATTAGTAAGATGGAAAAAGAGAGGGTATGAGGAAGATAAGAAGGAATACCTAAAGAGTAGGAATGTATATAATGCACTATTAGAAGAAAAGAAACAAGAATGGAGAAATAAAGAACAAAGTAATTTGATTAAAGTATTAAGGGAAAACAATGCCAGTAAGGTGTGGAGAGTGTTAAAATCCACGTATAATAAATGGTTAGCTAAACCAAATATCACTTCAGCAGATTGGATGGAGTATTTTAAAATGTTATTCGAGGAGGAGGGCTTTATCAAGATGAAGCCAGTGGCGGATTTTGGAGTGGGATACATAGATATATTAGATAGGGAAGTAACAGATGAGGAGGTAGTGAAACAAGTGAAGGTAATGAAAAACAATAAGGCAACAGGTATTGATGGAATTCCTCCCGAGTTTATCAAAGAATGGTGTAGCGATGAGACTAGAGTAAATATGTTTACTGATTTGTTTAATGGAATAAAAACCAAGGGGTATATACCGAAGCATTGGAGGAAAGCAATAATTCATCCTATATATAAAGGTAAGGGGAGTGTTGATAAGCCCAATAATTACAGGGGAATAGCATTACTTTCAAATGTTGGAAAGATTTTCACAGGGATTTTAGCTAATAGGATACAAAACTGGGTAGAGGAATATAATATCCTCTCGGAGTTTCAAATGGGTTTCCGCAAGAGAAGGAGAACGGTAGATAACTTATTCATAATTAAAACTCTGGTGGATAAGTATTTAAAAGAAAAAAGGGGTAAATTATACATGGCATTTGTTGATTTGGAGAAAGCGTATGACCGCATTGATTTAAATTTGTTGTGGCACAAACTTTTGAGGAAGGGAGTAAGCCAACAGATGGTAAATTTATTTAAAGCTCTATATAAGGACAACACATTCTGTGTGAAAGTAGGAGTAGGATTGGTGACAAAAGAAGTAAATCAAAGGAAGGGGCTACGACAAGGATGTAAATTAAGTCCAGTGTTATTTAATCTGTACATTGATGATATCCTCACTGAGATAGGAAGGAATAATAGTTGGTTGCCTACGATAAATAAGGTATCAATCCCTGGGTTACTATTCGCTGATGATTTAGTGATAGGATCAGTTTCAACGATTGGTCTGAAGCAGTCCCTACAGCAAATGAATAAATACTGCGATGAGTGGAATTTGAAAGTAAATCAAGAGAAGACTCAAATTATAGTGTTTAAGAAAGGTGCCAAACTGAGCAAGTATGAAAAGTGGAAGAATGGAGAGAAGGAATATAAAGTGGTCAGAGACTGTATATATTTAGGGGTTAAAATGGATGGGGGTGGAAAATGGGAGAAACAGAAGAAACTGGTATTGACAAAGGGGAAAGGGGCAATGGCAGCGATTAGAGGGTGCAAATATAGAATACCAGATATAAATGTTAAATGGCTAGAGAAAATATATAACACAGTAGTTGAAGCAAAAATGTTATATGGTAGTGAAATATGGGGAGTAGAACGAGGCTGGGAAGAGATAGATATGGTACATAGGAGTTTCTGCAGAGAAGTGTTAGGCCTGCCAAATGCTACAGTTAAGGAATTTGCTCTAATTGAAATGCAGAGAGTGGGGGGGAAAGGGGTAATAATGGAAAGAGCTCTTAAATATTGGTACAGACTATTAAATTTAGAAGAGAAGAACTTGTTGAGGCAGTGTTTGGAATTCCAAGAAAGGAGCTTGAAGAAGAATGGGTGGAGTTATAGTATACAGACTAATTTGGAAAATAGTGGTCTAGGGGAAATCTGGAGAAGGAGGGAAAATAATGTTAAGGGTTTCTGGAAAGAAGCTAGGCAGAGGTTTGAAGATATAGAGATACAAAATTTATTTAGCAACATTGGGAACAAAAGTTCCTTGGAATCATATATATTAATAAAAAATGTATGGGCTAGAGAACAGTATGTGGATAATACAAATAAGGAACAAAGAGAAAGTATTGCCTGGGCACGAGCAGGTGTATGGAGATTAATAGGAATGAGAAATGGGTTCCCACAGAATCAGTGCCCAATATGTGGGGAAAGAGAAGATTTAGAACATATCGTTTTTGACTGTAAAGGTACACAACATTGGAGAAAGGTAGCTATAAATGGGAAATGGGTAAATCGGGACAGGAAAGTAGCTTTAAGCAAGATTTTTAACAAGGATAGTAAAAAGGTAGGAGAATACTTGTCCAAAGTTAAAAAGAAATGGTTATGGACAATAAAAAGAGATGTAAATTAATTTCATCAAGTGATGTTAAGTTTTGTAATTATATTATTATTATTAGTAGTATATTATTATTATTATTATTATTATTATTATTATTATTATTATATATTATTACTATAAGATTATTATTTTGGTAACACTACTATCATTTTTATTATTATTATTATCATTTTTTATGTTATAATAAGAGTGTAATATGGGTAGAATATGGCAAGATAACAGCTTGGGCTGATGTATAGCCATATTCTAGGGAAGATTGCTAGCACAAATAAATAAATAAATAAATATATAGGATTGCCATGGATGGGGAGACATTCCTGTTGGCGTTTCTTTCATACATGTCGCATCTCCACGCCAGTTCAGTTTGCAGCCGCGGATAGCAATTTTTGCATAGGAGTTTAGAAGGATAATCGACAGTGAAATACATTGTAAAATTTGTAAAATGCTGCAAAATGTGTTATTATTGTAGAAAAATTTATTATTTTTGTGTTATTCCGAAAAGTAAGAATAAATTCAGAAAGTTTTCAGAGCACACACTCTAACTTAAAATTTCCTTTCCCTTACACCTGAAATATGAAAACAGAGATCTCACAGCGCTGGCATTTCCGAATACATCAAGCAGCTCAAGATTCGATGCAGAAATGGTAGACGCACTTTGAGATTGATACATCGCAGAACTTTGAAACGGGCGAGTACCCTAAGCTAAAGTATACTGCCAGCAGCTGCTCACCATAATGAAACCATTACAAACATAAAGTTAAAATGACCAAAACATCAGAGTCAAAACACAGAACTTTACTTCTCAAGAAATCAGCATTCTCCAAGAAATTGTGAAGCATTATAAGCATGTAATAGAGTGCAAGCAGTCTGACAAATTACTGCAGAGTAAGGAAAACCAAGCGCAGGGAAAATCTGCAATATGAAGGATGGATTGGATGGTGTGAAACAATTTTGATAGCTCTGCATGCTGAAAGCTTTTGAGATGCCAGAAAAATCTCCAGCTACAATTAGCATGCTTCCTCTTGCATATAACTCAATGTTAAGAGAAGCGTTGTTTCTGACGAGAGGGCTTTGTTACTGAACTATAAAGCAATATGTTATATGTATGCTAATGTGACTGCAATCAGTGCGACAATTTATATGATAAAAGTATGAGGTATAAATTTAAAATTAAGGGCTTACCAAATTAAGTTTTGCATCTTACCACTCAGTTTTATGTGTAATCATCAATAATTTCTGATACCCTCATTGCTAATTGTTAGTTAATCGAAATTTCTTGTAGAATTCTCAGTCATTCCATATGTGAAAATGGTTTGGACGCATTCTAAACATTGTAGATCATTTTCTGTTGTGCATACGGGTTAAAAAATATGCATTTCCTCATCACGAATATTGTCTTCTGCAGATAGCATGGTGACTCCTTAGCTTTAACCACAGTTCAGTACAGTTTAAGCCAAGCCACATATAAGCTCAGCTTAACACTTGAACTATGTGCTGGAAAACTCTTGTAGCTTAAGCTTAAATTGTGAAACTGGGTCTTAACCTTGAACGTCAAACATTGAAATAGGAAGAGAAAATCACCTTACTTTGCACAGTCATGACCAAAGCACTGTTAATTGAGGATATGATTTCAAAACTGAAGAAATGGATTCCAAAATGCACAGGAAGCCAAACTTGAGATAGGAATAAACACTGTGCTTGTATTTACTGTACATCACAGTCAAGCCTGGTGACAAGATTACAAACTGCATTGTAAGCATTACACACAACAGCATACCTAGGCCATCAGTCAAAGAATACCGCAGCTTACAAACTGGAATGTAAACATTACACTCAACAACGAATACTCCGTCAATCAATAAACTTACATGCAGAGGTATTTTACTTCGAAAAATGAAACCATTTCCACGTAGCTGAGTTTGAACAAAAGAAAGAAAAATGCAATTATTAATTAATGAGTTATTGGACACCTAGGTTCCTTACATCAAAACACTTAGCCAACATCGCAAAACAACCTGTGATAGTTTGTCAGTAAGAGTTTTTGTTGTTCAATAGCTTGATAAATGTTTATCACCTGTTTTGGCATAATTTATGCAATCATTTGCCTCACCTTCATGTGTTTGCATTTGAATTGTATGATCTTCTTTCCTTCTGTTTGATTTGGTGCACCTCCTCCCCATGACTTCAGTTTCCCTGCCCCATACAAAAATGTATTACATTTTTTATTGTACTTTCCAGCTTGAAGGCTCCCCTCCTATTTAAGTGTAGGCCATCTCTACCTAAGCAGTCCATCATTCCTATCTGTTTCTTTATATCTACAAATATACATTTTAATGCCTCACAAATCCACCATATGTTTTCATTCGTGTCTAAATACATGTGGTTTACATCCCTTCTTCTCACAATACCATTCACTAAGACTCGTAATTTGGGATACTTCCCCTTAACATCTTGTCAAACTGTAAATTTCCCCCATAACCTCTTCTTGCGAGTTTGCACTTTTTAAGTCATTTGTTCCCACATGGAGAAGGATGTGTTTTAGATCACTATGTTTGATTACTTCTTGTTTTTCTGTCACATTTTATAACTGGCTTGATTTTATACCGCGAAACATATCCAAACTCATATGTTTAACTGTAGAGTCCCCTAACACACTATTTCTTCTGTGTTGCTATTCCTGCTGACTCATGTATTTGCTGTGTTCTCTCCGTATTTTTACTTTTTCTACTACGTTAGTAAGTAGGGGAAGTATTATATTCCACCCAAAAATTCGATACCAAGATTTCACCGGAAATACATGTTTTGAGACTCCCTGAATCCAAAAAAGCATTTTTGGAAACATGTCCGTGTGTGTGTGTGCGTGCGTGCTTGTGAGAGAGAGAGAGAAAGAGAGAGAACAGCATAACTCGGAAACGAACAGTCAGATAAACACCAAACTTGGTATTTAGGTTCAGTATCTTCCAGATATGCGACACGAAGGTTTTCAAGAAAATCCCCCCACCCAGATTACCCTTTACATGGAACATTTTTCAAAAATTTTAATTTTCTCAAAAATGGCTCTAACAATTTTGATTAAAATACCATATGTTTAAGATATTTTCATGACAAATGAAATGTATATCTCAAATTTTATTGGATGTCTCCAAAAGTATTCTTCAATGTGAACGACTTTTGTATAATTGGTAAACCATAAGAGATAGACAAAATTTTACTACACAAAAAATGTATATCGTGTTAAAATACACAATTTATGTCATATACATTTTTTTTGTTGAGTGAACCATTTTCGAGATATTGCTTGTTATTCCCTTGAATTTTCCGATACTTATACTTTTTCTCAAATTCGGTATTCATTTTTTTATGTCCTGGACATACAAAGAGAATGGAATGCACCACATAGCAACCAGCGCTTAAAATAATTTTACTATTGCTTAAAGCCTACCAATTCCCCTTGCATCTACAAGAAAATTAGCAATAAGATTAACATCTCGATTAATATGAAGCATATGGGGAATAAGCGTTTGTAAAAATAGTGTGTACAAGAGTAGAGAAAGTCATGTGAGTGTAACACATCAGATTTTTTTCTTTTGTTTCATTTCTTCCAAGGTTTCATTGGCTCTTGTTGTTTATTTTAGCTCTCCATAGATCCTACTGTGGAAGTTGTAGCGTGTGGTCTTTGTTTTTTTGCAATATCAGCATGTGATTTTTCTCCTTCCGTAGACTTAACATGACTTTTCAGATTGCCACTTTCCATCTTTAGCATTCTTATTTCTTCATGGACCTTTTTAAGATCCTTGTTGAGTATCTCTAATATAATCTTTAACGACACTATCGTCTCAGACTTCCACTCATCGTGGTTGCTTGTAGTTGTATGGTCATCCAAACCATGTCCTGGTTTTTGTTGCTTTGATTTGTGTATTTTGATTTTACGTTTTTATTGCCCCCACTCATTTTGATTTTTTCCCCCTTTTTTCATACAAATTCTGGGGTTTACTATCCATCATCACACAGCATGCCACCACCATCTTGCCAACCATGCCCGACTATATGTTATAGCCTTTTCAGTTAAATTTTTCCATATTTAACTTCCTTGCCATCCATAACATTTGTTTAAATTAAAAAATTACCAATACATCATGAATAGTTTATGTACACAAACACTTTCCCCTCTTCTCCTTCCCTCTCTCTACACCTTAAGAGCAGGAAATTATCCATGGAATGAACCTAAGATATATCTATGTTGTCCTATAGATCCACAGTGTGTTAATTCATTTTCTATAATCAGAAAAATAATCACTTTAAATATTTAATCTCCATGGCACCTCATAGCACTGTTAAATATATCAACTTTAAAGTAACATAAACGTACTGCAAGAACATAAATGTTTACAGAAACTGTTCATATTGTTGCAGGCCGTGGAGAGGGCACAGACAAGCAACTGGTTGCTAGAGAGCATTTTGTGTTCAGTGATTCTGAGAGTCAGCTCTACCATTTCTCTGTTGAAGGCAACATAGTTCGAGATGGCATCAAAATACCTCCAGAAGTATGTATCCTAAACAGCCTCATCCAGCTTTAAGTATACAAAGAATATCTTAAAAATGTTTGACTTTTTCCAAAAGTAGAATACAGTGGAATCTCGTTAGCACGTTCCTCATTAACACATTTTCCCATGTATTACATTGAGTTATAAAAGTTCCAGCACCAGATGTAATAAATAACGTTTGTTTAGTACGGTTTCTTGCTTACTACATTCAAAGTTTTGACGTATTCATTTGCTGTTTTGGCCAATCCTGGTCAGTCCAATAGGTGCTTAACTTAACACGGTCGAAGTTTGACATCCTCATTCGCTGCTTTGGTCAATCCTTGGTCACAGGGTGGAGACCGGCAGCCAATGACATGCATGTATGTACCTATTTGTGTGGATGGGATAGAAAATGCTTTAGATTTACATGGTAAACGCTAACGATAGATTTGTGCTGTTGAGTGTTGACCAAACATACATAAATTGTATTTTAACTTTTCGTTTGCAATGGAGAAAAAGAAAATGCAGCAAATAACCAACAGTGAAAAATTGATTGAAATTTGGATTGATCGTAATCCAAATATGAAATGTGTGGATATAGCGTGGAAGTTAAACATTCCTCCATCAACCTTAAACACAATTGTTAGCAAATGTAAACTGATTGAAACTAATTTTGAAGAAGGGAAAAATGCTAAAACAAGACTTTCCTCTTGGAAACTAGTACCGAAAGAGGATCGGATCAAAATTTGTTGCATGGAAACACCTACCATATTCAAATCGTATTGAATGCGCCAAAGATACTATCTTCTACTGTACTTGTAACACACTGCACACTTGTCATTTTGTCTTTTTAGCAGAAATTGTTATCACATGTGTAATAAAACACACAGCAAAGCCACTTTTATCACTTCCGTAATTCGCAGTGTATTCTTCTCAAAAACATTCACTAATCTCAAAGCCTGCTTAAATTATACAGAGAAACAAACTAACATGTGTTTAACAGGTTCGCCAATGTAAATCCCAAGTTGATCAACATAAAAGCTTGAATTATTTATTCTTGGACTTTGTTTATACGTATTGAATTTAACATGGAAGTGCGGATTGTATTCACTATGGAATTGGACTCAAATTTATTTCAGTTCCCCATGGAAACATAGTAATTATTAGATTTTATTGCATAATTGTGTTCTTAAATTGCATATTTTGTATTTTCGTTAACACATTTTCCCGTCTATGATGTCCAAATCCTGGGGTCCCTACAAAAAAGTACCAAAGATATTCTACTGTATATTGAATTTAAAGTTGTATACTTGACCATTTTAGTACTCAAAACAGGTTATATATTAAACTCAAATTAGCCCAGTGATATTACTACCATGAACAGAATACAGAATAGAAGCTATTACAGCTTCTGAATAAGCTATTACAGAAATCAGTTTTTCAACCTAATAGTTGTGGAGTGCTACATGTACTATAAATGGCTATTTGTTATGCCTGCAAAAAAAGCAAAACTGTTTCTGACTCAAAGCACTTTGGCAGCAATGGCAATTAAATTACATTGAACTTGATAATCTAGCTGCTTTCTTAATCTGTTTAAGAAAAAAGTAAACTACTACTACTTTTAAATTATAAGTGTAATAAAGTTTATACATGCATGAATAAGATCTTTTAAATAATTTATACATATGATTTCTGATGAATCAAGTTACCATCCTTATATATTTACTATTATTAATTTGTATTTTTACCTATATTTCATATATAATTAGGAATAGGAAAATATAACCAAGGCACATATACTTGTGCTATACTTTTGGTAAATAAAATATCAGTCTCTCTGTATCGTCTATCATTCTATTGTCAGTGAAATCTCAATATATCATTTTTTATGAAATACAATTCTTCCTCTACCTACCTCAGTAAGTGGTAGAAGTGATAAAATAGTCTACTTCCTTTCTGAAAGTTTTGATCTCTGAATAAGTTGAATGCAGTTGCACTGATACAGTGAATGAAGCCATGACATAACCAAATCAAATTCCCACTCTGTTTTACATATTCGTTAACTTCTATTATACATATTTCTTTAGAATTACTCACAATTTTCATCAGAAAAAATGAAGTGCAACGTACTGTGATATAAAATATTATATATAAAAAAAAGTGGCCGTGTGGTTAGACCGCTCGCCTCCCACCGCGGCGGCCCGGGTTCAATCCCAGGGACCTGCATGTGGGATTCGTGGTGGACGAAGCGGCGTCTGGGCGGGTTTTCTCCGGGTTCTCCGGTTTCCCCCGCCATTCATTCCACCAACTGCTCCATAATCACCTTTCCTTTCATCCATTTCACCAACATTTCGATTCATCTACTTCCTTGATCCCATACCAGGCATCGGGCTGATCACCCATCCTGGATGCTCTGTCTGATCCATGAGTGTCTGCTCCTCGACGGGCCTCTGACTCCAGGCACCCGCTTGTAAGTCCTGGGGGGTGTAAGTCCTACATGAGAGGAGGGTAAACAGATAATGAATGAATGAATGAATATATAAAGAAAAGCTTTTAAGGTACTGTTCAAAAATTGCACAGGCTCTGCTTGGCCATAAACATCTCATTTGTACCCTAAACAATCACTTTCTTAGTACTTAATAACTATTAAAATAATAGTAATAGTTGTAATTTAAACAACTTTTAAACGTTTTTCAGACAGGTGTTGGAACAGTGACATGCATTGCTTTCAAGAATGATCAAATAGTTCAAGGTGATGTTGATGGAATGTTAAATATATGGGATCTGAAAGCTCGCACATCGAAAAATATTCATACAGGACGGGGATGGATCAAAAAGATGCGCTTTGCTCCTGGCAAGGGCAATTTAAAGTTACTGATCTTGTATAGTGATGGTGTTGATATTGTCGATTTAAAGAAGGTGAGTGAAAGCTTTTATCATTCTCTTACCTAAAGGAAAAATATGTCTCTTTGTTGTATATAATCATGAACATTATAGTGTTTTTGTTTCAACGCTCCAAAAGTTGGTGATAATTTCAAAGAAGTTTGCTGTGCCATGATAACAGAAATATTTAAAATTATATTTTTTAAGCCTGTAAATGCCCTTATCATTGAAACATGATTTATGCCTTTTGGAGTAGGCAATGTAAATTTCTTTCAAAATCATGTTTTTTTTTATTATTATTTACAACAAAGTAAGAAATATCCCAGGTTTGTAGGCCGTGGTCTACTGGGCTCCTTCTCCATCTTCCCAGATTTTCGTCTACACCTGCCGAAGACATCATCGGTGGCAGTAGCAGTGTGCGTTGATTGGCTCAGGTTGCCTGTGTGCTGGACATGATCTGACGGTATGCTGGGTTTTACTGGCATGTGATTGGCTCCATTGAATGTTTTATTTTGGCTTTTGTAAAGGCCGGATGCCATATTTTGGGTAACTTTAAACCGTCTTCTTCTCTGTTGATATTATGTGATGTTTATGGATCTCAGTAGCTTCACAGCATAGTTTGTGCAGATACTGTGAGGTGGTTGCCATATATCTGTTTTGTTTTACTGGCTAGTATGCTTCCCTTCAGTAAGGATAGCATGTTCCGCAATAGCTTGTGAGTTTTCACACTCCGTTGTGTGGTCCGTATATATACTCTACCACAGGAACACGGTACTCTGTACACTCCCACTGTTGATAGTCTATCTCTCGAGTCTTTGGGTCGTCCTCCGTGGTGTAGTGGTTACCATGCTAGCCTCTAGTTCCCGAGGTCGCAGGTTCAAACCTGGCAGAGGGTGATGGATTTTTTCAGGCGTAAAAATTCTTAGCTCCTTAGCATGGCTTCCTTCGGAAGGAAAGTAAAGCCAGTGATCCCATGTTGTAGATTTACGGCACATAAAAGAACCTAAAGCCTGATAAGGATCCTCTGAGCCAAATTACCAGTCTTTCACGCCCAATATAGAATGGGACACTAAGGACCACAGCAGTTAGAGAGCGGCCATAAATAAAACTCAATTTAATTTCAAGTCTTTGGCTGATTGAAGTATATTATGTATCTGCTTGGTTGGCTTGAAGGTGGTGTGTAATATGATAGTAATTTGCTGATGTTGTCTGTGATAGATTTGATGTATCGGAGAAAAGCCTTGTTGCCTCTGAAATAAAGGAACCTTTTCTGAAATGCAATGCTCTTCTGATTTCTTGTTCTGTGTAGTCATTGGAATTGGAATGATTTGTTTAAATGCTGAAATTCTTAATGTAAGTGTTCAGGTTCACAAATTCTTGTAGCTAGGTGTGTTAGCATTTTAATCAAGAGCATTTATTCCTCGGGTGATGGTTTGAATCCTTGTGAAGGTAACGATTGATATGTGTGGGTTGAGGATATACTCTATGGCCCAGTGTGCTATCTGCCTTCCTGTTCATCATAATGTCCAAGAATGGTGGTTGCCCATACTTTTCTTTCTCCATGACACTAAATATGGCATCCAGTCCTTACAAAAACCAAACTAAAACTTTCAACAAAAGCCAATCACATGCCAGCAAAACCCAGCACACCATCAGCTCAAGCCCAGCCCACAGCCAACCCGAACCAATCAATGCACACCGCCCCACCTACCACCTGGATAAATACAGCAGTACAAGCAGTACAAACAACAGTTGCGACCGAGATATCTACAAGGACACTTCGACCATGCTGCTGCCACTAATGTCTACCGCAGGTGTAGATGAAATGTCTGGGAAGATGAAGAAGGAGAAGCCCAGTAGACCAAGCCTACAAACCTGGGATATTTCTTACTTATGACACCGGCTGTGAAAGCCTACGAAACTTCATTATTATTTACATTTCATGTAATTAGCTTTTTACTTTCTTTACCATATACATAGTAGGTAGAGAAGGTATTGCATTCCACCCAAAAATTCAATATAGAGATTTCACCAGAAATACATGTTTTGAGGCCCCCTGAATCCAAAATAAAGCATTTTAAGTAAAAGGTGTGTGCATGCGTGAAAGAGAGAGAGAATAGCATAACTCAAAAAGGAATATTGAGTATTTAAGTTCAGCATCTTCCAAAGATGCGACACAAAGATTTTCAAAAAAATCCCCCCACCCCAAACTACTTTTTACATGGAGCATTTTTTTGAAAATGTTGACTCTAAAAATCGCTCTAATGATTTTTATTAAAATACCATATATTAAAGATACTTACGTGACAAAACATATATCTTTAATTTTCTTGAGAATAGCCTGTAAAGTCCTCTTCATTTGGAAGGAATTCTGTATAATCTGTAAAACTGGTAAACATTAAGCAATAGACAAAACATGTTGGTCTCTTTAAAACACACAATTTATTTCAAATAAGTTTTGTTGTGGCATGTATTTACCACCATATTTTACAATGCCAGCTTTTCCCCAAACATTAACATCTGTAGTTGCTTTCACATTCCACCAGGCTCCTGCTATCATCTGGATATCCTGCAGAATATTGATATTGGTAGGCATCTTAAGTTTTATGTTGATAAACACATGCTGCACTGGACATTTGCAAAAGTGCACTTTGACATTCTGGATGATTCCTTGATTTAGTAGCTGTAACAATGATGTGCAAATAGCAAGTAGAAATTCAAGCATGATATTTTCTAACCTGCAGTTCACTTTATGCACAGAGCAGTTGTCTATGATGAGAATTTTCTTCTTCTCTCTGCCCATCTCTTTATCCTCCTCAATGAGCCAATCTGTGAACAGACTTTTTGTCATACATGTTTTGCTGTTGGCCATATGTTTCACAGGCAGAGATGCAACACCTTTAAAACACCTTGGCTTAGCAAAGTGCCATATTATGAATGGCTTCAGCTTCCTTGTACGTGTGGCATTGTAACAGAATAATCCTGTCGGTCTCTGTTTTGATTGCTTACCACCAATATAGATCTCACCCTTGTAAGCCGTTGTGTTATTTTGCAGCATTTTATAAAAAAAAATGCAGTTTCATAATCATTGAAAATATCTTCTGGCTTGTAATTTACAATGACATCCTTTAAATATGTTTCATTCCATTCCCAAGCAGCTTCTACATCAACATCTCTTGCTTCTCCACTGACAGTTTTCCAGGAAATGCTGCATCTCTCCCAAAATCCAAAAAGCCAACCAGCAGTTGCTTGGAAGTCTTTGATGTCCAATAACATTGCAAACTCCTCTGCCTTTGCTTGGAGCATTGGTCCAGAAACTTACACTTTTGGCCCTAACAGCTTTGAACCATGTGTCCACTGCTGCTTCCACTTGATGGAAATCACCAATATGAATCTTCTTTTTGTTGGGGCAAACCGTTGACCTTTCATACGCCTGAAGTATTTTCTCTTTGTTAGGAAATAGAGTGGTGGGCTTAATGTTATGCACACATGCTACTTTGATCTATTTCGTTCCATTTTCTACCTTCTTTATCAGCTCAACTTTATGTTCAATTGAAAACTGCTTCCTTTTCTTTGCCTCCGTTATGTTGTAAAAGTTAACAAGACAACACTTTCATCAATGATCAACAAAAATCCAAGATGCAACTGTAACAAACAACCCCTCAACCGACAAAAATACAAACTACAAACTTTAATAACTATTTTAACATAACAATAAATGTGAAACACAGTGAAGTAGATGAGAAAGATAGTTATTAATATTTTAACAAAAATGCAAGATGTGTTCTATATAGGTGTTGCGTATATGGCTACACATGGCCTACTTATATACGGAGGTGCGCCATCATGTAATAGCCACATGTTATTTCTTACTGCCAGGGAACATCCTTAAGCAGAACTGATAATGTTTCTTGAAGAAACTGGAGATAGATGGCCCCTGTCAAAACCAGAGGAAGAATTCACGAACCGATTAATGTGTTTCCTAAGATTCATGCCCAAACATTTACAGAAAATCTATGTTGAAAGCTGCCTTGTCTTGTCTTGTGTGTGGATTGTCGTAAGTCCAGGTTTGTGCATTATGGTAATTAGTTACTCATTTCTGCTAAATGTCGCTTCATCATTGCGTCAATTGCAAGAGGGAAAGTTCCCTCCTTGTTGAAGCAACCATTCAGAAAATGCTACCCTTGGCACATAATCTGCTTCAGAAAGATACTGGACATGCTGAGTATGTATGATAAGGGCTTAGCAATTCTTTTAAAGTTCTCAAAACAGTCCAATGGGATACGCTGATAGTGCAAGCTGTACCATGGCTGCTGCTTCCAGGATTTTCTTCTACTAAGTGAAGGATTTCTTTGACCAACTCCTTCAACATAAGATATGCTTTCTGTATCTAGAACTCTTTGGCAGATGAAAACAATTATCCTATGATGTGGTGGCTCATCTATTTGGAAATCTTCAATAAATTTTTGCCGCATTACGATGTTAATTTGTATTTTATTTTATTTACACCATGCTCATTTAGAATGCCACTTTACTAAAAATACCAACCCAGATTATTTCTTTTAATATATGAAATCCATTGAGATACATGTTAAAAAAATTCCTTATATGTCGTCAGCAATAAAAATAATGCTCATTCTGTTAAAATGTTATGTTACCAAGTTATATAAAAAACATCTCTCTGAAATGAAACACTTTTGTATAATATGATTGAGAAATTACTAATTCCTTCATAAGATATGTATCATTAGCTTACATTTGTTGTATGCTTGATCATGCAAAGAAGATTCAGTGATGTTTGCTCCTTATTCTTCTTGGTCCATACACTGCCTACCAGCTCAGATGGCTTTACTGCTCTATATAGCTCAAATTCTAACAATGTCAGTTGTCTGGCAATCTCAATGGGATGCAGCTATGGAATTAAAATCACACTATTAGTAATACATTTTCTCATCTCTTAAATACAACGCACTTTTATAATTAAAATGATATGCAAGCATATTATTCAAACCATATGCTTATGACTAAGGCTCGGAAGTTGAGGGAAAATACCTTTCTTTTCAAGTGTCCGAAGACAAGACCCAACATACTATGTGTTCATTTTTGGGTAACTGTATGCCAGAAAATGGTGGGTTTTATGTGTTCCTTTTTGCCTTTTTTGGCATTTTTGTTTTTTTGGCTTATTGGTCCTTTTTGGCCTTTTTGTTTAGGTCTTAACAGTTGTTTTTGTAACTTTACCTTCTTTAAACTAAATTTTTAATGCTCTTTCTCAATTTAAACAAACAATGATACATACAAATTAATATAATCTAAGAAAAGACTGAAACAAAAGCATTTTATTCATAAAATGTTTCACACTATATATTTCATATCACAAGAATGATTTTAAGCAAAAATCTTTAACTCTATTTCAAAGAATAACATTTGGGCTTACATGACAAATTTAGTGCATTCATTTCTCACTGCAACATGTATCTAACAATGTAAATCAAGAGTCCATAAATAACACAATTTGGGGGGGGGGGGAATGACTCACATTCCCTTTTGCCAATGGCCGATGTAATGATGATGCCTAATGTCAAGGATTATTTCATTACTAACAACTAAAATTATTAAAAATATTAATTAATTTGCATCACATTTATACATTATTTTTTCCAGCTTAGGTCTTATAATATGTGTTGTGATATGAGTAGCATTTCAAGATAGTCGGCATAAGTAAATTGAGTCATTTTGTTACTGATTCTGCAGTTTTGAAAACAAGCCATAAGCACACTAAACAACAGCTTAAGTGCATTTCTTTCAATCTTACAGTGTTGTAATGTTGTGTAGTCTTGTGGCTAATGATGTAGATTCAGCTGAAACAAATTTTGAAAAATTATAATAATAGTAAAGAGTACGGATTGTTTTAATTCAAAATGTATTGAAATATGCAGAAAATGTTTATCTTTTCAATCTCCTCTAAGATGTATGTGAAAAAGTATTTAAGTTTCCTAAAATCTCCATTCAAAATAGGGTTAATATCAAGCAATTCTCACTTCTTTGTCAAAAACTACTTTAAAAACAGCAAAATTGCACTAAGATACGAAGGTCATCCAGAAACTAAGTCCCGATGAGCAATAAAGAGAGCAAAATCATCATTAAGTAAGGGTTATTTATTGGAATAGTTACATAGATTCACTGGCTGTGTTTCAACATAGTCAACCACCATTGTTGAGGCATTTATCGTAACGGTGCACCATCGTTTGTATACCCAAGTCATAGGAGTCTGCCGCCAATGTCCAGAGCCACGAAGCTACAGTAGAAACGATGGTTTTGTGCCGGTGACCTTGTTTCCTCGCGCACTGAAGCGAGTCTATGTCTAATGCCAGGCAGCTCTTTGTAAATGTGGTGTATGGAAACGGTAAACAAACAGTAAAACAGAAAACCCGGGAAAATAAACCGGCAAAAGAATAACTAAGTAGTATACTATCATGTGACTCACCGTATTGTTGTTCATTCCTAGAATGACGGCTGCTACGGGCGGGTGCGAGATCGCGCTGCTCACAGAACAATGTATTGCACTTCATCTCTAAACTTTTTAATGGCACCCAGATATGACACGTGCCAATCTCTTATCTCATGTCTCTCCTGTAGCAAGACCTTATTGTTCCTTGTTTTCTTCCACGCGAAACCCATGTCACGTAAGATAATATTTAAACTAGTGCTTCCCCCTTTAAGGTTAATGGAATCCTTAAGCTTCAGGAGCAGATTTCTGACAGTGGGCACGGTTTTCTCCTGAATATAAAAATTGTAAATTGTTTGCCGAATCATACACCTATCAAAGTCATCAATGTCTGTGATCCATTTTGGTACACGATGTACCTTTCCAGGTGTCCCAAAGGAGGTTCCCTGTTCCTCACATGTTCCCCCTTCTTTAATTATTTTACGTATTGTCCTCTCAGATACTTTTGTTGCTGCACTCACCCTCCCTTGCACTTTCTTCAATGGAATTAGAATATCGCCAGAAGCTGCTTCCCGTTTCATGAAGAAATGGATGTTATTAACAACTTCACGTGTTTGGCTGTGCAGTGTTTTTCCACCAAGTTTGCTTTGAATGGGAGGCATTTTAGTCTAAATAAGCAAATACATATACACGCGCACACACATACACACAAGACACAAAACACTAATCATGAATACGATTAATAATCACTTTCTAAAACTTGTAAAACTTAACGTGCTGGCACCGAAGCGGTAGAAGACGGATGTTGCACGGTCAAAGCTCTCCACGATACTGGCCATTTCAGTATACTGCGCATGACCGAGAACATAGGCTCGGCAACTGGGCTCTAAACGATTGCGCACCCAGTCTTCACCGGCACAAATCCATCGATCCTGCTGTACTTCATTCTGCCAGGACCCTCTGGATAACGGACCTGACACTGACATTCAAAATGGCGGCCGTATGTGGTGGGAATTTGGGAAATGCTTTAATCACTTCTTGTCTACAAGTTATGACTTCTCCACAGTAAAATACAATTAATGTGGTGCAGTGACATTTCTTTTGTGTGTATATATATGCTGTTGTGCACAAAAACGCTGTCTTTTAAGTAAACAAAATGCATTTTAACATTAAATGAAATATGTAACCTCAAACAACATTCATGCAGTCTACAATTTTATATGCTAGAACTTAACAGCATTTCTAAACTTACCGCTACTTATTTAAATTACAAAGGACATAGTTTTATAAACTGCAAACACTGTAATACTTGCATGATTTGATATTGAGATTGACACTGATTGAGTTCACTCAAAATTACGTGTCACTATTTACACCGTTAATCACACTGTACACAATATTATATGCACAAAATATACACTGGATGACACGAAATGACGTTGTTTACAGTAATTAGTTATTAAATTTAAAAGCTTTAGGGTTACTTTTGTTTTCACTGAACGCTTTTCATTTATAAGTTTGCAATAATTATTCAAAACTATACCACTTAGCAACTTATAGCATCCTTTACTAGTTTTTGCAGTGTGTCCACACTAACAGACTGAAATATAACAAATAAGTAGTCTTAAACCAGCACTGCAAGTGAAATATATGAAAAAATACATAACCTTAAAAAGCATTGCAAAACAACATTCATGCAGTTTATAGTATTGCATGCAACAACATAACAGCATAAATACGATGGCTGAATTAAAACAAATTGTCAGAAATGCACCATTCTGCAGTTTAACCACTTTCTTGGAACCTATAAAAGAACCACCGTAACAGAATTTATCCTTTCTTATAACTAAGTCGGAAACAACGATGTATGCATACAGATGAATCCTTCGAAGGCATAAAGTGTTTACGATTTATGTATATTAACCGTTTTCTTTTAAATCTTTATATTTTGGAAATATGAATGGCAATACTACGGTATATGAGAATAACTTGGACTCACTATACACTCAAATACTCATAATCGTTTTATTGTATATCACAAATATACATAATTTAATATATTTTATAACTCAAATTAACACTGTATATATAGCATTTTTTAAAATATTTATCACAATTATTTGCACCTCTATTCATTATAACCAAAGCTCGATTTACATCTGGAAACATAATGGCGTTGTAATGTTTTAGGTTAAGTATATTTACAACTATAACGTCCAAACTGTAACAATTTCTTTATTTCACCACAGTAACCGTGACACAAACTATATTCTCAAGTAGATAAATTAAAAACTGTATAATTATACTTTACATTTAATGTAGCCACAATCTACATGTAATATATTAGTAAACATAAGTAACACTTGGAAAGCACACGGCATTGAAAACGCATGACTGGAATTATTCCCGTTTCCCAAATTGCTCAAATAAAGATTTTCAAATACTATTGCTTCGCTAATGTGATTACAAACTGTCGCTAAATCACAGGCATCGGAAACACAGCACAGCAGTTAGCGAGCGTAAACACCTCAGGGATCAACACCAACTACCACCGCCATTTTTCTCAATCTCGAACCCAGTGTCAGGTCCGTTATTTCTAGAGGGTCCTGATTCTGCACCTCAGCATCATTGTGGAAACGTTTTCCTGCCAGAAAATGCTTCATGAGACAGAAGAGATGAAAATCACTTGGGGCAAGAGCGAAGATCTCCCATCCAAACTAATTCAACACACTTTATGTGGCGTTGGCTGTATGGGGTCTTGCATTGTCATGCAATAGCATAATGCCTCTTGTCAACATTCCTTGTCTTTGTTCTGGATTGCCCTCCTCAGTTTATGCAATGTCTGACAATACTGATCAGCATTTACAGTCTCCCCTCACAGTAAAAACTCGCACAGGAGGACACCACGTCGATCCCAGAAGACAGTGCACATGATTTTTTTTTTACAGAGATTGTCTGCTTGAATTTGGTCTTCACAGGTGAGCCACTATGCCGCCAATGCATTGATTGTTGCTTTGTCTCTGGTGTGGTGTGTGACACCCATGTTTCATCCCCAATGACAATATTGTCGAGAAACTCGTCCCCTTTTTCTGCATATTGCTGTAGTCAGATGTCTCGCAGTTGGCAGGAGACAATATTGGTGCGGCCATTGTACTGCACTATTCCCACATACTTACTCTCTACTCCTGCGCATGCGCATTCCTATCCAACTGGTGGTACCGTCTTTGGACACAATCAGGACTTAGTTTCTGGATGACCCTCGTATTTTGTTCTATTCATTACAAAGAGTCATTCTGCTCAAGGATGATCTTAGATCACCTTCCACTCTGTACATAGCTTTGATTTCCCCATCAAAATTTGTACTGTTATTTCCACATGTTTAAAGAAGGAAAAGAATTTTCATGTTCTGCCTGCTCCAGCAGGATGTAAGCACATGCCAGGTGCACATGCGTTGCGCATATTGGCAACATTGCACTGCAGTTCAGAATTTGGCTGATAACCTGTAAGACCTCAACTCTCAAAAATAGAACTGTAGTATCAATGACTGTAGAAATTCACTTGATCACAGAAAGCATTGCTAAGGTATGCCATTAGTATAACAGGAAAATAATCTTACAATCATTAATGCCAATTTCATAAAAATAACTGTAATTATTGTATTTCATTACAGCAATATGAAAGAATATCTCAGTTAAAATGTCCCAAAGACATGGTGAAAGTTTTAGACATTGATTGGGCTGCATCAGACAAGCCTGTGTTAGCAACTCAAGATGGATGCTTAAGGATAATGGATATGACATTAGGTGCCAGTTACTCACCTGTCATGGACTATGAACTTCAAGGTATTCATTTCTTATTCAACAATTCTATATTAATTTTACACATTATTTTAATATTTAAAATATTTCATAAAGCTCTTTCCATGCACATATATAGAAGCCACTAAGCAAGAAGTCAACCAATTAGCAAGCATGAGGAAGCATTAAAGTAAAACTAGAGATTCTGCCATCCTTGATCACAACCTCTTTCTTAGTTCCTGTTAATTTCTGATCGCTTAAAAAGAACAAAGTACAAGGTGCCAATTACACTTTGGACTCCAGCAAATACTTGTGTTACCTTGACTGCTTCATTTGAGACTGCTTCGTTGGACTCTAAATTGAATTGTTTGCGGATAAAGGCATTTTGAGGCTAAATCATGTAAAGTTCATAAATTGACCCTGTTTATAAATATTGATTTAAAGCTTTGCAGCCCACATCATATCTTGAAAACTAATTGCAAGCCAACAACTGTTGCAGAAAAAAATTGGTTTCAAGATATGTGGTTGACAGATAATGAGTTTATTGTTTATACCAGTTTTGAGGCATTGCCTTTATTTCTGGCACACAAAAGGGCATGTATGTCACTTTCGTTCATTTCACAATATTTACATTGACTTGTATCATCTACTGCATATTTCGTAAAGTTCATTTTACTGAGTATTAGATTATCAACTCAAGGAACCCTAATTTAAAAACTCGGAGTCAATGTAATGACACAATTGTATCACCATTATTAAAGATAAGATGTGTTTTGGGAGCCATTCCTTCTATTGTTGGCTCTTAATAGCATTAATAACAGCAAGTGAATTAGTTGTAACTCCAAATTTTCAAATTATTTCTCTGCTACAGTGCAATAAGCTTCTTTCAATCAAATTAATATCTGTGACTTGCTTTATAAACTTGTATCGATAATAATCTCATGACTGATATTAATCTCAAAGTTAACACTAATGAAATGTATTTAAACGGTTGGAAGCAAGATAATACTTATTAACATGCATGCATATCCACAGAAAATGCAGTTTGCAGCTTTTAAGTTACAGTTGAATTCAGATATACACTGTGTTGTGTTCAACATGCTGAGGATCACTTGATATACTTAAAGATTACATAATAAGACCTCAATTATACATTATAATGGAGGGGGTGGTGTTGACGGTTTACCAAAAATGATAGATAATCCATCTTACTTAATATAAACAGTAGTTTTAATAGGCAATTACACAAAACAAAACTACTAAACACACAAGTCCTATGCTACATTTCTTGTATATTTACAAAAATGAGAATAAAGGTGATTGTTGTCTGCAGGACATGGCTGTGCGGTAAGAGGTAACACTTCTGTTCCATAAAACCAATACAATAGCACGGGCTTACTCGCATCTGTTTTTCATCAATTTTGTAGGTACATCGCTAGGCAACTGATCACTACTATTGTCTGATTGCATGACCAGTTTATTATTTTAAACTAAAACTTAAGTAATACCTACACAGCTGAAGGCATCAAAACCACCTCTTGACTAGAGTACATACATGTTCATTCTGTATTCAATTTGTAACATTTACCATGTTTCTATGGGGAATTGAAATTGATTTGAGTGCACATTCCATATTGAATACTGCATGGAAACATGGACTCAGATCGAACTCAAATCTTAGATTCGATCCTGTACTGTACTCATTATAATATGCTGATCGCATGTCTTTTCTTTTTTCTACGTTCATTGAAACTCCTAAAAACCTTTTGTTGTGCTTAAATACGAGGTGTGATCAAAAAGTTTCCGGAATGATGTCATAAATACTACACAACAGTTTGTTTTGTCTAATCTGCACTGTCACACTCAAAGTAGTCTGCTTGGGAGTTGATACACTTGTCCCAGTGCTTCTGCCACTGCTGAAAGCACCTCTGGAAGTCCTCTTCTTTCAACATGTTCAGAGCCTTCTGCGATTCGCAATGGATGACATCAATGTCCTCAAAATGGTGTCCTCGGAGCCACATTTTAAGTCTCAGGAAAAGAAAAAAGTCCGCTGGTGCCAAATCTGGAAAATAGGCGGGATGCGGAACAGCATTCATCCGATTTTTATCCAAAAATCGGCGAAAGAAAGGGCTTTGTGTGCGGGCGGATTGTCATGATGCAGGAATCAGTCAGCACTCCTTCATTTCTCCGGCCATTTGCATCGCACATTCTCCCTTAATCTTTGCAGCACTTGTTTGTAGTACACTTGATTCACTGTTTGACCCTGTGGCACAAATTCCTTATGTACAATGCCTTTAATGTCAAAAAACACAATCATCATTGACTTCATTTTAGATAGAACTTGTCTGGCCTTTTTCGGGCGTGGAGGTGAAGGACTCTTCCATTGTGAAGATTGTTGCTTCATTTCTGGATCCTACCCATAAATCCATGTTTCATCACCAGTATTAATTTTCTCCATAAACTGTAGGTCATTTTGTACTGTTCTTTAAGATCTGTGCAGGCAATCTCACGGCTTTCCTTTTGGTCATTTGAAAGCAGACGGGGCACGAACTTGGCGGCAGTTCTTCTCATGTCCAAATTGTCTTTCAAAATGCTTTGAACACTTCCAAAAGAGAGTCCTAATGAGTCAGAAAGTTCTCTTATTGTAATGCTCCTATCATTTAAGACCATTTTCCTCACCTGATTGATATTTTCATCAGTTTTGCTGGAACAGGGTCACCCCAAATGATTTGCATCTTTAACTGATGTCACACCACTTTTAAATTTCGAAAACCACTCAAATGCTTCAGTTTTTCCCATAACTTTCTCCCCATAAGCTGTTCTTAACATTTCATAGGCTTCTGTTGCAGTTTTACCGAGTTTAAAGTAAAATTTGATGTTTGTTCTTTGTTCTTCGTAATCTGACGTTTTTGCTACGCAGAAAAATCGCAGCACATGCAAAACATGTGTTCACTTCAGAGCATCTACCTCATCACTGCATGGTCACAGGAAGTCACATGACCTCTCATTTTTATCGGGAAGGTACGCTGCATTTACAGTCTGGGTAAGAATTAAAGAAATCTCGGCATCAGCATTGTTGTGAAGCCATTCCGGAAACTTTTTGATCACACCTCGTATGATTCAAGCCACTGGAATATGAATTTAAAGGTGGCATGGCTCATTCAGAAATTTTCTAGCCAGTCTTCCTCCTTAAATGAAAGTGAACTATACATTCCTACCAGTTTTTGCTTCTTTCTTTAATCTAACTTACTGACCTACACATCACCCATTTCTTTGAAGCAGTGTTGTTAAACACAAGTTTTAGGTTGTTATTTTCTTTTGTTGTGTCCATTGTTCATGCTATAACTTTTCATAAAGGAACAATAAACCTATCAGAAACTGGTGCAATAATAGACACAACAGGGCTGCTTTTACCATTTTCATATTAAAATAGCATATTCTTCCAAAACCATAGTACACTAACCTCAAAACCTTCACCTGATGTATAACAACTCGCTAACATTTATGTTTAACAGATTTTTTTCTTCACCACAGTAAGTCCAATTGTGTATTAATCAATCTCAGCACATAGTGAATTTAACATGGAAATAGGGATCGCATTCAGTACAGAATGTATACTCAAATTGATTTCAATTCCCCATTGAAATGTAATTGTTGCCGTGCTTGCATGTGAAGCAATGTAGCTTAGACTTTTGTTCCAAAACAATTTAATTTTTGTTATGTACAGGGAATTTTCATTACAGAACTCTATAAAAAAAATCTGATGTGTTACACTCACATGACTTTCTCTACTCTTGTACAAACTATTTTTACAAACGCTTATTCTCCATCAACTTCATGTTAATCGAGATAAACATTTGCAGACTCTTATCTTATTGCTAATTTTCTTGTAGATGTAAGGGCAATATATATTTACAAGGGCAATATAGAAATACAGTAGCCTTTAAGCACGTACATATCTCTTAATAGCTGGTTGCTAGGTGCAGCACCATTCTCTTTGCCACAGATTATAACTCTTTGCATATCCAAGACAAAAAAATGAATAACGAATTCCCATTTGAGAAAATAAGTATTGAAAAATTTAAGGAAATAACAAGCAATATCTCGAAAATGGTTCACTCAACAAAAAAAATGTGTATGACATAAATTGTGTATTTTAATGCGATCTACATTTTTTGTGTAGTAAAATTTTGTCTATCTCTTATGGTTTACCAGTTATGCAAAAGTCGTTCACAATGAAGAATACTTTTGGAGACATTCCCAGAAAATTCAAGATATACATTTTATTTGTCATGAAAATATCTTAAACATATGATATTGTAATCAAAATCGTTAGAGCCATTTTTGAGAAAATTAAAATTTTCGAAAATGTTCCATGTAAAGGGTAATCTGGGGTGGGGGGATTTTCTTGGAAACCTTTGTGTCGCATCTCTGGAAGATACTGAACCTAAATACCAAGTTTGGTGTTTATCCGACTGTTCGTTTCTGAGTCATGCTGTTCACAGACAGACACACACACACACACACACACAGACATGTTTCCAAAAATGCTTTTTTTTTTGATTCAGGGGGTCTCAAAACATGTATTTCCGGTGAAATCTCTGTATCGAATTTTTGGGTGGAATACAATACTTCCCCTACTTACTATACGTAGTAGAGAAAGTAAAAAAGAGAGAGCCAAATGGTTAAGCAAGTGACGGATAATCAAGGTTCTACTGAATTTATTTTTGTGTCATTCAATGTTTATATTTTTATAACATAAAATCACCTTCTATGATTGCTTTGCTTTTTGTTTCACACAGATCCAGTGTTTTGTCCAACACTATTACCAACTCCTGTAGCCATAAGTCTTCAGTTGCTGCTTTCGACACAATTTTGGAAAGAGAAGTACTCACTGAACTTCAACACAGAAGATGGCTTTTCTGAACAGGAGCTTGTCGGTATGTAGAGTTTAGTTTAACATAATTAATACTTTGAAATTGATAAAAGAAGCTACAGGGTCTACAAAGTAACCATGCAGTAGAAATTTGAAGTGGTGCAGCATTTTCCCTTCAGGAAGTGTAGAAAATGTCGTCTTGCAGCTTGCAGGCATGTCTGCATACAATGCTGCACATTTTTAGACTCTTTCTGGAGGGTTCCTGGATTTATACGAGGGGCACTATTTATATTTTGAGCCTTGGCAACCCTGAATGTTGTAGGTGCCATCTGACATTTCTAATGGAAAGTTTGACATTTTTTACCATAATCTACTTCAAACATTTTGTCAATAGAGCATCATTTGTTTTGTTTACACTAACTTGAAAATTGTGTGTAAACAAAAACATGGAATTAACTCATAAAAACGTTCGTGCAATGATTTATTACGACTTTCGACGTGGATTATCAAGACAAGACTGCATTGATCAACTAACTTCCACATTTGGCGATGAAACTCCATCCATTACCACTGTGAAACGCTGGTATAACGAATTTAATCATGGCCGCCATTTGCTCAATGATGAAGTTCGTGAAGGTCGTCCAAAATAAGTTGTGTCAGAAAACATTCATGCTGTGCAAAAACTAATAATGAAAGACCGTCATGTGACATATTGTGAGATTGAGGCAACCCTAGGCACTTGTTCCACCAGCATATATAAAATATTGCATGATTATTTAGCCGTGAAATAGGTTTGCTCTCGTTGGATCCCACATAATTTGACACAATCTCAAAAAGATGCTCATGTTGATTGGTGTTCAAAAATGCTCAAGAAATACAATGACGGTGCCTCAAAAGACATATATAAGATTGTAACAGGTGACGAATCATGCATCTATGCGTATGAGCCGGAATGTAAACAGCAGTCGACTGTATGGGTGTTACAAGATGAAGCAAATCCAACAAAAGTTCGCATTCGAAGCACTTTGAAGCAAATGGTCACCTGCTTTTTCAGCAAAACTGGCCATGTGGCAACAGTGCCTTTAGAGGAACGTAAAACGGTCAATGGTGAATGGTACACATCCATTTGTTTGCCGGCAGTCTTCGGTGAAGTAATGAAAACCAACAAGAACCGTAGGATCATTCTTCATCAAGACAATGCGAGTGCACACACATCTCGTCTAACAACAGAGTATTTGAAGGCTCAAAAAATCGAATTGATGGGTCATCCGCCATACAGTCCTGATTTGGCACCCAATGACTTCTTTTTATTCCCGAACATCAAGAATAAATTGCATGGACAAAGATTTTCGTTGGCAGAAGAAGCTGTTGATGCCTTCAAAAATCATTTTTTGGAGGTGTCTCAAGAAGACTGGATTAAATGCTTTGACAAATGGTTCAAACGGATGCAAAAGTGTATTGATCATAAACAATAAAGCAGTTTTCAATCAGAAATTACTTTGTTTTAATTATTAGGCTCAAAATATAAATAGTGCCCCTTGTATCTGTGATGCACTGGATAATGGTTGTCTGGAACTCACGAGTGTGTAAGGCTCATTCTTGTACATCTGTTCCTTCAGTGAACTCTGCAAATAAACATCCAGTGGGGTGAGGTCTTCAGACCTAAACAGGCCAGATTCAATGGGAGATTATGTGATCTCTAAAAAAATTATCCAAAAACAAGAGTGAGGCAGTTGCTTCATCTTGTTGGAACAAGCCCTCAAGTACTCAATGAGTTGGATCATGAAAGTTTTTCCTAAATTGGAGCACAGTATGCTCTGCATTTATCGTGTTATGGAACAAAATTTGTCCATAAAACATTTAACTTAAACTGTTGCTATTGATTTCTGTCATATATTTAGATGATCACTTGGAGATGAACGAAGGGCTAAGAATTTCTTGTGCTTTCAATGGCTGTTGTCCATTGTTTAAATGTCTTCTTCCATTTGTTCAGTGGTCTAAATTATTACCTGTGAAGAACAGCAAGATGGAAATGCAAAATCACTTAATGAAACCTCTAATAGCAAAGTTATGCTCTCATGGTAGAATTAAACCAGAATTAAGGCAGGATGGCTTGATAAGAGCAGCTACAGATGGATGCCATAATCTGTAATCCAGAAACTTGTTAGCGGGGCATTCATACTCCATGAAGACATAAGGTAGCACTGTGCAAATTAGATGATGGTGATAACAGTATTCTCCCTAGATGATTTTGGAACATGCAGAATTACTGTATTTAATGTGTCTATTAGTTAATAATTGGGTTAATGAGTTAGACATGTATATTTTCAAAAGTGTAAAGAAATCAGGCATAATAAAAATATCTTCCTACATGTACCTGTAAACCCTGTTTCTTCTAAGCTTACTCTGCATGTACATAGACATTCCAAACTATTACTCTATGTCCACTTAAAGCTGATTGGGTAAAGCAGTTTGTGCCATAAACTGTGCATTTTCTAACACATGGAGACTGTGGGACCAATGGATAACATAGCCACAATTGAATTTTAACATGTACACATGCAATGTAAAGTATTATTAAATAATATTTAACTTACAGTTACGGAGTGTTCACTAGTGATGCAATTCCTTCCCTATCGGAGTGATTCCTGATGTCAGGTTCACTATCAGAAGAAAAACTTTTCAGTTATCTTTCCAGTTTTAATTTCCTTTTGAGATTTCTCTATACTGTTAACACTTACACCCATAAATACAGATACGAGCTCCTCAATCGTGTCGGAAGAGTTGGATTTCGTTCCGAAAGGACATTAAAATTTGTAACATGGCCTTTTTCTCACCACTATACCCCCGCCGCTATAACTTGACAGTTCGTGTGGCTTCGCGTAAGGTTGGCTACATCGTGGTTGCGACGTTGCCAGAGTGACTAGTAAACAACAACAGCTGATTGTTCTCATTTCTATCGTGTCTAAGCCGCATACAAAAAGCATACGTAAGTAGCGAACGTCAATGAATAATAACTATTTCGTATTATTATTGTTAATTGAAAATAACTCTGCATAAACATTGCAGCGTATGTAGAATAAATTACGCACTTTTGACAATATAGAAACAAAATAATACAAACTTCCTGCTACAATGAGGAGAAATAAAACAAATTATAAGCATGCTATAATAAAGTTATTTTCACTCACCCATTTAAAACTGCAATGGCTCAATTCCATCCAAATCCCCGTTGTCATCGTCATCCTCGGAAGCATCATTGTCATCATCTTCACCAAGGCATATCATCAATGGTTCACACTCACTAATAATTCCGTCTATTTCTTGTGCTTTTCTTATTAGCATATGCACATGATCCACGAAGCCGCGTCCACCGTAGCCACACATTCCCGCAAAAGCCTTTCCACCTCGGTAATGGTAAATGACTTATTGTTCTCCCTCACATAAACCTTTATGTCATTCCACACTAATTTGATGGGGTTGAAGTGACAGTGTACGGCTTTATCAGCAGGAATAGAGGGATGGCCCTGAAGCTTCACGTACTCCTTTTCCTGTTAAAAGAATTCTCAGGTGCTCCTTAATAGTTCCAATGCCTGACTATTAAGTGGCACACCTCGGCGCAAAGGATTTTCACTTCGTGAATCATCACTCGGCGATCGGCGTCGTTTTTCCGACATTGTCGCACTTAAGTTTTGTTTAAATAAATAATATGAATGAAATATATATAAAATAGATAAATATAAATAAATAAATGTATAAACGAACAATAACAAAACTATCAAACAATAACCACAAATCTAAATAACAAATAACAATGAACAATATGTAGCTTGCAAAGAACAACTCGAAGCTCTGCTAGAGATTCACAAACTGAAGCATGTGGTTGGGAATAGTTAATCCGGCAACAGAGCCGATACTAGATCCGGTTCCGCTTTGTCATCGACCATCCGGAATGCTGCCTTGTGATTGGCTTAAGCAGTCAAACGGTTGAAGCTTTTCATCTGTTTTTTCGCGAGTGTACCAACTTAAATGGTAGCTGTCAAGTGCAACGTTATAGCGGCGGGGGTATACATAAGGGTTTCTCCTTATGATGTTTGAGCACAAATATACCCGCAGATATTGTCATTATGCAGTATTTACATACAATACTTAGAAACACACACACTTTCAATTGTCAGTGAACAATAATCAATGTTAATGCACTTCACTTTACACTTAACTGAGATAATCTGCAGTCAAGCACCAAGCATAAACAGCTGGTGTTAATCTAATCAAATTGTCTATGCCTTCTGTTACAAAGTCAAGTTTAAACACGAGAACTAACCTCTCGCAGATTTCACAATAATTTATATACCTAGCCATATCATAAGTTCTGTCACAGCTTAAAGTTTTTACTTACCATTTAATAGAGCAGATTATGGTGAACACTTACTCATGTCACTCTGAATGTCCACCTTTAGCCTTCATACAAGCCTTTAAATGCCTTGGCCAGTCATCTATAGTGACACATATGACATTTATGCCCACATCTGCCACCGCTCGCCTCTTTTCTTTTTTCTTTTCTTTTCCCCCCTTTTCTTTTCGGGTTTGTATTTTGTGACTTTTAAGATTGCTATGACTTGAAGCGCTAGTCTTGGTCTCCAAAATGTCCCACAGTTTATAATCCAAAGGATTCAGATCTGGACTGGACATTGGCCAATCCATATGGTTGATGAAATCTGGAACATGTGCTTGAGCCACTGTTGAGTCTTCTGAACTTTATGGGCCAGAATGCTGTCCTGTTGGAAGATCCAGTGATCACCAGCAAACATTGGTTAAGAGGTTTCAGGACTTCCTCTACATACACATTGACAATAGTCCTGAACCCCTTTTTGCAGAAATGAATATCGGTAGCCCCTTTGTAAGAGACTCCCAACCAAACCGTCACTGATGCTGGATGATGGCCACAAAGAACCCAAGGAGCAACCTGGCAGGATTCCTCAGGATTCTGAGCATATGCTGTCATTCTGCCTGTTAAATTTCTGTTCTATTGTGAAAATTTGTTTTGTCTGAAAAAAAGGATTCTCCGATGTTGATTTTTAGTGTGCCATCTAAGGAGGCTACATGATCTTTCAAGTCTAATCTTTTTAAGACACGTGTTGAAATGTGTCCTGTACATTGGTGGTAAGCCCGAAGTCCTAGGTCTTGATTTAATAGTCTAGAGACACTCATTCTTGACATTTGAAACTCTGCGCAATTACTTTTTTGTTTCCTAACAGGATTTCTTCTGACACCGAGTGAGGATGGCCAGATCTTGGTTTATCATCAACACTAGAAAGATGGTCGAATCTTTTAATGGTCCGACAAACAAATCTGAGTGAAATTCCTAGCAGTTTTAACAAATTGAAAATTGCCTTGGATATTCATATACTTATGTAATGCTATTATAGCTATATGATTTTCTTTCACAGACCATTCCATCTTTAAACAAAGATAAATATTGAATATTAATAGGTAATACTGCTGAGGAAGGAGATAAAAAATTCCAGAAGCTGCTGCATAGTTTTTGTCAATCGAGAGATAAGGGGCAAAGTTTACTGTCAGTATTTATGATAAGACTAGGTACAAATGGTTCAATGTCTCCATATACTAATTTCATGCATGTGTTTGTATTTTCTTGTGATTCTTAAAATATATGAAAACAAACTACTACTTTAAATACAGAACTAATCTAATTTGAGATAAGCGGTTATGCATCCAGCAACTAATAAAAGAAGACTAGATACATGTGCTTTTGTTTGTATACTGAGTAAAGTAGGGGAAACTAGTTACAGCAATGCACACATTATGAATGGAAATCAGTTTTTGCTGAATGATTTGCAAGACTGCACCTTCCAATCTTTCAGCAGCCACCTACTTATGCTGCAGTGCTGTCTAGCTGTTTGTTCAGAATTTAAATGCAGGTCTTAAGTACTGTAACAAATGAGAACAACAATTGCTGCTAAACACACTTTCTCATTATGTGCACAAACTTTACACTTGAGATATTTTTGACACACACTCAGAACAGAACACAATTGATCCGTCAAATCAAATCGTCACTGAACTGCTGAGCTACAGTTAACAACTGAACTGCGGTGTCACAATTCACAACTGAACTCTACTCGCACTGTCCACTTTTAACTGTCTAAACTCTTAACTTCACTTAATTTTGTAACTTATTAACTAAATGAACTCCATGTATGGGCAAGAGCAGCCCCCTTATATATGCCCTGCATACAAAGTGGAATGTTCTAGAAAGGGAATCTACTTGAACTGCCCAAAGTAATCTTCTGATGCAGGGAAGCTGTGGTTCCGCATGGCTATTGTTCTGAAGGCTGGCCGAGGGCCCCAACCAGGTGCCGGGCCAGAATGCTCTTACCAGCATCCCGCAGGTAGTTCATGCATGCAGCCACAGTACTATTGTTTGGCAACATAGTCACACAGTGCACAAAAAAAAAATATACATATATATTATCTTAGCTTGCTCTGTTTTCCATCTGCAGCAGCCTGGCCAGTTATAACTCTTTTTAGATAATGTAATGCTTGGCACTCTGCTATGCAGGAAATTGTATTTTACAGTGGTTCAAGAGCAGTTGGACATGATGGATGAGGAGCAATTAGACTTCCTAAAGCAGAGTCCAATGGGAACTGCTGAGCGTGCTCTAGTGACAGCTCAAATATTTGGAGATCAAGCAGAAATTGACTTTTGGACTGTAGCTATGTATTATCTTCAAGCAACAAAATTGGAGCTACGACATACGTAAGTTTACTCTATAGAATAATAGGCTTCACCTGTTTCCTTTATCTTTTATTTTCATAGCATACCGAAAATAGATTCATGTTCAGCAGCTAATTTGCACATAATGATCTGCAAGCCTATTAAAAGATAAAGCTTAAGCTTTCAGGCTTACAAAAATACAAAATTAGAATTTTTTTCACACAATTTGAGCTTGCATGTAAATGTACTTCCTCCAATTCCATCTATGCTGTTAAAATAGAAGTATGTAAATGCCATTTTGCCATTTGCAGTAAAGGAATTGCAAAATATATTTGAAAGAAGGATTAAAAGCCACATTTACATTAATAACACCATGCTGCTTTTTGAAACCTTCTATTCTAACAATTTTGAACTGATAGGCAATTCTTATCATTCCCTCCCTCTCCCTCCTTCCTTTAGTTGGACTGGTAGAGGACTCGGATTCAAATCTCAGTATGTTGCTTGGTATATTAATGCAGTTGATGTTAATTATAAAGTCTGTGGTACTAAATATTGGCTGGAAAAAGGAAAAACAAAATAAGCTACTAATGACTTTATGGTATGGAATTATTTTACACCAAGGATCAGCACATACACATTATGGATCTTATGTTGCCAAAAATTCTACATATCACAGCATCCTCCAACACAAAGTATGCTATAACAAAAAAACAAAAATGTTAGTATTGATAGTGATTGAGTGAATTGCACTCCTTTTTTATTTCATTGTATAATGTGAAGATTTTGCAATTTATTGAGTATTAAATATGATTTTAATTTAAAAAAAAATACATTACAATAAATATCAATACTGTTTATATGAATATTACGAGGATCACTCTGAAAGCTTTGAGAATGGGCAACAATGAGTAGTGGTAAGCCAAAGCAGCTTTTCCTAGTGTCAGATTGAAGTTCAGATAGGAACATGTACAAGTCTGGGCGCGCTGCAACAACTTTAAAGTCGTTTAAGGGAGAGAGAATTCTTTGAAACACTGCATTGTGCATTTTGGGATCTTTGCTCTTCGCAATCCACCATTTATCAATGGTATGCAGAGTTTAGAAGAGGAAGGGATTCCCTCAAAGATGAAGAGCGAGCAGGATGGCGGCTACAGCAACAATAGACGAAAATGTGGTGAAAGCAGAGCACATGTTGCGGAAAGATTATTGTTGCATATATGCTCTGATTCAAGAGGCCCTAAATATTGGATCGGCAGCGTTGAAAACTTGATGTCAGGAAGCTCTGCAGTCGCTGGATCCCCACCACCTCACAAATGAGCAGAAACAAGCTCGTGTGTAATGGTGCCAGGAAATGATTGAAAAATTCAATGGAGGAAGATCCAAAAACATATTTAACATTGTAACAGGTGACGAAAGCTGGATTTATCAGTATGATCCAGAAACTCAAGGGCAGTCATTGGCCTGGGCCTTCCCAGGAGGAGTTCCCCCAATAAAAGAGAAGCAAACGAGAAGTGTTGGCAAGAAGATGATCTGTTCCTTCTTCTCAGCAAGTGGCCACATTGTGACAAATCTGCTTGAGGGACAAAACACTGTTACTGCCAGATGGTACACCACAAAATGTCTGCCACAAATGTTTAATGAACTGAGAAGAATGCGTCTTAAGACTGGCTTGCGTGGAATTTTGTTGCACCATGACAATGCTCTGCCCACATTGTACAAGAAACAACCCAATTCTGCAGGAGTCAGATATTTGTCCCATCTTCCCTACAGTCCAGATCTGGCCACATGTGACTTTTTTCTATTCCCCAAAATGAAAGAAAAAATGCAAGGTCAACGATTTGAGTCACTTGAAGCCACAATAACTGCTTACAAAGAATGTATGTGCACTCTCTCCAAAGTAGAATGGCATTCAGCATTTGAAAAATAGTTTGAAAGGATGAGACGTGTATAGAATGCAATGGAGAATATTTTGAAAAAATGCAATGATCAGATCTAAATTTTTAATGTTTTATTGCATTCATTCTCAAAACTTTTGGAGTGATCCTCGTATGTATGTCACTACTGTCAGCTAGACGAGTCCAGTATTTAAGCCTGGGTAAATGGCAGTTTGTGGTATATGTAGATAGTTGTCAGTGTTGTGCAAATTATTCGCACAAGTCATTAAATAAGTTTATGATGGAACCATACACATAAAGCAAAACTCGTTAATAATGCACATAATCTAAGTCAACTTTAACACTCTTATTTGCAAAATATGCTCTGTTCAATTAATTGGTGAACGAAACAAGTAAGAGTGTTAAAGCTGACCTCACATATGTACATCATAGTTAATAAGATCACTATCAGTTTCACAAAACAAATACATAGCAGGGGTAGTGATGTGAGCCCAGATCAGTAATGAAATTATGGCACATCAGTTGAATTTAGTAACTCCTAAAGTTTTAGGTTATGGCATATTGCATGAGAACAATTAGGATTAGGAGGGAAAAAATTAGTATGTATGAGCATAATGTTTCACAGAAATGTATTTTAATTCGTGAATCTATGTATGTCAGAATCTCAGTTTGACAAATTTTGTGTTTAATAGCATTTTACTATTTTATAAGTGCATTGCTGTTTCAACATTAAATTTCCAGCTTGTTTTGCTTAAATGCAACACTTCACATTAATAAAAGAACTCCTTAGTGCAAATTTCCAGTGCCTTGCCAATTACAAGTATCACTAAGCAAAGTTAACATAATATTTATAGTTATAGCCTTGTAACCATGCATTTTTAATGATCTCTGCAGGAAAGGTGTGGTCACAGATACGGAAAGTGCTTCAGGTGGTGATCTAACAAACAATTCAAGTTCCCCTTCAATACTGGACACCAAGAGAATCAACAGATATCCTCACCTTCAGCCTCTGGATACATGCTATGATGTACTGTGTGATCCGTACACATATCAGGTGAGCAGCCAATTACAATTCAGGATTCAGTAAAGTTTTGTGAGAATATGTGCATGTTCTGTGCAGTAATTTTGGCTGTAAAGAATATTAAGCATACAAATTTCAAAGGAAACCTGCATATGTACTTCTCCCCAAGAAGATAATGCTTAAAGAATTTGGAAAAAATACTACACTGAGTTTTCATTCTGCATCTGTGCCAGCGTAATTCTTATAATAATTAGAAATGCAATAATAAATGCTTGTGTTTTCTGCTGGAAAGTGAGAGCTTCAGATCTTCTAGAGTGAGAACAGCCACTCTTGTGCAAATTTTAAGTCCCCTGTTTATATCACTGTATTAAAGATGCTTAAAATAGGAAGTAGGGGAGAATCTGCAAGCAGCAGTGTTGTTGACATTTCAGTTTTGGAACCCAGAAACACATGGAAAGCATATACCGTATACACACAAATAATCCCCGCACCAGGATTTTAGGAAGGGAGATTTGGTTGGGAATTGTACAGCTGTAATAAATATTTACAGTAGAATCTTGTTAGTACGTTTTTGCAGGGACCTAAGGATCTGGACGTCATAGGCGGTAAAACGTGTTAACGAAAATGCAAAATCTGCAATTTAAGAACACAGTTATGTATTAAAAATCTAATGATTACTACGTCTCCATGGGCAATTTAAATCGATTTTGAGTACAATTTCATACCGAATACGATCCGCATTTCCATGTTAAATTCAATATGTTTAAATGGATTTGGATACACAAAGCCTGAGAATAAATAATTCAAGCTTTTATTTTGGTCAACTTGGATTTTTTAAGTTATGAATGTTTTTGAGAAATAAATTGCGAATTGTGGAAGTGACAATAGTAGCTTTGCTGTGGTTTTTATTTTTTTTACACATGTGATAACAATTTCCGCTAAAAAAGAAAACAAAATTATGAGCGTGCATCATGTTAAGAGTACAATAGACGATAGTATCTTTGGCGTATACAATACGATTTGAGTACGGTAGGTGTTTCCATGCAACAAATTTCGTTCCGATCCTCTTCCGATCCTATTTTCCAAGAGGAAAGTTTTGTTTTAGCATTTCTCCCTTCTTTAAAAGCAGTTTCAATCAATTCAGGTTTGCTAACAATTGTGTTTAAGGTTGACGGAGGAATGTTTAACTTCCGCACTATATCGACATGTTTTATATTTGGACTGTGATCTATTTCAAGGATTTTCAGTTTTTCACTGTTGGTTATTTACTACCCTTTTTTTTTTCATTGCAAATGAAAAGTTAAAATACAATTTACGTATGTTTGATCATCACTCAACATTAGAAACTATCGTTAGCGTTTACCATGCCACAGAAATCGTGTCACACAAATATTTACATACATGCATGTGATTGGCTGCCGATATCCACCCTGTGACCAAGGATTGACCAAAGTAGCAAATGAGGACGTCAAACTATGAACGTGTTAAATGCCTACTCTCACTGGACCGATCAAGGATTGGCCAAAACAGTGAATGAGGACATCAAACTTCAAACGTAGTAAGCGGGACTGGGAAAACGCACTAAGCAAACGTTATTTATTATATTTGGTACCGGGACTTTTATAATTCAACGTAATACACGGGAAAACGTGTTAATGAGGAATGTGCTAACGAGATTCCACTGTATATTGAAAACATTAAAGACTACAATATCTCTATTCATCAGTTGCATCATCACCGCAAAGAGAGTCATCATCATTTTCAACATCATGAACTCTGTGCTGCCATAACATGTCAGCTCAAGACAAGCTTTAGTTTTTCATCAATCTCAGATACAGCTATCATCTCTCATCCACATCATATTTTTGTCCAGCTGTGTGATTGCCTATTTGTTCTGCCTCTACAATCATGTGGAGTTTTTCTTTCGCCGTGAACAACGTGTAAGAGTGTTTTGCATCAGCCATCCTGAACACATGTTTTCACTTCAGCTCACTATGCAATGACTTTGAGTTTTGGTTTTTGCACACAGTCTCACTTGTGACAGAAGAATGCCAACTTCCAGATTCTGGTGTGTCAGTAGTAGTACACGAATAATATCCACACCCCAACTATTTGCAGTTAAATTTTGGAAAAAAACATGCGGGGATTATTCACATATATATGGTAAAGAGAGAGAGACAGTTTTATTTTATGCAATACCAAGTTTCCTTTGAGTGTTGCACCACATTTCAAAATTAACAGTCTCCCCTCAAAAGAAGGGGGGAGGCTAGCTCTCATGTGCGTATGCTCTGAAAATATTAAGAACTTCTGCTTCCCAAGAAGGACTGCATCCATCATTTTATTATCTTTCTTAAAAATTGTTTATTTCACAACTCCCATGTTATGTGAATTTCCATAAATCTTTGTGAAGTACATGTTTGCAAACAATTAGCCTTTTATAACCTCCCTGAAAATACCCAAAAGGGTACCACTAATTCATACTAGAAGCACTGGTATCTACCATATGGAGATCGGTATAAGCTTTTATAGTGGATTTTGCTGCTGTTTTTTGACATTCAACCAGACCCTTTATCAATAACACAGGTTGTAAATAGAGCATAGTCATACCTTTCATTGTGCCTGTGCTTGAGAAAGTAGGTATTAAAATTTCATATACAAGTTAGCAGAAGAATTAGCTGTAATATACACCATCACAAGGGGACATATGTTTTTTCGCACAGTAACATGATGTAGCAACATTTGAAAGATTTACCAAATTGAAGGATGTAGAGGAGTAAAGAAGCAAGTATGTTGTGGATCTTATTTAATGAACACTAAATAATTTAATAAATGACTTTACACATATACAAGTAAAATGTAACAATACAGCAGGTGGTTAAGAGTGAGCAAAACAGATTAGTAAATGTTGTGTATGATTTCCAAAGAGATTAATAAAATTATTCAAGCCTTTTTTTCTATTCAGAAATTATTATAAATTGTAAATATAGTCAGAATACAGCTGTGCTGCCTAATGAAAATAAACATTCTTTCTAAAAATTTGCAGTACTAGTATGAAATACATTTTTTTTTTTCTGTGCATATTGTTTAATAATCAAAAAAATAAAGCAAATAAAATTGTAATGATCAAATTGCTAAGTTGGCGCTTAGAGTCATCCTAGTGTCAAACTGTCACAGACAATTCTGTCATAATTTCCTCTTTAGTTACAAATTTCCTTACTCTATAAGTAGAATGTGCTTGTGTCATTATTAAGAAAGAACGGAACCTGAAAGTCTGATGTAAAGAAAAATATGCTTTTTTTATTGTTCATCAGAATGTGAATAAGAATCTAGCATATAAGGAAACATTTGAGAACTTTATGGCACAGCAAAATCACATCTTAATGCATTAAGAGCATGCACAGCACTTGAAAGCAATACATGTGCTAAAATGCAGTTTACTTCATCCATACTCCCTGCTTAAAACTTTGAGACACAACCAACTGGTAACTTCCTTAAGCTGTTATTTTAATGATCTCAATATTTTATAACCTTATGGTTTTAAAACTACTTATAACTTAATCATTGCAAAGTATGATATATTGATATTTTGCGTTGTTATTAAACCATTCACTACAGTTAGTGCTTATATTCTAAACTCTGTCCAGCGAGAGAATGAAGTAGACGTAAACCAATCCTTGTACTCTTAACACAGCACGTTTTCTTCATGGTTGTGGGATACTTCCGCTCCCTAAATAGTTCCTTGGAAAATACCACAATTGGGCTCTGAAAGCTCACTTTGTTTTTGCTAAAGCACAAAATATTGAGGACCAACCATAATTAAATTATAAAAACATGCAGTTTATGGAATTTCTAACAAAAATAATTCACTGGTATGCACAACTGGCTTGCTAAGAGGGAACAGTGTGAAAACAAAGAATTTGAAAGTCAATATGGCTGAATAACTTAATGTTACATAGCATAAATGCGGAAAACCACCACAAAGTGGCAAAAAGAAATGATACTGAATGTTGACTAATTTTGAAGATATAGTGATGTGTCATAGGAAGAACCAAAAGAAATCTTGAAATAAGACTTAAAGAGCATTTGAGATGCATTTACCAAAAGCAGCCAGATAAATCAGCAGTAGCACATCATTTCTGGTCTTCAAACCGTGATATCACTCAGAACATAAAACTCTTAAAACCGATCAACAGCAGCAATGAATTGGACATCTGGGAAAAAATATATATTGTCAAACACAGGAATCACCTAATGAATTTCGAACTGCCACCACCCAACCGCCTTTGGAGGTTCATCAGCCCAGCACCAGAGAACACCACTAGCCACACACATCCCCCAGACAATGACTGGAAAAATCAGTTGAAAACATGCTGACGATGGGAACAAGCCGTCTCCCGAAACGCATTCAAGTAAGAATATTTTAGAGATGTAGTGTAACAACCTTCAACTCTCTTTATTTTAGATACTGAATGTGTTTAACAAGTTTTGTGAAAAGTATCCAGTACTTGCTATAAATGAAGTGGTGAAATTAACATCCGAGTTTACCGGTATGTCAGCTACAAACATTTACAGTGTGCGTAAAGAGAAGTCTACTGCTGGTGACGTTAGAAGCTCCAGCAAGAAGAAATCACACTCCAGGCAAGTGTTGGATGCTGTGTGCAACAATTTTGTGAGGTCAGCAATCCGCTGTAAGGTTCACCATTTCTTTGCTAATAACAAAGCTCCACCTTAAAGTGTTTAAGTTGGAGCGCTTGTGTTCAACACGTGATTAGGGAAGAACAAAAAATATGGGACTTGGAGGGCATTATCGATGTTGTAGTGGAAAAATGCATGACAGATCTGGGTGGTGATGAATCCAGCGACACAGAGATATCCAATCTGGAGGGTATCAAACTAAGATTAATGGAATGTGATCATGTAAGTAGTAATTAATTTCCATATCTGCATGCTACATGTTATTTAGACAGAGGATCAAATAAATGTGCCTTGTGGTGAAAAATGCATATTACATGTCACGTAATAAAATTCACGGTTTTGTCCATGTGGACGTTCTGTCATTAGATTGCACGTGGGCGCAGAGTGATACAAACCGGTGATATGTTTACATCTACTTCATTCTCCTGCTGGACACAATGTACATCCATTTTAGCAATTTGATATATTCCTCCATGCTATGCCAACTAGATCATTTTTCGGTTGCTTGTGAATTTACAGAAAATGCAGTTAGAAAGAGTGGGATTACATGAAAGCAAACGTGGAGATTATCAACACACAAAGAAAGTAATAGAACAGCTGATATTATTGGGAGAGATGGATCGTGCAGTACAACTTCTTTTAGAAACAGAGCTGGAAAATCCTAATTATTACACAGATGCTATCAAGTAAGTCAAACATTTATTGTTAATTAAATCTTTTCAACTCATGTTGTATGTAAGCTAAGGTTGGAAACGTAGAATCAGACTGAAAAATCAGTAACATAGCTAGGATCTCAACCACAGATCTTTGGCTTTCCTCACTGTTACTCTAACCAACTGAGCTACCATGGCAACATGCTGACACCACATTAAATTCTATAAGTGACTTTACCGCACTTTGCACATGGAGCCCATATACATTTAAGTTCTCACCAATTTGCTCATGCAAACAAAGCCTGTATCCCTTGCATTGCTGCACTTCATGTTTCCCCTAATGCAGCAAAGTTCATTCTTTATTCACTTGGATATCATTCTCAGTTCATGTTCTAACAGTTGAACTACTCTTAAATACGAGCTCTGTTCAAAAAGTATCGCGAATTTTGAATTTCCGCGGGCTACGTATATTCGATTTTTGGTTGTTTTGTGGTGTTACATTGGTACTCATGTCCCTCACTTATGTTGACAACTTGGCCATTTTGAATGTTCAGTTAATTGTTGACAGCTATTTTGCTTGGACGTGTTTTGGCTCATCTTCAATTTTTGCCTATTCCAAAAAATGGAACAAAGAACCTGTATCAAATTTTGTGTGAAAAACAAAATTAAGTGCACGGATGCATTCCGAATGTTGACTGTGGCATATGGTGAAGCTGCCTTGGACCAAAGCAACGTTTATCGGTGGTACAAAATGTTCTCAGAGGGTTGAGAAGATGTGAACGATGAAGAGCGTCCTGGAACGCCCGAGCTCATCAACAACAGACGAAAACATTGAAGAAGTGAAGAAAATAGTATTGGCCAATCGTCGAATCATCGTTAGAGAAGTTGCTGAAGACCTAAACATATCGATTGGCTCAAGCCATTCTATTTTTACCAATGATTTGGGCATGAGACGGGTTGCCGCAAAATTTGTACCAAAGTTGCTCAATTTCGACCAAATTGGCTTTTGCACCATGATAACGCCCCTGCTCACACATCGTTGCTTGTGCGCAAATTTTTGGCCAAAAACAACACACTTATGATGCCACAGCCACCATACTCCCCAGACCTGGCCCCCTGTGACTTTCTTTTGTTCCCAAAACCGAAGAGGCCCATGAAAGGATGACGTAAGCCACGATTGAGGAGATAAATATGGTATCGAAGGTGGAGCTGAACAAGATCACAAAAAACGATTTTTTAAAGTGCTTCGAGGATTGGAAAAAACGTTAGCACAAGTGTATTGAAGTGTATATCTGGTGGGGATTACTTTGAAGGGGACAAAATAGATATTCATGAATAAATAAATACTTTTGAAAAAACACAAAATTCACGATACTTTTTGAGCAGACCTCGTATTGATTTTAAAGCATCAGCTACATCCATTTATTATGAATATATATTGGAGCTTAGTATTTACCAATGATCTAGAGAAATAACTTTTCAATATGATGGAATACAAACAAATCCCATGGTAAAGAGAATGTATTTCAGAATTGTTTTCAGCTGGATATATAAGTGAGGGACGGTTGCAATGTTGCTCTCATTCATCAGATAGTTGTGACAGTCAATCGTATTTACATCATTCCCTGGTAAAGCTCAGAATCAGATTTAAGATTAAAGATTTTAATAATCTTTATGGTTATTTTTACTCATGGTCATCGTTAATAATCTTTATTATTAATATACTTTACATGAATATATGGTCTGCATATAAAAGTACTTATGCCAAGAAATCTGTGCTTAAATCCTTTACTCGCTATAACCATTTACAGCACATTGAATCTTCCTCTATGGTTACACATACACAGATTACTTTAACATTTGTGAATACTCCTTTCCAATTTCTATAGTTTTCACCATTTTAAATCTCAATTTTATGGCCTGCCTCTCGCTTATTGATTTTCCTTGCCAACCAACACTGCATTACATATCACTCCTATACATTTCTCGTTAGTTAACAGTTTTGAGCACAATATTAAAACTAAACATAATAATTCTAAATACAATTCTTTAAAATACCTTACCAGCTTAAATACTGCTACAAGTGGTAGTCATGGTGCAATCCAGTACACTACATCATCTGCACTTTGTTTTTTCTCTCTTCCATTCATTTCATTCATCCATTGAATCAAACTACATTGATGTAGGACATTCAAATTTTTAGTATACAAATGTTCATTCACATACACATAATATATCTGTTTCTCTTTCTCTCTCTCCCTCCTCCCCCCTTTCTCACACATACAATTATGCATGATAGCAATTTACGCACTTGCCTTCCATCAATCTGTGCATATCTGATTGCTACTTATTTTATAATGGATGTTGTAAATTCTTCTTTGCTTATTTGCTACACTATATCTAAAGAATAAATCTAGTTATAATATACTGTTAAAAAAATTCATGCTCACAATGCATTTTCATTTGTGCTCTGCCTCAATGCATTTCGGTTTACTTTCTATCTGCACAAGTACAGTTGCCTTTTCGACAACACCAAGTAATTGGGTATATTTATTTCCAAGTTATCTACATTTTATTGCAACACTACTGTTTAGAGTCCTTTGCTTATAGGTATATTATCATCAAACTATCTGTGGTTTGGGCCTTCAGGCCCTTTCCAGCTTCACAAAGTTTTACAATTAGGCCTTCCAGACTCTCTTCTTCCTCTGGGCTTGTATTTATATATGCTGGCTGGAATATGGGAAGTATCCATCCTACATAGATCATCATACCATTATTTTCTGTATTGCTCTACTACTTCTAAAATGTTGGCTACATTTAGTTCTCCCTGAATGTCATCGTTTCTGTGAAGGTGCAGTGCATATCCAGCCAGAGGTCTTAGTAATTTCATTTCTGCTATTTCAGCATCCTTTTTTTGGGGGGGGGGGGTGGTTGGATTAATGTCCAAGTCTCGGCTCCATAAAGTATGATTGGTAGGGCCATCATCTTATAAAATTTTAAAATTGTTTCTCTATAGATTTTATTTAATCATATCCATTTAATGGTCCCATTTAGCTTTATAAATTTATTTTCTACATCACTATTTCTTAAATTTGAGGTTATGCATCCCAAGTATTTGTAACTGGAAACCTGCTCAATAATTGCTTACATTATAATTGTGTGAATGGCTTGCAAGAAACTTTACTCTTACATAAGCCAAGATTTCCCCCTTTATTTTGGTAGCCTGGGTCATCTATATAACAGCCATTTTTAAGAAAAATAAAGGAACATTTACCATGCGAACAGTTGCAAGACTAGAGACATTCTTGTCTTTGTTTGATATAGAGAGGACAGAAGTAATTTGTAAGACCTTAAAAGAATTTGAGAATGCCTTACCGTGAAAAATGTGTTATTTGGGGAATTTAATGGCATGTTACCATGGTAACTCAGTTGGTCAGAGCAGTGGCATGGAAAGCTGAAAGTCCTTGGTGTAGAGCCTAGCTATGGCATTGAATTTTTCAGTTTGATTCTACCTTTCCAGGCAGTATCTATTTGATTACAAATTCCTTCTCTTCACCTCTGCTTATATAAAACTTAAACTTCTTATATCCACAAATGTCTGGTCTGACATATTCTTTCAGAGCATGCTTGGTGGCCACAATCCAGTCCACAGGAGCAGCTCAGAGTACCATTAAACTTGTAGCAACCAATCTAATTGCCAATGGAAATGTATGGGAAGGAGTTCAGCTGTTGTGTCTCATTGGAAAAGGACTGGATGCATGCCGCTATCTGCTGTCATATAATCTTTGGGAAGCAGCCGTATGGTTAGCCAAGGCTGTGCTGCCTATCCAAGAAACATTGGAGGTGATGCGTAAATGGGCAGACCATCTCTGGACCAGTGGTCAAAAGGTACAAAAGAAAGTTTATCCAAAATTAACATGATTATTCTAAAAGAATCAAAGTACTACCTGTCTAAAGAACAAGTGCAGACAGTAGGCAGAGGAAACATAACACACAGGCTGTATTACATCACCATTTCTGCTGCGTAGCATGTACAAGTCTGCAGTAAGGAAATGCATCATTGGAATCTGTTAGTCACAGTGGACAGGTTTGTAAACAAGTCAAAGTGCAAGCGCCGCACACGAAATCGTATGCTCACAAAGTAGAAAAATAATATTCATTGTGTTACAGTTTTGTGAAGAAGAGAAACTTAAAAGGTCTAACTATTCCGTAACATACATTGTGTTGATGTTTTGATGGTCAGACTCTACTGTACTCTCATTCGGGCGTTATCTCTCCTGTAAACTTAGCCATGGCACATTAGCAACCTTGCCTGAAAACTGCACTCTTTCATCAGACAGGTAGTACATCATACAAAATTAATTCTGGTAAATGAAATATTTAGTAAACAACTGCTGAGCTAGAAATTGCTGTTTACATTAATTCTGGACTCTACAAAGCAGTTTCTTGTATAGATAAGCTTTTGCTAGATAGGAAAAAGTTATTTTGTGAATGTAAAGAGCTATTAAAAGATGGGAAACAATCGTTTATGGAGTTAAGGATCTATTCGATAGGAAACGTGTGGAGAAACTATTATCAAAACATAAATTACCTGTAATAGTGTGGTAAACTAAACCCAGAAAGAAGTGCTTGCAACATTACTAATCTCAAAATAATTGATTGCCTTGGAAGTTTGCTGGAAGATATATATAGGTTAGAAACTTCACTACACATTTGGGTAGCTCAGAGATAGAATTGACATGGAAAAGCTGAAGATCTATGGTTTGAATCCCAGCCATGGCAATGAACTTTTCAGATTGGATTCAATTTTACAAGCAATATCCATCTGGCAGTAGTTATGCACAGTCGAAAGTGTACAAACCGACTAGATATAAAAACAGATATAGTAAAGAGTAATTAAATACAGAAACAATTATAGAAAACAAGAATTATAAGATTTATTGTTGTTTTCTATTTTCGAACTTTTGGCAACAAAGCAATTTATTCTCTTATATTCCAGTATTTTACATGGATGGTCCCTTTTCTAAAGGCTGAGCATTTTAGAAGACAGTGTAGAGAAACAAAAATCACATTTGGAAGAATACCACACAACAATACTAGAATATGTTGTTGTTCACCAATGGCGCTGGGGATCAATTGATCTGCATCATTTTCCCTCTGGCTTCCCAATATAAAGTCTGCAATTATCACTTTTAAGTCCTTTGCATTTGGCGAGATGTTGTTTGTTCAGGATGACATCTTCACAGATAGTGCACTATCTTGTAGAGGTGTTCTGCGAGGCAATTGTGGCCAGTTGCCATCCTAAATAAGGCCACTGCAGTCTTCTTTGGCATTTTTTGTATATCAACTCTATCTTTAATATTCTTATAATCTTTATCCTTTAATTTATCTTCATCAAGTCTCTGCTGTCTTTTGAAATGTTGTTTAATTTATTTAATTGTTTATTTATTTCTATTTGTCCTACACATTTTATTTGTTGTATTGCACCTTTCTTTGCTAATTTATCAGCATGTTCATTGCCCAAAAGTCCAACATGAGCTGGGATCATTGTAGAGTGACATGATTTCTAGTTTCAACTGCTTTAATTAGGCTTCTTATTTGTTTAATATTTCTAGTTGTTTTATTATTATAATTTACTATTCCATCTATGGCTGATTTTGAGTCTGATAAGATGACTATTTTTTGTTTTATGTATAGTCTATATAAAATGTTCTGTAATGCTGCTTTTATAGCTGTTAATTCTCCATCATAGTGGTTTGACGTTTCATCTAATGTTAGATACTGTGCAAAATGTTTACAGTATACTCCTGCACCAGCATTTTTTTATTGATGAGGGATCCATCTGTATATATTCGGACCCATTCTTTTTCTGGGTATCTGTCATTTTCCGTAGCTATTGCTATGGCTCTCATTTCATCTGGTGTATTGTTTTGTTTGTATATTGTATATATCTGGTCATTCTGATATTATATATATCAATATATTCAATTGGACTTGTTATCTCTGATGCTATTATATTTGTAGCAATTATATTGTCACAACTCTCCACTGGGTGTGATCGGGAAGCCTAGGTGGACAGGATCAGAAGGCAAAGACACTCGCTTAAGCTACTGACTGCATGAATATATTTTGACGGGAAACCCTGAGATGGTGACTTACAATGTTTTGGCAATGACTTTGTACCTACATGACTTCAGATAGTAAAAGCTATTACTAATAATAATACCCTTCTGGGCTTACCTTGGAGATATGTGCGTAGCGCCGGAAGGAGTTGCAAGTCGATGTCAATCGTGACCAGCGGTACACGATTCCCATGCGTACTAAGAAGAGCAAGACCCCCGAGCGGCTTCGCTCGCTTGCTTATATAGAAGCCCAGCTTCTATCGGGGTCTCCATATTGTCCGAGCGGATATTACCATATATGGTTCGAAGCCGCCCTAGAGTTACGCAAGAGCGCATGACTTTCCCGGAAACACATATTCATTTCTGGAACATTGTTCCATGAGTTTCCATGGGGAAGTTGACGTCACTGTAAATCCCAAGAAACACTCCTAGGAAATAAGCAACCGCTAGCGTCCGGTCACGTACACAAGATTAACAGAAATGTCATAAACTAAGAAATAAGTAGAATAAGATTCTACATAAATTTAGAAGAATGTGACCGAATATTAAGATATCACCAGTTGGTGTGTAATAATAAATTCAAGACCCAGCTCCTTACCGGTATAACGTGACAATATTCTTGTTTTTTAAGTTATTAATATATGTTATGATGCAGTAATTTGTATCACAAATTACTTAAATGTAAATAATGATTGTAATATGAATATGCATTTTTATGTGACATTGATTTGAGATGTTTCTTGACTGTAATTATTGTTGATAAGTAAGTTTATACGACCTTACTGAAACTGTCAATAATAGCGCGCAATAATGCAGCGAGGGGGTGAGCTGTTTATCATTATTGGAAACGAGGAAGTTACGTAATGTTGGCGCGTTTTTCGGTAGAAACTTCTGGAATATTTTCTCCCTAAAGCATATGTATTCATAATTTTCATTGGATATTAAAATAGACGCTAATGTTGGCGCGTTTTATTAGCCAATAGTAACTCAGTTATAATCTTTAGGCATATCGGGGAGTGGGTGTATAAAAAGCCAAGTCAGAGGTAGATCGCGGTCAGTTCATCGAAAATCTCAATACATTACACGTCGCCTTCAGTCGCTCAGTTCATCGAAAATCTCAATACATTACACGTCGCCTTCAGTCGCTCAGTTCATCGAAAATCTCAATACATTACACGTCGCCTTCAGTCGGTCAGTTCATCGAAAATCTCAATACATTACACGTCGCCTTCAGTCGTCCAGTTCATCAAAAATCTGTGTACACTACACGTCGTCTTCAGTCAGTCAGTTCGTCGAAAGTATTAGTACGGCATACATCGGATATAGATTCACAAGTTACGCGCAGCAGAATTATGAAAGATCTAAAGTATGGTAAAGTTAATTATACAAAAGATTGAAGTACGTGGATTAAAAGAATTATCAGTAAGAAGTTATTATAACAGTTTCAGTTTGGCGAGTGTTAAGATCAATGTATAAATGTGATAGTTAACGTGTTCGACAATAAAATTATAAAACAAATTTCTTCATCAGTGTTATATTTGGATAAAAGATTCCTTTCCGTTTACACAACCCTGATCAAGAGACATGTTTGACCGAGAAATAATAGCTAGCCGGAGGACAGTAAACAAAATTTAAATCAAATAACAGTCGCATTCTTTCGAACACTAACACTGCTGCAAATTGCTAACACCAGATGGAGCTACAAACCGAACAAATGAATGACGTCACAAGATGGCTTCACATGAAGTAAACACACATACACAAACATCACAAGTAACAAACTTTATAAGTAATACCACCGCAAAATGGCTACCACAACGTGGGGCTACAATAATACAACATAAATACCACCGCAAATTGGCGCCCAACGTGGGGCACGATACCAGGAAAGGAGCACGATGACCAGGAAGGGGCAGAGTGACCAGGAAAGGAACCAGGATGTGGAACGAATGCAGCAGTGAAATGATCTACAAGACGCAGATTCCAGAAGCAACAGGGACGACAGACTACGCGGATGATTGGACATCGTAATTCTGAGATTACAAGGCAACAGGGAAATTCAAACTACAGGACAACAAAACGACGTAGACTCATCATAACACAACGCAGAAGCGACATACAAATCTAGGAGAGAGGGGCAGAAAGCTGGACATCAAAGCAACATCAGCAGATACCATCAGAAAGGTTAGAAACGTGTGATTTTTATTCTAAAAAAAAAGAGGTAAAAATTTTTTTTTAAATGTACCTTAGGAGCAGTAGGATAAAGAAAACAATGACTACTAATAATACAGAAGAAATAATTATGGAGGGAGATAATGTAACAGTTAGCTGTAATTCAATACAGGATACAGAAAATAGCTTAAACAATGTAGTATATGATGGAGGAAATGTTAGTGCAGAAAGTCAGAATAGAATAGCAGGAAATGTTAATCGTGATGCTAGTATGATGATGGAAATGATAAGAAATTTTTTTGAAACGTTAAGGGAAGATGTGAAAAAGTATAATGAGAATATGCAAAAGAGTTTTGAGAAATTAGGGGAAGCTATGGACAAGAATCATAGGAAATTAATGGAAAGTATTGGTAGGAGTAATGAGATATTAGAGCAAAAAGTAGATCAAAGCAGGGAAGAAATTGAAAAGAAAGTTACGAAGCTAGATAGTAGTATGCCAAAAATGAGAGATGAAAATCAGGTAGTAATAGCAAATGAGATAGGAGGAGTTATGCTAGATATGAGCAGGGAAAAAGGTAACAAGTGAGGTTAATACTAAAAGTAAACATGTTGATGTAGAATGTACAGAGTCAGGTAGTCGAGTGAGTAGCATTTCAAGTGAGATAAGAGAGATGAAAGAGGTTATGAATGTAGATGTGAATCAGGCGCAAGTTAATTTCAGTGGGGAGATATCAGAAATTCAGAAAGAATCAGAAATGCAAAGAAACAAATTGTCTGAAGAAGTTAAAGTTTTGCCTGTAAATAATCAAATGCTAACTTCTGAAATTAACAAGTACCAAGATGTTCAAAATGAAAACTCCAGTCCAGTACAGTTTAGTACAGATTTGTTAGAGTACTCTCAAATTAAAGAGATAGTAGAAGAATTGAAGATGACAATTGTTAAAAGATGTGTTGTTCAGAAAACTTCAGATTGTTTTCAAATTATATCTTGGGATGAAATATCATATGAATACGTTAAGAGGTTATTCATGAACAAATTTTTTAAGGTTAGGATACGGCTACGAGTAATGTTTAGCCACACACAATTTGATCCAGGAGGGTAAATAGCAATGAGATGTAAAGTAAATGCTGGATAGTTAAAGATGACTTGCAGAGAAATGTATTGGAACGTAAGAGGGTTAACTATTTATATATGTCATGTGAAAGGAGAAATAAAATTTTGGACATAATTAATTTTTTTTAAAAAAAAAAAGAATAACATTTTTTTTTGTAACTATAACAGTATTTGAAAATTAAGAATGTAAAGATTGAAACTTAATATGATATTAAAGTAAAAGTATGTAAATACAATTCCAAGAGTATTGTTAAAATAAAGTACAAAATAACAAAAATGGGGTAAAAATAATTGAAACAAATACTTATGTAGCAAACAGAAAATGTGAAACAGTACTTAGATTTAAAAGATGTAAATATATTTATGTAAAGGGTGAATATTTTTGGTAAATATGTTTAATAATTACAAAAATCTTAAATGTATAAATTTTTGTCAACAACTTAAGAAAGTAAACAATTTGGTAACAGTAATTAAATAATTCAGGGTACAGTATTTGCTATAAAAAAAAAATTTTGTAATGTCAGATTAAAGTCTAAACACATTAGACCAGAGCCAGTAAGTAGTGGCAAGATAGAGGAAAAACATGTCGTGTGTTAAATACGTGTGATGTGTTAAGTGAAAGTGATAGCGTGTGTTCCAAGATTTAGGAGACTAAAAACCCAATTATAAAATTTCCAAACAAGTTGTAAATATTTATAATTATGTTTCTAGTGGGGCATATGATGCAGTAATTTGTATCACAAATTACTTAAATGTAAATAATGATTGTAATATGAATATGCATTTTTATGTGACATTGATTTGAGATGTTTCTTGACTGTAATTATTGTTGATAAGTAAGTTTATACGACCTTACTGAAACTGTCAATAATAGCGCGCAATAATGCAGCGAGAGGGTGAGCTGGTTATCATTATTGGAAACGAGGAAGTTACGTAATGTTGGCGCGTTTTTCGGTAGAAACTTCTGGAATATTTTCTCCCTAAAGCATATGTATTCATAATTTTCATTGGATATTAAAATAGACGCTAATGTTGGCGCGTTTTATTAGCCAATAGTAACTCAGGTATAATCTTTAGGCATATCGGGGAGTGGGTGTATAAAAAGCCAAGTCAGAGGTAGATCGCGGTCAGTTCATCGAAAATCTCAATACATTACACGTCGCCTTCAGTCGCTCAGTTCATCGAAAATCTCAATACATTACACGTCGCCTTCAGTCGCTCAGTTCATCGAAAATCTCAATACATTACACGTCGCCTTCAGTCGGTCAGTTCATCGAAAATCTCAATACATTACACGTCGCCTTCAGTCGTCCAGTTCATCAAAAATCTGTGTACACTACACGTCGTCTTCAGTCAGTCAGTTCGTCGAAAGTATTAGTACGGCATACATCGGATATAGATTCACAAGTTACGCGCAGCAGAATTATGAAAGATCTAAAGTATGGTAAAGTTAATTATACAAAAGATTGAAGTACGTGGATTAAAAGAATTATCAGTAAGAAGTTATTATAACAGTTTCAGTTTGGCGAGTGTTAAGATCAATGTATAAATGTGATAGTTAACGTGTTCGACAATAAAATTATAAAACAAATTTCTTCGTCAGTGTTATATTTGGATAAAAGATTCCTTTCCGTTTACACAACCCTGATCAAGAGACATGTTCGACCGAGAAATAATAGCTAGCCGGAGGACAGTAAACAAAATTTAAATCAAATAACAGTCGCATTCTTTCGAACACTAACACTGCTGCAAATTGCTAACACCAGATGGAGCTACAAACCGAACAAATGAATGACGTCACAAGATGGCTTCACATGAAGTAAACACACATACACAAACATCACAAGTAACAAACTTTATAAGTAATACCACCGCAAATTGGCTACCACAACGTGGGGCTACAATAATACAACATAAATACCACCGCAGTTCTGAAGCTTATTTGAGTTTTTAAATTAATTATAGTATCTGCCGTGTGGTACCACTTGTATCTGTTTCTATTGACTTGCAGTTTTTGTGCTAGAGTAATTGCTTTAACTCATGTTCCAGTTCTATAGCCATGTTTTTTGTGAAGCTTTGTAGTACTGTAATTGGTGTTGTTTTTACAGCTCCTGTTATTATTCTTAGTGAATTATTTTGTGAAATTTCTAGTTTACTTTTAAGTCTCTTGTTTACTGTTGCTAGTAGTTATCCTCCATACAATAGGTTAGGTTTTATGTATGTTTTATATGTATTATTAAGGAGGTTCATGTTTCCACCCCATTTTATTCCTGCTAAATGTTTTAAAATGTAGTTCTTTTTATTGGTTTTATTCGTTACATTGTTTACATGTTCTTTCACTGATAGCTTTTGATCTAATTCTATCCCTAGATACGTTGTTGTAGTTGCTTGTAGTTTTTTGTTGTTGATTTGCAGGCATATATTTTCTGTTTTATGCTGCATTGTGAATATTTGATATTGAGTTTTTCCTGTATTTATTTCCATATTGTTATTATTAGTCCATTGTTCTAGGGTTATGATTGTATTCTCCATTGTTGTTTGTAGTTTTTTGTAATGTTTCCCAAATCTTATGTTCTTTTCTGAAGTCCATATTACCACGTCGTCAGCAAACATTCCTACTTGTATGTTACCTATTTTCTTAAGTACATCTACTAGGTCGTTTATATATATATATATTTATTGAACAGAATAGCACTTGTAACAGACCCTTGAGGTAGTTCAACTCTAGTTTCTTTCCATTTAGATGTGGCTGTTTTATATTGTACTGCAAACCATCTTTGGGATAGGAAGGATTAAAACCAGTTTAGCACGTGGCCTGATATGCATATGTCTTCATATTGTATATTAGCATTTCTCACCATACTGTGTTAAATGCATCTTTGAAGTCGACAAACAGTGCTAGAGTAGTTATTATTATTATTATTATTATTATTATTATTATTATTATTATTATTATTGTTGTTGTTGTTGTTGTTGTTGTTGTTGTTGTTGAAATTTTCTTTGATGTCCTGTGTGAGTCTTACAACCTGGTGTATTGCTGAGCTGTCCTTCCTAAGTCCAGCTTGTTCGGGACTAATAGATTTTGTATTTCTAGATAGTATGTCAGTCTTGTAGCTACCAGTCTTTCTAAGAGTTTTGCTATGTTTGATGTTAAGGATATCAGTCCATAACTATCATTTGAGTTGGTTTTCCTTTCTTCTTAATGGGTATAATTTTTGTTTTTTTTCCACAGTGTTGGTATGTTATTTCTGGTTGTCCAGATTTTATGGAAAATTTTTAATAAAGTATGGAGTGCTTCATGTTATTTCTTAAGTATTTATTCTGTTTTTTGTTTTTATTTTTTAATGTATGCTAGTTTTATAGTATGTTGCTATTTTTTCTGCTATAAGGTTATCCTCGTATATTTATTATTAACATTTAATGGCTGATTTTGTTGGTTTTCTCTATTTATTTGTTTAATGTAATTATGTAATTTAGTACTATTTGTTCTATAGTCTACTTTGTTTATAAATTATTCAAAGCTCTGTTTTTTTGACAGTTTTATAGCCTGTTTTAACTGTGCATTTGCTTTTCGCCATTCTATAACATCTGCTTTTCTTGTGTCCTTTCTGCTTTGTCTTGTGTCTTTTCTGCCTTTTCTTTAGTTTTATCTCATTTTGATTTGAGTTATGCTAACTGTTCATTCCAGAAGGGTTTGTATTTATGAATTTTCCCTCTTGGGATACATTGTTTTGCAGCTTTTAAAATTGTGGCATTTAGTTCTTTCGCTACTTTGTTTATGTTTTGTTCCAATTTAATTTCTTTGAAAAGTTTGTTTGTTTTTGTTTTATATTCTTCCCAGTGTGCCTTTTTGAAATTCCATTTGGGCTTTATTTTTCCTTTTGTTCTAAGCAGTTGATGATTTAGATCTGTTTTTGTTATTATGGCTCTATGTCCGCTACCACTATCTTCGATTACTTTTTTTGTAGTTATACAAGAATATTAACCTCGTAATAAAAGCCCGAATATATCTAGTTTTTAATTTTGCCCAAACAATAAAATCCCAAGTATACTTAGGTGTATCATTTCTCAGCGGCATATGTTTTAAAAGGCCGAATTTGCATATTCTATTTCATTTTTTGATAGTTCCTTGGTACTTCCTCTAGGTTTTGCTGTAATCTCGTTTTTTGACATATATATTTCTGCCAGCAGATGTCTGTGAATTAGCCAGTTCAGTCAAATTTTCTTTCTGGGTGCTTTATTGACACTAGAGGTTTCTCTTTCAACCGGCTCTTGCAGTTTTTTGTGTGTTATTTCCTCACACTTTATAAAAATGGATAGTGATGGAGAGTTGAGTTCAATATTGAATTTAGTATTTAGTAGTGGTGGTATGGTTTTAAGTGCACAACTGCTGAGGACAGTGGCACCTTGAGTATTTTGTGTTGCAGTTCATTTCTGTTAATTTCTTAGTGCTTCAATACCCAGTATTCAGTTGTATATGTTAAGTTCAGAAAAAAAACTAAGTTTAAGCATATGTCCAATGTCATTCTTAAAAATGAGTTTCATTGTTACTATTATTACTATTATACCTGGCTCAATGGTTAATATTGAAAAAAAGAAAAAAGTCTGATGTGTTGCACTTACATGACTTTCTCTACTCTGGTACAAACTATATTTACAAAAGCGAATAAATTCCTATTCAAGAAAAAGTATAAGTGTTGGAAAATTTTCAAATAAATAACAAGAAATATCTTGGAAATGATGCCCTTGACAAAAAAAAAAAAAAAAAAAATCTGATGTGTTACACTCACATGACTTTCTCTACTCTTGTACAATCTAATTTTACAAACGCCTATTCTCCATATGCTTCATGTTAATCGAGATATCCAGATATCAATCTTATTGGTAATTTTCTTGTAGATGCAAGGGGAATATGGTAGCTTTTAAGCGATAGTCAAATATTTTAACGCTGGTTGCTATGTGGCGCATTCCATTCTCTTTGCATGTCCAGGACATAAAAAAAATGAATAACGCATTTGAGAAAAATCTGATGTGTTACACTCACATGACTTTCTCTACTCTTGTACAATCTAATTTTACAAACGCTTATTCTCCATATGGTTCATGTTAATCGAGATATCGAGATGTCAATCTTATTGGTAATTTTCTTGTAGATGCAAGGGAAATATGCTAGCTTTTAAACGATAGTCAAATATTTTAACGCTGGTTGCTATGTGGCGCATTCCATTCTCTTTGCATGTCCAGGACATAAAAAAATGAATAACGAATGTGAGAAAAAGTATAAGTATTGTAAAATTTAAGGAAATAACAAGCAATATCTCGAAAACGGTTCACTCAACAAAAGAAACGTATATGACATAAGTTGTGTATTTTTACGCGATCTACATTTTTTGTGTAGTAATATTTTGACCATCTCTTATGGTTTACCAGTTATGCAAAAGTCGTTCACAATGAAGAATACTTTTGGAGACATTCCCAGAAAATTCGAGATATACATTTCATTTCTCATGACATTATCTTAAACATATGATATTTTCATCAAAATCGTTAGAGCCATTTTTGAGAAAATTAAAATTTTCGAAAAATCTTCCATGTAAAGGGTAGTCTGGGGTAGGGGGATTTTCTTGAAAACCTTCGTGTCGCATCTCTGGAAGATACTGAACCTAAATACCAAGTTTGGTGCTTATCCGACTGTTCGTTTTTGAGTTATGCTGTTCACAGACACACACACAGACACACACACACACAGACACACACACGGACATGTTTCCAAAAATGCTTTTTTTGGATTCAGGAGGTCTCAAAACATGTATTTCCGGTGAAATCTCGGTATCGAATTTTTGGGTGGAATGCAATACTTCCCCTACTTACTATACGTAGTAGAGAAAGTAAAAAAAAGATATGACATAAATTGTGTGTTTGAGAACTACACTTTTTGTGTAGTAAAATTTTATCTATCTCTTACAGTTTACCAGTTATGCAAAAGTCATTCAGAATGAAGAGGATTTTTGCGGGCATTCCCAGAAAATTCAAGATATACATTTCATTTGCCATGAAAAATCTTAAACATATGATATTTTAATCAAAATTGTTTGAGCCATTTTTGAGAAAATCAAAATTTTCAGAAATGTTACATGTAAAGGGTAGTCTGGGATGGGGGAATTTTCTTTAAAATCTTTGTGTTGCATCTTTGAAAGATGCTGAACCTAAATGCCAAGCTTGGTATTTATCCATTCGTTTTTGAGTTATGCTGTTCACAGATACACGCAGGACCTTTTTTAAACTTACTTATTTTGGATTCAGGGGGAAACATGTATTTCCAGTGAAACCTCGATGGGTGGAATACAATACTTCTCCTATTTGCTGTATGTAGTGGAGGAAGTAAAAATAGGTGAAGGAAGAAACATCTCTTTGTAAATGATGTGTATGTTAAGAGGTTAATCAACAGGAAAATATTGAATTGGACAATCAGGGAGACAGTGGAAGGAAATATGAGATCAAAATGGGGAAGCCTAATCTTAGAAGTAAAATAATTTTGTTAAAACACCAATGAACATTTCAGTTTTTTAGAGTCCTGCATTGCACAGAATCTTCCAGATTTGTAGTCAGACACTTAAACCATCAAATCAAGGGTACAGTCCAGGTGACACTGACTACTACTACTGTTGTGATGACAGTGACTTTCATCAAAATGATTGTTAGTTTCTCCTATTAGAAGTTACTTTCTGATGGTTTTTCAGCTCATGGACTACTTAAAGTTGTTAATAATATACTCTATTATTCGATAGCAAGCAAATGTTGCATTCATTTTTTACAAAACCTGATAAAGAATTATTTGATATGTGGAGATGCAAAATGGAAATGATGATTCCTGGGTAAGACCATAACTTCTATCCTTTACTCATCTTTCCTCTCTTTCTTTCTTCTCTGTTGTTTACATTTGTACTTTACAAGCAGCAACTTAATCTCATAAATTTGTTTTAAATTTCCATTGCGTGAAATAAACTGAAAGACAACACATTCCATTCAGAAAGTTAAAATCACTGTTTTCCAAATTCTTTGCTGTTTGAGTTACATTTTGTATGCTGTAGATAAAACAGCCAAAACTTATGAGACAGCTGCTGGTTGTAATTTGCATATTCTGTCATTTCTGTCTTTTCTACACCTTTTTGTGTGAATGTTGTAAGTAGGCCACTGAAGCTAATGTATGTATCAGAGCTATTGCATCTTTGATGAAATCGAAGTGCATCTGAGACTCTTTAGTCAATGATTATAAACTGGAGGGCCTTGGTGTGAATGTGTTACTAGAATGAATGTATCAAAGATAGAAGATAATATTGGTCATGAACCCAGAAAAATGATTGATTCCAGCCCTGTGCTGTAGAGTCTCATTTTATAACTGATCCTTTTGCATTTCCTTTTATTTAAAGTTTCTATGTTGTTTATTCATAATATTTAAATGAACTGGAGCAGTTAAGAGCATTTTTTTACTCGGCTAAAACAAGGTGCAATCCAGAATCCAAGTTCATAATTTTGAACTTTTGATTCTTTGCTGTCTGAAAAATCACAGTTATCACGTGAATGCTTTTTGGGGAGGAGGGGGCATAAAGTTATGTGTAATTATTTCTCTAATATTGCTATAAGTATAAGTTGATTTCATCCCTACCATGGCAAGCAGCAGTAGTATGTTCATATTAGCTAACAACTTTTCTTCCTGGCATCTTATTATGTTTGGGATTCCTCAGATTACCACTGATGACAAGTTTACATCTCTTTTTTGGCACCAACTTTCAATGGTGCTGTAACTTCTGTAAAGGAAGTTTTTCTCTGTTTCTGTGAAGGTATAAACATTTAGACTGCAATCAAATCCACTAAAATTGCAGGCTATAATCAAACAAAAATGTGCTCTATATAAAATAAATTTAAACAATACATTACCTGCCACTATAGCAGATTATAATCCTTAAAACTTCAGCATTTCAGCAAAACTCTGAATGTCTGTAGGAACCCCTATGTATAATAATGTAGCCCGGTAAACCATGCATGTAACAAAATGTTTCCATAAAGTGATACAACATTTTGGCTACTGTGATTCCCCACTAACGTAAATACTGGGTAGACAAATTGATGTATTCTACTGTCCATTCCAAACCAGAGTGCCTTTCACTGAAAACAAACTCTTTGTATTATCCGCGCGAAAGTAGTTCGCAATCCCCGCCCATAATGGCTGCTTGTTCCCCTCCCACATGCTTGTTGAACACTATTTAATGTATAAAAAGGCGCCCTGCGTGAGAATCATAGTTCAAAATGCAACCTGAGGTAACAATAGATTTTATAAGTATGCGGCAATGAACATATTACTTACATTAATCACAGTCCTTAGGCAAAAGTGCAACACCCAAATCCGAATCCTCCGAAGATGACTCAGCTGCCATATCAGAATCAGAACTACTCTCCAAAATAATGACAAGCTTATCCACAATTCCACAGCACTGTCGCACTTAAAACAAGTTCCCACATTTTATCCTCTTCTATGTTGTATTATGTCTGTTTATATTCCCTGCTCACTTTCGTTACACTTCTCTTGAAACGCCTGTAAAATCCGATATTAGTTTCCTAATATACAATAATGCAAGTGTCGGGTATTTTTGTAATAGTGAGTTGAATATATGAAGTATTGTTTGTTTTTAGCCACTTTTTAACTGTTTCCCGCTTCTGTGTTTGAACAGTTTATTCGCACTGCGCGCACCTTCCTCTGCCATGTGAGCTCAAATACCAACTGACTAAATCACAAGATTTGACCTGAGCTGAGCATATGTGTGTTAGTGTATTATGAATGACTGTTCACTTATAATATATCCTGTGTTACGCAAAGTGTTTATTCGGTACTCAGATAGCACCTCTGGGAATTCGTTGCTGCATTTCTTGTGTATGTAGGAGGGTGGCAGTCATGCATTTGGTTGGTATTAACAAGCAAGATGATCTCGGCGTTAGTGCAATAGCAGGCAAAAATCATATTTTGTAATCTCTTAACAGATAGTATATATCCATTACCTTTAACGATGAGTTCTTATGATAACCGCAATAAAATGTGCAGTTCTATACCTTTCCTGCTCTAATATTTCATAATACAATACATGTATTAAGGAACTATTTACGTTGGCGTATGAGTATATTCTTGGGTTCATGACAAGCCGAAGCACATGCTTCTGTTTACATCAGAGGGAACTCTGGTTTGGAATGGACAGTAGCTAAGAAGGCCACAAGGTTTAATGCCCTTTTTAGGTAGAATAATTCCCATTCACTTCTCCAGGTTTTGAACTAAAAATTGAAAATCTCATTGAGAAATCTTAGAAACTAATGCTGTTCACCATGAAGTGAAGAGATCAGTTTTCTCGTAGTTTGAAGTTTGTTCAGTGTTGTAGTCTGTTATTTCATACTAATAAGAAATGAAAGATTGTGTGGCTGGTTTCAGCAGGATTCAGCTACAATGCACACTGCTGCGAATTCTATGCATAAATTGCGAAGTATGTATGGTGACAGAATAATTGGTCGAGGACTGTGGCCATCTCATTCCCCTGACCTATCTCCATGCAATTTTTATTTATGGGGAATGTTAAAGAATAAAGTGTACGCATCAAATCCGCACACATTAGAAGAATTGAAGGATAACATCACGAGAGAAATGCAGGCAATCAGTCAACATGAACTTTTGTGAGTAAACAGAATTGTTTTTGGAGATATAGGGAATGCGTTTGCATTAAAAGTCATCAATTTCAACATCTGTTGTGATGCAGGTAAGCCTGATGTAAGTTGGTACAGTAGTTAGTGTTCCGTACCCAAGACTTGCCGGTCATTTACGTGTAACTCTGGCAGAAGGCGCGCCAATCCTTACCCAGTCCAAGACCTCCACAGAACAGTCCGGCCGATCTACAAATGCACTGTATTAAGAGATGTGAAAAGTCTCCACAGATGTTCATTAGAAAACAAAGTGGATTTTACTGAAAGTGAACACATTCTCCCAGGATTTATAAGCTGGCACATTGTAGGACATTAAAAAATGCAAGATATTAAAAGCTTTGTAACCCTTTATAGAGATGGATATAATTATTGACACAGAGTTACCAGAGAATAAGAATACCAAAGCGTTATGTCTGATAAGCAAATAAATGGGGTAAAAGTAAGAACAATGATAGGAGTAGTTTATAACCCACCAGAAACATCATATTTTTATCACAACAAAATATATAAAAATTTAGAAGAGGAAATGGAAGGAATTATGGATAAACTGCCTGATATTGAATTTATTGTGATGGGAGACTTTAATGCTAGGGTAGGAGAAGAAAGTAATAGATTAGTAGAAAAAGACTTTGAAGAGGGAGGAGAGAAAGATGAGTAAGAGCAAGAAAAAACAGAGATAGAATAAGTAATAGAGAAGGAAAAAAGCTATTCAAATTTTGTGAGTTAAACAACTTATTATCTGTAATGGAACAGTAGAAGAGAACAAGGAAGAAGAATTTACTTTTGCAAATGCTAATGGTCAGAGTGTAATGATAACATGTTATGTAGCAGGGAAATGGAGGAGAAATTCACAAAATTTAAAATAGAAAATTAGATAGTAAACCTAGTCACTTTCCATTAGTTATGGAAATAAGGTAGGAGAGCAAAAAATAAATGAAAAAGAGATGACTCAGAATAACATCAGTTGAATAGGAGGAGGAACTAAAAGAAAATTTCACAGAAGAGTTAAATTCAAAAGTAGGGTAGTTCATAGAATGTGGAATAATGGTATCTATCAATGAGGGAAAATGGAAAAGCACTAGAGCTACTAAAATTACTAAGAAATCAGATAGGCAAGATTTGATGCTATCTAAATAGGGATAGAAATGTTTGTTAGAGGCAAAGAAGGAAGAATGGCAAGAAAATGTAGAAAAGAAATAGAAAGGAAAAAAAGATAAAAAAAAAATGTGGGAAATAGTGAGAGGGGTGAATAAGAAAGGAGAAGAAAAAAATCAAATCACACCAACTGAATGTGCAGAGTACTTCAGAAGACTGATCGGGGAAGAGAAAAACATAAGATTAGGACCAATAACCAATGAAGCTAGGACAGGAAGTAATAAATTAAAAATTAGATGGCAAAATAACAATGCTAGAAGTTTTCACACAAATAAGAAATATAAAGGCAGACAAGAAGGAGTATAAGGAAAACCAGGGGAATTTTGGAAAGATACGGGGAAGCAGGGAAAGTTGATTAAGAATAAAATCAAAGAAAAAACTGATCTACCAGAATGTTGAAAGATAAGTATGGTGGTGCCAATTTATAAAGGGAAGGAGGAATAAATAAACCAGAGAGCTACAGGGGAATAAGCCTATTATTTGATTCAGGATAGTAGATATGACAGAAGCGAATTGGATGCTCTCAAAAGTATCGAAAAAATTGCAGAAGTAGGAGTATAAATGAAGAAGTAAGTGAAGGGCGACATGCTAAAAGTGATGAGCGAAATAGGAGACTTTTCAAATACTGAAATTAGCTTATGGTGGCATAAACAAACAAAAAGAAAAGAAAAACCCGCAAAAGGAGATTACAATCAATCAAAAAGAAGGGACCATGGAAAATGATGGTCATACAGCAGAACAACTAGCGACATCAATGTCCTCATAGGGAAGTCAAGATAAATGAAGCCAGACCCAGCATCAAGCACACCACGACACCTGGTAAGCAAACACAAGAACCGAGGCAGACTGGCCACATCAGCATTAAGCACACCACAACACCTGGTGAGAAAACACAAGAACCCAAGCAGACTTGCCATACCGGCCCAACACATAAACAGAGAACCAACAAATATGCAAGGCACTCACAGAAGTGAAAATAGAGAAAAAAAATCACAGACAATGTCACTCACAAGCTATGCTGCATGATGGAAAAGATATCAAAGGACATTAACAAGATGATAAAGGAGGAATTAAGGAATACGGTGCAGGAAACAGAGGAACAGTACCACGCCAGAGCAGGTAATTCAAGCAGAACAAAAAACTGTGTGGCTATACGTGAGATGCCTCTTAAGGCAGACAGGCACAAACCTATAGGACCACTTACAGAACAAAGTCATCCATGCAAACGACATAACATACCAAGAGCTGAGAACCATGGGACCAAACAAAGCAATTCAAACTAAGAATCCTGTTCCAGCATTTAGAACGAGCAGAGGCCAACTTTTAGTCCAAAGGAATATTTGTGCAGCCTTTTTGTGCACTAAGGTGAACGCACTATGAGAGAAGAGAGACAAGGAAATTGAGATCCTAAAAACACTACTTTGGAACGTAGAAGGACTTAAAAGCGCATAAATATAATATCAGAAGACATTTGAGCAATATAATATAATGATACTGGTAGAAACGATGCTGACAGCAGAGTGGACAGCGAGAAAGGCCTACACCATAAATGCACTAGCGAAGCAGGGGCCCAGAGGGAGGCCATCCGGTGGCATCACATGCCTCCTCAGTGCAAAGATGTCACCTTTTGATATCATGCACAGGACAGGCAATATTCTGATGATTCACATGAGGTTATGCATTATTATGTGCACATACTTCCAACCAGATAGGACATTCAGGGACATAATAGGAAAAATATCCGTTGTCTTGGCAAGGCAACACCAAATGCGATGCTTATCTCAGAGAGGAGGAGCTGACCCTCATAAATAATAGGAATCATATGACATACTTCTGCCAAACTGGGACCAGTGCCATAGATCTAGTCTTCACCAAGATGGACATCAAACCATCAGGGCAGAGCTGCTCAAGAAACACTGCAAATAATAACCCACTACGAACTGCCCAAACCCAAAACATAAACAGACAAGACAAGGCAGATCATATCCAGGAAAATAAACCCAGATTTATTACATCAGCAGAACTTCAATGTAGTGCTGAAAATAATCGAAGAAGGAAACCTAAGTGGGGCAACAGCATAGATAGAAAGAACCCTAAGACAAGCAGTGGTCACACCAAACAATACGAGGAAAGCAAAAAAGTGATTCAACAAAGCATGCTATTGTCATAAATCAGTACTTGTAGCACTACACATTGCACGAGGAACACCAACCAACAACCTGCAGAGCTACCATATCAAAAGGAAACAATATAAGCCAACAGTCAAGATCACAAAGGAAGCCTTCCAGAAGGAAGCAAAAGAGAAACTAATAGAGGAATTGGAAGACAACCCTTATAAGGCCCTCCAACCCAGACAACCCAAATACTCAAGGAACATCCCAATGGAGAAGTGGGAAGCACATCTGACAGCAGTCGTACAAGACAAAGAAACACGCCCTGTACCGCATCCGGGAAATGACATAGAGAGTGAGCCCAAGATGTTCACGGCAGAAGAAGTGAAATCGGCCATAAAGGCAACCAAGAACATCAAGGCTTGCAGACCCAACCTCATATTCAATGTGTACCTGAAAGACTCCACTGCAAAATCAGAGAGCATCGTAACAGCACTCTTCAGTACATGCCTAAGGCAAGACACTAACCCAGACAACTGGAGGAAAGCAACGGTAGAAATGTTATACAAAAGAAAGAGAGACAGCAGAGGTCCAAACTCGTATAGAAGGATTGCCCTGGAGTCAGCACTCCTGAAATTGCTAACCAGGCTACTGTGTGAATGACTGTCAAGGGCAGTAGACACAGATGCCAGAGGAACAATTCAGTTTTAGGAAGGGCAGATCTACAACCCAGGCAATAGAATGTGTACAAAGAGACATGGAGGATGGGCTAAAACACCCAAGAGGGAAAGTGCACATGGTCTTCCTAGACCACAGCTTTCAACAACTAAATAGATGAATTCTAATGGAAAAACTTGAGCACTTCTTGGGAAATCATGCTACGAAGCAAGGCTCATCAGGAACCTGCTGGGTAGTAACTCATAGAAATATCAGACATTACTAAATCCATAAGCATACAGTCAGATTAATACCAGTGAACATGAAAACATATATTTATGCCAACCACATGGCACTGATATACACCCAAGAAGAACCTACAATTGCTTTCGGCAGATTGGGCAGAATGAAATGACTTGCGCCTCAACGAGGATAAAATAGTCACAGTGACTTTCAGAAAACAAGGAAAGGTGGCAACCCTGTGCCACCATAAAAGAAAACCACTCAAGTCAATGCCACAATTCAAGTACCTAGGAGTGACATTCCAGACAACAGAGATGGTCTTCACAACTCACATTAAGGAAAGAGTGAACACTGAATAAAAGCCATGAGTGGCATAACGCACTTCCGACAGATGTCACTGAAGACAGTGCTGACACTATTTCAGACAAAAATACTACCGGTGGCGACATATGGACTAGAAAACATGAACACACTGAAATATGAGCACCTGGCGGAACTAGAGAAGGTCAAGAACACCTATCTCAAACGAGCGATGTGGCTCTCAAAATTCACACTCTCCCAGCTTTATTATGTACTGATGAGAGAAATGCTGTTCATACAAGACCTGGGAATGAAACTAATCCTGCCGTCAACACCCAGCTACGAAAAACTAATACAAAACATGGAGAACAAGCGAAACAACATATGGAGTTAATTCTACAGAACTGACATGATGGTGTACAAAGACTGGACACAAGGCCTGTACGAACTTCGACTGTGATCGGGTTCGCGATACATGGCTTCCACTTTAAAGTTTGTAAGAACAGAAATTACCACCAACCAGCCCCAGAATGCAAGTGTGCGTGGTGTGGCAAAAGGTGCAACAGATACTATGCAATGTGGTGTAAACGAAGATAGATATCACTCACATAACTAAGTAGTGAACACTAGTGTCGGAGTATAATAGTGGAAAGAATTTTGAAGTATTGGTATAGATGTTTAAATTTAGAAGATAATAATATATTAAAAGAATGTATACAGTTTCAAAAAGCTGTCCTAGGAGAAGAGTGTTGGTTAGGGGAGATGGGAAATGTCCTAAAAGAAATTGGCATGAGGAATATTTTCCTATTAGATAAATATAACAGTGGGTTTTGGAAAGAAGTGAGATTGAGAGTGGAAGATATCAAGAAACAAGAGATATGGGCTAGTTTTGAGGATAAAAGATCATTGATCTTGTATAAATCAGTTAAAAGAAATTGGGGAAGGGAGAAGTATGTAGATATATGTAATCAATTTGGTAGAATAGGTTTTGCGTGGATGCGCACAGGAGTAATATTTTTAAAAAGGAATGGATATAATTGTTCGGGGAGATGTATTATGTGTGATGAATCGGGTAGTACTTTTCATTGTCTAATAGAATGTGATAAGGTTAAAAGGTGGAGAGAAGTTATATGGAATAAAAAATGGGATAAGCTAAACAAAGAAGCAGTAGCATTAAGAATGTTGGGAAGCACAAATGTGGAAACAATTAAAATGATGGGGACATTTTTAGGCAACACAAGGGATAAGTGGATAAGGAGCTTAAGAAAGGTACAGCTGAACGAGCATAGTTTGTAAAGTGGAGAGATGGTATAGTAGGTTTATCCCATATATACAGCCTAGGGGCTAAATATGGGAGAGCTAGAAAACTGGTGCACTAGACATAAGTTTTAGATGTAAGCTTTATTTGTATTATTGTAATAATGATGAAATAAATATTACATTACATTACACTAGTGTCGGAGCTTAACAAATGTATACTTTGTGCTAGTCCTTTATTATTATAATAAGCCTATTATCCATATTAGGGAAAGTGTACACAGGAATACTGGCGGAATAGATTAAAGGAGTGGGTAGAATCAGAAAAGAAACTATCAGAATTTTAGGTTGAATTTAGAAAAGGGAAAACAAACAATAGACAATGTATTCATAATAAAAACTATTATAGATAAGTGTCTGAGCAAGAAAAGAGGAAGGGTTTACATGTTCTTTGCAAACTTAGGGGAAAGCATTTGATACAATAAATAGAGAAGCTTAAACTAAACAAAGTATAAACTAAAAGAAAAGGGAATAAGTGACAATTTTATAAAAGAAACTATGAAAATTTACAAAGACGTAACATTCTGTATAAGATGTGGGAAAAATGGCATAATAGAGATGATACAAAAAAAAATAGGACTAAGGGATCTAAGCTGAGCCCCATAGCATTTAATCTATATATACTGTTTTCCATAGCAAAGAAAGTCCCAGGGAATGAAGGCGAGGGGGGGGAGGAAATTGTTGATTAGACACGGTCCGACACCCTGCCTGCTTGTTTACGATTCTCAGGACAGCTCAGTTACGGCCCATTTAAAAACATATGGCCAACATCTGGCTCCTCCTACTTTTGTGAAGAATACCTTCTAGGTTTTAGTATGCCTAGTGAATTCTATTTGTGATGAATCTCTAACTAAACAGGTGGTTATTCCTCTCGCTCTTGCTACAGAAAGAGCAGCTCATTATACAGGAGTGTCTACGTCCTCAAAACAATAAGGCGTCAGGCAAAAGACAGAGAAGAAGCTGGCTCCTCATCGCCTCTCCATATGCCAGGGAAGCACCGACTGAGGTCGTGTGATCGTAAGGTCAATATTGATGATTTCGATATCTGTGTAATACAAAGAACTGTGCAGGAGTTTTACACTGTACCAAAAATAGTGCCAACCTTTCCGAAGCTATTGTTAACTATATGACAAAAGATTTAGTTTCCATGGTGTGCCGAGACCCTCTGCAGACTGCTGCATATGATGAAATTTTACTGGAGAAAATGTAGGAGTAAGCATAAACTTATTACGGAGAGGTGTACACTGGTGTTCACAGTATTTAAGAAATATCAAGCGACTTTGCAGCGAGTCAAGGCCATAATTTATTTGGATGAAACTTGGGTAGACAGTAATCTCACCTTTCACAAATGCTGGCAGATTGACAATGTCTTTGGTATTTGTGCAAATGTAAATGCTGGTAACAGACTTATAATTGAAACTGTGGGCTCCCATTTTGGATTTTTAAAAAATGCAGAATTCATTTATAAAGCATGTCTACAGTGGGGGATTACCACAGACAAATGAACGGTGCAAATTTTGAGAAATCGGTCACAAATAAACTTATTGTTTGCCACCAATGGCAGTAGTGGTACTTGACAATGCACCATACCGCAATGTGTAACTTGACAAACTTCCTTCCCAATATGCAGTGAAGTCTGACATGGTTTCGTGGCTAACATATCATAACATCACATACAACAGGGCAATGAGAAAAGAAGAATTGTATGAACTTATTTGTTTAAATAAGGAGAAGATTTTTAAGATAGACGAATTCCTAAAGCAACTGTTGTCAGATTGTCACCTCACATGTGTGACTTAAATGCTATCAAGTATTCTTGGTTTAAAGTAAAACGTTATGTTCGGGAACACAATGTGTCAGGCAATATGTCACTGTCGCGACTTAAAGAATTGGCAATACAAGTAATCGCAGCAGTGACAACAGAAGATTGGGAGGGCTTCTGCAACCACATTGAGAAAACTGAAAAAGTATACTGGGACTGTGATGAGATCATGTTAGATGTTTGCCATTATCATTGAGAATCCAAATGAAGGAGATTCTTCCAGCAGCGAGACCAATGAACCTGAAGAAGACTTTTCTGATGCTGAACTTACTCAATTCTTGTAAAGTAATTCTTATTCATATTATATTATTATTTTGTTTGTCCATACTGGAAGTTCCGTATGCCAGTGGAGCACATGTTTTTGGAATAATTTTACTCTGTAGCATGCATTCTCCATCGCACACATTCCTGTCAGGGACTTTCTCTCCATTGGCAAACAGTAGATGATATACTAGAAAGAGTAAAAGAAAGAACTCAGCACTTTCTGGTAATCTAATACCAGGTTTATTATACTCAGATGACCTTATAGCAGGGGCTATATCAGTAATAGGACTACAAAGAGCAATTAATGAAATTCAAAAATTTTGCAAAGAATAGGGAATCAGGTAAATACAAATAAATCCAAAGTTATGGTATTTAAAAAAAGGAATCAAACTAAAAGAAGATGAAAAGTGGTTTTTGGGTGGCCACAAACTGAGGTCGTCAAAGAATTTGATTATTTAGGAGTAAAGATGAATAGTAACAGGAATGGAGGGCCCACGGTGGAAAGATGGTGGCTAAAGGGAAGACGGGAATAAGGATATGTAAATATAAACTGGAAATGTCAACTGGTTGGAAAGAATGTATGAGGCATTGGTAGAATCAAGAATGCTTTAGGCAGTAGGAATCTAGGGAGGGGATGTTTAAAAATAAGTAAAACAATTGATCACGTGTATAGAATGTTTTGTAAAGAATTATTAGGTCTACCAAGAGTAGCACTAGGGGAGGTAGCTTTAGTGAAATTAGGAAGAACAAGCAGAAAAGGATTACTACAGAGCGGTTCCTCAGCGCTCTGGCTGGGAATTGCACGGCAGTCTTGTGCGACACGTCTGAATGAACTCAAGGCCGCGGGCTCTTCCACTTATCGGACATGTGGCAGCGGGCTTCAGTCAGCTGTTATTGCTTCTTGTGTATACACACAAGACGCGTGTGTATTTATGTGCGATTGAATTATCAGATTATTACAGCCCAGAAATGGTACTCAAATTTTCACTTGAACAAAGACTTTTTATGTATGACACGTATGCGAAAACCGACTCATGTAGACAGGTGTGTAGGCAATTTCACGATAAATTTTCTGATGTTCCAGTTCCAAGTAGAGAAACAGTTAGATATCTAGTGAAGAAAGTGAAGAGAACAGGACCATTTAATGTTGTAAGTTGTAAAAGGAAATGAAGGGTTCTAATGGAAGAAAAACTTGATGAAATTGGCGAAGCATTTGAATGGTCTCCGAATAAATCTTTACGACGTGTAGCACAACAAGTCAGTGTTTCAAAAACCTCAGTACATAGGTCTACGAAACTGTTGAAATTACTGTGTGTGACTTTTATCTGTGGGGAACTCTCAAAAATAGAGTCCATAGGAATATTCCTCGCACCATAGATGATCTTAAAAACAATATAACAATCTTATAACAATATAGGAACAGAAATTAGGGAAATTATGCAACAAGAACTTATGCATTGTAATGTAATTTCATCAGAAGGTGCCAAGAATGTTTATCTGCCGAAGGACCCCATTTTCAACACCGATTGTGAAAAAGGTTAGTAGCGATAAAATAAAAAGTAATTATGTTTGTTCAATAGGTAATCAATATATCGTAATAATCATCATAAAATCAGTAATAATATGGTATCAGTATTAATAATGGGAATAATAAGCAGATACACTGAATATAGCGCGCGGATCACGCATCATGACTACCGGCCAGATGGCTGAGGGACCGCTCTGTACTAGAAAGAATTTTAAAATTCTGGTAAAGGTGTATGACAAACAAAGGTAGTTGGGCAGGAATGGGAGATGTATGGAGGTTAAGGGGAGAGAAATATAAATGGATTTTGGAGGGCAGTAAGAACTAGAATGAAACACATAGAAAGGCACGAGATATGGAGAAGTTCAGAAGATAAAAAATCATTAAGCTTCTATAAAATAATAAAAAGAGGATGGGGACTAGAAGGGTGCGTTGACCAATGTAATACACAGGGAAAGGAAGGATTAACATGGATGAGAACAGGCTCAATGCACTTAAAGGAGTTATGGGGAAGTGGAAAAGGAATACGTGAATTATGTGGTGGAAGTAAAAGTATACACACTACATGGTTGAGAGTAAAAAAATAATATGGAGGGGAAAAGTATGGGAAAAAATTATAGAAAAATAGTCATTAAACATGCTGACAGGAAAAGAAGAAAAGAAAATTAGAGATATGGGAAGTTTTTAGGGAAAGCAAAAGAAAAATGGATTAGAAGAGTAAGAGATGCAAAGAAAGGACAACAAAGGGAGGGGGAGAGCAATTAGTGTAAGGGACGAAAGTTAGTAAAGGGCTACTCAGTGAGGTATAAGGCCAGTAAGTAAACTGAGTAGCACAAAATAGCTTATGGACCAGACAATTTGTATATGGGTATAGCTAATTCTAGAAATAGTGCATATTTTATAAATCCTGTAAATTAAGTTGTACAAATAAATTCAATTTATTCATTCATTGTAATCTTTTATACTTTGCAAGAGAACAAATGGCTTCATTGTCAATTGCTCAAAATTAGATACCAACCAACTTCGCGCAGCTGAGTGAAGGGTTGATGTTTGGCTTTCAGCTTCAGTAAATTTGCTTATGATTTCTGTTACTGTTATATATGGAATTATTGTGATCTGATTGTAACTTTATTGAATAAATTCTGTGCCTTTCATTGAGATCGCTGCCAGCCTTCATAGTCAACAATCAATTAAAATTTGAAATATTTTACTTTTATTCAACTTTAAAATTGCACTTAGTCAGATTTAATTACTTGAATAAAATTTTTCTGTATCATTAAACATGTTTCCAAGGATATACGAGAGTCGGCTGATAAGTCCCAGGCCTCACACAGAGTGGCGCCACTGGGCCAGTTAGATGGTAGCATCGTATAGTTTTACTCTAGACTAGCTTGTATCCATAGTTACAGGTCAATAGCTTATTTAGTTTTTGAATGACAGCATTTTAAACATGACAACTTTAGAGTTTTCACGAAAATGGAGGATTTGGAAAAACAAGCAGTGATTAAATACTTCCATTTGAAAGGTTTAACGCCTAAACAAATCAAGGATGAAATGGACATTACATTGAAAGACTCTGCCCCTTCATATTCAATGATTAACAGGTGGGTTGCAGGGGACGTATGAGCACTAGTGATGAGCCTTGCTTTGGATGCCCTGTGGAAGTCACAACTCCAGAGATGATTGAAAAAATTCATTGTTTAGTACTGGAAGACCGCAGATTAAAGTTGTTTGAGATAGCAGAGGCTGTAAACGTATCAAAAGAATGTGCAGGTAATATTTTAATAATGTTTTGGGCTTTCACAAGGTCTGTGCAAGGTGGATACCGTGTTTGTTGACCCTGATCAAAAGTTGCATAGAAAAACCGTTTCTGTTAAGAATGTGGAGCTCTACCGTAAAACTCCCAATGAATTTTTGAGACGGCTTATTACCATGGATGAAACTTGGATACATCACTACACTCCAGAAAGTAAATCACAGTCAAAACAGTGGATTGCGCCAGGTGAACCAACTCCAAAAAAGTCAAGTCAATTTTGTCAGCTAACAAGGTTATGGCAAGTGTTTTCTGGGATGCACAGGGAATTATTTTTATTGATTACTTGGAAAAGGGTAAAAGTATTACTGGTGACTACTACGCAAGCTTACTGCAATGTTTGAGTGATGAGGTGAAAAGACAAAAGACCTCATTTGGCACAAAAAAAAAAAAAATCTTGTTTCATCACGACAATGCTCCGGCCCATCGTTCAGTCATTGCAATGGGGAAAATTTGCGAATTAAAGTTTGAATTGCTTGAACATCCACCCTATTCTCCAGATATAGCACCCAGTGACTACCACCTGTTCCCTAATCTCAAAAAAATTTCTTGGAGGACGAAGATTTCACAGCAACAAGGAGGCCATTGATGCAATAAGCAGCTATTTTGAGGACCTTGACAAATCGCACTACAGAGATGGTTTAATTAAATTAGAATACCGGTATGACAAATGTATTAACTTTTCTGGAGATTATGTTGAGAAATAATAAAAAAAAATTAAATGTTGTTTTCATTGAGAGGCCTGGGACTTATCAGCCGATCCTCGTAAACAAAGAACAGTAAACAATGTTTAATATTAGTATTATATAACAGAAGACTAGAAACAGTGACGCGTTTAGACTCTAGGCGTTCTTGAGCTTCAAACCAGGTGAGGTGATGTCAATGACTGATTGGGTCATTCAGCATCCTAAAGATGGGAGAGATGCGCACTCCCAAAACGTCAGTGTATCAACATCACCTCTCCTGGCTTGAAGTCCGAGAACATCTAGAGTATGTTCATCACCACGATAGCTTCAGCTCTTAATTCAGTGATGTATTTACCATTAAACGATGATGAGTCAGTAGTAATAACACACTAACATCACTAAGAGTTTGTAACCTGAACACCTTTCAGGGACAATTCATCTCCAAAGTATGTTAAACTTTTAGTGATGTTAGTGTACTATTACAGACTCATCTTCATTTAATACTTAATATTGTTACAACTTTTGTTTTCATAGCAATAACAATTTACTTAAGTACTTCCTAAAATCCTCTTAACATGCATAATTCAAAACAAAAAATATGTTGGGTTTCCATTTAAAATAACAGTTGAGTCTCTTCTGGTTAAACTGGAAGGCAAAAGAAAAAATCTGATGTGTTACACTCACATGACTTTCTCTACTCTTGTACAATCTATTTTTACAAACGCTTATTCTCCATCTACTTCATGTTAATCGAGATAAACATTTGCAGACTCTATCTTATTGCTAATTTTCTTGTAGTTGTAAGGGGAAAATATATTTACAAGGGCAATATAGAAAAACAGTAGCCTTTAAGCACATACATATCTCTTAATAGCTGGTTGCTAAGTGCAGCACCATTCCCTTTGGCACAGATTATAACTCTTTGCATATCCAAGACAAAAAAATGAATAACGAATTCCCATTTTAGAAAATAAGTATTGAAAAATTTAAGGGAATAACAAGCAATATCTCGAAAATGGTTCACTCAACAAAAAAAATGTATATGACATAAATTGTGTATTTTAATGCGATCTACATTTTTTGTGTAGTAAAATTTTGTCTATCTCTTATGGTTTACCAGCTATGCAAAAGTCATTCACAATGGAGAATGCTTATGGAGACATTGCCAGAAAATTCAAGATATACATTTTATTTGTCATGAAAATATCTTAAACCTATGATATTTTAATCAAAATCATTAGCCATTTTTGAGAAAATTCAACTTTTCGAAAAATGTTCCATATAAAGGTAATCTGGGGTGGGGGGATTTTCTTGAAAACCTTCGTGTCGCATCTCTGGAAGATACTGAACCTAAATACCAAGTTTGGTGTTTATCCGACTGTTCGTTTCCGAGTTATGCTGTTCACAGACAGACACACACACACAAACACACGGACATGTTTCCAAAAATGCTTTTTTTTGATTCAGGGTGTCTCAAAACATGTATTTCCGGTGAAATCTCGGTATCGAATTTTTGGGTGGAATACAATACTTCCCCTACTTACTGTACATAGTAGAGAAAGTAAAAAAAAGGTTAATAATATTAAGTTTTGAGTATATTGCTATTCCTGTACACCAAGTCTCAATTTTCAGGATTATCCTCTCTGACAGTTTTTTTCAGGTTTTCCTCTGTCTTCATAACTGGCAAATGCCGAGGAGGTACCCTAAACTTAGGCGTGGAACATTTCCTTCCCAAATTTCCTTTCCCAATTATCATTTCATTTCATGTATCAGTGTCCACTACCTGTGGTGCCATATACATTAAGACGGAGCAATAAACACTACAGCAAAAAATAACAAAAGTTTCATTTAATGAACCACATGACAAAAGTGGTTCAGGACTTATTACTAACGTATAATTAAATATTAAACAAGTTTAACATAAACTGAAGTTCTTCTGCCAAGATATACATAGAGATTTCTATGATAATTAATCCCCAATACTTAGAAAACAACGAAGGAGAGATTTGTTTAGCATATATTGATAGATCAATAGGAGTAAAAGAGTTAGAAGTGAATGGTTGGTTATTGTAGCAAATGACAGCAGAGTCTATGAGCAAACTCTATTGTAATATTTTTTTCTGTTTGAAAGAACAAATGTTTACTGATTCTCCTGTCACTGGGACAATTTGAGCGAGTACTGGAGCTGATGGGTGCACAACGTCTCCATGCTCGAGCTGGACTACTACTGCAAACATGCCGAGAGTTTGGAATCTTTCCTGCTGCTTCACCAACTACAGATATCCTTTTTCTAATTGTTGTTTTTATTTGCTGTTGTCATGTGAATATGTATAAAAGGTATTGAAAAATTAGAAGTTGTCTAAACACCAAAAGCGGTGTCTATGCTGAATAACATTTCACAAAACTTGTTAACATTGCATGTTGGCCGAATTTTGATCACAGGATTGACTTAACATGTTAATTGAAAGTGTTGCACATGACACTTTAACATGTTGGGTGTTTTCCACTTTTGATGAAAAAAACTTGTTAAATCAATTTGCTCTTTGTGTGTGATCGGGCAAGCTTCAGATGTTTCTGGACTGTAACCATTGGCAACAGCACACTTCTGATTTCTGCATGTTATTCATTACATACTCAGTTCTGTAGCTCACTCGTATTGTTCTCTGCTCATATTGTTGATTTGGTATGTTCCATGTGAAGTTATGAAATGGACTGGAGAAAGGACACACTCATTAATCAATGATGTTAGATTGAGGCCATCATTGTTGGACGTTTCATACTAAAAGTAAAGGAACAAAATAAAAGGGACAGATAATTATGTCAAACTATGTGCAATGTATACTGTTGTTCCAGAGGCGATATTGAAAAAATATATATATGACCTTACTCTGCTCACAATACAGCAGAGAACTGCAAAATATGCAATTAAAGCCTCAAGTCTGGCTCTCAAGAAATTTTTAAGGCAAACGTGTTCTCAATTTTAAACTCATTCACAATATATTCACTCGTGTGCCAATTAACCAAATAGAGCCTTATCCACATTCTCCTTCTTTTCTTCTTTTTCATTACATACATAACCAAATCCTCATCACTGGAGCCCATTTTGCTTTTAGTTCAGAGATTTTATTGTCCCAACAAGTCAACTGGTATGGATGAAATGTTAAAAGTTAACCATTAGCATGTAGAAGGCATTTAGCATGTTGAATGAACGTTTTGTTAATTGTTGAATGTTAACTGTTGATGTGTTGAACAGAGTGTATTCGCCTAAAGAATAATACAGCTCCGTTGAAGACTCTACCAGTGAATAAATTATAATTGTGCAATTCGCGGCCCTCTCTAGTATTCAGAGTTAACAGAAAAGGCAAAATATTCTGTGTGTTGTTTTTATTCTAAACTAAAATTAAGCTTTCAGCTTAACTTAAGTTATAAAAATAAATTGAAAAGTGAGAGCTCTCCTCTTTGGGGATGGTGAAAACCAGATCTTTAAAAATATGTCTTCTTCATATTTTGGTGCTCAGGGAAATATTAATTTTGAGGGAAATTCAGAGGAATTGGAGTTCCATATTTTAATGGATACTCTTGTGAATTAATGACCTCATATGAATAAAAATCACAGAAATTTATGTACAAGACCAAAATGGTTTTAAATTTGTTATACATTGAAATCAGATTAGTATGTGTATTTATTTATTATCCTTAATGCAAAGTACAGCCCTTATTTGCAGCAGTGGATTTGGATTTTGCTCGTCTACTTTTTACAGTAGGGAATCACCAAGCTGCTTTCTACATCAGCAAACGACTGGGTGAATTAGGACAACAGCTCAGTCAGGAATTTGAGATTCTTGCAGGCGAGAAGTAATGTAACATTCCTTGGGGTAAGTATAACTTCCTGTAATGTAAGATGCATAGAAGGGTACTTTGTTATGGTAAATATTGGGGATAGTAGATAATATAGTGAATATAGAATTCCAGTATTTGGATGAGTTTATGTAATTCAAACTGTTAAATGTTAAGTAATATGATATGAGGTTGTAAAAATAGCATCTGTTATACACAGTATCAATAATTATACCTATTTGAAGAGCTAAGCTTGTTTAAATTGATGTACTTTCAGTCAATTTAAAACTGGCTGGCATCTGGAAGATGGAGCTTGAATCAGGTACTTCCATGACCGCTTGGAACAGCCAGGTTTCGTTCATGTATGTTCTTGTAGTAGTTATAATGGGGAATACAACTATAATCGCAAGAGTCTTCCAAGAAAATAATTCATGTGAGATTTCAAACAGACAGATGTTTTAAGAGTGCTTCAACACTGAATATTTGTAATTTAAACTCAGTTTATTGTATCATAGTTCTCAAGTGGAGTATGACTAAAGCTTGTTACAATGCCATGCTTACTGCAGCACTCTTAGCTCAGTAGCTCGTTAGCATACTGTTTTTGAGGTGGCAAGTTCAGTCTCAGTGGGGCTACTCAATTATTTTTTTCCTTTCATTTTAAATACATGAGTAAAAATATAATCACTTTTCTTCATTTTTTATGTATGTGGCATTTATTTAGTAGTGTCATACCAGTAGATGGCAAGGATGACATGAATTTATTGGTCAGGAGGAGGTTTCATTTTATAACCACATATTTCACCATTATTGTAATTATATTTTTAAGTAAAATGAAGTAACACAAGCAGTATTATTTAACTATAATACAGTAAAACAAGTTGTAAGAAATAATAAATAACAATCCACTACGGAGAATCAAACTTGAGCTGCTTGCATAGAAATTAAAGTATCTTAATCACTGCTCCAACCCAAACATGGTGAGGTAGCCCAAATCCGTGGCTTGTATTACAGAGTTGGCCAAAGCAGTGCACAGAAGTTGATGGTTGTGAATCACTCACTCCCTCGAAAGGACTCCGAAAAAATTTAACTGCTCAAGAGACCAACCTCTATTAATTTGACCAAGTGTACATTGTGGTTATAATTAAGCTTTTGCTGCTTAAACAACTTCATAATTGAATCAATGCTTCACTGTGTGAAAATTCTAATGATTTTAAATTTAACTCCATACTTGCCAACTTTATGGTTTGCCCATAAAATGTACAAGAGCTGAGGCCTTTTACAACTTTATGAGTATTACAGATTTTCAGCAGACATGACAAAGCATTACATTTTGTTGCATTATATTGCAACTCAAGATTACAGAATGAATGTACCGTGCTAATTGGTATGCAGTGCTAGGATACGCCAGAGTTTATCAGTGTTATCCTTCATTATGACCATAGTCCCCTTTGACTGGCTGCAACAAAGTGCAAAATGTTATTGCGCCACTAGTGACCTCTAGTAGCCAGCAGTAAATGGGGGTGAGCGTTCAGCAATGGATGACATGAATTGTAAAGTCATCTCCCTCATCTAAATTATAAATTATCTTATTTGCATGCTATGGTTGCAGGATATAATTTTTTTTTCCATTTTTGTGACAGTTTTTGTTTGTAGTTCTTGTGATGAAGCATAAAATATGGACTAGAAATTTGTGTATAACCTAGGAAGTGGTGTTCTTTGCCCCTGTTTAATGTGTTTATTGTGGTACGAGTAAGAATTTCAGCAAGTGTGACTATCAGGTGATCAAGGATTCTTATAGAACAGAATTCCCACTTATTTAAAATGTAATTTTTGTGCATTTACTGTACTGAACATTTTACACACCCTAATTTCATGGCATCACAGAGTTGTTATGCTTTTCTGGATGAGGCAAAGTTTTACGGTTTTCAATTTTAGGAAGTTGGCAAGTATGGATACTGTATGCACATCAAAACCAATACCAGTTTATTGAGCAGTATTGGATTCTCGTTAGCACGTTCCTCATTAACATGTTTTCCTTTGTATTACGTTGAATTATAAAAGTTCCAGGACCAAATGCAATAAGGTTTGTTTAGTATATTTTCTCACTCCGGCTTACTATGTTCAAAGTTTGATGTTCTCATTTGCTATTTTGATCAATCCTTGGTCACAGGGTGGAGATCGGCAGCCAATGACATGCATGTATGTACATATTTGTGTGAGCAGGATAGAGAATTCTTTAGCTTGGCGTGGTAAACACCAACGATAGATTTTACTATTGAGTGTTGACCAAACATATGTAAATTGTATTTTAACTTTTCGTTTGCAATGGAGAAAAAGAAAGTGCAGCAAATAACCAACAGTGAAAAACTGAAAATCCTTGAAGTAGATCACAATCCAAATATGAAACTTGTGGATATAGCACGGAAGCTAAATATTCCTCCATCAACCTTAAACAGAATTGTTAGCAAACGTAAACTGATTGAAGCTGCTCATGAAGAAGGGAAAAATGCTAAAAGAAAACATAATCGCCCTAGCCAGTTTCCAGAACTAGATGTCCTACTAAAGTGGTTTACACAAGCAAGAGCTTCAAATGTGCCAGTAGACAGTACGGTGGTTTGGGCTCAGGCAACACATTTAGCACAGAAAATGGTACTGGATGATTTCAAAGCGTCCAATGGCTGAATTGAAAAATTCAAGAATCAACATGGCTTAGTTTACAGATGTGTGCGAGGTGAGGCTGCTGCCCTAGATAATGGTGCTACACTGTTTGAAAATATAGCAATGTAGAAAAATATAACGCTCTCATCAATTTTGAAAGACTAAGCCGTGATAATGTTTATAATGCAGATGAAACAGGACTACTTTTTCCATCTTTTGCTAGACAAAGCCCTGGATTTTAAGGCCACTAAGTGTCACAGCAGGAAACTTAAGGAGAGGATGTATTCATGTTGTGCTGTAACAAAAATGCAATGGAAAAATTGCTACTGCTGGTTATTGGAAGAGCACGCAGTCCATGATGCTTCAAGAATGTGCAATTTTTTCCATGTAAAGTACACTTCCAACACAAAATCCTGGATAACTTCTGCAATATTTGAAAATTTCTTACCAGCATGGGATGCAAGACTGGGCATAAAAAGCAGGAAAATTGCACTCTTCATTGATCATTGTGGCACTCATCCACCAACTGTTTCAAATTTAAGAAACATAAAGATCATTTTCCTCCCAGTAAACTGCACCAGTAAGCTAACAACCTTTAGATCAAGGCATAATTGGCATTAAAACCAACAAAGCAATCAACCATTGATATGTATTTCAAACCAGTGTAAATAGTGTCCATATTTCACATCCATTTAGGAGGTAAGATGTTTACACTACGTTTCCATGGGGAATTGAAATCAATTTGAGTACACTTTCAGTATGGAATTCTGCATGAAAATGCAAATCTAGATCGAATTGAACCTTGGATCCAATCCTTTTAGAAAGTAGGGTCGGATCAAAATTTGTTGCATGGAAACACTATCATATTCAAATCGTATTGAATACACCAAAGACATTATCTTCTACTGTACTCATAACACGCTGCACACACATCGGTTTTTTTTTCCCCTCTCTTTCTTTTTAGCGGAAATCGTTAATCACATGAGTAATAAAACACATAGCAAAGCCACTTTTATCACTCCCATAATTCGCAATTTATTCTTATCAAAAACAAACAGTTTTGCCAACGTAAATCCAAGTTAACCAACATAAAAGCTTGAATTATTCATTCTAGAACTTTATGTATCCAAATCAACCTTAATATGCATTGAGTTTAACATCGAAACATGGATCGTACTCAGTATGGAATTGGACTCAAATAAATTTCAATTCTCCATGGAAACATAGTAATTATTAGATTTTATTACATAATTATGTTCTTAAATTGCAGATTTTGGATTTTCGTTAACACGTTTTTCCGTCTATGATGCCCAAATCCTTGGGTCCCTGCAAAAACATATTAACGAGATTCTACTATATATAGGCCAAGCGCATAGACCTTGAACATAAATATGTGCCAAGTCCGAAGCTAAATACTTTGCATGGATAAAATTGCAAATCCTTGTATGGATTGTGAAAAAACAATGTATACCTTCAATCCGTTTGAGTTACCTAGTCTTTCTGCCTACAAGATTTGTATAGTCCTTTCTGATAGTCCATGGTTCACCACTAGTCATGGTGTAATTTGGGTGAGAGAAATTTGAGCCTTGCTTGCAAACAAGAAGCAATAGTCACTCTTCACTTACAGTCACATGGAGTAAGGCAGAGCTGCCCACCGGGGGTGGGGCGGATGATCATGGTGCAAGTTGCTCCATCAGGAACATTTTTGGGAGTGAATATAAATTTTGAGGAACACAAAAATATTGAAATAAATTAACGCCAGTAATATAAACACAATTATTACAACTTTTAATCGAGTAATTGTAACTCAGTTTGTTAATCTAAATTGCTGTATCTCCCCTCCAAAAGTAATGTTAAGTACAATTTACACTATATGGTATAATGTGGCGTATAAAATAATAATTTTTGGAAATGTATAAAAGGAACTATAACATTATAGGTAGGTATATAGTTGCTCAGGATGTATATAATTATTACATTTACTATATTGCAACTTTGTTCCCTGTCTAACTAGAAAAATTTACTTCATGCTTTGGTTGGTAGTAGGCAGTTTGTGTCTGTAGTGTTCATACAGCAGAGCTGCCAACAACACAGCGAGCCTTATGCGAATGGCTGCTTTAGGGCCCCAAGGCGCAAAGCGCAGCCCAGGGTTGAGGACCCTAAGCTGCAAAGTATAGACAAGGAATGTTTTTTATAAGAAGAGGAGTGGAATTTCTGCTGCAATTGCATAACGGCATAGCCGCAGGATCTGTGAAGTGAAATCCCAATGATCCATGTTAGCGTATATTCTTATTGTTTATTTTGGTGGTGGATGCCAGGCAGAAGAAAAAGAACTAAAAATATAGCTATTTTTGCAGATTTTGCTAGTACTCGTGAGTTGGCATTTTCTTCCATGCATGCATAATAGTAACAAAGTGGAGTACTTTGTTGACGTTTAACGATTTGTTTTGAATATGAAAAACTGTCTTAAAAAGGGTGGGTGGATGAACTCAGCCTTTCTAACTGTTCACATCTCTTAAAGTGTGTAATATATGCATTTTCATTCCCTAAATTTTTTTTTTTTTTTTTTTTTTTTTTTCCTGCTTTTCAAATGCCAGTTATCCTTATATTGGTCTATTTAGATAAATACAATAGAATACATTGAATTTTTGCTGTAAATATTAGAATGTTTTATTGACTTTAACTTTCCAGTTATTTGTTTAAGCTTTTATTGTGTACCGGTATCACAATGCTACTATAAGACAGCCCCTTTGCAAAGCTTTCTAGCAGCGCAGAGAAGGAACTAAATTTAAACTAAGCTTTTAGAAAAATCTGATGTGTTACACTCACATGACTTTCTCTACTCGTGTACAAACTATTTTTACAAACGCTTATTCTCCATCTACTTCATGTTAATCGAGATAAACATTTGCAGACTCTATCTTATTGCTAATTTTCTTGTAGATGTAAGGGGAATATATATTTACAAGGGCAATATAGAAATACAGTAGCCTTTAAGCACATACATATCTCTTAATAGCTAGTTGCTAGGTGCAGCACCATTCCCTTTCCCACAGATTAATACTCTTTGCATATCCAAGACAAAAAAATGAATAACGAATTCCCATTTGAGAAAATAAGTATTGAAAAATTTAAGGAATAACAAGCAATAGCTGGAAAATGGTTCACTCAACAAAAAAAATGTATATGACATAAATTGTGTATTTTAATGCGATATACATTTTTTGTGTAGTAAAATTTTGTGTATCTCTTATGGTTTACCAGTTATGCAAAAGTCGTTCACAATGAAGAATACTTTTGGAGATATTCCCAGAAAATTCAAGATCTACATTTTATTTATCAAGAAAATATCTTAAACATATAATATTTTAATCAAAACCATTAGATCCATTTTTGAGAAAATTAAAATTTTCGAAAAATGTTCCATGTACAGGGTAATCTGGGGTGGGGGTGATTTTCTTGAAAACCTTCGTGTCGCATCTCTGGAAGATACTGAACCTAAATACCAAGTTTGATGTTTATCCGACTGTTCGTTTGTGAGTTATGCTGTTCACACACACACACACACATGGACATGTTTCTAAAAATGCTTTTTTTTTTTGATTCAGGGGTTCTCAAAACATGTATTTCCAGTGAAATCTTGGTATCAAATTTTTGGGTGGAATACAATACTTCCGCTACTTACTATACGTAGTAGAGAAAGTAAAAATTGGAGGTGATGGGCATCCCTGGTCTTAGGCATGATGAGCAGCACTTTATGCAAAGCTCTTTTACTAGAATGCCTCGGCTACTTCTTCAAATTACCAATGCATGATGTTACATATAGGTCCTCTTTCCAGATTTACTTTAAAGAACATGATTCTGAAGCTAGAAGACAATAGCAATTTAAATGTTTGTTTATTAGGGACACCAATAACTAGTTAATCCTTGTTGTGTTTGGAGAACATTATGATGGTCATTTTAGGATCAATTTAATTTTTTTGAATGGGAACCTACAATTGGGTCAACTTAAATTGACCCTAAAGTGACCATCACATCCACCTCCAAATAAAACACAACTAATGGTATTTACTTTCCCCATAATATCACGTAATTTTTATTCAAGACATTTCTTTCTACAGTGTTCAGTTTTGGAGACATTGTACAGTCTCAATTTAAATGGTCCCCTATGGGACATCAAATAGAGCTTATTGCTTCCTACTTTGTTACTCTTCACCTGAAATTCAACTAGTTCTTTTTGTTTTAGGATAAAAATGGCCAAGACTTGGAAAGCTGCAACCCAGTTTCTTACAAGCTAGGAGCATGAAGATGCAAGGTTGAATGCCTGTGAAGCTAAATGCATTGGAATAGGGTTGTACACAAATAGACATAACAAAGCTAATTTTAACACTCTGCTAGACCAAGGAGGGAACATAATCAAATTAAATGAATCCTTAAAGTGTTTTAATGGTGATGATCAAAGATTTAAAAACGTATCTAGATAAATGGTCTCATTAAATACAAGACTGCAAATGAGTCATTTTCCATGTAACTTTAATTAGAACTGGATGGTAACTGTAAGAGTAATATTTTACAAAAAGCTTTTCCTTAACATAGTTTTAAAGAAATATTTAAGTGCCAACTAGCACCAGTAAGAAAGTTTAATAACTCACTGAATAATATATGTATGATAATGCAGCAAATGACAGAGGAACTACTAATTTTGAAATAGTTATTAATACATCTGAAATGTGACCTCTTATAAAACCACAGGCCTTCTTTTAGTGGGTTTTCTATCATCTCTGGAATAGCTATGATCCTCAGGCACAAATTTAACTTAGGAGCTCTGGAGGCTCTTTTTCCTACCCTCATGTGCAGCAATTAGGTCTTTTAATGATTAAAGAGACTTGAAAATTGCATTATTCAATGAGTTGTTCAATGTCTTTGTCGAAGCTTTTGTCCCAGAGCAGTTCAAAATTTGCATCATTCGGTATACTGTGGTTGACTCAGGAGAATGGCTTTGTCCTTGAACTGCAAGCATGCAGTTTCACATGTGTATGGTCATAATTATATTGCTTCACATGTATGCAGGTTTTACAGATTTACTTATTGAAAGTATGATTGTAATTGTTTTGTGTGATGTGGTAATATAATTTATTATGATGCTACTTTGCATAATATTTATTGTTCCAGGAAAGAAAGGATAAGTACCTTTAGAATAGGATGTAAAACAATAGAGTGAGAGGGAAGAGCAATACAGCGCTGGCTCAAGTTCGCTTACATCAATCACAAGGTCATAGCTAAGCTCCTGAGCCAAACACAGTAATTAATTTTGTTTTGTGCATCTCAAGTAGAAAGAGGCAATATGAAATATTTCCTCAAACACATCAACTTATAGCCTAGTTTACTGATCCAATTTACCAATCATTTGCTGTTAATCATGTATGAATACACATTTGTAAGCATTGGTGTATATAATAGAAGTCACACATTCAGTGAGGTGTAGGAATACCAGATTCAAACTTACAAATTAAAAAATATAACATTCCAGGGGAAGGTCAACTGGGGAATCCGTATACACGTACCCTTCAGTGTATCATACTATGCGTTTAGCACATCACTTGAAGTGATTTGTAGCCTAGAAATTTGTCCATTGAATGTTAGTACATCATTCCAGCAAAACAAGGCACAGTAGAACATTGATTATCTGTTATAGGATCGATGGTTAACTGAAAATGACGGATAATCCATCTTGATTTAAATTGTAGATTTACTAAGCAATTACACAACTTGCTAAACACACAAGTTTATACCCCGCCGTTGAATCTTTGCAATTGACAGTTCGTGTGGCTTCGCCTAACGTTGGCTATATCTGTGGTTGTGACATTGCCAGAGTGGTTAAACAACAACAGCTGATTGTTCTCCTTTCTATTGTGTCTAAGCCTCATATAAAAAGTGTACTAAGTAGCGAACGTCATTGAGTAATAACTATTTCGTATTATTATTATTGTTAATTGAAAATGACTCAGCATAAATATTGCAACATATGTAGGATAAATTAGCACTTTTGACAATATAGAAACAAAATAATGCAAATGCACCTGCTGCAATGAGGAGAAATATAACAAATTATAAGCTGCAATAACAAAGTTATTTTCACTCACACTGCGTTCCAGATGGTTCAGGAATTTTGTCCTCTTTCTCTTGGAGTTTCACTCCCTTGTAAATAACAGTTCTCGTGATTAGTTCAAGAGACGCTGCAGTTCGTTGTACGGCTTTATCAGCAGGAATAGAGGTATGCCCATGAACCTTCACGCACACTCGTCCTGTTCAAAGCATTCCCGGGTCCTTCTTAACAGTTCCATTGCCTGACTGTTAAGTGGTACATCTCGATGCAAAGGATATTCACTTCGTGAATCATCACTTGGTGATCGGCGCGTCATTGAGACATTGTCGCACTTCAAATCTTGTAGAAATAATATGAATGAAATAAACATAAAAAAATATAGATGTATAAACGAACACCAACAGTAAGCATAAATATAAAGAACAGTAAACAGTATTAGCTTGCAAAGAACAACTCAAAGCACGTGCTAGATTCACAAACTGAAATACGTGGTTGAAAATAGCTACATCCGGCAACAGAGCCGCTTCCGCTTTGTCATAGACCACCCGAAATGCTGCCTTGTGATTGGTTTAGGAAGTTAAACAGTTAAAGATTTTCATCTGGGTTTTTGCGAGTGTACCAACTTATTTGCTAGCTGTCAAGTGTAATATTTCAACGGCGGAGGTATATGTCAATTTCTTGTATATGTAGAAAAATGGCAACAAAGGCGGTGGTTGTCCTTGGGACATGGCTGCGCAGTAAGTGGTAACAGACTTTTGTTCCATAAAACCAATACAAGTGCGCATACACTTGCATCAGTTTTTTGTGAGTTTTGTAGGTACCTTGCTAGGCGACAACTGTATATTATGTTCACTACTATTGTCTGATCACATGACCACTTTGTGATTTGAAACTTAAGTGATATACAGCTGAAGACATCAGAACAACCTCTTTGACTAAAGTACATATTCATTCTGTATTCAATTCATAACATTTTACAACATTTCCATGGGGAATTGAAAATACACATTCCGTATTGAATAATGCTTGGAAACGCGGACTCAAATCGAACTGAAAGAAGCACTTAGAAAGTACTGTACTCATTGTAACATGCTGATGGCTCATCTTTTCTTTTTTTCTACAGTTCTTTAAAATTGTAAAAAAAATTTACTGTGCTATAAATATGGTTTAAGCTGCTGGAATATGAATTTAAAGGTGCCATGGCACAGTCAGAAATTTTTGAGCCATTCTTTGCTTCTTTTTTAACCCAACATACATGCCTACATTTCACCCTTTTCTTCTGAAGCAGTGTTGTGAAATACAAGTTTTGGTCTGTGTTGTGCTCATCGTTCATGCTACACCTTTTCGTGAAGGAACAATAAACCTGTTGGAAACTGGTGCAATAATAAACAAACTTATACAATTTTCATACTAACATTGCGTATTCTTTACAAAACCACATACACTTAATTGAAAACCTTCACCTAACACAGAGAACAAAAGACTAAGATTTATGTTTAATGGGTTCTCCCTTTTACCAAGTCCAGTTTGCATATTCAACCCATCTGAATACGTATTGAATTTAACATGGAAGCTTCTTCTTCTTCTTCTTCTTCTTCTTCTTCTTCTTCTTCTTCTTCTTCTTCTTCAACGGATTACCCTCCTCTTTGTAGGACTTAACAAGCCAATGCCTTAAATCAGTAGCCTGTTGAGGAGCAAGCAAACTCTGGATCATAGCATATCCAGGTTGGATGATCAGCCCAATGCCTGGTATGGTGGTGAAGAAGGAAATGAAATGTAGTGATACAAGAATGAAAGAAAAATTTGCGGATCAGATTATCCAACCCAGTATTTGCATAGCAACGGAGGAAAACCACAAAAAAACCTTCAATCAGAGTGATCAGTCCCTAGGGGTTTCAACACCTGGACCTCCTGAATGCAGGTCTCAGGCATTATCGCCTGAGCCATCCCACTCAGTCAACATGATAACATTCAGTACACATGTATACCCAAACCAATTTCAATTCGTTTCCTCGTGGAAATGTAGTAATTGTTTCCATGTTCAGGCGGAAAGCGATGTAATGTAGACTTTTGTTTCAAAACAAAGTAATTTTTGCCATGTATAGGGAATTTTCAATCCAGAACACTAAGCAAACAAAACAAAAACAAAAGATGATGGTTAATGAGTCGAAAGGTTAACTGAAAGGCAGATAATCAAGATTCTACTATATTACATTCTGCTGGTAATGGATAATTAAATTATACTGGGAAAAATACATACATGCTGCGCAGGCAGTAAAAGAGAATGAATCTAATGGAGTGTGTGCTTAAATTACATATATTTTTATAAAATATGCTGTACTGAATGGCTGTGAATCTTTATGAGATCATAAAGTGAAAACCATCAGAAGTAGTACTATTTATTGTGATCATGCCTGATACCTTATCCTTCACATAATTAAATTTTATGGCCTTCAAGAAACTAAAACAGGCCTTTACTGTGTTCTAAGTGATCACTTTATCTTGTCAGTAACTATATTGTGGATAAAATACTCAGTAAATAGCATCATGTACATAAAATTTGTTTGGTACTAGACTTGCAAGGAAATGTGAACACAGCAGAGAGAAGAGTGCTGAATGTATTTCTGCATCACTGCCAAACAAAGTACCTTGGGCTGGCTTCACCTACCAATGTTAAACCTTAATACAGTGTTAAAGTGATTAATGTTGAAGTTAATGCAAATTCTGTTTCATTGAAGAGTTTGAAATTGAGTTTTTATTTATAAATACTCTTTAACTGCTGTGGTCCTTAGTGTCCCATTCTACGAGGGCTGATCAACAAAGACTGAGACTGATTTTTTCCTGTAGCTTCTGTGATAGTTTCGTATCTGTAACATAAATATTTGAAAAGAGCGGGTTTTTATGTATAATGTTGGTAGGCGGCAGCACTCTCGTATTGGTAGGTTGGTATTAATACAGTGGAATCTCGTTAGCACGTTCCTCATTAACACGTTTTCCCGTGTATTACGTTGAATTATAAAAGTCCCGGTACCAAATCACCAAATATAATAAATAATGTTTGCTTAGTGCGTTTTCCCAGTCCCGCTTACTACGTTTGAAGTTTGACGTCCTCATTCGCTGTTTTGGCCAATCCTTGATCGTTACAGTGGGAATAGGCGTTTAACACGTTCATAGTTTGACGTCCTCATTTGCTACTTTGGTCAATCCTTGGTCACGGGGTGGATATCGGCAGCCAATCACATACATGCATTTAAATATTTGTGTGACACGATTTCTGTGGGCGGGATAGAGAATACTTTACCTTGGCGTGGTAAACGCAGTAAACGCTAACGATAGTTTCTAATGTTGAGTGATGACCAAACAACCGTAGATTGTATTTTAACTTTTCATTTACAATGAAAAAAAGAAAGTGTAGTAGGTAAATAACCAACAGTGAAAAACTGAAAAACCTTGATGTAATCACAATCCAAATATAAAACATGTCGGGTACAACATGTCGATATAGTGCGGAAGTTTCCTCCGTCAACCTTAAACACGATTGTTAGCAAACCTAAATTGATTGAAACTGCTTTTAAAGAAGGGAAAAATACTAAAACAAAACTTTTCTCTTGGAAAATAGGATTAGAAGAGGACCGGAACGAAATTTGTTGCATGGAAACACCTCCGTATTCGAATCGTCTTGTATACACCAAAGATAATATCGTCTATTGTACTCGTAACACGATGCACGCTCATAATGTTTTCTTTTTTAGCAGAAATTGTTATCACATGTGTAATAAAACACACAGCAAAACCACTATTGCCGCTTCCACAATTCGCAATTTATTTTCTCAAAAACATTCATAACCTAAAAAATCCAAGTTGACCAAAATAAAAGCTTGAAATATTTATTCTCAGGCTTTGTGTATCCAAATCCATTTAAACATATTGAATTTAACGTGGAAATGCGGATCGTATTCAGTATGAAATTGTACTCAAAATCAATTTAAATTGCCCATGGAGACGTAGTAATTATTAGATTTTTATTACCTATGTTCTTAAATTGCAGATTTTGCATTTTCGTTAACACGTTTTCCCGCCTATGACGTCCAAATCCTTAGGTCCCTGCAAAAACGTACTAACAAGATTCTACTGTACTCTTATTTTGTAGACCCTACGTGCATTTCGCATACCAGACAATGGAGGTGACGCGAGAGGAGCAGTACAGCGCAATCAAATTCTGTTTTCGTTTAAACCATACAGCCACCAAAACTTATGAAAAGCTGAAGCAAGCGTACAATGAAGATGCACTACCTCGTGCAACAGTGTTTAGGTGGTTCAAGGACTTCAAAGAAGGCCGACTTGTCAGTGTTAAGCAAGGTGGGCCTGGTGTTTCGGCTTCTGCTGTGACTGAAGTCAACATCAACACAGCTGCTGTGATTGTCCGAGAGGATCGGCATATAACATTATGTAACCTCAGTGAAGTGTTGAGAATTTCATATGGCAGTGTGTTTACAATTATGCACGACCATCTCCATATGACCCGAGTTTGTGCTCGTTGGGTGCCACATCTGTTGACTCCCGAACAAAAGGCTGTGCGAATGGAGACAAGCCGTGAGGTGCTGCGTCTCTTTGCTGATGGAGGGGATGCATTTTTTAAATTGATTATCACCGGTGATGAGTCATGGCTGTATCATTATGATCCTGAAGGAAAACAAGCCAGCACAGTGTGGAAATCGCAAGGTTCTCCAACACCAAAAAAGGCAAAAGTTTTTCCATCTGCAGGGAAAGTGATGGTGATCACATTTTTTGACTGTAATGGAATGATTTACCAGCATGCAGTTCCCCCTCACACTAGTTACAGCAGCATACTACAAGTCAGTATTGGCTACACTGAGGAAGCACATTGCAAAGAAACAACCAGAGCTTTCTTGGACTGGGTGGCGACTTCATCATGACAATGCACGGCCTCACGTCGCAAATCAAGTCATGCAGTTTCTGGCTCGATTCAACATTACCTGTGTACCACATCCACCTTATAGCCCCGATCTTGCACCCTGTGTCTTTTTTTTTTATTCCCATCACTAAAGGCAAAGCTTAGGGGTATTCGATTTGAGAACTCTGAAGCAGTGAGGGGATTCTCAAGGACCTGACAAAGAATGGTCTGCAGCACGTGTTCAAGGACTGGCAGAGACGCTATAAAAAGTGCATTGATGTAGGAGGGGACTACTTTGAAAAAGATCATGTAAACATTGAATTGGAGTAATAAACATCTGTGAAAAAAAAATCAGTCTCAGTCTTTGTTGATCAGCCCTCGTATATTGGGCGTGAAAGACCATAATTTTTCTCAGAGGCCTCTTTATCAAGCTTGAGGTTCTTTTACGCGGCGTAAATTTACAACACAGAACCACTGGCTTTACTTCCCTTCCAAAGTATGTAAGGACTTTTACGTCCGAAAAAAATCCATCGCCCTCCACCGAATTTGAACCCGCGACCTCGGAAACTAGAAGCTAGTAACCACAACACCACGAAGGATGAGTCATTGAAGAGTGTTAAGTGTAACATTGTGCTAAACTTCGTCTTAAGTTAACATCGACTTACCCTCTATGATAAGAGTACTAGCAGGATGTGTAAGGGAGGAGACCATTAGAATGACCTATTTTGCACATGTCCACTCTGTTGAAGCATGGTATAATATTCTGGCGGTAGACAGCTGCAAGTAAGGTATGCTTCATAATGCAAAAGATGTTTTTTTTTTCAGGCGTAAAAATCCTTAATATGGCTTCCTTTGGAAAGGAAGTAAAGGCCAGTGTCTATAAATATAACTCAATTTAATTTGATTTTAAAATAGTCTGAGCCATGGTAGGAGCAAGTCCAAGAACATCATGTAAACCTGTATTAAAAAAGTTGGGCCTCTCCCTTGTAGCTACGTATTTTAAATAATGTTTATCCATAAAAAGCATAAATAATAGAGATTCGCCTTTTATAAAGAATGCAGTGTGTCAATGCAATACAATACAAGAGAAAACACAAATCTAAATGTATAGTTATATGAACATAATACCTCCCTGTACCAAAAGAACATATTGCACTCTGGTATAAAGGTTTTAAACTATCCTTAAAGGCACGTCTAATTAACCACTGGTTCTACTGAATTCAAATTTCCATATACATGATAACAAATAACTGATTTTTATGTATATATTTTGATATTCATAGGTATCTTAATATTCGTGTATACTTATATTGCATTGTTTTATCATGACAGTTAACTGGATCAATTACTACTATTACTACCACCACCATTCTCCTCCGTGGTGTAGTGGCTACCATGCTAGCCTCTAGTTCCTGAGGTCCCAGTCTCAAACCCAGCGGAGAGCGATGGATTTTTTTCGGGCATAAAAATCCTTAGCATAGGTTCCTTCGGAAGGGAAGTAAAGCCGGTGGTCCTGTGTCGTAGATTTATGGCATGTGAAAGAACCTCAAGTCTGATAAAGAGGCCTTTGAGCAAAATTTCCGGTCTTTCACACCCAATATAGAATAGGGCACTAAGGACCACAGCAGTTGAAGAGCAGCATAAATAAAACTCAATTTAATTTCACCATCACCACTACTCTTGACCAGCTTAAACACAAGGTGACTATTGTCAGATAACTATAATCTTCCCCCCTACTCTCTGCCTATAGAACATTCTGGAATTCTAACCAGCGGCTGTATAAGCAAGTAAGGCGGTGAGTCAGTAACTGAGTTAGGGAGTGCATTTCAGGTGCGACAAGCAGTGCTGCTCTTACGGAAGATTAGGAAGTCTTCTGTTGGCTCCCCATCAGGTAACCATCCAGAAGAAGAGGCTACATTGTGTATATTTCATTATGCCAGTACACCATGAAGAAAGTGAAGTGACAGTTGAAAACGGACAAAGTCACAATATTCACAGTGGTACCCGAAAACAAGGAAGGGAAAAGCATTGACATGCATAGAGAATTCTTTCAGGTTTAACGTACATTTAAAGATTTACCTACTCATTTTAGAGTTTCAGTTTTACCTCTGTGCTGCTGCATGACAGAAAAATCTGATGTGTTACACTCACATGACTTTCTCTACTCTTGTACAAACTATTTTTACAAACGCTTATTCTACATATGCTTCATGTTTATCGAGATGTTAATCTTATTGCTAATTTTCTTGTAGATGCAAGGGGAATTGGTAGGCTTTAAGCGATAGTCAAATATTTTAAGAGCTGGTTGCTATGTGGAGTATTCCATTCTCTTTGCATTACCAGGACAAAAAAAAATGAATAACGAATTCCCATTTGAGAAAAAGTATAAGTATTGGAAAATTTAAGGGAATAACAAGCAATATCTCGAAAATGGTTCACTCAACAACAAAAATGTACATGACATAAATTGTGTATTTTAACGCGGATTACATTTTTTGTGTAGTAAAATTTTGTCTATCTCTTATGGTTTACTAGTTATGCAAAAAGTCATTCACAATGAAGAATACTTTTGGAGACATTCCCAGAAAACTCAAGATATACATTTTATTTGTCATAAAAGTATCTTAAATATATGATATTTTAATCAAAATCATTAGAGCCATTTTTGAGAAAATTAAAATTTTCGAAAAATGTTCCATGTAAAGGGCGGGGGGGATTTTCTTGAAAACCTTTGTGTCGCATCTCTGGAAGATACTGAACCTAAATACCAAGTTTGGTGTTTATCCGACTTCGTTTCTGAGTTATGCTGTTCACAAACAGACACACACACACGGACATGTTTCCAAAAATGCTTTATATCCATTCAGTGCCTCTCAAAACATGTATTTCCGGTGAAATCTTGATATCGAATTTTTGGGTGAAATGCAATACTTCCCCTACTTAGTATACGTAGTAAAAGTAAAAATTAAAGAAAATTAACAACACATATTTAAATGAAGTTTTATTTATAAATAGATTTTCATTTTGATAATAAATAATATGCATACAAAGTGTTTCCTTATATTAAAATCTTTTAAGATCTTCTGTGATATAAGATTTACTTTTTGATACACTATCTGATGTGGCCGATGTAGGATTAGCTGATGCTGATGCTGTAGCTCCTTGAAGTTTATTGCTGCTTGCTTCTTGGTAATAACTCGGCCATGATGGATACTGTTGAACTGCAATAATATACTCTGTGTTAAATATGACTACATGTTACAAGTTCCTAAATTAAAAATGCTGTTTGAATGTTCCATCCAGTGTTGTAAAATGTAATTCTGTTATATGTTAACTATAGGATTGCCAAATCTCAAATTCAAAATAAAGAACACACTTATGATTACAGTGTACACTACTCTAGAAACTAAAATAGGCATTTTCAGATAGGGAGTCCCATGTGGGATATTTCTTTAATTGAAACCAAAATAAAGTTCGTTACTTGTAAAAACAAATTGTACATAATCTTCACACATACATTTTGTTCATTAAACTGAAACTGATAAATTTTGCACATTTACTGCTGTTTCTGTAGTGCTTTTCCCTCAGACTGTGGCCACCACCGGTTGATCGTGCAACCACTTCACGTTCTCATAGCTACAGTTACAATTACCAAGATAATTAGCACATTCCTTATCATAAGAGATGTTGGAAATGTTCTTCTCTATCCACGTATTTCTGGCACCACCTCAGGAAATTTGCATTCATACTCAAAGAGTTCAGTATACAAAATTGAATGAATTTCTCGCCTGATGTTTTCTTTCATTCTTCCAATGTATGGAGTTTCTTACATACACTTTATTTTTCATGTGATCATCAGATTCAGGTAAACTTCTGTAGCTGGATTTTGTGAAATGATGAGTAATTGACCCATGCTTAATATTCTTCTCTAACAAAGCATGGTTTCATTTACATGGCTATGTTTCTCACAAAATAACAAATATTTGGCGATTTTATAATTCAGATATCCTTGCATAATGTGGAAATTGGGTTGCAGTAAATACATACAGAATAATAGGAACATATACCATTTTTTGAACAGCTGACTGACGGAAAGTCAGTCTGAATTTTTTGAACAAGACTGCCACTGTGCATACAGTTGATCAGTAATTAAATTTAATTCAGGAAATTTTTTAAGATAAGAGTTGTTAGTAAAGGATTATGGCCCTCTCAATCCCCGGATTTAATTGTATGCAATTTTTATTTATGGGGTAACTTAAAAATATAATGTATGCAGTAAACGAACTCCCATACATTGGAGGAACTAAAACAAAACATCAGGCCTGAAATTTGCTCAATTTCAGATACTGAACTCTCGAATGTGAACGAAAATTCACTGAGAAGTTGCCAGAAATGTGTGGATAGAGAAGGACATACTTCCAATATCTCTTATTATAAGTTATACGCTTCTTATTGTAATTGCAACTGTAAAACTATGGGATCAAAAGACATGGTCCATTTTATACAGACCATTGAATTAGAGTAATGCCAGAATATGAGGTACAATGGGCTCTTGAGCCTGCATGCATGGCTTCATTCAGAGGCCATTCATTCACCATCACCTATGAGATCATGAATCAGTAACAGGGATATTATACCTCTTTTAGTGGTAGACCGAGCTGAGATCGCTGGAGCGCAAGCTGCCGAGTGGTAGCACGTGTGAGAGAAAAGCACTAAATAAATAAACTGAGTTTTATTTATGGACACTTTTTAATAGGCATTCGAGGGCTGTTCCAGAAGTACCCGACCTAACAAGGAAAACACAAAAATTTTGGGAAAAAACATCTTTATTTCTCTACATAGTCTCCTTTCAGCTCGATACACTTTTCCCAGCAACGTTCAATAGCCTGTTTATATTGAGAACCATCGAGTTCTGCAAAATAGCCATCAAACTGCAAGCTCCATCGTTGGCAAATCTTTTACCACAAAACCATTTCTTCAGCTTTGGAAACAAGAAATCAGAGGGGGCTAAGTCTGGCAAATAGGGTGCATGAGGAAGCAACTCGAACTTTAACTCATTGATTTTGGCCATAGTGATAATGGATGTGTGAACTGGTGCATTGTCCTGATGAAGCAGAACTTTCTTTTTCAATAAATGCGGCTGTTTTTGCTTGATTTCGTCATTCAAACGTTGCAATAACTTTGCATAATACTCGCCATTGACTACTTTTCCTTTTTTGAAGACAATCAATGAAAATTATCCCACGTGCATCCCAAATACTGACGCCATGACCTTGCTTGCAGATGGAACTGTCTTTGCCTTCTTTGGAGCCAATTCTCCCCTTTCAATCCACTGTTTTGACTGTTTCTTCATCTCAGGTGTGAAGGATGGACCCATGTTTCATCCATGGTTATGAACCAACGCAAACACTCGGCTTTATTGCAGTGAAACATTGCCAAATACTCGGCTGAAACATCCTCACGATGCTGCTTTTGTTCCATTGTGAGTAAACGTGGCACCCATCTTGTGTACAGCTTTCTCATGTCTAAATTTTCAGCTAGTGTGTGATGTACAGCACTTTTTAAAATGCCTACAATGTCTGCTACTCGCGCACTTTTAGTCGACAGTCATCCAATACCATTTTGTGGATTTTCTTTAAATTTCTGGCGTGGTCACCTCATTTGGTTGACCACTGTGATGTTCTCTTGGCAGTTTCTACGACCATGCTTAAACTCTGCCACTCAATATTTTACTGTTGTAAACAAAGGAGCAGACTCCCGCAGAGCTCAGCTTTAATATTAGTTGGACTAAGACCTTTCAAATGAAAGTATTGCATCACATAACGATGGCCAGTTTTATCCATGTTTACAGATTCGCTGAGAGAGTTCACTATTAATAGCTGCCAAACAATTACTAAACAACATAGCATTGTCAAACTTCAGACTTAGGCTTTATAAAGGTGATACTTTCTATCATAGTCATTTTTTTTAAACAAGAACCGCTATATATACATCAGGTCAGGTACTTCTGGGACTGCCCTCGTATTTCTACACATTATCCTGTTTAGAGTGTGGAGAACATACTGAGGAAAAGGGAAACTTCCCATTAGGCCATGGACAATCTTTAGATCTTAGTTGCGATAAGGATCATTATTCATTACAAAAAGAGAGAGTATATCTGGTTTCCTTTTTCCACCATATTATGCTCTGGAAACCATGCTGTACTAACTGATGAATCACACTCCATGGATGTTTGGAGATTGGCAGAATCAACTGGGCACTCACATTCTTGAGCCTCTACAGCATGATGTGAATAGGTGTATAATAAATAAAATAGGAAGCAAACTAATACATATAATAACGAGACTGAAAAAATAATACGGACAATTACATAAAGGCAAACAGTTTCTATGCAAGAAAGCATTAAGTAGTTTTTAATAGTACAATCAATACACAGACTCATTCTATCTTTAAAGAAATTAGAATTCAAGCTCCAGCATAATTAGATCATCAATATAGCAGGAACTAATGGCTTTAATAGAAATCTCGTTACCAAGAAAATCCAAAAATTTAAAAAAGCAAGAAGAGCTAAGAAGTACAACCATGCACCCCTCAATAAAACAAAAGATAATTTTCAAAAAGTTCACACATTATCTGTGGGTCATAAGTAAGTTCTTGAAAGATTACAGCATCTCTTTGGCGTCACACAACAAGTACAGCTTGAAAAACCCAATAAATCTTAACAAAATGGATTGTATTCCTCCATAGGAAAGATGTGTATCTACAGAATCAATTGCTTGTATTTGCAATAAATTATACATTGAAAAGACAAAGAGAAACTTCGATACAAAGAAAATTTCTGGAATATCATCAATAAAGAAACAGACAAATCAGCAGTATCATTGCTTTTCTGGGACAACAACCACAAGATTAGTATAGAAATTAAACTGTTTAAATCAGTAAGTAGATCCACTGATCTCAGCACATGAGAGATCTACATTAGGAAATTCAAAGACTACCTCATGATCCCAAAAGACAACATAATCTTCAAGTTGATCAACCCTTCACCAGCAAAGCATCAGTGTTTCCTATCAGGAATTTACACAAACATGGCAGTCAACAATTGGTGATACAAATAACGATCTGTGAAGCAAGTCCTAAAAATTGTTAGGAGATATAAGGGCATTTATGTAATGAGACTAACTAAAATAATGGGCAATGAAACAGGTATATTATGCTTTTATATATTCGCATGTAAGATATGGAATTATGTTATGGGGAAATATTACAGCAAGAGAAATGGATAAAGTCTTTAAACTGCAAAAAAAAAAGCCATTAGAATAAAAAGCAAAATGGAAAACAAACAAAGTTGCAGGGGGGTGTTTAAGAATCAAAACTTGTTAACAGTGCTATGTATGTATATATATATATATATATATATATATATATATATATGAATGCATAAAAACTAATAAATATAAATATGCAAAAAAAATTCCAGTGTACATAACCATAATTTATAAAACAATGACGATTATTATAGAATAACATTAATAGGAACTCTAAATAATCGTGCCATAGAAGTTAGAGGAAGAGAATTATTCAATAAATTACCTAGAGAAATAAAGAACATAAACCAGCCAAATGTAATGATGAAAACAATAAAGAAATACTTAATAGAAAATTAATTTTATAGTATAGATGAATTTAGACATTGGTAAAGCAACGTAAAGTGAAAATGATATTTAAGGCAAACTTAATGTACATGCAATGTAAAAGAAGTAATGTAAAATTATAAGCTATACTTGTTAAATTATTTTATATTTGTAATTGACATGTCCTTTAAGTGTATTTTAAAAGCATTAAAAAAAAAAAAGGAAGAGAGTTGTCACTTGCAAATATGTACATTGTAGTATGCTTCACTGTGTTTAGTTCCTCAATTCCTTTTAGTGAATACAAACTGTTGTAATCTGTTAAAGTGATTCAGGAGTAATAAGTTATTTCTAAATAAGGGAAAAATGACTGCAATAATTTTTCAACACAAGAGATGATAAAAACCTGCAAACTCTGGTGTTTAAATTGGGACCACGTTAATAAACTATGAGAACAAAGCAACATTTTTAGTATTGTGGATAGGCAAAAATTTAGGCTTGGCCACAAGGGACTTAAATTCTTTAAAAGAATTAAGTAGTGTTTGGTTTGCCTTGCTTCGATTTGCTTTGCTTTATTCCAGTTAAAACTTATTATTTTGTATACTTTCATTGAATATTATATGGACTAACACTATGAAGAAACTTTATCAACAGTATATTTACTCTGCAGCAGAAAGCAGTAATTACAACAGGTTTAGGCATAATGGTACAAAGGATATTTTAAAACAAAATAAATTGCTTCTACCTTCCCTAAATATCCCAGAAACCCTAATTAATGTGCAGAGTAACTAACCCTAAAAACCTCAGAGTAAATGCAGAAGTACACACTTATGATCTTGCAATAAGAACAAGTTGTACTGAATAGCCATAAAACAGTGCTATTTGATAAAGCATTTAAATGTATTAGTTTGGAACTCTTCAGTATCTTGTGTGAACATTTAAAATAACACCAGTTTAAACAAACTTTTCATAAAAATTAGTAGATTACAATGTCAAAATCTATCCTGTACCCGTGATGAATATTATGGTAATGATTTTTAGAGGATACAGATGCTGTCAGAGTTATTTGGTAGACAGTATTAAATAAAAAATTTGTCACCTGTATTTTAGGATAAATAAATGTTACTATTAACATGTAAGTTACCGCATATATTTTTAAGTGTTTTTAATTTACTTTGCTCCAGTAGCAGGTTTTTTAATTTACTTTCATCTAGTAGTATTTAGTAGTATACTATGCTTCCTTTGAGAAATACGTAGTAACCATTTTTTTTTTTATCCTTTATTACCAGCATTTATTTAGTTTTATGAAATTAATTGTTTTAGAAAGATGGGGATCAAAGTTAAAACAGCAAAGAAAATTTCTTTCCTATTTTAGTCAATATATTGGCATGGTCATTTAGAGCTGAAAATGTTAATAGCACACAAAACCTTCACCTGTTTTCTTCTTTCTTTGTTAGCTAACTATGGTTTATTTCTATAAAGATATCAGAATACAACTGAAGCTGCTGGGTAGATTGATATATCATAATTGTAGAAGTGTTTCAACCTATTCAAGTTGTACAACAAACTGTACTTGAAGGTAATAATGGCATTTAAATTACATAATGAGCACAGCTTGCAAGTCTGAGCTGACCAATAAAACTACATGTATTTGATTTTTAACTCGCAGGTGGCATTCAAAGGATCTCCAGATCTCTTTATTGAGGTGGACAAAAAAACTAATGCAGAGAAAATAGGAAGGATGTGCCACCTGATTATCTCATTATAAAACTGAAAGGTAGTGAATATGAATTGTGGTCTGCAATCAATGTGCTGTGCAAAATGGAAGGATAAAGATGCTTAGTTCCTATCAGTGAAACATGAAGCTGCTGAAGCTACAGCAATGGGCAACCTGAGAAGAAGGAAAGATCAGACACCCAGAGAAGAGGTAAAGACATCAAATTGTGCACTTGAGAACCAGAAGAGAATGAGAGCTGTCAGTTTGTAAGGGCAAATAACAGCTTTGTTTCCTACAATGCAACACATAGCTAAGAGAAATATTTTTCTATTTGCTAGACAAATGCACATTCGTTTCATTGTTTCACAAGATAACTGATAAGAAAATCTGATGTTTTGCACTCATCTGACTTTCCCTACTCTTGTACAAACTATTTTTACAAATGCCTATTTTCCATCTGTTATATTAACCCAGGTAAACATTTGCAGAAGCTATCTTACTGCTAATTTTCTTGTAGGCGCAAGGGAAATATGGTAGGCCTTAAACGATAGTCAAATCTTTTGAGAGCTTGTTGCTATGTGGAACATTCCATTTTCTTTGCATGTCCAGAGCATAAAAAAAAGAATAACAAATTCCCATTTGAGAAAAAGTATAAGTTTTGGAAAATTCAAATAAATAATAAGAAATATCTCGGAAATCATTCACTCAAAAAAAAAAAGTATATATGACATAAATTGTGTGTTTTAATGAGATCTATATTTTTTGTGTGGCAAAACTTTGTCTATCTCTTACAGTTTACCAGTTATGCAAAAGCCATTCAGAATGAAGGGTACTTTTGGGGACATTTCCCAGAAAATTCAAGATATACGTTTCGTTTGCCATAAAAATATCTTAAATATATGATATTTTAATCAAAATTATTATAGCCATTTTTGAGAAAATCAAAACTGTCAAAAAATGTTGCATGTAAAGGGTAGTCTGGGGTCGCATCTTTGAAAGATATTGGACTTAAATACCAAACAACAGCATAACTCGTTTCTGAATTATGCTGTTCACAGACACACACACAGACCTTTTTCTAAAAATGCCTTTTTTGGATTCAGGGGGCCTCAAAACATGTGATTTCCAGTGAAATCTATGTACCAAATTTTTGGGTGGAATGCAATACTTCCCCTACTTACTATATGTAGTAGAGAAGGTAAAAGGACCAACTACACAGACTTTAAAACCTTCGCGCATCAGCTGCTTCAAAGTATAACACTAGCAGAGTACAATGTTACAGGTTGACCGTTAGCTGGGGATACCTGATTGAGACTGCAAGCTAAAACATGGGCCCATTTTTTATGCTAATTCCACCCAAAGACAAGCAAAAAAATGAAACAAAAATGTGTATTATATGCTACAAAGTGGGGGGGAATAGTGAAGGGCGTTGTGTTGTCTTTCACAACAGTATGAAGTACTGTTTAGAGTTCTGTCATAACCAACAATCATATTAGGTCATTAAAATTAGTTGAGTATCATGCATGCAAAATTCTTTGATTTTATATGAATTTTTAAACTTTAAAGTACACTTGTGCAGCTGTTCAGGGATTTAAATCAGAGTTCTGAGGTAGCCATGAGGTCTTTAAATACAGCACTAATGGTAAACAGAATTTCCAATTTTGTTGACAAAAGCAACGTGATATAAACACAGATTATTAATAGATGCTGGTTACCTGTTGGCCCGTAATATGGTGACATTCCATTATGAAGAGGAAAGTTTCCATAGAGAAGCTCATTCTTTGGAACTGGACCATTTGATAACATGTCTCCAGAATCATATTTGGTTCCAAAAACAGGCAAAGGTTCATTGCTTGGACTATTGGATATCATTGGGTAAGGCTGCATATAATAGTAATTTGGGATGTAGGAATACATTGGTATGCTACCACCATAGGAAGCAGACTGAAGCACTGAAGGAAGCAAGGCAACCACTTCTGCATCCTTATTGAATTTATCAGTCTTTGCTACTTCCTCAGTAACAAAAATAAGTTCCTCTAAATCTGGACCAGATATATTTGTGATATATGCATCATCAAGCACATCAAAAACAGGATTTCCCATGTTGCTTTTATAACACTCTGATGATTCTCTCTCATAATCAGTGGCATCTACTTTATCATCATACATATTCTTTGAATTTTGGAATGGAATTCCTAGTAAACCATTGACCGGATAAAGCTTATCTGATATTTCAGAAAATCCTGTGAATTCTTGCTTTGCATTTGGTTCATATTCCATCATGGAAGGGGGTTTCTTCAAAACTGATAATACAGGTTCAAAAGTGATAACTGGACTGAAAGGGTTTTGCTTCATTGATGTAATGGATTCTGTGATAGTAGCAGGTACAGTTTCCAACAAGGATTGCTTAGGTAGGGAGAAAGATTGAACTAGATCAGCAGTGGGGAAAAATGAGAACATTTGGTCTCCAAAGGATTGCTTTTTGGTAGGAGCAGGAGAGATGTAATCAGCAATGAGATGTGAGCTTGAGGGTAGTTTGCCAGTAATGTAAGGCAACATCTTAGCAGGTTGCTGAAGCCTTACAATAGATGGCTCTGAATATGTGTTTGCATTGTCACCAGCAGAGTTGTGGCCATCTAGATATGTTGTGCTGGAATGTTCCTCTTTATCTCCATCACTTGAGTATGCATTCTGATGGAAGTATTTGTTAGATGCTCCTTTATGTGATGATGCACTTGATGCTGAATCATAACTTGGCCATGGCAGTTGGTGGCAACTGATGCAGTGGAATATGCCTATCAGCAAAATCAAATTCTTTACCTGTAAATATTAATCAATATGTCAGAAGTAATTAATTTAAGAGAGAAGTTCATATTTGTTAAGATTGTGAACATGTTATGAACATCTCTTTTAACTCTTCACTAGGCATGTCTTATTCAATTGGGAGTTTAGGCACACAGAGGACATATGTCATCCATTAATACAATTTTATTTTTGGGTAATATGTGAAGACTTCTTAAATTAACTTTATTTACTATATCTTTAATCTAAAAGTAACTACTAATAACACTTTCAACCCCTTTGCTCATTCTGCCATACCAGATGTTTGAACAAAGTAGCTGCTTACACCTTGAACTGAGAGAGCAAGAGAAAGAAAAAGAATTCCATTGTGTTCTTGAAGTTCAATACTCATAGTAGTGTTATTGAGTTATGTTGCTATCATGGTAAGTATTGTATTGTACATTTCAGCTCAGTTGTTACCATGTTAAATATTGTATTACAAATTTCAATTTAGTTTAGCTATCAGAAATGTGTAGAGTTCAAAAATAATGTAGCTATTCTTGGCGTACATCCAAAAACTGGGTACCTTTGAAGTGTGATTTAATGCAGTGATTTATCAAAATAGACTATATACCATGACATCAAATGCTCAGCCAGTGTGAATTCTCGCATTTTGTAAAGTTTGTGAATGTTGTTTTAATCTTTTGCTAATTTACTTATATTATTAAATTATCTATACAGGACAAAAAGACACTTCTTGACTCTGTTCAATAGTTTTCAACCCTTCTATTTCCTTTAGGCCTCTATTGGATTTAGTCCGCATGTCTAGTGGTTTAAATTATGTGGAAGCTCCTAATAGAGAAACATAGTATAGACTTGAGTTATTTTCTATAATAAGGAAGTACTATTAATTTATCACAAAGTTCAACTTATTTAGGTGCATTACATACTTATTAAATACAAAATACAATCCATAAATTGCTAAGAATAGCAAAATTAAAAATGCACATTTCATTGCAGTGCAGTAATACCATAACTGGTATAGTATCACACGAGTAAATGATGTTTTCATATCTGCCTGATTAGTTGCCTTTAGGGTCTGTACTTTTGGGGGTTTTGAGCATTTTTACATTGATGCGCTATTAGTCCATTTTTAGAATGCTTACGTAAAACAATAAGAAATTAGATTTTTACTCGTATCCAACATTATATTAGCAACATAGGTTAAGATGTTGAAATAGTGGTGCAGCATCCAATGCAGGAAAATCTTAAATCATGTAGAGTGAGTTTTGAGGTGTTAAGAGTTAAGAAATGGCATGCTGTCGTTCGTTTCTGAGTAGTTTTTAGGTTTTGGCGTAGAATTAAAAATTAAATTGAGTTTTATTTATGGACGCTCTTTAACTGCTGTGGTTCTTAGCGTCCCATTCTATATTGGGCGTGAAAGACCAGTAATTTTGCTCAGAGACCTCTTTATCAGGCTTGAGGTTCTTTTACGTGCCGTAAATCTACGACATGGGACCACCGGTTTTACTTCCCTTCCGAAGGAAGCAATACCAAGGATTTTTACGCCCGAAAAAATCCATCGCCATCCGCCGGGTTTGAACCCGCGACCTTGGGAACTAGAGGCTAGCACGGTACCACTAATCCACGAAGGACGACAGGTGTGGTGTGGTGCTAATTTATCAGCTTATTGATCTTTAAAATCGGTGCACACCTTACAATAGTTTGTAGAAAATGTTAGCATGTTATATTATAGATGTAAATTCCGCTTTAAATATTTTATATTTCTGGATACGTCTTTAAGAAGTTGTGTCCTCGCATGCAGTGGCGGTTTTTAGTGGTTGTGTCATACAACTTTTCCGGCGTACCTTAGCAACTGCTCTTTAGAGAAGGAACGGGTTCTTGATCCTAATGTTTTTCACGAAGCTATATTAAATGCTTTTTAATTACATACCGGGAAGTTATTAGATTACAGCAAGAGTGTTATTTTTGCCTACAAGGCCTTATTGAACCTTTTATACATACATGGATCATGTTACGTAGAGGAACTGTTTTATACTCGCTGTCAAAGGATTGGCATTTCGCGGAGGGAGAGAGAGGCAGGCGACGTTGCCACTTATCATGACCACGCGGAGAGCGCGTTAGAATTGTGTACGAAGGCGACTGGGTTGCATCTGCATTGTAGGACGGGTATTAGTTATATTCGTATATGAAGACAATTATAAAATAATGAATCTGCATGCAAAGGATAGAACATGCAAGAATATATCAGTGTACAGATCTGTGTTAATCACGAGAGACATACCTGTGAAATATTGATACTTATTCTAATGGGAAAATGCCGCTGGTTCTCTCACAGAGCGTATATTTCCTGTGCTTGTCCTTTAATTGGGATACCTTTATCAAATACATTTTATTCGGTTACCGAGTACGCTCAGTTTTTCGTTTGGCTCGCTGTCTTCGTCGCTATTTTTTTTTTTTTTTTTTTGGGATATTGTTAAATATCCATTAAAAATGTTAACACAATTGCAAATGCTCACAACACATGCACAGATAGACGGACTCAACACACTTAAACACAAAGCAAATAACCCTACAAATAGGATGATGCAAAATAACTTCTCAGTACACAGGCAATCTCTAAACTGATGCAAATACATTGCAAGCTGTGGCTAAAGCAAGCATTGTTTATAACTGCAGCGACAGCAGAAGATAGTGCAGTTCATGTTACTGCAACGGTCGCTCGCCAGGCACTAGCTAATCACGTGTTACAGTATCGCAACAAGGCTTTTGCGTCTGTCGTTGCTATGGAAACATCTTAGTTCTAATTGGTCCTTCTAATCGTATCCATCCCCTCCCATTCATTTAAAGCTTTCCGCCACGTGGTTAGTAACTGTCAATCACCTTCTGATTGGCACCGACTATAGTTCTATGTTTGCCGGAAACCAAGTCCATGATTTATGATATAATTATATCAGGTCTAAATCCCGACGTGTGTTCTTCGTTAATTTTTGTGGCTAAACCTAAATCGTTTTCGGAAGCCTTAATATCGCTTTTGGGCAAACCGCGATAGTCGATCCTGCTCACGCATCTGTTATTTTGAGTACAGGTTAATTGTGGCACGATGGGAATCAGCATTTCCATCATGGGGTCATCTCCAAAGGTCTCACATAGCTTTAGATGCCACGGATTTGGCCATTTAGTAAAGTATTGTTTATTTCCTAGCCGTGGATTATTCAAAATCTGCACGTGATTAGCAATTTGGTTCTCGTACCAGTTGATGTCACTGGTCGTCGTAATGGAGTTGCTTACTTGCTTCAAAATGTATTGTCGGTAAACCGCTTACTCAAATTATTGATGGTGAGGTAATGTTTGGCTTTACTCTAAATTAAATTTAGTTTTATTTATGGGCGCTCTTTAACTGCTATGGTTCTTAGCGTCCCATTCCATATTGGACGTGAAGGACCGGAAATTTTGCTCAGAGGCCTTTCTATCAGGCTTGAGATTCTTTACTTGATTACGACAGTTCAATTTCTCTGATTAATGATTGTTTTTCCGCTGGTTTGGTCTTGTCCTAAACCTACCAAATGTCGGTTTCATATTTAGCGTGAATGGCGATTGTGTTTCGGTTCCTATACAATCCTTTCAAAAGCTGTAAATTGCTCACACTTCAAAATTACAATAGAAACCTCAATCAAACAAACGGTTAGGAAATATAACGCCAGCAGTGAATAAGGGCCGTCGCACCCTGACCAATAGTGCTAAGATGCAGCGAGAAGCAATTTTGTTACCTCCTTTCCTCCCCCTTGCTCAATCTCATCCACCACCCCGCAATCCCCATCCTGTCAAATAAGTGGTTAAAACCTGTCAAGGATAGATACCCTTACAGCACTCTCTCGAGCTGACCCTTAGTCTGTCAACGCTTCGTCGTTTGTTTCGGTTTCTCAGGAAGTGATGTACACTGTATGCTTTCCCGAGTTTACTTGGAAGCATTGTTAATTTTAGTCCCCAATTGCAGTAATAGATCTTTTGGGCGCTGATTTTATGACATGTTCGATTTCTGTTAGGTTTTGATACTGTGCATGCATCTTTTTCCTTCTCTCTAACATAGTGCCTTCCCAATGACAATTTTGGGCAATTGCCTAATTTACAAAGGCGATATTGCGTTAGTTGAGAAAAGAGTTGTCCAACTCTATCACATTGTCTCCCCGGCAGACCGATGCGATTTCATGGTCTTGTTCAAGAGTATCAAGCTTTGTTTTCCGACCGATTGGGGGATGTGAACTTGATAACATATTCGGTTTCGTGATACAACCCTAAAAAATCTCACCATATCGTCTTACACTGCTTAAGGTGGCTTAAAGGCAAAAATTAATGAAATGTTAAGCAAGTACATAACTTGGCCGTCCAGTAGTTCGACTTACAGCAGCCTCCCCCCAAAGAGGACCAGGACTTAGCCCAATTGTTGGCTATCGTCAATTGTAATAAAATATTGCACATTGAATCGACGTCATTGCCCGACATCTGCAGTATCATTTTTTAAGGATTTTACAACTCGATCTCAACAACGCGTAACATCAAATTCCATAGTCTGAACATTGTAAACATGTGACTACGTTTGCGAACCAATGGCGTCTTTACGAATTCAATCGGTTTTGTTTGGTATCGCCACAGTGCTCAAGCCTTGTCACGATCGTTGGACAGTTTTTCTCTAATATCAATTTCAAATTCTTGTATAATTATTTAGAAGACCTTAATGTTACTTCCCAGATTTTAAATTTGACACATTTGCACAGTTTTTTATGCGTTTACGCGAAGCGATGTCAACAGGTAAGCACTCGAAACAGCTTCGCTTCTCCCCAAATCATTGTAGGCCATTTTGTGTCTTCAGTGGGGATTACCATTGATCCCGACCGCACTAAGGTTATACTTATGAAATATGTTTCGGCCACTGACTAGCAGCGCGCTTTCGAAGAGCCCAAGGCTACCATTGATAACCCCCCCGGTTTTGACTTCCCAAATTTCTCAACCCTAAGTTTGCCCTGCAGACCGACGTCAGTGCTTATTCGTTGGCAGAGGTTCTGCTTTAAGACATAACGCGTACTTGGAGCATGATCCTTTTATACAGCAGGCTCCCATGTGGCCACACGTATTCAGGTAAAACTAGAAGGGGTACTTATCGGAGCTTTTCAGTTCATCCTGGTACATATTCATATTACTGGAAATGCTGCAGTGGACGCCCTCACCCGCGTGTTTCTGGAGGTTCCGCTCCTCCAGTTTATTGCTGAATCTCCCGAGTGTCCTGCCTGTGTTTTGTACCCGGAGTTATTTGCAAGCATCGGTGATCATCAGCGACGTGACCCACACTTGAACCAGGTTATCTAACAGTTGGAAAGTTATCACTTGCTTCTGCCTTATCATCTATACAATGGCGTACTCAAAGCCCGCGATAGGTTCAATCACAAATTTAGAATTGTTGAACCTTATAATCCGATATCTCTTGATTTTTTCTTTTTTCACATGACATTGTTTTGGGGATCATCTAGGGATAACGAAGACTCACATTAAGATCCGCGAATGCTTCATCTGGTCCGGTATAGATCGCAGCATTGCCACTCGCGTTAAAGCCTATCATATTTTTCCTTTAGCTAAGCCCGCTCAGCAGACCAACTGGGGACGTTTGGCGTCCTTGCAGGATTTGGTGATGCTGTAAAGTTATTTTGTAGGGAATATATAAATCCTTTAGTCTCGAATTATTTATTATATTATGTATGTCCAGTATTTACTTTATTTTTATCTTTAATCTTGTGGATATTGGCTCCTTATGTAAGAGGTTTATTTACTTTGTATTAGGCCTTTCCCGCGATCAACTCAAGGGAATGCATTTGCCCTAGTCATGGTGAATTCCTTCTCCAAGTCTGTGTGACTGTGTGACTGCGCGTCCACTGCTAATATAATGTGTGATATCTTCGTTGTCATTGGCACGTCTAGATACATCGTATCTGATAGCTGCTCTCAATTCACTGCAAATTTGATAAAAGGCCTTTGTTTTGAGTGGGAGGTAACTCAGATTACTACTACTTCTTATTACTCTAATCCATCCTATGCGAAAAGAGTAAATTATAACTTAAAACGAGCATTGATCACCTTTCACCATAAATACCACAACCGTTGGCACTCTTTAATTGCAAACCTTACAAGTTTCTTTTACTCCTGCCCAGCACATGTCACATGCTATGGTCATCGCAGCCTTCGGATCCCCAAGCGGCGACCTTTGTGCAGTAGCCAAACACTTGTTCCCTACCCTCCCTAACCGCAAGCACCATAAAATCTTAGTGACATCCATGTGCATATGCGCGTTGTTGCCAAAATTAAAAATAGTATTTAAAAGCAAAACTTTGCAGGTGATTTCCACATGTACAGAATACAATCATGCAGTTTGTCTGCTTGCTTTACACACAAAATAACTATGTAAATAACTATGAATCGCATAGTAATTACATTTAAGTTGCAAACGCTTTAAAATATAACTGAACTAATGAATGATCTGAACTAATATACTGCGCTACAAGAATAGAAATGCATGTTAACATATCCGAGAGAAACTTAGAAACATGTTCCGAATAAACTATACATTGTTGGACTATCATTAAATAATTAAAATACATATATATTAATTTATTTTGAAAGGAACTCTTACTCCCAAATCAAAGCATCATTTTTGATTATGCTGTGCGCGGAGCTATGGTAAAAAGTTTTTTATCACTTGTATCACAACAATGTTTTATTAATATAAAGCTAATACAAGAAGTTGTGTATTGTTTAAGGTGTAAGATTTATAAGCATGACATCTTCTGTTTACTTAAATGAATAGCTTTATTATAAAATGCAGGATAAGTAAAAATACGAAGGCAAAAGAAAGAAAATAAAAAAAAAATCTTATGTATTATATTCACAAGATTATCTCTACTCACTCTTCTACAAACTACTTTCACAAAAGCTTATTCTATCTACTTCTTAAATAATAAGATAAAATTTCATTGCACATATCGTTGTAAATATAAGGATACATAGGCTAAAGCGATAGTCAGATTTTTAAAATACAGATGACTATATGATGACTTTGAAATTCCATGCTCTTAGCATGACCAAGAGGAAAATACAAACAGAGACTTCCAACTTGTATTTCAAAATTCAAACCAACAACAAAAAATTTCTCGGAAATGGTTAACACAATTTGACCTAAAATTTGTCCTTTACCGAGATTGCATTTTACGCAGAGTAAGATTTTGTCTCTCTCTTAGAATTTACCAGTAATACAAGTTGAGAACGAGGAAAATTTTACAAGTTATTCCCAGAATATAAAATTCATGATACAAATTTTATTTTTCCTGCAAATATCTTAAACTTGCGGTATTTTACTAAAAATCGTTAAGCTGTTTTTGAGAAATTCAAAACAATAACAAACATTTTTCCACATAAAAGGTTCTTTTCTACATGTTCTTGAACATTACACATAAAAATCTGGCTTTGCTTATTCAGTTTTTGTAGCCCTTTTCTTCGTGGTCTTGGCATTACTGATATTCGGCAGAGGGTCACTTGCTGGTGCGGCCGGAGGGGCATCAACTTGGTTCGTTTCCCAAGGTCTCCACATCTTAATTAAACTATTAAACGCTAATAACTATTAAACACTGCTAAACTTACAAAACTGCACTAAGTAAAATACTATATAACTTCTCTGAAGAAGTAATATAGAAGCTTAGCTGAACATGGAAGAAAAGCACGAGCGAACAGTCACAGCTGCTAAAACCGGCAACAACGCTTTGCTTTGGTGGAGCTGGAGAAAGGACCACGTGTTGTGTTTAAGGGATGGGAAGACCCTACTAATCGTTTACTGATGGGTTTATGGTCAGGCTTCAAAGCCTTCCGTTCGCTTTGAAGCCGGTTGGGGAAAGGATGCCCGGGACTAGTATACCAAGCCTTTTGCGAGAGTAAATCAGATATAAACGAGACTTTTTGTTCTGAGCGCGTAATTTTGAACAGAGCGCTGCGACGTCAACATGGTTTGGGTGGGGATATCAGGAGTGGGAATGAGCAGGACTTAGCTGCCGCAGATCCATTTGTTAGTCCTGCTCACGATGTCTGAGCAAAGGTACATGTTGCAACTTCGCAACGCATCATTAAATTCCTTGCTCGTGAAGGCGGGAAACCGGCTGAAAGTTGCAGAGACTGACAGCAGAGTTCGGTGAACAGACACTTACAAAAGCTCGTGTGTTTGCTTGGCATAAGGCGTTCAAGAAAGGCCGTGAACGGGTCGAAAATGAGAGTCGTCCAAGGACAAGCATTACGGAGGAAAACATTGAAGTCATTCGTAATCTTATTGAAGAGATCGACGTTGGACGGTTGCAGAAATTTCCTATTGGGTTGCAATAAGCTATGGGAGCTGTCGAGCCATCATTACAAACAGCTTAGGTTTTCGTAAAGTGTGCGTGTTGGGTCCCTCGCCTCTTGACTGAACAACACAAGTTGGCACGTCTGCAGGTCTGTAAGAGGCACTCAGCAAGGTTTGCAGAGGAAGGCGAAGCATTTTTGAACCGCATTGTCGCCTGTGATGAAATTTGGATTCACCATTACACGCCCGAGCCGAAACAAGCCAGTAAAGAGTGGCGAAGGAAGAGTGAGGCAACTCCAGTGAAAGCCAAGTCTCGGCTGTCAGCTGGCAAGGTACTTGCGACTGTGTTTTTTTTTTACTGCTATGGCATTTTGTTTATTGATTTTCTAAACAAGCGTCGCACCATCAATGCGGCATATTACTGTGACCTTTTGAGTGAGGTTAGACTTGCTTATCATAACAAACGACGTGTCCACCCAATAAGAGGAGTCATTCTTCTCCAAGGTAACACCCGACCCCACACTACCGAGCTGGCTCGACCTAAATTTGAAGAAATTAGATGGGCACCACTTGACCGCCCTACCTACAGTCCGGAATTATCGCTTTGCGATTTTCGTCTCTTTGGGCCACTCAAGGAGGCGCTGGGAGCCTAAAGATTTGAGGATGACGCTTGTGTGGAAGGCTTCGAGCGCAATTGGCTGATGACACAACCCCGCTCTTTTTATGCTGACGGCATCAAGAAGCCAGTATGCGGGCTAAGTGCATTTCCAAAGCAGGTGGCTATATAGAAAAGTGATGTGTACTTTGTAAATGTTTTACATCAAATAAAATACTTTGGGAACAAAAGTCTCGTTTATCCGCGTAATTTAACGTTTACTTATGTCCCTACTTCGTATTCACAAGCTTCACCTCTATTTCGGTGTGTTAAGGGTTTCTGCATTATGCGAAAACTATGTGCTAGAACTTTTATATGATTAATAACTAGGTACCAAAGAGAATGTACAAGGATTAAAAATTGCACCTACTGTAATTGTATAAAAAATATAGTGTTACATTCACTTGACTTTCTCTACCCATTCTTCAACAAACTGTTCTTACAAGAGCTTATTATTCTATCTATTTCATGTTAATCAATTGCATTTGCAGAAATGGTTTTTATTGCCTATTTCCTTTAACATACATAGAGAATAGGAGAATACAGCAGGCGAAGTCAAAACTTTTAAGAGCTGGTCGCTATGTGAATGGCTTTGAAATTCCCTTCTCTTTGCATGACCAGGAAAAAAATCTGATGTGTTACACTCACATGACTTTCTCTACTCTTGTACAAACTATATTTACAAACGCTTATTCTCCATATGCTTCATGTTAATCGAGATGTTAATCTTATTGCTAATTTTCTTGTAGATGCAAGGGGAATTGGTAGGCTTTAAGCGATAGTCAAATATTTTAAGAGCTGGTTGCTATGTGGAGTATTCCATTCCCTTTGCATTACCAGCACAAAAAAATGAATAACGAATTTCCATTTGAGAAAAAGTATAAGTATTGTAAAATGTAAGGGAATAACAAGCAATATCTCGAAAATGGTTCACTCAACAACAAAAATGTATGACATAAATTGTGTATTTTAACGCGATCTACATTTTTTGTGTAGCAAAATTTTGTCTATCTCTTATAGTATACCAGTTATGCAAAAGTCGTTCACAATGAAGAATACTTTTGGAGACATTCCCAGAAAATTGAGATATACATTTCCTTTGTCATGAAAATATCTTAAACATATGATATTTTAATCAAAATCGTTTGAGCCATTTTTGAGCACATTAACATTTTCGAAAAATGTTCCATGTAAAGGGTGGGAGGAGTTTCTTAAAAACCTTCGGGTCGCATCTCTGGAAGATACTCTACAGAAATACCAAGTTTGGTGTTTATCCGACTGTTCGTTTCTGAGTTATGCTGTTCACAGACAGACAGACACAGACACACACACACACACACACACACACGCACGCACACACACGGACATGTTTCTAAAAATGCTTTTTTTTATTCAGGGGATCTCAAAACATATAGTTCCGGTGAAATCTCGGTATCGAATTTTTGGGTGGAATACAATACTTCCCCTACTTACCTTACGTGGTAGAGAAAGTAAAAAAAATCTTGTGTTACCCTCACATGACTTTCTCTACCCTTGTACAAACTATTTTTAGAAACGCTTATTCTCCATATGCTTCATGTTAATCGAGATATCGAGAAGTTAATCTTATTGCTAATTTTCTTGTAGATGCAAGGGGAATTGATAGGTTTTAAGCCTTAGTCAAATATTTTAACAGCTGGTTGCTATGTGGAGTACTCCATTCTCTTTGCATTACCAGCACAAAAAAAATGAATAACGATTTTCCATTTGAGAAAAAGTATAAATATTGGAAAATTTAAGGGAATAACAAGCAATATCTCGAAAATGGTTCACTCAACAACAAAAATATATATGACATAAATTGTGTATTTTAACGCGATCTACATTTTTTGTGTAGCAAAATTTTGTCTATCTCTTATGGTTTACCAGTTATGTAAAAGCCGTTCACAATGAAGAATACTTTTGGAGACATTCCCAGAAAATTCGAGATATACATTTTATATGTCGTGAAAATATCTTAAACTTATGATAATTCAATTAAAATCGTTTGAGCCATTTTTGAGAAAATTAAAATTTTCGAAAAATGTTCCATGTAAAGGGTGGGGGGATTTTCTTGAAAAGCTTCGTGTCGCATCTCTGGAAGATACTGAACCTAAATACCAAGTTTGGTGTTTATCCGACTATTCGGTTCTGAGTTATGCTGTTCACAGACACACACACGCACATGGAAATGTTTCCAAAAATGCTTTTTTCAGGGGATCTCAAAACATGTTTTTCCGGTTAAATCTCGGTATCGAATGCTTGGGTGGAATACAATACTTCCCCTACTTACTATACGTAGTAGAGAAAGTAAAAATGAATAACGAATTTGATAAAAAGTATAATATTGGAAAATTTAAGGGAATAACAAGCAATATCTCGAAAATGGTTCACCCAACAAAAAAAATGTATAGGACATAAATTGTGTATTTTAACGCGATCTACATTTTTTGTGTAGTAAAATTTTGTCTATCTCTTATGGTTTACCAGTTATGCAAAAGTCGTTCACAATGAAGAATACTTTTGGAGACATTCCCAGAAAATTCGAGATATACATTTCATTTTTCATGAAAATATCTTAAACATATGATATTTTAATCCAAATCGTTAGAGCCATTTTTGAGAAAATTTTCGAAAAATGTTGCATGTAAAGGGTAATATGGGGTGGTGGGATTTTCTCGAAAACCTTCGTGTCGCATCTCTGGAAGATACTGAACCTAAATACCAAGTTTGGTGTTTATTCGACTGTTCGTTTCTGAGTTATGCTGATCACAAACAGACACACACGGACATGTTTCCAAAAATGTTTTTTTTTTTTTTTTGGATTCAGGGTGTCTCAAAACATATATTTCTGGTGAAATCTCGGTATCGAATTTTTGGGTGGAATACAATACTTCCCCTACTTACTATACGTAGTAGAGAAAGTAGAAAAAGGAATAATGACTTCCCATTTGAGAAAATTAAAGTATTTGAAAATTCAAACTAATAACAAAGAATATTTCGGAAATGATTAGCTCCACAAAAAATAAAAAATCCACAAACAAACTACATGTTTTTGTGTAGTAAGACTTTGTCTTTTACGGTTTACCAGTTATGCAAAAGTTATTCAGAATAAAGAGGACTTCATAGGCCAATCCCAGAAAATTCAACATATACATATTATTTATCACCAAAATAGCTTAAACATTTATTTTAATCAAAATTGTTTCAGCCATTTTTGAGAAAGTTAATAAATTTCGAAAAAAGTTCAATGTAAAGAGGAGTTTGCTATGGGGAGATTTTCTTTAAAATCTTCTTGTCGCATCCTTGGAAGGTCCTAAACTTTAACACCAAGTTTTGTATCAACCGACTTTTCGTTTTGAATTATGCTGTTCACAGACAGTGGACCTTTTTCTATAACTGTTTTTTGGGGGGCGGGCCAGGGGGCCTCAAATCACGCATTTCCGTTGAAATCTCGCTATCGAATTTTTTGGTGGATTATACTTCTACTTATGTAAATATATAGCAGAGAAAGAAAAAGTTACTTAACCATTCCGACGGATTATTGTTCACCACCAAAGGGTACTATCGGCTATGTAGCATTTCCAGAACTTGGAAGACTGTCGGGAGAAGGTTAAGGAAGTCGGGTATCCTGCCAATGTTTCACATTCCTTTGCGTGAATATCGGGGGATTTTTAATCCTTTATTAGAAATAGCCTGGACTGTACGAAAAAGGGGTAAACTATCTATAAAGGGTAAAAAGGATTCACCATAGAAATCCTCTATAACATCGTGCTAAGAGCGCCAAAGAAACTCTCACTGCACCTCGGGTCTATGCCACATTATTTATCGTTGCACCTGGTCTTGCGAAGCCATGGCTATTTCATTGGTTGCTTTAGGCCGCGGTACAAGGGTGCGCCAGTCCTTCTGCTAAATAGTTACACCAATAATCACAACAAAGGTTCCCAAATGGCGTAGAAACGAAATATATGTTTACGCCCTCGATCGTATTGGCTAAAAGATAAAGAGGAGAGTGAGTGCATTCAGTTTGTCTTGTCGTGATTGGTAGCCATACCTTATCGGCTAGTGCAGGACACGCCTTTTAAAGCGTTAAAAGCTAAGGGGAAAACTTGAGCGCTCAGATTAGCGATATGTAGAATGTGCAGTGTGAGAAGATCTTCGGGGGGTGCAAATTAAAGCTTGAGTGGTATTTATTAAATACAGAGCAAGGCAGGACTTTATAACAAAAAGTAAACAGAACTGTATTCTCACAGTGATACCAATGCTTGTTGCTGCATAGAGGCAAGCATAACTAAATAATAAATAAATAATTAAATAAAGCAACATGTTTTCCCCCTAATTCAAAGTATAATTGGTTAATATACCTTTACTAACATACTGCTGATCACAGGAATACAACAGGATTATAGTAAAAAATATAACCCAATTTTTTGCCATAATATGTATGTCATATTCAGTAAACCATTTTATATGTTTATCTCTAGTTTCTACACAAGGTCAGACAATTACAACAAAAGAGTAATCTGCATTTAGTAAACAAATAACATCATCTGGGGATGTTTTACGGGGAGTGTCCACTTTCTGACGAGTATGTAGACCGTCTTCCTCACTTTCCTGGAATATTTTTATCCAGTAATTTACTATAAAAACACTTTTATGTACTACCATTGCAATTGCTGTAACAGTGCGACCAGCCTCCCACATACCCACGATACGTCCACGAGTAATTTCGCTGCAACTATATTCACTCTTAGGTTGATCCGCGGCAAAACAAACCCACGTGGTCAGTGCACCGTGGTGCAACACAGTAGCAATGCGCCCAGGAAAGTAGTCCCATGCTAATCTCTGAATTTTAGAATGAATTTATCCTTAAATAGTATAATATTCTATACAAATACCTAAGGCTTTATTTAACGCTGATTTATATCGTAAAACAGAGCTACAAGTCCCATGACGCAATTCGTATGAGTCACCTGACATCCGGGTAGCGCAGAATATTGTTTACAGCCAGAAACGAGCAGTTGTGTTTAGTATCATGGAGGACGGTGAATTTGCTCTTGTGTTTTCGTCGAATTACGTAAAGCATTAGCCGCGCAAACCATTGACTAGTGGTGAAAAAACAATAGTGTTGAATCTTTATTATAAGTTATGTGAGAAATATCCAACACTTTCCGCGAAAGAAATGGTGAAATTAACTTCTGAGTTCACTGGTGTTTCGAGTAAAAGTATAAACAGTGCTTGTGCAGAAAAATCTGAATCGAGAAAAGTGGTTACACCCGGAAAAAAAAGAAAGCATATGAAATACGCGATGCAAGAATGTGGTGATTTTAAGAGGAATGCAATTCGTGTAACAGTGCACAATTTCTTTTTTAAAATAAGCCGCCAACAGTTAATAAAGTGCCGCTTCCAGAGAGCGAATAAATTAGCTTATCGCATACCTGTTACTTTATTTTTTGCTCATTTATTTTAGAATTAACTATTATTATATGTGCAAACGTTTATTTTATCAATGCTATCACCTTTAACCCTTAACAGAATATGCTAGTCACCGTTTCAGTTGTCGAAATAAGGACTCTGTTCTTTATTGCACTACGTGCCGCTTGTACTCGCCACATGGTCTGAAAGTGTGACAGTATTTCTAGTGGAATGGCGGAAGGATACATTATAGCGGTGCACTGGTCACCTGGGGTTTGTTTTGACGCGGATCAACCTAAGAGTGAATATAGAGTAGTATACAGCATGACTGTTTCTGAGACAATAAACATGTTTTGGTTTCAATAACATCAGAAAAAGCAAAGGCATTAACCTCCCCTCTTTTCCCCCTTATTGTTATGTTATCAAATCACCACGCTCTGCGACAGGTAAGGTGAAGGGCATTGCTCTAAAGACCCCAGAAAGGATACAAAATCCGCCAAAGATTTTCTTTGGCATTCTGTGTACAATAATTAGATAAACAAAATCCGATGTGTTACACTCACATGAATTTCTCTACTCTTGTACAAACTATTTTTACAAACGCTTATTCTCCATCTACTTCATATTAATCGAGATAAACATTTGCAGACTCTATCTTATTGCTAATTTTCTTGTAGATGTAAGGGGAAAATATATTTACAAGGGCAATATAGAAAAACAGTAGTCTTTAAGCACATACATATCTCTTAATAGTTGGTTGCGAGGTGCAGCACCATTCCCTTTGCCACAGATTATAACTCTTTGCATATCCAAGACAAAAAAATGAATAACGAATTCCCATTTGAGAAAATAAGTATTGAAAAATTTAAGGGAATAACAAGCAATATCTCGAAAATGGTTCACTCAACAACAAAAATGTATATGACATAAATTGTGTATTTTAAAGCGATCTACATTTTTTGTGTAGTAAAATTTTGTCTATCTCTTATGGTTTACCAGTTATGCAAAAGTCGTTCACAATGAAGAATACTTTTGGAGACATTACCAGAAAATTCAAGATATACATTTTATTTGTCATGAAAATATCTTAAACATATGATATTTTAATCAAAATCGTTAGAGCCATTTTTGAGAAAATTAAACTTTTCGAAAAATCTTCCTTCTAAAGGGTAATCTGGGGTGGGGGGATTTTCTTGAAAACCTTCGTGTCGTATCTCTGGAAGATACTGAACCTAAATACCAAGTTTGGTGTTTATCAGGCTGTTCGTTTCTGAGTTATGCTGTTCACAGACAGACACACACACGGACATGTTTCCAAAAATGCTTTTTTTGGATTCAGGGTGTCTCAAAACATGTATTTCCGGTGAAATCTCGGTATCGAATGTTTGGGTGGAAAACAATACTTCCCCTACTTACTGTACGTAGTAGAGAAAGTAAAAGCGGGGGGAAGTGCATGGAGTTAATTAACTCGTCATTCTAGTTTAAGAAGCTAACCACGCAACGTCGGGTAATCCTGCTACCTTCGATATTGAAAACATGAACAGCACTGCAGAAGAGATAGCGAAAACAAAATGTTTCGCGCGGGGAAGTACCGAGGAGTCATATGTATCTACTAACTCAGCGATTTGGCCTCAAGATGTTGGTCTGACACGTTGGCCTTGCCCAACTGCTGTTGAGAGATGGCCAGTTTTAGGAACGTGCCGAGACATGACTTTGCATCTTGTGCAATAATGTTCTCCTGAAATCATTCTGTTTTTTACACACAGAATATCCTGCTCCCCATCTCCCAACAGTATGCATTTCTGAAACTGTACTCGATTCTTAATGACAAAATATATCTTCAAAATTTGGTAGACATGGGGGCAGTCCCTCCTATTAACATTATTGTGGTCTTCATAATATGGAGATGCAGAGCGTGCCTTGCTCCCCCTAAAGGCACCTAAAAGAGGTGGCTTTTCTTTCCAAGAGCGCGAATATCCCATGTTCACTAAATCTGATGCATTTCACTCACACAGCTTTCTCCACCTATCTTTTATTTTCACGCCCATTCTGCATACTATTCATACAAAAATTGTTTTTCTATCCACTTCCCGCCGATCTTGATACATTTTGGCAGAAACAGTTCCAAAACACATTCAGTAACTGTTGCATAAAAGAAAATTACAGGCGGCTAATAAGACAGTCAGCTGTTTTATACTTGTCTCCTTAGTATTACATACTCTCTGCATAAATTCAGGAAAGGGGAATAAGCACATCAAAGTGTATTGCTTAATACCGGAAAATTTAAACAAATGCTTTGGAAATGGCAAATGCTACCAAAACTTTTATTTGGCAAAAATTGCGTACTTTAACGAGCTCTAGATTTTTCCTAAAAGTAAATTTTTCTCTAACCCTTTAAATTTTTCAAGTTAGGGTTACCATATTCTGAAACTATAAAACGAAGACACGGGTAACAATGCCAACCATCTAGTTCTGGGCCTGAAAAATGAAACTATCACATGTCCAATAGGCAACATATTTGCATTTTCATAGATTTTAATTCCACAAATTTAAAGGTCCTTGCCGTATAACAATTCAAAATTTTCGAAGTAATCTGACCTATAAAATGGTAAAAGAATCGTATAGGTCGAAGACAGCCAAAGTTTAGATCTGTTAGGGACAAAGCAAATTTCTCACTGAAAGAGTTATTTCTTACAAATTCCTTTTGTTGACACAAACACTCAATTTTGTTTCTATATGTGAAGAGTCTGAAGTTAAATTTCATAAAAGTAATCCCTTTCACAGAATCAACTGTCAGCCTATTTCGCTCCTTTGTGCATTATCCTTATGTGAAGAAGAATTATCTTTCGACACGTTTATGAGCTAGCACTGCAAAGAAAAACTGCTCAATCTCAACAATTTTTTTAAAATATTCTTTACTCCTACAAGACTGAATGCACTGATAACATTTCTTCTGGCTCTCTTCAGATTTCCCAACATATGTGGCGATGAATCTTTTTTTCGTAATTGAAAATTTCTCAAAGCACTTATACCAAAACCATTTAAAGCAAGCAAACTCACAGAAGGGCTGAATCCACATAGTCTGATATTCAAAGCATTCTCAACATTGTTTTAAAACTTCCTTAGCTCAGATGTATAATCATTATTTTACTTCTAGTTCAAAGACATACACTACGTGATCAAAAGTATCCGGACACCTGACGTACAAGTTCGTGGCGCCCTCCATCGGTAATGCTGGAAGTCAATATGGTGTTGGCCCACCCTTAGGCTTGATGACAGCGTTCACTCTCGCAGGCATACTTTCAATCAGATGCTGGAAGGTTTCTCGGGGAATGGCAGCCCATTCTTCACGGAGTGCGGAACTGAGGAGAGATATCGATGTAGGTCGGTGAGGCCTGGCACGAAGTCGGTGTTCCAGAACATCCCAAAGGTGTTTTATAGGATTCAAGTCAGGACTCTGTGCAGGTCAGTCCATTACAGGGATGTTATTGTCGTGTAACCACTCCGCCACAGCCCGTGCAGTATGAACAGGTGCTCGATCGTGTTGAAAGATGCAATCGCCATCCCTGAATTGCTCTTCAACAGTGGGAAGCAAGAAGGTGCTTAAAATATCAATGTAGGTCTGCGCTGTGATCGTGCCACGCAAAATAACAAGCGGTGCAAACCCCCTCCAGGAAAAACACGACCATACCATAACACCACCACCTCCGAATTTCACTGTTGGCACTACACACCCTGGCAGATAATGTTCACCGGGCATTCGCCATACCCACATCCTACCATCGGATCGCCACATTGTGTACCGTGATTCGTCACTCCACACAACGTTTTCCCACTGTTCAATCTTGTAATGTTGACGCTCCTTACACCAAGCGGGGCGTCGTTTGGCATTTTCCTGGGTGATGTGTGGCTTATGAGCAGCCGCTGGACCAGGGAATCCAAGGTTTCTCACCTCACCCCTAACTGCCATAGTACTTGGAGTGGATCCTGATGCAGTTTGGAATTCCTGTGTGATGGTCTGGATAGATGTCTGCCTATTACTCTTTACGACCCTCTTCAAATGTCGGCGATCTCTGTCAGTCAACAAGACGAGGTCGGCCTGTACGCTTTAGTGCTGTACATGTGACTTCACGTTTCCACTTCACTATCACATCAGAAACAGTGGACCTAGGGATGCTTAGGAATGTGGAAATCTCGCGTACATACTTCTGATACAAGTGGCACCCAATCAGCTGACCACGTTCGAAGTCTGTGAGTTCCACGGAGCGTCCCATTCTGCTGTTTCACGATGTCTAATGACTACTGAGGTCGCGGATAATGAGTACCAGGCAGTAGGTTGCACCTAGGATGAAAAACGTATGTTTGTGGGGTGTCCAATTACTTTTGATCACATAGTGTACATTTACTTTCTTTTCTTTCTGGGAGAACATTACATAAAGAAGCTGAAATCTCATCATATCAAAAAGGGAATTGTCCTCCTTTTCAAAGTTCCTGATGTACATATGGAAAATGACAACTAAAGATTGAATATACCACAAATATAATTTAATAACGGGATCCATAATTTTTTAGAATTGCTGGAAGTTTGTCATGCGAAAATAAGAACGACTTCAGAGCAAGAAACGTTTCTGAACGCTTCTGAATGGCTGGAAACAGGGATAGTATCGGGTCTCACTATGATGCAGAAGTTATTGATACACAGAATTTCTTTAGTGAGCAATCAGGATAGTGTATAGGAAAAAGTAGTTATAGACTTTTACTACTAACCCTTGCAAGTCAACTTCAAAGTTGAGTTCCATGCTGATGCAGTTGTTAAGGACAAAACTTGACCATCCCACAGCAGCCAATGTCTTGATAATCATTCTCTTCAAATTAGCAGTGGCATTATTGCCATCACCTCAAAGACCACTAAACACTTTATCGTAATTATTACCTCCAAATGCCGATGTTGTAAGTTGCAATCGTTACTACCGTTTCATTTGGTTTACTTTTATTGTTAATACATTTGTAACCCTCCATTCTTATCATGAAAATATCGAACAATGTTGGGAAAGATTTTCATGTTGCTATGATTATTCGCATCTGTGAAAAACCAATAAAGGGAATGTCTAAGGGTCTTTAAACATGTATTCCATTATTGAGGAGCTAGAACTGAATAGCCCAGGTTTTGGCGAGATTTTTATTGATATTTTGGAGTTAGGAAAACTTTGTCTCAACAGTCCAGGAGTGCAATCCATAAATTTGTTCCTACAGGGTTTGACACAGTAAGGCAGAGGTGGGCAAAGCTTATGTCGTGACTCAGAGTGTAGTCACAACGTAACGTGACTGAAAGTGCACACAGCCTGGGTCCGTGTTGCTAGCTAGAGGCGAGAGGGTGATTGGAAGTAAACAGTTCAGTGTGAGGTCGTGATGGCATTGTCTACTAAACCATTGTTTTCTGGAAAACGGAAATTTCGTTTTTTCTTCTTCTTATGTGCAGGAGAGAATCTGAAATGTTTTATTTGCTCAAAAACATTTTACATGGCATATTTAGAGGCAACATCGAAAGACACTATATTAAATGCCATCCTTCATCTGGTGAAATTAAGGGTTTGTGTGTACAGGAAAGTTATTTTAGTGTATTATTATTATTATTATTATTATTATTTGTTTTGTTTTGTTTTAGGAATTGAATGTGGAAGCTATTGAAACAGTTAACTTCAAAGAACATTGTACAGAAAGTCCCCAAAATTGATGACTGTATATACAAAACTAGATATGCTAGTTACATACTTGGAAGATCCTCGGTCCCTAAAACCTTGGGGTGAATTTCTGAAACTATGTCTGACAAAAGCTGTGGAAATTATGTGACCCCAAGAATTTCCCAATTTTAATAATATTAATTTATCTCAAAGACCCATTACAAGGAGACTGAAAAACCTTTCAAAAATGGTGAAAGTCAACTTAAACACAATATATTATTGAACTAAACTGCTGTCAACCGTCACTGCAGGAGCTCTACAACCGTAACTCTTTCCCTCGCAGCAATGCCTTACTTCCATGTTTCTTGTGAGGGTTGCGTTGTGTTGTGTTGTCGGGCAAAACTGACTTCCGATAAATACCAAACTTGGTATTTAAGTTCAGTACCTCCAAAAGATAATAATAATAATCCGTGACGCTACAGCCCCGACTGCCGGCCTCATGTCCACGTACGCACAGCAGAGGTCATCCAACCAATACGAGGAGGCGATGTGGCATCATGCATCCCCCAGCCAGAATGCTAGCTCCCTGGCCGGAATCGCTGCCTATCGCAGCTCCTCACTTTCCACACGATGCTGAGTGGGCACCGGTCCTACACCCGGGATTTAAAATCCGGACCCCCATAGGTGACATAGAACCCGGTCACATTCCATAGCCGGGAACCCGAGCTCCACGCTCTAGCCCACAGCGCAGGACATCTTCTAAAGATACGATAAGAAAATTTTCAAGAAAATCCCGCCACCCCAAACTACAATTTACGTGGAACATTTTGAGAAAATACAACGAAAAATTGTACATGTAAAGAGAGGTCGCGGTCGGAAAATTTTGTTGAAAATCTTCGCTGGCAACTTTAAACGCTGTTTGACCCAAGAATAAAATGTGATATTTATTAAGATTTCAAAGCGTCAATGCCCATCGAATATCCTCTGCACCTTCTACTCCAAAAACAATTTTGGATATTAGCTTCATCATAGCCTCGAAGCCCACCCTATTTTGTGGGCGTACAGAGCACTCATACAGTCCACGC